>CM029596.1:107241228-108724050 GCA_017311375.1 Mytilus coruscus | reverse complement strand
ATTGTACTAGATATCAATAGTATTAGGACAGAGTAATAATTTAATTTTGGAAAAGATAATAAAAAAACAAAACATATTGCTACGTAACATTTCGTATGTTATGCCTGTAAGACATATTTTATCAGTTGTAAATGTTGTAAACGAATGATACCTTGATTAAGCTGCAATATAAAGTGTCGGTAGCGTGGCCGAGCGGTCTAAGGCGCTGGTTTAAGGCACCAGTCTCCTCGGAGGCGTGGGTTCGAATCCCACCGCTGCCAAGTGATTTTTTTTAAGTAAGTTGGGAATCAGTTTATCGATTTTTGCATTTATTGACGAAAATTTTAATGCATAAAAAATTATTACATTGAAGATCTTGAAATGGTTGTAATCATGGATAGAACACAATTATCATGTTTCATTTACGTACTACTTCAAATGCTGAAAGCAATCTCCATGCAGTTTAAAATTCATGACTAGCATTGCGGAAGAATAACAAGTTACACGTATAATACAGGTTTTCAGAACTATTGAAAATGCTTTGAAAACAGGAGTATTGGGGGAGAAAAAAAACTATGCCCCGGGTGAGGATCGAACTCACGACCTTCAGATCGCTCTGTCATTTGTGATTATGAGACTGACGCGCTACCTACTGCGCTACCGAGGCCATGGTTCTAAAACTTCAATTTAAGGTGTAAATACTTCATAACATTACCATTAACATTGTAGTTACTTGTCAAGGTGAGTGTAGGGCAGAAAGAAACATCTTTTCTTAAAGGAAACATACAGATGGGTGCGGTCCTAACCTTGACAAAAGTTAACTTGAGCAGACTTGTTGACTGCTTTCTAAGTTAACTTGAGAATTTTAAGCAGACAAGCAAGTTAACTTCGTCGTTGGTGGACCAGACCTACGGTCTGCTTTTTTAGGACTGCTGCAGACCTATCGACAGGTCTGCTCCAGACCAGACCTTTGGACAAGTCTGCTTTTGACCAGTCCACAGGACAGGTCTGCCCCAGACCAGACCTGTGGACAAGTCTGCTTTTGACCAGTCCTGAAGACAGGTCTGCCCCAGACCAGACCTGTGGACAGGTTCTGCTCCTGACCAGACCTGTGGACAGGTTGCTACTGACCAGACCTGATGACAGGTCTGCTTATGACAGATTATCGTGTTTAAGAGTTTTCATATCAGACTTGAACTTTAATTAAAATATGTAAACAACATTCTGCATTGTCTTTCCCCGGATAGCAAATTTCTTTACTCGCTAGACTACTAGATTATACATATCAACAAAATTTTTTTGTTATTTGATATATTCTTATATACATAAAACAATGGCTATACAAACACATAGAGCTATCAAAAGGAAATGAAAGTTTTTTTATTAGAAGGCGAATAGAAAGGTTATCCAGCGCATCGGAACAATATTCTTATATCATGGGATATCAACATCATTGTCGACGTTGCTTCGTTCCCCGTTTTTACCTGTCTCTTCCTAAATTTTACTTTATGCATTTATACATGCATGGATATTTCATTATTATTCAACTTATTTGCATTGATTTACTATTCTATTTTCCGCAGAATATTTTAACGAAAATTGTACAGTGTCCGGATACGTACGGTGTGGTAAAACTATCAACAATCTCGTCAAATTCGTCAGATTTGTCGAGAGATTTGTCTTTGCCGATTAATTGATATACATGATATATGGGACGTCCCAAAATTATACTCAATGTGCACTTGAATGAAATCGTTGCCACTTGACGTTTAACTACAAACAAAATCAATCATCCGACATAATAGATTAACAGTATAATATTCCCAGAAGAGAACTTCGTATACTTTTTTATTAAAAAGTACAAATAACTTCAGACATGTCAGTGTTGGTACTTGGATGATGCGACCTAATAGTTTTGTTTTACACACCATCCTGAACTACTATCTCTAGTGACTGTTCAATATTATGAATACAGAGATGAAATGCTGACACTTTCAATTTATGAGGAAATTTTTTTTCATTAATGTTTTCCAATATTATTGCTTACATTTGCGGTCCTACTAAAATGTGCACAGGAGCACCAGGAGAAGACATAAAGGCGCCTAGTACAATCCATCACAACATTTAAAAACTTATTTATAATGCAGCCTTATAGATTTACAAATTAAAGTACACATATGGTCAGTTTCGTTAAAGCGGTCAAATAATTTTGTTGTACAAGTCAGCATGAGGTATCAAAACTACTGAAATTTTGTTACGTATCAATATTTTGAATAAAAGGAGGACATGTTGGCACCCTAAATTTATGTGAACAAAATTTGTTGTTATTGTATTGCAATATTGCTGTCCATCGATAATACATTGAATCCTGACATAAAAAATATGGCTGATAAACTATGCAGGTACATGTATATAGATTTACAAATTAAAGCGACATGTGGTCAGTTTTGGTCGATGCGGTCAAATAATTTTGTTGTACAAGTCAGCATGAGGTATCAAAACTACTCATGCTACTGAAATTTTGTTACGATCAATATTTTGAATAAAAGGAGGACATTCTGGCACCCTAAATTTATGCGAACAAAGTTTGTTGCTATTGTATAGCAATATTGCTGTCATTTGTATTATATATTGAATCCTGACATAAAAATATGTCTGATTTACTATGGGTATATAGATTTACAAATTAAAGTGCACATATGGTCAGTTTTGGTTGAAGTGGTCAAATAATTTTGTTGTACAAGTCAGCATGAGGTATCAGAACTACTGAAATTTTGTTACGTATCAATATTTTGGATAAAAGGAGGACATGCTGACACCCAATATTTATGCGAACAAAAATTTGTTGTTATTGTATTGCAATATTGCTGTCCATTGTATTATATTTTGAATCCTGACATAAAAAATGTGGCTGATTTACTTTATGGTATACATGGTATATAGATTTACAAATTAAAGTGCACATATGGTCAGTTTTTGTCGATGCGGTCAAATAATTTTGTTGTACAAGTCAGCATGAGGTATCAAAACTACTGAAATTTTGTTAGGTATCAATATTTTGAATAAAAGGAGGAAATGCTGGTACCCTAAATTTATTCCAACAAAAAGTGTTGTTATTGTATTGCAATATTGCTGTCATATGTATTATACATTTAATCCTGACATAAAAAATATGGCTGATTTACTATGCGGTATATAGATTTACAAATTAAAGTGCACATATGGTCAGTTTTGGTCGATGCGGTCAAATAATTTTGTTGTACAAGTCAGCATGAGGTATCAAAACTACTAAAATTTTGTTACGATCAATATTTTGAATAAAAGGACATGCTGGCACCCTAAACATGCTAAATCTATGCGAAGAAAAATTTGTTGTTATTGTATTCCAATATTGCTGTCATTTGTATTATACATTGAATCCTGACATAAAAAATATGGCTGATTTACTATGCTGGTATATAGATTTACAAATTAAAGTGCACATAAGGTCAGTTTTGGTTGAAGCGGTCAAATAATTTTGTTGTACAAGTCAACATGAGGTATCAAAACTACTGAAATTTTGTTACGTATCAATATTTTGATAAAAGGAGGACATGCTGACACCCAATATTTATGCGAACAAAAATTTGTTGTTATTGTATTTCAATATTGCTATCCATTGTATTATATATTGAATCCTGACATAAAAAATATGTCTGATTTACTATGCGGTATACATGAACATGGTATATAGATTTACAAATTAAAGTGCACATATGGTCAGTTTTTGTCAATGCGGTCAAATAATTTTGTTGTACAAGTCAGCATGAGGTATCAAAACTACTGAAATTTTGTTACGTATCAATATTTTGAATAAAAGGAGGACATGTTAGCACCCTAAATTTATGCGAACACAAATTTATTGTTATTGTATTGCAATATTGCTGTCCATTGTATTATACATTGAATCCTGACATAAAAATATGGTTGATAAACTATGCAGGTATATAGATTTACAAATTAAAGTGCATATGGTCAGTTTTGGTCGATGCGGTCCAATAATTTTGTTGTACAAGTCAGCATGAGGTATCAAAACTACTCATGCTACTGAAATTTTGTTACGTATCAATATTTTGAATAAAAGGACATTCTGGCACCCTAAATTTATGCGAACAAAGTTTGTTGCTATTGTACATGTTGTATAGCAATATTGCTGTCATTTGTATTATACATTGAATCCTGACATAAAAATATGGCTGATTAACTATGTGGGTATATAGATTTACAAACTAAAGTGCACATATGGTCAGTTTTGGTTGAAGCAGTCAAATAATTTTGTTGTACAAGTCAGCATGAGCAGATGAGGTATCAAAGCTACTGAAATTTTGTTACGTATCAATATTTTGAATAAAAGGAGGAAATGCTAGCACCCTAAATTTATGCTAACAAAAATGTGTTGTTATTGTATTGCAATATTGCTGTCATTTGTATTATACATTTAATCCTGACATAAAAATATGGCTGATTTACTATGCGGGTATATAGATTTACAAATTGAAGTGCACATATGGTCAGTTTTGTCGATGCGGTCAAATAATTTTGTTGTACAAGTCAGCAGGAGGTATCAAAACTACTAAAATTTTGTTACGTATCAATATTTTAAATAAAAGGAGGACGTGTTGGCACCCTAAATCTATGCGAAGAAAAGTTTGTTGCTATTGTATAGCAATATTGCTGTCATTTGTATCATACATTGAATCCTGACATAAAAATATGGCTGATTTACAATGCGGGTATATGAATTTACAAATTGAAGTGCACATATGGTCAGTTTTGGTTGAAGCAGTCAAATAATTTTGTTGTACAAGTCAACATGAGGTATCAAAATTACTGAAATTTTGTTACGTATCAATATTTTGGATAAAAGGAGGACATGCTGACACCCAATATTTATGCGAACAAAAATTTGTTGTTATTGTATTGCAATATTGCTGTCCATTGTATTATACATTGAATCCTGACATAAAAATATGGCTGATTTACTATGCGGTATATAGATTTACAAATTAAAGTGCACATATGGTCAGTTTTGGTTGAAGCGGTCAAATAATTTTGTTGTACAAGTCAACATGAGGTATCAAAACTACTGAAATTTTGTTACGTATCAATATTTTGAATAAAAGGAAGACACGCTGGCACCCTAAATTTTTAAAAAAAATTTGTTTTTATTGTATTGCAATATTGCTGTACATTTTATTATACATTGAATCCTGACATAAAAATGTGGCTGATTTACTATGCGGTATATAGTTTTACAAATTAAAGTGCACATATGGTCAGTTTTGGTCGATGCGGTCAAATAATTTTGTTGTACAAGTCAGCACGAGGTATCAAAACTACTGAAATTTTGTTACGTATCAATATTTTGAATAAAAGGAGGCAATGCTGGCATCCTAAATTTATCCGAACAAAAACTTGTTGTTATTGTATTGCAATATTGCTGTCATTTGTATTATACATTGAATCCTGACATAAAAATGTGGCTGATTTACTATGCAGGTATATAGATTTACAAATTAAAGTGCACATATGGTCAGTTTTGGTTGAAGCGGTCAAATAATTTTGTTGTACAAGTCAGCATGAGGTATCAAAACTACTGAAATTTTGTTACGTATCAATATTTGAATAAAAGGAGTACATAATGGCAACCTAAATTAATGCGAAAAAAATTTGTTGTTATAGTATTCCAATATTTCTGTCATTTGTATTATACATTGAATCCTGACATAAAAATATGGCTGATTTACTATGCGGGTATATAGATAAAAATGTGGCTGATTTACTATGCGGTATATATATTTACAAATTAAAGTGCACATATTTTCAGTTTTGGTCGATGTGGTCAAATAATTTTGTTGTACAAGTCAGCATGAGGTATCAAAACTACTGAAATTTTGTTACGTATCAATATTTTGAATAAAAGGAGGACATGCTGGGACTCCTAATTTGTGCAAACATATTTCAAAACATAATGAGCTGTGTTGGTTGTTCATTTTATAGTTCTTTAGTTTTGAAATACTTTTAATGTTTTGGGGTCCCCCATTTTTCTTTTCTCCAGGGGCGAATTAAGTAGTGATGACAGAAACTCTTTAAAACAAATATGCTGCGGAGACTATTTGTTGTTAAAGAGAAAATTTCATAATCAATTTGCACGTTTTGCACGTGCATTAATCACGTTTCAGTGAGCAAAATTAGCATTGAAGCGTTATAATTTCTACGAGTTTTGCGCTTTCAAAATGTACTATAGACTGCATGGTTTCATCCAATGTGAAATAGTGAAAACCGCCCTCCTGTATGAAGTTACTTGTGAGTACTAGTATCAAATTCTAAGCCAAGTCCAAGTTACCGGCCATATATAGTCAAATCATAGATAACTCTGTTAAGATAGAGAAGGAAATGCATTGTACTAGATATCAATAGTATTAGGACAGAGTAATAATTTAATTTTGGAAAAAGATAATAAAAAAAACAAAACATATTGCTACGTAACATTTCGTATGTTATGCCTGTAAGACATATTTTATCAGTTGTAAATGTTGTAAACGAATGATACCTTGATAAAGCTGCAATATAAAGTGTCGGTAGCGTGGCCGAGCGGTCTAAGGCGCTGGTTTAAGGCACCAGTCTCCTCGGAGGCGTGGGTTCGAATCCCACCGCTGCCAAGTGATTTTTTAAGTAAGTTGGGAATCAGTTTATCGATTTTTGCATTTATTGACGAAAATTTTAATGCATAAAAAATTATTACATTGAAGATCTTGAAATGGTTGTAATCATGGATAGAACACAATTATCATGTTTCATTTACGTACTACTTCAAATGCTGAAAGCAATCTCCATGCAGTTTAAAATTCATGACTAGCATTGCGGAAGAATAACAAGTTACACGTATAATACAGGTTTTCAGAACTATTGAAAATGCTTTGAAAACAGGAGTATTGGGGGAGAAAAAAAACTATGCCCCGGGTGAGGATCGAACTCACGACCTTCAGATCGCTCTGTCATTTGTGATTATGAGACTGACGCGCTACCTACTGCGCTACCGAGGCCATGGTTCTAAAACTTCAATTTAAGGTGTAAATACTTCATAACATTACCATTAACATTGTAGTTACTTGTCAAGGTGAGTGTAGGGCAGAAAGAAACATCTTTTTCTTAAAGGAAACATATTTCAAAACATAATGAGCTGTGTTGGTTGTTCATTTTTATAGTTCTTTAGTTTTTGAAATACTTTTAATGTTTTGGGGTCCCCCCTCCCCCATTTTTCTTTTCTCCAGGGGCGAATTAAGTAGTGATGACAGAAACTCTTTAAAAACAAATATGCTGCGGAGACTATTTGTTGTTAAAGAGAAAATTTCGCTAATCAATTTGCACGTTTTGCACGTGCATTAATCACGTTTCAGTGAGCAAAATTAGCATTGAAGCGTTATAATTTCTACGAGTTTTGCGCTTTCAAAATGTACTATAGACTGCATGGTTTCATCCAATGTGAAATAGTGAAAACCGCCCTCCTGTATGAAGTTACTTGTGAGTACTAGTATCAAATTCTAAGCCAAGTCCAAGTTACCGGCCATATATAGTCAAATCATAGATAACTCTGTTAAGATAGAGAAGCGAAATGCATTGTACTAGATATCAATAGTATTAGGACAGAGTAATAATTTAATTTTGGAAAAAGATAATAAAAAAAACAAAACATATTGCTACGTAACATTTCGTATGTTATGCCTGTAAGACATATTTTATCAGTTGTAAATGTTGTAAACGAATGATACCTTGATTAAGCTGCAATATAAAGTGTCGGTAGCGTGGCCGAGCGGTCTAAGGCGCTGGTTTAAGGCACCAGTCTCCTCGGAGGCGTGGGTTCGAATCCCACCGCTGCCAAGTGATTTTTTTTAAGTAAGTTGGGAATCAGTTTATCGATTTTGCATTTATTGACGAAAATTTTAATGCATAAAAAATTATTACATTGAAGATCTTGAAATGGTTGTAATCATGGATAGAACACAATTATCATGTTTCATTTACGTACTACTTCAAATGCTGAAAGCAATCTCCATGCAGTTTAAAATTCATGACTAGCATTGCGGAAGAATAACAAGTTACACGTATAATACAGGTTTTCAGAACTATTGAAAATGCTTTGAAAACAGGAGTATTGGGGGAGAAAAAAAACTATGCCCCGGGTGAGGATCGAACTCACGACCTTCAGATCGCTCTGTCATTTGTGATTATGAGACTGACGCGCTACCTACTGCGCTACCGAGGCCATGGTTCTAAAACTTCAATTTAAGGTGTAAATACTTCATAACATTACCATTAACATTGTAGTTACTTGTCAAGGTGAGTGTAGGGCAGAAAGAAACATCTTTTTCTTAAAGGAAACATATTTCAAAACATAATGAGCTGTGTTGGTTGTTCATTTTTATAGTTCTTTAGTTTTTGAAATACTTTTAATGTTTTGGGGTCCCCCCTCCCCCATTTTTCTTTTCTCCAGGGGCGAATTAAGTAGTGATGACAGAAACTCTTTAAAAACAAATATGCTGCGGAGACTATTTGTTGTTAAAGAGAAAATTTCGCTAATCAATTTGCACGTTTTGCACGTGCATTAATCACGTTTCAGTGAGCAAAATTAGCATTGAAGCGTTATAATTTCTACGAGTTTTGCGCTTTCAAAATGTACTATAGACTGCATGGTTTCATCCAATGTGAAATAGTGAAAACCGCCCTCCTGTATGAAGTTACTTGTGAGTACTAGTATCAAATTCTAAGCCAAGTCCAAGTTACCGGCCATATATAGTCAAATCATAGATAACTCTGTTAAGATAGAGAAGCGAAATGCATTGTACTAGATATCAATAGTATTAGGACAGAGTAATAATTTAATTTTGGAAAAAGATAATAAAAAAAACAAAACATATTGCTACGTAACATTTCGTATGTTATGCCTGTAAGACATATTTTATCAGTTGTAAATGTTGTAAACGAATGATACCTTGATTAAGCTGCAATATAAAGTGTCGGTAGCGTGGCCGAGCGGTCTAAGGCGCTGGTTTAAGGCACCAGTCTCCTCGGAGGCGTGGGTTCGAATCCCACCGCTGCCAAGTGATTTTTTAAGTAAGTTGGGAATCAGTTTATCGATTTTTGCATTTATTGACGAAAATTTTAATGCATAAAAAATTATTACATTGAAGATCTTGAAATGGTTGTAATCATGGATAGAACACAATTATCATGTTTCATTTACGTACTACTTCAAATGCTGAAAGCAATCTCCATGCAGTTTAAAATTCATGACTAGCATTGCGGAAGAATAACAAGTTACACGTATAATACAGGTTTTCAGAACTATTGAAAATGCTTTGAAAACAGGAGTATTGGGGGAGAAAAAAAACTATGCCCCGGGTGAGGATCGAACTCACGACCTTCAGATCGCTCTGTCATTTGTGATTATGAGACTGACGCGCTACCTACTGCGCTACCGAGGCCATGGTTCTAAAACTTCAATTTAAGGTGTAAATACTTCATAACATTACCATTAACATTGTAGTTACTTGTCAAGGTGAGTGTAGGGCAGAAAGAAACATCTTTTTCTTAAAGGAAACATATTTCAAAACATAATGAGCTGTGTTGGTTGTTCATTTTTATAGTTCTTTAGTTTTTGAAATACTTTTAATGTTTTGGGGTCCCCCCTCCCCCATTTTTCTTTTCTCCAGGGGCGAATTAAGTAGTGATGACAGAAACTCTTTAAAAACAAATATGCTGCGGAGACTATTTGTTGTTAAAGAGAAAATTTCGCTAATCAATTTGCACGTTTTGCACGTGCATTAATCACGTTTCAGTGAGCAAAATTAGCATTGAAGCGTTATAATTTCTACGAGTTTTGCGCTTTCAAAATGTACTATAGACTGCATGGTTTCATCCAATGTGAAATAGTGAAAACCGCCCTCCTGTATGAAGTTACTTGTGAGTACTAGTATCAAATTCTAAGCCAAGTCCAAGTTACCGGCCATATATAGTCAAATCATAGATAACTCTGTTAAGATAGAGAAGCGAAATGCATTGTACTAGATATCAATAGTATTAGGACAGAGTAATAATTTAATTTTGGAAAAAGATAATAAAAAAACAAAACATATTGCTACGTAACATTTCGTATGTTATGCCTGTAAGACATATTTTATCAGTTGTAAATGTTGTAAACGAATGATACCTTGATTAAGCTGCAATATAAAGTGTCGGTAGCGTGGCCGAGCGGTCTAAGGCGCTGGTTTAAGGCACCAGTCTCCTCGGAGGCGTGGGTTCGAATCCCACCGCTGCCAAGTGATTTTTTAAGTAAGTTGGGAATCAGTTTATCGATTTTTGCATTTATTGACGAAAATTTTAATGCATAAAAAATTATTACATTGAAGATCTTGAAATGGTTGTAATCATGGATAGAACACAATTATCATGTTTCATTTACGTACTACTTCAAATGCTGAAAGCAATCTCCATGCAGTTTAAAATTCATGACTAGCATTGCGGAAGAATAACAAGTTACACGTATAATACAGGTTTTCAGAACTATTGAAAATGCTTTGAAAACAGGAGTATTGGGGGAGAAAAAAAACTATGCCCCGGGTGAGGATCGAACTCACGACCTTCAGATCGCTCTGTCATTTGTGATTATGAGACTGACGCGCTACCTACTGCGCTACCGAGGCCATGGTTCTAAAACTTCAATTTAAGGTGTAAATACTTCATAACATTACCATTAACATTGTAGTTACTTGTCAAGGTGAGTGTAGGGCAGAAAGAAACATCTTTTTCTTAAAGGAAACATATTTCAAAACATAATGAGCTGTGTTGGTTGTTCATTTTTATAGTTCTTTAGTTTTTGAAATACTTTTAATGTTTTGGGGTCCCCCCTCCCCCATTTTTCTTTTCTCCAGGGGCGAATTAAGTAGTGATGACAGAAACTCTTTAAAAACAAATATGCTGCGGAGACTATTTGTTGTTAAAGAGAAAATTTCGCTAATCAATTTGCACGTTTTGCACGTGCATTAATCACGTTTCAGTGAGCAAAATTAGCATTGAAGCGTTATAATTTCTACGAGTTTTGCGCTTTCAAAATGTACTATAGACTGCATGGTTTCATCCAATGTGAAATAGTGAAAACCGCCCTCCTGTATGAAGTTACTTGTGAGTACTAGTATCAAATTCTAAGCCAAGTCCAAGTTACCGGCCATATATAGTCAAATCATAGATAACTCTGTTAAGATAGAGAAGCGAAATGCATTGTACTAGATATCAATAGTATTAGGACAGAGTAATAATTTAATTTTGGAAAAAGATAATAAAAAAAACAAAACATATTGCTACGTAACATTTCGTATGTTATGCCTGTAAGACATATTTTATCAGTTGTAAATGTTGTAAACGAATGATACCTTGATTAAGCTGCAATATAAAGTGTCGGTAGCGTGGCCGAGCGGTCTAAGGCGCTGGTTTAAGGCACCAGTCTCCTCGGAGGCGTGGGTTCGAATCCCACCGCTGCCAAGTGATTTTTTTTAAGTAAGTTGGGAATCAGTTTATCGATTTTTGCATTTATTGACGAAAATTTTAATGCATAAAAAATTATTACATTGAAGATCTTGAAATGGTTGTAATCATGGATAGAACACAATTATCATGTTTCATTTACGTACTACTTCAAATGCTGAAAGCAATCTCCATGCAGTTTAAAATTCATGACTAGCATTGCGGAAGAATAACAAGTTACACGTATAATACAGGTTTTCAGAACTATTGAAAATGCTTTGAAAACAGGAGTATTGGGGGAGAAAAAAAACTATGCCCCGGGTGAGGATCGAACTCACGACCTTCAGATCGCTCTGTCATTTGTGATTATGAGACTGACGCGCTACCTACTGCGCTACCGAGGCCATGGTTCTAAAACTTCAATTTAAGGTGTAAATACTTCATAACATTACCATTAACATTGTAGTTACTTGTCAAGGTGAGTGTAGGGCAGAAAGAAACATCTTTTTCTTAAAGGAAACATATTTCAAAACATAATGAGCTGTGTTGGTTGTTCATTTTTATAGTTCTTTAGTTTTTGAAATACTTTTAATGTTTTGGGGTCCCCCCTCCCCCATTTTTCTTTTCTCCAGGGGCGAATTAAGTAGTGATGACAGAAACTCTTTAAAAACAAATATGCTGCGGAGACTATTTGTTGTTAAAGAGAAAATTTCGCTAATCAATTTGCACGTTTTGCACGTGCATTAATCACGTTTCAGTGAGCAAAATTAGCATTGAAGCGTTATAATTTCTACGAGTTTTGCGCTTTCAAAATGTACTATAGACTGCATGGTTTCATCCAATGTGAAATAGTGAAAACCGCCCTCCTGTATGAAGTTACTTGTGAGTACTAGTATCAAATTCTAAGCCAAGTCCAAGTTACCGGCCATATATAGTCAAATCATAGATAACTCTGTTAAGATAGAGAAGCGAAATGCATTGTACTAGATATCAATAGTATTAGGACAGAGTAATAATTTAATTTTGGAAAAAGATAATAAAAAAAACAAAACATATTGCTACGTAACATTTCGTATGTTATGCCTGTAAGACATATTTTATCAGTTGTAAATGTTGTAAACGAATGATACCTTGATTAAGCTGCAATATAAAGTGTCGGTAGCGTGGCCGAGCGGTCTAAGGCGCTGGTTTAAGGCACCAGTCTCCTCGGAGGCGTGGGTTCGAACCCACCGCTGCCAAGTGATTTTTTAAGTAAGTTGGGAATCAGTTTATCGATTTTGCATTTATTGACGAAAATTTTAATGCATAAAAAATTATTACATTGAAGATCTTGAAATGGTTGTAATCATGGATAGAACACAATTATCATGTTTCATTTACGTACTACTTCAAATGCTGAAAGCAATCTCCATGCAGTTTAAAATTCATGACTAGCATTGCGGAAGAATAACAAGTTACACGTATAATACAGGTTTTCAGAACTATTGAAAATGCTTTGAAAACAGGAGTATTGGGGGAGAAAAAAAACTATGCCCCGGGTGAGGATCGAACTCACGACCTTCAGATCGCTCTGTCATTTGTGATTATGAGACTGACGCGCTACCTACTGCGCTACCGAGGCCATGGTTCTAAAACTTCAATTTAAGGTGTAAATACTTCATAACATTACCATTAACATTGTAGTTACTTGTCAAGGTGAGTGTAGGGCAGAAAGAAACATCTTTTTCTTAAAGGAAACATATTTCAAAACATAATGAGCTGTGTTGGTTGTTCATTTTTATAGTTCTTTAGTTTTTGAAATACTTTTAATGTTTTGGGGTCCCCCCTCCCCCATTTTTCTTTTCTCCAGGGGCGAATTAAGTAGTGATGACAGAAACTCTTTAAAAACAAATATGCTGCGGAGACTATTTGTTGTTAAAGAGAAAATTTCGCTAATCAATTTGCACGTTTTGCACGTGCATTAATCACGTTTCAGTGAGCAAAATTAGCATTGAAGCGTTATAATTTCTACGAGTTTTGCGCTTTCAAAATGTACTATAGACTGCATGGTTTCATCCAATGTGAAATAGTGAAAACCGCCCTCCTGTATGAAGTTACTTGTGAGTACTAGTATCAAATTCTAAGCCAAGTCCAAGTTACCGGCCATATATAGTCAAATCATAGATAACTCTGTTAAGATAGAGAAGCGAAATGCATTGTACTAGATATCAATAGTATTAGGACAGAGTAATAATTTAATTTTGGAAAAAGATAATAAAAAAAACAAAACATATTGCTACGTAACATTTCGTATGTTATGCCTGTAAGACATATTTTATCAGTTGTAAATGTTGTAAACGAATGATACCTTGATTAAGCTGCAATATAAAGTGTCGGTAGCGTGGCCGAGCGGTCTAAGGCGCTGGTTTAAGGCACCAGTCTCCTCGGAGGCGTGGGTTCGAATCCCACCGCTGCCAAGTGATTTTTTTTAAGTAAGTTGGGAATCAGTTTATCGATTTTTGCATTTATTGACGAAAATTTTAATGCATAAAAAATTATTACATTGAAGATCTTGAAATGGTTGTAATCATGGATAGAACACAATTATCATGTTTCATTTACGTACTACTTCAAATGCTGAAAGCAATCTCCATGCAGTTTAAAATTCATGACTAGCATTGCGGAAGAATAACAAGTTACACGTATAATACAGGTTTTCAGAACTATTGAAAATGCTTTGAAAACAGGAGTATTGGGGGAGAAAAAAAACTATGCCCCGGGTGAGGATCGAACTCACGACCTTCAGATCGCTCTGTCATTTGTGATTATGAGACTGACGCGCTAAGATTTGATAGAATGGGTGTTGAAATAGTAACTGACATTAGGAAAAGGAAAATGAGCACCAGATCGAATGTATATGATGGTACTAGGGTTTTAAAGTAAAATTACCACCTACACTTGCCTCAATACCATATTCTATGAAATTTACAGTAAGCGGAAAGACACGGCATATTATAGGGTTATTCATAATGACCAGGTCAAAGTTTGTTCTGGTTGTTATAGTGCTGAACATTTATATAGAGATTGTCCAGAATTTAAATGTTTTAAATGCGGTCAACAGGGACATATCAGTAAAACTGTTCAGAGAATAAATGTAAGAGTTGCCTACGGACAAAACTGATTGTGATTGTCTCACACGAAAGCGGTATTTTGGAGAAGGATTTGGTCAAACACCTGAAGGAAAAGAAAACACCCTGGGGTAGTGTTTCTGACAATAAAAGAAAATATCAAGAAATTAACACCAGTAGTGAAGAAAACAATGCAGAATTAACAGAAAATGTAAATGAAAATGACCTTGCTAGTGTGAATACGTCAGATATTGGTCCCTCAGTCATTAGTTCGGAACAGGGAACCAGTGATGATGTGAAAAAGTCAAAAGTCGTAAAAGTTGTGGCCGATATACACACAAGTAATATTATGTGTGATGATGTGGAAGTTAATGGTGAAGATGGGAATGGAGAAGACGCTGATGATGGTAATGGTAATGGAAATGATGATGATGGTAATGGAGAAATTGGTGATGACAATGAAGGTGATGGTATTGGTAATGGAGATGAAGATGATGAGGATGAATATACCGACGCTGATGAAGCCATGGAGGATGATGTTACAGAAACCGTTGATAACGCGTCCGACAATGGTGAAAAGACAAAGATCGCGACTGACAATAGTGAACAGACAAAGATCGCGACCGACAATGGTGTAAAGACAAAGATCGCGACCGAGATGACGGATAAAGACAGTGAGCAAATTTCAGATGGACAAATTGTAACTGTTAGCAATATTAGTAAATGTAATTTATTGTTAAGTACAAATGAAATTGTGAATGAAAATGTTTCATGTGAAACAACTGTTAATGATGAAAAAATTAGCATCATTCCCTCTCTGGAACAAAAATGCAGCCAGGAGGAGATGATGGTGTTTGTGGTGAATTAGACGAAATAAGTATGGACACTGACCCATTGACTGAAGAAAGTGAGTGGGCTAGTGTAGAAGAAAATGCAAAATGTGTTTAAAAAAATGCAAGAAGAAAGTCATTGAATGTTAAGGTTAATGTAAAGGCCGCTATGTTGGCACATCAGAAAAAAATAGAAACAAATAAAATGGATTGTAAATATTATATAATACTCAATATATTTTATATAGTAATGGCTATGTTTAATGTTATAAGTCTTAATTGTAACGGACTTTGTGACAGTAATAAAAGGAATTGTATTTTTCATTGTGTAATGACAGATTTTATGATATAATATGTTTACAAGAAACATTTTGGAATGATTTGTTTGTAGAAAGAATTAAAAGAGATAAAACTATTTGGGATGGAGATATTTTTATAGTAATAGTGGTAATAACAGGCAAGGTGTTGCTATTCTTGTTAGCAAGAAATTAAAAATATTTTTTAGAAGTGGAAAATGATAATGGCAGATTTATTCATATAAAAGGGACAATTAATGATAAATTAATTGACATTTATAATATATATGCACCAAATAATGTAAATGAAAGGTATGAGTTTTTCTTAAAGTGTAAACAAAAATTAGTAAAGGAAAATATGTATTAGTTGCTGGAGATTTTAATACTACATTATCCAGTTTAGATAAGAGTGGAAAACCCTGCATTGTAATGATAAGGCTGTAAAATCCTTATGTAATTTTATGCAAGAAAAGGTTTATATGATATATGGAGAAATAGAAATGTTAATACAAAAGTTTTTTCTAGAAAACAGGTTGTACAAGGGTTTTTAACCCAAAGCAGAATAGACTATTTTCTAGTTTCATTAGATTTAAAATCATGTATTAAGAATATTCATTATAAGGATACTAGTTTTAGTGATCATAGTATTGTCAGCATGAAGGTAGATTTTGTAATGTAGAAAGAGGTCCAGGTGTGTGGATTTTAATAATTCATTTTTACAAGATGAATTATTTACTGATAAAATGAAGAGACTATTTGCAGAGGAAATTGGGTCAGATTTTTATGTGTCAAATCCTTTAATTTGGTGGGATAATTTAAAATTTACAATTAAAAGATTAAGCCAAATTTATGGCAAAGAAAAGCAAAAGATTTAAACAGGGAATATTATAAATTGCAGAACAAAATTCAAGAATTATCAGTAAAATCTGCAAATGGTATTCAGATAAACAGTGAACATTTTTTAGAATTGAAAACACAATTAGAAGATATTGAAACATACAAATGTAAAGGTGCAATTTTGAGATCTAAGTCACAGTGGGCTCTAGAAAGTGATAGAAATACTGCATATTTTTGAAATTAGAAAAGTATCGACAGAATAAGAATGTGATAAGTGAAATAAAAGATTGTGATGGGAAAATTGTTACAGAAACAAATGATTTACTTGATGTTATACATGATTATTATAAACATTTGTTTTCTTGTGTTAGCATTGATATGCATTCAGTTGATGAATTATTGAATAATGTTAATGTAAAAATTGATGATGAAGATGTAGAAATGTGTGATAATGAAATTAATATTGAGGAAATTGAAAAATCTTTAAAAGGTATGAAAAAAGGGAAAACACCTGGACCAGATGGTATAACTGCAGAATTTTATTTGTTTTTTTTCAATGAATTAAAGCATGTATTACTCTATATTTATCAAAGTATTGAGGAAAATGAAGAATTATCTAGATCTATGAGATATGGGAATATAAATATAATTTTTAAAAACAAAGGTGATCAATCAGATTTGAAAAATTTTAGGCCAATTAGCTTGTTGAATGTTGATTACAAAATACTTGCCAGAGTTATGGCAAATAGGTTTAAGTATGTACTTCCAAAAATTATTTCACCAAATCAAAGCTGTTGTATCTTAGGAAAAGATATATCTGATACAGTTGCTAGTGTTAGGGATTTTATGGATTTAGTAGAAATGGATGATATAGAATGTTATTTATTAAAATTAGATCAAGAAAAAGCATTTGACAGAGCTGGACACGAGTATCTTTTTGCAGTTTTAGACAAATTTGGATTTGGTAATAAATTCAAAAACTGGATAAAAATATTTTACACCAACATTTTTAGTTCAGTTAAATGTAATGGATTTTTGACTCCATACTTTAGATTGGAAAACTCTGTCAAACAGGGTGTCCTATTTCGGCTCTGTTATATGTTTTGTTAGCAGAACCATTGAGTATTGCTATTAAGAAAATTGTGAGATAAGAGGTGTTGTAATACCAAATACAAATGTTGAAGAAAAGTATTTGTACATGCTGACGATACAACTTTGACCTTAGTGGACAAAATTCAGTTAGTGAAACATTTCGGGTATTAGAATTGTACGAAAAGCATCGGGGCAAAATTGAATAAAGAAAATCAGAAGTTTTAGCACTAGGAAAAGGAAAAATTTGTTCAAATGATTTAAAAATTTGGAAAATAAAAGAATGTGATGAAGTCTTACAGTTATTAGGAATATGGGTTGGAAAAAATAAAACACTATGTGAAAATTTGAATTGGGAAGGCAAAGTACAATCAATTACAAAATTCTGAATTTTTGGAAAATGAGGCATTTAACTATTCATGGAAGAGTAAGTGTTATTAGTGCCTTACTTATGAGTAAACTGTGGTATACATTAATGGTTGTAAATATACCTGAAAAGTATTGCATACTTATAAAAAGAAATGTTTAGAATTTTATGGAATAATAAACCTCCTCTTGTAGCATATGAGGTTATAATTAATAAAGTAGTTGACGGAGGATTGAATTTTCCTGATATTATGCAGAAAATGTATGCTTTTAGATTAAAATATTTAAGTAGACTGTTTGATGAAAATTATTGTGCTATATGGAAACAAACTTGTCTTTATTTCTTTTCTAAGTTTGAAAATATGAATCTTGGAATTGAACTTTTATTCTGTGATCTCCGAAATAGAAAAATAGATGCATTACCAGAGTTTTATCAAAGTCTGATTTTGTCATGGCAAAGTATTTGTGAAAATGTAGATATTGAAGTTAATTCAGAAAATGTTTTGATATTCCACTATTTCTTAATCCAAATATTACAAATGGTAATAAATTGTTATATCTTAAGACATTTATTGAAGCAGGTGTATGTAAAATTAAAGATATCGCATATGAATGTAAACCAGGTTTCTTGAAAGAAAGTTATATTCAAGAGATTGTATTAGAAAATTTCCGGAAGTTTCGGAAAATAAAATGTTACATGCAGTTAGAAATGTGTTAGAAACAATACCTGATGAGTATAAAGTGTTAGTTGAAGCAAATGTGCATGTTAGTAAAACTCCTGTGTTAAATCCTATGATTAAAGATGGCGTCCAAATTTGTTCACTTCCATCCACGACGAGTTTTATTATCAAATGCTTGTATCAAAGCTTTTAGAGAACCTAAATCTGTATCACGATGGCGTTTGATGTACGCAGATTTTGACCTGAGAAAGGTCCAGAAAATCATGAATTTTCCTTTTTTACAAAGCGATTGTCGCGAGATAGCATTTAAATTTTTTCACCGTATTATATTTACAAAAGAAAGGCTATTTAAATGCCGTATTACAAAGGACTCACTATGTCCTATTTGCTCAACTCTACCTGAGAGTTTAAATCACCTGATTTTAGAGTGTACGATGTTAACTCGCTTCAATGATTTTGTAAAGAATTTTTACACAATATTTCGTATAAGAGTTCAGCCAGTTATATAAATGACCTTAGTTTTGAGTTCATGTGTATTTTTGGTTTGACCAAACAGAATAAATATATTAATTACTATTTTGTAAATAGTGTATTAGCAATAAGAAGATTTTGTATTGTAAAAAGACGAAATATTGCAATGTTAGAAAATAAGATTATAGACATAGAACAATACTTTAAATCTACTCTAATTAAAAATGTGAACTATGCTTATGAACATTATAAACGCAACAATGCGTTACAATTATTTGAAAAGTATTATAGTGAAAATAATCCATTATTAATTATTAGAGACAATCAAATTCAAATTGATTTCTAATGTGATCATAATCATGTGTTATTTATTGTGAATCTATTACATATGATTGAAGTTGTAATCTTACATGCTTATATTGTGATAATGTGAATATTCAGGAGTATAGCCTGATTATTCTTTTATATGTATTTTTGAATAAAATTTTATCAAGATAAAAAAAAAAAGGCGCTGGTTTAAGGCACCAGTCTCCTCGGAGGCGTGGGTTCGAATCCCACCGCTGCCAAGTGATTTTTTTTAAGTAAGTTGGGAATCAGTTTATCGATTTTTGCATTTATTGACGAAAATTTTAATGCATAAAAAATTATTACATTGAAGATCTTGAAATGGTTGTAATCATGGATAGAACACAATTATCATGTTTCATTTACGTACTACTTCAAATGCTGAAAGCAATCTCCATGCAGTTTAAAATTCATGACTAGCATTGCGGAAGAATAACAAGTTACACGTATAATACAGGTTTTCAGAACTATTGAAAATGCTTTGAAAACAGGAGTATTGGGGGAGAAAAAAAACTATGCCCCGGGTGAGGATCGGCTCACGACCTTCAGATCGCTCTGTCATTTGTGATTATGAGACTGACGCGCTACCTACTGCGCTACCGAGGCCATGGTTCTAAAACTTCAATTTAAGGTGTAAATACTTCATAACATTACCATTAACATTGTAGTTACTTGTCAAGGTGAGTGTAGGGCAGAAAGAAACATCTTTTTCTTAAAGGAAACATATTTCAAAACATAATGAGCTGTGTTGGTTGTTCATTTTTATAGTTCTTTAGTTTTTGAAATACTTTTAATGTTTTGGGGTCCCCCCTCCCCCATTTTTCTTTTCTCCAGGGGCGAATTAAGTAGTGATGACAGAAACTCTTTAAAAACAAATATGCTGCGGAGACTATTTGTTGTTAAAGAGAAAATTTCGCTAATCAATTTGCACGTTTTGCACGTGCATTAATCACGTTTCAGTGAGCAAAATTAGCATTGAAGCGTTATAATTTCTACGAGTTTTGCGCTTTCAAAATGTACTATAGACTGCATGGTTTCATCCAATGTGAAATAGTGAAAACCGCCCTCCTGTATGAAGTTACTTGTGAGTACTAGTATCAAATTCTAAGCCAAGTCCAAGTTACCGGCCATATATAGTCAAATCATAGATAACTCTGTTAAGATAGAGAAGCGAAATGCATTGTACTAGATATCAATAGTATTAGGACAGAGTAATAATTTAATTTTGGAAAAAGATAATAAAAAAAAACAAAACATATTGCTACGTAACATTTCGTATGTTATGCCTGTAAGACATATTTTATCAGTTGTAAATGTTGTAAACGAATGATACCTTGATTAAGCTGCAATATAAAGTGTCGGTAGCGTGGCCGAGCGGTCTAAGGCGCTGGTTTAAGGCACCAGTCTCCTCGGAGGCGTGGGTTCGAACCCACCGCTGCCAAGTGATTTTTTTAAGTAAGTTGGGGATCAGTTTATCGATTTTGCATTTATTGACGAAAATTTTAATGCATAAAAAATTATTACATTGAAGATCTTGAAATGGTTGTAATCATGGATAGAACACAATTATCATGTTTCATTTACGTACTACTTCAAATGCTGAAAGCAATCTCCATGCAGTTTAAAATTCATGACTAGCATTGCGGAAGAATAACAAGTTACACGTATAATACAGGTTTTCAGAACTATTGAAAATGCTTTGAAAACAGGAGTATTGGGGGAGAAAAAAAACTATGCCCCGGGTGAGGATCGAACTCACGACCTTCAGATCGCTCTGTCATTTGTGATTATGAGACTGACGCGCTACCTACTGCGCTACCGAGGCCATGGTTCTAAAACTTCAATTTAAGGTGTAAATACTTCATAACATTACCATTAACATTGTAGTTACTTGTCAAGGTGAGTGTAGGGCAGAAAGAAACATCTTTTTCTTAAAGGAAACATATTTCAAAACATAATGAGCTGTGTTGGTTGTTCATTTTTATAGTTCTTTAGTTTTTGAAATACTTTTAATGTTTTGGGTCCCCCATTTTTCTTTTCTCCAGGGGCGAATTAAGTAGTGATGACAGAAACTCTTTAAAACAAATATGCTGCGGAGACTATTTGTTGTTAAAGAGAAAATTTATTAATCAATTTGCACGTTTTGCACGTGCATTAATCACGTTTCAGTGAGCAAAATTAGCATTGAAGCGTTATAATTTCTACGAGTTTTGCGCTTTCAAAATGTACTATAGATTGCATGGTTTCATCCAATGTGAAATAGTGAAAACCGCCCTCCTGTATGAAGTTACTTGTGAGTACTAGTATCAAATTCTATTGCTACGTAACATTTCGTATGTTATGCCTGTAAGACATATTTTATCAGTTGTAAATGTTGTAAACGAATGATACCTTGATTAAGCTGCAATACAAAGTGTCGGTAGCGTGGCCGAGCGCTGGTTTAAGGCACCAGTCTCCTCGGAGGCGTGGGTTCGAATCCCACCGCTGCCAAGTGATTTTTTTTAAGTAAGTTGGGAATCAGTTTATCGATTTTTGCATTTATTGACGAAAATTTTAATCCATAAAAAATTATTACATTGAAGATCTTGAAATGGTTGTAATCATGGATAGAACACAATTATCATGTTTCATTTACGTACTACTTCAAATGCTGAAAGCAATCTCCATGCAGTTTAAAATTCATGACTAGCATTGCGGAAGAATAACAAGTTACACGTATAATACAGGTTTTCAGAACTATTGAAAATGCTTTGAAAACAGGAGTATTGGGGGAGAAAAAAAACTATGCCCCGGGTGAGGATCGAACTCACGACCTTCAGATCGCTCTGTCATTTGTGATTATGAGACTGACGCGCTTTTTTTTTTTTTATCTTTATTAAAATCCAACATCATATAATACAAGTAAAACAAAATATAAAATCAATTGTCTATGATTGTTCTCATTATATACTATATACTCTACTTTGTATTCACAATACTGTTAATTCACATTTTAGGTACACAATATCAAGTATATCAAGTTATTACAATTTAAAGACTAGAACATTGTCTGTTTCTTCTAACAACGGGTTATCTATTACAAACTTTTTTTGAAATGTATGACTCATATTATGACATCGACAGAGATAGACATACATATATGTTACATAATGTTTTAATGTATATTGAAATAATTTGATCAAATTTACATTAGAATAACCACTATTCAGCAAGTTTCTCCTTCTGAAGATACAATATCTGGCAACAGACATAAAAAAATTAAGAAAAGTATCATTTACACCTTTCATATGCCGTCTCAATCCCAAAATCAATAGTTCCTCACTTCTTACTAAACTAATCTTATCTGAATCACAGTTTTCAAATATTCTAACCAATAAAGATGACAAATAATTATGAAAATCTTCAAGTTTATCACAATTCATAAATATATGCAGGATGTCTTCCTTTTCACTGCAACATACTTTACAGATATTATCATCAACTAAACCTATCTTTTGAAGTTTTACGTTAGTAAAAATACAGTTATGTAACACCTTAAAGTCTAACTCAACCAAATTAGAAGGTTTCCAATACATATTGACATGTTCCCATATTTTACTGAATGCTTCAGAACTCACATCAAATTCTGATTTCCATAACTCAATACCAACAGGTTCTTCAACAATATTTTCCAACATAATAGTATATAATGTTTTAGTACTACATAATTTCAAATCATAATGCACATTTTTACAAATAATTGAAATGTCTATTGTTCTTGGTATAGATATTCTGTGAATATCAGTGTTCACTGTGTTTTTCCATTCTACAGGTATAACATTCAACAAATTCTATATCTATCAACTACATATTGTACATTAACATCTTCATATATAACTTGAATCATTTCAACTATAGCATGGTCTGGCAAGAAACCAGTTTTACTTCAAAGCATATATCTTTGAGACAAACAATACCAGCACCTATAAAATCGTGCCATACAATTGTTCTGTTATTAAGTACAATATTTGGATTAACAAACAAAGGCTGATCATAAATATTTTCTACAGACAATGGAAACTCTATTTTTCCCTTATACAATTCAGTGCTTGAAAAATTCTTGATAAACAACAGGAAGTTTTTCAATTCACAATTAGGTATCACTGTATAAAAACATTATGACAAAGTTTCATATCATAAATTGAAGATACAAAATACTTAAATGTGTATTGACGCGCTACCTACTGCGCTACCGAGGCCATGGTTCTAAAACTTCAATTTAAGGTGTAAATACTTCATAACATTACCATTAACATTGTAGTTACTTGTCAAGGTGAGTGTAGGGCAGAAAGAAACATCTTTTTCTTAAAGGAAACATATTTCAAAACATAATGAGCTGTGTTGGTTGTTCATTTTTATAGTTCTTTAGTTTTTGAAATACTTTTAATGTTTTGGGGTCCCCCCTCCCCCATTTTTCTTTTCTCCAGGGCGAATTAAGTAGTGATGACAGAAACTCTTTAAAAACAAATATGCTGCGGAGACTATTTGTTGTTAAAGAGAAAATTTAGCTAATCAATTTGCACGTTTTGCACGTGCATTAATCACGTTTCAGTGAGCAAAATTAGCATTGAAGCGTTATAATTTCTACGAGTTTTGCGCTTTCAAAATGTACTATAGACTGCATGGTTTCATCCAATGTGAAATAGTGAAACCGCCCTCCTGTATGAAGTTCCTTGTGAGTACTAGTATCAAATTCTAAGCCAAGTCCAAGTTACCGGCCATATATAGTCAAATCATAGATAACTCTGTTAAGATAGAGAAGCGAAATGCATTGTACTAGATATCAATAGTATTAGGACAGAGTAATAATTTAATTTTGGAAAAAGATAATAAAAAATACCAAAACATATTGCTACGTAACATTTCGTATGTTATGCCTGTAAGACATATTTTATCAGTTGTAAATGTTGTAAACGAATGATACCTTGATTAAGCTGCAATATAAAGTGTCGGTAGCGTGGCCGAGCGGTCTAAGGCGCTGGTTTAAGGCACCAGTCTCCTCGGAGGCGTGGGTTCGAATCCCACCGCTGCCAAGTGATTTTTTTTAAGTAAGTTGGGAATCAGTTTATCGATTTTTGCATTTATTGACGAAAATTTTAATGCATAAAAAATTATTACATTGAAGATCTTGAAATGGTTGTAATCATGGATAGAACACAATTATCATGTTTCATTTACGTACTACTTCAAATGCTGAAAGCAATCTCCATGCAGTTTAAAATTCATGACTAGCATTGCGGAAGAATAACAAGTTACACGTATAATACAGGTTTTCAGAACTATTGAAAATGCTTTGAAAACAGGAGTATTGGGGAGAAAAACTATGCCCTGGTGAGGATCGAACTCACGACCTTCAGATCGCTCTGTCATTTGTGATTATGAGACTGACGCGCTACCTACTGCGCTACCGAGGCCATGGTTCTAAACTTCAATTTAAGGTGTAAATACTTCATAACATTACCATTAACATTGTAGTTACTTGTCAAGGTGAGTGTAGGGCAGAAAAAAACATCTTTTTCTTAAAGGAAACATATTTCAAAACATAATGAGCTGTGTTGGTTGTTCATTTTTATAGTTCTTTAGTTTTTGAAATACTTTTAATGTTTTGGGGTCCCCCATTTTTCTTTTCTCCAGGGGCGAATTAAGTAGTGATGACAGAAACTCTTTAAAACAAATATGCTGCGGAGACTATTTGTTGTTAAAGAGAAAATTTATTAATCAATTTGCACGTTTTGCACGTGCATTAATCACGTTTCAGTGAGCAAAATTAGCATTGAAGCGTTATAATTTCTACGAGTTTTGCGCTTTCAAAATGTACTATAGACTGCATGGTTTCATCCAATGTGAAATAGTGAAACCGCCCTCCTGTATGAAGTTACTTGTGAGTACTAGTATCAAATTCTAAGCCAAGTCCAAGTTACCGGCCATATATAGTCAAATCATAGATAACTCTGTTAAGATAGAGAAGCGAAATGCATTGTACTAGATATCAATAGTATTAGGACAGAGTAATAATTTAATTTTGGAAAAGATAATAAAAAAACAAAACATATTGCTACGTAACATTTCGTATGTTATATAGATATAAGAAGATGTGGTATGAGTGCCAATGAGACAACTCTCCATCCAAGTCAAAATTTATAAATGTAAACCATTATAGGTCAAAGTACGGTCTTCAACACGGAGCCTAGGCTCACACCGAACAGTAAGCTATAAAGGGCCCCAAAATTACTAGTGTAAAACCATTCAAACGGGAAAACCAACGGTCTAATCTATATAAAACGAGAAACGAGAAACACTTATGAACCACATCAACAAACGACAACTACTGAACATCAGATTCTGACTTAGGACAGGTGCAAACAAATGCAGCGGGTTTAAACGTTTTAATGGTACCAAACCTTCACCCTTTTTCTGAAACAATAGTGTAACATCACAACATAGAAAACACACTATAAAATATCAACTGAAATAGCTTAACTCAATCAAAGGACATATTAACACCATTGAACATACACTGAACAAATAAATTTGACCTATGATACAATGTAAATTCAAAATAAATAAACTAAGGGAAGAATAATAAAAGTAACATATTATATCGGTATGAAATGTTAAACAATTTAAGAAAACAATATGCTCGAACAAAATATCAGCCATTTGCAATAACTTTAAACACAGGTAAATAAAATAATTTTGTTGTTAGGTATACGTATACAGTTACAATAGAGAAAGGAAATATTTTAACAAAATAAATAGTTTTGATGTTCATAGTAAGTGGAAATTTATATTAGTACCAAACACTTATCAAAGCTGGTATATAGACCAGATATAACCCTGAATAACATTAAATAACAAAAAATCATTACAATTAGTATCAACAGGTCAAATAAACAAGAAATTACGATTTGAGAGTACTCGCAGTTACTGACAGCTAGTTAAAAGCCAAAACAATTAATAATAAAAATCATGCATCAGAGACTAAAATCAACTAAAACACATCCCAGGGATTTAGTATTTTAACGTCATGGACAGTCAAAGAAGACATGACTAGTGCAATGCCAAAATAAATGTATCGACAGACAGTAGGATAGTTAGAGTTTAACCTCTTTATAGATCAAAATGAACGTGGGTGTGTCTTTAAACATCCCGTTTGAAAAGAATACAAATTTAGTTATGTTTTAATTTGCTGATGACAAAATCGATATTAGTGCCAATGTAAACTATATTCAAAGATCTAATTACAACATTGGTAAGATAACCTGAACTAATAAGTTTATTTAAAGGTTCGATGAGTTTACACGGATCATATAGTGATTTCCGCGCTTTAAGTACAATATTACCGTAAAATTTAGGATGTGAAATACCGTTTTAATCAGTTTTCTACAAGTACAGCCAAATTTACTAATCAAATCTTTGTATCTTTGAAAGAACTTAGTAAAAGTTTTACGTAATTTATGGTAACGAAATCCCTGACTTAATAATTTACTAGTGATGCATTGATTACGTTCGTTAAAATCTATGACATCACTACACACACGGGCATAACGAACGAGTTGGGATATATACACACCGTATGATGGAGCCAAAGGAACATCGCCGTCTAAAAAAGGAAAATTAACAATAGGGAATGAAAAATCGTCTCTTTTGTCGTAAATTTTCGTATATAGTTTTCCTTTAGAGATTGAAATGTCCAAGTCCAGAAAAGGACAACTACTGCTGTTTATGTTAGATTTAGTTAAAGTAAGTTCTATTGGGTAAATTTCGGTAGTATATTTAGAGAACTCTGGATTATTTAACGAAAAAATATCATCTAGATAACGGAAGGTATTGTTGAATGTATCAACCAAATGTAACAATGACGTGTCTTTACTGAGTTTGGTCATAAACTGAGATTCATAGCAATACAGGAATAAATCTGCTATTAAAGGGGCGCAGTTAGTGCCCATAGGAATACCTACTACCTGTCGATACACTTTATCGCCGAAACGTACATATATGTTGTCCAGGAGAAAATTTAAAGCTTCAATCATATCGTCAAATTTCCAGTAAGTGTATCTAGCATACTTTCCTTTTCGTTACAGAAAAGGCTTTAAACGAGTTACAGCAAATAAATTTGTAATGAGATTTTCAAAAGACCATTTAATTAAATATGAAAACTTTTTCTTGATAAGATAGTGTGGAAGTGTAGTATAGAGTAGAAAAATCATAACTGTCAACAGAATTAAAAGGACCATCAAAAGCATGTATTTTATCTAAAACCTCTAAAGAATTTTTAACACTCCAAAATAATTAATACCATTATTTTCATAAGCTTTATTACAAAAGTTAATAACAAGTTCTTTGATAGTAGTAAGGAGGTAGTTAGAAGAACTGATAGATTGGTAGTAGAACACTTACTAGATGCGGAGATGAAACGGAATTTAAATGGTTTTTGTGCAATTTAGGTAACCAGTACATAGTAGGGACTTTCAAATGTTCGGAAGAGGCTTTAAGCTGGGTAGTGGCAGTGATATGCTTGTTTACAATTTGACTCTCTGTGGAGATAGAGAATGTAATGTAACGCAAAATTGGGGACCTTCCGGTGGTGTTGTCGACGGGTAGTTCGTGACCCGAGAAGATCCTTTTGCGTATAAAATAAGGGATTCTTGTGTTGCGTGGACCTTTTCCTCTGACTTACTAAATTAAACACGAAGTCGCTGTGGTAAATTCAACAGTGTATTAAAGAAACATGTTAAGTATCATTAAACACAATACACAGTAATAACAGAATATACAGTATATACAGAGTACACACTTAAGTACTATTAGTAATCCTCCACTATCATTCTCTATCGTCAGCTCTACTGTATCACAATAATCACTCCCTTATATACCTTCACTTGCAATATGGGCTTGTGGGCTTATGGGCACCAGAGTTTCTGGGCTTATGGATACAGGGCTTATGGGCAACCGGGGCTTATGGGCAACCGGGCTTATGGGCACCAGGGCTTATGCCTGTAAGACATATTTTATCAGTTGTAAATGTTGTAAACGAATGATACCTTGATTAAGCTGCAATATAAAGTGTCGGTAGCGTGGCCGAGCGGTCTAAGGCGCTGGTTTAAGGCACCAGTCTCCTCGGAGGCGTGGGTTCGAATCCCACCGCTGCCAAGTGATTTTTTTTAAGTAAGTTGGGAATCAGTTTATCGATTTTTGCATTTATTGACGAAAATGTTAATGCATAAAAATTATTACATTGAAGATCTTGAAATGGTTGTAATCATGGATAGAGTTCCGGTTTAGACTTTCAGCAAGAAGGACGTATTTTTCAAAGCTGAGTTTCAATCGTAATTTTTCTCGTCTAAAGACGAGCCATCCATGGCTTGAGGTGTAAGTGATTATTCCCAGTGACATTACATTTGCTATTCGTGAATTATTTTCTTTATTTCTGACATTTTAAAGTGTTTTCGTAACCTCCCTTCACCATGCCTGGTGAAAGGGGGGCGAATAGAACTGTGAAGGAACAGACTGTCCTTGTTGATGTTGGGGACAATAAAAATGTTTCGGCCTTGTCGGTTATAAATAGTGTAGAAGCAGAAGTTGGTGAAGGTGTAGTGGAGGCTTGTGTACCTAAAAGTGGAAACGTGTATGAAATAACACTGAAAGAATTAGAAGCTGTTGATTTGTTATGCGACACGGGGTTCAAAGTTAACAATGTGAAATTTAAGCCAAACGCTGTATTTTCAAAGCAAAAAATGGTGAGCTTCCTTAATGTGTCATATTATGTGACGGATGAAGAAATTACCAAAAAACTTGAAGATTTCGGTGCCGAACTAATATCGCCTATTAAACGCCGAATGCATCCTGGCACGACCATTGCAGATGGTACAAGGTACGTGGTAGTAAGGTTCCCAGAATTTCGTCAAAGTCTACCGTACAGTATGAAATTTTCTACAGGTGTCAATTCGCACGAATACATAAGAGTATTACATGACAATCAGAAAAGGGTCTGCTCGAAATGCTTCGAATCCGGCCATGTTTATATTAACTGCCCTGACAATATGTGTTATCGTTGCAAAGATAGTGGTCATTTGGCTCGCAATTGTCCGAAACCACGCTGTGATGAGTGTCAGCGATATCCAGCCAGCTGTATTTGTGAACCTGTATGGGGTTATGATCGTCCTGATACTGAACCCCAAAATGACTCTAATGCTGAAGACGCTAATGTCGAAAATGATAATGCAACTAATGATGAACAAATGGAAAAAGATGAAGAGGTTAAGAATGATGATCGTGATGATGTAGATGATGTAGATGATGCGCTAAATTTAGATGACCGTGATGATTCAACAGATGTAAAAGAAAATTCTGATGTTAATACTGCCCAAGATGAACTAAACCTAGATGAAAATCCTAACACTGATTCCAGTAACAATACTCCTGACGATGATGATGAACAAACTGAAGTTATGACAGTACATGAACATTCAAAAGACAATTTAATTGACAATGAAATAAATATTTTGCATAAAAAAGGGGGGTCCAAAAAAGTGAACGAGTCAGTTTCTCATGAGTCAAATGTTGACATGGTTGATTGTGATCATGACAAAAATGTAGAGTCTTCGATTGCCAGTGAATCAGAAATGGAAATTACTGATGAGGAACTGGCTCGTAGTATGGGTAAAAAAAGAAGGCGTCGTTTAGTTACTAGCCCTAACCTCACCCCTGAGGACATTAAGAAGATGAAGTCTAATCCTAAGTCTAAACTCTCCCCTAATCAACCAAGTTCAAGTTCATAGGTACACACCTTTATTGTTTATTTTTCTTGTTGATGGTAAATATTGTTAGCATAAATGCTAATGGTCTCAGAGATGTTACAAAGTTTCAGAATTTTACAAAATATTGTTCAGAAAATTATTTTGATATTGTTGTTATCCAAGAAACCTTTTGGGATGATGGTATTATTCCAAATATTGAAAAATTTTGGGAAGGAAAAATATATTTTTGTAATGGTGTAAACCTGAGACAAGGTGTTGCTTTTTTAGTAAGCAAAAGAGTACAAAATCAAGTGTCCGAAATTCAAAGTTTTGACGGTAGATGTATCCATATTTCCCTTAAACAGGATGATAAAACTATTGATATAATTAATTGCTATGTTCCAAACATTATGCAAGAAAAAAATAAGTTTTTTGAGAAACTTGCTTCTAAAATGCCGAATTCAGAAAATATAATTTTACTAGGTGATATGAATACATCTCTGTCAAATCTTGATCGTTGTGGTAAAACAGTACACACTCAAGATAAAGCATACAAAGAACTCACAAACATGTGTGACATGTTTAATTTGTATGATGTATGGCGAGCGAGAAATCAAAATGCACGAACCTTCTCTTGGCGTCGCATCGTTCAAAATGTCCTAATTCAAAGTAGAATTGACCACATTTTTATTCCGAAAGCATATTCACAATTCGTCAAAAACGTGTATTATAAACATAATACCTTCAGTGACCACTCTTTTGTCAATCTAAATATAGATTTTACTGAAATTGAGAGAGGCCCAGGGTTATGGATATTTAATAATTTGTTATTACATGACGAGGATTATGTTCAAAAAATTTCACGATTAATTGAAAAAGAAAAAAGTTGTAGACTTTTTGATGATGAGCCGCTTATTTGGTATGACAATTTAAAATTTAAAATAAAACAATTATCAAAATCCTATGCGCAAAATAAATCGCGTATTGAAAAGTCAGAATATTTCAAGCTTCAAAATGAATACGAAAAACTATCGTCTATGGCGGTAAATAATGTAAATTTTGATGTAAATAAGTTCGAAGAAATGAAACTAAAACTTAAAACATATGAAGATAAAATTTGTAAAGGTGCAATTTTGCGCTCAAAGGCCCAATGGGCTATAGACAGTGATAAAAGTTCTAAATATTTTTTGCAACTTGAAAAATATAAACAAAATAGTAACGCTATAAAAGAATTAAAAACAACCGAGGGCAAAATTTTAAAAACTACAGATGAAATTTTAGAAGAAGTACATAAATTTTATAAAGAGTTATACTCTAGTACAGTAATAAATAAAGATAAGGCAAAAGAAATTTTGGAATATATTTCTGAAAAAGTTTCTGATGAAGACAGTGAAAATTTAGAAACCGATTTAACTCTACATGAAATTAAATCGTCATTATTTGGCATGTCAAAAAATAAATCTCCGGGTCCTGATGGATTAACAGTTGAATTCTTTTGTAAATTTTTTCATTTGTTTGGTGAGATTTTTCTTAAAATTTTTAAAGTTATAGAAGAAGAACATATACTAACAAGATCCATGCGGCATGGTATAATAAACTTAGTTTATAAAAACAAAGGGTATAAAAATTTATTAAAAAAATTTAGACCGATATCCTTGCTTTGTGTAGACTACAAAATAACTGCTAGAATAATGTCCAATAGATTAAAATTTGTTCTGCCGAAACTAGTGTCTAGTTTTCAAACATGTTGCATATTAGGCCGTGACATTGCAGACACTACATCAAGTATAAGAGATCTAATTGAAATAATTGAAAATGATGATTTAGAAGCCTATCTTATAAAAGTTGACCAGGAAAAAGCTTTTGATAAAGTTGACCATGACTATCTGTTTCTAGTTTTAGAAAAATTTGGTTTTGGTCCTAAATTTATGCAGTGGATTAAAATATTTTATAACAATGTAAACAGCAGTGTAAAATGTAATGGTTTCCTTACAAAGTATGTTAAACTTAATAATTCAATAAAACAAGGGTGTCCAGTTTCTGCTCTCCTCTATGTGTTGGTGGCAGAACCATTAGGTCAAGCTATAATTAAAAATGAAAATATTCAGAGTGTTAATATCCCAAAGTCAAATGTAAATGCTAAAATATTTCAACACGCAGATGACACAAATATTTTTACTTCAAATAAAAAATCTGTAAATGAAACTTTCAAAGTTCTTAATTTGTACAGTGAGGCTTCTGGAGCTAAAATTAATAGACAAAAATCTGAAATTATGAGTTTAGGTTCTGGCAGACAGTATTACTGATTCAGAGTTAGATAAATTACAAATACAAAAATGTGAAAATGTAACAAAAGTTTTAGGCATATATGTTGGAAAGGATAAAGAGTTATGTGAACTTCTTAACTGGAAAGATAAAATAAAAAAGATAAAAACAATTTTATTCTTTTGGAATAAAAGAGATTTAACTTTACCAGGTCGAGCTACAGTTTTAACTTCCTTTATAATGTCGAGGTTATATTATACTGTAACTGTATGTCCATTGCCGGAAAAAGTTAAAAATGAAATCCGTCTAATTGTTATAAAGTTTGTTTGGCAAAATAAATCACATTTAGTAAAATATCAAAGTGTAGTAGGTACAAAACTTGAAGGTGGATTAAACATTCCTGATATTTTTCTAAAAATGCAAGCCTTCAGATTAAAATTTCTTAAAAAATATTTGGATCCTGAATGTCAATCAATTTGGAAAGGTGCGTTGGATTACTTTATCACTAAAATCGATAATATGGATTTAAAACAAGATATTGTTTATACGCATTTAAATTCAAAACAGATTAAACACTTACCGCTTTATTATCAAGAAATGATAAACGCGTATTATAAAATAAAAACCAATTTCAAAATCGATTTTCAAGTGCAACATGTATATAATAATCCGCTGTTTTGTAATCCAAATATAACATGCAACGGTAAAATGCTTCTGTTTGAAAAATTCATTCAAACAGGCTTGATACGGATAAAAGACATTTGCTATGAATTTATGCCGGGTTTCTTCACATTGAATTCAATAGATGAAATAATAAAACAAAAATTTCCCGATGAAAAAAACAGAACAAATAAAAACAGCTTTCGAAAAAATCATACGATGTATTCCTGAAAAGTGGAAAGAACTATTAAAATCCGAAAATCCTCTGAATGTTGAGATTACTCCGATTGTTAAAATTTGTTTAGATAACGACAGAGAAATTCACCTTAGAAGTGCTGTGACGAAATTATTTTACAGCCTTCTTCTGTCAAATTTTTTTGAAACGCCCTCTGCTGAAAAGCATTGGGCGGAGCAATATCCGTCTCTCAATTTCAAAAGTCTTTATTTGGTTGTCAATCAGAGTTGTTTACCTCCTGATTGTCATTGTTTAAACTATAGGATTGTCCATCGAGCTATTTTTACACTTGAAAAGTTGGTCAGAATAGGTCAGGCAGATACTGGCACATGCAAAACGTGCGGCCAGGGTATAGACAGTGGCGGATCCAGGTGGGGGCGTAGAGGGCGTACGCCCCCCCTTTGCTTGCACTTTTTTTTTTTTTTTTTTTGTAAAATGATTAATCAGACTAGACTTCGCGAACTTTGCCATTTGTATTTAATTTGTATGCGACAATTCTTTACTTATAAAGATATTTTTCGCTCGTATTTACTGTCATATATTATTGATTATGTCAAAGTCATGTGATTCGCTACGGTGGAGTTGACCAGTACGTCGAAAAAAAACGTCACTCAGTCATTTTGAAATTCAAATTACAGTAACACATTGCTTAGGCTGAGGATGACATGCATGACGCCTTCAAAACGACAAAGTATTGAGCAAGAACGTATTGACTTCTATTTCACATTTCCACCCAACAGAAAGTAATGTTGTGTAATATGGTATAATGGACGTGACATTACTATGTAGACAGTACGGTAGTTAGATATACCGCGTAGTCTGGTTCCCGGAATGATCCATTGATAACAACCTAACTCAGGATAAGATCTCGGATAGTTACCAGGTAACAAGAGTTGGCGTATTGGCGGGAGTGTAGCAAACGAATAACCTTACCAGAGATATATCAGAGGATATTTGGTAAGTCAGTACAATTAGAGGCGTTGAATTGTATTAGTATTAGTAGTATTGAGTGATAATACTCGGAAATCACATCACTGGCGCTTGGCGAGCAGGGTTTCCTGTGATAAAGTACGATTTGAATCGAGACACAGAAGTGAGTACGTCACGTGTAATTGCGGAGTTCGTATTGCTACATTTGGTATATTATGAAGTGTTTGAACACGGATATACAATAAGCCTAAAAACTTGCGTTAATTACAGTGTTTACAAATTTTGTTGCATAATTGTTACACGTTTGGATAAAATTATCCATTTTGCTTGAAAGTGGCGAAATTAACCGGCATCAGTTAAAATTAGACAAATTAGCCATTTCCGGAGAAAATTAGCCATGGTTGGATAAATTTAGCAATTTTCCGAAAAAATTAGCCGTTTTTTGTGTGGTTAGCCACATAGCACATACACATTAATTTTTTTTTTCTGGTTCAGCAACCAGTGATTTAATTGAACTGTATTTGTGTTAATATAACATTATGGCAACATTAGCTTTTCAGCAGCAATGCATTAAAATCAACAGCTGTTCTTATGAAGAATTAAGGTTGTTGCCTGGTGTGGGAAATGTCATAGCTGACAAGATTATGTCTATGAGAGAGACATTTGGTAATATTAAGCCTGAGCATCTTTCTGAAATACCAAGACTAAGAATTACTGAAGCCTTGATGGATTTGATAGATTTTCACCAGTTACCCAGCAACAAGAATACAAATCGCAGACTCAGTCAAGTTATGATTTCCAAGATTATGTTGATTATGATGAAGTTAAAACATCTGCATTTCATTCGGAATATTCAAAGCAAGAAGCAGAAATCAATGACTTTTCAGATTCTGACGCACCTTCTGATGAATATTTGCTTCAACCTGAGCCTGCGGAAGTCAAACGTGAGTTATCACGTCCCAGTTCAGCAATGAGCAAAACTTTAGATTATACATTGCAGTATGGAGATCATCGGTACTCATCAAAATGTCCAGACCTGATGAAAAGATGTCGTTACTTCAAACTGAGTGTGGCGATCAAGATAAAGTTCAGGATTTTGCTAGTGATCGACAATCTAAGCCAGACAACATTCATAGAACAGATGAATTACGGTACATTACACCACGTACCAGATTAAATGTTGAGGCAGACATTGAAAACGTGATTATTCACGTAACCAAAATACACAGCAGCAGACCTCACAATTGGGATGGCAGCAAGGTCCCAATGAAAATCTTGAAAACGTGATTATTCACGAAACCATAATCCACATCAGCAGACATCACAAGTGGGATGGCAGCAAGGACCCAATGAACATAAACCTAGAACAGAAAGGCCTGTTCCAGTCCCAAGACGTCGTCAACAGTTAGAATCACATACACCATCAACTATAATTCGTCGTAGAATACCTTCACCTGAAATTCAACGCAGAATACCTTCACCAGAAATATTTAGGGAGCCTGTATATTCCTTGAGAACACCAAACCCAGCATACTATTCTACATTAAACAGAAATATGTATCCACCTAGACCATTTTTAAGTTATGAGGAGTCACCGCAATTAATGCCTCCAGCAAAGCCAAAATCAAAGAACCTAGAAATACCAAAAGGACTGAAGTATGATGGATCATCAAGCTGGAAAACTTTTTACACCAAGTTTCAAAGGTATGCTGATCGTTTATCGTGGACTACCACGGAAAGAAAAGACCAACTGTGTTGGTGTTTACATGGTAAAGCAGGTGATTACTATGCAAATTTAATTGACAGGGACCAAGGTGTGGATTATTTTGATGTAATTCACAAACTTGAGAAAAGGTTTAATTTTCAAGACTTGCCTGAGACGTTGCAAGTGCAGTTCATGAGTGCACGTCAAAATGCAAATGAGAAATTGGAAGATTGGGCAGATCGAGTTCTCTCGTTAGCCTGTAAAGCATTTAGAGATCTTCCCGACAATTATATGTACACACAAGCTATCTGGAAAATATGCCAGGGATGCTCAGATAAAGAAGCTGGTCAACATGGAGCCACAGCCAGACCAACATCTGTTGAAGCAGCAATCGATCAGATAAAATGGTTCCAACATAACCACACAGCTATATTTGGTAAACCAACTGGTAGACGTGACCCAACACCAAATCAGGATGAACCAAGTTATGATTATGATAGCGACCTAGCTGTTCACGCTATTGGTAAGACGGACACAAAGTCTGAATTGTCTAAACAAATGGAAACATTGCTAGAAAAGATGACTGCTATGGAAGCATTTCATAAACAGGAAATAGGAGACCTTAAACAGCAGCTTCAAAAACAACAGCAGGCAAAACAGTTTCCTACACAAAATGAAGTCCAGCCAGCAGCCCAACCATTTAGCCAGCAAACCAACAAGCAAGGTAATCGCCAACAATGGCGTAACAGGGATAATAGGCAAGATAATCGGCGACAATCACTATTTAAAAGGCGCTGGGGACCTATACCACCTGAAAAATTAGCAAATATGGCTTGCTATTTCTGTCATCAGTTTGGACACATACAACGGGACTGTCCTGAATTACAGTTACCGACAGGAAATAGTTATACAGATTCTTTAAACCAGAAAGAGTCGGGCTAAAGGGCGGACCCCTGACTCAGTCCAAACCTAACCGCCTAACATTGAACACTATTTCAAACGATATTAACAAGACACCTGTTTCGGGATTACCCGTTAAAAACATGTGACATTTCAACATCTACAGATACTTTGTCTAATTCACCATTGCACACAACGCAGCATGATAATGATTTACAGCAAGTGATTGACCTTCAGATGCAAGATCCTGTACACTTAGGAGGAACTATTTGCCAGTTAGGCTCAGCAGCTATGCTTCGATTCACTTTAAAAGTACAGGGACAGTCAGTAATTTCGGTAGTAGATACCGCAGCGGAAGTAACAATAATTTCTGACAAAGTTTTCGAATCTTTCATTAAGAAACCACCCATCAAAAGAAAAACAACAATGCAGGCAGCAGGGCGTGGTATGCACATGGATGCATTTGTAGTGGGACCAGTCGAATTGAAAATTGGTGAAAGAACATATAGGACAGATATTTATGTTGCGCCAATTGATAATGACATGTTATTAGGACTTGATTTTCTAGTAAGAGCAAAAGTGATTCTAGATTGCAGAAAATTGGTTTTTTTCATCAATGGAGAAGCATTACCTATGATTCATGGAGATGTTGGACTGGTACCGCCTGTGAACGCCATAGCAAGAGTTGCTAAAATTACCGTTCCACATAGAACAGTCATACCTCCTAATTCAGTTGTACAATTAGAGTCAGATTTGTCGGCAGAGTTAACAGATTTCATAATTGAACCTAATAAAGAGATAGATTTGTTAATCCCACGTGGTTATTACAACGCTAGTGTTTTGCCATGTGTCAGTTTACTGAATGTAACAAATAACAAGATAATTTTGCAAAGGGAACTCTTTTAGGCGAAGCAATTGAAGCTGATGTTGTTGAAACGGGGCCAGCCCGTCAGTAGCAACAACTGGAATAGCCAGAGATAACAATACACTACCGGAACAGTTACAGAACATATTGGATAAATCCAGTACACTCACTGAAGACCAAAAGTCCAAAGTTGCAAACTTACTTCATGAATTTGCTGATGTTTTGCACTAGATGATTTTGACTTGGGAACATTTAACCACATTGAACATGAGATTGATACAGGTGATGCGCGCCCTATCAAACAACGAATAAGACGAACACCCATGTGTTTTGCACACGAAGAAGAAAGCCATTTAAAGAAAATGTTAGATGCAGGTATAATAGAACCATCAATATCAGAATGGGCATCTGCGCCAGTACTTGTGCGCAAGCGCGATGGTAACGTGCGCTGGTGCATTGATTACCGGAAGTTGAATTCCGTGACGAAAAAGATGTCTATCCGCTTCCTTGATAGACGAATGTTTGACACTTTGGCGGAAAACGAATGGTTTTCAAAATTGGACGCAAATAGTGCGTATTATCAAGTAAAAGTGAAGGACTCAGACAAAGAAAAGACCGCCTTCATAACTAAATATGGATTATTCCACTTTGTCCGAATGAGTTTTGGTCTTTGCAATGCCCCAGGGACATATTCAAGAGTAATGAATCTCGTTCTCCGAGGTTTAACATGGAATGTTGTACTTGCCTTCCTAGACGATATTCTAGTAATGGGAAAGACATTTGAAGACCATTTACAGAATTTAAGATCAGTTTTTGAACGTTTCAGAGAGTATGGGCTGAAATTAAAACCCAGGAAATGTGATTTCTTTAAAAAAGAAATAGACTTTTTAGGCAGAACAATCAATAGAGATGGTATGGCCATTGGCAGTGAATATGTGGAAGTTGTTAAGAAATGGAAAGTACCTACGACAACAAGAGAAGTTGAACAATTTCTAGGCTTTGCCAATTACCATAGAACTTTTATAAAGAATTTTGCAGATCTGTCCTACCCTTTGTATCAATTGACAGGTAAGAAACCGTACAAATGGGGAGACTCAGAGCAAGAGGCTTTTGACAGACTTGTAGAGGCATTGACAACAACTCCTTTATTGGCATTACCCAACAATAAAGATCCGTTTATTTTGGACACAGATGCTTCCAATTTCGCAATTGGAGCAGAGTTGATACAAGTCCAAGATGGTGTAGAGCGTCCCGTTGCATACGGAAGTTTTTCATTAACCCATGAGCAAAAACGATATTGCACGACAAGAAAAGAATTGCTTGCAGTAGTGAAATTCACTAGACATTATAGACACTACCTTTTAGGAAGAGAGTTTATAGTCCGTACAGACCATAGTAGTTTAACGTGGTTATTGCACTTTAAAGAGCCACAAGGACAACTAGCTCGATGGTTAGAGGAGCTAAGCCAGTACCACATGACAGTCAAGCACAGGCCAGGTAAAAGACACCAAAATGCGGACGCATTATCACGTCTGCCAGATTTAGCCTGTTCACAGAATAGATTAGCAGCTGGAAACGTGCTAAAACACAATCTACCCTGTGGAGCATGCGATTACTGTACTCGTGCTCACCAAAGTTGGCTTGGTTTTCAAGAAGATGTAGATAATGTTATTCCTTTAGCTTCACATCAGGACTGTAAAAGTAATGAAACTATAGGACCACATACAGTACTACCGAGTTCTTTGATTTCTGATAACAATTTACTGAAACAGGACAATACACAACATACATATGTGATTACAGAGGACAATGCTAGACCAGATAGTTCAACATCACAAGATGATAACCAGAACGTGACTAGTCACGTGAATGAGAATTTAGGTACATCTCAGGTCCAGCCACAAGTATTTGACAGTACCAATCAAAATACAGTTAGCCAGAACCAAAATGTTTGTCACAGTTCAGTTGAAATAGTCACTACACCACTTGGTATGTCAGTTTACGCGACATATTTGGATCTCCCAAATGTAAATGCCATTACTGAGACGGGTATAGAAGCCAGTACTTATTCATCAGAACAATTACGAGATTATCAGTCTAAAGACCCAGACTTGGAATTAATACTGGTATGGTTCAGGGACAAAACAGAACCGTCAGAGGCTACAATATTCAGATGCAGTCCAATAGCTAAGAAATATTGGATCAACAAGGATATGTTCTACTTAGATGATAATGGAATATTGAGAAATTTGGACAAGAAGGATAAAACACCAAGACTCGTGGTACCAAGAGATCTTGTTGAACAAGTGATATCATTATGTCATGATATTCCTGCAGCAGGTCATCAAGGTATGAATAGGACCACATTGAGAATAAAGGCAAAATATCAATGGTATGGTATGACACAAAAAATAAGAGACTTTGTCAAAACATGCAGTACATGCAATTTACACAAGAAGCCAAACAGAAAGGCTAAATGTCCGCTTACCCAGTTTCATGCAGGTGCACCAATGGAGCGAGTCCACTTAGATTTTCTAGGACCACTGCCAGAGACGAAATTTGGGAATGCCCATGTACTAGTTATGGTTGATCAGTTTTCCAAATGGATGGAATGTATTCCGTTGCCAGCACAAACCGCAGAGCATACGGCAAGAGCTGCTGTGAACGAGTTTTTCTCTCGTTTTGGATTCCCATTTCAGGTTTTTACAGACCAAGAACGCAATTTTGAAAGCAAGCTTTTCAAATCCATCTGTGAAATCTTGCAAATGCACAAAGCGAGAACTACTCCGTACAGACCATCATCAAACGGACAAGCAGAACGTTGCAACAGAACCTTAATGGACGCCGTCCGTTGCTTCGTGTCTAGACAACAAGACAATTGGGATGAACATTTGGCACAGTTGGCAGGAGCTGTTCGATCGTCAGTTAACAGAAGTACTGGTTTTACGCCAAACATGCTGATGCTTGGGAGAGAGGTTAACCAGCCTGTTGATTTATTGTACAGCGTACCTGGTGCTAAGACAGACGAGTCACAAGATGAGTATGTGATAAGACTCCGAGATGCCATAACATCTGCACACGAAATAGCGCGCAATACGCTAAAAACTACTCAGAATACCATGAAACGTGATTATGATGTACGTATTCTGGAAAGAGAATACAAAATAGGAGATTTAGTTTATGTTTTAGACACAGCTAAAATTAAAGGCAGAGCGAAGAAATTGGACCCACCTTGGAAAGGTCCCGGACTTGTATGTGCTAAATTGTCTTCGTATGTGTACAAGATAAAATTACAAAAAACTGTACTGACAATAAATCATGACCGTTTAAAGCCATGTAAAGACAGAGAAGTACCACCCTGGTTAAAACAGTGCCAGCACCGGTTACAGGACGGTGAAGATGTAACCAAGGCAACTAATCGAGACTTGTACTGTTTGTGCAGAAAACCAGATGATGGACTGTTTATGATACAGTGTGATTTCTGTCATGAGTGGTACCATGGAGCTTGTATAGATTTGACACCACAGCTGGCTGACACCATGGTAAAGTTCAGATGTCCACGGTGCCAGGACTCTGGTACCGCAAGGTAAATTTATATTAGACAAGATAGCATGATGTAAATAGAGCAGATTCATGTGGACATAGAAATCAGTTGTAAATTTTAATTGGAAATTAGATCATCAGTGAAATGTTTACAATATATATATATCAAGGAATGATATGCTAGTTTCAACATGTTTAAAGTGAATCCGCCAAGCGACAACGGAGAAATTGTGAATTTTGAAAAATATATATATATATATACAGGTGTGTTGTTAATATGTCGATCAACATTGGAAAACATCTATAAATATATATTTGGAGATTTATTTTTTATCCCCGTGGTGCGACCAGACGGGGTGGACTAAAGGAAGATATTGAATATTCAAATAGGAAGTAAACTCACTCCTTTCAAAGTGGGGGGAGTGTTGTGTAATATGGTATAATGGACGTGACATTACTATGTAGACAGTACGGTAGTTAGATATACCGCGTAGTCTGGTTCCCGGAATGATCCATTGATAACAACCTAACTCAGGATAAGATCTCGGATAGTTACCAGGTAACAAGAGTTGGCGTATTGGCGGGAGTGTAGCAAACGAATAACCTTACCAGAGATATATCAGAGGATATTTGGTAAGTCAGTACAATTAGAGGCGTTGAATTGTATTAGTATTAGTAGTATTGAGTGATAATACTCGGAAATCACATCAGTAATACTCTATTACACTCTCATGAAAAAAAAGTTCCACAGCAATATTATTTACCTACGAAAACATGTTTAACCCCACACGCCCCAGCCCATTAATAACATTGCTGAATAGTGATCCCCAGTCAGTAAGCTCTAGATATAGATTTAAAGTCTAAGGTACGACCATTTGATTTGAGGGGGCAGTCTGAGATATTTTAGAGAAAAAATTCTGACCCTGATTTTTGCCTTAAACAAAAATTCTGGCCGTATCTGGATTGAAAACAATAATCTTGCCCACTTTTTTGCTATTAGAAAAAAATATTTTCAACAAAATTATTTTGCATTAAATGAACATGATGAATAAAAAACGGGTCTAACTTTTTTTTTTTTTTTTGGGGGTGCATGTGAATCCCATATCTGACCGGAATGTCTGTTTCGCCTAACTGATATACTGAATACTTTTTTCAAGGCCCAACTGCAACCTGCCTGCTGGTGTGGCCTATATGTCTCCATGTGTCGACCGTCATTCACAACTTCATTGTCATTTTCCGACTCATTCGTAGCCTTTGGTTGATTTGGAACCCTCACTTCCCTTGTTGGTTGAAACATTTCAACCAAACATTTGGATAAAATTGCTTGTTTGTCTTTCTTCGTGTCGGTCGTATTGTAAATTACATTAAATAGCCGCATATCTTGTTTACAACAAGAAATCTGTGAGGTTATGCTAACTAACCATACAACAAACGAGAATTTTCCATGTCCATTTTTTTACTGACAAATCCCACATCAAATATATTAATTAGTACATAGCTTTGGATACAGCCAATCATTTTATAATAGACAATTAATGGAGAGAATACGGCACCAAAATGTCTAACCCCTACACTTTAAAATACATTTTACACTTATTTTATGTTTTTTAGCCAAAAAAAGGTCCAAAAAAATTTTCGCCTCGCTCCGCTCGGCCAACTTGAAAACTACGCCCCCCTTTCCAAAATCCTGGATCCGCCCCTGATACAAAATCTTAGTCACCTGTTTGTACATTGTCAAAAGTTCAAACCACTTCATGATTACCTGAAAGACATATTACACAACATTTTTATCAATTACCCGCCTGATATGGTTAATTCCATTGATTATGAACAGTTATTTTTACTTGGGTTTTTGAAACGTTCACAAGTTAGTAATACTTACTTTTTAAATTTTTTCCTCAGTGTAGCCCGACTTTGCATATTCAAAACACGGAATTTAAAAGTTTTTCATGACAAAGACATAGATGCACTTCGTCTATTCAAGTACACAATTAAAAAATACATTGAATACGCATACATGTATTATAAAATGACACAACAAAGACAATTATTTTACAAATATTTTTTATACAATAACACTTTATTAGATATTCAAAATGACAACATAGTTTTGTTTGTCTAGACAGTTACTTCAATTTGATCGGTTGTTAGAACAAAAGATCACATTCCAATGTAAAATTATCGATCGCACTTAGGTGTGTTCGACTTTTGAAAATATTTTGGAGTTGTCTCGCTTTCAATATATAACTTGTATTGAATTTGTCCACCGTCAATTCATATACACTTTTTTGAAAAATGAATCACCATAAATAAATGGGGACATATATGCTATATTTTGATTTTAACGAACGTAATCTATGTATTACTGGTAAATTATTAAACCAGGGATATCGTTACCATAAATTACTTAAAACCTTTACTAATTTTTTCCATAGATATAAAGATTTGGTTTTGAAGTTTGGTTGTACCTGTAGAAAACTTATTTCAAACGGGATAGCACATCCTCATTTTTACGGAAATGTTGTTTACCGTGCCCGGAAATTTAGAAATGATCCTTGTAAACTTATCGCTCCTTTAAATAAACTTATTCTAAAAGGTTACCAATTCAACACTGTAATAAGATCATTGAATATTGTTTTTATTGGTATAAATATTGATTTTGTTATCAGTAAATTAAAAGCAAACTAAATATTACTAGTATGTTTTATACATATACACATTCATGGATCTACAATCTGTCGATACCTGTATCTTGGCATTGTACAAGGTCATGTTTTCTCTGACTTTTATGACGTCTTTACACTAAATCCATTGGATGTTGGATGTGTACGGATTGATAATTTAGTCTTAGATGCATGATTTTTTATTAGTTGTTAGTGGCTTTGAACTAGCTGTCAGATAACTGCGAGTACTCTCAGATCTGTTCCTAGTGTCTTTTGTTGTTTGGATGTACAAGTACCCTGCCACGTCCACTTGCATTTTGTCCATCTGATGAGTTAAGCCTTTTTCAACTGATTTTTATAGTTCGTTCTTATGTTGTACTGTTATATCACTGTCCCAGGTTAGGGGAGGTTGGGATCCCGCTAACATGTTTAACCCCGCCACATTATGTATGTATGTGCCTGTCCCAAGTCAGGAGCCTGTAGTTCAGTGGTTGTCGTTTGTTTATGTGTTACATATTTGTTTTTCGTTCATTTTTTGTACATAAATGAGGCCGTTAGTTTTCTCGTTTGAACTGTTTTACATTGTCATTACGGGGCCTTTTATAGCTGACTATGCGGTATGGGCTTTGCTCATTGTTGAAGGCCGTACGGTGACCTATAGTTGTTAATTTCTGTGTCATTTTGGTCTCTTGTGGACAGTTGTCTCATTGGCAATCATACCACATCTTCTTTTTTATATATATTTTTTAACTTTTAAACGTATTTCATCTAGATGTATTTTATTTTTTACTAATGTAGGAGGATAACTACTAACAACTCTGTATATAGAAAAGTTCTCACCAATGAGGGATGTCTCATGGTGACAGTATGTAAATATGTAATAAAAATTTTATTAATCATAAAAAAATAAGGCGCTGGTTTAAGGCACCAGTCTCCTCGGAGGCGTGGGTTCGAATCCCACCGCTGCCAAGTTATTTTTTTTAAGTAAGTTGGGAATCAGTTTATCGATTTTTGCATTTAATGACGAAAATTTTAATGCATAAAAAATTATTACATTGAAGATCTTGAAATTGTTGTAATCATGGATAGAACACAATTATCATGTTTCATTTACGTACTACTTCAAATGCTGAAAGCAATCTCCATGCAGTTTAAAATTCATGACTAGCATTGCGGAACATTTAACAGGTTACACGTATCATACAGATTTTCAAAACTATTCGAAATGCTTTGAAAACAGGAGTATCGGGGAGAAAAAAACTATGCCCCGGATGAGGATCGAACTCACGACCTTCAGATCGCTCTGTCATTTGTGATTATGAGACTGACGCGCTTTTTTTTTCTTTTCTTATCTTTATTAAAATAAGACATCATATTATACACATTAAAATACATAAAACAATATCACAAGTGTCAATATCAATTCAAAATGTCTATAACATTCAATTTCAAGCTTATGTATAAATGTCTACATGACACAATCAGCTTTTATATTCAAATTTCTACAATTTAAATATTATATCATCATCTACTTCTTTAACCAGAGGATTATCAAGCAAAATTTCTTTTCAAATAAAAATGCATTTTATGTTTTTGACACATATACACATAAAATAGATGACATAATGTTTCAGTGTGTACTTGAAAAATTGAACTAAATTAACATTTGTTTTGCCATTCATAATAATATTCCTTCTTCTAAATATACAATATCTTGCAGTTGAAAGCAGAAAGTTAACAAAACTGTCATTAACACCTTTCATTTTCCAATTTAACCCAAATAGTAGCAAATGTTCACTCTGTACACCACTTATTCTGTCAGAATCACAATTTTCAAATAATTTAACAAACAATTCAGACAAATAGTTATGAAATTCTAAAAGTTCATCACAGTTTATAAACATATGTACTAGATCTTCAATTTCACTACCACAAGCATCACATAAATCATCATCAGACCATCCAATTCTTTGGAATTTACTTTTGGTAAATATACGATTATGAAGTATTTTGTAATCTAGCTCAATAAACTTTGCAGGTTTCAGAAGAAATTTACATTACACCAGATTTTACTAAAGTCATTATCATCAATATTGAACAGTGTTTTCCACATTTCAATACCACAGGGATCTTTACAAATATCATCTAATAAACTATTATACAGCTTTTAACAGTACACAATGGTAACTCAAATGGTACATGATTAATAATTACAGAAATGTCTATTGTTCTTTTTGCATTCCTATAATGCAATTCACTTTGCACGGTCTGCTTCCAGTCATCAGGAATTGCACAAATTAAACAATGATAACGATCAATCACATTCTTTACATTTGAATTTTCAAATACATTTTGTATTATTTCAACAATAGCACAATCAGGTAAAAATCCTGTTTTAACCTCATAACATATGTCCTTAAGACTAACTATACCAGCATTTATAAAATCATACCAAAGTATTGGTTTATCCTTCAATACAATCTCCGGATTCTTAAACAATGGTTGGTCATATATATTTTCTACACTTAATTTCAATTCAGACTTCCGTCTCAAAACATACCAAGCTTCTAACATTTCAATATACACAATCGGTAAACATTTTAACTCACAATGTGGTACTTGAATAAACAATACTTCCAACCCTAGATTCATATTATAAATCTTTGATACAAAATATTTAAAAGTATACTTCCACAATACATCATATTCATCATTTATTAATCTTCCTAAAAACTTTAATCTAAATGCAAGTATTTTACATTTCATGTCAACTAATTGCAAACCTCCATTACATTTAGGATTTATTATAACATTATAATTCACCGAATGAGATCTCTTATTCCATACAAAATTAACACATAAAATCTTTATCTCATTATATGCCCATTCAGGGATAGAGGATACAAAAGAGTGTACCAAAATCTAGACATCATCAACGTATTTACAACAATAACTCTACCTTGCAGCGTTAATTGCCTTTGTAACCATATGTTCAAAAGAGATTTCAATTTTGATATCTTTTCTTTCCAATTTAAATCATCACATATATTTCTGTTTTTTCCAACATAAATACCAAGTAATTGTACATTATTATCACATACTTGTAAACCATACTCCTGTTTTTCTACAGGTGACAATTCTCCTTTCCAACACATAAAATTTCAGATTTTTGTCTATTTATTTTAGCACCAGTTGCTCTACTATATAAATCAAAAACTTTAAAAACTTCTGATATAGATTGTTTATTACAAACAGATAAAGTTGTATCGTCTGCATGCTGAAAAATTAACCCTTCTTTTTCACTATTTGGAACAACAATACCTTTTATCAAATCATTTTTAACAATCTTACTGTGTAAGGGCTCAGCAGCTAAAACATACAATAATGCACTTCTGTGGTCGGGTTGTTGTCTCTTTGACACATTCCCCATTTCCATTCTCAATTTTACTTATAGGACAGCCTTGTCTAATACCATTCTTAATACAAAAATAATTTGTTAAGAAACCATTGCATTTTACTGCACTATTAATACCATTATAAAATATTTCTATCCATTTTATAAATTTATCTCCAAAACCATATCTTTTTAAAACCTTCAATAAATATGAGTGACTAACTCTATCAAATGCTTTTTCTTGATCAATTTTGATAATATAACCTTCAAGTTCATCTCTTTCAATAATTTCTATGATATCTCTGACATTTGCTACATTATTAGATATATCTCGACCAATTATACAACAAGTTTGGTCTACAGAAATAATTTTGGTAATACAGTTTTAAATCTATTTGCCATTATTCTGGCCAAGATTTTATAATCAACCTGTAACAGAGATATCGGTCTATAATTTTAAGTGATCTTCTGTCACCTTTTTCTTAAATACAAGACTAATAACACCACATTTCATTGATCTACTTAAAAATCCTCTTGTTCAATAGTATTATAAAGTTTCATAAGTACATACTTAAGCTCAGAATAAAAATGACAATAAAACTCAACAGTAAGTCCGTCTGATCCTGGACTTTTATTTTTAGACATTTAAGATAATGCTTTTATTATTTCATCAAACGAAATATCTGACTCACATAATTGATGATCATTTTCATCTATTTTTACATCAACACAATCTAATAACTCATTCATTTTTATGTCATCAGTATCTACACAAGTATACAATTCTTTATAAAAATCATATTGCAAACCTAAAATACCATTAATGTCAGTAACACATTCATTATTCACATTCAACAATTCCTTTACAGAGTTATTCTCCTGTTTATATTTTTCTAAATTTAAAAAATATTTTGTATTTTTGTCTGATTCAACAGCCCAAACAGATTTAGATCTGAGAACAGCACCTGTACATTTTTCTAATTCATATTGAGACAATTCTAATCTCAAACTTTCCAATTTAGCTATATCAATATCATTGCCATTGGCAGCTTTTCCACATAAAGTATTAATTTGCTTTTCTAACCTGAAATAATCTCTTCTATTTTCTTTAGCTATAGAAGAAGAAAAAATTTGGGAATATCTTTTAATTTTATACTTAAGATTATCCCACCATATCAAAATATCACTATCATATAACTCAATTTCTTTTTCTACAGTTATAATTTCCTTAACTCTTCTAACATACTGTTCATTTTGTAAAAGTGTATTGTTAAGGATCCACAAACCAGGACCTCTTTCTATATTATTACAGTTTAAATTCAATATAACAAAAGCATGATCACTTAAACTAGTTAAGTTATAATATACATTTTGAATACATGGTGACAACTGTCTACTAACTAAAAAATAATCTATCCTACTCTGTTGTAACTCATTATTACTAATACGTTTCCATGAAAATATTCTACTGTGGGTGTTTCTAGCACGCCACACATCATACACATTATTATCATTAACTATTTGATATAATTTTCTACATGGTTCATCTACAATATGTTTTGTTTTGCCACCTTTGTCTAAATTAGACAAACTAGTATTGAAATCGCCTCCAATAATTAAATTGTCCATATTCTCCGTATACAGTTTTACAAATTTAAAGAACTCTGTTCTTTCAGCTACCGTATTTGGTGCATATAACGATATAATATTGTACAATTTTTCATTCTCAAGAAATGTAACATGTAAAAATCTACCCTTTTCATCAGAATAAACAAATTGTATCTTATCTTTACAATAATTATTTGCAAGTACAGCAACACCTTGTCTACAATTCAAACCATTATTACAAGTGATCTTACCTTGATATAAATGCTTTATACTATCTACATAATTATTATCCCAAAATGTCTCTTGTAAAAGTACAATGCTAATTTTTTTATCACCAATAACACTAACAAAGTTCTGAAAATTATTTACACATCTAAGTCCATTACAATTAAATGAACATATAAGCACCATTGTAAAGATGAAATAAAATAAAATTACATATTTATCCATTGTTTACATCTTAGTACTTTCACAATTTTGACCTACAGATCTAACACCTTTACCATCTAGATTAGGAGTAGGTTTCATTCTTGATCTCCTTTCAAGCTTTTTCTCTTTTTTTTTTAAGTTTTCGAGCTTGCTTAGCACTTATAAATTTATCCACATTTTTAACATCACCATCACTATTTATATCCAGTATTTCTACTGAACTTTCATACCCATCACCAGAACAGACAGACAATTCTTCATTTTCTTTTGCACCTTCAGTGGTGATTACTTCATCACCAACCGGGGTGCCAATTATTCCATTCAATGAGAGACTATTCTCCATATCAACATCATTAATTTCATCACTCCCTCCTACAACAGCATCGCAAGAAGGAGCGATATCATCATCTCTCTTGATTTTTTTACCTTCACTCAATTCTCTGTCTGTTCCGGCAACAAGACTTTCACTCTCAATTATAGTTGTTTCAATTGAGCTATCTGTTCTATGATCATCATTGTCATCAATACCATCCTCTGAAATCGGTCGTTTTCTCTTTAAACCATCTGGAGCTCCATTTTGCTCATTGTGCACTTCTACTTCTACTATTGTTAGATTTGAAACGTCTGTTTTTCCAATTTTGTCTGACCCATCCAATTGTATTTTAGCTTCACTGTCCTGTTTTGCTTCATCTTCAATACAGTTTTCACTTGCTATACTTTCATTGTCATGTACATTTTCACTTACTATAAACTTTACCACGGTTTCAGTATCCTCATCATCTGCATGATTTTCATCTGGTCTTCTTTGTATAATAACTTCTGAATCATTGTCATTAGCTACCATACAAATACAATCTTTTAACGGTTGATCACATTCTGTACATTGACATACGCACGGATATTTGGAACAATCAGTACAAGGACAAACGCACGGATCACTTCGGCATTGGTGATATTTACATACACATGGAACTGTGTCACATGTGTAGCAAGCACATGCACATTTCAAGTTCGCATTTCCGCATATCCTACATTTACACATGCAGAAATATTGTCCACAGTCCGGACAATTGTCTTTATTTTCTTCTCGGTTACGGCTTTCGTGTTCCCATCTTGTTGAAGGCTTGCATACACATTTTAACGGCAATTTATGGCAAAATTTACATTTTTTTGCTCGACAACTTTTCAATGCATGTCCAGTATCTCCACATCCATAACACAAAAAATGTGGACAATCTTTTCTCATGTGCTCAGGAGATGAACACTCTGAGCAGACCTTTGTTTGGTTGTTATGAACCACACGATAGTATTTGGTGTCGGTACCAAATTTAAAAGGCATTGACCACGGCAGGGATACCACCCCTGGAGGAAACTTACACCTCATGAATCTTGTGCCATCAGCAACTTGAGTCCCAGGTACGGTTCGTCTATAAACAGGTGAAACTACTTTCACTCCTTTACTTTCAATTTTACTTGTAATCTCATCGTCACAAATATAAGACGGTAATTTTATTACTGAAACTACAGTTATGTCCGAAAACATCATACTGCACTCGAAATCTCTATTAGCAATTTCTACGCCCCGTAACATCTTAAATGCATTTTCTTTACAGTCAAATGTTACATCATATGACGATAAATCACATCGTACTACTGCTAATACAGTGTTCATTCCGGTTAAAGTCTCAATATCTTCTATTACAACCCTTTCTCCAATTACTTTTGTCGGATTTTTTTCCACCCTTACAGTACATTCTCGCTGGTAATATTTATTATCAGTAACATAATTCTGTTTCGAAAATCGATTTCTGTTATCCCTTGGGTTTCTACGAGAATTTCCGGAATTTGGACGATTCAGCTCCGACTGAGACATTTTTGATTTTCAAAGCAAGCACAGCCTTACAAAAAAAGTCAAGCGCACCCAAATCAAACCCCTCCTCCAATCCGTCGAAATCAACGAAATTTTTCACGGAGAATTGTTTACACTTCCATCATGTGCTGTGCTGATTTCAGTTTCCCAAGAAACTCTTTAAAAACAAATATGCTGCGGAGACTATTTGTTGTTAAAGAGACAATTTCGCTAATCGTTTTGCACGTGCATTAATCACGTTTCAGTGAGCAAAATTAGTATTGAAGCGTTATATAATTTCTACGAGTTTTGGGCTGTCCAGATGTACTATAGACTGCATGGTTTCATCCAATGTGAAATAGTGAAAACCGCCCTCCTGTATGAAGTTACTTGTGAGTACTAGTATCAAATTCTAAGCCAAGTCCATGTTACCATATATAGTCAAATCATAGATAACTCTGTTAAGATAGAGAAGCGAAATGATAGAGTTTAATATGCATTGTACTAGATATCAATAGTATTAGGACAGAGTAATAATTTAATTTTGGAAAAAGATAATAAAAAAAAAAACATATTGCTACGTAACATTTCGTATGTTATGCCTGTAAGACATATTTTATCAGTTGTAAATGTTGTAAACGAATGATTAAGCTGCAATGTAAACTGTCGGTAGCGTGGCCGAGCGGTCTAAGGCGCTGGTTTAAGGCACCAGTCTCCACTACTGGACGAAAAAACAACTGTCCATACCAGTAACAGTCGTTCTAAGACTGATAATGTTTGTTAAAGTTGTAACAGTTGTTAAATTTCACTGCTGCAGTTATTTTGTAACTGTCCCAACTTTAAAAGTGTTTGTCTATAACATAAATCGACTGCAACAACGCTAGAAATAACTGTCACAGTCATTAAAGGATTGATACAACTATTTCAAAGTTGTAACAGTTGATTTACAACTGTCCCAACTTGAAAAACGTTGCAACAGTCATAAATAAACTGATTAAACGCCTAAAAGGTTGTCACAGTCACAATAAGACTGCTGCAATCATTTGAAAGTTGTAACAGTTATTTAACAACTGTCCCAACACGGAAAACGTTGAAACAGTCATAAATAAACTGTTTAAACGCTGAAAAGGTTGTAACAGTAAAATATGATTGCTACAACCATTATATATTCATAGCTAATTTATAAGTGTAGCAACTTCCAAACATTGATAGTCATTAAGACTTAAAAGTCACGGGTACAAAATTTCTGACAGTCAGGATAGGTTAAATTATTTGTAAAACAATTTTACCGTGTGCAATAGAATTAAGGTTGTGACAAAGAGACACAACTATCACACCATTTAATACATTAACTTAAGATAGAAATTGATTTTAAAAAAATAGTATTTTGAAATATTTGCCGCTGAACATTTTGGTATTCCCCGCTTATTTAGTGAATGTGCTACATTTATATAATTATTCAACAATACCTCGCCGCTCATCTCTTCGAACAAAATCGGAACCAGCACTAGATACCTGCTATTTCACACAGGACGGTTTTATTCGCATTTAAACTACTTACAGATAAATCGAAAAGGTTACCCCAAATGTATCTTTAACCATGTTGACTGTATTAACAGTTGACAATTTTCAATATTATCTAAATAACAACTTTTTAATTTTTCAAAATTAGTTAGGAGTGAAATCATTCATGCATACAAGGTTGTCTTCAATACGCGTAGTTTTACAAATCACATTACTTCATAATAACAGTCAATATACATGATATACTGTAAACCTAGCGGGGAACTCCGAATATACACACTTGTCAAATTTATCCACATATAAAACTGCTTAATTTTTTCCCGAGGGCTTATTTCACACACTTATTTTGAGCTTTTATTTGGGGCTACATTTTTTTCAGTAAAATTATAAATATTGCCGTATTAACCATTTTGATTTCTATACATATAAAAAAAACAAAGCTATAATGAACATTTAACGCATCTTTTGCAGCTATGGAAAAACAAAATTATTCTTAAATCTATCTAAATTTAATTTATTTTACCGTATTTTATTTTTGAATAGTTCAATATTTACTCGACTTTGTACTGTATATTGTACCGAGTGGTCTATTTAAAGTTCAAATGTCCTTGATAAAATAGCACTTCGGCATTCATGATTGAAGTAAAAATATTATCACTGAGATCATTCATATTTTCACCGGATTTTCTCAACCAATTTACCATACATATTTTGTAAAAAGGTATTTATAAATAGATGGACGTACTGTACAAGACCGACAAAATAACTAGCACCAGTGAAAGTTGAAATGTTCAAAACAAGAAAACTTGCATTGTTTCAGACAAGGAAATCAAATCTTCTTTATTTATTCTCATCACGGTTTAAAACTTGTTGTATTCTTTAGAGTCTGGTCTTGTTAAATTCTACAGACTGACATCAGATTCTCTTTTGTGGTTTCAGTTGATCAGATGTCGTACTAATGTTAACCCAAAATATTTTTCCCATTTCCATTTTTAAATTCTATTTATTTAATCATATAAATGCTTGTCCAATATTGATATATTATTCAACCAGTAAAGAAAACTAACAATTTTACTAGATGTAATAGATGTTCCGGCAAACATGGCAAAACGCGCCCTTAGAAAAAAAAATCATTGATTAAATCATACAATTTTTTTGACTCACTTTAATAGAAGGATGGACTGAAAATAAGTATTCTGGCCCTGGTCTGAGTGAAAATATATAATCTGGCTGCCTATATGTTGGAAATTAATATTCTGACCTTATCAAATTTGCCAGTTCAGTTGCTAACTTCTATGTCATTGGGTTTTCGGTGAAAAATTGTCCAATTTGTAAACAAGTACCACACCATTTTGTTTATTAAATAATGATCTATCTTATTAAAAAATGCAGTTCTATTTAACATTGTTGTGTCGATATTTTGAGTAATTATGATTTCAGCCATGTATCACCCATCAATAATCACTTGTTCTCCAATGGATGAATTTGTCGTAAAGTTTTCACGTGTTTAGATGTATATAAATATATATGTTGACCTCTAGATTGTTATTTAGTTGTTGTTAGGTTGATGTCTCATAATAGCAGTTTACTCAATTTCACCAGTTTATTATCATGTTTTAGTCTATTTGTATTACATAGGCTTTTCACACCATGCTATATATATATATATGTGTATAATGTACAAACATAGTCGTTACATTAATTCTAATTGTACAGCCACAAAAAAATACAATTATCATCCCTTTCTAGAACCACTTTTGTATATATTTTTTCATTTCAGGTTGTTTGTTTTCTTTTGCTAGAAGTTTTAAAAATCATAGCAAATCATACCACATCTTCTTATATCTATTAACTGACCTAATTTTATCGCCAACTGATTGTTTGTTGCTTTTGTATTTAAATCAAACTTGGGTTTCTCATCTAAACTTGTTTACATTGTGTTACATCATCCAATATGACTAGGCCTGTTATAGGTTTTTCATTATCATGATTATGTGTTACTGATTTTGCTCATTGTTGAAGGAAGTGCAGTTACTAACAATTACATCACTTGGTCTACAGTTGATGGTTGTCTCATTGAAAATCATACCACATCTCCTTATTCTGGTTATTGTACATTATACATGTTATACACCCTAGTTTATTTTCAATCTATGAGTTTTACTATCCCTCTGGTATCTTTCGTCTCTCTTTATGCAAGACTACAATATTATCAAATGAATTATCATGATTATAACAATTGTTAATAGTTGTTCAACTTTGTTAACAAAAGCAGCTATAATCAACATGGTCATGATGGTAGACATTATCAATGGTGATGTAAACAAGAGTGACTGTGCACACACTGAAATGTCATGTCTGCTTTGCCTACATGTAAATTGAATTTATGTTGAATGTAAAAATGTAATACATGTATGAAGGTTTTACTACATGTACAAGTATCACATAAACTTTCTATTATCAATTACCTTTGAAAATGAAGTCACCATCAAATTAACCATGCCAGACAGATGATGTACGCCCTACAAACTGACATTCCATACCCAAAATTTAGTGGTTTATAGTATCTGTGAAATAGACTTAACATCCAAACCATGAAAACTAAACATTGCCCAATGAAACATGAAAATGAGGTCATGGTCAGATCTAAAACCTGCCAACCAAACTTGTACATGTACAACTTACGAATATCCAATACGCCAAAAATAGTGATCCTATACATGTCATGCATTATGCATGTACATGTACATGTAGTTTATAGCATCTGAGAAACATTGGGAAATACACCAAACCACAAAAACTAAACATTGTTCAATGAATCATGACATTTTCATTGAGGTCAAAGTCTGATGCAAGTCTGGCAGTCAGACATATTCACCTTACAATCATTTCATATACCAAATATACATGATATAGTTGACCTACCATTCCTACTGCTTGTAGTATCTGAAAACAAACTTGACAAAGTAACTGAATAACCTTAATCACTGATCCATGAAATGAAGTCAAGGTCAGGTGAACCCTACCTGTCAGACAATGAGACATGTAGACCTTTCAAGATACCTATATATATATATACCATATAAATTTATCCAATTACTCGTTATACATGTTATACATGTAAGAGAGTATTTCACTATATGACTGTTCAAACTGTAATATTTTTTCAAACAGTCAGTGAACCATGAAAACAAGGTAAAGTGCAACGGACAAGTTACTAACAGAAACTTCATAACAAAAAGAAGTATCCAGGTCTTTAAGCTTCTAAATGTACCTGGTGAAGCTTTATACAAATAGGTTACGCTGTAGCCGCTGCCAGATTGTAATACCTATTTCTTGCATACTTCAACTTTTGTTGCAGGCGGGACAATAAAATTATACTTTGAAGTACATGGTTTATTTGTTTAATATGCATATGCTTGGCCACTAATTTAGATTTTTATTTAATTCTAATTCAGACTTCAAGTACAGCAGGCAGTCATTTGACACTAAACAATTGTGACGGACTTCGAGAGACCCTCATGGGTGGTTAAGGTCTTTTTACACACCCTGGTGGTAGTTAACAATTGCAATGCCAACACAAACTTCAGATGCGATATACATGCACTGTATTGTAAATTTCACTGAAACTAGAATTTCACATTATCCAAATTGTTATTATATTAAAATGACTAATTATCCACTAAAGTATTCATGAATTCAGATATGATGCACTATTATTATTAATATTCACTGAAACTATGAATTTTCATTATTCCAAATTGCTATTTCAAATGAATAATTATCCAAGGTATTCATGGAATTCAGATACAATGTATGATTGCACTATTAATATGCACTGAAACTATGAAATCTTGTTATTCCAAATTCATTATTGATATACCAAATGAATAATTATCATGATTATCCAAGGTATTTAGTCATCCAGTAATGTGGTCCTCCTTTAATACAATTTGTAAGTTTCCTACTTGTACAATGCACAATTTTTTCTTGTCCAATTTAATCCTAACATCACATCATCATCATGGAATAATGCTGCAAGCGCTATTCATTATTTCCAAAACAATAAATAACTAGCACAAAATAATGAATTAATCCACTGTTTCACAATTTGCAGCTATAAGAGTGACTCAGTGACATCTATATTTCCTATGGTTCAAAGTGCACATGTAGCAGGCTTCATATTCTAAATGGGAATCATGCTCAAACCAATATGATTCTACAAAAAATATACATTGAGACTAAAGTACAGTAAAATTTTAACTAATATAATACTATATACATTGTACAGTACTTAGACATGTTAGAAGAAAGTCAATTACATTAACTGTATTTACCTAGATGAAAACTAGCAATCCTTATTTGATTGACAAAACATATTTTAAGTCCTAATTAACAAGAAGAATAAATCTTTTAAAGGGTCTAAATTCTATATATGGTGTTGTCTTTTTCCTACATTATGTGCGACTGTGTACTTTCATTGAAGGGTTACTGTCTTATTGAGGCTCACATCATACTTTATTTCATCAATTCTTTAAAGTCAGACATCATGGACATAGTTATTCCTCTCTAAAACACAACAGGTTATTTCTTTTGTTCATGTTAATATGAAATAGATTGATACTACAGAGAAAAGTTTAAAGAATGAAAAAAAAAATAAATAAATGCACTGTTACTATATAGATGCTATTGACTTTCCCTTTGTCAAGTGCATATAATGAATAAACCTTTGTGATGTAAATGTAGAATCTTTGTCCTAAAGTTAATCAGGAAAATATATATTCTGTTCCAAGGCTTAACCCTCCCTGTTAATGTTTTAAATCCTTGAGTTTAATTTTACATCTTTTGTGTTACATGGTACACTTTTACTTATTACAGCTTGTATTAAATAATGCTTTGCAGCTCAGACAACACTTTATTTTATTTTAGTTATTTACCCAATTTTATTTTGATAAATCAATACTCAGATAACTTTTAAAATATGCATTTTTATATCCAAAATAATATTATATCCTGCTGTTTCATATTTTTTAAATTATAGTTTATTTTGAAAAATTTATCCAAATTTTGAAGAGGACAGTTATAATTTGTGAACATCATCATAAAATCATCTTCAATATATACCCATGACAGTTTAAAATTCACCCCAAGGCAATAAACTATTGTGTCTTAATCTGTATATTAGCTATAGCATGTATATAAGAATTCCTGATTATTACCTATTCAGTGTTAACATCCTGATTATTACCTACTTTAATGTCACATTTGCCTGGTCATGAATTCATGTTCAGTAAATACATATATTTTAATTATTTATTTTGAATTTGAATAAAAGGTATTTTTAAACTAAATTATTAGACAAACAATGCAGTTAACACAGTAAATTTTATGACAACTTACTTGATAATCATGATAATACAATATCTATAAAAATATTTTGAGCTTCATAAAATACTTTAAAAAATATTTTAAAAGTTTATATCATGTTTACATAAAAAAATATGCTTACAGATAGATTTTTTGTTATGTTTTCCCAAATATTGAATGTTAAACATAAAATAATTATGTAGAAAAGGCAAAAATCTGCGGTCAGATGTGAACGCACATGATAAAAGGAGATGTGGGATATATATCAATGATGCATCAACCCAACAGTAAGGCAACAATAAAGTAACCAAAACACAATTTAACACATGTAGAAAAATATGACTAACAGGGCACAATTTATATAAAAATTTGACATGAAAATATAGTTTAGGTTCAAAGTATTTACAAATGTATAGTGATTTAATATTCTATGTTAAATCTAAAAAATATAATTAAGATGCTAACTTTGCTCTTTTAATATGTTTTTTTTTTTCTTCTTTTAACTTAAAACCATGTAGCAATTAACATGATGAAATATTTATAGATATTTTGTTCATTGTAATTATTCATTTTGAGAAAAGATGCAACAACCTCCACAACCCTTGTTCAATATGAATCCTTAAGTACATCATGAAACAATTACTAATTGAATTAGCACATTTTATTTAATCAACTGTGTTTAAATGGCAACTGTTATGACTCTGTGCATTGTTTCAGGAACATTAATTTAATAGTATTGTTTTATTTTGATGATTAATGTTATTTTGAACTATCTAATACATATTCACTTTCAAAGCCTTATATCATCAAATATATTCATGTTTTGTTGTCCATGATTTTGGAATTATTTAAAATTAAATGAAAATAGATATAAGAAGATGTGGTATGAGTGCCAATGAGACAACTCTCCATCCAAGTCAAATGCATACTTGCTAAATAAGTCACTAAAATTAATAATTTTCATAACATTTTATGGTCAGATTTTATGTTTTCGTACGCCGTCATATTAATTTGTACTTTGCATGTTTTTTCAATGGAAATTGTGACGTCACAATGCATTCTTAATAGAATGAAAACTATTAACTGACAAAGCAAAACCAAGGAAATACTTGTAATCCAGCATTAGTAACACAATTATATGGATATGTACATGTACGGATTGGTTGGTTGTTGGTTATTAAAAGTCCAGTGACAAGTATTTCATGCAAATTTAGGACCAGAGAGTTAACAATACATTAACATACAATATGTACATGATGTATAGGTCCTGTAAAGGCCATCCCGCACAACAAAAGTTAACTAATGCCCCACATGTTAGAGTTTAACAGTAAGACGATGAAGATCAAGAGTAACCTTTTTTATTCCTTGACCTTGTCACCCTTGGGGTGATGTATGCAAAGTAAATAAGGGATTACATGACATACACATGATAAAAGGGGGAGGGGGAATGGTGTCATACATGAATTTCAATGATGCACAACTTTTACAAGCCCAAATCCTAACTTTGCCTTGGAACATGCAACTATGCACGAGTGTGGTGATATAGAACGTCGATTCATAGCCTATCTGTAGGAAGAACAAATGTGCACATTTTCCCTTCAAAATCTTGGATCCATGATTATTCGATAGACATGCTTTAAAATATTGTTCATTTCTACTCACCGATTGTAATTTCCAGCTCAGCTTATATTGTACATGTGGTCTAACATCTGTACCTAAGTTTCCTGTATAAAATATAGTTTGCCGACAAGAAAATGAAGAGGGTAAATCGTTTACGGTGAAGAATTGTTTTCCGTTTTTAATGAAACTTGACAGATCTAATTTATTAATTTCTTTTATCATCGGAAATGTCCCTCATGGAGAGTAATTCAAATTAAAACGGTTTTATTATGCTGTACAATATTGGTAACTTAGTCATATTCTTTAAATTTACTTCAGGAATACCCACGGTATATTTTCTATTCCGCAGAATTTATCAAAACTTTTTAAATATAAATTTGAATGAATTCATTAGCATCTTCTGCAATAATATTAAAACTCTATTTTTAAACGAAGGCTTCTGGTATGTAAAACCAGTTATGAACGAATCTGAATAGATAAAATAAAAGTAAAAATACCTTAAGGAAAGTCAAACGCACATGTCAAAATGAACGGACAATGCTATGGCAATAAACATGATAAACGGAAAACGACAAAAGAAAGACAAACAACGATCGCAAAATGAATAAATAAAAACAAAACAAGTCAACAACTGCACAATAGATGATAATAGTATAAATTATTGGCAATTTCACAACTATATCAAATCTTGAGAGCCGAGTGAGACGTGATTTTTTTACACTGAGCGGTTGCTAACGTGACGCTAAAATATTTGTATTAAACATTTACCGACTGCAACAACCTATGAAATATTTGTTTTAAACATTTAACGACTGTAGCAACCTTTTAAAATTTGTAATAAATATTTTATGACTGTTACAACCTTTGAAAAGTTGTAACAAACATTTTACAACTGTCCCAACTCTAAAAACGTTGTAACAAACATTTTTGACTGCATCAACGTCTGAAAAGTTGACACAAACAATTTCAACTGTCCCAACTATTAAAAGGTTGGGACAAACATTATACAACTGGCACAACTTTTGGAAAGACTGTAATAAATAGTATTTGACTGTGACAACGCCGTAAATCACTGCAGCAGTCCTTAAATGACTGTTGATAACATTTTTGATTTTCACAACCCATAAAAGTGTTTGGACAGACATTAATTAACTGTATCAGTTGCTTTGACAGTCATCTTCAGTCTTCCACAGACTAAGACAGTCGTACAACGACTGTTACTGGTATGGACAGTTGTTTTTCGTCCAGTAGTGCTCCTCGGAGGCGTGGGTTCGAATCCCACCGCTGCCAAGTGATTTTTTTTAAGTAAGTTGGGAATCAATTTATCGATTTTTGCATTTAATGACGAAAATTTTAATGCATAAAAAAATACTACATTGAAGATCTTGAAATTGTTGTAATCATGGATAGAACACAATTATCATGTTTCATTTACGTACTACTTCAAATGCTGAAAGCAATCTCCATGCAGTTTAAAATTCATGACTAGCATTGCGGAACATTTAACAGGTTACACGTATAATACAGGTTTTCAAAACTATTCGAAATGTTTTGAAAACAGGAGTATCGGGGAGAAAAAAACTATGCCCCGGGTGAGGATCGAACTCACGACCTTCAGATCGCTCTGTCATTTGTGATTATGAGACTGACGCGCTACCTACTGCGCTACCGAGGCCATGGATCTAAAACTACAATTTAAGGTGTAAATACTTCATAACATTACCATTAACATTGTAGTTACTTGTCAAGGTGAGTGTAGGGCAGAAAGAAACATCTTTTTCTTAAAGGAAACATATTTCAAAACATAATGAGCTGTGTTGGTTGTTCATTTTTATAGTTCTTCAGTTTTTGAAATACTTTTAATGTTTTTGGGTTTTTTTTTTCCCCCATTTTTCTTTTCTCCAGGGGCGAATTTAGTAGTGATGACAGAAACTCTTTAAAACAAATATGCTGCGGAGACTATTTGTTGTTAAAGAGAAAATTTCGCTAATCGTTTTGCACGTGCATTAATCACGTTTCAGTGAGCAAAATTAGTATTGAAGCGTTATAATTTCTACGAGTTTTGGGCTGTCCAAATGTACTATAGACTGCATGGTTTCATCCAATGTGAAATAGTGAAAACCGCCCTCCTGTATGAAGTTACTTGTGAGTACTAGTATCAAATTCTAAGCCAAGTCCACGTTACCATATATAGTCAAATCATAGATAACTCTGTTAAGATAGAGAAGCGAAATGATAGAGTTTAATATGCATTGTACTAGATATCAATAGTATTAGGACAGAGTAATAATTTAATTTTGGAAAAAAATAATAAAAAAAAAACATATTGCTACGTAACATTTCGTATGTTATGCCTGTAAGACATATTTTATCAGTTGTAAATGTTGTAAACGAATGATACCTTGATTAAGCTGCAATGTAAACTGTCGGTAGCGTGGCCGAGCGGTCTAAGGCGCTGGTTTAAGGCACCAGTCTCCTCGGAGGCGTGGGTTCGAATCCCACCGCTGCCAAGTGATTTTTTAAGTAAGTCGGGAATCAGTTTATCGATTTTTCATTTAATGACGAAAATTTGAATGCATAAAAATTATTACATTGAAGATCTTGAAATTGTTATAATCATGGATAGAACACAATTATCATGTTTCATTTACATACTACTTCAAATGCTGAAAGCAATCTCCATGCAGTTTAAAATTCATCACTAGCATTGCGGAACATTTAACAGGTTACACGTATAATACAGGTTTTCAAAATTATTCGAAATGCTTTCAAAACAGGAGTATCGGGGAGAAAATTTCGCTAATCGTTTTGCACGTGCATTAATCACGTTTCAGTGAGCAAAATTAATATTGAAGGGTTATATAATTTCTACGAGTTTTGGGCTGTCCAAATGTACTATAGACTGCATGGTTTCAGCCAATGTGAAATAGTGAAAACTGCCCTACTGTATGCAGTTACTTGTGAGTACTAGTATCAAATTCTAAGCCAAGTCCACGTTACCATATATAGTCAAATCATAGATAACTCTGTTAAGATAGAGAAGCGAAATGATAGAGTTTAATATGCATTGTACTAGATATCAATAGTATTAGGACAGAGTAATAATTTAATTTTGGAAAAAATAAAAAAAAAACATATTGCTACGTAACATTTCGTATGTTATGCCTGTAAGACATATTTTATCAGTTGTAAATGTTGTAAACGAATGATACCTTGATTAAGCTGCAATGTAAACTGTCGGTAGCGTGGCCGAGCGGTCTAAGGCGCTGGTTTAAGGCACCAGTCTCCTCGGAGGCGTGGGTTCGAATCCCACCGCTGCCAAGTGATTTTTTTTAAGTAAGTCGGGAATCAGTTTATCGATTTTTTCATTTAATGACGAAAATTTGAATGCATAAAAAATTATTACATTGAAGATCTTGAAATTGTTATAATCATGGATAGAACACAATTATCATGTTTCATTTACATACTACTTCAAATGCTGAAAGCAATCTCCATGCAGTTTAAAATTCATGACTAGCATTGCGGAACATTTAACAGGTTACACGTATAATACAGGTTTTCAAAATTATTCGAAATGCTTTCAAAACAGGAGTATCGGGGAGAAAATTTCGCTAATCGTTTTGCACGTGCATTAATCACGTTTCAGTGAGCAAAATTAGTATTGAAGGGTTATATAATTTCTACGAGTTTTGGGCTGTCCAAATGTACTATAGACTGCATGGTTTCAGCCAATGTGAAATAGTGAAAACCGCCCTACTGTATGAAGTTACTTGTGAGTACTAGTATCAAATTCTAAGCCAAGTCCACGTTACCATATATAGTCAAATCATAGATAACTCTGTTAAGATAGAGAAGCGAAATGATAGAGTTTAATATGCATTGTACTAGATATCAATAGTATTAGGACAGAGTAATAATTTAATTTTGGAAAAAGATAATAAAAAAAAAAACATATTGCTACGTAACATTTCGTATGTTATGCCTGTAAGACATATTTTATCAGTTGTAAATGTTGTAAACGAATGATACTTTGATTAAGCTGCAATATAAAGTGTCGGTAGCGTGGCCGAGCGGTCTAAGGCGCTGGTTTAAGGCACCAGTCTCCTCGGAGGCGTGGGTTCGAATCCCACCGCTGCTGTATGAAGATAATTCGTCAAAGGCTGTAACTGTTTATTGTAAATGATGTTTCAACCTAAAAATACACAATTGATTGATAACCGTTAATTAGATACGATAAGCAGTTCAAACATTCGCTAAACAATAATGTTGATATCACTTACGCATTGACGGCCTATATCATATCAATCATTTGCTATTAACTTGTTGGTTTTCCAGGATGAACAAAACAAGTTCAAAAACCATTTGAGTGTTAATCGAGAAAGGGGAAAGAAACGAGTCTGTATACTGTACTTTTCTACTCATAATAATACCTCCACTATTTGGAGTACCACTTCTTTAACGTATACTGTACTTTATCACATCATCAATTCAGGATAAATCCGTCATAAAATCAATACTAATATCGGAAATGTTATCAGATTAAAATAATCGCCATACAATCCAAAATTATTATCAATCAAAGTTATAATGTTTATCGATCCGATACATTCCCCGCCATATATTTTCTGTGAAGTTACATCTCATTTGTTACTAATTTGTTCTTCAACTAGAAGCAACACTACAATTCTGTGTGCAGATCTTCGGATCAATAAGTCCTGAGTTCCGGTGTATTTAGTTCCAGGTCCAATGTTCTTGTATCGAACGGTTACATCCCTTGTCACACCATCTCGACTTGACTTTGCTTCAACTATTTGTCCTAATTTCCAATTACTACGAAATGAATTATTGTCCTGTTCAAGAACAAGGTCCAAAACTTGAAGGTTCCGCTTACTGACATGCCATTTTTGCCTAATAATTAGCGATGGAAAATAATCTCTGTGCCATTTCCTCCAAAATGTATTAACTACTTGTTGCACGAATTTCCAACGTTTTTTGAAATTGTCTGATTCATCCCAATGTCCTGCTGGCACATTCGAAGATGCTCTTCCAAGAATAAGATCATTCGGACATAAGTAAGTTCCCTCGTTCGGATCAGACGTTGAAGTTCCTATAGGTCGCTCACTCACAATGTTGGCTACTTCAAATAACACGGTTTGTAGTTCAGAAAATGTCATGATTGACTGTCCAATGGCAAGACTCAAACTTTTCTTGACCGATTTAATCAATGCTTCACTGCATCCATTTTCCCAAGGAGCGTCAGCTGCTTTCGTGAATTCCCATTCCCTGCCATTACCGTTCCCAAACATTTTGATCGTATCCCAATGCCAATTTTGTATCACTTCCTTTAGTTCCTTACTAGCTGATACTAGTTGTGATCCAAGATCCGACCTTATTTTCTTATGATATCCTCTTACAGAAGTGAATCGTCGTAAAACCATAATAAAACTACTAGTTTCGTATCCATCAGCGAGATCCACATACTCAGTTCTACTGCTCGTGCAATTGAACAATACGCCATATGCTTTTCCTTAACGATATCCTTGATTGCAAAATGTCCAAAGACGTCAACTGAACAGTAAAAAAACGCTGGTGACGGTTTAAGTCGTTCCAATGGTAATGGTCCCATTTGTTGTCCAATACATTTGTTATCTCGCCTTCAACATATAACGCACTTTTTCCTAATCATCGAAATGGATTTGCGTACCTTTGGTATCCAGAATTTGCTTCTCACTTTAGCTAACGTTACATCTACTAATGCATGATCCTGATCATGTACTGACTTCAAATATAACCACACATAATGCCCTTTATTAGAAAGCAGCATTAAATCAGTTCTGTTCCAACCAAGTAGCTTTCAACCAATCAGCTAATCTTGTACCAACAACAACTATACCCACCTCATTCTTTTCTGGAGATAGTCTTCGAAACGTCTTCGTCCAATCATCCGAAATGTCTCTTTGTAAATATCTAATCCATTCAAGTTCTGCAGCATTTAGACTTTCGGCAGTTATACCAATTGAAGCACCTTTGAATGATTTCGTAGTGACGATACGCATCAGTATGCATGTTACTCGCAAAAGTTTTGAATATGAAGAAATGTTTTCCAGTTTAACATCTTCAAAATCAAAACCAGACATTGTATTAGTCATCTTCTTGATGTCAGATGACATAACAATACCTATCGTGTCGGGTAACTCGTCATTACCTAAATTACAATCTTGCCTTAAAGGCCACTGGTCTATTGGATCATTCAAAAATTTAGGTCCATTTTTCCATATTGAGTTCTTAACCATATCATTAGGAGATGTAATCCTTGTCGCGAGGTCCGCTGCATTGAACTCACTTGGCACCCACCATCAATCGGACGGTTCAGTCTTATTTTGAATTTCTGCTACCCTTGTAGCAACAAATGTGCCGAATCCATAACTCTCTCGTTGAATTTGTGCCCTAACAATCATCGAATGTGTATAACACGACTAAATTTGTAATCCATCTCCTCAACTAACTTTTGTCTAATTCTAGCTGCCAATACAGCTCCACATAATTCCAGTCTTGGAACAGACATCTGTTTAGTTGGTGCTATACGGTTCTTTGCTATCACTAATCGTGATTCAAATCCTCCGTGTGCTGTTCCCCATCTGACATATGCACATGTTCCATAAGCTAATTTACTTCCATCCGAAAATATGACTAGCATGGGATCCCCAACAGCATTATCGGGTTTTAAACATCTGTGAAATTTCAACTGTTCTATGTCGAAAAACTCTTTGAAAAAATCCATCCATTCTAATCGTGATTCTGCTGACATGGCATAATCCCATCGAGAATTGACTATAGTTTTGTCATTCGTATTGTTTTCTATGCATAGCTTTCGCATGAGAACCTTAGCCGCTAAAGTATACGGAGTAGCAAGTCCTAACGGATCATATACACTAGCAACCTGGCTGAGTACCATTCGAGGAGTTAATGATGTAGGAACGCTACTTTCAATCTGTGATTTCGTTATATTTTCTCCTTTCCGAACATTCTTGTACTTAGGAGAAAAATTAATCTTCACCTTGAAATCAAACAAGTCTTGTTTTGGATCCCACCTCATTCCGAGAATTTTTTCGTGTGCAAATTCATCTAAATCAACCTCCACGGATTCACCACTATCTTGGGATTGTAATGTACTGCCGCATTTTCATTTCCAGATATAATCCAATGTTTAATGCGGAAACCTCCACATGCAAGCATTTTCTCGGTCTGCTGGGTTATCAAACGAGCATTATCTACACTTTCAACTGACTGTAATATATCATCTACATAACTGTTTCTTATCACCATCTTTGATGCATCTGGGTAGATGTGTTGATACATTTTTGCTGTTTGATGTAATGCAAGTGTCGAAATCGCTCCACTCGGTCTGTCGCCAAAAGTAACTGTTAACAATGCATAGTGATCTGGATCTCTGTGTGTTTCTAAATTTCTCCACACAAATCGGTGTGTGTTCTGATCTAACGGTGAAAGTCTTATCGCATTGTACATTTTTGAAATGTCACCAGCCAAAGCTATGGATTCTTGTCTGAATCGAATTAAGACCGCTAACAAATCATTGATCACATTGGACCCTTTCGCCCAATAGTCATTGAGAGTGTGTCCCATATAAGATGACGAGGAGTTAAACACAATTCTTAATGGTGTCGACTTTGATTCGGGTTTTAACACCTCGTGATGTGGTATGTAATGTACCGGACCGCTATGTATCTCCATCTCCTCCTTCGTCAATTTTCTTGCTATGCCATGTTTCACCATATCCATAATCTGTTCATCGTAAACACTTGCATATTCTAATGAATTTCGAAGTAGTCGTTTTTCAGTAGATCCAAGTCTTGATACGGCTGAATTCACGTTATTTGGAAGGTTGTTTGGATTTTTATCCAGGGGTAATTTACTATCCACTGCTGTGATTCTTCATCATGTGTCATGCCTGATTTAATGATATTTAATTCCCTCTCCTCCCTTATACTGTGTTGTGATTGTCCTATAGCACATTTGCCACACTTACATGAACCACATTTTAATGTGGTTTGTTTCCCGGGCCCTTCAATGTCAAAAAGTGAATCTAATTTGTCCTTAATATTGTCTCTGTCCAATACATGAATATCATTTAACGGAATGATTTTCCCGGATGCCCAGTAAATACGGACTATGCCATGGTTTGACAATTTTGGCACTTCTAGTAGTGGATGGCTGCCACGAATGCAGTACCCAAACTGATTTCTCATTAACTGTAGATTTCCAATTTGTTCTTCCTTATTGGGCATTAAAATACAACAATCTGTGCCGATCAATATGTCTACTTGGCCAGTTGGCCTTTGAATGTCATTCTTGTTGATACCTTTGAACAGTTGGTCGACTCTACTCATATCAACTCTTGCAACCTCGGCTGTAACTTCCTCCATGCCATATGCTTTTATTGTCCATATTTTACCTCTAAGGTCAGTCAAAGGTATTACATACTTTTTACTTTGTACGTGTTCGGTTACATTTCCAACCTTCGTCACAGATAATGTTATATCTTGTCCAGATAATCCTAATCGTTTAGCAGTTTTGTGTGTGATCAGTGACATGTTCGCTCCAGGGTCCCAAAGTGTTGTCAACGACATGTCCTTACACTGAACTGAACTGATCATTAATAGTACTCCATTCTTGTTCTTGTCATCGTTTATCACCTGTGTAGAGTTATGAAAGGATATGCCATCTATGTGTGCAGTGTGCAAATTTTTGTGATGAATTTTCCCACATGTTTGATGAAGCTCATTTTGTATGTCACAAGGTTTACGGCTGTGACAATGTCTTGACAAATGTCCTATCTTTAGACAACTGAAACATCCACCATTTTTTCTCACTAAATCAACCTTCGTCTGACTATCTAATCTCGCAAATATAGAACAATCACCTATTTCATGATTATCTGATTTGTGATACCAACACTTAAACTTCCCTTCTGTATTTCTATTTGTACCGGTATATTTGTCTGAATTGTATCGATTTGTCGGTTTGTTTGACATTGCTTACGCTACCTGTGCAAGACCTTCAACAACCTGTTTCATCACTTGCTGGTTCTCTTGTAATTGCACTTGTAAGGGATCTACACTACACCATTATTATTCTCGACATTTCCCGATTCATTTGCATCAAAAGTATTTATCTTTCCTTTTGCTGTTCCATATTCACGCAAATCAGACTCCATGTACTCTAGAGCACTTTTTTCCTCTAATAAAAAATTTAAGAATTCTTTGAAACTCAGTGGAATACTTTTCGATTCTGTCTTCTGTTTTCGTAATGCCCATTCACGTTTTTGTATAGGCGGTAGGAGTTTTTCTATCTGACTCACCATAGTTGCTGTGTTCATCTCTGCTTCGAGGTTCATGCGTTTTAAATCAAGCCAACTTTTCTCGACAGTTTCTACTAACGAAATAAACTTCATGTTGTCACCTTCTTGAACTTTCTTTAATCTTTTCAATTCATTTAATATGTGATCGGTCAATTTCTCTGCTCTGCCATATTTCATATCAAGACGCCGAAACATTTCCTCGAAATCATTGTCAACACCTTTCACGACAGTTAAGGCTTCACCACTTAAACATTGCTTCAGAGCATATGGATCTTTACCGTATGACGATAGCATGTGTCTTTCATAATCAACTTTGAAACTTGGATAATCACGAATGCTGCCAGCAAAATAGGAGCCTCTAATTTTTTTACCCTAAACGTTTCAGTATCTTTATTTTTCTTAGCATGCTTCATCGAGTTTTGTTCCTTTAACTTACTGTCTTGTTCATGTTTTATCTTTTGTCTTAGATTCTCACACAATGATCTTGATTTACAAAGTTCTCGGTACATACCAGTTAGATCATGATTTAGTTCATTTATCTTTGGTTTGTCTTCTTCACTTTCAGAATCAAATGTTTCTAAAAATACCTCATGTCTTGCTTCTAGTTCTGTATATGCTGTTTCCAAATCTTGAAGTATTTTTTCAACCACAATTGTCTCTAACTCATCCTGTATTCCTTCTAGTAAACGACCATATATTCTATGAAATCTCCCTTTGGCCGTACTTCTTTTCTTCTTTGTTAACCTTTTGTGATCAGCATCAACAGACATCTTGCCTTGCGTTGAAATGTATGAAGATAATTCGTCAAAGGCTGTAACTTTTTATTGTAAATGATGTTTCAACCTAAAAATACACAATATGACAATATTCAAATAACACACAAGTCACAAGTTTGATATATGTTGACATCGCGATTGATAACCGTTAATTAGATACGATAAGCAGTTCAAACATTCGCTAAACAATAATGTTGATATCACTTACGCATTGACGGCCTATATCATATTAATCATTTGCTATTAACTTGTTGGTTTTCCAGGATGAACAAAACAAGTTCAAAACCATTTGAGTGTTAATCGAGAAAGGGAAAGAAACGAGTCTGTATACTGTACTTTTCTACTCATAATAATACCTCCACTATTTGGAGTACCACTTCTTTAACGTATACTGTACTTTATCACATCATCAATTCAGGATAAATCCGTCATAAAATCAATACTAATATCGGAAATGTTATCAGATTAAAATAATCGCCATACAATCCAACATTATTATCAATCAAAGTTATAATGTTTATCGATCCGATACAGCTGCCAAGTGATTTTTTTTAAGTAAGTTGGGAATCAGTTTATCGATTTTTGCATTTAATGACGAAAATTTTAATGCATAAAAAATTACTACATTGAAGATCTTGAAATTGTTGTAATCATGGATAGAACACAATTATCATGTTTCATTTACGTACTACTTCAAATGCTGAAAGCAATCTCCATGCAGTTTAAAATTCATGACTAGCATTGCGGAAGAATAATACAGGTTTTCAGAACTATTGAAAATGCTTTGAAAACAGGAGTATCGGGGAGAAAAAAAACTATGCCCCGGGTGAGGATCGAACTCACGACCTTCAGATCGCTCTGTCATTTGTGATTATGAGACTGACGCGCTACCTACTGCGCTACCGAGGCCATGGATCTAAAACATCAATTTAAGGTGTAAATACTTCATAACATTACCATTAACATTGTAGTTACTTGTCAAGGTGAGTGTAGGGCAGAAAGAAACATCTTTTTCTTAAAGGAAACATATTTCAAAACATAATGAGCTGTGTTGGTTGTTCATTTTATAGTTCTTTAGTTGCTGCCAAGTGATTTTTAAGTAAGTTGGGAATCAGTTTATCGATTTTTGCATTTAATGACGAAAATTTTAATGCATAAAAATTACTACATTGAAGATCTTGAAATTGTTGTAATCATGGATAGAACACAATTATCATGTTTCATTTACGTACTACTTCAAATGCTGAAAGCAATCTCCATGCAGTTTAAAATTCATGACTAGCATTGCGGAAGAATAACAAGTTACACGTATAATACAGGTTTTCAGAACTATTGAAAATGCTTTGAAAACAGGAGTATCGGGAGAAAAAAACTATGCCCCTTCAGGTGAGGATCGAACTCACGACCTTCAGATCGCTCTGTCATTTGTGATTATGAGACTGACGCGCTACCTACTGCGCTACCGAGGCCATGGATCTAAAACATCAATTTAAGGTGTAAATACTTCATAACATTACCATTAACATTGTAGTTACTTGTCAAGGTGAGTGTAGGGCAGAAAGAAACATCTTTTTCTTAAAGGAAACATATTTCAAAACATAATGAGCTGTGTTGGTTGTTCATTTTTATAGTTCTTTAGTTTTTGAAATACTTTTAATGTTTTGGGGTGTCCCCCTCCCCATTTTTCTTTTCTCCAGGGGCGAATTAAGTAGTGATGACAGAAACTCTTTAAAAACAAATATGCTGCGGAGACTATTTGTTGTTAAAGAGAAAATTTCGCTAATCAATTTGCACGTTTTGCACGTGCATTAATCACGTTTCAGTGAACAAAATTAGCATTGAAGCGTTATAATTTCTACGAGTTTTGCGCTTTCAAAATGTATTATAGACTGCATTGTTTCATCCAATGTGAAATAGTGAAAACCGCCCTCCTGTATGAAGTTACTTGTGAGTACTAGTATTAAATTCTAAGCCAAGTCCAAGTTACCGGCCATATATAGTCAAATCATAGATAACTCTGTTAAGATAGAGAAGCGAAATGATAGAGTTTAATATGCATTGTACTAGATATCAATAGTATCAGGACAGAGTAATAATTTAATTTTGGAAAAAGATAATAAAAAAAAAACATATTGCTACGTAACATTTCGTATGTTATGCCTGTAAGACATATTTTATTAGTTGTAAATGTTGTAAACGAATGATACCTTGATTAAGCTGCAATATAAAGTGTCGGTAGCGTGGCTGAGCGGTCTGGTTTAAGGCACCAGTCTCCTCGGAGGCGTGGGTTCGAATCCCACCGCTGCCAAGTGATTTTTTTTAAGTAAATTGGGAATCAGTTTATCGATTTTTGCATTTAATGACGAAAATTTTAATGCATAAAAAATTATTACATTGAAGATCTTGAAATTGTTGTAATCATGGATAGAACACAATTATCATGTTTCATTTACGTACTACTTCAAATGCTGAAAGCAATCTCCATGCAGTTTAAAATTCATGACTAGCATTGCGGAAGAATAATACAGGTTTTCAGAACTATTGAAAATGCTTTGAAAACAGGAGTATCGGGGAGAAAAAAAACTATGCCCCGGGTGAGGATCGAACTCACGACCTTCAGATCGCTCTGTCATTTGTGATTATGAGACTGACGCGCTACCTACTGCGCTACCGAGGCCATGGATCTAAAACATCAATTTAAGGTGTAAATACTTCATAACATTACCATTAACATTGTAGTTACTTGTCAAGGTGAGTGTAGGGCAATAAGAAACATCTTTTCTTAAAGGAAACATATTTCAAAACATAATGAGCTGTGTTGGTTGTTCATTTTATAGTTCTTTAGTTTTGAAATACTTTTAATGTTTTGGGTGTCCCCTCCCATTTTTCTTTTCTCCAGGGGCGAATTAAGTAGTGATGACAGAAACTCTTTAAAAACAAATATGCTGCGGAGACTATTTGTTGTTAAAGAGAAAATTTCGCTAATCAATTTGCACGTTTTGCACGTGCATTAATCACGTTTCAGTGAACAAAATTAGCATTGAAGCGTTATAATTTCTACGAGTTTTGCGCTTTCAAAATGTATTATAGACTGCATTGTTTCATCCAATGTGAAATAGTGAAAACCGCCCTCCTGTATGAAGTTACTTGTGAGTACTAGTATTAAATTCTAAGCCAAGTCCAAGTTACCGGCCATATATAGTCAAATCATAGATAACTCTGTTAAGATAGAGAAGCGAAATGATAGAGTTTAATATGCATTGTACTAGATATCAATAGTATTAGGACAGAGTAATAATTTAATTTTGGAAAAGATAATTAAAAAAACATATTGCTACGTAACATTTCGTATGTTATGCCTGTAAGACATATTTTATTAGTTGTAAATGTTGTAAACGAATGATACCTTGATTAAGCTGCAATATAAAGTGTCGGTAGCGTGGCTGAGCGGTCTGGTGGTTTAAGGCACCAGTCTCCTCAAAGGCGTGGGTTCAAATCCCACCGCTGCCAAGTGATTTTTTAAGTAAGTTGGGAATCAGTTTATCGATTTTTGCATTTAATGACGAAAATTTTAATGCATAAAAATTATTGCATTGAAGATCTTGAAATTGTTGTAATCATGGATAGAACACAATTATCATGTTTCATTTACGTACTACTTCAAATGCTGAAAGCAATCTCCATGCAGTTTAAAATTCATGACTAGCATTGCGGAAGAATAACAAGTTACACGTATAATACAGGTTTTCAGAACTATTGAAAATGCTTTGAAAACAGGAGTATTGGGGGAGAGAAAAAACTATGCCCCGGGTGAGGATCGAACTCACGACCTTCAGATCGCTCTGTCATTTGTAATTATGAGACTGACGCGCTTTTTTTTTTATCTTTATTATATTCACAATTCATATATACATATCAAAGAATTCAGTTATTTACACATCAATGAAAACAATACTATCAATTATTGTCCTTTCTCTGAAAAAGAATCATATTCAATGTTTTACATTTACAATACATATGCGTGAAATATTTGTCACGAACACAATTTTTTGATTTTATACTCATATATAGATATCATATCATATCCTATAGAAAAATATCCATATACTTATATTCTAACTCACTCATCTACCATTCAGCACATACATTCAAAATTGATAAAAAGCTTACACAGAATACAAAGAAAAATAAAAGTGAAAATGTTTATGACGTCTTATTTACCGACAAAAGACAAAAAATAATACAATAGAAAATGTAGTTTGCACTGGGCTGGATTCCATTCCACAACGCAATTAAAATTCGAAGTATTAGATATCGAATCAATCATCAGCTATTTTAAGACATGCAAACAGATCACAAAAATTATCAAAATATTTGGAAAAACTTTTTCACAACATTCTCACAAACACCATACAAACTATCTCTCTTACAAATCAACATATAATTAAATAATAAAACAATTACAGTTTTTTATTTGTCGCAAATTCTATCATCTCATCTAGTCCTTTTCTCACATCATCAGTCATCAGTTTTGTTATAGTTCATACATCACGAAAATCTTCAGTCAGCATTTTATTAAATTTATAGTAACCTCGATCACCGTAATCGATTACTTCAAACTCTTTAACATCCATATGAAACAATATTAGACGGTTTCTCAATGTTTTTCCGATCAATATTTCATTACGATTGCATGTTTGTTTCAAAACAAATTTTGAAATTAATTTAATATCAGTGGCAAGTTTTTTTTCGAAATATATGTTTAGTTTTGTCATTATTTTCTTTCATACTATCACATGAATTTACACATTTAGATGTATCAGATAAAATATCACTGTAATTCGGTTTACCAAAAGTAAATTCTGAAAGTACATTTCCTTTTGTATTACATTTTTCCTTTTCAATTGTGTCATTAGAACATAGTAAAGTGCTTTCGACCAATGAAATGCAAGATTTTTCACCCTCTTAATGGTGAAGAATGACACAAAACATGTTCTAAGTAGCTAATTACCTTATTGTTCTGTAAAACATACAAAGGATGATTTACTGTAGCAAAATATTGCCTTGGGACATTTGGTCAGAAAAGTGTGTTGAAAGATTTTTTTACCCCTGGCATTTTGAATAGACATTAATTATATGTATAAATAGTAACAATGATGAATAAATTTTTAATACAAAAGTAGTTCAAATTTCCAAACAATATCTTTTTCCATTTTTGATAATTACAACTTTGTTAATACAATTTGGCACATTTTTTGTCATTGTATTGTCATCATTTTTTTTTGTTTTCGCTTTCATTTCGATTATTGTTGGGAACGGACAAGTCATTTTCCTTCTTTATATATTTATTGACGGATGGCGGCTGTAATGTCTTGCTAACGTTCTCTTGTAATGCTTCCAACGGACGCTTATACGTATCAAGGGCCGACGATCGGTGACCACTTCTTGACTTTACAGTGGAATCAGTAAAACCTGCATTGAATAGTGTAGTGCAACATGTAACTTTTCCAGAATGATTGGATATATTGCGATCGGTCATGGAAATCCGGGCACCCTTGAATAATTCCTTCATTTTACTAGATAAAGTGTTTATTCCTATAGGCTGTACACTGAATCGGATGGAACCATTTGAAGCTTTATGGGGTAGAGGCTTGCGGTAAAACCTACCCTCACGTGGAATTAAGGACAAATACTTTTCACAAAATTTCACTAAGCATCTAGGGTTTGACGGATCACTCTTCTGAGTAATGCGTTTCACATCAATATGTCTGTTGTTAAGTCCACCCTGTACATTCTTGCACAGCCTCCCGGTATATTGTAGTAACTTATTATCATTCCTATCAACCGAAATACGATACTGACTAGCGTCAAGTTCTTTGTGCTCATCGAGTGCACGAAATCCAAAGAACTTACAGTTATAGAAAAAAAACAATGTTTGTAAGGCCAGTTGCTGTTTCACAATCGAAAACCCCACTATCCCACATGGTTTCCTCGTCCGGTGTCAATATAGGGTCTGCTCTTTTAACATTGGTGCCAATACCATTATTAGTAAGTTCCTTCATCCTACTGTCTAGACATTTTCTAAAAAACGAAAATGGAACGGAATCTTTTTGAAAAAAGTTAATGTCATTTCTGTTACAGTCTGTTCTCAGATACCTACAAAAAAAATGTGGATTTTTACTTCTTCTAGCTATATAATACATGTTTCACTCATTGAAGATAATTTATGTTATAAAATTGTATGTCTTTTGTTTCTTGTGTTGTTTGGTTACTGTCATACTTACAAATACATCATATCTCATTTATTTATTGAAAAATAGTAAAATTAATATAAAAAGAGAAGGTTAAGATCAATTAATAAATAAAATTAAAATTAAATTAAATTTAGAATACTTTTTTAAATATCCTAAATATGCACTTCATTAAATATAAAAATCAGCAGCCCAAGGCTAAAACATAACGAAAAGGGTTTTATCTATATAAAAAAGTAGGAATTAGATGCATCTCAACAGTTGCGCCATCCTCCCCACCCAACATCGAAATTTTAAAATGTTATCATACCTTTGAATGCCTGATGCAATCTGGACCAACGAATTGGGTGGATAAGGGCTGCTATCCATGCGTCGACATTCTTGTGTAAAGTGTGCCATCCAATAATTTAAAAGTTCGTTTGAAAGGCAGTTCGGATCACTGGGTATTGAAGCACCACCGTCAACAAATGTCTCTTTACACAAATTCCTTTCTAAAGTCCAAGCAATCCAGACTCCTGAAGCCAACTTGTTGTTATTTTTAGTTTTCTTAGGGATAGCTTGAAGAATTTTTTCTTGTAAATCCGAATCTGACATTGGAGCCGAAAATCTGCGGGTGGCAGCAGCCTCACTCACGACAGGCTCGGTTTCACATTTCACTAAGTCCTGGGTAGATAAAAGCATGAGATCTAACTCGGACACTTCTTCATGCAATTCAAAATTACCAATTCCAACATCTTTATCCATTATAAGATTTGAGAGATCAATTACCGAATAAAATACAAACTTTTTACAGTAGAGAAAAAGAACTCACTAGTCAGTCGTGCAAGACGGTTACAATATAGCTAGAGGGGTCATTTGTTATACCATATATTTGAGAACTATATTCATTCAGACCATTTAAAGGACATATAATTAATCATGAATAGAGTCTATATGTTCTAAGTTTGTAAGAGAATGATAATCCCTGTCTTCATGATAAGTACTCGCTAACGCTCGTACTTAATCATGAAGACAGGGATTATCATTCTCTTACATATACATGGATAATCCACGTTTGTTTTTATTTACATTGTTATCAATTTCACAGTTCAATGACACAGAACATTCTTTACCTGTATCGATTGAATACAGTTCTATATTTGGACGTTCTATACCGGTTTCAATGTTACCTGTAATTGCAGTAGCGGAGGCCTCAGACGGGTTATCTTCAATGTCCATTGTATCTGATGTATTTGTCGCTACCGTTTCGTCCCGTATTTGATTAGTTTCAAATGCACAATCCGAATGAATCACTTCGGTATGATTTTCATTATTCGAAACACTTTCAACAATATTGTTATATTCCTTCATACGTTTTTTGTCACGATTGATAGTTGAATTCGACTTTCGTTTACTTTTATTGCTATCTTCATTTGCAAACATTATAGAAATACGTGCTCTATCATTTCCACCATGCACGGTAAATGTTATATTTCGAAATTGTCCACAAGCGTTTTCTATGGTGCTCATCAATAAAGATGGAAGTCTCTCCATTATAAAACAATTCACCTTCGGTGACCTCTTTCTATACGACAATGTTTACAATTACGTAAAACATTACAAACGACAGTTTTGTCATAATTAAAGAAAACAACTTACTTCTGATACAAGTTACAATGTTTATAATCCGAAAATATGCTTGGAAATCCGAGCAATCACTTATAACATAGTAATTTTTCTTAGACATAAACAACACGTCCAGTTACTTAAAGGTCCACTCGACCAACCCATGAGACTGACGCGCTACCTACTGCGCTACCGAGGCCATGGTTCTAAAACTTCAATTTAAGGTGTAAATACTTCATAACATTACCATTAACATTGTAGTTACTTGTCAAGGTGAGTGTTGGCAGAACGAAACATCTTTTTCTTAAAGGAAACATATTTCAAAACATAATGAGCTGTGTTGGTTGTTCATTTTTATAGTTCTTTAGTTTTTGAAATACTTTTAATGTTTTGGGTTCCTCCCCATTTTCTTTTCTCCAGGGGTGAATTAAGAGACTATTTGTTGTTAAAGAGAAAATTTCGCTAATCAATTTGCACGTTTTGCACGTGCATTAATCACGTTTCAGTGAGCAAAATTAGCATTGAAGCGTTATAATTTCTACGAGTTTTGCGCTTTCAAAATGTACTATAGACTGCATGGTTTCATCCAATGTGAAATAGTGAAAACCGCCCTCCTGTATGAAGTTACTTGTGAGTACTAGTATCAAATTCTAAGCCAAGTCCAAGTTACCGGCAGTATATAGTCAAATCATAGACAACTCTGTTAAGATAGAGAAGCGAAATGATAGAGTTTAATATGCATTGTACTAGATATCAATAGTATTAGGACAGAGTAATAACTTAATTTTGGAAAAAGATAATTAAAAAAAAAAAACATATTGCTACGTAACATTTCGTATGTTATGCCTGTAAGACATATTTTATCAGTTGTAAATGTTGTAAACGAATGATACCTTGATTAAGCTGCAATATAAAGTGTCGGTAGCGTGGCCGAGCGATCTAAGGCGCTGGTTTAAGGCACCAGTCTCCTCGGAGAATCCCACCGCTGCCAAGTGATTTTTTTAAGTAAGTTGGGAATCAGTTTATCGATTTTTGCATTTATTGACGAAAATTTTAATGCATAAAAAATTATTACATTGAAGATCTTGAAATTGTTGTAATCATGGATAGAACACAATTATCATGTTTCATTTACGTACTACTTCAAATGCTGAAAGCAATCTCCATGCAGTTTAAAATTCATGACTAGCATTGCGGAAGAATAACAAGTTACACGTATAATACAGGTTTTCAGAACTATTGAAAATGCTTTGAAAACAGGAGTATAGGGGAGGAAAAAACTATGCCCCGGGTGAGGATCGAACTCACGACCTTCAGATCGCTCTGTCATTTGTGATTATGAGACTGACGCGCTTTTTTTTTTTTTTATCTTTATTAAAATCAATCATCACATTACATAAATAAAATCATTAAAATGTATCTAATATCACAGTTAAGTTACACAATACAACACATTTCTAATAACAGAATACAAATGCCATCTTACAGTTTTCTAAGATTACAATTCTTTAGTACATCAGAGATCAAATATAATCACACCACTGTCTGTTTTCTGCAGTATAGAATTATGCAGAAGGAAATGCTTTTCAAATATGTTACTCATATTCTTCATTTGACACAAATATTCATTAAAATAAGTCACATAATGCTTCAATGTGTATTGAAAAAATCTTAATATATCAATACCCTTTACATTATTTTTACAAGATTTCTCCTTCTAAATATACAGTAACGTGCAACTGATAACATAAAGTTAACAAAACTGGCATGCATTTACACCATTGAGTGTTACAGTTATACCTAGCATAAATATTTGTTCATATACAACAGAATTCACTTGATCTGAATCACAAGTATCTAATAATAACTCTACTTTTGTAATCAAATACTGATGAAAATCATATAATTCAGAACATTTTATAAACAAATGCATTATATCTTCTATTTCATTACAACAAATATCACACAAATCATTATCTACCAACTTCATTTTTAATAAACGTTCGTTTGTAAATATACAACAGTGGGCTATTTTAAAATCAAGCTCCGTCATTATTGACGGTTTCCAAAACATATTAACTATTTTCCATACTTTATGCATAATACTTTCATCCTCTTGAAAGATATTCATCCATTTGTCAACAGATTTTGGTGGCTGACACAATTTATCTATAACAAGACAATATAACTGTTTTGATGAACACATCTTAAAATCAACAAGTTTACAATTCATATTCAAATTAATGTCAATTTTTCTATTGTTCGTTCTGTGATATACCTCAGTCCCTACAGTTTTAGTCCACAATTCTGGTAAAGCAGACTGAAGTGATCGATAACGTTTTATAATACTATCTATATCATATTCATCATTCCCTTTAGCAACAATTTCTACAATAGTATTTTGAGGTAAAAACCCAGGTTTCACCTCATAACAAATGTCCTTCAACTGAATTATTCCAGCCTCTATAAAGTCATTCCATAAAATTGTTTTCCCACATATCAAAACTTCTGAATTACAAAATAACGGTTGGTTATAAATATTTTCAACCGTATAATCAAAAGACACATTTTCTCTTGTAAAGCAAAATGATTGTAACATTTCTTTGTATATCACAGGAATACAAGACAAATATTTATCTTTTAATGACATAAATACAATTTCTTCTGCCAATTTCGTATTAAATATTTTGGAAATAAAATACCTAAAAATGTCTTTCCATATTACATTATAATCTTCATTTAAAAATCTGGCTAAAAGCTTCAATCTAAAAGCACAAAGCTTTGATTTAATATCAGGCAGTTGTAAACCACCTTTAGTTTTATCACAAATAATAGTATTATACTGTACAAGATGTGCACCACCATTCCACACAAAATTAACACGTAGTCTTTTCATTTCTTCAATAGCCCATTCAGGCATAAAAGTAACAAATAAATTATACCACAGTCTAAACATTAACAGAGAGGTTATTACATTTACTCTACCATGTATTGTCAATTTTCTTTGTATCCACATATTTAAAAACATCTTAATTTTACTTAGTTTTCCTCTCCAATTCAATTCATTACATACATGTTCATTTTTGTCAATATAAACACCTAATAACAAAATTTCATTTTCACAAATTTTGAGACCATGACAATTTTGTTCATTTTCTGTCATACAACCTTTTCCAATAGGCATTATTTCTGACTTTTGCCTATTTATTTTAGCACCAGAGCATTTACCATACAATTCAAAAACATTAAATACTTCATCAATTGACTTCTTATCAGATACAGTTACAGTAGTATCATCAGCATGTTGAAACATTTTACACACTTTTTCTGACATTGGAATATTGATTCCGGAAATATTACAATTATTACTAATCATACATTGTAAAGGCTCAGCTGCCAAAACATATAACAGAGCACTAATTGGACAGCCTTGCCTTATCCCATTCTTGATAGAAAATACTTGGTTAAAACCCATTACATTTTACAGAGCTATTTATTTCATTATAAAAATTGTAATCCATTTAATAAAACTTTCACCAAAACCAAATTTCTCTTATACGCTCAACATATACTCATGACTAAGCCTATCAAAGGCTTTTTCTTGATCAGCTTTTACAATATATCCCTCCATATCATCATTTTCTACTAAAGTTATGATATCACGTACATTGGCAATGCTATTAGAAATATCTCTTCCTGCTATACAACATGTTTGATTTTCAGACACTATTTTTGGCAATACTTTTTGAATCTATTTGCCATGACACGAGCTTAAATTTTGTAATCAACTTGCAGTAATGAAATAGGTCTATAATTTTTAATACCTCTTCTATCACCTTTTTTCTTAAAAATTAGACTGATAACACCAGATCTCATTGATCTTGATAAAATACCTTCATCATAAACAGTATTAAAAACTTTATATAATATATCTCTAAGCGAATCGTAAAATGTACAATAAAATTATGTAGTAAGTCCATCTGAACCTGGGCTCTTATTCTAAGACATAGATGTTAAGGCCTCAGCAATTTCATTAAATGTTATATCCGAATCACAAATCTCTTTATCATCATTAACCTTTTTATCAACATGTTGTAAAAAATCACATAGTTTATCAGTTTCTATCTCAACACAAGAGTACAAATCTTTGTAAAAATTATATTCAATATCTAAAATTCCATCAGTATCATTTACAATTTCATCATTTTCATTATACAGTTCTTTCACAGAATTACTTTTCTGTTTATACTTTTCTAAGTTAAGAAAATACTTTGTATTTTTGTCACCCTCTGACAAATCTGAAGAAAAAACTTGAGAATATCTCTTAATTCGATATTTCAAATTATCCCACCAAATAAGTGGTTCACTGTCATATAATGAACAATTCATAGATTCAACTATAATCTCTTTAACTCTTTTTACATAATTTACATTTGACAATACAGTATTATTCAACACCCATATTCCAGGGCCTCGTTCAACAACACAGAAGTTAAAATTCATAAAAACATATGTATGATCACTAAAGCTTGTTTCATTATAATACACATTTTGTACATTTGGTGATAAGGATTTACTAATTAAGAAATAGTCTATTCTACTCTGCTGCAATATATTATTACATATTCTTTTCCAAGAAAATATTTTTTTACATTCATTTCTTGCTCTCCACACATCATATATATTACAATTACAAATAGTTTTATTTAACTCTCTGTATGCTTCATCAAAACTATGTTTAGATTTACCTCCTTTGTCTAAGTTTGACAAAGTTGTATTGAAATCTCCACCTATTATAACATTTTGTAAATTTTCAATATAACTGTTAACAAACTTAAAATATCTTGCTCTTTCTATACAATTATTAGGTGCATAAACAGATACAAAATTAAAAATTTGACCATCAGTTTCATATGATACATCTTTGTATACTAGTTTTGTTTTATCTTTTACACTATTGGCAACCATAATAGCAACACCTTGCCTGCTATTATAACCATTACATTCATATATTTTCCCTTCATACATATTTTTTATTCCATCAACATATGATTTTTCCCAAAAAGTCTCTTGCAACAAAGCAAAAGAAGTCCTTTTATCATATAAAACAGATACAAAATTCTGAAAATTATTCACATTTTTTAAACCATTACAATTAAACGAACAAATCAACACCATTATGATACAAATAAAATAATAAAATTGTTTATCCATTTCTATTTTTATTTTCAGACACCTGAGAGCTTCTACTAGCATTAACATTAGGTGTAGGCTTAATCAAAGCCCTTCTTTCAAGCTTTCTTTGGTGCTTTTTAAATTTCCTAAGCTCTTTAGAAGTAAGAAAACAAACATCAACCTCTACGTTTGTGTCACCTCCTTCATCCATGTTTTCCTAAACACAGATAGAGGAGTCATCATCATCAACAGCACTACCACCCTCTGCGTTGTTTAAACGTTGTTTTCATTTTTTAACATCACTGGGTCGATACCTCTGCTGGTGGACAATCAGTCCCCGAGGGTATCATCAGCTCAGTAGTCAGTACTTCGGTACTGACATGATTTATAACAAACTTTTCTGAAATTGTTCGTTTATAAATTTTTAAATTATAAAGAAACTAAGGTTTCAACTCCCTCAGGCAAAGTTGACCTTAGATGAATTTGGCTATTTTTTTAAGGTATTTTTGTCATATAGATCTTCAACTGTTTCGGTACTTATACATCCCTCGGATTTCAAATGTTTGGCATTGAGCGTTTCTGATGAAGGTAAATCAGGAAAAGCGCTTCGGACGCATGAAATTATTAAACGTGTTGTTTTCATTTTTTAACATCACTGGGTCGATACCTCTGCTGGTGGCCTATCAGTCCCAGAGGGTATCATCAGCTCAGTAGTCAGTACTTCGGTACTGACATGATTTATAACAAACTTTTCTGAAATTGTCCGTTTATAAATTTTTAAATTATAAAGAAACTAAGGTTTCAACTCCCTCAGGCAAAGTTGACCTTAGATGAATTTGGCTATTTTTTTAAGGTATTTTTGTCATATAGATCTTCAACTGTTTCGGTACTTATACATCCCTCGGATTTCAAATGTTTGGCATTGAGCGTTCCTGATGAAGGTAAATCCAGAAAAGCGCTTCGGACGCATGAAATTATTAAACGTGTTGTTTTCATTTTTTAAAGTAACATCACAAAGGGTATCGTTTCTTTTCTCCCAATGATCGGGATCAAAATCCCCAAAATCTAAATCTTCATTTACACCTTCTTTACATAGAAGAGTGCTATCTCCCTCTCGTTTGACTTTTTTACCAGTTTTTTCATCTTTTTTCTCTTCCTCAACGGCACTAACACTAGGAGTAGAGATATTAACTTCATCATCATCTTTCACATCTTCATCAATATTTTCATCTGATTCAGAACAATTATCGTCAGAATTAGCAATTTTTCTCTTTCTTGTCTCATGCTGTACAACATTATCCACGTGCACGACAGCTTCAATAATCAATTCATTTTTGTTCTTATGAATGTCATCGACCAGACCTTCACTTTCTGGTACATCATCACTTTTTAACTCGGTTGGTTCTGACACTTCATTATTGGTTTCTTCTTGCCTGTTACTCATGTTTTTAACTCCCGTGTCTTCCACGTTGTTTACGTCTTTCACGCAACTACACACTATTTTATCACAATCATTGCACTTTGCAATGATTGGCCTTGGTCGCGTTTTCAAATTGTCTCCCTTCTGACATTTACACTTTAATGGTAGTTCATGACAATGTTCACACTTAGCTGAACGACACCTTCTCGCCACATGACCCTGTGCTCCACAACCATTACAAATAATGTAAGGACAGTGTTTGTGAACATGTTCAGGTGAAAGGCATTCTGAACATACCTTTGTCTGATTATTGTGGACACATTTGTAATACTTCGTGGTTTTACCAACCTTAAAAGGCATACTCCATGGAAGTGCAATTACATGTGGTGGAAAAACGCATTTGACAAAACGCGTTCTATCGGTTACCTGCGTACCCGGTACAACTCTTCTGAATACTGGTGAAACGATTTTAATTCCCCTATCTCTCAATATGTCTATTATATCGTCATCATCAATGAATGCTGGGATGTACATGAAAGACACAACTGTCGTATCTGAGTACATTAACGAACATTCGTAATCTTTATCCAAAATCTCAACTCCGCTAAGTATTTTTGCTGCATTAGACTTAGAATCAAGCGTAACATCATACTCAATTGCCCTTATAACAGAAATTGCTTGCACTTTTTCTGTAGATATCCCTATTACACGAATAGTACAGTCCCTCGAATATCTTTTTATCTCCATGACATAATTTTCTTTACCCTTAGAAACTTTCTCCGGCCCTCGCCCAAAGCCTTGCGGTCCTTTTCCAAAAAACTCAATTCCGCCGGTCATTCTGGTTTTTCAAAAGCAACTTCAGCCCTAAAAAAAACTTTCGAGTGCACCGCTCCACCCCCCTTTCACCAAACGAATAAATCGCCGGTTGAAGGGGTTTAAATGTTTAGTAAAGCGTTAATCAATAGTAGTTTTCATGAACGGAATTAAAATAATGTTCGAAAATACCTTTCAATATGAAGTCCATTTATACACTGAAAACAACAAAATCACATCGGAAGAATGTAAACAACATCTATATCCGGCTGTGTTTCATTCAGCAGTCATGATTATTAGACTGACGCGCTACCTACTGCGCTACCGAGGCCATGGTTCTAAAACTTCAATTTAAGGTGTAAATACTTCATTACATTACCATTAACATTGTAGTTACTTGTCAAGGTGAGTGTAGGGCAGAAAGAAACATCTTTTTCTTAAAGGAAACATATTTCAAAACATAATGAGCTGTGTTGGTTGTTCATTTTTATAGTTCTTTAGTTTTTGAAATACTTTTAATGTTTTGGGGTCCCCCCCCCCCCATTTTTCTTTTCTCCAGGGGCGAATTAAGTAGTGATGACAGAAACTCTTTAAATTCAAATATGCTGCGGAGACTATTTGTTGTTAAACAGAAAATTTCGCTAATCAATTTGCACGTTTTGCATTAATCACGTTTCAGTGAGCAAAATTAGCATTGAAGCGTTATAATTTCTACGAGTTTTGCGCTGTCAAAATGTACTATAGACTGCATGGTTTCATCCAATGTGAATTAATGAAAACCGCCCTCCTGAATGAAGTTACTTGTGAGTACTAGTATCAAATTCTAAGCCAAGTCCAAGTTACCGGCCATATATAGTCAAATCATAGATAACTCTGTTAAGATAGAGAAGCGAAATGATAGAGTTTAATATGCATTGTACTAGATATCAATAGTATTAGGACAGAGTAATAATTCAATTTTGGAAAAGGTAATAAAAAAAAAAAAAAAAAAAAATACATATTGCTACGTAACATTTCGTATGTTATGCCTGTAAGACATATTTTATCAATTGTAAATGTTGTAAACGAATGATACCTTGATTAAGCTGCAATATAAAGTGTCGGTAGCGTGGCCGAGCGGTTTAAGGCACCAGTCTCCTCGGAGGCGTGGGTTCGAATCCCACCGCTGCCCAGTGATTTTTTTTAAGTAAGTTGGGAATCAGTTTATCGATTTTTGCATTTATTGACGAAAATTTTAATGCATAAAAAATTATTACATTGAAGATCTTGAAATTGTTGTAATCATGGATAGAACACAATTATCATGTTTCATTTACGTACTACTTCAAATGCTGAAAGCAATCTCCATGCAGTTTAAAATTCATGACTAGCATTGCGGAAGAATAACAAGTTACACGTATAATACAGGTTTTCAGAACTATTGGAAATGCTTTGAAAACAGGAGTATCGGGGAGAAAAAAAAACTATGCCCCGGGTGAGGATCGAACTCACGACCTTCAGATCGCTCTGTCATTTGTGATAATGAGACTGACGCGCTTTTTTTTTTTTTTTTTTTTATCTTGATAAAATTGATTGCACAAATCATTATCATCTTCTACATCAATTTACAACATTATTATGAAAACATCAAGTCCCTATACTATTATGCTACCTCACACTGATCTTTCATGCAGCTTATTCATTCAACTTATTTTAGAAACCTACGCAGAATACAATTCAGCACATACATTCAAATTGATAAAAAGCTTATACAGAATACAAAGACAACTCAAAGTGAAAAGTGTTTGTAACGTCTTATTTTGCGACAGAGGACGAAAATTGATACAATCGAAAGTGTAGTTCGCACAGGGCTGGATTCCATTCCACCACGCAAATAAAATTCGAAGTATTAGATATCGAGTCATTCATCAGCTATTTTAAGACCGGCAAACAAATCACAAAAATTATCAATATTTGGAAGAACTTTTTCACAACATTCTCACAAACACCATACAAACTTTCTCTCTTACAAATCAAAATACAATTGAATAAAAAAAACAATTACAGTTTTTTATATGTCGCAAATTCTATCATCAGATCTAGTCCTTGTCTCACATCATCAGTCATCAGTTTTGTTATAGTTCTTACATCACGAAAATCTTCAGTCAATATTTTGTTAAATTTATAGTATTTACTAACCTCAATCACTGCAATCGAGTACTTCAAACTCTTTATCATACATACCAAACAATATAAGACGGTTTCTCAATGTTTTTCCGATCAACATTTCATTATGGGAAAAAAAACTATGCCCCGGGTGAAGATCGAACTCACGACCTTCAGATCGCTCTGTCATTTGTGATCATGAGACTGACGCGCTACCTACTGCGCTACCGAGGCCATGGTTGTAAAACTTCAATTTAAGGTGTAAATACTTCATAACATTACCATTAACATTGTAGTTACTTGTCAAGAAATTGAAAACAACACGTTCAATAATTTCATGCGTCCGAAGCGCTTTTCTGGATTTACCTTCATCAGGAACGCTCTAAGCCAAACATTTGAAATCCGAGGATGTATAAATACCGAAACAGTTGAAGAGCTATATGACAAAAATACCTAAAACAAATAGCCAAATTCATCTAAGGTCAACTTTGCCTGAGGGAGTTGAAACCTTAGTTTCTTTATAATTTCAAAATCTATAAACAGACAATTTTAGAAAGGTTTGTTATAAATCATGTCAGTACTGAAGTACTGACTACTGAGCTGATGATACCCTCGGGGACTGATAGTCCACCAGCAGAGGTATCGACCCAGTGATGTAAAAAATTGAAAACAACACGTTCAATAATTTCATGCGTCAAGGTGAGTGTAGGGCAGAAAGAAACATCTTTTTCTTAAAGGAAACATATTTCAAAACATAATAAGCTGTGTTGGTTGTTCATTTTTATAGTTTTTTAGTTTTTGAAATACTTTTAATGTTTTGGGGTTTTTTTTCCCATTTTTCTTTTCTCCAGGGGCGAATTAAGTAGTGATGACAGAAACTCTTTAAAAACAAATATGCTGCGGAGACTATTTGTTGTTAAAAAGAAAATTTCGCTAATCAATTTGCACGTTTTGCACGTGCATTAATCACGTTTCAGTGAGGAAAATTAGCATTGAAGCGTTATAATTTCTACGAGTTTTGCACGGTCAAAATGTACTATATATAGACTGCATGGTTCCATCCAATGTGAAATAGTGAAAACCGCCCTCCTGTATGAAGTTTCTTGTGAGAACTAGTATCAATTCTAAGCCAAGTCCACGTTACAATAATAGTCAAATCATAGATAACTCTGTTAAGATAGAGAAGCGAAATGATACAGTTTAATATGCATTGTACTAGACATCAATAGTATTAGGACAGAGTAATAATTTAATTTTGGAAAAAGATAATAAAAAAAAAACATATTGCTACGTAACATTTCGTATGTTATGCCTGTAAGACATATTTTATCAGTTGTAAATGTTGTAAACGAATGATACCTTGATTAAGATGCAATATAAAGTATCGGTAGCGTGGCCGAGCGGTCTAAGGCGCTGGTTTAAGGCACCAGTCTCCACGAAGGCGTAGGTTTGAATCCCACCGCTGCCAAGTGATTTTTTTTAAGTAAGTTGGGAATCAGTTTATCGATTTTTGCATTTATTGACGAAATTTTAATGCATAAAAATTATTACATTGAAGATCTTGAAATTGTTGTAATCATGGATAGCACACAATTATCATGTTTCATTTACGTCCTACTGCAAATGCTGAAAGCAATCTCCATGCAGTTTAAAATTCATGACTAGCATTGCGGAAGAATAACAAGTTACACGTATAATACAGGTTTTCAGAACTATTCGAAATGCTTTGAAAACAGGAGTATCGGGGAGAAAAAAAAACTATGCCCCGGGTGAGGATCGAACTCATGACCTTCAGATCGCTCTGTCATTTGTGATTTTGATTCTGTCAATTGTATAGATGTATCTTCCTTTTTTTTACATTTTAACTTTTATATATAAAACAATAAAACAACATTTGAACTATTACAAGAAAAAAACACAAAATGTAAGCATATGCAAATGTTCTCCTTAAGAAATGTTTTGTGTCCTAACAAAAAGCGTATGGTTTCCAAACCCAAATTTTGATACATCATAAAAACTTTAATTAAAGAATTAATTTACGCATGAAACGGATCTTGGTTTTTTTGCAATAACTGTTCATTCCACAAAACACCACGGACAAAGTTTGTTAACTTCCGTGTATCTTTCTAATTTCGGAACATTTACTCTAACCTATTAGAATGTCATATTATAATCTAATTGTATAGATGTATCTTCCTTTTTTTTACATTTTCACTTTTATATATAAAACAATAAAACAACATTTGAACTATTACAAGAAAAAAACACAAAATGTAAGCATACGCAAATGTTCTATTTAATTAATGTTTTGTGTCCTAACAAAAAGCGGTTGGTTTCCAAACCCAAATTTTGATACATCATAAAAACTTTAATTAAAGAATTAATTCACGCATGAAACGGATCTTGTTTTTTTTTCTTCAATAACTTTTCATTCCACAAAACACCACGGACAAAGTTTGTTAACTTCCGCGTATCTTTCTAATTTCGGAATATTAAAAACGTAACAATTACTGTCTTCATCGTCCGTTTTTCTCACATCTCTAAATCTATTAACATAATACATTGAATCTTCATACTCCGATTTGTTTGTATCAAGATTCACATGTTGAATTTTCTGTTTTATAGTATTGCAAATAACTATTGTCTCTCTCTTTTTAACTTTTTCTAATACGAAATCGCCTTCTGATCGTTTGTTATAAACTATTTTCTGATAGTGGCTATCGTTACACGGACTGTTCCCAGTAATTATTGATTTTGATGCGACTGTTTTTATTTCATCTGTTTCTCCACGTTGAAATTCCTTTACATTTGTGTGTACACTTTGTTTTTTAACTTCCGCAATTGTTCCACATATCGAACTACGACACACTCTTTTTTCTACTGGCGATTCACTGTTTTCATTGATTGACTTGTTAAGCGATACTCGTACCGGCTGAGTAATTTTCGTTACAGGTTTACTGTTTACCTGTTCGGGGGCTACTAGCGGGAGAGCTACCTTGTCAATTTGCTGATTTTGATCACTAGATTCACTCATATCTTCCTCTGAATCATCGCTATCTATATCACTAGTATCTAGATCGTCGTCATTTCGTGTATTTTCTATTTTATCTCGCCACGTTTTTAGTCGTTTAGTGTCCCTGTCTTTGTTAGATCTCGACTTATGTTTAACACCTCGGTTTACATTCACAAAATCACCTCTGGTCCAAATCAACGAAATTCTCATTTTATCACCTAGGTAATTCGAATTCCACGTTAATTGTTCATACTCGTCTACAATACTGTTAATAAGAGCAAGTAATGGTTTTGGCAATTTCTCCAATATAATATCCTTTCTGCGTACATCAATATTTTCACATGAACAAGTAAAGTTCACAAAACATCATATAAAGGCATTATTTTTGCAAAAATGTCAGTAATTAAACTTACATTACTGTTAGAAAAGTGTTTTTAGCTATTTCCAAATCCAATAGAAAAATATAACTTCAAAACAGGACAAGTAAAATACACGTCTATATCAGTGTAGGGTGCACTCGACTTTTATGACACTGACGCGCTACCTACTGCGCTACCGAGGCCATGGCTCTAAAACTTCAATTTAAGGTATAAATACTTCATAACATTACCATTAACATTGTAGTTACTTGTCAAGGTGAGTGTAGGGCAGAAAGAAACATCTTTTTCTTAAAGGAAACATATTTCAAAACTTAATGAGCTGTGTTGGTTGTTCATTTTTATAGTTCTTTAGTTTTTGAAATACTTTTAATGTTTTTGGGGTTCCCCCGCCATTTTTCTTTTCTCCAGGGGCGAATTAAGTAGTGATGACAGTAAACTCTTTAAAAACAAATATGCTGCGTAGACTATTTGTTGTAAACGAATGATCCCGTGTTTAAGCTTCAATATAAAACGTCGGTAGTGTGACCGAGCAATTAAGAATTGTTGCAAAATGTTGCAGTAAAATAACAGGTAACATGTTTTAGAACAGGCTTTCGGAACTGTTCAAAATGTGAAAATACTTCATAACATTACAAGTTACATCAAGCTGAATGTAGGGCAGAAAGAAACATCTTTTCCTTAACGAAAACACTTAAAACATAAAGGAGAAAAGCCGTTAAACAAAAACAGGCACCTAAAAAACTAAAAAAAATTATATAAAAATTAACAACAAACACAGTCCATTATGTTTTAAGTGTGTTTCCATTCCATGTACAGACGTTAGCATATAAAAACATTCTAAACCCCGTTTTCTGCGGGAAGAAAATATGTCAAGTAATTGTTATTGACCACCTGCAATGGATGGGTACATTATTGCTATGCACAATTCATTTTGTCGTTGATAGAAAATAGATATTATTATTTCACCAAAGGACGGATTCCTATTCGTTATCATACACTATAATTATTAGCATTCTCAATCAACTCTCCATAAATAATCATAGATAACTCACATGAGAAAGAGAAGCGAAAAGATATGATAAAATACGCATTATACTAGATGAATATGAATTAAGTTTTGAAAAACACATATTTGTAGGTAACGTTTCGTAGTTTATGCCTGTAAGACATACTTTTATCAGTTGTTAATGTTGTTAACAAATTTTCCCTTGTTTAAGCTTTATTATAAGGCGACAAGATAGCTTTATGAAGCGGTCTAAGGTGGTAGTTTTAAAACACCTGTCTCCTTGAAATCTTTAGGTTGATATCCCAGTGCTGCCAAGCTATTGTTTAGTAAGGGGGAATCAATTTTAATGTTTGCATTAACTGACAATCTATGATTGTCAAATTGTGCCAATCATAGATGCACACAATTACTAGTATCCTGTTTAATTTACATATTTCAAATGCTGAAAGCCATCTCCATGCAGTTAAGTGTTTATGGCAAACATTGCAGTTGAATAGCAGGTTACACATTTAATACATATTTGCATAACATTTCAAAATACTTCTTGTTTAAAGGTTCGGAATCAATGCACTATGACTAGGATGCAGATCAAAATCGCGACTTTCAGATCCTGAGTTCATGCGATTCCCTTGGTTTCGTTTGTTACCTTGATTTGTCTCTTTCTAACCGATTTACGAGATTTCAACATCGGTAAACTACTATTCTATCTCATAAAATCTGAAGATGAATAATCATTCAAAGGTTATCATACAAACGAAATTAAGTGACCTAATCAACTTGCTCAACACAAAGCTCACACAATTTTAAGAAAATCTTAATGTACCGGAAATAAGAAATGCACATATCCCGGAAGTACATTTACTGCTGTAAAAAAAAACGTGTTTTTCAAAGGTTGATTTATCTACTGTAATAAGCACATTGGTCCTTTATTTCAAAGTATGAGCGATGAAGCTTTTAGATACTATTGTCATTTTGCCTTTTAATATTTCATACCCCGCGTAACAAAGTTGCGTAGGGTGTAATGCTTGTGACCCGTCAGTCCGTAAGTCCGTTCGTCAGTCCTGTTCTTGTCATCGCAATTGCTCTGAAATCACACTTCAGAATTTCATGAAACTTTGTAGATAATAAGGACATACTATTTAGATGTGCATATCGACAGGAAAATATGATTCAATTTTTTTCTGTAGGAGTTATGTCCCATTGAACTTAGAGTTTTGGCCTAATTGCACTACTGCAACATTTTGTCATCTCAACTTCTCTGAAACTACACTACAGAATTTCATGAAACTTTGAAGATAATAAGGACATAATATGTAGATGTGCATATCAGCAAGAAATTTGTATCAACTGACTTTTGATGGAGTTATGAGTCTTTTAACTGAGGAAGCTGGAGAGATTTTGTTTGTCCAGTGACAAGTTGGGTGCGTGGGGTATGTGAGAATGCTCACAAAGTTTTTTCTTTTTTTTTTTTTTTTTTCTTATAGTTCATTTAGTTAGTTTTCTTAGTTTATGAAGGTGAAGAAAATAGGCAAAATAATGCTTGAAATTATATCACGAAGTATCTATAATTACCATATGCAACAGACATAGAAAACGAAAAATATCAAGGTTAAACATTGCTAAGAAGGGAACTATTACATCATATGTGGTGGCAGCATAAAAGGTTCAGCAGTTCAGGGGTTACACAAACAAGGGAAAGTTTCTACCAGAAACTGTGCCAACATTTTGAGGAAGTTGATATCATTTTTGGTGTACATGTAAGGTACATGTAAGGGAACAAATCTTTTTAATGTTATGGGTGTTCCAACATAAGCAAACATTATCAAGTAAACTTTTCCTGCGGTTAATCTGGATATTTTTTCTTGTTTTTTTGCTTTTGTTATGTAGCTCACGTACAGAAAACATTTCTGGCTCTCTCAACTTTCCTAAATCTTTGAGTGTTTATTGTTAATACAGGACTTTGTATCGGACAGAACACACGGTCTACGTTTTCATTTGATATCAGGCACATCACAAGATGATACGGTATCAATCCTCCATTCAATTTACAAGGATAGAAAACAAATTGAAATATTTATTTCGACGTTGCTCCGAATGGAAACCCATAAAAGACATACATTTTTTGTTTGAGGCAACAGACAAATATTTGTGACTTATTCTATGAAAACCAAATTAGCTTGACAATTCTTTATCAGTAAAAGATGTACTTATATAAACGTATCCTAGAGCTCTAAAAGTTGTTTATTTTAAGGCATTTTACTCATATGGTTTTGACAGACCTAAATCACGCAATATTAAACTATCCGGAAGTATCAATTATAGCAATTAATGACAATCGAATCAGTGCAGTAGTATACAACATAGCATTATTGGTGAATTATTAGAAGACAACAACACGATATGTGCATCGATAAGGAACTCGAAAGTCTGAATGATGAAAAAGTTCAACAAAACATAGGTGGAATATTTTTCGTGTCCATCGCTATGGCGATCGGAATAACTGGAAATCTTCATGTTCTTTGTGTGTACAGTTTTCGTATGAAACAGTCAAATCCCAGAATTTTCATTTTGTTTTTAGCTGCGTTGGATTTTATAACATGTGCTGTCGGAATGCCATTTATTATCATCGATTTGACAAATCCGCTGACTTTTTATGCAGTGACTGCTTGCAAAGTGTTAAGATTTGTAAATTATTTTATATGCCTTTCGTCTGCCTTTATTTTGCTTATCATTGCCATTGACAGGTATGTTTTTCTTTCTTACATGTCTGGTAGTTACTTTGTACTTATTTTATCGTTGTTTTTTGATGCAACTGTACCTACATCATTATCATGGCCCATTATCAACCTTGTATGAGATGTTAGATCTGAATTAATGAGGTAGCAACACAATTGTACCGAGTTTTTAACGTTGTGAATAGATTTTACAGAAACAATTAAAAAGCATACATTGACGATATCTGTAAATCTGTAATAGGATTACGCAAATGCTATCTGTAATAGAAATGTAATAATACACATATTAAATCACGGCGATAAATAAGATAAAAAAAATTAATAACCATCATTCAATATTTTTGTTCATGCATGTATGAACTAATCTTTTCTAAGGAGTCAGTCTTTATATAATGTGTATGATTGATTCTTCTCCACAAATCATTGAAAAAGTAAATCATCGATTCTGTAAATAAATTTAAGGCATCTACAGCAATCGGTATTTTAACAGCTATATATATATTGAAAATTTACCTGAAGTATTTTGAATGGGAATGGCGCCTGAATTTTTACACGTATATTAATAAAAGGTGACTTCGGATTAACGTCAATGAGACAGTAACCCAACGACACATACATGTAAAACCAAAAGACATCTATCGAGTTTAAAATATGTTTCATCAGAATCAGTTGGTGTTATACGCCATTGTATAGATAAATTATTGTAAATTTGCGACATAATAAGCTTTATTGAGATTGACGCCCGCGGAATAGAAAAATAACGAAAATTTGCGACCAAGTGTCATTTCACGAAAATGCAAGTACCGTATATTCAGCTATCCCGTATAATAAAGCTAAAAAATGACCACGGGATAATAAAATAGCTTAAAGTTGGCCAACTTGGAAAGCCTGTCTAATTTCTATTTTCTCTTGAAAACCTTCAATCTCTAATATATAGGTATATACGTAAAAAATCTGAGACAATTTGTTGAGGAAGTAAGCCATTGTTGTCATTGAATACCATACAGAATACTTAGTTTGATTTATTTGAAACAGTTTTCCTTAAACATTCTTTAGACTTTGCACAGGATATATATTAAAGAAGTACAATTCCTATTTTGGACAGATTTTAATGAGAATTTTGTTCTCATATATTGCAGATCTATTTATTTATTCATTGATATAATAATTAAAATGTAATGTATTTCGCTAAGAAAACAGACAATATAAAAATCTTTGTATAATTAGTTATATCTATGGCTTCAGAAATATAATAAAAAATAATTTTTCGAATTGTATTACCACCACCGGATGTTACCATAATCATGCAGTTTGATGGGTTGCTCTAAGACAGCACCGTCCCACAAATACCCAGACACGGTATTCCAATTTGGTCTTGTATTTGTATGGTTTTTAATGAGGAAAATTTACTGCCTAATATCATAATATGAAAAATAATGATAAATCCAACTGCAAAACGGATAGACCGGGATGATTTTGACAACCAATGTAAAAGGGGTATGCTGGATAGGGCAGTACTGTTATCTTGCAACTGACCATGCACCTACCTAAATATTCTTTCTATATGTTCTTTAATTACAAAGAGCGTTTCACTTTCTTTGCGTGGCATCGAAATTAACGTCCCCTTCCGAGCGGACATGAGTACGTATTCATATATCCTGAACAACCAAACGGGCGCCTCCAGCTTTGGTTTTACTGCCGAACGAGAGAGCTCCATGTGACCAAATGTTTATACCTACGTTAATTCCTTGGAGTTTCTTGTTTTAGAAATAGTTCACACTTTTTAAATAAAAGTATTTATATGATTTGCTTGCGGGACCTTTTTTTGTTTACCTTTAGTAATACAAACGATTTCAAATATCTTCAGTAAGCGGAAGTTCCATTCTGCATAAAGAAAAAAACCTAAAGAATATTTCTACGCTCAAACAAATCAAACAATTTCACATTTGCAATTTAATTATATATCTAATCTTAATCACTCAAACGGGAAATAGTTCTGTGTTTACAGAAGTTGTACTTTTTATTACCATTAGTTTGTCTGCAAATAAACCAGCAGAGGCAACTAGACAAATACCATTCCCTCAATTAATAAATCATTCGATAAATTGTCAAACAAACAATGCAAACTATCACGACAAACATGAAGCAGATGGCAAAATATTTCATAGTACAATTTTATTGACAAATTGATTGTGTCGCTTTAGGTTCAAATGCTTCTTCCTGTTCATTCAGGAAACAAAACCATAGTAATCTTTGTTAAACATTACTTCCTAACAACTTTACTGCCTGTAGCTGCCTGTTTTACATCGAATCCAACTTCATTTGGAGGAAATCATTTCGTAATTGATTTTTTTTAATTCATTTGTATATGTTCTTATACTTCTTCTCAATCGACTGATTATATATTGAATATTAAAGGTAATTTGTGGTATCCTGTTTTTGCACTATGACATGACAATAAAAACTTATTCTTATCCCCACCCCCACAACTCCCACCCACCGCACCCCCAAAAGTACACAAACAAACAACTAGCTGGCATAAATATAGCCAATCTTGGAAGAAACCCCGACATCAAACTCTTTGAAACTGAAATATAAACTTCTATAAAGATGTGTTTACCGAATTAAAAGACAGAATTTAATAGGAAAGTATTTGTACACTCAAAAACCAGTGTTGCAAGATACAATATTTGCGAGATTCTGAGTCACCAAATTTTTGTACAAAGTTTACAATAATATTCGCCAAATCGACTTTTTATTTGTCTTGCAGATATAGAAAGGTCTGTCTTCCATTAAGACAGCAGATTTCTCAAAGGGAAGCAGTATACTGTTGCTTTGGTGCATTTGGTGTTTGTTTGGTGTTTACATGGCCTGCTCCTGTCCTTTATGGCTATAGTACTGTCAACACGACGAATCCGAATATCACCGGAATTCGATGTTTCACTGAAGACATATTTAAAGATACAGACTACCAGGCATACTTCAATGTAATTTTGATTCTGGTTATGTTTGGGATGTTTGTTGTATTGGTAGTTTTATATGCCTTGATAGCAAAGACTATTTTAGATAATGATAAAAACAGGAATTCATTTCGGACAAACAAACAGAAGACCAGGAGGACTACCGTCGATAATAAGAATCCGGTTCCAGAAGAAAGAATGCTTAAACAATTGGATACACCAAAGACAGCTGAATTAATAACTTGTTCAAATAGATCAACAGATGATAAAAGAATAGATAGGGATTACAGGTTCCGTAATAGTATGGACAACCGTCGATCTGAAATGCAATATAAAAGAGTCAAAACTACAACTTTTATCATGTTCCTAATTACTGTATTGTTTTTCATCAGTTATTTCCCGCATCTTATTCTCCAGATTATTACTTATATCGACAAAGACTTTGTACAAAGTATGAATAATGAACAAAAAATTATTTATAATACTTTTCTTTGGTGTTTTTTTATCAATAGCTTTGCTAATTGTTTTATTTATGGGTTTTGTGATGTTGGATTTAGAAGACAGTTGAAGCGATTTTACAAAAATTTGATATGTATGATATGGTATTGAAATCCTTTTTTTTTCCAAGCTGTATCTTTAATCTGTTCTCTCAGTTTTACATATAAATTAAAAAGGGAAGATTAATGGAATTTGTGGTGATATATTTTAAAAAGAGAGGAAATGATTTTTCAAGAGTTTTTTCTTTGTTTTGAATAAGAAATAAAATCTTTTTGTTGAATAAAGTCTTTAATCCTTTTTACAGTTTTGCATATAATTATATTGAAAATGGTTATTATTTGAATGTTTTGTGAACATTCAATTTTGTAATTATTTAGAACTCTTTGAACTGCATATGAATAAATAACAAATGATATGATATATGTAGCATTCATACTTCCATAAATACACTTACAATGTGTAAAATAGACATACGTGTATAAATGTAGAAAATGCATAGAAGAAACGCTGCAAATATACATTATTTTCCCTTTAAAAAGAGATTTGTCGAAAAATTGTCCACAGAATTTTGCTTAAAAATATCTCATTTTCAAATATTGAATTCTTGTAAAATAGATGTATAAACATAAATTTCATTCATTACTTCATTGTATAAAAATTGTTTGCAGTTCGAAAGTTGAATTTATACGTCATGTTCAAATCGTGTGGTACATGTATGCACTGAAATCATGGATTTATCCTTATCAATGGATGTGTCACCGTCGAAGGTAATGACTGCCTGTAACCACCGCCTAAATGATTGACATAAAGGTCAAGAAGTTCTGTGGGGCATGTTTTGAGTTCTGTTTTGTACCTTCTGATTTGGCCTCTGTCCCACCCATTACAGTGTGTTTCTGGCAATTGTGCAGTTTAAATTTTTTGGGATTAAAATGTTTTTCTGCAGTCGAATCTTTGGCATTTCAGTTTATGGGAAACATTTATGGCGTGAATCTGTCTGCCATGGCGAGTGACGACTTGATTAGTAGTTGACGTTGCGGTCGTAAACATATCTCACAAATGACGTTGACGTAATAAAATTTTATTGACGTAGCGTTGTAAAATAAAATAAATAAATAAATAATCTTTATTTCAAGAGGATAATCCCATTAGTTAAAACAAACTAATCTTCCTGGGAGTCCTCAAAATAATAATAACATATTTATAAACAGTGGCGGATCCAGAACTTTTCATAAAGGGAGGGGGCGCTGACTTAAAGGGGAGGAGGCGCTCCAGTCATGCTTCAGTGATTCCCTATATAATCAACCAAATTTTTCTCACAAAAGGGGGGCGGGTCCCCAGTCCCTCCCTCCCCTCCCCGATCCGCCTACGATAAAGTACAATATTATAAATATATATATAGGCGGGTGGGGAGCAAGAAGGTGAACTGTGGTTTATTTTTATCAATAGTACCGCTTAAGTCGACGCTAGGGGCCGTCTTGACCTTGTTGTAGGGTATGAACGATTCGTTCATTGTTAAAGACCCTACATCAACTGTCAAGATGGAGAACAGGAATAAAAGCCCTGTTCATTGATAATTTTCTATGTTTTCTATGTATTGTGTGCGATTTTGTCCCATGTACATTTACTCCATATCCTTTCATTTTCTATACAACAATATACAATTATATATAGATACTAATGAAAAAGCATATTAATTTGCACAATCTATGAAAAATTTGTAACATTTTGTTTTAAAAGATACAAGTGTTTTACTCATCTTTATTTCTTGTGGTAAACTGTTCCATATTTGAGAACCAGAACATGTAAATGTTTTTTAAAAAAAAATAGTTTTTGGCTTCGGAAGATTTATTAGTTTTTCATTAGCTGAACGTAAATTATAATTTTGGTTATCCGTAAAATGAAAGTTTTCTTGCAAATAGTTAGGAACCATATTCTTTAATGATTTAAATACAGGTATTGCCTTTTGATATTGAATTCATTTTTCCACATTTATCCAGTTTAAACTATTAAACAATAAACTGGAAGATGTCATTATGTCAGCTTCTACTATAATCTTAGCAAATTTCTTTAATAACTTATTAAGTTTATTTATTCCACTTTCATAACAACTACCCCATATATTACAACAATAATCAAACAATGGCAGAATATAAGCATTAAAATAAATAATACGTATATGCATAGGTAAATACTTTCTTATCTTTTGTAATAAGTTGATTCTATTTTGATATTGTACATGACATTTTATTCATTTGCTCATTCCAATTTAGGTTTTTGTCGATATATAAACCAAGAAGTTTTTCACAATCTACATTCTCTATTTGTTCATCTGAAATATTGATATCTAAACTGTTTCCAGTGGAATAAAGCCTCTGTTTTGAACCAGTAACAATTGATTTACATTTTTTTGGCATTTAGTTTCATACAATTTTGCGAACACCAGTTTTCAATAATATAAATATCATTTTGAAGGTTAGCATTTAACTCGTGTACATTATTACCTTTACTATGTAAAGTAGAATCATCTGCATATAAATCTATCAATGAATTTTCTATGTTCAGTGGTAAATCATTGATATATAAAATAAATAACAGAGGGCCAAGGATAGAGCCTTGTAGTACATCACTTTTTATGTTTTTAGTATCAGACATAACGTTAATGACCTTAACTTGTTGACTTCGTTGAAACAAGTATGACTTAAACCAGTCTATTGCACAGTTTGAAACATTATAATATTCAATTTTTTTCAAATAAATTATATGATTAACCAGATCAAAAACTTTCTTTAAATCTAAAAATATAACACCATTTATTTCTCCATTATCTATATTTGTTAACCATTCATCTACTAATTTTGTAAGTGCAGTAGTGCACGAATGTTTAGGTCTGAAACCTGACTGTGTAGTTTTAAGAATGTCATTACTATTTAAATGTATATACAAACTATCAGCGATATGTCGTTCTATGATTTTGGAGAGACAAGGCAAAACTGCTATTGGTCTATAATTATCAGGATTACAAGCATCGCCACTTTTGAAAATTGGGCAACTCTTGCAGTTTTAAAAATACTTGGAAATTTACCACATTTGATGCTTAGATTAAATAAATATGTTATAGCTGGTGCAATGACATCACTGCACATACTCAAAATGTTTGGTCCAACATCATCTAAACCAGTTGCTTTAGTCTTGTTAAGTTTATTTAAATACATTTTACATCTAAAATACTCATTTCTGGTATAATGAATTTTTCACTACTCCTTTGTAACTTTGATTTCACAAATTTGTTGAGTAAATCGAAACTTGGACCTTCATCATTATTACATAATTTGTTATCAACTATACTGTCAACAATATTTGTGAAATGCATATTAAATGTATTTGCTATATCAACATCATTTTCAATAACACTATTTTTACATTCTAAATGCGTGATATTGACTGTTATGTATTTTTTTTTTTTTTTTTTTTTTTGGATTTAAACTTTTGACATATTTCCAAATAGTTTTACTATCTGTACAATTTGAAATAGCATTTTGAAAATACTTTTCCTTTGCCTGTTCTACTGAAAATGTCACCTTATTTCGCCAAATTTTATAATTATATATATCTCCAATTCTATGAAAATAATCTCTTTGGTATCAAGCGCTATTTATATCAGCAGTCCACCATTCTGGTTGTTGGATATTTTTTACCCTTTTAATTTTCGTAGGAGCATGCTTGTCTAGGGTGCTTAGAAAAAGATTATACCATAAATTAGCTGCTTCATCAACATCTCCAATCGATTCAATGAGATTAAAAAGGAGTATTTGTTAAATTTTCAATAAATTTATTTTTATCAAATTGTTTGAATGATCTATATTCTATGGATAAATGCTCCGTTTTTGATTTTTGGGGTTGAGTTTTCTTGTTACGCAAACAGGATTATGATCGCTGACAGCATAACTAGGTACATTTACCTCTATAATATGGTCTACATCGGCAGTATTAATATGGTCTTTTAATAGTAGTTGCACATTTATCTGTTACTCTTGTGGGTTTATGTACAATTTGTTCTAAACCATACAAATTAATGCAGTCCTTCCATTTTTGATTTCCAACAACAGTATGATCTAGATGTGAATAGTTTATATTGAAATCTCCTAAAAGTATAATTTCTTTATTTTCTGCTGACGCCTTTTCTTTTTCATTTTCAACTGAATCAATCCAAGATTGCAATGAACTTGGTGGACGATAAAAAATGCCTATTAGAATAGAGATCGTGTTTGGAAATTTTATTTCAATCCATATAGATTCAATACTACCTATTTCTAAATCGATTCTTCTCTCGTGACATACACTATTTCTTATGTACGCAATCACACCTCCACCATTGTTACCAAATTATGATCAATTTATATTACGAGGTAGCATTTAGCTTGTTCTAATTTTCAAATTATGAATCTTTTGTATACAAGGATAACAACATGTACATTGTATACTACTACATTTATCACATAACAGATTTAAAATATCATTAACTACTACATTTATCACATAACAGATTTAAAATATCATATCTGTTTTGAAAATTAGAACATAAATTTATTGATCTGGTCATGGTGGTCATCAACAAATCCCGTCTGCCTGTACCATTGTTGTAAAGAAAGTAAGAGTAGTTTCTGACGTGAAATTGTCTAGCGACAGCTCGTCCACGTATTCCTGCCTGCAATATTCTTATGACCTCATTCAGATTTTCCTGGCTCAGTCGCAGCAGTATGGAATTGTTTTTACTGATGAAAGTGTGGGTATGGATTGTAAGAAATGTTTCACGAAGAAAAAATACTTATAAATCTTTCATGGGTTTCAAATATCGCTTTAAGAAATTCGTGTAACGTCAATAATCCGGTATGTTCAATTACCTCAGGTATGTAAGGTATTGAATTTTTCTAAACAGAAAGAAGGATAATAAGCATGGATAGTAGTTATATGAAGATTGATCATAATTTGGTAAAATAAATCACAAAGATGTGTGTTGCGTTTTCAATGTCCGTCAGCATAGTTTATTATTTAGAACTCTTTGAACTGCATATGAATATTTAACAAACGATATGATACATGTAGCATTTATAACTTCCAGAAATACAATTAAAATGTGTAAAGTAAACATACGTGTCAGTTTCAAATTAAAGGCGTTTTCTAAAATCGTATAATTAAAATAGAAAGATTCAAGCTAACTAGGAAGTCCAACTGATTTGGCAATTATATACTCCTGATATTTTATCAAAATACATTGTTATAAAAAAATAAAGAGCTGCGCTATGGCGCATGATACGCCCGTCGCCTTTTCAACGAATAAAGTTCCACAACTCCTCAATATAATATCAGAAATTTATAAAAACAAAAAACAATTAAAGGGAGCTTATTTTAGTAGATATAAACCAGTTACCAAAGTTTCATGAAAACTGCTAAAAGCATTTCTATTTATAGTCTGAAAACTGAAAATCCCCGGGCCTCCTTTTTATGAGAAAAAACCCATAACTCGGAAAAGTAAAATCTAAAATTTATAAATATCGAAAGGAGTTTACGTCAATAGATATAAACAATTCACCAAAGTTTCATGAAAACTGGTTTAAGACATTTTGAGTTATTGTCCGACATGTTGACGACAGACGGACAGAAGGACGGACGGACGGACGGACAACAGAATACCATAATACGTCCCATAAACGGGCGTATAAAATCCAGATAGTATGTCGAAAACACAGAAGCTTAATAATAGTTTCACTCAAGACTAGTTTCTTGTATTAATATGACTAAATAAATAAAGATTCAGTCTACCAACACAAGTCATGTTCTTTTTGCATTTCGCATTGTTTCTTAAGGAACTAAAATCTTAATGTTCATCCGTAATATTCTAATGTGTGCTTTTTCATTGTTTATGTTTCTCTAGTTTATGATGAAAATGTTTAAAATATCTAATTTCAGCGTAAAGATAGTTCCCTGGACTATCTGTTGGACGCTTGTCCCTGTGTCCATAAAGCGTGTAATGTGGAGAAATTTTACCGTCTTTGATTCCACAAGAGATAATATTTCGCAATGCCTCCAACGCAATCGGTTTCGGTTTTCTGTCATTAAAATTTCCCATAAAAGCAAAAGCTATTGAATTTTCGTTCCATCCTAAAGTATGAGCGCCTATTTTATTCCATCCTCTGCCTTCGTATACTCGTCCATCTTCTCCGATCAAGAAATTATACGCAATATCATCCCAATCTGAAAAATATATAGAACTACTTTATGGCGACTTTATTTTTTACATTACTGTGTTACATGTAATTTATGAACGTACTCTGTATTACATTTATCAATAAATCAACCTTAAATTATACACTGTGTCCATATCATGAAATGGAAGTTCCTTCATAATATAAGTTCCAAGCGGAAGAAATATTCTGTAATATTATTTCCACTGGACAAATTTGTTCCTTACGGAATAAATGGTATAGAACAACTGTTCGTGTTGGAACAGATATTATGGCATTGTTTAAATAAAAAAGTTCCAAGTGGAACTTCTGTTAGGCAGAACAAACTACTCAGTCAAAAACAATATTTCGACTCGTAAATATCTAATTTCCAGTACGGTGACGGGCCATGAAAAGACAGATTAAGGGTAAGATTAATGTTTACTTAGTTTTGTTATTTGTACAAAATTGTAGAATATAAATGCAAATATCACTATTTTCGGCTGCGAGATGTAACATTTTGACCAACCATTCTGTTTCCTAAATTGAATAAGAAACAAAGGAAAATGCACGGAAGAACAATGAAATAAGTGACCCCACATCGAATTTGGTTTATATTCTCTTTAAACTGCGCACATTGCATGGAAAAAATGTACAGAAGGGACGCAACTTAAAGGCGATTGTAAGACTGGTCGCTTTTTGCACTTAAATATTTAAAATGAACAACAGATTTCTTTTTTTAATTAATACTCGAAATTGGCCAAAATCTTTCTCCTGCTTTGTGCGTAAAAAAGTAGGGAAATGTGTCGTGATTACATCAATGCTGTTTTGTTATGAGTATATATTTCGTATATATAAATTTAACGGGGCATTAGCTATCAAATACATGATCACCGATTTGACTTAAATTCTTATATCTGATTCCACTGGACGTTAAGCAAACAACAATCAATCAATCAACTATATTTGATTCATAACATACTAAAACGTAAATCCAAATTACGAAAAGTCCAAAAGAAACAATTAACCCTGCAAGGACTCGTTATAATTATGTATCAGCATTTCGTGCGTGTTTTAGACTAGACGCTATCTAATTAACCATCGAAATTATCTCCGAAGACTGCGTTCTAGCCAATCGACCAGATATAGATATAAATAGACAGTCAAGGACTTGAGTTGTGTAACTACGATTGTCCAGGTCTGTTTGATTTCATGTTATAGATTTAAAAAATGTAAATTATCTTTTAACGTGTATATGAATAATTTCTTGTGGTCCGAATCAGTCAACGAATTGTTTCTTTCTGGTGGTTCCCTTGTCAAATCAGTGAAAATGAATTTGACAGATTTACATGTATCATTTAGGTATTCATACACTGTGTATAACATTTATACATTATGTCACACTGTAAACATATGAATTGAAAACAGGTTATTTTAGTTAAAGGAAAACAGGAGATGTTGCACAAGCCTACTCAATCAGTTGTATGTGGACACTGGAATTCATATTACTAAAAATTTATACATTCTGCAGTTGCCAATTACAGGGCAAATATACAGTAATAAATTGTATAACCAAAAAAAAATCATTTACCTAACTTAAGTGAGACAATAGGAAAATAAATTTCCCATAATAAATATTGGTACGCGCACAAGTGAAGAAAAATATGATGGGTAAAACCACGTTTTACAAGACAAACTCTTCCCTTGTACTCATTGCTCCATTTGTGTCGACACATTAGAGAGGAAACATAATTACCATTGACTGAATTATACGGAAATTCCCGTTGAAAAATTCAGAAGAAAATAGAGATTCATATGTTTTTCCTGTATTCAAAGAGTGATGATGAGCCTTGATAAGACCTATGCAGAAATTAGTCTCCCATTAAAAGTGTTTAACCATTAAAAAGGGACGTGAGGAACCATTTATCATTATTGGAGTGTATCTTCTTTATTTTGTTTTTGATTATTCCAACAAATAGCTTTTGCAAATAATAATGAACTATAAACAGCAGATATTTTCGTTATACATAAGTGTTAATCTAACTGGACACCTTATATATTTTACGTGTATCCTTTTAAGTTATATAAAAACAGACATACTGTTTCCGTCCATATGAAAATTTTGAATAACTCTGGCAGTCTGTGCACATTCCGTCTGATGTTCACAATGATGTCCTGCTGTGTTATGTATGAAGACATTCATTACAGGGTTCGATAGCAGTTCTGTTTTCCGTGGAAGCCTAGCAGCCCATTCATTTCGTGTAACAAGGGAAGTATTGTCACATGTTATCGTCTCTGAATAAGATAAAACAACAATCGTGTATTTATAATACAGAACGAAATTAGTTCATTCCTCCTTTATTTGTTCATTATCAGAATGTATTTAATCCTACTTGTATTCGAATAATGGAGACTTAATAATATGCTTAAAACAATTTCTTATTTTTCATTTTAATCTATCCAAAAGAAAACTTTAATCAGCTGTTTCGTTGCTCTGATGTTAATTTCAAAATGTAAAAAAATAACGTTTACTTAACATTGTTACTGAAAACCATTAAATTAGAAATACATTCGAACACATTTATCAGAATTATAGATTAGATTTTTAATGGCCCTTCTAAATGATTGTTTAGGAAAAAGATCCAATTTTGCCAAAATCTGTCAACATTTTTGTTTGTAGTTCAATGAATGATCAAAATCCCTAAGCAGTCTATTCTACGAATTTTTACAAAAATTATTTGTCCTTCTTAAAAACACGTATATAGGCAGTGGCCGTATTTGTTTACAAATTTACCATCATACAATATATCCTCAAGTTATGACCATCTTCGGACCATCTTAAGCCACCTACGTTAGTGTCCTAAACTTGGGATATTTCCAAAGTTATCGGTCACATTTGCATTTGATAAACCCACTAGGGCAAAGATATGTCCCAAGATGGTCTTATATGTAGGACATGTCCCAGTCATAAGACCTGTTCGATTAACAGACCCCAGGTGACAGAAGTTACTTTAAGCTTTAAACATAATCTCATTTTATTCTCATTAGTATAATAATTCATTTCAATGAAAGTGAAAAATGTATTTGCAACACAGAAAAAGAAAGTAATGGTGAACAAATGAAAAAAATATACCTTCTAGTCTATTTCCAAAAAGTAATTTTTCCATAAAAGTAACAAGATATATGTGGTACTGAGTTTTTGCTAGTTCTTGGAAGCCGAGATAAACCACGGGTATTAGAATGGCTAAAACTAATACCAAAACTGATACCACCATCGCTATTGAAATATTGTAACATGATAATCCACGCGATGATATCCTATCTTCCATTGTGTTTATTTCATGTTCTTCGATGATTTTGTCTTTAATTATGTCGATATAATTTTTTTCTTTAAATATCTTAATTTTAACATAAGCATCTTTCGCCTCTTTATACGACCAAACGCAGGGAGTTTGTAGCAAATCAAGCATATCTTGGCAGTATTGTTCTTTTTCCCCTTTTGTTACATCCCTTACATTATGAACTATTTTGTTGCGGATCCGTCTTATTCTGTCTGGATCTACTTTAGAGTTTTGGAATAACGCACGTACATCGTTGCAATTTATTAGTTTTCCAATCAGTACAGAAACATCGTCGGGATTTGGATTTGCACCTTTCAAACTATTACACCAATTAGGGTTGTAGCATTTCTCAACTTCTTTTGAATCTGTTGGCCATTTTGAAGAATTTATCTTAGACCAATCAGATCCTTGTCTTCCTATCACAGACCTATTTTTATGCGAACAGAGTATCGTTGTCCTCCATCCTGAACACGTGCTGCACCAGTTTTGTTCATCTTTAAACAGTATACTGCAAGACACTGTACCTGTACAAGGTTGATTCAAATGATGTAGCCTGTTCGCAAGTCTAATATGATGATGTTTGAATTCATCGTCTGTAAACTTACTTATTCCATCGACCATATATTCCAGAGAAAATAATACTGAAATCATATTTTGTTTCTTAATATCGTCGAACTGCATTTGCGCCATTTTGATGAATAGATTACAATCCCAAAAATATATTAGAAATGTAGTTACATATACCGGAAATACGAGCGTGTCTAACATATACACAACCATATACGTAAATAATCAATTATATGTAAATGTATACTATGTATAGACTAAGTGTTATACATACTGTTAATCCAGGCATATAAAATACGGATGTGTAAACGCGGTAAAGGTAAGTCAATAGAAATAGATTTATTATGAAATTTTGTGAGAGTGGCTGTTCCCCGACCACTTAACTTCATATTAAATGCATTTCGATTGACTAACCAATTTAGCACATAATGTTTTGATTAATCTATAATTGATAGTAAATTAATCTTTGCAGACTACTTGTTTAACCACTCTTTTCACAGGGACTTGTTTAAGATGAAAGTGGTTAGATTTCAGTGAATATAACTGTGTTTTGGGGTTTCTCGAAAAATCTAATCATTAGTATCATAGAATATCATAGCTGTCTTATTTTTAAAGTTTGGTTTCAGGATAAAGAACTGTGGTTTATCAGGTGTTCAGATTATAAATGCTCCAGAACGATTTGTCAATCATTTTATGTCATTCAATTATCATTGAAAAAATTGTTGTATTCAAAGAGCTGTTAACTCTTGAATGAAAAATTGAATAAAATTGAGAATGGAAATGGGGAATATGTCAAAGAGACAACAACCCGACCAAAGAGCAGACAACAGCCGAAGGCCACCAATGGGTCTTCAATGCAGCGAGAAAATCCCGCACCCGGAGGTGGTCCTCAGCTGGCCCCTAACTAAAATTGTGTGCTAGTTCAGTGAAAATGGACGTCACACTAAACTCCAAAATATATAAATGAACTAAAATTTTAAAAAATACTAGACTAACAAAGGCCAGAGGCTCCTGACTTGGGACAGGCGCTAAAATGCGGCGGGGTTAAACATGTTTTGTGAGATCTCAACCCTCCCCCTATACCTCTAGCCAATGTAGAATAAAGAAACACATAGCAATACGCACAGTAAAACTCAGTTTAAAAGAAGTCAGAGTCCGATATCAGAATAGTTAACAAAAGAAACTAAGCAAAATGACAATGATACATAAATGAACAAAGGACTACTAGCAGTTACTGACATGCCAGCTCCAGACCTCAATTAAACTGATTGAAAGATTATGTCTTCATCATATGAAAATCAAGTACAATCCCTCCCGTTAGGGGTTTAGTATCATACCATCATAAAATATATGAGAATAACATAACCCGTATCATGCCAACAACTGGTTTTAGAATACATGTGTTTATTTTCGATGCAAAGACCCTATGAGTGAATCAATATTAATACCAAAATATGCAATCCTTAATGACTTGACAACAGTATCGTAACTATATCCTTTCCGAATAAGTCTGTTTAAAGGTTTGGTTAGCTTTTGAGGTGAATGCCGACATTTTGTGCTTTGTAAAGAATATTACCATAAAATATTGGATGTGAAATACCTGAACGTATAAGATGTCTGCATGTTGATTTATATTTACGAATGATGTCCTTGTACCGATGATAAAATTTAGTAAATGTTTTGACTAGTTTGTGATATCGAAAACCCTGGTGTAATAATTTTCAGTAATACAGAGATTTCTTTCGTTGAAATCAAATACGTTGTTACATACACGAGCGAATCGAACAAGTTGAGATATATAACACCATAAGATGGCGACAAGGGAACGTCACCATCTAAAAATGGATAATTAACAATAGGAAATGAAAAATCATCTCTTTTATCATAAATTTTGGTATTAAGCTTCCCGTTAAAGATAAAGATATCAAGATCCAGGAAAGGGCAGTGTTCATTGTTAGTATTAGCTTTATTTAAAGTCAGTTCGGCAGGATAAATCTTCTTAGTGTACATACTGAAGTTGTCATTATTGAGAGCCAATATATCATCTAAATATCTAAAAGTGTTATTAAATTTTTGAAGCAGATGTTGTTTCGATGGGTCTTTGCTGATTTTAGTCATAAATTGTAACTCATAACAATACAGAAACAGGTCCGCAATAAGTGGTGCACAGTTAGTCCCCATTGGAATTCCGATAACCTGACGATATACAGAATCTCCATAGCGAACAAAAATGTTATCTAGTAAAAATTCAAGGGCAGTTATAGTATCAAAGCAGGTCCAATTGAAATAGTTCTTTTGTTTGTTGTTACTAAAACATGACCTAAAAGAGTTTGAACATATATATTCGCATTCCGACTTTTTAAATGCCCATTTAATCAGGTGTGTGAATTTTTTCTTAATAAGATTATGAGGCAACGTGGTATATAGGGTAGAAAAATCAAAACTTTGAACAGATTCGAAATCACCAATATAAGCATGTAATTTATCAAGTACTTCCAACGAATTTTTGACACTCCAAAAGTAATTAATTCCACTATTTTCAAAGGCCTTATTTGAACAATTTATTACCAGGTTTTTGATTGTACCAAGTGTACTAGTAAGTAGAATAGATAGTTTAGTAGTGGAACAATGGCTTGAAGACGAAATAAATCTATATTTGTATGGAGTTTTATGCAGCTTCGGAAGCCAGTACATAGTTGGAACTTTCATTGTATTTGGTTCTGCTTGTAAAGAGGTAGCTAAGCCTGCTTGTGACGCCATGTATTTTGATATAAATAGATGTCAAAGTTTCGCATGTTAAGAGGACATAATGGTACAAAGACAGGCACATGAATTTCCGTTTCAATGATATAAAATAATAATAGGGTCACCGACTTCGTTTTTTCATTCAAAATGGTGTTCTAGGTGGAAAAATTACCACAAAACGTCGAAATATGTGTAACGTCATTGCGTTGTAAGCAATAAAACGTCAATTTTTGACTTTTTTTTCACATGTAACAGATTGGTTAAACACCAAAAAAACGAAGTGTCGGTGACCGTATGATTATTTCAAATCATTTAAACGGAAACTTATCAGCAACATACGATTTTTAAAGAAAAATCTATGGATTTTGAATTGGAGATTTGATGATTTTAAGACAAATTTCAGAAAACGATTTTATTTGTTTTCTATACAAAAGTTCACCTTTTTTTGTAAACAAAATCAATGAATAATATATCAGATAATAAAAGAGATAAAGGCATAGTTTTGACGATTTTCTGTAATAATCCAAGGAGCCAAAGTTGTATGGAAATTTTTACCAAATCTGTGACATAGCCCATTTACTGTAAATTGACCTTAAGAGTTAGAATTCTGTCATTAGAAGTTCCAAATTCAGTGCGCTTTAAGACAGTCTAGTAGGAAATATGATGAATGATTTTCTAATGTTATGCCTTGAAAGTACTAAAAAAAAATGTGAATTTTCATTTCAGTTCGTAAATATTTCCGATTCACAAAAAAAAAAAACATTTAAATATAAAAAAAATCATTTTTGATAATGAAAAACATTTTATAATGTTGGTGCGACTGAAGCGCTTTTCTGACATTCAGAATAGATCAAACCCATCACATTGAATGCCGAGGAAGAATTACTACTTGAAGACGTGGGAATCTTGCATTTGTCTGACGAAACGGGACCGAAATGGTATAGCTAAATCCATTGTAGGTCAAGTTTGCCCGAGGGAGTTGAAACCGTAGTTTCTCGGTAATATTTTTAACCGAATAATTTAAGAAAGGTATATATGCTATGAATCATATCCATACCAAAACACTGACAACTGAGTTAATGATATCCTCGGGGACCAGTAGTCCACCAGCAACGGTATTGACCCAGTGCTTTCAAAATAAAAATAACCTTTTTTAATTTAGGTGCGTCCGGTGCGCTTTTCTGAACTCTAAACGGTGTTTTATATTTACCGGAAAACAAACGTCATAAATTCCTTTCTATAAGTGAGGCAAGTTGGTAGTTCTTAATGCAGTAAGATTTTATTCTTTTTTTCATAAGTGTGGCGAGTTAGCAGACCTTTACTCACCGAGATTTTACTTTTTTTCATACTGAGTGGGGCGAGTTGGTAGGACTAAATTCATCTGGATTTTACTATTTTTCATAAGTGGGGCGGATTGGCAGACCTTTACTCATCGGGATTAAACTATTTTTCATAAGTGGGGCGGATTGGCAGACCTTTATTCATCCGGGTTTTACTCTTTTTCATAAGTGGGGCAAGTTGGCAGGACTAAATTCAACGAGATTTTACCCTTTTTCATAAGTGAGGCGAGTAGGTAGAAAGTGGGGCGAGTTGGTAAAAAAGTGGGGCGATTTGGTAGTGGGGCGAGTTGGTAAAGAAATGGGGCGATTTGGTAGTGGGGCGAGTTTTCATGGATTCATTTAAATCATGAACGGTCAAGCATAAAATTTGAAAGCCAAAGACATATAAATACTAGTAAATGTTAGGAGTTTATTATCAAACGGGACCTAATATTTAGACGAGAGTATACAGTTTCTTAATAAATGACTGCCAATAAGGCAACTTGACTATATCCAACAGAGACCAGATGAAGAAGATGAAATCGTTTTGTTTTTTTTTTTTTTTTTGCATTTTCAGTGCACATGAATTTGTAGTTAAAAAATTGGGAATACATTTCTTTTTTCGGTTTAGAAATAGTATTTTTATTACAAACATATGAATAATGATAGTCACTACCAACACGTTCATTACACAAGGCACATGTATACGGTCGGTTCTTGGGGTATTATACCATTGACCAGTTTCTGTCGGAATTTTAAGATTGCATTTTCTCAGTTTAGAAAACCTGATTTAAATTATTCTGTCCTCAGGAAGAAGAAGACAAAAAATCGAGCTTTAAACAAACTTTTCGTCGATAGAAGAGTTTTTAATGTTACTAAACCACCTTTTTAAGAAATTAATCCTGACGTATCCGTTTTAAACAGGTTTATTTACTAAATAATCAATGTATTAATTCGAAAACAGATGGCATAATCCTTAGTTTTCAAATACAGATTAAATACACTGGACACCAAAATTCAACATAAGTTTGTACATTAAACTACCAATTTTTTTTAATTTCCAGTCATTCTACTAAAAATATAATAACATTCTCCATATATCATAACATATGTTACTTATCTCATATTTGAAATTTTCTTGCAAAATTGTAAATGGACCTTTTGTATTAGATCTACGTTAATTATTGAGAGGGTATTCAATATGAGCAACATAAACAATCTTAGATAACCTGCATTATAAAACTAATGGAAATTCATGATGCACTACCAAATACCAGATAATTATATATACTTGTATCTGTCCGAACTCAACATCTGTAAAGTACATTAATTTAACAGGGACGATACGCCAAGTTTATCACCAGTTGATTGATGAGGGTCTGTGGTAGCTGGAACGGGGACCCAGTTAGTTCCCCCATTGAAACGCATTGAAAATCATAGTAAATAAATGGGGTGCTGTCCAATAAATAATTTTGATAGCCACCTTGGGACTTCTGTTTCACGTTAGGCATTTGTTTTGAAGTTTCTAAGTACAATCTCAGTGCCTCATGACCGGCATTCCGTTGCACAATTTTGTTTTGATTGACAACAGGGTAGGTCGGTCTACTTCCGGGGAAGAATAAAGGCTAGAATTTAGGCAATTTAATCTATGTACCGACGCCAGATTACATTTAAATCAATCAAAATTTTTACAGAAATTCAAGCTAGAAAGCCTACCCATTCAAATAAATCTACATTCAGTTACAGAACTTGTGTAATAATAAAACTACACCATTTTAAATAAAAGTTATAGATTTTTTTTAAGAACTACATTCGTGGGTACCGGACTGGTTGCCGTAACTGGGATCCTATTCCTGTCAGACTTTAATTTTTTTTCCAGACTTAAAACTGCACTTTTAAAATAAAGATATATATCTCAGTAGTTATTGTGCAAAGTTTCAATAGATTTGATCCAACAGTTACAGAGTTATTGATCCTTATCTATGACATCTCAAATACCAGAAAATTGATCGGATAAAATCATAAATTCATGAAGAAAATATGCTATCGTGTGTTTTTCTATGTTGTGATGTTATACTATTGTTTCAGAAAAAGGGAGAAGGTTTGGTACCATTAAAACGTTTAATGCCGCTGCAAATGTTTGCACCTGTCCTAAGTCAGGAATCTGATGTACAGTAGTTGTCGTTTGTTTATGTAATTTATACGTGTTTCTCGTTTCTCGTTTTTTATATAGACTAGACCGTTGGTTTTACCGTTTGAATGGTTTTACACTAGTACTTTTGGGGCCCTTTATAGCTTGTTGTTCGGTGTGAGCCAAGGCTCCGTGTTGAAGGCCGTACATTGACCTATAATGGTTTACTTTTATAAATTGTTATTTGGATGGAGAGTTGTCTCATTGGCACTCACACCACATCTTCCTATATCTATTAAAATCAGCAAAACTTTTTTTATTTTAAAAGATATTTACATGCTGTAAATTGCACATGGTAGATAAATTCATTTTTTATATGAAAATCTAGTTAAAAAAAAATTCTGGTGAAAAAAAATTGATTATAATTATTTTTTTAATTAAAAAAAAAATCTTATAAAAATTACATATGCAAAGAAGCATACCCCATAACAAGGGTATAAATCATGAGATTTAGTTTTCAAACAGTCAGCTAAGTTCATTTAATATACAATGGAAAAGGCTAGATGCAGAGAAGTTCTCACTTGTAGCTAAAACCAGTCAAGACGGCACCTCCTACAGTTTAACAAATGTCGAGGGAAATCCTGGATCTGCCTGAATGCTTAATGCTACTGTGCGTTGTTATACTTGTGACTGCTCTAAATGTCCCACTAGTTCATACGTATGTGGTGGTGGACACTCAAACTGTTGGTGGCTCATAGGAGATCCATGTACTTGGGTCCAAACAAGTTAACCAACCTGAATATGGATAACAAAGACAAGTTAATAATGCAGGAACTTTTAAAAATGAAACTTAGCGAAGAAGCATTAATGAAAATGAAATTCAATCATGACACTCTAAAAGGTGAATCTGTTAACAGAGCACTACATTTGTAAGTGTTTCCTTGCCAAAGAATGTGAACTTTTCTAGAAATTTGAAGGGAGAGAGGGCATCACCAATAATTCACACTTTGAATAATGGTACAGCTTATTCCTTGTGACAAAAAGCAGAATGTATTGGTTTTAAAATCTCAAAAGGTTCACTTCGACCAGATGTAAAGGGAGTGTGAACGGAACAAAGTATACCAAAATACTCTAGAAAGGAAAAAGAAATATTTACAACACACCGGACAAAAAAACTAAGGTGCATGTGGAAGAAAAGGATCGAAGTAAATGTACAGATAGATATAAAAAAAAGGCAACCTGATCCAAAACTTGATCCTGCATTTGTAAAAGCATAATGGACGACCATTCATATGGCAGAGTAATACCTGCTAAGAAGAATATACCTACCAAAAGCTGTTCTTCAAAAGTTCCAAAATCAAGGAAGATATAGCTGCATTCATCTAATGCTGAAAAAGATACAGACAAAATTAACGGTCCTTTTAAGGACCACCAAAATCTTTAAAAAGGAGTCTAAAATTGTTGTACATTCAGTTAAAATTGTTTATATAAGCTATAGCCCTACCCCTTATATATCTTCCAAAAAAATCCAGGCCCGATTCTTTAAAATTGGAGAGTCCCTGGCACAATTTTCTGGGTTTACAAAATATTCTGTCGTTATTTATGTGATGCGGCTCTTCAGTAATGTGAGCCGCATTCCCACACAAACTTTTATGACACATAAAATGACATAAAGTGTTTTATTTAATATTTAAAACTTATCAAAAACTAATTAAAAACCATAAAACTGAATCTATGGGCTTTTTTTTTCCAGGTCCCAGAAATAGGATACTGGAAAGAAATAAGCCCATATTTTCCATCTTTTTGTCCCCTGATCCCATATAAGACATTTGTTATTTCTTGCCAGGTGGCTCTTTTCAAATATTCTTTACTGATATTTTTCGAAAAATCCCTCCATTTTAACTTACAAGTGTATGAATACATAATACCATCAAAATGACCTTAGTGTAACCCCTTTTGAAACTTTAAATTGAAAAACAAACTTTTTAAAAATTTCATAAATTTAAATTTCAATTTAATCTAACAAGTTTAATTTAAATTTTAAAAATAATTACACCATTGTTTTCCTTATTGAATTTTGAAGTTTCTGGCCAAATTTCATCTATGTAACTCCACAAATAAGCTTACAATTGCAGATTGAAGTGTTCAAAATATGCCTTCTGACAGGAACGGGGACCCAGTTATTTCCCCCATTGAAACGCATTGAAAATCATAGTAAATAAATGAGGTGCTGTCCAATAAATAATTTTGATAGCCACCTTGGGACTTCTGTTTCACGTTAGGCATTTGTTTTGAAGTTTCTAAGTAAAATCTCAGTGCCTCATGACCGGCATTCCGTTGCACAATTTTGTTTTGATTGACAACAGGGTACCGAACTGGTTGCCGTAACTGGGATCCTATTCCAGCTGGTAATGTTTTGGTAACTTTCTCATTAACTAGGATGCACCTGTTTGTAATTTTTCATGTTTATTTGCTTCACTTCAATCAGTTGTTTGTAGAATTTTGTAGCAACAGATGTGCGATATCAAACTAACCCACCAGCCTCCCCGTCACCTTCTAATATTAAATGAAGATGGAGTGCCTTTTTTGATCACGTATTAATTGTTAATATGATATTTTTTTAGGACAAAACATTTGTTTTCCTAAGTAGTCAGGGTGCCCTCGTACCTTAACGAAGAATAGCTTTAATCTTGATTGGTCATCAGCTCTATTTTACGTCGGTCTATGTCGACCTGGATCTACTCTAATGCGTACCACGTGAAAAATCAAGTTAGGATATACCGCTCGGGAACTGCTTGCTAAAATACTCTGGGACAAGTAGGCATGGTAGTAGTACAAAAAATTTGTATTCACATACCCCTATGGTGACTTATTTTTGTCAGAGATATGCGGCTAGCTCATGCAGTTTAGACTTAATTATCCGAGAACACACTAACATTTTTTGTAATATAGCTTGTACATACTGCGTGTGTTTGGTGTCAACTGTGGATGGCATATACTTTGTTTATGTTCTTGATTTGCAATATGACAGAACTCAGTGAATTATGCCACAAGAAAAAATATCCTCATGCATTCACACAGTGTGTAATGCGCACTGCTCGGATAGTTAACTATAATTATAGCGTCATTTCGTAATGATTCATTTATTAACAGGATAGTTTTTCATTCAATGAAGCCAGTGAATTTTTCTGTAATATAACGTGTCGAGCCCAAATATTTTGTATTTTAAAATTATATTTTTTTACATCGTGTTTTATTTCAATACTGCAACGACTTTTAAGTATGTGTGAAATATTTACCGCTGGACGTTAACAACACAATCATTCACTAAATGACTTTCAATTGGTTCAATTCCTATGAACGTAACTCTACAGTTAACTTATGTGTTATCTAGGGTTATTATCTTATGATCTGCAGTCAAGGCTTAATTATGGGCCGGCTCTAAGCCGGTCCATTATATGATATGGGTTTGAGATTGTTGCATGATTAACTGCGAATCTATATTATTTTCTGTATAGTATGCAAAATTAAAGATTTTAGGTAATTGAAATAAATACATTTTTATTAAATTTTATAAAAGAAGAAGATGCCAAAAAAAAAAAAAAACCCTTAAATATATTTATAACAATGAATGTTCATTGTTTTTTTTTATGCACAGAATGCGTGACTTATATTTGCGTAAATTCCCAAACCGGGTTATTATTAGAAATGTAAACACGGTAACATGTTCTTACAACAACTCGTCGTCGGAACTTCGGAAATGATTTATAGTTTGCGTTTTTTCTCTCAAAATAGTTATTTTATATTCTATTTTGGTTATTATATATACAGTTTTCATCACTAAGAAAAATAATCATAATAAAGATATCTTTACTTTCAACGTAAACGATCTAGGTAACATGTTTCCATGTTTCGCGGGTTTTTCACAAAGACAAAGAAAGGTCAATATTCAAATTTAACAGTTGAAGCTTTATTTGATATGTTGACAACTAAAATGTGAATTCTAACCCACAAATGTCGCATCAAAAAAGGACTTTTAACTTCATGCAGTAACTGAAAGTGATTTTCAAGCCTCTCAAATATCCACTTGGTGTTTGTTAAAACTTTACAATTTACTGCAAACCAACAGAAATGAAAACATTTTGTCAAGGATTTCTCAGCTGTTACGAAGAGAATAATTTGCTATACTGTCTGAAGCTTTCTGAGTTTTAGTTGTAGTATTAAGCCGTTTTATACCGGGTACCCAATGAAAATATGAAGGGATATGGAGTAAATATACATGAGACAATATTAATATCAATACATGGTAAAACCCAAAAATGGAACGTTTTTATTGTTGTCCTTCATCTTCAAGTCACCATGAGGCATTCAACAATGAGCAATATTACTCATAACTGATAGTAAGTTCATGTTGACTCCTAGCATCGGTTTGAGCAGAATTCATTGTTAAATATCATACAAAGCTACATCCATATTTTTATGTCTGTTTGTTGATAGTTTAAAATTTCACCAAAACCGAATAGAAATGAAAACATTTTGTCGAAGATTTCTCAACCTTTACTGAGAGGAATAATTTGACATTTGTTTGGTTTAAGATTTTTTATCTTTTGTCAAACGAAGTTGGGGAAGAGATATAGTGTTTCATCTATCCGTTACAAAGTTAATGTCCATCTATCTGTGGAAGTATAAGACATAGTTCATGAGATTTTGCTCATAGATGCGTCTTGAATAACCAAGGGGTCCTGATAAAAATAAGGTCATCTTGACCTACATTTCATATATGAGTGACTGATTAAAGTTTGCTTTAGAGTCTATATCTGAGATACAACTCGTGGAGAAAAAATATTTTGTCAGTAGATGCGTCTTTAATAGTCAGGAGGGTCCTAAAAAATTAAGTCATCTTGACATAAAATTCATGGATGAGTAAATGAGATGAAAGGCTGCGTTAAAGTCCATATCTGAGATGAGGAATAAAAATATTTTGTCAGTAGATGCAACTTTAATAGTCACGAGTTTCAAAATCAAGACTTGAAAATTTCAGTCAATTTCATCAACTGCACTTAAATGATATTTGATTTCATCAACTGCACATTTAGTAATATTTCATAGCATTATCATAACTATACAGATTTTTTATATTATCATTTTGCACTTTTTTACATCAAAAACCTCCTTACTTTCGGCCCAAAAATTTGGTGCGTGCACCAATTTACTATCTTGTTTGTTATGATATGCGTCTATATCGGTGTCTTATGTGTGAAACCACACAAGGAATTATGTATAATCAATAGGTTTAAGGTCAGCATACTGAGGTCAGAGTATTTATATTAGTTTTGGTCTACAATAACAGTTTTCACTTGGATTATTTATTGCCGACGCTCGATTACATTTTATCAATTGCGTCTGAAACATTTTATATTACACACCTTTGTCGATAACCGTATGTAAGGTAGGAATTGCAACTTGATACATTTTTAAAATCGTCCCGTTTTTTTATTTTGTTATTTCAATGTTATTTACCATGTAGGTTAGTCAAATGTAACAAAATACTTCTAAAGTATCCGAATTCAGTTCCAAGTCAGGAGCCCGTAATTCAGTGGTTGTCGTTTGTTGCTGTATATCATATTGTATTTTTACATTGTTTTTTTACATAAATCTGGCAGTTAGTTTTCTTGTTTTAATTGTTTTACATTTGTCATTTCGGGGCCTCTTATAGCTGACTATGCGGTATGGGTTTTGTTCATTGTTGAAGACCGTACGATGACCTATGATTGTTAGTTTCTATGTCATTTGGTCTCTGATGGAGAGTTGTCTCATTGGCAATTATACCACATCCTCTTATTTTTATATTGAACATCTGCTTAAGCCATCGCTTTACATCCCTATATAAAGTAACACAAAACATATTTTACCGAGAAAACTTGGAGAACAATATTTTCCTCTTTTTTTTCTTCTTTTTTGTCAAAATGTTTGATGGTCAAGATATGTTTTAACTGGCATTGTTATTATAATACATAGAAAAACTAAACTAAGAAATAAAATTAACGACTTTTGAGAAATTGTCAGATAACATCATCAGTCGAACGATACCGTTTATATGTTCTTTAACTATGGTGATAATGTTTGAAATTTCTGATTTCAGCATAAAGATAGTTTCCTGGACTATCAGTTGGGCGTTTATCTTTATGTCCATAAAGTGTATAATATGGTGAAATATGCCCATTCTTAATGCCACTGGAAATTGCATCTCTTAAAGCCTTTAATGCGAGTGATTTAGGTCTTCTATCATTGTAATTTCCAAGAAACGCGAATGCAACTGAATTTTTATTCCATCCTAAAGTATGAGCACCAACTTTATTCCAGCCTCTTCCCTCGTACACACATCCATCTTCTCCAATCAGAAAGTTGTAACCAACATCATCCCATTCTATAACACACAAAGGAAATATAAACAGTAGGAAATAAAACAACGGCACAACTATAATAGTTCTTTAAATTTTCAGAAATAAAAAGAACAAATGGGGTAACCGTACTGTTTTCTTGCTATATAAAAATATAAATTTTTTTACAGTACATTACTTTATAGAATTTAACTATATGACTTGTTCCCCTCAAAAAGCAAAGTTGTCCAAATTTTTGAAGCAATATAGATTATTCTGTATTCGTAAAAGCATGGTTATCATAAGATAAAGACACTTAGTTTTCTTCATATAAAAAAAATTACCACAAATAAATTACATTGATGCATCAAATTGATTTTATTTCAGTAAAAATCTAGATATCGAAAGACTATCACACGACTGTGCGAGATTCTCTTGTGTAGTCGATGTCGATAAACATACCGTAATATTAGTGAATTCAAACGACAACACAAGATTGAGACAGACCGGCAAAAAAGAGAAAACCAAACAATCGATAGTGATGTTCGTACTCACGATACGTGTTCCTTATTTAACTTTCAAAGTTTGAAATGTTGAAAATGTCAAATATATATCGAGCATTAAAATTAAATGGGTCTAAACAAATCAACAAAAACCGTCGAAGGTCAGCTTTTCCTGATGACGTTACAATCTGAGTCTAAACATCTTTTCATATTTTTTCTTATATAATGACAATGAGATAACTCAATAATCTCATATATTTGTTCCTCATTAATATTTATCAACGAGTCAACAAGAAGCATTATACAATGCAAAAACTATCTAAGGGAATTAAACCTACTATTATCGTCCATATGCAAGTTCTGAATACTTCTAACAATCTGGGAACACATTTGTGTGTCTTCGCCATGTAATCCAGCAGTATGGTGTACAAAGACATTCATGACAGGTTTTCCATGAACTCGATACTTTTTGGTAATCTTGCTCTCCATTCGTCTCTTGTGATCAACGAAATGTCATCACAAATGTCATCTGAGTTATACAATAGAAACATAAAGATAAATCTTTTGAGTGTCAGAAAAATATTACAGGAAAAAGAATAGAACTATTAGTAACCGTTTATACTGACAAAGTATTGTATTTCAAACACAACAAGGACAATATGATATGAGGAGACATTTATTGGGAAGATGCATTGAATATGCCAAAGTCGATATTTATGGTATCATTCCCTTATAGCCAGCGAAGCTCTTTCATTTATAAGAGGGTAAAAATTAGATAGCTTTTTTAATGGAACTTACGAAAATAGACTCAATTGGACATTAAAACATTAAAAAATGGGGTTTTTCACTTAAATTTTCTGGATATAGTAGGTGATACGAAAATTTGTTGAATATACCCAGGCAGTATCTGTGTTGAGAATTCAATGAAAAAATTTTTAATCTGACATAAATAGTTATCGTTTTGGGTATTAAACCCTCTTTTCAACTCATTTCTTGTCAAAACCGAAGCAGCTAGATACAATATATGTGAAAATATAGAGAAAAAATCCTTTGCTTAACATAAACGTTCTTGTCGGTGCGTGTGCGTGTGGTTTTTATAAGGTACCTTATAAGGTTGGCGAAATGAACAAAAATTACCTTCCAATCGTTCTACAAAAAGTAATCGGTCCATAAAAATGACAACGTAAGCATACAATTGTGTTTTCGTGATTTGTAAGAATCCTAAATAAATCGTCGGTATTAGAAAAGCTCCTATTAACACGCATACAGATATGATAGACATTCTGTAAAATGTTCTATCAAATCCAACGTAAATCAGGGATAGCAAGAATATTCCAATTAACACAAATGTAACTATCCTGGATAGGTTATAAACCCTTGATGTACGTGTTTTTATTCTTTCTTTTAGTTTGTTCAGCTCATGTTCCTCTATAATTTTATTCTTGATTAAATCTATATAATCATATCTCAAAAATACTTGAATTTTGCTATGAGCATCTTTCGCCTCTTGGTATAGCCAAACTTCAGGTGTCCGCAGAAAGTCAAGTATTTGTTGACAGTATTGCTTTTTCTCAGTCGATGTTATTTCACCTGAACTATGAACAATCTTATTTCGAATCACTCTAATGCTATCTGGATCTACAGTGTTTGCGAATAATGATCGAATATCACTGCAGTTTATCAATTTTCCAATCAGTATTGAAATATCATCTGAATTCAGACTGGAACCTGCCATTTTTATAGACCAATCTGGATGGTAACACTTCTCTACCTCTGTTGCAACTGTCGGCCATTTTGAAGAATCTAATTTAGACCAATCAGATCCATTTTTTCCTATTAAAGATCGATTTTTATGTGAACTGAGTATGGTTGTTCTCCAACCAGAACACGTTTTGCACCATGATTGTTCATTTCTCGATATTTTGCTGCAAGACCTTATGCAAGGAGGATAATTTAAATGTTGCAGCATTTTAACAAGCCTACTGTGATGGTTTTGAAATTTGTCGTCTGCAAACTTATTCATTCCTTCTGACATATATTCAAGAGCAAACAAAACTGAAATCCTATTTTGCTTCTTAACATTATCAAATTCCATTTCGGTCATAAGTTTGTAGAGATTACAGAGATGTATTTATTAAATCAAGTGTCTTTCTGTGAAAATAGTTCCTTATGTATACTGTGAAAACTGTAGATATGAAAAACAATGTATCTGTGCGAGAATTTTAATGAAAATGTGAGTTAAATGAATTCTTTATACAGTGTCTGAATGCCTACGCATTCACAGAAGAAAATCCTTTCTATATGCAGTAAAGCAGTCATGAGTAGTTTGTAGTGTCAGTTCCTATTTTGTTGTAACTTGAATACACTTTTCTGACTTCTTGGCACATGAGTCATGGTGCAGGTTCGTACTATAGATAAAATAATCACATTCTGATTACGAATTTTATGTGCAAAATTCGAGTCCTGTTTATCTCTGTTCCAATAAAACACGTACACAAAACCGCTACAATTCCGTGTATTGATTATTCAGGGTAGAGTTTTGAAAAGTATTATTCAATATCAATTTTTAATGCAGAGCTGTGATATCGATTACACTGTTTAATCCCATTTAGGTTTCTGTTAACGACGTAAATGGTAATTCTAGATTGAATTCAACAGGATTCAGATGTAAAATGATTTGCCTGGTGCTAAAACATAAACAAAGAAACGAATTCGACATATCATGTAACACATGACTATAACTTATCGACGATTGTTTTACAAAAATTTGTTTTTACGCAGTTGAAACGTTCGCTGATAAATATTTAAGTTGCCAATAGTTAAAGAATATACATATAGTACTATTAAACACGGATCAGTAATTCGATCGTTCCAATTATACGCATTTAGCATAAAAGAAAACGAACAAAAATGTTAAATGTCCAATATTTGATAGGTGTAGATAATAATTGCATAAATGTATATATACCCTTTTATGCTCATAAACAATTGTGTTTACACTGGTAATTTAAACGGGTCCAATGTCATTTAAATTATATCTATGTAAAAATAAAATGATGCAAGCAAACAGTTGGGATTTTCCGAGTAAATGTCTTTCGTTTTCTTTCCAAAATATCAAATAGAAGGACTACTTGTGTTTTATTACCGATATATACAGGGGTGTTATTCGGTTTATCGAGAGAAATGATCGTGAAAGAATACCTTACGGTGGTCGAGTATTGCGATTGGATCGTGAAAGATCTTGTATCGGATCGTGAATGTAATTAAATGTAAATTCTACTTCAAAATATGTGAAAAAATCGCTGAATTTTCAAAAGGCGGAACAAATCCGAACAAAAAAATATGTCTGTCAAAATGATTCAACTTTCTCATCATTACTGTGCAATAAGATAAAGAAAATATGCAGTACTTTATGAGAAAACACAAAAGGCGCAATACATGTCTATGGGATTCATTAAAAAAACACGCTTTTTGTACCTATAATGGTCATATTCCAATATATCATGATATATTTGAAACTTAGTCTTTGGTGTGTCCGATAGTACAGTAAAATAAAAGTATGCTCTTCCCTTGAAACCGTTCATTAGTTTATGAAAACCTTGAATTTTGTTGATTTTTCATCAAACTTGATCGTGAAAGATCAGACAACGCATTATTTTGATCGTGAAAGACAATGCGTGACCAGACTTAATAATCAGAAATCAATATTTCTTTTACCACTTGATATACTTGCAACTGGTTGAAGCGTGTAACTATTTTGATAAGAACGAACATTAAAGCTATCATATTTTTTTAAAATTCAACACTTTACCTCGAAAGTTAAAAAAATAACTAAACACGTGTCTAGATCAGTTGATTTCCAAAATAGAAGGACCCCAGGAGCGTACTTTGTCGAAAATTAAAGGTATATATGTATCTTTAAATGCATCCGCCTTGGAAATATATGCATGTGTACGCATTTTTTTGTAAGGGTTGTTACTTTCAGTTATGTGGAGTGTCGTTCGTGCATACATAGTATGACAATATTGACAAATTTATTGTTATTTCGTGGCTGCGCTGACACAAACTAAAAGGTTACAAAGATAAATTATTTCTAATTAATTGTTTGTTCAGTCTTTTCACAATAGCTATACGTCATTGTACCCAACTTATCATTCAACGTACTTCGACTGGGATGCCCAGCTTGAACTGTAATTTAACCGATTAAGTTCTATTCTCAATCGTTACAACTTCTACTGAATCTGCATTGGCATGTCTAGCGATATCATACCTTTTTCAGTTCGCGTGTGAAAAATTCAGCTCTGAGAATCGGTCTAGTACAATTCAGGCAGACCTATTTACTTACCGCTACTATTTAGCCAATAATATGGGTATGCAACGTTTAAACCAAACAGTTAACCATCTACCGTATCTAATAGCGAAAACAGCATCTTTCATTAACAATTTGAGATTGAACGATAACCAACCTTTTGTGTAACAGTACTTTCTTAAGTTCTATGTATCTTTATATACAACGTAGCAGATGTGGAATGATTGCCAATGAGATAACTTTATATTACAGACAAAAGAATACCAGAGCGCAAATGCTGAAATGTCTTGTCTGCTTTACTTATGATAGTATATATGTTGAACGTCTGTAATATTAAGGGTTTTACTAGAAGTTTCACATACGCTTAAGATTATCAATGATTCATAAAAAAGAGGTCAAGGTCAGATGAACCATGCCATACAGACCGGTACAAACATCTCGTACACCAAATATAGTGGTTCTGATGCTTACAGTACATTAGAAACTGACAAAACTAAAAGTTATGTTTGGCCAATGAATTCGGAAGATGAGGTCGAAAGTATATGAATCCTGACCGACAGCCAGACATAGACATCTTACTATCATTCAATATATCAAATACAATTGAACTATATTGCTTTTAGTATCTGATAAACTGACAAAACCATGAAAACTTAACAAAGACCAATGAACCATGAAAATGAGGTCAACGTCTTATATGAAACATGCAGACAGACATGTACACCATACACCAAATACAGTGGCCCTATAGCATACAGGTATATAAGCAAAAGACCAAACCACATAAAATAAACATTGCCAAGTGATGCATGATAATGAGGTCAAGGTTAGTTGAAACCTTTCTAGTCGAAAATGTACACCTTACAATCATAACATACATCAAATACAGTTACCCTATAGCTTAACGAATCCGCGATACGGACTTGACTATACACAAAACTAAACATTGATCCATGAAATGAGGCACAGTCGAGGTGAATCCTGTCTGACGGACATGTAGATTATAGGATCCCATATACAAAATATAGTTATCCCATAACTCGGGATAAGTGAGTAGTTTACATGACAATAAAAATCTTTATCCTGCAATCAGCCAACTATTATAATACAAATAACATGTTCACAAATAAATTTTTGCATTATTTGTAGTTGTACAAATAAAATCTCCTGTTACCCCGCTTATATCTTGAGCAAGCGATAATGTGGATATTTCTTTGTGCGTAACAGTTCATTTTGGGATCCTCCTGGCGGTCCACGTTTACACTATGTCGATTTCTATGAAAAATAAGAGATAATAATTTGGATTTTAACAACTAAAGTTTCAAGTGCCGGGTGTAAATTGCAGGATAAGAACAATATACGTACATTGGTGGATAATATAAAATTTAATTGTACTCGCTACGAAACAGGAGAAAAGCTCGGCGAGCCTGGTTTTTCGTCCTGTTTCTAAAGCTCGTACAAATAAATTTTATATTTTCCGTCAATGTACATATATTGTATATATACTTTTTTGGGTTCACCCCGAGTGCATAAATTTCATAAAATAGCACGCATTTTGTTTTGGTATTAGTTTCATTTGCTCATTAAATTCCGGTAAACCAACTACTCAATAAACTAATACATAATGCCTTTAATATGAATATAGTTCCTACCGTGCATGCAGAAGAAAAATGTACCGGTTTTTACTTTTTTTGGCGACTGCACTATGTCCTACAGTGATATCGGAAGTTGCGTTGCACCAAATTATCATTTCAACATAGATAATTTATGAAGAACGGACAGATAGACTGATATTGCTATAATTCATCTAGTCTGTGTGGTATTATAAGATAATTAGATCTAATGGTATTGCACGATTATAGCCCTATTCGCCAACAAAAGAGATCCGGACCAGTCATGCAAATCTAGTTTTTTCTATACCAATAACAAATATAGATTATCATATAATTGAAGAATGATTTGAACGTCTTCGTATCATCAGATCTTTCACGATCCTTTTCACGATTTCAAAAGCGGTACGTGATCTTTCGCGATCCGAAATATTAATTTTGTGTAAATATTTCTTTTTTTAAAAAGTTTCTGATTATGCTTATGCAAAATAACTTTGAGAACCATTTGATTCATTCTAATGGAATGACCTTTTTTGGAGAAAAGTAGTTTAGTCATTCGAATTATGAAAAAAACATGTTTGTTTACATTTCTAATGTCATTGAAATGTCGAGGAGCAATCTGCCTTTTGTAGTTTTGTAAAACGATGTTCTTTTAAACCTGGATTTTCTCACATACTGATCATAATGTTGAACCATTTTGACAGACAGTTTTTTATTTTGTTGTAATTTTGTCCGTGTAATTATTTAAATTAGATTATTTATTGACCTTTCATATGTCTTCTCGATTAGATTTCCTTCACGATCCTATACAAGAATTTTCACGATCCAATCGCAATACTTGACCACCGTTAGGTATTCTTTCACGATCATTTCTCTCGATAAACCGAATGACACCCGTGATATAGCTTAGTAAAGTGACTTATTTAACACCATGATGAAAAGGAACAAAAAAGACACTAGAATAGCCATTTGCTTTAACAATTTTAAATTCGATCAGTTTACCAGTAAATATGTTTGAATGCTATTTGTTTATTTTGAAATTATTATATTCTGACTACATATTTGACGACATACTTAAATTAAATCCAACAATTTTTAACAAAATAATTCTGTCTGCGTGTATACTCTTAATGTTTCTTTTACTGCTAAACAATAATAAATTGTACTAGAAATATTTCAGAAAAGGGGGTAGGGCTAATTCCTGATACATTATTTCACGGTAAGGACATTTTCAAAATAGTTCTTCAATCTTTATTGGAATTTATAGTACCAAAGCTTCAAGTGTGTACCTTGAGGTTGTAAAAATAATATGTCGTATTTCTGAACTTGTAGCCTAATTATAAATTATCAAAGATTGCTCAAAGCAGTTATTTGTCAAATTTCAAGAAGTCATATAGGAACACATGAATGTTATAGACATGATTGGGTTTTTTTTTAGAAAATATTTGAATTTATTTTCAAATTGGGTATAGATGTACTTTAGTGTAAAAGAGGTATAAAGCACAAAAAGCCACCAACGGGAATGTCGCATAACAACAGCGGCTAAGCAACAGCTACGCGTTTTCGAGACACTGGTGTTAATATGTCATTTGATTGAGTTAAGCTGTTTCAGTAGATATTTTATAGGGTGTCTTTCTATGTTGTGATGTTACACTATTGTTTCAGAAAAAGGGTGAAGGTTTGGTACCATTAAAACGTTTAAACGATAATATAACATGTCACTTTTATTATTCTTCCTTAGTTTATTTATTTTGTATTTGCATTGTATCATAGGTCAAATTTATTTGTTCAGTGTATGTTCACTGGTGTTAATATGTCATTTGATTGAGTTAAGCTATTTCAGTAGATATTTTATAGGGTGTCTTTCTATGTTGTGATGTTACACTATTGTTTCAGAAAAAGGGTGAAGGTTTGGTACCATTAAAACGTTTAAACCCGCTGCGTTTGTTTGCACCTGTCCTAAGTCAGGAATCTGATGTTCAGTAGTTGTCGTTTGTTGGTGTGGTTCATAAGTGTTTCTCGTTTTTATATAGATTAGACCGTTGGTTTTCCCGTTTGAATGGTTTTACGTTATCTCATTGGCACTCATAAAAATACCTGATCGTGTAGAAGTCGAAAGTCAAAGAAAAGAAAGAACGAATATTGTCTGAATGACATTTTAATGTAATGGACATATAGACAATTGTTGTAAAATCCTTTAGGTACATGTTTATTATTCAGATTCTTGGTTTTAGCACCTTTCGGGTTTTTTCTAGCGAGTGAAAATTATTCAGTAGAAATTAGAAAAACCTGTCCAAGCAGCAGTCTGAGCAGTACTCGACTGAGGTTTAACTGCAATTGAGCAAACCCGAACCGTACTTAACAAAATTTGAACTGTCCCCGACCGAGTCTCTGAAAGTTCATACTTCATCCGAAATGTGATTTTTTAAATTGACATTGACTTTGCATGGCCTATTAATTTAGCTAAAAATCAGAGCCTCCCTTTATATCTCACTTGGAATCCAATGATGTATAGACACTACAAGTAAACTGTGTTACCTTTCAATGGCTTGTGATATTTTTAACTCTACATACTAGAAAGTGGAAACGATGGTGTTGATAATATAAGTAAATTATTTTGGCAATGGAACTTTACAGTGAGACTTAAATTACATATACGATGTAGGGTAAAGACAATTATTGTATCAGGTTGGAATAAAAGCTTAAACTTGTCACTGAAATTTCCTGTGTTTTAATGTGAACGGATTATTCTTCACATATAAATATTTGTTTTTAAACGGTAAAACTGAGCATTCCTTTTGGGAATGCGGAAATACTTGCTAGAATTTGCTTTAGTTTTGACTGGTTCCTTAAAGAGGAAACCTTGTTGGTTCCAGATGCGAATCAAGGATTTTGAAAATGGGGACACCAAGGCAACGTTAAGTGTGGGACTAGTAAAAAATCTTTGTATTAATCATACACGTAGCTCAATAAGGGATCCCCCTTAAATCCGCCTCTGGGTTCAATCTGCGAAGTAAAGTTTTTCTTTTGGAGGACATTTGTTACAAGCTAATTTTTAAAGTAAATTTGTCATGATACTCCAGTTAACTGATAGCGTAAGAATAAAGAGCGAATAGTATTACTGCATATGTTTGTACATGAAATATGCTTAAACTGAACGATAAAAAACTATTAATATGGACTGATAATATTGAAAGACAAGTCCCGGGATTAAATCGTTAAATAAATCATTGGTTTCGTATGTAAATAAAACATTTGATCCTGCAATCAGCCAACTATTGTACAATTACAGGTACATACATAAATGTTTGCTTTGTTTGTACTGGTACAAATAAAGTCTCCTGTTACCCCGCTTCCATGTTGAGCAAGCGATAATGTGGATATTTCTTTTTGCTTAACAGTTCATTTTGCGGTCATCTTCGCGGTCCGCGTTTAAACTATGTCGATTTCTTTGAAAAATCAGAGACAATGGATCGATTCTTTTCTGACTAATTCGATTTACACCGACCACGTGGTCGATCTACACCGGATCAACTGTAGAAAAAAGCAAACCGACTAATACAATATGGCCGATTGCAGGAGAGGTATTGATTTTAAGAAATAAACTATCTCGAGTTAATTTGTTGCATTTTTTTCCCTATATGTATGTGTGTTGGGGGTGGGGGCACTTCGAAAGTACATGTATACCCAGCCCATTCATTTCTATTGCAGATTATAGAATAACACCCATTCATATATATCACATATGTAGTTCAGTAATCTTTTTTCGATAAATCTGTGTGTGGATAAATGTGGCATGTTTGGTAGCTTGTTTTGTGCGGATTTTTATTTCGTAACATATCATTGCAGTACTGATTCTGTGATATTGATAGTGTGTGTTAAAATATATAGCCCTTTAATTTATGTCGTTTGTGAGCTTTGTTTATAAGGGTATCAAAATCGGATATCCCTGAAACCAGATCTATATCATGCAAATAAAGCATATGTTTTTCCAGTTTTAGGGAAGGGTGTGTAAGTCCACCCTTCTAGGCTTTAACTCAGCGCTAGTATGTGTGAATGCAAAATGCACCCAAATCAATTTGAGGTGCTGTTGATAATTGTCAATTACATAATTTTCAGTCTTTGATTTAACTCGTAGTTCAATAAATTTTACTTCAGATACATGTTAGATGAATAATGTACAAATTATTCCGATTTATTCTCTTTTTCTTAGTCTAATTTTACCACACTTATAAATTTTCCGCCATCTTGGACATGAATCGTCCCTTAACTTAAAACGGTGCATTCCGGAATATTCCGGTTTAATAAATATTTAGAAACGAACGAAAAACCTGTTGCTCCGGATGAGCCGGGTATATTCCGGATGCCAGAAACGAACCGACTCATTGATTTGGATTTAAACAACTAAAGTTTCAAGTGCCGAGTAAAAATTGCAGGATAAAAACAAAATATGTAAATTGTCGGAAATATAAAATGTATTTGTACTCGCTACGAAACAGAAGAAAAGCTCCGCGAGCCTCGCTTTTCGTCCTGTTTCTAAAGCACGAACAAATAAATTTTATATTTTCTGACAATGTACATATATTGTATAGATCTGTTTTTATCAGCTCATATTTCCCTTTCTTTTCTCCTTCAGAATTTATGTTGTTAAAAGGGGCATTAGCTACGATTTTGACAAAACATTGATTTACGATTTATTTTGTTTCAAGTATTAATGAAAGCAGAATTTTGAAATAATATTTCGTTATAAGCAGTCAGTTTGGTCCAAATTTGTCAAAATAAGCTCAAAAACATTGCTGATGTATTATTGACTTGCAAGTCAATAATTTAACCTTATTCAATCCGTATGCATGTGACCTTCAATGTAACCCCTAAGCTGGAGATGGATTACGCAAGTACTAGGCGTGTTCAGCTAATAAAAGGAAAAGAATGTCAACAAAGAAAGTGAAGCATGGGTGAACCACTTCGTTGACTGGTTCGATCCACAACAAATCATACAGGTAAACACGATGATTAGCCTATTTTTATCTCGCCTGCGACGAAATTCGGTGAAAGCGACACATAGGGATAGCTTTTCCGGCGACGATGGCGGATCTGGAAAAGGGGGGGGGGGTTCCGTGGGTTGGAACCCCCTTTTTTTTGACGATCAATGCATTTGAATGGGAACATATAGTTGGAATCCCCCCTTTGAAAAATGACTGGATCCGCCCCTGAGTTTGATAGGAACTACTTGTGATAGATCATCGATATTTACTATGAAGTTGCATTACTATCAGTACATAGCAGTTTGATGACTATTTCGAGGTCCTGCTCCCTAAGTCATGGTCCATTGACTTTGAATTAATAAGCAATTTTCAATGTTAAGTTTTCTGCTTAAGTTAGTTTGATATGAACTACTTGTGATAGATCATTGATATTTAGTAATAGTATTAAGTTGCATTACTATCAGTACATATCAGTTTGAATTAATAAGCAACATTCAATGATAAGTTTTCTGCTTAAATTAGTTTGAAACTACTTATGATAGATCATTGATATTTGATATAAAGTTGCATTATTATCTTTTCAATGTTAAGTTTTCTGCTTAAGTTAGTTTGATAGGATTTACTTGTGATAGATCAATGATATTTTGTATGAAGTGGCATTACTATCAGTACATATCAGTTTGACGACTATTTTGAGGTCCTGCCCCCTAGGACATGGTCCAGTGCCTTTTAATTTTTTAGAAATTTTCAATTTGAAGTTTTATGCTTAAGTTAGTTTGATAGGATCTACTTGTGATAGATCAATGATATTTTGTATAAAGTTGCATTACTATCAGTACATATCAGTTTGACGACTATTTTGGGGCCCTGCACCCTAGGACATGGTCCAGTGACTTTGAATAAATAAGCTATGTTGCTGTTCATCAGATTGTCTTGATCTGAATTTTATGCCGACAGGCGACACATATCTCTGTGTCAACAGTTTATCTAATCTATTACATGAAATCAAACAGACCTAGAAAAATCCAATTGCACGTTGTCGCAATCTATTTATATTTATATTTATGTTTATATCGGGTTATATGTCCGTCAACAGTCTTCGTAGGTCGTCTCGATGGTTAACTAAATGCCGTCTACACTATAATACACACCACACGAAATGTTGATACATAGGATCGAGTCCATGCATTGCTAATTATTTATTCTTATTTAAGACATTTAGTTATTTGGATATACGTTTTAAAATGGTTTTAATCAAAAGTGAGAATTTGAGTCAAATCGATGAACATAAATTTGCCAACTAGTGCCCCTTTAAGATAGCTATACTTTTGAGTATATCAGAACACCAAACTAAATCTATTTGAAAACAATCGGAATTATATGAACTCCGTACGAGAGAAACCAGGTGATCCGATAGTCCCGGTAATTTTTATCAGTCTTTTTCGATACATGTTTAAATGCATGTTTTTCTTCTAAGTGCACAACAATAAAAATATTTGACATGTATCAGTGATAGAACTTACATATCTTATCTGATATAAAATTAGATATTGATTGTCACGTTTGTGTCATATGAAAAGACCTTGCTATACTAGAAATCTGTAAACGTACTAAGATATCTGCGATAACTTAAAGGTATGTTCAGAAATACACTGAATTTTACTTCTAATTAAAACCCATAACGGAAAACTATTATAATTGTAGATTACGAACGAAAATATCGAAAATGTCGATGGTTCTCTCCGGGTAATCCAGCTTTCTCGGACAGTAAAAACTTGCTGCCATGGTCAAGCTAATAACGGTTAACAACAAACAAACAAACAAAATCATTACTAATTAGTTGGGGATTTTTTTTTTAGGTTTCTATTCTCTCTTTCGAATCACGGAAATTAAAACAAAATAACATTCATAATTTGTTTTCTTGTGTCAATGGTTTTGTTTTGTCCTAGAGTTTTTATCCCCAAGTCTCGATTATTAGCTTCGGCTGTAGCTCAAGGTACAAAGCAGATATTTTGATACTAAAGTCTTCAAATATAGTAAAACTAATACAAATCAAATTTTTGAATTATTTAATGAGATAATATTATTAAAGCGGAATGGGTAAGTTCATGGTTTTCTTCGAAAAGTGTTTGTATGAACTCAGTCAATAATATTATGAGATCAAATATTTTGCTATCAAACTAATAAGCGATAAGAAAAAATAGCAAAATGCGAAAGCAGTCCAAACAATTATTTTGCAATAAGACAAATGTGCGTGTTGACTTATATTGTTAAGAATAAAAATCACATTAAGTACGGTCTAGTCTATATAAAAAAAACGAGAAACGAGAAACACGTATAAATTACATAAACAAACGACAACTACTGTACATCAGATTCCTGACTTAGGACAGGTGCAAACATTTGCAGCGGGATTAAACGTTTTAATGGTACCAAACCTACTCCCTTTTTCTGAAACAATAGTATAACATCACAACATAGAAAGGTTCACATTTCAACTATTACAATTGTGATTTTCGTCTATATTTTCAAATATTTATTTAATGTATATTTAGCTCAAACATTAGTTCCGTAACCATTTATGATTCCAGATGCTGATTAAATTCATACTAGCGGTGTGCATTTCTGTTGCTTTATCAGGTAACATTTGATTTAAACAAGATATGTATCACATTGAATTTCATTTAAAACAATTTAATTTCTAAACTAATTCGAAAATAGAATGAAAAAATGTATCCACGTACCTCATTCTATGAAATATATCTTTTTATTAATAAATTGAGATGTAAGGTTAACGTCAATGAGACTAAAATAACCAAATATATCTAGAGGGCATCATACAGTCTTGAACAATAGACAGGTGCCTATATGTCGACCCGATCCTAGAAACTAAAATAAAATGCATCTAGAGGGCATCATACCGTCTTCAACAATAGACAGGTGCCTATATGTCGACCCGACTCTAGAAACTAAAATAAAATACATCTAGAGGGCATCATACTGTCTCCAACAATAGACAGGTGCCTATATGTCTACCCGATCATAGAAACTAAAATTAAATATATCTAGAGGGCATCATACAATCTCCAACGATAGACAGGTGCCTATATGTCGACCCGATCCTAGAAACTAAAATAAAATACATCTAGATGGCATCATACAGTCCTCAACAATAGTGAGGTGCCTATATGTCGACCCGATCCTAGAAACTAAAATAAAATACATCTAGAGGGCATCATACAGTCTTCAACAATAGACAGTTGCCTACATGTCTACCCGATTCTAAAAACTAAAATGAAATATATCTAGAGGGCATCATACAGTCTTCAACAATAGACAGGTGCCTATATGTCTACCCGATCCTAGAAACTAAAATAAAATATATGCAGAAGGCATCATACAGTCTTCAACATTAGACAGGTGCCTATATGTCTACCCGAGCCTAGAAACTAAAATAAAATACATCTAGTGGCCATCATACAGTTTTCAACTATAGACAAGTACCTATATGTCGACCCGATCCTAGAAACTAAAATAAAATACATCTAGAGGGCATTATACAGTCTTCAACAATAGACAGTTGCCTATATGTCGACCCGTTCCTAGAAACTAAAAGAAAATATATCTAAAGGGCATCATACCGTCTTCAACAATAGACAGGTGCCTATATGTCTACCCGATCCTAGAAACTAAAATAAAATACATCTAGTGGCCATCATTCAGTTTTCAACTATAGACAAGTGCCTATATGTCGACCCGATCCTAAAAACTAAAATAAAATACATCTAGAGGGCATCATACAGTCTTCAACAATAGACAGGTGCCTACATGTCTACCCGATTCTAAAAACTAAAATGAAATATATCTAGAGGGCATCATACAGTCTTCAACAATAGACAGGTGCCTATATGTCTACCCGATCCTAGAAACTAAAATAAAATATATGCAGAGGGCATCATACAGTCTTCAACATTAGACAGGTGCCTATATGTCTACCCGAGCCTAGAAACTAAAATAAAATACATCTAGTGGCCATCATACAGTTTTCAACTATAGACAAGTGCCTATATGTCGACCCGATCCTAGAAGCTAAAATAAAATACATCTAGAGGGCATTATACAGTCTTCAACAATAGACAGTTGCCTATATGTCGACCCGATCCTAGAAACTAAAAGAAAATATATCTAAAGGGCATCATACCGTCTTCAACAATAGACAGGTGCCTATATGTCTACCCGATCCTAGAAACTAAAATAAAATACATCTAGTGGCCATCATACAGTTTTCAACTATAGACAAGTGCCTATATGTCGACCCGATCAAGGAAAAACTAAAATAAAATACATCTAGAGGGCATTATACAGTCTTCAACAATAGACAGTTGCCTATATGTCGACCCGATCCTAGAAACTAAAAGAAAATATAGCTAAAGGGCATCATACAGTCTTCAACAATAGACAGGTGCCTATATGTCTACCCGATCCTAGAAACTAGAATAGAATATATCTAGAGGACATCATACAGTCTTCAACAATAGACAGGTGCCTATATGTCGACCCGATCCTAGAAACTAAAATAAAATATATCTAGAGGGCATCATACAGTCTTCAACAATAGACAGGTGCCTATATGTCAACCCAATCCTAGAAAAGTGGTGAACAAATCTAACAGAAACAATCAAAGATCTGCCACACCAACATCCATCACTCTAAACAACAAAAAAACACCAATATATTGCATCGTATACTGTAATCACAATTTTTTAAAGGAGGTGGTTTGAAAATGACCCCTTTTTTGGTCCCTTGAATCGCAAAATGAACAAGAATTATATAACGTTGATATATTAGGAAATTGTTAAGAAACTTAATGTCTAACTTCCTCAGGTAAAGTTCACCATAAATACATTTGGCTATTCTTTTTAGATCTCTTTTGATCTTATTGCGTCTTATTTTGCTACGTATTTATACAACCCTGGTTTTCAAATGTTTATTTTTTAGGGTTCCTGATGAAGATAAATCCAGTAAAGCGCTTCAAACACATGAAATTTTTAAAAAGTGTTAATTTTCATTATAAATCTATCAAACAACATTCGTCGGATGTTTTCTAGACATTAGTCTGTCCGATTTCAATATTTATATTTTTTTATTTGTCTCTCGCATAGCTGTTTTAGGGCTTCAAAGTTTTTGCATTTCATTCAAAAGTGTAAAAATTACCATAGTTTCTATATTTGAGATCCTGAAATCAAAATTTAGCCAAGGTCGTTCCTGAGAATATGCTTTAGTTGAAGATGTCTTATGCAAAGTTATTAGTGTGTGTATAATATTTTGGAGGGAAGACCTTTCATCATAACTAAATCTTCCAAAAATTTTGTGCGTAAAATTACCATTTTAGGTCCAATATATTAAGTTCATTATGCTTCAGACGTCATATGACGGTGACATTACCAGTGACTTTAGTCAACTAAAACGTTCAGATTGTATCATTCTTTTGGTTTATTGTATAAAAGAGAGGCAAGGGATATCAAAGGAACATTCAAACTCACAAGTCGAAAACAAACTGACAATACCATTGGTGAAAAAACAAACTGACAATACCATTGGTGAAAAAAATGGAAAACGACCTAAAAGACAAACAACAGCATACAAAACACAACATAAAAACTAGAGACTGAGCAAAACGACCGCCTCCCCTAAAAACAAAATCGGAGGTGATCTCAGGTGCGCCGAAGGGTAAGTAGATCTTGATCTACATGTGGCATTCGTCGTGATGCTTATGTATAAGTACAAACCCGGTGATAAGTTTAATTCAGTAGGTCACATGTGAGGGAAAGAGGAAGGGGTTGTCGTTACGACAATAGGAACATATCCGTCGTCATTTGTGAAACACATATTCCATATATTATTTTTTTTTGTAATTTCAGTGACAAAATGATCGCTCCTATCATACTTTCTCCTCTCTACTTATTTCATTGGTTGAGAACTTTAACCCGTTTACATATCATTTGAGCAAAACTGATATAAATATAAGGAGATGTTGTTTGATTGCAAATGAGGCAGACATCAATCCAACAGAGAAAAACGACTTGGTTGTTAGCAGCTATAAAAAAACCTTCAACAATGAGCACATCCATATCATATGGTAAACTATAAAATGTCCCCTGATGACAGAATGTCTAAAATTTAAACAAGAAAATCAATGTCATGATTTATTAATATATTACAGTTTAGATATGACAGCTTCCTACGTATATTTATCAACAAGTGATAGGAAGTACATATTTTGTTCTTTAATTTGTAGAAACACTTGACTGTACAGGTCAACATCGATATAGTGCCAGAGGTACCGGATATTACCCAGCTGATGATCCAACAGAAGGAGGATTTTTAGACAGACTTGGACATCCATTACATACACTTCAAGTATGTTAATGGTTGCATAATTATTTGTAGAATCTAACTAAATGTTTTAGATAGTGAACTGACATTAATGTAATTTTTTAATAAAGGTGTCAAAACGCCTCTATATTCAACAAAATTCATTACATTTCTCTAAATATTTTACCTTAAAATTAAACTCTATAAGAACTATGTATATCCTGAGTGTTGTAAATGTATCGCCTTTCTAAATGTCAAGTTAACTACTTACTACCTAAAATAGTATTGTGGTTTTCTGAAAATAAAACTTTATCAAGCATACTATATATAGCACATTAGGCCTAAAATGCAAATTCACGGAAAAGTAAGTTTGAGCTCAAAATTGGTACATTGGTTCTTGGAACCTTCTTTTTATACCTACCTTTTTGAGTATGTGATTGATAGATAATGGCAATCGAAAACTAATTTTTAACGTTCAAAGATGAAATGTATACTTTATTGTCTGCACGTGTTTTTATTGATTTACAGAAAAACGTATAATAAAAATACCGAACTCCAAAGTAAATTCAAAAAGGGGGAAGTGCATGATAACTGACAAAATCAAACGTTATCAACCAACGGAACGATTAAAAACAACTGTCATATTTCTGATTGATATATAAACATGGATAACATGAATTCCACAAAATACCGCACAGTACTACAGACCATGGAAGTATTATATTGTCAATATAATACTTCCATGCACAGACCAACACCCGACTACTCCGAAAAACAGACGTTGTGAATACAAATTACATGGAACGACACAAGGTCCAGACAGCCTGGCTTGGTACAGGTACAAAAGACGAAAGGGTATCACAAGATTTCTTGAGACGCTACTAGAAAAGGATGTGTTTATAGAATTGAAAGCATAGATATTCAAAACATATTAACCTTTAACATATTTGCATAATTATTAATAAATCTCTCCTTCTTCACCAAAATAGATTTCTTAGTTGTATGGGTGTCAAACGTATACAAAAGTATTGTAATTTATCATTCATCTATAAAATAATACCATCACTTTTTTAAAATTTAATTGTATTCCTGTTTTATGGGTAGTTCAAAAAGTCAGCACACGTCCTATAATTATAATTTAATCCCAAAAATCTTCCTATTTTCTTCCTTAAAATATACGCTTTGGCTTTGGTTGTAATGTTGATTTAATATTTGTTCTTGTTATGTTTGATCATTTAAATATGATAGATTGGAAACGGTAATTACAAATCTTACAAGACGCGTCGTTTTGTATGTTAGTGTATCGCATGGCATGATTTTTCTACATTTGCATATCTGTTTTTTAATGTAAATGACGCGTTCTCATCACTAAAAATAACTTATTAAAATCTGGGAACACATAACTCGTAAGCATTTATGAAAAATTAAAATGTATTTTTGTAACTGCATGTTATGAGAAATTTCAGTTATCGGCAATTAGTTAAGTGACACTTTAGATAATATATGTAACAGTACATATTTGTAATTGAAGGACTTCCTTGATGGCAAAGCGTCATGGGTCAGTGTTGCAATGGATAGATACCTACATTTGCCTTATGGCACGCATGTTTGCATCCCAGAGTTGAACCATAAATATCATCGAGTTATTCCCTTCAGGGTGAGTTCTTTTCTGGTCGTCGTATCATCCAAGTATAACAAAGGAATGTTTTATTTCTATGAATTTATATTACATTGGCTCTTTTCTTTTTTACATTCTGCCTTTAGAAAGTATAGAAGAACAGAAAACACTATTTTCTTATCGTTTGTAATGAAGACAATCAATTTAATGTGAACTTAATTATAATGAAATAAGGTAATAGAAAAGGTACATATATATACATATCACAAAATATTCTGTCAAAAGTGGATTAAATGTTGAAATATTAACAGTATTCTGATATTACTCACTGTATCTCAGTCATTCTTTACAAAGGTATCATTCATGTCATTGGTTTGCAAATAGCATGATCATTTCTGTTAGGTGTTTAGGGTATTTTGACAACAGATAGTAATTCTATATCATCCTTTTTTATGCCCCACCTACGATAGTAGTAGGGACATTATGTTTTCTGGTCTGTCAGTCCGTTCGTTCGTTCGTCCGTCCGTTCGTCTGTCCCGCTTCAGGTTAAAGTTTTTGGTCAAGGTAGTTTTTGATAATCAACTTGAAACTTAGTACACATGTTCCCTATGATATGATCTTTCTAATTTTAATGCCAAATTAGAGTTAGACCCCAATTTCACGGTCCACTGAACATAGAAAATGATAGTTCGAGTGGGGCATCCGTGTACTATATACACATTCTTGTTTTACTTATTCAGGTTGTTGACACAGGATCTGCATTCAGTCATAAAGGATATGGAAGAATTGATATTTGTACCAGATCACAACATGATTCCTACGACAACACAATCAATGGGCACATAACATTAGTATTTCATTGAATTGACCGATTGAATAAAATATAATGGAGCAATAGTTTTATTCAAAATTAGAGTACTGATTTCCATAATTTCATTTAAAATATTAGCCAAGAGTAGCTAGAGAATAGAAATGTGATATCCTAGACTTCTTCCGTTCCGATGAAAGATCATTACAAAAGGGAAACCCGTAAACCTGCACAAAACGTATGACATATGTAATTTTGTTTATATAGTCTAGGCATGTCAGAATCAGGGCCACTGTTGGAAAAAATAACTTCCAGGGTTTTCAATACGATATTTATTAAAGTGGTTTTACGTGTGTCTGTTTTCTTGTTATCTATTATACTGGATCTGTAGAGTTAGTTGGGTTTTTTCTCTAAACTTATTTTTTAATGTACATTTTGGTATGCTCTTTTGTTATTCCACTGATCCAGTTTAAAAGTGCTCAACCCGCCAATTTGTGCAAGCGCCTATGTCTCAAGTCAGTCATGACCCTCGTCTGTGGTAATATTTGACAGAATTTTTTATCGCTTTCAATTTTAAGTGGGGTTCGAGTTGCTTACTTAGTCTTAAGTTTTAATGTGGTGTTTTGCTGACTTGCGTTTTCGTAGTCTGTCGTATTTTTACCACGGCGTTGTCACTTTCTCTTCGACTTATGAATTTTGAATGTCTAATGTCTCATCTGTATTTTCCGCCTCTTGTTGTGGTCCTTCAAGAGTTGGGTCATGATGGCAGAATTATGTTACGCTTCGTTTTTTTCTTTTTACTTATAATCTCTCTTTTTGTAGAAAAGATAGACATATTGTATAAGCAAATAAAATACTTTAATTGATTGTTGTCTTATTGACTTACGCAAGCATCTTACTAGCAAATCGATAAACAGTTATTAAAAGGCTGAACAATGAACAAGTAGTCGTCTCTAGTCTTCAAGTCGATTTAACGACACATTCACTGTGATAAATTTAGCACTGTTCAAATTGTTTACTCCCTGTCATATAAAATCTATTCCAGATTGTTCAGTGGTTGTTATTTACAAACCACAATATACTGTTATATCTGAAATGCTACTGAACAATACTGTATTGCCTGAAAACGACATGTCTTATGATTTCTTTCGCTTATGTAAATGTTTCTTCCTTACATATTACGTTTTTCAACTGCAGATAATAATAAAACTATTGCGATATGAAAAAAATAATACATTCAAAACAAATGTCCCGACATTTTGAAGCAAGCTACCCTATAACTACAACCACACCATCACCTTCCACTCCCGATAAAAAAAAAAGTCCTTTGTGTTTGATTTTCTGAAGGAGTTGATTTATTCAAAACAAATTATGAAGTCTATTAAAAAAATAATCAAAAGCCATTAGTTCGTGATTTACCCCTAATTTGCGTAGAAAACGCCGCCGTTAACCATATTCTTGCTGATATTAAAATAGACAAACGTCATACCATAAATCATCGCTCTTACATAAGACTTGAAATAGAATTATATAAAATAAGGCAAATTCAATAAACACAGCATCCATTTTTAAAATTCAGCATGCCTCTTCAATGTTATTAAGATAGTGCCGAAATTGGCATTACTATTCCAATGCAGTAAGGTATATTTTAATGTCTATACTACAATTTTAAAGATAATATCTGAAATAAAATTATGTTCCAGTTAGGCTTATTCATTTAATAATAATGATATGATACAGTTTGAATGACCTGCGCCAAAGATAGAGATTGAACTTATAACCTGATACCATTTACCAAGTTTTACAGTGATTGTCACGTTTGTTCCACGATAAACGGATATACCAACAAGTTGTGTGAATTTGAAGATCTCAGACAAACGTTAAGGTATGTTCAGGACTACTTTTATTTTGACGTTTCACTCTTAATGATAATTAATATCATAATCTATTCAGATAAGTTATCATATAAATATTGTGGCATTGAAAAAATAATACTACGTGTATAAGAATAACCAATTATAATCCTCAAAAGTTTTTATACGCAGGAGTTTGACGTTAGAAGATCATACAAAGCTTATTAGGAAGAAACAGAACTTCAGCCAAAAAACAAACATATAACACTTAGATACAACACAATCCCATCTAGCCTAGGAGTCATGGCTTGGGTTTTCGAATCTGTCGGACCAGTAATCAATCAAACGGGTCAAGGTAGTTTTGATAATCAACTTGAAACTTACATTGTAGTACACATGTTCCCTATGATATGATCTTTCTAATTTTAATGCCAAATTAGAGTTTGACCCCAATTTCACGGTCCACTGAACATAGAAAATGATAGTTCGAGTGGGGCATCCGTGTACTGTATACACATTCTTGTTTTACTTATTCAGGTTGTTGACACAGGATCTGCATTCAGTCATAAAGGATATGGAAGAATTGATATTTGTACCAGATCACAACATGATTCCTACGACAACACAATCAATGGGCACATAACATTAGTATTTCATTGAATTGACCGATTGAATAAAATATAACGGAGCAATAGTTTTATTCAAAATTAGAGTACTGATTTCCATAATTTCACTTAAAAGATTAGCCAAGAGTAGCTAGAGAATAGAAATGTGATATCCTAGACTTCTTCCGTTCCGATGAAAGATCATTACAAAAGGGAAACCCGTAAACCTGCACAAAACGTATAACATATGTAATTTTGTTTAGTCTAGGCATGTCAGAATCAGGGCCCCTGTTGGGAAAAAATACTTCTAGGTTTTTCAATACGATATTTATTAAAGTGGTTTTACGTGTGTCTGTTTTCTTGTTATCTATCATACTGGATCTGTAGAATTAGTTGGGTTTTTTCTCTAAACTTATTTTTAATGTACATTTTGGTATGCTCTTTTGTTATTCCACTGATCCAGGTTAAAAGTGCTCAACCCGCCATTTGTGCAAGCGCCTATGTCTCAAGTCAGTCATGACCCTCGTCTGTGGTAATATTTGATAGAATTTTTTATCGCTTTCAATTTTAAGTGGGGTTCGAGTTGCTTACTTAGTCTTAAGTTTTAATGTGGTGTTTTGCTGACTTGCGTTTTCGTAGTCTGTCGTATTTTTACCACGGCGTTGTCACTTTCTCTTCGACTTATGAATTTTGAATGTCTAATGTCTCATCTGTATTTTCCGCCTCTTGTTGTGGTCCTTCAAGAGTTGGGTCATGATGGCAGAATTATGTTACGCTTCGTTTTCTTTTTACTTATAATCTCTCTTTTGTAGAAAAGATAGACATATTGTATAAGCAAATAAAATACTTTAATTGATTGTTGTCTTATTGACTTACGCAAGCATCTTACTAGCAAATCGATAAACAGTTATTAAAAGGCTGAACAATGAACAAGTAGTCGTCTCTAGTCTTCAAGTCGATTTAACGACACATTCACTGTGATAAATTTAGCACTGTTCAAATTGTTTACTCCCTGTCATATAAAATCTATTCCAGATTGTTCAGTGGTTGTTATTTACAAACCACAATATACTGTTATATCTGAAATGCTACTGAACAATACTGTATTGCCTGAAAACGACATGTCTTATGATTTCTTTCGCTTATGTAAATGTTTCTTCCTTACATATTACGTTTTTCAACTGCAGATAATAATAAAACTATTGCGATATGAAAAAAATAATACATTCAAAACAAATGTCCCGACATTTTGAAGCAAGCTACCCTATAACTACAACCACACCATCACCTTCCACTCGATAAAAAAAAAGTCCTTTGTGTTTGATTTTCTGAAGGAGTTGATTTATTCAAAACAAATTATGAAGTCTATTAAAAAATAATCAAAAGCCATTAGTTCGTGATTTACCCTAATTTGCGTAGAAAACGCCGCCGTTAACCATATTCTTGCTGATATTAAAATAGACAAACGTCATACCATAAATCATCGCTCTTACATAAGACTTGAAATAGAATTATATAAAATAAGGCAAATTCAATAAACACAGCATCCATTTTAAAATTCAGCATGCCTCTTCAATGTTATTAAGATAGTGCCGAAATTGGCATTACTATTCCAATGCAGTAAGGTATATTTTAATGTCTATACTACAATTTTAAAGATAATATCTGAAATAAAATTATGTTCCAGTTAGGCTTATTCATTCAATAATAATGATATGATACAGTTTGAATGACCTGCGCCAAAGATAGAGATTGAACTTATAACCTGATACCATTTACCAAGTTTTACAGTGATTGTCACGTTTGTTCCACGATAAACGGATATACCAACAAGTTGTGTGAATTTGAAGATCTCAGACAAACGTTAAGGTATGTTCAGGACTACTTTTATTTTGACGTTTCACTCTTAATGATAATTAATATCATAATCTATTCAGATATAAGTTATCATATAAATATTGTGGCATTGAAAAATAATACTACGTGTATAAGAATAACCCATTATAATCCTCAAAAGGTTTTTTACGTAGGAGTTTGACGTTAGAAGATCATACAAAGCTTATTAGGAAGAAACAGAACTTCAGCCAAAAAACAATCATATAACACTTAGATACAACACAATCCCATCTAGCCTAGGAGTCATGGCTTGGGTTTCCGAATCTGTCGGACCAGTAATCAATCAAACGAAAGAATGACAACAAGAAAAGAAGAATTAATTAAAGTCTATTTGCAGAGAAAGTTAAACAATTTTAACATAAATTGCATGTTAGCGCCGCGCTTGTGCTTGTCTTTCTGTGTAATGCGATTGCGAGCAATGCGAATACGAAAACGCATTTTGATAAATGGATTTTTTTTTTTTTACTTTTACCATTCTTTCAAACCAAATTTAAGATTAAAAATGTTTGCTACTTTTCATGAACAGCATTTTCCTTAAAAACGTCTTTTTCAATAGATAACATATAAAATATAATAAAGATAGTCGAGGAAAGATAGACAATACCCTGGTTAAAGATATAAGATGGGGAAAACCAACAGTCGTTAAAACAAAACAAAAGATTGAGTAAAACAAATGAACTTAGGTGTTTCGATAGGGTAAGCTGTTCCTTTTTAAGGAAAAGGCATTGATAAGTGACAATTAGTGACGCTTTTTAAACGAGAAACGGAGGACTGAAATGTGGCTTCGACGAATGTGAGTGAATATATGATGCAGATCATTTTGTGTTTTACTTAAACAAATTAATTGCAGAACAATGCAATATCTTGTATTGCTGAAAACATGCTTCAAATGACTGCTTTATGGCGAATTAAAATTTTACTATGAAACTTACATACGTTTACAGATTTTTCAGTGATTTTCTTGGTATTAAAAATACTAAATACTTAATTATTAACACATTTTCCTGTATGCATTTATCTGCCAATAAAGCCTCTGTCCCATTCAAAAGCACGTGGAATCACTAGGCTGTCCATACTGATGATTTTATTGTTTTGAATGATAAACATTGAATTGAACTAAAAATTTATTCAAAATATTTTTCTACATTACTACCAGCATAAACAGTAGAACAGAATTAATTTTGGAAATGAGTTCTCTTATCATTTAAGCATGCATACTTTAATTTATTTCAGTATTAAATATAAAAAAAAATTCTTTCTTTAACGTTGAAGAATATTCGTAACCTGAAATTGTATTGATATGCTTAGTAAATGCATTGTATCTGTTCAATAAGTTTGATTCAATTTTTCTTCAGATGCTGACAAAAATACTTTTAGCAGTGTGTTTCTCTGTTGTTGCGTCAGGTATATTTTGTATTAATCCAAATAATACTGTATAAGTTTCGTATATTCGAAGCGCTTTTCTAGATTTACCTTCATCAGGATCGCTCAAACCTAAAAAATTGAAAGCCCAGGGTGAATGACCCCTCAACAAATGAACAGCTTTGTGATTAAAAGATTCCTGAAAGGAATAGCAAAATTTATCTAAGGTCAACTTGCTTGAGGGGAGTTGGCACCTTTTTTAATATTTTCTTAGTTTATCAACAGAAAATGCAAAAAAAAAACATGTTACAAATCATGACAGTACCAAGGCGCTGACTACTGAGCTGATGGTATCATCGGGGACTTATAGTCCACCAGGAGTGGTATCGACTCAGTGCTAATAAATAAAAATAACACGTTACTACTGGGCTGATGGTATCACTGGTGGACTTATAGTCCACCAGGAGTGGTATCGACTCAGTGCTAGTAAATAAAAATAACACTTTACTACTGAGCTGATGGTATCATCGGCGAATTATCCCACCAGCAGTGGTATCGACCCAGTGCTAGTAAATGAAAATAACACTTTACTACTGGGCTGATGGTATCATCGGGGACTTATAGTCCACCAGCAGTGGTATCGACCCAGTGCTAGTAAATGAAAATAACACTTTACTACTGAGCTGATGGTATCATCGGGGACTTATAGTCCACCAGCAGTGGTATCGACCCAGTGCTAGTAAATGAAAATAACACTTTACTACTGAGCTGATGGTATCATCGGGGACTTATAGTCCACCAGCAGTGGTATCGACCCAGTGCTAGTAAATGAAAATAACACTTTACTACTGAGCTGATGGTATCATCGGGGACTTATAGTCCACCAGCAGTGGTATCGACCCAGTGCTAGTAAATGAAAATAACACTTTACTACTGGGATGATGGTATCATCGGGGACTTATAGTCCACCAGCAGTTGTATCGACCCAGTGCTAGTAAATGAAAATAACACTTTACTACTGAGCTGATGGTATCATCGGGGACTTATAGTCCACCAGCAGTGGTATCGACCCAGTGCTAGTAAATGAAAATAACACTTTACTACTGAGCTGATGGTATCATCGGGGACTTATAGTCCACCAGCAGTGGTATCGACCCAGTGCTAGTAAATGAAAATAACACTTTACTACTGAGCTGATGGTATCATCGGGGACTTATAGTCCACCAGCAGTGGTATCGACCCAGTGCTAGTAAATGAAAATAACACTCTACTACTGAGCTGATGGTATCATCGGGGACTTATAGTCCACCAGCAGTGGTATCGACCCAGTGCTAGTAAATAAAAATAACACTTTACTACTGAGCTGATGGTATCATCGGGGACTTATAGTCCACCAGCAGTGGTATCGACCCAGTGCTAGTTACTGAAAATAACACTTTATAAATTTCGTGCGTCAGATTTCTGGATTGAAATTCATCAGAACGCTATTTATTTCATAATTATTTACTTAGTATCAATTTTTTTAGAATGTCTTTCTTTTAATTAAACCTCGGCGGTTTTTTTTTTTTATGCAAAATATAACATCATGAGCAGTTTTATGTATAAGTACATTAATTCGTTCTTCATATATTGTTCCATTAAGGTAGATGGAAACTCTAATAAGAAAAGTCGATAAAATGTCCAAAATATTACTAAATTGCAGTACGTATCATGTTATTTCTAAAAATATAACAAACAGTATGGTCTCAAAGAGCTTTTTCAAGCTTCAGTTTGTGCAAAAAATAATAAGACACACTTTGTAAAGAATTTACATGGAAAACCCAACTTTGTATGAAATGAAAGAAAACTAAATGATAGAAATTTATAATAAGATAAAATATGAGAAGATGGCTCTTACAAGGTGCCTTCAGTGATTACAGAACCCGATCATCTGTGCATTCCTTTATTAAGTAATGTTCTCTGAGTTAGCTCAATTTTATTGCTAAGTTGAAGAAAATCTTCTGTATTCACAAATTGAGACGACTGTAGTTTCTGATGTTCAGACCTCGTAAATCGATTTAGATGTGACAAATCAAAAGTATCTCCCTCACAAAACTGATTGAATCGCATGAACTTCAAAAGGAGCGAGACCGGTTGTGTTGACAGGGTAAACGTCTCCTGCTATGTATGCATCACCAGCCGTGCGAATCCACAATCGTAAAAATAAAATAAAACAGTCTTATTTTTAAGATAAAACACATAATTTCCTCATTTAGATACACATGAACTGCATTCCCCTCTCAAAATTTGAATTCATTAAAGATCTATACCAGTCGTTTTCTGCTATTTTATCCAAGATGACGGAAAACACCTGATCTACTTTAGGCAATTAGTTGCATTCAGTATATGTTAACACATTTAAATAAAACTTATCTACTTTAGAAAGACTCGAATGAAAATAAAATGAAAAGATGTATAAAAAATTTGGGATCTATCTAACTAAGATGATCTAAACGGCCATAAGTTTCATATTCACTGAAAAGAATAGTTTACAACAATATATTCGATGGTAACTTTAAAGTACCTAATCGCCAATAGAAAAGATCTATGACAAAGGATTATAGTATTATAGAGTTTAACGTTATAAATTGGTAACTTTGAGGTAATGTTCGTTTATTGCATCTATATAGATACACTTGACTGCACTGGAAGACATAGATACAGTTCCCGGGGTACAGGATATTATCCGGCTGACGACCCAATAGAAGGCGGATTTTTCGACAGGCTTGGTCATCCATTACATACCCTTCAAGTATGTAGTGCTGCTAATCTACACTGTCAAATCAATATCTCTTATTTTTTATCAAAGTACCAGAATTCATTTTTTTTTTTTTTTGGGGGATGTAGACAGTCATTATGATGTACATTACGATTGAAGATTCTATGTTAACCTCAGAAAAATTTGACTGCTCTATGTAGTAAAATGTTAACACTACTAAAGGCAAAGTTTACATCAGAAACCTGTTCTCCATAAGTCAGAAGATGATTACTACTGCTTTTGGTCTTCACTTTTGACACATAATGTCCTTATCTATTGAAGAGCACTCCGGGCCAACAATTTTATAGTTTTTTCAAACAAAAAGATCCATTATAGGAAGTTTAGCTTTTCTTTCTTTTCATAGTCCATCTGATTTAAAACTATTAGTTAATTAATTATTAAATTACAGTGATTTCTTTAATATCTGAATGATTCCAAGACGCAAAAAAAGTATTTAGATAGTCCTTAAAACAAAATAGGCTATTCAATGTGGTTTACTTTTTTATTTAAGGATTTTCTCGAAGGTAAAGCTCAATGGGTCAGTGTGGCAATGGATAGATACGCGCATATTCTGTATGGTAAAAGTGTTTGTATCCCACAGTTAAACCATAAGTATAATAGAGTCATTCCCTTCAAGGTAAGTGCTATAGACTATTGTATTTCAAATTCTCCTAAAGAAATACAATTACTACTAATAAGGATTTGATAATTATAATGAATTCAAAGAGAATCCACACGCGGTCAAAATGACGCAATCAAGAATAGCACACAATCAGGTTTAACACACAATCAGGAAGAGCACACAATCGTGAAATTACAGATCAGACGACTTTACTGATATCTAAAAGTGTGATCTAGCAAACTGAGACACCGACACATCAAATAGGTCAAACAGTTCGTGATGGTGACCGTAAAACTTATGTAGTGTCGATTTTAATCGTTCTTCCTTATAACTCTTTTGGAGCATTTTTTTGTGTAATGAGCGTGCCACTGTAAATGAAGTCCGTTGAGTGTGAACATGCATGAGCGTTACGTATTAACTGAGATATGTAAACGCGATATTAATGAGCAGAGAGTATGTCACTGCTGAAAAATGGAAAGTTGACAATTTGAAAGTTGAAATCATCACGTTTGTCATAGATTTAAGCTTGAAGTCGTCTATCTGTATCAATATCGAGCAAAACATCAAGATATGAAGCAGACCGTCTACTTTCAGTAGTATCCTTAATCCCAAGTTCACTGTGATATATAAGATGTAAACACACATTGAAATGTTGGTTATTGAGTGACCGAACATCATCAATATATCAGAAAGTGAAATTAATAAACTTTGCAAGATTTTTTTTCTGTTTGTATTTCATAAGGTTCTGTATGAATTTTGGGTGATACGAGTACACAAATACGTACCTAAGGACATATATTAGGATACTTTTCACTTGCATACCCCAGCGGAGAGAGAAAAAACATCTAAAAACTAAATAATAATAAACAATAAATAAATATTTGCATGCACAGTACAGTAACGAAAACAGATGACCCAGTATGAGACACCGATGCTATAGTAGCATTTGAATATGCCTTGTTGAAACAATTCAATAAAACATAATAAATGAACAATTCAACCGTAGACATAACAAGAGTTGAATTAGTTCTTTTTAACAGAATTAATAACAAGAGTTGAATCATTTCAATTTTGCACAATTTAGTGTTGTCCATTTAATTTTACCCCCTTTGTGAAATAGAGACGTAAATACATTTTGAGTTTATCAAGAATGAATATGAAAAGTAATTTCGTTGTTTTACAGGTAGTAGACACGGGATCGGCGTTTGATCATAAAGGATATGGAAGAATTGATATCTGCACCCGATCTCAGCATGATTCATACGACAACACCATCAATGGGCCTTTAACGTTGGTATTTCATATTTGATTCATTAGATAAAGGTGCATGAAAGATCAGCCAACTTCAGTTATATTTACTTGATTCCAATTTTTACATTAAGATAAAAAAAGGATGGCCAATGCAGTGAAAGACATGTACAACAGAGATTATGTAGCAAATATACTCTCTAATGAAATTTCAAAAACTTTATAGTCAAAATTCACACACATTAACATACACTAACCCAAATAAATACTCAATGCTCAATGACTTACAAATCAAAACTACATATAAAAGAATCAGAACAAAATGTAAAGATTTTGCTGCAATCAATGTGCATAACGTCCAAGAACGCTCTGAAACAAAAAGGAAAAAGTTTTTGCTAAAATTAACAAGGAGTCATGAAACATGAAAACGTTCATCAACGCGTTTTTAGTAATACAGGTTTAAGACACAATGGTCATGACTTCCTTAATTGATTTGTTTTCCTTGCAAAATATTGTAAAGTGACTGGTTACAAGTATAATCCGGTGAGTAAAGTAAGTCAAAGACTAAAACAATTTATTCCAAACTGCATAGATAGAAGGAGCAGCTGCGTGAAACCATCATGGTGGAAATTTTCTTACAATTATCACAACAAAAAAGATACATTTGGTTCAATCTCGTCTTGGAAGTTTGTATTTTCTCTCTATACGTTACAATAATATTTTGCGTGTTTTATACGCTTGTTATCCTGTTATTCTTTCTCTGCTTAAATTTCAAGCTGATCTTAGAAATTAACTTTAAAAGAGTTGATTGGTGTTGCTTTTGTTCAAGATACTTTAACTTTTTCCGGTTTCATGGTTGAACCAAACATCAATATATCAATGAACTAGTAAATGAATAGCAATATCACATGATGGTCATTTTTGATCCAATAAGACACTCTGAGATGCTTTTATAGAACAGACAACTCTTAAACAGCCATAATTTTTAAATATCTTATTGTTATAACCTCAACCACTCATATTTTTTTTAAACACAATATGATTGACCGATTTTATAAGGCCTCTTTTAATATTTTGATTACTTGCATAATTAAATTCACTTTGGCTGAGACTTAGAAAGTCACTTTAAAGAAAATATCCGTTGCTCGCCTTGTCACAATTCTATATTTAATCAATCACAAAATCTGGGACAAAACCCTGTCTTTTCATAATGAAAATCTTTTCTAAGTTTCAAGTTGATGTAACCACAAATACTTCAAACCTAAATATTAATCTAATACCGGACGGACGAGCGGGTGCTTATACCGGAAAACATAATGCATAAGCGAAAATTCCAAAATGTTGTGCCAAATACGGGTAAGGCAATCTATACCTTGAGATAGAAAAGCCTCAGATTTTTAATATTTTAACTCTAATTTAAAAAAGAACAGTAAATTTACAGAAAATGTTCACTACTTCTAGGCGAATTAATAGGACATAATTTTAGCGTTTATTATACAGATTTGTCATGTTATTATTATACACAACTATTTCTATACGATTCCAATATAATACTATGTTGAAGCATGAATCCCTTATTGGTATCCATTATTAAAAGCATCCAGATAAGTGTACAAACCAACAAAAAGAGAAATATACGACCGGTGAACTAATAAATAAAAACAGACTGCTAACAAAAACAGGAGTGACCCCACGTGCTTTTGAAAGATACGCATTATCTTGCTTCGATTCAAAAGCCGTAGTTTTACCTAGGTAAAATGAGATATAAAGTTAAATGTCGATTTCCTTGCTCTCGATACACGTTTCTGAAATCAAATACAAAGTACGCTGAGACCAACGGCTTTGAAAGCAAAAAAAAACTATAAATAAAGGCAACAGTAGTATACCGCTGTTCAATAACCATAATTTGATTAAGCAAAAATAAATCCGGGTAACAAACTAAAACCGAGGGAAACACATCAAATATAAGAGGAAAAAAACGGAACAACAGAAACATTGAACTACAACAAAAGCAAACGCCAACATACATAGAAACGGACTGTGTGATACAACTGACATATTCCTGACTTGGTACAGGAATTTTAAGAAATAATGGTGGGTTGAACCTGGCTAGCCAAACCTCCCGCTTATATGGCAATGTTAAAGATACAGCTAAAATGACAACACTACGTGACAGGAATACAGTACAAACAAACGCAGGAACGCTCAGCACAGAGGAATACATAAATAAATAATATAATAGTACATTACAACATGTAAACCGCAGAATAACAACGAACACCTCCCATGAATATACACCACAAACGAAATATAAACATCGCGTCACATGAATGGATCAACGCAACAAAAAGTGGCGTATATTTTGTGACGTTTATATTATCACAGGTAAATTTCTAAAAATAAAATAGATTTGATTAATTTATAGACACGTACAAGAATATAAATTGGAATTGAGTTAGTAATGGTTTTATTTTATGTATTTTTTCAACCATGACAAGCATATTAAAATGGAATTGTGTTTGTAATGGTGTTATTATTTGTATTTTCTAACCATGTTGGTTTTTCTTCTTAATCAAAACTGTGTATAAACAAAAAATCCTGTGCATATAGTTTGTTTTAAACTTAAAATCATATAAATGAAGTAGCTGATTTTTTATCTTAACTTTTACATACATATAGAAAATAAAAATAAAATTAATTAACTGTTATATAAGGCAAGATTATGTAAGACCAAACAGTAAACACACATGAAAACAAACAACATAAAACAAAAACCCTGTAGACGAACCACGAGTTACTCGACTATACTGACAAATAAGACATATGTGAAATGTACCGAAAATACAGAATTCAAACCACAAACGAAATAAACAGACAACAACTCAGCATAAAATGACCCAGTAACAAGAAATTTATTTCTACGATTCCCATTTTATAGAAAAGCTCTGTTTAATGGTGAAGTCGATCTTTCAATTGAGCATGGGAAATAGTAGTGTAAAGTGTAGAAAAATCAAAGGTCTTAATGTTGCTGCAAAATCGCAGAGATTGTGATCTAAGATGTAACAGTAGATCTTTAGAATTTTTAAGAATCCACATCTGATTGACACCACTGGTTGAATATATCTCATCACAGTATTTCCGAAGGCCATCTTTTACTGTAGAAAAATGTTTAGTAGAACATCTTGATGATCCAGCTATGTATGTAAAACGTTTGACAGCATAACTCACAAAACAGAACAAACACAATCTGAGGTAAACGTTGCATGAAGAATTTTCGGGTTTACAATTACATTTATACATATGTGGATGGTATTTTCTGAGTCTGATAGTTGAAAACACGCATTGCACCGATACAGATCTTATAATATCCGGTCATTTAGTCATAATTAGTTCATGTATATCAGTATGAGTTCAAGGAATAATTTGATATTCCATATACTTACATATTGCAAACCAATATCATTGAAATTGTAGTAATTGTGAAGGCCTTCATTTTTATCATTCGGGGAAAAAAATGGCAGGATACAAAAGGGGGATCATAAGTGGAAAAAAAGACAAATAACACCATGGTAAGAAGAAAAAAAAGACGAATCTACGAAGGTCAACGGACAACATATACAAAATACTACACTTCAATGAAAACTAAGGACTGGCAAACATGGATCCCAACAAAAACAGAATGGGTCTCGAGTGCCCCGGAAGAGTCATCAAGTCCTGTTCCACCGATGAGGCGACCGACTATGAAAGTCTAAACAAAAGAATAAACATGACCGTTACCGATAGGAACAATACACACGTTAAAATGCAGCACAGAAAAACTAAAGCAAAAGCCACATTAACGTATCTAAAAAATACGGATTAACTCGGATGCTCTGGAAGAGTAAGCAGTATTGGTTCAATAATTGGTAACCATCGTGCTGCTCTATGATCAGTCGCATTTGATAATGTCATTATCGAGGAAGGGACGACGGGATTATGGCTTTGAAAAGTGGAACATATTCGTGGTCATCTATGAGAAAGGTATTCCTTCAGTTGAACAAATTCATGATAACTTCGGTAAAAATTCAAAGAGATGACTTAAACTTAATTATTAAATACCCTCAACTACTTAGTTTAAATAAAAAAAAAGAATAAATTGTTGTTATATGTAACATAAATATTTATCTGCCTCACCCTTTAACCAACTTTAACTTAATCAGTTATTTCTTCTGATATTGTATTTGACGCAATAAATAATTTGATCAATGCAAATAATGCAGACATGCATATGCACATCCACAAATTTAGGATGTTAGCCGAGCAAATAATTAAAATACGAGATGACAATATGACAATAAAGACTTAAAATAGGATTTCATATGTTTATATCTTGTATCATCGCATTCATTGTTATATTGAGCGACAAGAATTCTTTCTTCAATGATTTAATTTCATGATTTTTTTGTTTGTTTATAAAGAAGTTAATCATAAACTGAAAAGCATCTATAAATTTTATGCATTTAGTATTGTAATATAATATTTCATTTTATCCATGAAGAATTTACTTCACTGGAAACCGTTCATCGGATACTTAGTTTTTAAACTATATACCAGATTACAACAATAGTATATGTATGTCACCGGATAATGAAGGGACGGCAAATTATCTGGAATTATTAATTAACAATTTTAAGTAGTGTATTACAGCAGTTCAAATGTATTTTCAATATTTGCAATAACTTTAAACACAGGTAAATAAAATAATTTTGTTGTTAGGTATACGTATACAGTTACAATAGAGAAAGGAAATATTTTAACAAAATAAATAATTTTGATGTTCATAGTACGAAGTGGAAATTTATATAAGTACCAAACACTTATCAAAGCTGGTATATAGACCAGATATAACCCTGAATAACATTAAATAACAAAAAGCATTACAATTAGTATCAACAGGTCAAATAAACAAGAAAGTACGATTTGAGAGTACTCGCAGTTACTGACAGCTAGTTAAAAGCCAAAACAATTAATAATAAAAATCATTCATCAGAGACTAAAATCAACTAAAACACATCCCAGGGATTTAGTATTTTAACGTCATGGACAGTCAAAGAAGACATGACTAGTGCAATGCCAAAATAAATGTATCGACAGACAGTAGGATAGTTAGGAGTTTAACCTCTTTATAGATCAAAATGAACGTGGGTGTGTCTTTAAACATCCCGTTTGAAAAGAATACAAATTTAGTTATGTTTTAATTTGCTGATGACAAAATCGATATTAGTGCCAATGTAAACTATATTCAAAGATCTAATTACAACATTGGTAAGATAACCTGAACTAATAAGTTTATTTAAAGGTTCGATGAGTTTACACGGATCATAAAGTGATTTCCGCGCTTTAAGTACAATATTACCGTAAAATTTAGGATGTGAAATACCGTTTTTAATCAGTTTTCTACAGGTACAGCCAAATTTACTAATCAAATCTTTGTATCTATGAAAGAACTTAGTAAAAGTTTTACGTAATTTATGGTAACGAAATCCCTGACTTAATAATTTACTAGTGATGCATTGATTACGTTCGTTAAAATCTATGACATCACTACACACACGGGCATAACGAACGAGTTGGGATATATACACACCGTATGATGGAGCCAAAGGAACATCGCCGTCTAAAAAGGAAAATTAACAATAGGGAATGAAAATCGTCTCTTTTGTCGTAAATTTTCGTATGGAGTTTTCCTTTAGAGATTGAAATGTCCAAGTCCAGAAAAGGACAACTACTGCTGTTTATGTTAGATTTAGTTAAAGTAAGTTCTATTGGGTAAATTTCGGTAGTATATTTAGAGAACTCTGGATTATTTAACGAAAAATATCATCTAGATAACGGAAGGTATTGTCGAATGTATCAACCAAATGTAACAATGACGTGTCTTTACTGAGTTTGGTCATAAACTGAGATTCATAGCAATACAGGAAAAATCTGCTATTAAAGAGGCGCAGTTAGTGCCCATAGGAATACCTACTACCTGTCGATACACTTTATCGCCGAAACGTACATATATGTTGTCCAGGAGAAAATTTAAAGCTTTAATCATATCTTCACATTTCCAGTGAGTGTATCTAGCATACTTTCCTTTTCGTTACAGAAAAGGCTTTAAACGAGTTACAGCAAATAAATTTGTAATGAGATTTTTCAAAAGACCATTTAATTAAATATGAAAACTTTTTCTTGATAAGATTGTGTGGAAGTGTAGTATAGAGAGTAGAAAAATCATAACTGTCAACAGAATTAAAAGGACCATCAAAAGCATGTATTTTATCTAAAACCTCTAAAAATTTTAACACTCCAAAAATAATTAATACCATTATTTTCATAAGCTTTATTACAAAAGTTAATAACAAGTTCTTTGATAGTAGTAAGGAGGTAGTTAGAAGAACTGATAGATTGGTAGTAGAACACTTACTAGATGCGGAGATGAAACGGAATTTAAATGGTTTTTGTGCAATTTAAGTAACCAGTACATAGTAGGGACTTTCAAATGTTCGGAAGAGGCTTAAAGCTGGGTAGTGGCAGTGATATGCTTGTTTACAATTTGACTCTCTGTGGAGCGTACGGACCTGAATGTAGATGAATTTGTAATTTCGTTTTGGAGAACTTCCGTGTAGTATATGCGTCATACCACCACTACATTATTTGCTGCTTTATCTGCCGGTACGAACACGCTTATTACAATGTAAATACAAGAAGTTTTCGTTGCTGCCCATAATGCTTCATTTCTAGGTCTATTTTATCTTAAGACTTTTAAAACAAGTTGCTGGATTAGACTGAAGTCTAAAAAGTGAATGACAGGACAAGTATTCCGGAACATTTTTAATATAAGCTTTGAATTAAATGGCCATGATAGTCAATATCTGAATGATTCAAATTGGGGAGTGTTGTATCATCAAAGTGTCATTACAATTCCGACAAGATAAAACTTAATACAGTAATTAAATAATGTTCTTTATTGATTTATTATAATGTAAAGGGCTTAGAATAAATGTCGTGTTTGTCGTAAAGGACGATATTTTTTTCACTGCCGCGTTTATCCCTGTTTTTTGTTTGTTTGTTTGTTTTTTGGTGTTTTTTTTTTTTTTTTTTTTTTGGTTATGCTCATGTCGCCCAATCATATGTTATCTGTGTAGTGTTTTGTTAACTGTTTTTTTCCTTTTTTAATTTTTGTCGTTTTTTGTATTGCATTGACTGTTTTTCTCCGACTTACGCCCATTTGGTTTCTTGTCCCCTTTTCAGAACATTTTTTATGCAAGCTATTTTCATCCCCTAGCCTTTATCGATGTCGTTTTTCAATCTTATGAAACTGTCATTTAGAGATATGACATTCTCCTCTGAAATCACAGAGCCAATTGGAACCAAAGATGTTCAAATGATACATTCGATGTCTATTCAATAGAACAATGGCTAGGCAATAGAACAAAACAGGAAAATTTAGATTGGATTACTCTCCTTGAAAATAATTAGCTTACACCGTATGGCTATCATTTTGACAAACAAGAGGAGTTTTCGCTCCTCCTTTGTCAGTCCCGTAAAGATATTTGATATCGGTGTATACATGAAATAGTATTTTTAGTAGCTACATATCACATAGTATTGATGTTGACATAATTATGAGAAAAGTTAATATCATTAAGCTTGAAAACGAATAATAGCTGTGTTGTGTTCTCTGATGCATCAAGTTTTCCTGATCGGTTTTTAATTGAAATAAGGAATATACTTGATGAAAAAAGAAAAACACACAATCAACATAATAATCTACTTTATACGTGTAGAAGAAAATTAGGATATAACCCATAAGTATAGAATTTAAGGTTGTTTCTCTTTTACAGAAAATCTTATATACCATACGTACATCATACATTAATAATTGTAATATTGTTTACATCACCGTTATTTGGTCTCTATTGGATAACTGTATCTTTGTCAATCATATAACATCTCCTCATTTTTATATTGGTTAAAATGTTTGTTGCTCATGCTGTGTTGATGAAATAAAATGTGTCCCCTAGCTTGTTGTGTATGCCCTTATATTTTTACTTGTAAGAGTGATGTCTCTGTAATTTTCACTATTATATTTACTCTATTTCTTCCAAAATGAGGAAATTCTTATATTTACTGTATTTGCCCTGTGATTGTTCTGTTTTACTTGTGTCTCAACTTCAGGCATGTTATTTAAGTTTTTACTAGAATTCTACGTTTCACTACCTATAATTGTTAACTTATTCCGTAATTGTTATCCTAATTCAATGCTTTGGCTTCGACCTCTTTTATTATTCTCCTTTTTCGGTGACGTTCAAATTTAGCAGTTTCCACAATTGTGTGAAGGGAGGCAATGCATCGACAGCCTGATTATCCAGCAGAAATGCATGTGGATATCCAACAATTTTCTCGTGAAAAGCCGGGAAATGAACAAACCTTCTCCAGATTATCTTCCATTAGTACTGGTCGGTAATCAATGATCGGGAGAGGTTTTCGCTCTCTTTTTCCTTTTCCTTTGACATTACTTGAAAAACTCAAAGGCTTATACATCGAACTGTCTTGGATTAAACGACTTCAGACAACATATCCCCTCGGTCGAAATGACAATAAAATAGGATAGGGGAACATATCTAAAACTTCCTCTATTGATATCATGAATGTTACAGAAAAAAGATTACTGCAGAGTAGCCAATGTCCCCAACCCAAATACTGTCACTTTTATTTTAAATGCGCAATACACCCATAAAAATTATTGAAATGCACTGTGTGCCAATATTCCTAATATTAACCTTTGAAATACATTTCAATAAGCTCCGATGCGAAATGAAGTTGGTAGAAGGATTGCAACTGATGTTCGATATGATTTACATTTGGATAGGCATAAAAGAGAGGCTAAAGATACTAAACGGACAATTCAAATTTCGATATCGTCTGCGAAATTACCGGTGTAAAGTTTTGACATAAATTTACTCAAACTTCAATGAGATCATTAACAGTGTTGATGTTCCATTATATTTACTGTTCGAATGGGCAAAACTCACCAAAACATATTCAATCGGATATAATTTTCGAAAACGTTGGTTTATTTTTCAATTCAGTTCGTTTTGGGTGTAATATAAAAAATTGTTAGATTTTCCTGGACGTAACAATATTCTTTTCAATTAGGATATCTTATAAAATTTATCCCACATATATTTTGGTACTACAAATAAAGATACCATTGTGGTAGTTTTTTTTTCATACGTAAGTCAACCCAAATCGTAAAAACAAATATTTTCCAACTTAAGTTATATCACATATCCCTTCATGGGCGACAGACTGAGTAAAATAAGAAAATGATATGTACTTAGTTCATTATACCAAATGCGAAATACAATAAAACTTAGTTAAAATGGTTCTTAGAAGAGCATTCTTATAATTCACCAGTAATGATAGTAATGCCATCATTGTGCCTTCTTACGCTCCATTTAGTTCATTTCAGTAAATCAAAAATACATTTTATTTTTATATTTTGCATAAATTGGTTTAATTCTTTTTTAAATTTTACATAGATTTGAACATTTCTTCTCCTTGAACATCCTCGGTGTGAATGCTAAAAGGAAGCAATTGTCACAATGATTCAGGATGTCATCGTACTTGAAACTTAAATAATTCACGGTGTATTTTGAAAATAGAAAACATAAGCTAAAGGAGGAAGATTTATGTTTTCTTATAAAATTACTTCCTGATTTCAAATTTTAAGCAGCTGAACGTTATAACCGTGTCTGAAAAATATGCTTAATTTCACATTGTTCTTCATTTCACTTACATCTAAAGAACCATTGAACTGCCAAGGGAGTCACAGATACGATGCAGTAGGAACAGGTTATTATCCGTCTAACGATCCAATGGAAGGCGGTTATGTCGACATGAGGGGCAAGCGATTACAGACACTTCAGGTAACGAACTTACTCCGATATAGTATGTAGTTATTTAAATGCTGACGAGGTGTTAAGTTATTTAAGTAAGAATGATTTTTTTTAATTTGCGAATTCAAAAGACAAACAGGTTGCTACATATTTCTCTTCGCATAAAAAAATGTTGATTTAAAAACTTTATGTTCTTGTATCAATGTTATTAAAGAACGTCTAAACAAATTATGGAAGATGAAAAACATATTATGAATATTGCAAGCATTTTAAAAGAATAATGTTAAGACAATCAGCTAAGACCAGTTCGGGTTTACTCGTGTTTGGATGATTTCAATTTAAGAGAAACGCTTTTATTTAATTTTATAGAAACTCGGAAGTGATATGCACAGAAATCGGCTAATTATAGAAGAATAGTGCTAGCTTTGTACATTGTTATGAATTTGTTTTAATAATTGAAGGAAAAGACATTTTGCGCAATATCAGGGAACAACATTTACTGTTATTATTTCAAAGTGATGTGATTTCATTCACATCTTGACAGTATTAGGTTTCTTTTTATGTCTTTTTCAAGAAAATTATGCTAGACCACATTTCTCGTGCATTACTTCGAATAATATTTTTTTAATACCCCTTCACATTTTTTTCTTATTGTTCATACTAGACAAGAGTATAAAAGTTTCATGGTTTATGACTTCGTCCTTACTTTGTTATCGTCAGAAATAATAATGTGACAGTGTATATAGCATAGTACTAGATCATTAATCATTCTGTTTATGGTGAATTTGAAAGTGACATATGTATTTCAAAAATGTCTTCATCCTAAAAGAGGGACGAAAGATACCAGAGGGACAGTCAAACTCATAGATCGAAAACAAACTAACAACGCCATGGCCAAAAATAAAAAGACAAACAGACAAATAATAGTACAGATGACACAACACAGAAAACTAAAGACTAAGCAACACGAACCCCACCAAAAACTGGGGGTGATCTCAGGTGCCCCGGAAGGGTAAGCAGATCCTGCTCCACAAGTGGCACCCGTCGTGTTGCTTATGTTATTACAAAGTGATCTTTTCGCAGAATACCAAATAGAAATGATTTATAGTATGGTTTTACCTGTTGAATTGACCTAATAGTTAGGTAAACTGTGAGAATTTAAAAGTTCATGGATCGTAGATGTCAAATTTGACTATTTAACCGAAATAATCTTCAACAGCAAAGTTTAGCTTGATAAATATTAATCCATGATAAAGGCATTTAACGACTGAGTCGGGTTTTTGATGGACCCCTGCTGCTGCAGTTAATATTAGAGGCGCTCACTTAAAGATTGATTACAAAACATGCGAATAGCTCGGCCAGACAAATAGTCATGATACTATCCGCTTGGTAAAAGTACTTTAGTTGTATTGCAGACACTTATAATTCACACTATTAGCAAAACAAGTATTTCGTTTCTCTGTAGGATGTTCTTGGTGGGAAAAAATCTTGGGTTAGTGTTGCCATGGACAAGTTTTTGCACATTCCTTACGGAACAGACGTTTGTATACCCGAAATCAACTTTAAATATAAAAGAGTCATACAATTTAAGGTAAGAATAATAAAATAGAAATAGAAAATAACTTAAGCTTGAAAAAGACATAAGAACAGAAAAATAAGAGATTCTTTGAAGAAATTCCGTAGACAATAATCTTCGTTTTGATTTGCTTAATATTTAATTTTTATTCTATCATTAGACATCTTGACATGCTGATATGAAGTTGTTGTTTTCGGCCCTCTTTATTTTCGTTGTGAGTTATTTTGTTTGTTTTTTTGTGAAATGGTTTCTTTTCTCTTCAATCAACTTCTTAGATGAAAAAGATCGACAAAGGTATTGAAATCTATAAAGTGTTATTTTCATTTTTGATAGAATTGGGTCGATACCGAGTCTTGTTGACTTCGTTAGAATTGGGTCGATACCGAGTCTTGTTGACTTCGTTAGAATTGGGTCGATACCGAGTCTTGTTGACTTCGTTAGAATTGGGTCGATACCGAGTCTTGTTGACTTCGTTAGAATTGGGTCGATACCGAGTCTTGTGGACTTCGTTAGACTTGGGTCGATACCGAGTCTTGTGGACTTCGTTAGAATTGGGTCGATACCGAGTCTTGTGGACTTCGTTAGAATTGGGTCGATACCGAGTCTTGTTGACTTCGTTAGAATTGGGTCGATACCGAGTCTTGTGGACTTCGTTAGAATTGGGTCGATACCGATTCTTGTTGACTTCGTTAGAATTGGGTCGATACCGAGTCTTGTGGACTAGTGTTATTTTCATTTTGATAGAATTGGGTCGATACCGAGTCTTGTTGACTTCGTTACTAACATGATTAATGATATATCCTTTTTAAATTGTCCATAAATTTATAAAATTTTCAGAAACTAATATTTCAACTCGCTCATGCACAGTTGATTTTAAATGGATTTGGTTATTACTTGTAGGTCCTTTAGTCATATAGCTCCTCAACTGTTTCGGTTCTTATACATATTTGGCTTTCAAATATTCGGCTTTGAGCGCTCCTGTTGAAGGTAAATCCAGAAAAACGATTCAAATTCATCAAATTTATTTAGTGGTATTTTCATATTTTGATAGAACTGGGTCCGTACCACTGCTTGTGGACTATCAGTCCCCGAGGGTATCATTAGCTCAGTAGTAAGAACTTTGTAACTAGATGATTTATACATACCCTTCATAAATTGTCCGTTTATAAATTTAATAATTATTTAGAAACTAAGATTTGCGTGCGTATAAACTTCCTTCTTTACCGGAGTTAGATAGTTAGACACAACCTTTATAACCAATAATGTAAACAAGGAGATTAAAGACGGCTCATTATATGTAAAGTAGAGTTAAAATGATCCAGCTTCAACTGGAAGCTATGGTGGTCATAGTTAATAGTAGAATAACGTCGCTCAAGAAAACCAAAATATATGAAAAACACTCATGCCAGGTTTTATGAGGTTTCCACATAAATTTATTTGAAATAACATTTTTTGTAAACTATTGTGGAATCATTTCTTTCTCATTTCTTAAATATCCGTAAAATAATGTTATAATGTAAAATGAAAGAAATATTCTTTATTCGATTCATGGGATAGGCACGTTGGAATTTAGACCTCACAATATTTATCAATTTGTATGACGTCCAAATATGAATGTTGGGTTCAGCAGGTTAAAAAAAAATAGATGTTCCAAGGAAACACTATCGCTCATCAATTTAGTCAGGGTTCTTTATCATGTTTATATTATATGTATGGCTATTTCAGTTGATATTTTATAGTGTGTCTTTCTATGTTGTGATGTTACACTATTGTTTCAGAAAAAGGGTGAAGGTTTGGTACCATTAAAACGTTTAAACCCGCTGCATTTGTTTGCACCTGTCCTAAGTCAGGAATCTGATTTTCAGTAGTTGTCGTTTGTTGATGTGGTTCATAAGTGTTTCTCGTTTCTCGTTTTTATATAGATTAGACCGTTGGTTTTCCCGTTTGAATGGTTTTACACTAGTAATTTTTGGGGCTCTTTATAGCTTACTGTTCGGTGTGAGCCTAGGCTCCGTGTTGAAGACCGTACTTTGACCTATAATGGTTTACATTTATAAATTTTGACTTGGATGGAGAGTTGTCTCATTGGCACTCATACCACATCTTCTTATATGTATGATATTAACAATTGTTCTATATTTGAAAGAAGAAAGTAATTGTAGAAAATGAACAGCCAAATAAAAAATAAACGGATTATCCTCTTAATTGACGAATCTAAATCTAATTGCTGTTAAACCATAATTTTATATTAAAATGATATATTATTGGAAACCACATGGACCAAGAAATTAAAGTACATTTGGATTTTCCTTTTTGGAACCTTATCACGAATGTAGGGGTTCCACATGCAAAGTAATCCCGATCGGGATTCTGAGTCCGGAGCTATTTTCTTATTTGGCCACCTCAGAAATCTTTATCAAGCCCTATCAACTACCTCACCTCGAACAGGCGCCTTTTACACCTGCAGCACCATTCAGTAAACCAGAAGCAAGCAAGAATTGATAAATATGTATAACATGCACATCTTGACGCTTAAACAATAATTTTATCACCGATTGGTATCAAACCTTATGAAACTAAAACATTTTGTATCCTTTTAAAACGAATTATGGTTGATGATCCAACTGCCATCAACTTTGACAGCCACTTTACTAAATATCTAAATTCTTACACACGAATTAATAAACACGCATTTTAGGAGGTTACGTGTTCTAAAATAATTTACTAAACCCATGCTCAATGTTCGGTGTTTTCAGAATTATTAAAATAAAGGCCCTCTAAGATAAGCTTTGCATGTAATCCACAATCCCTATCAAGTCTATTCGGGAAAATGTTTGCGAACTACCTCACCTTGAACCGGCGCCCTCCGAAATCGGTCATAAACTGTTTAAGCGTCAAGAAGTGCATATTATACATTTTAATCAAGAAACGATAACAGTTATGTCTCATCGCGGTAATAATAATAAACCCCAAGATATTTCAAAATCACTGAAATCTTAAATATATCAACAATTCAAATGTTGGTAGCAAATGGACGTTTACAGGATTTTTCTAGATTTAGGCAGGATTTTTGAGGTAATAGATGCGGCCATGTTTGATGGTAGTAACAATAAAATTGACAACCAAAGTTTTTCACAAGGATTATGAAAGTGTGAAATATTTACTTAAAGTTTGGTAAAAATGATAATAGTTCTTCATATATCCTTTCAGTTTATCTTATTGGACTTTTTTGTTAATTTTTCTGTTTTAAGTCAGAATGATGTTTTTTCCATATTTTGTTGATTCACTTTACTTCCAATCTCTATTTGTAGTTTTTTTCGACAGTCATGTTTGATGGAAGATGAGATCCACTGTGTCCGTTCATTCGTTTGTTCGTTCGACCGTGTTGTAACTTCAGATAAAAGATAAGCGAAAAATACTTAAGGTACATTCAAACTTATCAGTCGGAACAAACTGACAATGCCATGCCAAATTACGGAAATGACAAAAGACAAACAACAGTTCACAAAACGCAACATAGATAACTAAAGACTGAGCAACACACACCTACCCCCGCCTCAACAAAAACAACGGGGATGTTCTCTGGTGCTCCGGAAGGGTAAGCAGATCCTGCTCCACTTTTGTTGCTCATATATGTACAAACTCGTTGTTAAAAGAAAGGCCAGGGATACCAAAGGGACATTCAAACTCATAAGTCCAAAATAAACTGACAACGCCATGGCTAAAAAGGAAAAGACAAACAGACAAACAACAGTACACAAAACACAACATAGACTGATCAACACGATCCCCACCAAAAACTGAGAGTAAGTCTATGGTAGGTCACATTTGAGAAAATGAGGATAGGATTGTGGTTACAAAAATTTTGAATATATCCGTCGTTATCTGTGAAACAGATGTTCCATAACGGTCAACCAACTCGGCAGGGCGTCCGTAAAGTTTTCGAAGGAATGATTTCAACTTCATAACTTGGAACTATTGGTTAAATGACATCCTTGTAAGCAGCAACCTTCTATCAGGGAAATTATGATATGAAATTCAAGCTCTGGAATATCGTATCAACTGGGAGATATATATTCTATATGCAGGTGCTGTTTCTTGCTTTTTAATTGCACGGATTTGTTTATTCCATGTTCGATTAACTTTCACAATAATCATACTACCTTTGTAGGTTGTAGATACTGGATCTGCATTTTTTCACAAAGGATATAGCCGAATCGATATATGTACTGGATCTGAAAAGGACTCTCTAGACAACACTATAAATGGACCGTTAACGCTAATTTTCAATTGACAAAATATAGAAACACTGCTTATACTTTTCTTTATCTAATTGTACTTCTTCACATAAATAACCGTTAAACCAATTTCTTCAAACAAGTACATAGTTAGTACATAAAGTGAACCACAGATAAAATGTTGTTATTTCTAAACTCAGAGTATTTGTCAGTTTGATGCTTTTGATATTAGAAATGAAATGAAAACCTTGTTGATGTAAAATTTCCATCTTTATTTGTATCAATTTATTGAAATTAAGATATTCATTTTTCAAATCTATTGTGCAATATTATTATTCGTACCACAAAAAAAAATCTTTTGCATTATAAAACTACTAATCTCTCTACGTCTCTCTCAAAGTAGTTTTTGAGAACATTTTTGTAAAGCCATTCATCAAAACAAATTAAGTGAAATGCATAGAGTGTTGCATAAAAATAAGAAGTTGTGGTATGATTTCCTATGAAACAACCCTCCACCAGACACCAAATGATATAGAAGTTTACAACTACAACTGTAGGTCATCGTACGGCCTTCAACAATGAGCAAAACCCATACCGCATAGCTAGCTATAAAAAGCCCCGAAATGACAAATGTAATACAATTCAAACGAGAAAACTACAGGTCTGATTTATGTACAAAACAATGAACGAAAAACAAATATGATGTACAGCAACACACGACAACCACTGAATTACAGGCTCCTGACTTGGGACAGGCACATACAGAATGTGGCGGGGTCAAACTAGTTTATTATGTTGGTTTATTTAAAGAACAAACTCAGAAAACGGTATCAAAATGATTCTTTGTTTACATCTAGTGGCAAATAATTCATATTTAATACATGGTCAAACTAAACAATAAACCTTACCAGTTTATTTTATTTTATTTTTTTTTTTTTTCTATTTTGAAATTAAGACAGAACATTTTGACTAACAGTAGAAAACAGGATAAGATAGATCGGGACGGAAGTTCTTCTGGCCGTTGCAAAAAATCAAAAATGTGTAAAGATTGTGGAATTCGTAGGATTTAATGCTACTATTACCATCCTACTTGACTTTATGTCTATAACCAAAAGGTTCTTTAGGAATGGAACTGTCGCTAGTAAGTTTAACTGCCGCTTTTGTTGAGTCGCTATTTTCTGTTAATAAAATTGAGAATAGAAATGGGGAATATGTCAAAGAGACAACAACCCGACCAAAGAACAGACAACAGCCGAAGGCCACCAATGGGTCTCCAACGCAGCGAGAAAATCCCGCACCCGGAGGTGGTCCTCAGCTGGCCCCTAAATAAAATTGTGTACTAGTTCAGTGAAAATGGACGTCACACTAAACTCCAAAACATATAAATGAACTAAAATTAAAAAACATACAAGACTAACAAAGGCCAGAGGCTCCTAACTTGGGACAGGCGCAAAATGCGGCGGGGTTAAACATGTTTTGTGAGATCTCAACCTCCCTTATACCTCTAGCCAATGTAGAATAAAGAAACACATAGCAATACGCACAGTAAAACTCAGTTTAAAAGGAGTCCGAGTCCGATGTCAGAATAGGTAACAAAAGAAACTAAGCAAAAGGACAATGATACATACATTAACAAAGGACTACTAGCAGTTACTGACATGCCAGCTCCAGACCTCAATTAAACTGATTGAAAGATTATGTCTTCATCATATGAAAATCAAGTACAATCCCTCCCGTTAGGGGTTTAGTATCATACAATCATAAAATATATGAGAAGAACATAACCCGTATCATGCCAACAGCTGGTTTTAGAATAATGGTGTTTATCTCCGATGCAAAGACCCTATGAGTGAATCAATATTAGTACCAAAATATGCAATCCTTAATGACCTGACAACAGTATCGTAACTATATCCTCTCCGAATAAGTCTGTTTAAAGGTTTGGTTAGCTTTTGAGGTGAATGCCGACATTTTGTGCTTTGTTAAGAATATTACCATACAATATTGGATGTGAAATACCTGAACGTATAAGATGTCTACATGTTGATTTATATTTACGAATGATGTCCTTGTACCGATGATGAAATTTAGTAAATGTTTTGACTAGTTTGTGATATCGAAAACCCTGGTGTAATATTTTTCAGTAATACAGAGATTTCTTTCGTTGAAATCAAATACTATGCTGAGCCTGACTCAGCTAGTATAACCATGTGATTGTATCGCAATCTCGGCAAATTATAAAGAATAACAACTTGTGTGTGAAGATTGTAGATTATAATTCCACCAGAAGGGATACAGCAGTTTTTACAGAGTGTGTATTGTTTGGTAAACTGAAAGAAATAAAAATACAATATTTACAATATGCACGAAAGAAATATATGAACGTTCAAGGCAATATTAATATCAAGTCAAAAACGAAAGTAGAATTCTCAGTTCAATTCATAGAAATAAACAATTACAGTTCATATTTGTTGAATAAACGTGTTTGTCAAGTTAACGGAATTAACGGAATATATATTTAACAGTTTATAATCGATTTGAAACGTACTTGACGGTGATTTGTCACAATATCCACAGGAGCAGTTTTGTCGTGGCATCCATTTGTAATAGACAGGCGAGGAAGAGAAAGTAAACGGTAGTGAACATACGGATAAGTCCAGATCATTTCCGGAAAATATGAATGTCTGAAAATTCAATCCAATAGATGCCGTAGCAAATACAATTGATAACGTGATTCAGAATAAATACGTTGTTACAAACACGACCGAATCGAACAAGTTGAGATATATAAACACCATAAGATGGTGACGTTCCGAACGTCACCATCTAAAAATGGATAATTAACAATAGGGAATGAAAAATCATCTCTTTTATCATAAATTTCGGTATTAAGCTTCCCGTTAAAGATATAGATATCAAGATCCAGGAAAGGGCAGTGTTCATTGTTAGTATTAGCTTTATTTAAAGTCAGTTCGACAGGATAAATCTCTTTAGTGTAGATACTGAAGTCGTCATTTTTTTAGAGCCAATACATCATCTTTATATCTAAAAGTGTTATTAAATTTTTGAATCAGATGTTGTTTCGATGGGTCTTTGCTGATTTTAGTCATAAACTGTAACTCATAACAATACAGAAACAGTAAGTATACAATAGATGGTGTGGTAACGTAGGTTTTATTTATTGTTATCTTACTTACCTTTAAATCATATTAGAAATGATTGATTTTCAATGCTTTTTATTTTCGACTCAAAAATACATTTTCAACGACTTTCATGTAATAATACTTAAGTATATAAAAAATAGCGCTAAGTATTTGTCAGTAGTCCAGAGCAACTTCGGTAAAATTAATTGAATTCAACAAATTTGTATTTATATCAGTATTATGAATGCAAACATTCTACATATATATTGGTAAAGATAATACTAGCCATATGTCATTTTGTATACAAACACTCTTAAAAACCTTGTATATATGCAGTTAAAACTAGTTACACGACAAACCGAACGGTACATCTCTCCCACTGAGTAATATCTGTCAAATAAGGTCAACAAAAATATCTATGACAATCCAATAGAAAACTATACGTTTCGATCTTTCTCAACCGTAATGATTATGTTTTTAATAATACCGAATCATTTACCTTTAACTTGTTTGTCATCGGCTTTCTTTCTTTTCTTCGTATGAGCTTCCTATTATAAGGAACACCCTTAGCGGGTAATATTAAAATATTCAATAGGGGAAAGAATCAGGGATAAAATATATTACATCAAGGTAAAATCCAATGGTGGTGCGCTATACATTGACAGTGAAATGTAAAAAATCATTTTAGATAAAATATACAATGATATACATAAAATGATAAAACCAATCTACAGAAGGTCATATAACCCAAATAATTAGTCATTCATTTTGCCAGCAGATAGCTTTCTTAAAATTATATAAAAATAAAGTACAAAATAATTGGAACGATATATACAGTAACATTCATTATAGTTCAAAAATTTATCTAATATTTCACTTTTCCATTGTCTATGTTTCACCATCCAATTCTTAATGACAATTGTCAGCCGTCTAGCTTTTTTAGAAGAGATAATCTTTGGTAATGTAGCTTGAAACAGAAGTGTCTTGTAAGCGTTTCCAGTTTAAGAATTAACTCTTCTTTGAATCCAAGTTGTTTGAAATATTTTGTACAGTCCAGTACAAGTTGCGTAACTGATAGTTTATTGTTAAACAGCAGTTTCCATGTTCCAGGAGGAGAGTTTTCAGTCACAAGTTGTTTAATAGGAGTGAAGTATTCTTTTCTCTCACTGCCTAGAATAGGACAAGTTGTTAGGACATGAAAGATATCTTCTATTTCCTGTGGCATAGCAGGCATGTGGGGTCAATTGTATATTGGCTGAACTTGTGTTTGTCGGCTTGCACCATGTAGGTCCCCGTCAGCATCCTTACTTTAGTAGTGGCTTTTCAATTTCATATTTTGACCTACTGAGTCCCATACAGGATGAGTTGATTCTGCAATGCCAAAGTTGAGGTTCAGAAATTTTAAAGATAACATTTGAGAGCTTCCTTTTGAGTCTGAGGGTCCAGAAGGATGAGATTTCTGTTTTACTAATTTCTTCCAAGATAGTTTTGATGGAATTGGAGTGTTTTGTCAAAATGTCCGGTAGATTGTATTTTGATAGTAATAAGGCAGATTGAAAGAAGAAGCTATTGTTGTTGTCAAAGTTCACTGCAATTTGTCTGTTAATGATTTCTAAAATTTTATTGTTGGAGCAGGTTGTAAGGGAGTGTAGAAATGTTAGTTTCCTCTTGTGAATTTCTGCTTCTACAGGAGAACTCAAAGACGTAAGTATACCGCCGGTTTTGCTGTCCTCGTGGCAAGAGCTTGTATTGCACGCAGTGTACCAATATGGAACCTCTCCAAAATATGAATCTGAGTTTTTGTTAGAGAAAGTATTTCAAGGCCATATAGTAGTCTTGGTAGCACATATGTTCTATATATTGTGTAGTAGATTTTAGGGCTTAGTCCATTTGTACCATGAAGTCCTGAATTCATAAGGGCATATTTTGTTCTTCGAGCAGATTTTTCACGGTCTTCTATATTTACTTCATTTTCTTTTTTGCTTGATCTTTTTAGGCCTAAATGGGTAGTTTCATTTGAGAGTTCAGTTATATTTTCTGATAAGTTCCAGGTGTTTGTGCTGTGATTCTTTGCAGATCCGTATCAGATGACTTTCGATTTTGTTGGATGGATATTGTAATGATGTTGATTTGCATATCTTCCAATGGTGTTTAGCATTATTTGTAGTTCTGCTGGGTTAGAGCTTATCAGGGCGATGTCGTCAGCACAGGTAGGCGTTCCACAGTATATATTTCCAAGACTAAATCCTATTGCATTTTTCTCTAATTCTACTAGGAGATCCTCTACAAATATCTTATAAAGATGGGTTGACAATATTCCACCCTGCCTGACTCCTTGGAGTATATTGAAGCTGTCGCTAAGTTCTCCTTGCCATTTGACTTTAGATGTAAGGCCAGAGTATAGATCTTTGATGACAAGCCATAGATCTGGGTGTATATTCCTATCTAGCATTTTGTCGTGGAGTATCAGATGCTGGACTACATCAAAGGCAGATTGGACATCAACAGTAGCCAGATAGAGAGAGTTGTTTTTCCGTTCACATTTGCATTCTGATATAATGAGACTAGCAATTAGTGGACATAGCCCTTCTGTAAATCCAAATTGTAGATCAGTGTTAGGAGTAATACTGAGTTTGCCAAGAATACAGAGTTCATGGAGTTTAGAGATTACAGGGGTTACAGTAATTCCTCTATAGCTGGATACTAGACATTGATTTTTTCCTTTTTAAGTACTGGAGTTAGAATTCCAGTTCTGCACATAAGCCGTACTCATCTGGGGATTTGCCAGTGTTTAGGTTGTCTATAGCTTTGGAGATGTCATCTTCTTTGTATGGTTCTATATTTGTTTGTTGGTTATATAGAACTTCTTCCACGCTGCCTTATTTGGCATAGTTCCAAATATGAGTTATCAAATTTTGATTCTTTTGGGATACTGAGATCTTCATAGTACTTTAAGAATGCCTTTCTCTGTATAGTAGGATTGAATTCTAATTCACACTCTATGTCTATACCTGTTGAATTTGTTCTAGGTTTGGATCTATTCCTATTGATTAATTTGTAGAATAAGTCTGTGGATGGATTATCCATAATTTGTTGGTATAAATTCAATCTATCTTCAGCATGTTCCTTTCTTTGCTGACTGCGGAGATTTTCTTTTCTGCTTTTAGTTGTTTCCTGAAAGGGTGGTCTGGTTGTTTGCCTTCAAATTTCCATTTTCAGTATAGCTGTTTTTAGATATTTTTGGCTCTAGGTGATGCCTTCCAATTTGGACCTTTCAGTTTAATGGGTTTGGTTGGTACTGCTTTGTTTGAGGCTGTAAGTAAGGCTTTTGTGATATTTTGGATGCTGTTGGCTGGTTTTGAGTCAGCTGCAGCTTTGAAATTTCATTCTGAACAGATTTTATATATAGAGGAGATCGGTCTGGTCCCATTGAAGCTTATGAACTGTATGAATTTCTTTATTGGCTTTGTTTACACCAGTGGGGATGATAATGTTAGTCGTCACTGATACTGGCACATGAGCTGATACATTTGAAGATGAATTATTCCAGATTGTATACTTTTTAATCAGATTTTCTTTAGAGGAGAAGATATAATATATTTGTGAGCTTGATTGTCCTGAATGGTGGAAGAAGCTTTGTCTGTCAGATTTATCTTTATCAGCAGTAAAGTTAAGTTCTTGAATGAATTCCTTTAATAATTGATCATGTTTATTATTTCTGGTTTGTAAATATGTCCCATTCAGATCCCCACATAGTATGATAGCATGGGTATTCAAATATTTTGTTGCTATGTTATGAATGAGGTCGAGACATTCTCTTTGTCCTTAGTTGGCATATAGACGTTTATTAGACATACGTCCACGTCTGATGAAATCAGAATAGCTATCACCCTCTCATTTCCGTCAGGAAGCTTTTGAATTTGGCTGTTCCATTGTTTTGGCCATAGGATAGATACTCCTGCACGACCTCTAGGGAGTTTAAAACCTGATAACGGTTCGTTTGTGTCATGGCATCTAGTATGATTATCGTGGTCAGGGAGAATTGAGTGTAGTATGTTTGATTGGCAATCCCAGAGAAAATGTTCTTGCAGGCATACAATGTGTGAATCTTGAGATAGGAGCTGGAGGAAAGATGTATTTGATCTCACTCCCTCTATGTTACAGGTTGTTATTCTGATATTCTCTCTATTAGGATTGTTTCCTCCTGAAGAAGCTGATCTGGTGGTTGTTCTGTGAGGCTCATCTCCTGAAAAAGGTGGTTCTTTTCCTCTACTGTGATGTTATCATCTTTGGGCGGGATTGAGAAGTGTCCCAATTGTTGGCGTTTGTCAAATACCTCTGTCCTACGATTAGACATTTTGTTGTTCAGAACCGTTGCACACTTTGTGTGATGAACTGGCTTCTCTGAGGTAGAGGCAGATATAACATGACGAGTCTGATCGTGCATGATTGGATGAAAGGAGTGTTCAAGAGTTCTGCACTTCTGTAGGATTCCTTTGGATGAGTGAGTAGGAAGTCCAATGCTGTTGAAGGATTGTATAATCTGTGGTGCACCTCTGTTTTGGTCTGACGATAAGTCTCCAGGTTGTTGGGAGCGTTGTCCTGCTGGTTGTTGGTTCAATGGGTCATAATTGTGTGCAGTATGATTCATTATTGGAACAGCTTCTGGATGTTGTTGAGCAGATGCAGTAGCCGTAGTCATGATGTTAGGATGAGGAGTTTGTTGCTGCTGCTGGTATACTTGATGAGGATGATTGCTCTGTAATAAAGAGTTGCCTGTATTGGTCGTCCTATTCTGAAAAGCTTGAATATGATGGTTAGAGGCGATAGGATGAGTTCTGTAACCTTGAATAATATCTGGGAAGGTTCGTGCCTGAGTATGTACACCTGTAAACAATTGAGGTGGTTGTCCATGATGAGGTATATATGATTGATTGAAGTGATTGAAAGAAGGATATGGTACAAAGGTACAAGGTACGGTGATGCTGGATATGATGGATAAGGTTGATGCGGCTGAATATTGTCAGGATGAGGTACAAAATGTTGGTGCACTTGGTTTTGTCCATGATATGGTATATATGGATTTTGAGCATAGCATGGTGGAGATAGATATGAAGATGGATGATCGATAACAATGATTTTACGCTCACTCAGTCTGTCAGAGGCCTTCCAGTGGGGATTTAAATAATCACTTGTTTCACATTTCGATACATAAAATTGACCCCCCTCCCCCATTACTGTAATTACACAACACATCCATAACCCATTTACCTTGCAGACATGCAAAGTGTGTATACGGTTAACAAAAATATTGTATGTACAGTTAATGAAGAAATTATTTCATCAAATAGATCAGATTTTCACCCATGACACAAATTGACTGGGTTGACATTTCTGTCAAAAAAAAGTGTCATCGGGGATAATTGATAAATGGGATTAAATTGACCATCAAGAAGATCAAGAGAATCAGATCTGGAGAACCTTAATAATAATAAGTAATACTTACCACAATTGCTGATACCAAAGGCTATTTTCTATTGGAAATGTCAATAAAATGTTTCGCTGAGCGCAGCCTGATACGACCGCAGAGGTCGAACCTTGAACAGTTGGGGCAAGTTAGGACACAATATTCAAGCTTGATACTGTCTGAATTTGGATTGTGATCAAATTTTTGACATAATATAGGTTTCTTACACAAAATAAATGTGGTTAAAGATCTTAAAAATTTGAAATGGGACATTTAATTTACATAGAATGGTCTGATATCCAAAATCTAACAACATGGTTAGATTCAGCATATAAAAAAAACACCAAAATTAATTTTTTGTTGAAATCAAACAGTTTAATTTTGGACCCTTCAAACCTTAACATGGACTAATTTGAAAACAGGGCCCAAAATAAAAAATCTAAATATACAATAAAATTCAGCAAATCATACAGCTGCAATAATTCAGTTTTTGATGAAAAAAACAAATTTTAATTTTGGACCCTTTTGACCTCAATGTAGACCAATTTAAAAATGGGGCCTAATATCCAACAAAATTATATAAGGTTTCTTCCTATTGTGCAATACTGTACAATTGAAGATTTCTTGCTATTGTGCAATACTGTGCTATTGCGCGATACTGTGTTGTTGCGCAATACTGTGTAATTGAAGATTTTTTGCTATTGTCCAATACTGTGCAGTTGAAGATTTCTAGCTATTGCGCAATACTGTGCTATTGTGCAATACTGTGCAACTGAAGATTTCTTGCTATTGCGCAATACTGTGATATTGCACAATACTGTGCTATTGCGCAATACTGTGCAATTGAAGATTTCTTGCTATTGCGCAATACTGTGCAATTGAAGATTTCTTGCTATTGCGCAATACTGTGCAATTGAAGATTTCTTGCTATTGCGCAATACTGTGCAATTGAAGATTTCTTGCTTTTGCCCAAAACTGTGCTATTGTACAATACTGTGCTATTGCGCAATACTGTGCAATTGAAGATTTCTTGCTATTGCGCAATGCTGTGCAATTTAAGATTTCTTGCTATTGTGCAATTGAAGATTTCAAAAATTTTGAAGAAAAAAAATGAACCCCAAAAAAAAAATTGGAAAAAATCCCCAACTTTTAACCCCCATTTGGAGTATTTACCCCAAACTCAATCCTAGCCTTCCCTTTGTGGTATGGAACCTTGTAGTACAATTTTATAGAGATCCATACACTTAAACACAAGTTATTGTCTGGAAACTAGAATAAAATGCTTCGCTGAGCGCAGCCTGATACGACCGCAGAGGTCGAACCCTGAACAGTTGGGGCAAGTTTGGACACAATATTCAAGCTTGATACTGTCTGAATTTGGATTGTGATTAAATTTTTAACATAATATAGGTTTCTGACACAAAATAAATGTGGTCAAAGATCTTAAAAATTTGAAATGGGACATTTAATTTACCTAGAATGGTCTGATATCCAAAATCTAACAACATGGTTAGATTCAGCATATAAAAAAACACCAATAATTTAATTTTAGTTGAAATCAAACAAAGTTTAATTTTGGACCCTTCAAACCTTAATATGAACTTATTTGAAAACAGGGCCCAAAATAAAAATCTAAATGCACAATAAGATTCAGCAAATCATACAGCCGCAATAATTCAGTTTTTGATGAAATCAAACAAAGTTTAATTTTGCACCCTTTTGACCTCAATGTAGACCAATTTGAAAATGGGGCCCAATATCCAAAAAAAATATACAAGGTTAGAACCCCAAAAATTAAAGACTTAATTAATCCCATCGAAATTGGTTAAAACATTTGTATTTGTTTTCAATTGAAGATTTGTTGCTATTGCGCAATACTGTGCAATTGAAGATTATTTGCTATTGCGCAATACTGTGCAATTGAAGATTTCTTGCTATTGTGCAATACTGTGCAGTTGAAGATTTCTTGCTATTGCGCAATACTGTGCTATTGTGCAATAGAAGATTTTGGCAAATTACCAATATACATAATTTAAAAGCAGTTTAGGTGAGATAAACTTCATCAGCAACATTTTATATTGGCAAATTTCAATGAAGTTCATTAAAGTAAAGTTATTGGCAAATTTCAATAGAATTTATCAATAATAATGTTTTGGCAAATTTCAATATACATAATTTAAAAGCAGTTTAGGTGAGATATTCAAATGAGTTTCAATTACCAACCTTACACTGCCTTTTAAATTATGTTTTGTACTTACTTTTGTCCATTAACCTGGAAACCCTTTTCCCCTTGTTTGCACCTGATTCCTTAACAGTTTGAGCCATAACTTCCAAAGACAATTCTTACCATCCCTTTGTGGTATTCCAATATCCAAAATCTAAATACATGGTTAGATTCAGCATATCAAAGAACCCCAAGAATTCAATTTTTGATGAAATCAAATAAAGTTCAATTTTGGACCTTTTAAACCTCAATGTGGACCAATTTGATAACCAGGCCCAAATATCAAAAATCTAAATACATGGTTAGATTCAGCATATCGAAGAACCCCATATATTCATTATTTGTTGAAATCAAACAAAGTTAAATTTTGGACCCCGATTTTGACCAACTTGAAAACTGGGCCCTTAATAAAAAAAACTAAGTACATGTTTATATTCAGCATATCAAAGAACCCCAAGAATTCAATTTTTGTTAAAATCAAACTAAGTTTAATTTTGGACCCTTTGGACCTTAATGTAGACCAATTTGAAAACGGGACCTAAAATTAAGAATCTAAATACACGGTTAGATTCGGCATATCAAAGAACCCCAATAATTCAATTTTTGATGAAATCAAACAAAGTTTAATTTTGGACCCTTTTGGCCCCTAATTCCTAAACTGTTGGGACCAAAACTCCCAAAATCAATCACAACCTTCCTTTTGTGGTCATAAACCTTGTGTTTAAATTTCATAGATTTCTATTTACTTATACTAAAGTTATTGTGCAAAAACCAAGAAAAATGCTTATTTGGGCCCTTTTTTAGCCCCTAATTCCTAAACTGTTGGGACCAAAACTCTCAAAATCAACCCCAACCTTCCTTTTGTGGTCACAAACCTTGTGTTAAAATTTCATAGATTTCTATTTACTTATACTAGAATTATTGTGCGAAAACCAAGAAAAATGCTTATTGGGCCCTTTTTTGGCCCCTAATTCTTAAACTGTTGGGACCAAAACTCCCAAAATCAATCCCAACCTTCCTTTTGTGGTCATAAACCTTGTGTTTAAGTTTCATAGATTTACTATTAACTTATACTTAAGTTATAGTGCGAAAACCAAATGTCTTCGGACGACGACGACAACACAACGACGACGACGACGATGACGCCAACGTCATACCAATATACGACCGCAAAAATTTTGCGGTCGTATAAAAACATGATGATAAAATAGTTTAATGTTGCAGGTTATTTTCTCTTTTTTGGCGCGAAATATTCTTACTCCTATTGCTTGACGTAACAAAATTTGTATAGAATACAATTTAACTATAGCTCAGCGGAAATAAAAGTTAATACGCAGAAGCATGACAATATATTAATGATAAAATGTGTATATATTACTGTAAAAGATTAGAATTTGACTTTACCAGTATACTTCACTTAGAATTACATTTGAGCGCTAGAACATCTCTGTTTGTAAATCGGTTGAATCCAGGATTCATCCAGGGGTCGAAGTTCAACATATGAACGGAAATTTTGTGTATCAACGGAAAATTTAGTTTGTGCTTTGCATCGAGGCTTGCGTTGCTTTACATCGAGGCCACAGCAGTTCAACCAATCGGGGAATGTTAAGTTGGGACATACCTCTATTTTTACTGAAGGTTTTTTTGGCATAATTAAAACGGAATTATAGAAAAATGAAATGTTGTTAGATACAAAACAGAAAATGATAAACACTTTTAGCAAAAGATGAATTGGATCGGGGTTCTGTGTATTTATATTATTTGTACAACCCTCCTTTACTCTTGGGAAGCGTACGTGTTCTTTACATCGAGGCTTGCGTTGCTTTACATCGAGGCCACAGTAGTTCAACCAATCGGGGAATGTTTATTTGGGGCGTGTGACCTATTTTAACTGCAGGTTTTAGAATATTTTAATCGAAATTATAGAAAAATGGAATGTTGTTAGTACATATAAAACAGAAAATGATGAATACTTTTAGCAAAAGATAAATTGGATCGGGGTTCTGTGTATTGACATTATTTGTACAACTCTCCTTACTGATGCCATATTTTGGAATTTCTGTGACCTAAATGGTTCGCGAAAATTAATATTTTTATATATAGTATAGTCACTAAAACAAAAATTGAGTTAACCTTCCAGTTTGACCAATTTAGTTTGACAAATTTAGACAGAATGGCAATTTAATAAATGTTTAGGAGGGTCATCTTTTAATCTGAATGAGAAAATTTTCACACTTGTCTATGTGTGGTCATGTATGTCTTAGAGTTGCTGGACCAAAACTTTCTAAAATTTATACACTTTGAATACTTTATAAGTCTAAAACAAATCGGAACTTATAAATTAAAATATAATGTCTTATATATATATATCTTATGTATTGCATTTGTAAGTGAGCACTCCTACTCTTTTAAGTTCAGGCCAGTATTTCATATTACCCAGTATTGCCCAGTATATCCGGTAAAAACCCAGTAAAACCCGGGTTTTCCCAGTATTTCCCACTGGGTTGGGCAATGCTCATAATATCTGGGTTTTTTCCATCCCTGTTTACGGGAAACAAACATTTTCCCATACTTTCAATATAATAAAACACTTGTTAAATGGCTATTCTGACAATAGCAAATGAATTGCCCCCTCAACACATAAATATGTATAGTTGCTAGGTACGTTTTTTTTTTTTCAAATTCGGCTGTGACACTTTTCAGACAAAATATTTTTATATATTGCATTGGTGTTTTTTTGTAAGGTATCATTTTCCTGAAAAATAGTACACATATTATTAGATAAAATTTGGTTTTGCTTCAGAATGCAAAGAAGTTGGTTTTTTTTTCAAAATTCCCTAAAAAATGTTTCAGAAAAATTGGTTACTATGCGTGCCGACCCCTTATATGAAATGGTTGGTGGTTACAGAGAATTGCTCTTAAGTGGAATCATAGATTATATAAAAAGGTCATTGAAAAGCCTGTGACTGATATCGTTAAAATTAAATTCCTGCGGAAAGAATAACAAAAACGTAATGCCTAGTGGTAATTTAAATTCAGATTGACGTCGCTGTAAGCTTCCTTTGTTCACGACTACCTAAACTGAATATAGATAATATTAGATATACCATGGAAGTTAAATTCTCATGCTGGATTTATTTAATATTTCATTTACTTCAAGTAGAATGTGGTGAGTTAAATTTTGAGAGTTATATCTTGAGCTTTTATAATCATAGTCATTTTTATATAATTGTATAATATATGATAGTTAAAATAACACCGAATTAATTACCTTCATTGGGAACTCTCAAACCCAAAGATTTGAAAGCATTGGATGTATAAATGCTTGAATACTCAAGGAGCTATATATGACCGAAAATGATCTAAAATCCACAGTCAAATCTGCGTAAAACAATGTTTATCCGAGACAAATGAAACCTTAATTAGTTTCCTAATAGTATCTCAATGAAGAATCGGGGAATATAAGCAAGGTAGGTTATAAATAAAGTCACGCCGACGTACTGACTATGATATCCTCCACTAATTTGTGTGTAGTCTGTAGATGGTTTTCTTTTTAATTCACATAGAGTAAATTGGTTGGTTCATTCTCATTTATCCAACTTTTAAAATTATAGGTAGTACAGGTAAAAAAAGTTGGATAGATGAGATCAAAGGTAATCAAGAACAAAGGGTTTTTCAATTAGAGTTTGGGTTGAATAACAGGTGAAAATAAGACTGAAAATTAAACCCAGATTAAATTTTCTGTAGTACTATTTAGCTATTGTGGACTAAAAATCAAAGAACTGTGATAACATATGTATGTTGTATGTTTCAAAGGGACAATATACATCATTAGTTTAGTTAAAATGTATACAAGTTCTATTGATGTTACTATTGTCCTTATGTATACTTAACTATAGAAAGATATAACAGTCATAGTTTGCCAATTTTGCATAGTACACCTATGTTTTACAGAAAAATATGCCTGTAATAACTAAAGGTTGTTATCACAGCTTCTCTATATCACTCCAAAGCATTTGCTCAGACATACATCATGCTTAATTACAATGTATTTTAATTTATTGTAAGAAATAATGACCAGAGCATGTAATGAGGTTCTGCGCAAGCTTCCCAGTAATTCCCAAGTGTCTCATATAATAAGTTACATTCCTTTAATAACTGAGCCTTGTTATTACAGCTAAGTTTATCCCTTAAAAGCCTCGTCTCATTGATTTATCATGGTTAATCAAAAATGTATTAATTTAATTAAAAAATTAGTTATCAAGGCTATGCATTTAGTTTCTGCACAAAGTCTCAAGAGTTCCCTAGAGTCCATTATAAATTAAAATATTTTACAAATAACAAACATATGTTATTACAGATTTAGAAAATTTAAGGAATAAAGAGTAGACAACTCATGAAAGTATCTGTAATAACACACGCAAGTTATTTTCTGTAATAACCCTATAGAGTTATATCTCTGACTGTATATATATAAACAAAAGCAAAAGCAATTCAAGGCAGGAGCGTGCTTTCTCTGATAAGTGTGACAGGAATAGCTTGGTTTTGATATCTGCATGTGATGGTGGGTGGTTGTGGTCTCTTGGAAATCTGGTAACTAGATTATCTGTGGTGTTTACGGTGCCAGGGCAGTCCATTTCTGTACATTTCAGTATACAAGTTCTGCATCTCTGCCCTGTTTTCTGGTCTTAACACAATATCTGTAGCCTGCAACTGCTAGGTAGTGACCTCTGGCATGAGGAATTAGTTGTACTCTTACTTTTTTTTTTTTTTTTTTTTTTTCTGAGCACTCAGACTGAAGAGTTTGGAACTTAATTTTAACATTTTAACACGATAATCACAATATGACTTAAGTTATAATTAAAAAGTAATAATTAGTATAGAATATTAATAATTAAGAGTTGTTATAGAGTGTTGAACATATATGCAAAGAAAGAAGCTGGGTTTGGGCTTTACTTATTACCGGATTTCAGAGAGTTATCATTAGCTATATTTTAACCAAATAATTAGAAATAATGTATTCAAAAATAATATTAGGATACAGGCCTCAACCTTCCTTCTCATGTTGGTGGAAGAGGTATATGTGGCCATATTATGTCATCATTGTGCTCCGAACATTAAGGGTATTTTATTGAAAAATATAACATATACACACAAATTATAATAAATAAGTATCATACTTCACTAAATTAAATTATTTTTATCTAAGAATATATCTCTATTTCTATGAAATGTAGTGTTAAGAGTATTAATTAAACCACCGGAATTGATAATATAACTAATTTGATAAACTGAATAAACATATGCATATATTGATGGGAATAGTTCCCATGGTATCTTAAATAACAAACAGTTTAATTCATTTAAAACAAAAGTTTCATCATTTATTTCTATTCTAATGAAGTCATTTATATATAGCGTTAAAACACTAGGAATTTGGTTTGGTAAGGAAAGTAAAAGTAAAAGTTGGCTACCAATTATCCATAGTATAAAAATACAGTAAATAAATGGGAAAATAGAAAGCTAAATTTTAAACATAAACTCATTGTTATAAATACTTATATCATTAGTAAAATCTTATTTGTTGCTAGAGTTGTGTCCCTTTACCTGAATATCTCACACAAATAAATAGATATATTTATACTTTCTTTTGGGGAAGGCGTAATTCGGAATATATAAATAGAAAGTCTTTATCACAAATGTATAATAGAGGTGGACAACAAATACCAAATATAAATCTGAAAATAGATGCCATGCTTCTTCAAAGAGTAACAATTTTCTTACAAGGAAATAAATCTGTTTGGACATGTTTTATGATATATTACTTAGGTTATTCATTAAGGAAATTAATTCAGAATTAGGAAATAATAATTACCAACACACGATGATCTTACCAAGAGTTTACACAAAATTAAAAGCTCTCTTAATGAATTATAAGAATAAAATTGACCTACAAAGTTTCAACCCCAAAAATATTTATAAGAAAATTCTTGAAATAGATAATCATAAACATAAAATTGAAATAAAGTACAGCTATGTCGATTTCACAGATATATGGTGTAATATTAGAAATATCAAAAGCAATTACCAGCAAGATTTTATTTATAGAGTTGTGCATAATGCTCTTCCTACTAAAGATAATCAAAAAAGAAGAAATTATAGTAACGTTTCTCCGAAATGCTATTTCTGTAACTCGGAAAATGAAACCTTAAAGCATTTACTGCTACATTGTAACAAATTAAGACTATTTCGAAAATATATATATGTACTCTTACTTGTGCGTTTGCCATTTGTGCAATAATGAAATTTTGGATTGAATGGCTATATATACTACAACATGAGCTTATCTATGAAATGTAGTTTTATAAGAATAGAGTTCATTCATTCATTCATTCACATGTTTTGGAAAGATTGCTGAGTACTGTTACATAGTTTTAATTTTAACACTTGGAGATATGGGCTTGGGTTGTGAAAATGTTTAGATTTTTGCATTGATTAGCAAATATGCTGAACACGAACAATGTTTAATTTGGTAATCATCTTGAATCAGCACCACAATTAAAAGTTAGCAGGTGTCACATTTATTGTTATGTTATAACTTGCACCTACAATTTAAACAAGTAATAAAGAAAATGTTAATATAAAAGATTACTGATTATTGGTTTCTTCTGTATAAATGATGAAACATTTATTTATTATTTAAAATATACTAAATTTTATTTAAAAATAAAATGTAACAAGTTTACTATCGCCTATTTTATATATATTTTTAAATAATATAAAAACATACAGGAACAAATTTACTGTCAAATTTTAGAAAGACACCTTATTATTACTAAACAAACAACCCAATAATTAACAAAAATAAAGAGTTGGCTAAATGAGAACACCTTATTTTAAAAGTTGGATAAATGGGAAGACACCAATTGGTTTTGGTTAGAAATCAACTATTGATTTATCTAAGCAGTCCGCCGCCATTAAAATCATATATTTAACATGTCTTTTTTTTTTTCATTTTGTTTTATTTTACATCAATCATAAGTAAATGTTTAACCATTTTTTGGTGTAGCATAACTATATGTTTTATTATTGCCGTAATACAATAATGGAATGAATAGACGAATCAGGGTTCAGAATAAAGAATCATTTCTAAATTAATACGAATACAAAAAAATTTTAAATACCATAAACAGTAGCATTATATATATATAAAACATGTTTATGGTCAGATTAATATTAGGCATTAAAGAGAAGCGAAAGATTAATATTTGGCATTAAAGAGAAGTGAAAGATACCAAAGGGACATTCAAACTCATAAGTAGAAAAGAGATAGTTTTGTTCTAACGCTGCATTATTTATTTTTTTTTTAGTAATAGAGGTTTATTTTCTATTGTTCATCTTCATTCGTCAGACTATTATGTCCTTAAGATGATTCGCAAAAAGAGGGAGCAATCAAAAGCTACAAGCCAAAAAAAGCCAAACAACATCATGACCAGAAAAAGAATAACTAGAGACTGAGTAACAAGACTCAATTAAAAGGACGGGCAGAACTGCAGAACTCATCTATTCGGGAGTGAAAAGTAGTTCCTGTATTCAGAAGTATTACAAACGAGAAGCGAGGACGTGATTGTGCTTACGATAGGTTGAACATATCGCTAATCATCAGTTACGCAGATCTTTCATAACAGTTAACCAAATCAGGATCGTAAATTTGCGATGTGATACTTTGTACTTTGCCAAAAAAATGAAAGTCCACAAATAGAAAAATGAAATCATCTCTTTTGTCTAAACATTAGTTCTCAATTGTCAATTTCTAGATGTAAGTCAAGATATCAAACATACTTATTACAATCGGAATATCAAATCCTCGTCTTTACGATTATGTTGTTTATAGAAGTCACAGATAAGATACGATCTATGTAAACTTATCGATCCGTTGAATAAACTTTTGTTAAATTTTATCAATTTAACACTGCAGTTCTTTGAATATTGTTTCATCGGTGCTAACCTTGAATTTGTTATAGATAAATTAAAACATAATTAAATTAAGTAAATATGTATAAAGTTATGATCACTTACGGTCTTACATCCTATCGATACCCATAGTTTGACATTGCACGAGGTCATGTTTGGCTCAGACTGTTTATAAAGTCTTTTTTATTAAATTTATTGAATGTGTACTGATTTTTAATAAGTAAAGAGAACATGATTTATTTATTAGTTTTTTTTTTATTAAGCCCATTGGATAACTCAAACCCAAACATTTGGAAAGGGTGTAAAAGACCTTAACATATGACCAAAGTGACCTAAAAAAAGCCAAATTCGTCCAAGTTCAACTTTTCCTGAGGGAGTTACAAAACCATGTCAAAATTTTAGTGTTCGGATTTTTATGAATATATAGGTGTTGACCAATATGTTGGGTGTGGATTGGGGTTTTGAAAATCTTATAACGACACGAATGCAAAATATTTGGCAGTGTTTATCTTCTATTGTTGACAAAAACTCATAAAGTATTGAATTCCATTGACTGTAGGTTGTTTCATGCCTAGGCGACAATATTACAGTGTTATATATTATCTGTACATGAACACGTTAAACTTATACTGAAATAAGAAAGCAAATTTACTTTTTAAAAAATTCGTCAAAGATACCATGCTTATAATCTGATAAGCTAGAGAGTCGTTTCGTCTTCACAAGACTCATCAATGACTCTAAAATCAAATCAGTTGGAATTCCAAAATGATGGAGTTAAGAAACGTTTGCAATCACACGAAATTCTTCGATCAAAAATGTTCATTCCTCCGAACTCATGAACTGAAAGAATTAAAAATACATTTTAAGTTGCACGAAAGCAATTTAGAGTTTACCTGAAAAGATGGATTTAACCAGGAATGACAGCATGATGTCTTAAAATTAGAAACATCTATACTCCTGATTTACATACTTACAGAGATATTATTTACCAGCCAAATCAGACTGTTTCTTCCTCCAAAAAAGATGTAGTTCTTACTTTTTTCATCACTTATATATTTGAAAACAGTTGCATGTGAATAGCTCCATCTATTTTCTGATATTGAAAGTTTAATTGGAATTAACTCATTTTCAGTATCATCATCACAATGCATGGACACCATCAGGAACTGTGCTACTAAGTATCAAAACATACAAATTGGATGTACTTTTAGAATAGCAAAGATTGAGTGCAAGAAATACTGTGGTGTTTGTCCAGGTAATAAAATTGTATCTAATGGCAAAGGCTTGCAACAATAAATAAAAACTTGGTCCATCACCAATAATTAGCACGTGTCATAGGCGAAATATCTTTGGTTTTTTTTTCAGTGTGTTATAACTGGATAACTCACTACGATTGTGTGCAGTATCTACCTGAAATATACTGCATAGTTAAAATTAACGGGCGAAAATATTTTCTTTACTTGTGTGCATGAAATAAATACTTGTCAGATTTACATACGTCGATCAGTGCAGAGATGGATAACAAAACTTCATCCTTTTCGCAAAAATCATAAATCTAACTAATAAAAAGACCATAGAATATTGATTAGGTTATGTTTTGTATTACAATTACAAATTCATCAACACATTTGCATCTAATATGTCCGTGACAGGATTATACCGATTACAAGGTACAACAAATATCGAGATAAAATATATGTTGCAAGCTAAACCTTTTCTTACGCCCAATGAATAAGGTTGAGGGGAAAATCATCAATAATTAAGTCGCCAAAACGGAGTTTTGGAGACTTTATGTTTTTGTCCCGTTTCTTATTATTATTCTTATTATTATGTCACCCGATCGACAATGTCGGGTGACATATTGCTTTTCCTCCGTTTCTTTTTTTATTATTATGGCACCCTCAACGGAGTTGGGTGACATATTGTTAGGACGACATCAAAAGATCAATGTAGGATAAAAACTTAAATCAAATAGTTTGGGGTGGGGGTTAAAATTGCTGCAAGTTTTGTTTATCCAAAATCGATTTTACATATATCCATATTGGTCAATCAATTTTCTCAAATTAATTTAAGAGGGGTGGGGGACAGCAAAAAACTATATGAATTAAGTTTTTATCCTACATTGAACTTTTGATGTCGTCCCTTATTGTACGTTTCTTTTTTCCTTTTTATTATTTTTATTCTTCCACACATTTTGTCCATGCTATTTCTCGGGATTGGTCAGACCCATGTTGATGGAATTATACCATAATATGAACCGCCATGTGAATGCAAGAGACATTGGAATGGTTCAAAATGGCCATCGTTACCATGGAAACTGCAAAAATGTAAAAAAAAATCAAAATTCTAAATCTTTCGTTATAAGAGGCAACCTCTTGAAAGTTTATGTAAATGTTGGCAGTAGTGCCCTGAGGTACCAACAGTACTTGGAATTTTCAAAATGGCTGCCATTGCCATGGAAACTTGGGAAAAGTTTAACATTGATCCTATGGGAAAAAACATCAAAGCAGCATTTTCTTAAGGAATATAAGATTAAACTGAAACAAATTTTATTAATATATAACATGGCATATCAGTCAATGTTAAAACTGTTGTTGGAATTTTCCAAATGGACACCATTACCATGGAAACAGCAAAAATGTCAAAAATCTCAAAATGCTCCAAACTTAATGAAACTCATTATAAATTGTAAATGGTAAGTAAAGATAAAACTTTGGACTTCAGAATTTCCAAAATGGCCGCCGTTGTCATGGAAACTGCAAAAATGTGAAAAATTCAAAAATGCTCAAAACTTTCTGAAAATGTACAAACAAATATGTTGTGATGTAATTATGTGTAAATACTGTTTCAAATTTTCAAAATGGCTGTAGTTTAGTGGCAATGTGGGAAGGGTGCCATCCGCTATTGCTTGCAATGGCAAATCTAGTTATTATTATTTTTCTTCCACCTTTTTTGTCCTGCAGTTTTTGGAGCCAATGGAACCAATCTTAATGATAGTTAACTATAATGAGGAACACAAAATTTCGGGTTGCAGTAGGTCTTAAGAACATTAAAAATGGCTGCCGTTACCATGGAAACGGAACAAATGTGAAAAAATTCAGTTTTTGGTTTTGGTGAATTATTTGGAGATGCTTAAACTCAGAATCATTATATTTTAATACCATGCAGGTGCCCACTATATACTGGTTTTGGATGATTTTGGTAAACATTGTCAAAAATTTCAAAAATATGAAAATGCTCAAAATTTTTTGAAACTTCACAGTAACGATGAGCAACATTGGTAGATGTGGAATTTGGCGTTGGAATTTCCAAAATATCTGCCGTTACCATGGAAACAATGCAAAAAGGTCAAAATGCTCCAAAAACTTCAGGGTTTGGTGAATAATGTTGGTATGCTTTAACTTAAAATCATCAAATTTTTATACAATATAGTTGTCCATTATATACAGATTTTGAATGATTTTGACAATCATTGGAACTACTATGTTACCATGGATACAGGAGCAAAAATTTCAAAAATTTCAGAATGCTTCAAACTTAATGAAACTTCACAATAATGTTGACTGTCATGTGTGGAAGCAGCAATTGGCGTTGGAATTTCCAAAATGGCTGCCGTTACCATGGAAACAAGGCAAAAAAGGAAAAATTATGCGTAAAGTTTGTAAATCCACTAAATGTTCTAAAAAATTACAGAAAGATGTATAGCCATCAGTATATATGTGCATTCACTGTTCAAAATTTTAAAACTGGCTGCAATCTAGTGACAATGGGGGAAGGGTGACATCCGCTATTGCTTGCAATGGCAAATCTAGTTCTTATTCTTCTTTTTCGAAACCCTTAAACTGTCCTACCATTTTCTTGGAAGCTATAGAGGATGGAAACTTTATATTTTTTCTGGGTATGGGTCTGCATCATGGGGTTGCAGAACCCAATGTTCATGATACCAGGGTGTCATCTTGGCATAATTAGGGGCTCAAAGATGGGTGGGGTCAAATTTATTTTACATTTCTTAAATTTGCTACTGTATGTAGAGTAGATGGAATTATAATTACTTTTATGAATATTAAGAGACACATGTCTGCTTCAACATGGAACTTTTTTTATTTCAGTAGGGGGTCTCCTTGGCATTATTTTAGGGGTGAATTTTCATGGAACATTCCAGAACATCAATGTTAAAATTATTCTAGAGACATTAAATGGTATATGATGGTATATAATTATGGAGAGAACAATTTGCAGCAGCAGTTTGACTTTGGAATTTTTAAAATGGCTGCCGTTACCATGGAAACAGCAAAAATATGAAAAACTTCAAAATGCTTCAAATGTATTGAAACTTATAACAAATGTTGCCTAGCTTATGTAGACTTGACTTTTGAGTTTGGAATTTCCAAAATGGCCGCCGTTGCCATGGAAACTGCTAAAATATGAAAAATTTCAAAATGCTTCAAAATTATTGAAACTTAAAACAAATGTTGCGTAGCATACGTAGACATGACTTTTGAATTAAAATTTTCCAAAATGGCAGCCGTTACCATGGAAACTGCAAAAATGTGAAGAAAATTCAAAATCCTTTAAATGTAATGACAGTTTTCAAAACTGTTAACTAGCACTGTGGATACCGCAGAACAATGAATTGGGGTCCGTTTTGGCGACTTTTGTGTTAGCATCCTAACACAGGATTACTAGTTAATCTTGAGTTTTAATGTAACTGGTATAATCATTCACGATATTAAGATTAGTGTTCAATGTTTAAAAGTTAGTATCCAGTGTTGTTTGCCGGTTGCATATTGCAAATGTCGTTATAGAGTTGATGCTGAAATTTTTTATTCCTTTGTTTTTGCTTATAAGAGATCGTCTTATTCTTAACCATTAGAATTGAAATTCAAGAAGAACAAATAATATTGTCAAATCCAACAATTTACATGATTATGGCTTTAGTCTTAAAATAGATTTCATTACAATCTTTTTAAATATGTAATCTTGTGTAATGCTTATTTCGAGATTGAATCTGAACTCTGGTGGATAGATGTCTCATTGGCAGTATCATACCACATCTCTTTTATTTTCATATCATGTTTGATATGAACGGTAATAAATTGAAATGTGTACCTTTACATGAAAAATAGATAGGTACAGATCAATAGACTCCGATAAAAGGCAGTAGATCCTTAAATTTAGTCTGTATACAGTTGAATATTTTTTTCTTTTGCAAATATAATTAAAAGCAATTTCGTTTTACTTTATCCAATAATCGGGCACACATGCCTTACACATTTATTGTTCATGGTCTAACCAAAACGGTAATGCTATTTTGGGAGGTAGCAGGTTGCCACGTGTAAAAAAGATACTTGTAATATTGATATCATTGCTCTGTTAAGTTGTTTCAAACCCTAATGAATGCTTTGGATTTTGATTAATAAAGTTTCTTCTTTAATCATCTCCTTCCCATTATATTGAAATGAAGAAAAATACTTAATAACCGTTGGTTTGTAATGAACCGATTTTCAAATTATTTTAAAAGTAAATAAAATTTCACTTTTAAAGAGAAAACATGAACATTTCTAAAAGGAATACACTGACCTTTTGCTAGTTAAACGCGTATACTATCGAAAATTCTTGCCTAAATACAAGTGAAAACTTTCAAAGGAGCTGTATATCGATAATGTCGTCTTTATATATACAATTATATTTGATTTTTGAGCCTAGGCTCCGTGTTGAAGACCGTACTTTGACCTATAATGGTTTACATTTATAAATTTTGACTTGGATGGAGAGTTGTCTTATTGGCACTCATACCACATCTTCTTATATCTAAATCCATCAAAAACGTTCATCTATGCATGTTGAACGTTCATGTGTTCAAAACTCATTGACCAATGAAATCGTTATAAGGGACCCGTACGACCTTCAACAATGATAAAAACCTATACCGTATAGTCACCTATAAAATGCCCCGACATGACAAATAGGCTCACATTTAAACATGATTTTCTTTAGACATGTCTCGAAATAATCCTAAAAAAAAGATTAAATATTTATAAAGTTAAGGTATAATCCAAAAGTACCCAAAACTAATCCATTTAGATTTAATTAAGGTCTTTCCACTCAGTTAGGAAAGACCTTATTGTTTTTCTATTTTTTTTTTTTTTCCAGCATTTTTTTGACATGGCCTCCCCCCGTTTCTATTGGAGTTATCAAGACCAAATATGGACCATCGATAGACCTCATCATGAACTCTTACCAGATGAGGGCACGTAGGATTTCATCATCCCCTTTGAGAGTTATCTCCCTTTTATTGTTTTTTTTCGACATGGCCCCCTCGATGTTTTTAAAGATATCATCACCTTATTTGGACAATAGGTAGATCTCATCATGATGTATTACCATATGAGGGCACGAAGGATTTCATCATCCCCTTTGAGAGTTATATCCCCTTGAAGCAATTTCTTTTATTTGCAATTATCTTAAAAAGTATTAAAGATAGAATCGATTTGAAAATGGCACCCTTATAAGGAGTTATTTCCTTGAAAAATTATACACAATTTTGAAAATTCTATTTTGAGAACCGGAAGTCGTAAAGACTTAGGACCTTCACCAATAATCTTAAATTCATGTGACCTTTAATTTGCACCCAAGGTCAAAGGTCACTTAGTGCAAAAAAAAATACGTTGCAATTTCAAACTTACATATTAAGAAAACGATAAGAGTTTGCTGCATACATACTGTGTATAAAATGTTCCTCTCGACGAGCTCTACATTTTATACATTAAGCTCAAAAATGTCCGACCGTCTGTTCAAAAGTCACAACGAGATAATTCTTAAAAGTATAGTATTGTGTGTATATCTTTGAAAAAAAACAGATATCAACCTACTATAAACTGCAAACATGATCAGTATTTTAAGACCTTCAATTTGAGGTCAATGTCAGGTCATGATGAAATTTTACCTTGACCTCCAAAGCGTACTATGACCTTGACCTTGTGACAGTTGAAAGGTCAAGTGGTCCTGCGTTGAATGGTGGTAGTCCCATGTCTCTACGACTTCCGGTTCTTAAGTTTGGTATTGCATCATATATTTGATTATTCATTGTGACCTTGATGAACCTTGGAAGTGTCCCAATTTTTTCTACAATGTTGTCCTTTAACTGCAGTTCATTTATCACTTAGCAGATTTGAGATATCTGCTGTCGTTTTAGAGATAATGCAGTTTGAATCTTTGCGAGTGGAGGCATGTATTTCTGAATCAACAACAGCTTACCACCTGAAATTTGCAGAAAATGAAGAGTTTAACATGGTCATATGTTTGACTAATTACCAAAAACTTTCAATGAAAAACTATATAATTGATATTGCATCATTTTTGGCACTTTGCCAAATGCGGTCATTATGTATGTCAAATTGAACGTCAAAATGAGCTCTACTCAAAAATGAAAATTTTTCAACCCCCTTTTCATCCCAGGGCGAAGGGTGGGGTCATTTAGTGCAAACAATTTAAACTTCTCAGATGGTTAGGTTGTCGCATATCAAATGAAAGTCCATAAAGCGTACATTTCAAATAACAAATTGACGTCCCCCGAAAATGCGTTGGGTGGGGTCATTGAGTGCAAAAAATACAATGTCTCATAAGGTAAGGTTGTTATATATCAAATGAAAGGTCATAATGTGTACATTTCAAATATCAAATTCCTGTCCTCCAGAAATGAGTAAGATGGGGTTATTAAGTGCAAAAATCAAACTTTCTAGAAAAATGGTGTTGTCGCATAGCAAATGAAAGGTCATTTGGTCTTCATTACAAATATCATACTTCCGATCTCGAAAATTTTGGCGGAATGGGTCATTAAGTGTAAAAAGTGAAAAGGTTCAAAAGGTATGCTTGTCGTATATCAAATGAAAGGTCGTAAAGAGTACATTACAAAAACATCACTTTTACAGGAAAGACCTTTCAATTGTTTTACAAACAATTGAGATAATAGTTTTTATTATTATTTTTCAAACACTACATTATGTAATATTTTCAAAGATACAAAACAATCTTTATTTTGACTTATAATCTCAGTCGACGATAGTCAAATCCAAAACGTTAAACCAAGACAACACCCTCCCAAGCACAAAAGGAAAGACAATGTCCATAATTGATCTGCAAAACAATATTAGTCAGCATTTCTGTGTTGACATGAATTATCATGGTAAAGGTCATAACTATAAATAAACTGTTTATAAAACTTTGAATTTTTCGAAATACAAAGAATTTTCTAACCCCAGGAATAGATAACCTTAGCTGTATTTGGCAAAACCATTCGGAATCATGGATCCTCAATGCTCTTCAACTTCGTTCTTTATTTGGCCTTTTAAACTTTTATGATTCGAGCGTCACTGATGAGTCTTTTGTAGACGAAACACGCGTATGGCGTACACAACTTTAATCCTGGTATCTATGATGAGTTTATTTGGCACCATGAAACATCCTCCTTAGCACAAAAATAAGAAAGACTCATCAGGGTTTCTCGATTCAAAACAGTCGAAAAGCCAAATCAAATACAAAGTTGAAGTTTCCAAAATGTTGTGCCATATACGACTAAAGCAATCTACACCTGGATAGAAAACCCATTAGAATATTTCAACATTTCATTAACAGAAAATTTTCAGGAAATGAACATAATCTATAGTTGTTAATTTCTGTGTCATTCGGTCGGTGTCTCATTGGCAATCATACCACATCTTCTTATTTTTATATATGATGAATGATATTTCATGTTAGCAGAAAAGTGCTGAGTTTTGCCCTTGGGGACGAAACATACATCAGCATTGGCATCGATCCAGTGATTATTTAAACTCATCAAAGAGACCAGGCTTATAGTTTTTACGCCAGACACCCGTTTAGTATACATACGTTTTATTAGTGGCGCTCGAATAAAACAGTCGAAAGGCCGAATCAAACTCGAATTCAGAAAGCATATACGGCAATAGTTATCTATGTGTGGGTGAAAAATCCTTAGTATATTAATTTTAAAAAATCAACATTTTAAAAAACATAAAATTTACAGATTAATGCTATTTATATAATGGTGTTAAAAACAAAAAAAGCAGATAAAAATCAGGAGTTTCTTACTTTTGAAATATGTTAAAATTGAAGAATCTAAGACTTATTAGTAGATGTTCTTTTGCAAATTCTAAATTTGGAAAAAAGTCAGCATTTTGAATATAAACTTGTTTAGACTAAGTCAAATTTGAATTTGACCGTGCCATTTTAAAAATTGTATGAACAGTTAAGCGTTCTAAATAATAAATACTCATTTTTAGATATGACATGAAAACATTGTTTAACGACTTGCATTTCAAGCAATTAGGAAACGGTTTTTATCATACTCCACTCAACTTTTTAAAAGGGAACCAACAATCAGAACAGAATCAGAAAATACATTTATGGAGGTAGAGAATTTAAACAACAAAAACATTGCAGATAATAACATTGGCATCATTGTTAATTCAATAAAAAAATCTGAAAATCTGCTTTTGGACAAATTCGGCTTAAGCAGTAAATATTTTCATTTCATTTTGTTATTCCATTAAAAAAGTTAACTATTCTTATACAGATGCAGTCATTAAAGCTTCATCATCCAGGGAAACAACAAACTTATACCAAAACATTTTAAGAGAGACGACGACGTTAACACAAGGCGTGATAACATCAGAGAAAATATCAGTTTTTCCAATAACACATGTATTATCTACATCTCATGTAGTTGACATAGCAGAAACAACGCCAATATATGTATCAACAACAAAAATTCTACCAACAACCGTTGATCGAGTTGTTGAATCGTCGACAGATTATAATTCAAAAATATTCAGTCAATACATAAAGCCATCATCGTCTGACATTTCATTACCAACACCGAGTCTTTCCGATCGACTGAATACGTCACAATCTCGAACCACCGACACAACTGATATTTCAACATTTTCGGGAATCAATAGGCTTTTAAATACAGCAACACCAGTTGTACGAATACATGGTATGTTATAATTCGCATTATTGATACAGTTCCAGTTGTTTTAAGTATTTTGTTACTCTGTAAATGGTCCTTTACTAAAAATATCAAGTTTGAGAAACGTTCACATAAAACAATTTAAGTTGGAAAGGATATGCTTTCAAATTTGGAAAATGTTCTTGAAATCTCCCGAGAACAATAATGATTTGGAAAAGCACATAGCAACCATATACTTTGGAAAGCATTATGACCTTCACATAAACATGGAAAACTTAAATTCCAAAAGGTGTGATAACAATTTTTATTATTATTTTTAAAAGATTCTTCATCGATCACAGGTACACATAAAATCGTCCTATCAAGGAGCGTTTCGTACAGTAAATTTCTCATGATTTGTTTTAATTTAGTTGGGTCACTTCCCTTACTATTGTCATAATTCTCTACAAAGAAGCTTTAAAAAGTCAATAAAACTAGAACACACCCGCGAAATCGCGGGCATTTAGAGCTTGGTTGAAAGTATGTAAACTGTTGTAGGGAGAATTTTTGTAAAAGATTTTATGTCTGGAAAATTTCAGAAAAGGTATCAAAATTCATAGGTACTTGGAGACAGGACACTTTTTTTAAGCCCTCTCTCTTTTTTCCAAAGTCCATTATTTTTTTTTTTTTTTTTTCTGTTAAATTCCATTATTTTCGCGTTTCTGTATACTATGAACATACGTATACTATAAATAAAGTGTATTTGCTATTAACTATCAATTTCAAGTTTCTTCTCCACGGCGATCACTGCTATATTATATTAGAGAGTCTCTATCAACGCGAAAATTATTGTCCTGTCCCCGAGTACTCTTATGAAAATTATGTTTAAGTTTAAAACCGGAAGTTTTGTATGACTTAAAAGTTGGTCTGATGACGGAAACAATATCCGGACGCCTTTATTTTCGTTTTTCTCCCAAAATAACCCAAACTGAATAGTCATAAGAATAGATGACAAATGCGACTATGCATGGTACCTATAGAACACAGAGGCATGATGATTAATTTATTGTGGAAGGAAGAGAAGCGACACACAAAATGAGGTCTTCTCGTTTAATAGTATAGATGTTTGATTCGATATTTTACATCAAACTTTCAACATTGAAATCGCTTTTGTTGAAAATTGAGAAATCTAGAATCTGCTTAAATTTTGGTAAATGACCTTTTATGAGCTATTGAAGTCTTATATGAAAAGAAAAGTGGGTGTTATGGGGCAAAATATTTTACCCTGTATCGTAGGGAAAAAACCAAGGAGTCTGAACATCTGACAAAAATTCCTAAACCTGACCTGGCTTCATCCTTCAAAAACTCAATTACATAATGTACCAAATGAAAAATAAAAAAGTAATCTTTTTAAACAAGTTAATGGTAGTAAACGGTGAACCGTACATGAAACAATCTAACTTATAGTTGGTATCCAATGATATCATAAGATGTTTATACTATAATCGATATAGGTATAGATCGTTAACGGTTTGCGCTGCCATTCAATGGTACTCTTTTGCATACAATTTTCGTATTTTGGTTAAGGATTATGTCAGGGATGTGTATACAAGCGGCATAAAGAGTAAAACGGTATAGACCGGTAAGCTTTTGGTACTCTTTTGCATACAATTTTCGTATTTTGGTTAAGGATTATGTCAGGGATGTGTATACAAGCGGCATAAAGAGTAAAACGGTATAGACCGGTAAGCTTTTGGTACATTAATCCTACAATTCAATGAAAAAAGATTTGCTATTTGTGGTCATTTTAGTGTACACGCAATGTATTTTTGGTAAATATCACGGTTATGCCATTGACTCTTCAACAGTGACCAAATGAAGTAGAAAGTTAGCAACTATAGTTCATCTTACGACCTTCATTAATGATCAAAATCAATATCGCATAGAAAGCTATAAAACGCCCCAAAATGACAAATGTAAAACAAACCTAACCGCCTGATTTATGTACAAAACAACGAACGAAAAACAAATATAATATGCAACAACAAGCGACAAAAGAGAGAGAAAAGATACAAAAGGGTTAGTCAAACTCATAAATCGAAAACTGACAATGCTATGACAATAACAAAAAACGACCAGAAGACAAGCAACAGTAAACAAAACACAACATTGAAAATATAAGACTGAGCAACACGAACACCACCAAAAACTCAATTATAGGCTCCTGGCTTAGGACACGCACATACAGGATTTGGTGGGGTTAATATGAACATAAGGAGATGTTGTATGATTGCCAATGAGACAACTATCCACCCAAGTTCATATGAAATGGATGTAAGCAATTATAGGCAACCGTACAACCTTCAACAATGAGAAAAACCCATACGGTATAGCCGGCTATAAAAGGACTCGACATGAAAAATGTGAAACAATTTAATTGAGAAAACTAAAGTTTGGCTAAACCTCCCCTAACCTGGGACAGTGGTGTAAAAGCACAATATAAGAACAAGCTATTTAAATCAGTTGAAAAGGGCTGAACTCATCAGATCGATACAAAGCACAAAAACAACTATCAAAAACACAAAAGACACAAAGAACAGATCTGAGAGTATTCAAAGTTACTGAAAGCTAGTTCAAAGCAAATAACAACTATCAAAAACACAAGAGACACAAAGAACAGATCTGAGAGTATTCAAAGTTACTGAAAGCTAGTTCAAAGCAAATAACAACTACTAAAAATTCACGGATGTAAGATTGTTATACCAATAAATAAACATCCAACTGCAAATGAATTTAGTTTAAAGACGTCATTAACAGTCAGAAAAAGCATGACCTTGTGAAATGCCAAAATATCTGTATTGACAGATTGAAAGCCCGTGAATGTACATATGTGTACAACAATAATATTTTACTTGGGTTTTAATTCATTTGATAACAAAATCAACATTTATATCGATAAAAAACAATATTCAAAAATACAAAATAGTGTTAAACTGGTAACCTTTCGAATTAGTTTATTTAAAGGATTGATATGTTAACCCGGATCGTATCTAAATTTGCGGGCTCGGTAAACAAGATCACAGTAAAATTACCATACACTAGCTACACCTTTTTTCAGGACATTGCCCTTGCACTTGTAAACACGGATTTAACTGGACAGCATTAGGTTCATATTCAGAAAGACAAGACCTTCGAAAGAAGTTAATAGGGAAACTTGAAGAGACAGATAGAGAACTAAAAATAACAAAGAAAACACTCTCAGCATATGTGAGATCAAAGATATCAGCAAGAGATAATAGAACATCATCAGTGGTCATGGGAACTGTAGGTTCTATTGTCATAGGTTTAGTAGTAATTTTCATTATATTCTTAGATCTTTTCCCAGTTATAAACCCACAAGGAATAGGATAAAATCTTTGTAAATAATAATCCATCTTTACTACTGACAATGCATTTCTTATACTGTGAATTTATTATTATTCGTGAGGTACCGACTTTGGGGATTAGTGGGTGAAGGTGAACCACGAATTTAAATGTTCAACGAAGCATGGACTTTTATGCAGACTTAACGAAAACAAGAAATCAAATATCTACAAAGATACAATTTTCCTTCAACCAAGGAAACATTGATACATTTACCCACGAAAATAAATGATTCCGCAATATATAAAGATATGATTTATTTGTTCAGTGTATGTTCAATGGTGTTAATATGTCCTTTGATTGAGTTAAGCTATTTCAGTTGATATTTTATAGTGTGTTTTTCTATGTTGTGATGTTACACTATTGTTTCAGAAAAAGGGTGAAGGTTTGGTACCATTAAAACGTTTAAACCCGCTGCATTTGTTTGCACCTGTCCTAAGTCAGGAATCTGATGTTCAGTAGTTGTCGTTTGTTGATGTGGTTCATAAGTGTTTCTCGTTTCTCGTTTTATATAGATTAGACCGTTGGTTTTCCCGTTTGAATGGTTTTACACTAGTAATTTTGGGGCCCTTTATAGCTTACTGTTCGGTGTGAGCCTAGGCTCCGTGTTGAAGACCGTACTTTGACCTATAGTGGTTTACATTTATAAATTTTGACTTGGATGGAGAGTTGTCTCATTGGCACTCATACCACATCTTCTTATATCTATGATTTATGTATTACTCTTCTTCTTCTTATGTAAATATACTTCCAGGAAATTGAATAAAACATTTAGTTCTATTATCAATGTGAATATGAGTTCATTCCTCAAAATTAAATGGACAAATGAAACAAAATAAAAATTCTAGATACTTAAAGTCGCAAGCGATTTATTTTCGCGACTTTTGCGAGTAGATAAATAAAGCGAATATTTAAACTTTGATCTTCCCTAATATAATTACATCGCGAAAATAAATCGCCGCGAAGTCGACTAGAAAAGGCTAAACGCAAAATAAAGTATCCGCGAAAATATGTTCGTTTACTAAAGTAGTACTTATTTGACTTCGATTGAAATATCTATAAAAAACTTTCAGTTCAAAGCAACGATGGCTAAAAGTCCATTTCGTCACGTGATATATTCATGCCCCATCTACTTATTTGGTTTGGGATTCGTATCGTTGTTATAAATGCAAATACTTAAGCAAACCAGTAAATGTTGTATATATATTATAATAATTAGCACTTTACATGGTCTATTCTATTCGCTTCCTAAAAATACTGTTGACAAACAACCACATTATAAAATTGACCTATTTGCATATTGCCTTAGCCTTAGAACAATAAATAGTCTTGCTCTTCAACTCGTACTTTATATTTTGTTTTTAACTTTTTTTATTCGAGCGTCAAAGATAAGTCTTTATAGACGAAACGCATACAACATCATAAGCCTGGTATTTTTGTGAGATTTTCAAGCCACATTCGGGAAAAAAATCCAACTGGAGGCATCTGCTCCATAAAAAAAGATCTGGATTTAAGGCGTAGGGGCAATAAGGCCCTTATTTGGTCCAAATGTTAGTGTAAATTGAAAAGTTACCATATATATTCTTAATTTTGTCATAACTACACTAGGGTACAAGGTTTTCAAAAGAAAATAAAAACAAATTTTACATTTAACGAGTTACCATGGCAACAAACCATGACGGAATTTGTACATTTTGTTAAATGTCTTGATTTTCCTTGTTTCACAACAACTTTTTAGTATAAATCAGATAGGAAAAGTGTGTGCGCACCCAAGAAACAACTATATTTTGTAAGATTATGTCATTAGTTATAATAAAGCTTCTCTTTAAATTATGACGGAATTTATATATTTTGTTAAATATCTTGATTTTCCTTGTTTCACAACAACATTTTAGTAAAAATCAGATAGGAAAAGTGTGTGCGCACCCAAGAAACAACTTTATATTTTGTAAGATTATGTCATTAGTTATAATAAAGCTTCTCTTAAATCAGTTTGTTCTTTCTTGGCTGTGCACTATGTTTCCGCAATGGAAATAACCGTGGAAAACTGCATATCTTCAACAGTTTTCTATGTTTTCTTGAGAACGATGAATATTATGATGTAATTGTGATGTCATAACATCCAAAATCTTATGTAATTCATCTATATTTCTTGATTTTATGCATTTCCAAAAATAATGTGCCAATTTGAAATAGTTCTCAAAAACTTTATTTTCTTGGGCCAAAACCGGGCCTTAATGCCCCTACTCTTTTGGTGTCATTCATTACTATTCAGGCATACAAACGACCAATGTGATCACAATTACAGCAGGTATTCTTGACTTGATTGTGAAAAAAACAGAGGATAAATTATCTAAAACAACATCATAATTATATAACTGGGAAAGTAAAAATAGGCGTACACACAATGCTAAAAAGTAAAACAGGCATACAAACGATGCTAAAAAGTAAAACAGGCACACAAACGATGCTAAAAAGTAAAACAGGCATACAAACGATGCTGAAAAGTAAGCCAGGCATACAAACGATGCTGAAAAGTAAACAAAGCATACAAACGATAATGAAAAAAAAACGAGGCGTACAAACGATGCTGAAAAGTAAACCAGGCGTACAAACGATGCTGAAAAGTAAACCAGGCGTTCAAACGATGCTGAAAGGTAAAACAGGCATACAAACGATGCTGAAAAGTAATCCAGACGTACAAACGATGCTGAAAGGTAAAACAGGCATACAAACGATGCTGAAAAGTAATCCAGACGTACAAACGATGCTGAAAAGTATACCAGCCATACAAACGATGCTGAAAAATAAACTAGGCTTACACACGATGCCGAAAAGTGAAACAGACATATAAACGATGCTGAAAAGTAAAACAGGCATATAAATGACCAATGTAATCCAAATGGTAGCAGGTATTCTTGACTTACTACTTTTAAGTGACAGTTATCTTACTTGATTATAGAACACTTATCATAAAGGTAAAAGCTGAAGGATGTGTATGGTTGTAAGTCTTTCAATACGAATCTTTAAGTAATAGTGAGGCATGCATAAATTAAGGCAAACAGTAGTTTAACGTTGTTCAAATCTCATAAATAGAATAAGAAGAAAAAACAAGATAACAAAGAAAAATTGAGCAAATCGCATGAGCTCCAAAAAAGGAGACCAGGTATGTCGACAGGGTAAGCGTCTAATTCAATGCATACCTCACCCGCCGTGAGAATTCACACAGAATCAAAAAATCACAATCGGGAATAGGACATAATCGGTTAAATAACAGATTAGACGACTATTATGGTATCTGAAGTTCTAAGACTGCGAAAACATGTCGCTAGTGAGTTGAGTCACAGAAATGTCGTATAGGTCGACCAATTCGTGATGCCGATCCTAAAACCATCCAGTGTAGATTTCAGTCGTTCATCCTAAACTATGTTGGCGCAGTTTTTTTTTATAAGGAGCACACCCCTGATAATAAAGTTTGTATAGTGTGAGCATGCACGTGTGTAATGTATCAACTGGTATATGTAAACGCCATACTATGAAACCGAGGGATTGTTACTGCCGAGAAATGGGAACTTGATAATTGAAAAGTTGAAATCATCGCGCTCGTCATAGATTCTAATTTGAAGTCGTCCATCTGTTTCAACACCGAGGAAATTATACGAAACAACCCGTTTAGTTCCGATGGTATACTTACCCTTAAGTTCACTGTGATAAATAGTTTACAAGCACTCACTGAAATGTGAATTATTGAGTGACAGGAAATAATCAATATATCAGAAAGAGAATTTAAAGAACTTTGGAAGATGTTTTGTTTTTGTCTTTGAGAAGGTTTTGCATGCATTCTGCTTCAAATGTGTAAAAAACAAGTCGGCCAGTAGGGTGCACAGTAAGTACCCACTTGGAATACCGACAAATTGGAAATTCCATCAATATCAAATAAAACATACGAAAGGGAAACTATTACTGAAAATTACCGCTTCTGTGTTGACATGAATTACCATTGACATTGTAATATTTATCAATTAACTGTTTCCAAACTTTGAATTGTTCGAAATATAATGGATGTTCTATCCAATGAATGGATTACTTAAGCTTTATTTGGCAAAACCTTTCGGAATGTTTGACCCTCAATGCTCAACAGCTTCTTACTACATCTAGAAACTTGAGGAATCATGCAAAATCAAAAGAATTAAAAGTGCAAGAAGTATAAAAATAATTAGATATTTAACATTGTGCCAAATGCAGCTAAGGCAATCTATTGCTGAAGTACACAAACTTTAGTAATTCGAATATTTCAACAATTTATGAACAATAAATTCCCAGAAAATGAACAAATCCTTGATATTTCATGTCAACACAGAATTACGGACTACTGGGCTGGTGATATCCTCGGGGACGAAACGTCAACCATCAGTTACATCGACACAGTGGTTTTAATACCGCGCTGAAGTACGTTCATTATTCATTTTTCATTATTCAAAATTCAATAATGAATAATAAAATAGTTCACTATTCACTATTCAATGTTAAGTGATGAATAATGAATAACGAAATAGTTTATGTTTCATTATTCAAGATGAAGCGGTGAATAGTGAAATAAAAATAAAAAAATTGAGGCTGTGACACTATAGCTATATCCCGTATTTCTAAATTAGTCTTTTTGGTGTTATCTAACAAATATTCAAATTGATATCAGAAAAAATAAACAAAAACACTAGCTCTTTAAATTTTAATTTGATTTACTTATCTGGTTCCTAGTTTCGGAGGATAAACTAGTGAGTTTTCCTAACTATTTTTTACAGAAATTCCTTGGTTCAATGTATGGACGACCTGAATATTATTTTCACTGGACCTTTGCTATTCTTCATCCTCTAATTATAGATACAACAAGTCGATTGTTCAGCAATGACCATTAGAGGGGTTACGGAGGACCTAAATGCCAAAATACGCGTGAAAATTAAGAAATAGCCAATTTTGAATAATGAAATGGATATTTTGAATAATAGAATGGACTGCTGCGACCCTTTAGCCCCTAATTATAGATATACCTTATACCCCATACGAAAGCTTATTAAGAGAGAAACAAAAGGTATATAGTCAATATGTTCCGCAACGCATATCAGAGGAGTAACGAAGGACCTAAATATCGAAATACGCGTGAACATTAAGAAATAGCTTATTTTGAATAATGGAATGGACTGCTGCAACCCGTCAGCCCCTAATCAAGGAAAAATTTATACACCAAATTAAAGCTTATTGATAGAGGAATAAACTGAGTATAAACGATATGTGCCGCAATGACCATTAGAGGAGTTACGGAGGACCTAAATGCCAAAATACGCGTGAAAATTAAGAAATAGCCAATTTTGAATAATGAAATGGATATTTTGAATAATGGAATGGACTGCTGCGACCCTTTAGCCCCTAATTATAGATATACCTTATACCCCATTCGAAAGCTTATTAAGAGAGAAACAAAAGGTATATAGTCAATATGTTCCGCAACGCATATTAGAGGAGTAACGAAGGACCTAAATATCGAAAATACGCGTGAACATTAAGAAATAGCTTATTTTGAATAATGGAATGGACTGCTGCAACCCGTCAGCCCCTTATCAAGGAAAAAATTATACACTAAATTAAAGCTTATTGATAGAGGAATAAACTGAGTATAAACGATATGTGCCGCAATGACCATTAGAGGGGTTACGGAGGACCTAAATGCCAAAATACGCGTGAAAATTAAGAAATAGCCAATTTTGAATAATGAAATGGATATTTTGAATAATGGAATGGACTGCTGCGACCCTTTAGCCCCTAATTATAAATATACCTTATACCTCATTCGAAAACTTATTAAGAGAGAAACAAAAGGTATATAGTCAATATGTTCCGCAACGCATATTAGAGGAGTAACGAAGGACCTAAATATCGAAATACGCGTGAACATTAAGAAATAGCTTATTTTGAATAATGGAATGGACTGCTGCAACCCGTCAGCCCCTAATCAAGGAAAAATCTATACACCAAATTAAAGCTTATTGATAGAGGAATAAACTGAGCATAAACGATATGTGCCGCAATGACCATTAGAGGGATTTCGGAGGACCTAAATGCCAAAATACGCGTGAAAATTAAGAAATAGCCAATTTTGAATAATGAAATGGACTGCTGCGACCCTTCAGTCCCTTATTAAGGAAAAACCTTATACACCATTCGAAAGCTTTTCGATAGAGGAACAAAATGGTTATAATCAATATGTGCCACCCTGGCACCCAGTAAAATGTGTCTAGAGAATCTAGACAGAAAATTTTAAACTCTTACCAAGTGCAGTTTTTGATTTGACAACAAATGCACCTGTCCCATTTCTTTTCCATGTTTCTTTGCTGTTACATGCACTGCAACTACTATAAGGTATGGACAAAATGCTCCACTGCCTCCATGCACCTCCTAGGCCGTATTTCCGTTCGCCGACAGTATCCGCAGGGACAGCCACACATCTTAAAAAACAGATTCTGCAATAGGTGGTGAGCTAGACTAGTCGTCGACCTTCTTTCCATGTTTCGTCAAACGAAAGGTCACTGTGATCGGACACCGATTCTCCAACGTCCCTAGCTGTCCAAGCAAGTGTGGACACTCACAAAAACTTATATGATCTTATATGTTGAGAATCATTTAAGACTGTGTGATCTTTCAGGCTGAAGCTATTTGTATTCTTCATTTTAAAAGAACGCCTGAATTTATCCTTTTTGACAAACCTTCCTTTCTTCCGTGCGATCAGCTGAAGGGAAGTTGTTTACCAACGTAACCAACAGACGACATCGGAACTGTTACCGTGACATAGAAATATAAGGGGACATATCCAAAGATTAAAACAGGGAACCTGTCCCAAAACATGTGCCTGTCCCAAGTCAGGAGCCTGTAATTCAGTGGTTGTCGTTTGTTTATGTGTTACATATTTGTTTTTCGTTCATTTTTTGTACATAAATAAGGCCGTTAGTTTTCTCGTTTGAATTGTTTTACATTGTCATTTCGGGGCCTTTTATAGCTGACTATGCGGTATGGGCTTTGCTCATTGTTGAAGGCCGTACGGTGACCTATAGTTGTTAATTTCTGTGTCATTTTGGTCTCTTGTGGACAGTTGTCTCATTGGAAATCATACCACATCTTCTTTTTTATAACCAGTCTTAAATCAGTAAAACGTTGTTATCTCCCTTAGTATCGGAAGTCACCTTAAACATATTGATAGTTTAATCAATATTTGATTGGTTGAGACTATCCCACGTGTCATTGAACAAATCTTCATATTCCATTCTAAGGATCATATTCCCCTCTGAAATGTCGGGATTACTTCGTGCGACGTTACGCGCTGTTAATGTATAACGTTTTGAACTTCTTATTCTTCTTAAAATAGCGATAGCAAAAATCATTATCATGTTCAAATTTATTTCAGACGATAAAACAAAAAGACTTATAATTAAATTTTGATCCTTACTGTTTATCAATGGAAATCGTTTTAGATTGACTTACAAAACAAGCGGATAAGAAAAAAAAGTGTATGCAAAGAATATTTAATGTATTGATAGTAAACAAAGCATAGGCAGTGGAATAAAACATTCATTTCCTTTGCCTCGGGAGATATGAAGATTTGCTCACCCTCGAAAAATCATATTTCCCTCAGGCAGAGCCCTCGTGAAATATGAATATTCTTGGGTGAACAAATCTGCATATCTCCCTCCGGCACGGGAAATAAATGTATAATATCATATGCATTGCAAGGAGACAAACCAATACTTTTTGTAGTTTAACATTATTCCAGATGTCATTTGCCGAAATATTTATCAATTATGGACTTTTGACGAGGTCAATACGTTATATATGGACCTGTTCAGATTATTTTGACCGAGGACGAAGTCCGAGTGTCAATATAATCTAACAGGTCCATATATATAACGTATTGACTGAGTGAAAGTCCTTAATTTCTATATTACATATGTAAATAATGTATTAGGAAAATGACGTTCAGTGTTCTTTCTGTGGATTTTTTAATTGTATTTTGCATGAATTTTAACATGTTACTGAAAACAAGGATTTGTATAGTACTATACAAATCCTTGCTAAAATATCATTTTATCATTTTAAACTTCATAGCTTGTTGCATTAGCATTGATTCTTGTATTCTTATCGTCTGCATTTAACATAAAATTCTTGAAATCTCCTGATAAACTTGCAACTTTTCTTTTCTGATGTGGGGCTTCCTCCGTGGCAGCTGAGGGTGAAACAATTTTTTTTTTTTCTCAGGGTCATAAACAAATTATTTTTTTCTCCAAAAACTGGAAACAAACTTTTTTTTCCAAAAAAAATCAATAGCACCCAACCCCACTCCCCTCCCGAAAAATGGTTACTGCCTAAATAGAAACACAGCGTCAATATACGAAAAAATAGAAACGTAAAATAACATTTGAAACACGTGATCGTCATATCCAATGAAAACATTAGAATGCTACACCATATGTATATTAATAGGTGTTCAAAGAAGAACAATGTTATCAAATATTTGTCCCAAATGGCTTTATGACTTGGTCAGGAATGATCAGGAATTCTCACAGGGAAATGTCTTGCCCGTGTAACTGATGATGGATGGGCAATGGCTGCTTAAGTTCAACTGCAAATTAATATGCATATTAAGAATGAGAACATGTGAATATAATATGAATATTAACCCTGCTTTGTATTAAACAGACAGGCTGAAAACTGATGAAAATTGAATTCTATGTTGAAAGACCAAAATTGCAGGTTTTAATCTAGGTATAACAAAACATTTACATTATCATTGACCCATGAATATAAGGTCAATTTCAGATAAACCCTGTCAGATGCAAATATAAACCATACTACACCTTATTTACAATCATTTTATACACTCACTATTGTTCTGACCTAATCATAATAAAATGCACTGCAGGGCACAGTTTGTTACAACCACAGAGGTTGAACCATGAACAATTGGGGCAAGTATGAACACAATATTCAAGCTTGATACAGCTCTTAATTTGGATTGTGATAAAATATTTGACACAGCATAGGTTTCGGACTCCAAATGAATGTGGTATAAGAATTCAAAACTACATTTACCTATACCCTAATATCCAAAATCTAAAATAAGTTAGAATCAGCATTTCAAAGAACTCAAAAAATTCAATTTTAAATTTTTTGATTTTGGACCCTTTGGACCTCAATTTGAACTAGTTTGTTAACAGGGCTAAAAATCCAAAATCTAAATACAGATCACAGTTACCAGTAGATTCAGCATATCAAAGAACCACAAGAATTAAAAGTTTGATTTAAATCAAACAAAGTTTAATTCTTGTGGTTCTTTGGACCTCAATGTGAACCAATTTGATAATGGGCCTAATATCTAAATACACAGTTTGATTATATAAAAAAAAAAACCAAAGAATTCAATTTTGGGTTTAAATCAAACTTAGATTAATTTTGGACCCTTTGGACCTGAATGTGAAGCAATTCGAAAACAGAAATACACAAACATTGTTACAGATTCAGCATATTAAAGAACCCAAAGAATACATGATTCTCGTCGAAATTGAAATTGGTCAAGAAACAAAATTTAATAATGTATACAAAGTATTGGTGTTTGTTTGGTTCCTAATTCATAAACAGTTTGGGCCATAATCACCAAAATCAATTCCAACTTTCCCTTTTTGGTTTGAAATCTTGTATAATAATTTCATAGAGTTATTGTCTGGAAAACATGTGTCTACAGACCACAATGACGACATATCCACACCATTATAAAATGGCAAAAGTTTTGCAGTCTATAAAAACTTAATGTTGACCACACTTCAAAAAAAGGCCAAGGTCAGATGTATCTCATCAGACAATCATATTCACATTACAGTCATTCTGTACACCATACATTGTTGACCTAGAGAATCTGACCAAATCATGGAACCGAAATGATGACCAAATGGTGCAGTATAAGCCACTCAAATTAACAAATTTTTCGTTAACCTTTTCTTATCCCAATCCATGCAATGTGATACAAAATATATCTCTTCATGTGAGAAATAGATCACAGGCAATAACCATAAGAGAATTAATTGTCCTTATTACACATAAAACTGTCAAATTAATTTGAAAACAAATAATGTACACATACCCTTAAAATGGAATCAAGATAATGTTCATATGCCAGAGTAAACCAGACCATAAGGCAACTGCATACAAGACATGGATTAACTCATTCTTCTTCAGTCTGGATTATGAAGTTTTATATCAGGAGCATCCACTGCTAGATCTGTATCCCTGTGTTTTGTATCTGATGAGCCTTTATATAAACTAGATCATTTTAGAATTCTAGATCTATTTATTGGCAGCTAATCAGGTAATCAACAAGTCCAATGAACATTTCTGTCATGTAATTTCTAAGTATCATTTGTGTCAAGTCTTTTTAAACTAGCAAAGAAGTTTCTGTGACATTTAAAACTCAAAACATGATGTTAAATTGAAAGATACCAAGAGATTGAAATATAAACTGTTGACACAGAGATATGTCTTGCGTTTTTGGTGGTATAATGCAAATGTTGAAATTAAATTGCAATATTTAAACTTGTTATCTATGCAATGAACCATGACTGACGATTCAGGGCAAAATAAAAACACCATGGAAATGCTAATGCTTATAAAACTGCATACCCAACACCATTGACTTATCAATATCAAAACTTGAGGAACAAAATGTCGAGATGCCCCCATTTGAGAATAGAACGGAAAGTATAATTAGTGATATTCAAATAACAGAGAGTGAAATAGTCGATATACTTCTTACTCTTGATCCTAAAAAAGCATCTGGGCCAGACAGAATCAGTCACAGGATGCTTAAAATATCCCCAAAAATTGCTGCAAAACCCCTTAAAATTATATTTAATAAATCCCTGTCCCAAGGTAAATACCCTTCTTCATGGAAAATAGCCAATGTAATTGCCATATTTAAGAAAGCAAATGCATCCCTACCATCTAATTATCGACCGATATCCCTAATTAGCTGTGTAGGAAAAGTAATGGAGAGGGTAGTCTACAAACATATTTATAACCATCTACATAGGAACAAATGAATTTTATGTATCAGTCAGGATTTTTACCAAAACATTCAGCTGTACATCAACTTATTGAACTTTATAACACTATATTAAATTCTCTTGAAAAAAAAGAATTCAGTATTCTGTGATTTTTCCAAAGCATTTGATAAAGTATGGCATAATGGACTTATATATAAAATGAATTCTTATGGAATAAAGGGAAAGTTACTTGCATGGACTAACAATTATCTTTTTCGTCATTGTCCATTGTTTCTGCGGGGGTACCCCAAGGCTCTGTTCTCGGTCCCCTTTTATTTTTGCTGTATATAAATGATATTGGCGAAAATTTAATTTCACTGACTAGACTTTTTGCTGATGATACGTCGCTGGGATATTCCACCGCAAGCATTACAGACTTAGAGTTAGTAGTTTATCATGATTTAAACAAACTCAATGATTGGTCAAAAATTGGTTAATGTCCTTTAACCCAGATAAAACGGAAATAATGATTTGCTCAAATACTAAGATTCCAAGTAATTTAAGTTTTCATTCAATGGAAGATCAATATCTAACACATCAAGTCATAAACACTTAGGTGTAACTCTCTCCCAGGACGCAAAGTGGAATGAGCACGTAGAAAATATTTCCAAAAATATTACAAAGCATTTAGGAGTCTTAAGAAAATTAAAATTTAAGATGAAAAGACAGAACTTAGAAAAAATGTATCTGGTATATATTCGTCCTATATTTGAGTATGCTTGCGAAGTGTGGGACAATTGTGGTATTTGCTATTCAAACAAATTAGAAAAACTTCAACTGCAAGCTGCGAGGATTGTAACAGGACTGCCAATCCTTACTAAAACCGAATATTTATATTTAGAGACTGGCTGGGAACCCCTTCACAGTAGGAGGCACAGAAGAAAACTCCAATTATTTTATAAGATGTACAATGGTCTCGCTCCACAATATTTATGTGATTTAATTCCCCCAACTATACAAAGTACAACTGTTTATCCACTGCGTAATGGCAATGACTTAATAGTCCCCTTTTGTCGACTCTCCTTAACAAATTCTGCATTTATTCCTCGTCCATCAGAGAATGGAACAAACTTGATAATTCTATCCGTACAGTTGATACCCTATCTAAGTTCAAACGCTATTTGTTGAATAATACATACGAAGCAACGACTGTACCTAAGCATTTTATGTATGGTCCGCGGAATTTGAGTGTAATTTTAACACAGCTGCGATGTTCAGCCTCATTTTAAATAACGACCTATTTGAATCAAATATAATACAAAGTCCATATTGTGCTTGTGGCTCTCCGCGTGAGGATTCATTTCATTTCTTCTTTAATTGCAATAAATACGCTGATGTAAGGAACGATCTATTAACCAACATTCATCGTTTACAAGTGACAATAAATCTACAGTTGCTCACTGAGGTTAGCCAAACTTTAACATACGAGGAAAACTGTGAAATCTTATTTTAAATATTATTTTTTTTTTTTATATTTGTATTATTTCCAATTTTCTTTTTTTCTTTTATTTATATTTTTCTTTTCTCAATTCTCTATCCTTTTCCTTGTTAATTGTGTTAGGCTTTTTTCTTTTCTTTTCTTCTCTGACTGTGCAAATGCCTCATTTTACTTAGTCCGAGATAACTCTGACGTCAACGGCTGTTTTGCCAGACAAGCTGGGCCAGCTTGTCTGGCAAAACAGCCGTTGGACGTCAAGTAATCTCGGACTACATTCTATTACCTTTAATATATATCTACTGAACTGTGCATGCTCTGTATAATTGTTATTGTAATATTATGTAAAGGAGAAGACTTCATAAGTTGGTTAAACTTGTGTCCGATCCTTTTGTATCTATGAGCAAATAAAATGCTCCGCAGGGCGCAGCTTGATACGACCGCAGAGGTCGAACCCTGAACAGTTGGGGCAAGTATGGACACAACATTCAAGCTTGATACAGCTCTGAATTTGGATTGTGATTAAATATTTGACACAGCATAGGTTTCTGACACAGAATGAATGTGGTCTAAGAACTTAAAAATGTTGAATTGGACATTCACCTATTATGGTCCAATATCCAAAATCTAAATACATGGTTAGATTCAGCATATCAAAGAACCCCAAGAATTCAATTTTTGATGAAATCAAACAAAGTTTAATTTTGGACCCTTTTGACCTCAATGTGGACAAAGTTGATAACGGGCCCAAAATCAAAAATCTAAATACATGGTTAGATTCAGCATATCAAAGAACCCCATATATTCAATTTTGTTGAAATCAAACAAAGTTTAATTTTGGACCCGATTTGGACCAACTTGAAAACTGGGCCCATAAACAAAATCTAAATACATGTTTAGATTCAGCATATCAAAGAACTCTAAGAATTCAATTTTGTTAAAATCAAACTAAGTTTAATTTTGGACCCGATTTGGACCAACTTGAAAACTGGGCCCATAATCAAAAATCTAAATACATGTTTAGATTCAGCATATCAAAGAACCCAAGAATTCAATTTTGTTAAAATCAAACTAAGTTTAATTTTGGACCCTTTGGACCTTAATGTAGACCAATTTGAAAACGGAACCAAAAATTAAGAATCTAAATACACGGTTAGATTCGCATATCAAAGAACCCCAATAATTCAATTTTGATGAAATCAAATAAAGTATAATTTTGGACCCTTTGGACCTCAATGTGGACCAATTTAAAATGGGGCCCAAAATCAAAAACTTAATACATGGTTAGATTCAGCATATTAAAGAACCCCAAGAATTCAAGAATAAAACCCCATTGAAATTGGTCAAGAAATAAGCAATTTATACGAGTATCTTCTTTTGCACAATACTGTGCAATTGAATATTCTTGCTATTGCGCAATACTGTACAATTGACAATTTCTTGCTATTATGCAATATTGTGCTATTGGATATTTCTTGCTATTGCGCAATACTGTGCAATTGAAGATTTCTTGCTATTAGCAATACTGTGCAATTGAAGATTTCTTGCTATTGTAATACTGTGCAATTGAAAATTTCTTGCTATTGCACAATACTTATTATATAATAATTTACACATCCTGTTTGGTGTGTATCGTTTCTGTGACATTTAAAACTCAAAACATGATGTTGAAAGGTACCAAGAGATGGAAATATAAACTGTTGACACAGAGATATGTCTTGCGTTTTGGTGGTATAATGCAAATGTTGAAATTAAATTGCAATATTTAAACTTGTTATCTATGCAATGAACCATGACTGACGACTCAGGGCAAAATAAAACACCATGGAAATGCTAATGCTTATAAAACTGCATACCCAACACCATTGACTTATCAATATCAAAACTTGAGGAACAAAATGTCGAGATGCCCCCATTTGAGAATAGAACGGAAAGTATAATTAGTGATATTCAAATAACAGAGAGTGAAATAGTCGATATACTTCTTACTCTTGATCCTAAAAAAGCATCTGGGCCAGACAGAATCAGTCACAGGATGCTTAAAATATCCCCCGAAAAAATTGCAAAACCCCTTAAAATTATATTTAATAAATCCCTGTCCCAAGGTAAATACCCTTCTTCATGGAAATTAGCCAATGTAATTGCCATATTTAAGAAAGCAGATGCATCCCTATACCATCTAATTATCGACCGATATCCCTAATTAGCTGTGTAGGAAAAGTAATGGAGAGGGTAGTCTACAAACATATTTATAACCATCTACATAGGAACAAATGATTTTTATGTATCAGTCAGGATTTTTACCAAAACATTCAGCTGTACATCAACTTATTGAACTTTATAACACTATATTAAATTCTCTTGAAAAAAAAAAGAATTCAGTTGCTTCGTATTCTGTGATTTTTCCAAAGCATTTGATAAAGTATGGCATAATGGACTTATATATAAAATGAATTCTTATGGAATAAAGGGAAATTTACTTGCATGAACTAAAGAAAACAAAACGTAGTTATCAGAGATTCGTCTTCGTCATTGTCCATTGTTTCTGCGGGGGTACCCCAAGGTTCTGTTCTCGGTCCCCTTTTATTTTTGCTGTATATAAATGATATTGGCGAAAATTTAATTTCACTGACTAGACTTTTTGCTGATGATACGTCGCTGGGATATTCCACCGCAAGCATTACAGACTTAGAGGTAGTAGTTAATCATGATTTAAACAAACTCAATGATTGGTCAAAAAATTGGTTAATGTCCTTTAACCCAGATAAAACGGAAATAATGATTTGCTCAAATACTAAGATTCCAAGTAATTTAAGTTTTTCTTTCAATGGAAGATCAATATCTAACACATCAAGTCATAAACACTTAGGTGTAACTCTCTCCCAGGACGCAAAGTGGAATGAGCACGTAGAAAATATTTCCAAAAATATTACAAAACATTTAGTAGTTTTAAGAAAATTAAAATTTAAGATGAAAAGACAGAACTTAGAAAAAATGTATCTGGTATATATTCGTCCTATATTTGAGTATGCTTGCGAAGTGTGGGACAATTGTGGTATTTGCTATTCAAACAAATTAGAAAAACTTCAACTGCAAGCTGCGAGGATTGTAACAGGACCGCCAATCATTACTAAAACCGAATATTTATATTTAGAGACTGGCTGGGAACCCCTTCACAGTAGGAGGCACAGAAGAAAACTCCAATTATTTTATAAGATGTACAATGGTCTCGCTCCACAATATCTATATGATTTAATTCCCCCAACTATACAAAGTACAACTGTTTATCCACTGCGTAATGGCAATGACTTAATAGTCCCTTTTGTCGACTCTCCTTAACAGATTCTGCATTTATTCCCTCGTCCATCAGAGAATGGAACAAACTTGATAATTCTATCCGTACAGTTGATACCCTATCTAAGTTCAAACGCTATTTGTTGAATAATACATACGAAGCAACGACTGTACCTAAGCATTTTATGTATGGTCCGCGGAAATTGAGTGTAATTTTAACACAGCTGCGATGTTCAGCCTCATTTTTAAATAACGACCTATTTGAATCAAATATAATACAAAGTCCATATTGTACTTGTGGCTCTCCGCGTGAGGATTATTTCATTTCTTCTTTAATTGCAATAAATACGCTGATATAAGGAACGATCTATTAACCAACATTCATCGTTTACAAGTGACAATAAATCTACAGTTGCTCACTGAGGTTAGCCAAACTTTAACATACGAGGAAAACTGTGAAATCTTTAAAGAAGTCTTTAAATATACAAAAAAATCAAAAAGATTCCTTGTAGTATAATCAAATAAGATATGAATGAACAAAAACACCGTGTCCACAGAATTTCATTTATATTTTTTTTGTTTTTGTTTATATTTGTATTATTTCCTATTTTTCTTTTTTTTCTTTTATTTATATTTTTTCTTTTCTCAATTCTCTATCCTTTTCCTTGTTAATTGTGTTAGGCTTTTTTCTTTTCTTTTCTTCTCTGACTGTGCAAATGCCTCATTTTACTATTACCTTTAATATATATCTACTGAACTGTGCATGCTCTGTATAATTGTTATTGTAATATTATGTAAAGGAGAAGACTTCATAAGTTGGTTAAACTTGTGTCCGATCCTTTTTGTATCTATGAGCAAATAAAATCGTTATAAACTAAAAAATTGACTTATCAATTGGTTTCTTGTTAAACTGTGAAAGTTTCAAAGTCCATGAACCATGATAAGGAAGTGGGACCAAATAATCTCTATGAAAATGAGACTTTCAAATGCCAATACAACTACATACCAAATATCAGATATTAGTCACTCATCTTAAACTGATCTAATCACAAATCACATGTAAATAATGCAAAACATTCAGTCAATAAACCATGACTGAGGCTGGAGCTGAACAATCTCTATGGAACTGAGATTTGTAAATGCTTATACATCTGTATACCAAATATCATTGACATACCACTAGTTGTTTTCTTTAACTTGAACTTATCACAATCAAATACATTGTTGAAGCTGCTGCTTATGGAAAAAGCATGCCCAAGTCTTGCTTTTTCAACTTCGTCCATACCATACAATAAATCAGCTGTGTGTTACCCTTGACCACAGAAACCTCTTCCCCCTTTATTTGTCATTCAGACTCAAATAAAATATAAGATAGGTTTTCTCAATTAAATTTTTATTTACCTATTTATTTATATCATTATCATGCATCATAATATAAAATAACCAAATGAAACCAGACCCATTCTGCTCCATCAAGTGTGTACAAATACCAAAGAAATTGTTATAATGAAAAGTTTATGTCCCTTTATAAGTAAAAGGAGGAAAAGGATCTGCATCATGGGTAAGGTATCATTGGTTAAATATTACAATTATACAAAATAACTGACAGAGCTGAGGATTCTTTTTAGTTTCTTGATACCAGTTCCCAGACTAGCTGTTTAAATAGAATTTAGAAAATCAATTCTGTTCTGAGATACATGTCTTAAATTTAAATATCCTTAGGTCTTAAAGGAATATTTTTTGCTCAATATTAAACTTGGTGCTTTCCAATACTTTTAAATACCAAACTTAAAATAAATTTATATAATTCCATAAAATATATGAATCCTCAGTTTGTCACATACGAAGAGGCAATTACAAATATAACAAGGAATACAATGGTAAATACTAAGATAAAAATGTATAAAAATACATGAATCAAATTCATTTATGAGGTGTAAATTTATTTACTGGGTTATTTAAATAAACTAATATCGTGATCTGTGCAAAATTATTAGATCACCAAGGAAATAGTTAACTGCATTTCATTAAACATTTATAACCCCAAGCTCTTATATTGTATATAAAGTTTCTTTATAATTCCTCCCAATTTCTAACCAAAGTCAATTCTTTATATCAAAGTAGGATAGTTATTTAACAATACATGTATGATATAAGTATTTTTTTTTATTATTTTCTTGGAACCAGAACTTTTTGCCCAGGAAGTAATAAGTAATTATTTCATATAAAATAAAAAGAGGAGATATGATTGCCAACGAGACAACTCTCCACCAGACCAAATGACATAGAATTTAACAACTATCAGTCACCTACAGCCTTCAACCATGAGCAAAACCCATATCCATAGTCCATATCCTTTAGGAAATGTGCCATAGTAAGCAAGTATATCATCTGTTTGCTCATCCGTCTACAACTTCCAATCACAATTAAAGGATTGAATTGTTTTTGCCTAAACTTTCAAATAATCTTCAGTATCTGTTAGTATTGTGTATATTTTTTTCACATCCAAAGGTTCCCCAATCGAAGAATGGACTTTTCCATTTATAAAATTTTATTACTCATATTGAAGGATAGGTTGGTTCAGCTGATAAGAACATAGATTTAGTTAGAGCAAGATTCTGCATTTATAAATTTTGTAATTTGGTCAATCTTCAACGACCACTTCAATATTTATGTTCATTCATTTTTCTATTTTATCCACTAAGAAGAGTTAAAAGCATAATAAATGTCTGATCTCATTATGTAAATTTATATTTTGAATTGCATGTATAATCAAAGTATATAAACTCAATCATACTAAGGCTTGGTATAACAAGATTTGACAGTAAAAACAAATAAAATCACATAAAAACCACTAAAATCAGATAAAACAAGATAAAACACAAATCTTGTTATTATGCAAAGCCTTATAAAATTTACATTAAAGCTACAGTAGTAATATATATCAGTGTGAACCCCAAATTTATTTTGAATTTAAGTCATTAAAATTTTGTCATAATGAGATCCAACTACTAAAAACATGATTAAAAACAAAAATATTTGAACCAACCTATCCTTCACATGATAAAATGGTGGTATGAGAAGCTTCTTTCCCTTTTTTTTTTCAAATACTTAGGAGGTCCATTTATTACAATTGAGAACCCCAAAATTTCATTATAATAAAATAAAATACACACAGCCATTAGATACAGAAGATAATCTGAAAGTTTAAATGAAAACCTTTCAATAGTTTATAAGCTGTGGATGAGAGATGATGATGGACAAACAGACAGATAAATCTTCTTTAATAACCTTTTTATGCTCAACATGAGTGCAGATGGGCATGGGATTTGGTCCTGCCCTGGGTCGAATCAAAGATTTGAAAATTGGTATTTGATGCTCCCCTGCTAAGCATTCAGCAATTAGGAGTAGGAGCAAAGACTGGTCAGCTGGAAATCAGAATAATGTGTTCAGGTAGGGTTAGATGTCTTGTGCAGACTTTTACATTATGAACTAGCACATTAAAAAAATCTTGCATTTTTAATTATCCATCCATCCTTCAAAATCAAAACTTCTTTTACAGGATCCTGGTTATACATGTGGAGGGCGGAGGTAATTGTTTAGAAACTGAGTACAAGCCTCAAAAATCAAACATTAAAATATAAATAATCATAAATGAGAAAAAATATAGAAATCAATCACACAAAAATGAGAAAATATGACAAACTGCAAAAACTATGTAATTATTTTCACTTGAGTGGTCTCAGATGCTGAATAATGCATTTATAATATATTAACAAAACCAATAAATAAAACTGACAGCCATTAATTTGTATGAATGTAAAGAATGCAGAGTCAAAACAAACCATCTATAACTAAACATTTTTATTTCTAGTTCATATTGCACCAAAAACTCAGTACTTAAATTGTTTAATAGGGGATTTGTTTTATTCCTTTTTAGTGTTTGGCCATCAAAGTCCTACTTAATAGGTTTCTAACCAGAAAAAATCATTTCACAAAGGACTTATAATTCTTAACCAGTGTACATAACTTAAAAAATATATGTAAACTGAAGCAAGTCTCATGGGTATCTTGTGAAACCATACATCATACCTTTGGGACCTCTCAAATAACAATAATTTCACAGTTTTTTTTTTTATATTTCTTCAATCACAAAACAATAATTGAATGCAAGAAAAAATAATGAAATAAATATTTATAATTTGAATAATAAAGCATTAAAAATTAATTGCATTTATAATTCATTCTGCTTATAAGACAAATATCTGCTGATTTTTTTACAAAAGATAGCAACAGTTCATCCAATGGTTTGCAGGATTGTAGTCTGAGGATTTTACCATACAAGGAAGGCAGCGACAGCAACTCTTTCGACTGAAAAAGAAACAAAGTTAAATTTCAATTGTTGATTCTTAATTTTAAAATAATCTAACAGGAATAAAGAAACAGACATTAGTGTATGTTAAACAATTTATTACTTATATTGATTACTCAAAATATATAGTATCAAAATATCCGATTTTATTGTTATCTCCCTTCATATATCTTCTTCAGATCTAGTATCTGCTTTAAAGGAACATTATTTTAAAATGAAAAGATTGAAAACTGATTTTTTAATTGTAAATTAAAAAAATATATATATTGGAATCTATTTAGTGACATTCATCACACTATAACATACACACATTAAAGTTGTATGTTGATGAATAAGTTCTCACCTTATAACAGCTTTATCCCAGCAAGTAACCCAATGGAAACCTTATGCTAACCTGGAATATAAAAGTAGTCAGTTATACTAAACTTTCCTAAAAAAAATTATTACACATGTACTAAATTTAAAATTGCACTAGGATAACAAAAAATCATGGAAAAAATTATAAACTGAGTTTTATATTTACCAAAAAAATTCAACCGGTATCTCATCAGTGTAAAATTATTTTTTTGGTACTAAAGAACCTTATGAAATTGATTTCAAATATTATATTACTAAAAGATGCTTGATTACCTACCAACATGTTAACAATATCAGACATCCAAGTCTTACTCCCAACACCATGAAAACATCATCATTATAACAACCTAAATATAAAAAAACTGAAAAAATTATTACTTGTTTTACAGATCAATCTGTCTCTAAGAAGACTAACAAAATAATGCTATGTTTTATTTATTAAAACCTGTTATACATTATCATCTTCACTATATAAACTTTAAACTGCTAGAGATAGAAATTGACCTTGTGCAAGTGCACGTATATATATAAGACAATGATTTTGGAATATTCAATTACAAAATCAGATGGTTTTGTTCTCTTTTGATGGTTCTTAAAATCATTTTCATAACAGCGTAGACAACCCCAATACTTATGTTGGTAATAATACTAACTCAATTACTGTAAATTCAGAAACTATTGCAATGTTTTTATTATTGCGAAAAATGCAATATGGTTGTATTGGCAATAATTTAAACTAGCATTTTGAAATTTTTTATATGAATTAAACAGGATTTTTCTCAATATCGCAAAAATTAAAATCGCATTTTAGTCTAAAATTACAAAATCGCAATTAATGAATGGTTCGCGGATTATGTAAAATGTGAAGTCAAAAATTAATTTTATGGTTCAATGAATTCAAAATAAATTATAGCCATTCATTATAAATAAATTTCTATCAAAAATAAGGCTCAAAGAACTTTTTATATTATTTATATGAACCATAACAACGTACACGGATGTTGGCGTATGAATATACAACGTCAGAGTGGGCATGTCGCCATAAAAATTGACATTGAAAATAAAAGTAATACTTTTAACCAATCAGAAGACAGTAAATACACCAAATTTATTTATTAATAATTGCACGCAATAATTTCTGAATTTACAGTACCTTTAACTTGTTTGCCATTGCAATTGGCTATCGATAACAGTGATTTTACGCTCACTCAGTCTGTCCGAGGCCTTCCAATAGGGATTTAAATAGAATAAAAGAGCAAAGTACATGTAGGCATAAGAGAAGAAAAAAAGAAAGTAATTATTCAACATTTAAATCAACACACAAGGTTTAGTCCTCTGCTAGTAATTCGTACTATTTGTTGTAGGCATTTAGAACCTTTGGCGACCCCAGTTTAAATGTCTATAACACATTCAATGTGACAAGTGGGCGTTACAAACTTTCACCTTATCTGACCCAGTCAATAGATAACATAAGAGCGCCAAGAAATCGTCTTGTTCACGCTTTAATGAAAATGATTCTATATCAATTCAATATTCAAACAGTTACAGACTTTGCATAAAAATTTGTTCGACACAAATAAGTTTACAAATTCATTGATAACTTGCATACAGTTGGTTTCTATCCAACACAGCTCACTCGATACCAGACAGAAAACAAATGTAAGACTAGATACTCTAAAAATCAAACACTGATAGAAAAGAACCCTTAAAAAATAATGTTAAATGCCTATATATTATTACCATAAAATTTGTGGAATATATAAACTTACCACATATTTTTCATGGTAAAGCCTCAGACTTGGTGAAGATTAAATTGACCATCTCCCTTAGAGCTGCTCTCCCGGCTGACAAGGTGGCTCTCCTCATCATCTTAACATCTTTTTTTTTAAATATAGTTTTATACATTAAATATATCAGATGCATTTCCAATAAATCCCCTTTCTTGAAAATTTCAGCAAATCAATTGTTAATGACCCAAGATTTCTCCCACCCTGCATACTTATTATCTAGAGCTCTGCTTACATTTTTTTTTTTATTACAGAGCTCTGAATAATAGTCAATATTAGCTAGTATACATCTGATATTAAAAAAAAATGTACAAACATGAATATCCAAGTAGATGAAAATCCTAACATTGAGGGAATTTCAAGTATGTGGAGTTAAACAGGGGTATAATAAATTGCCTCCCTTTGACCCAAATTTCACCCAGTTCGGACTCCATATCCTTGTTATATTAAACAAAATAAATAAAATAGTACAATGAAAATTAAAAATAGATTGATAACAAAAATCTAACACATTTCAATAAAATATTTCGTACTGATCGACTCATGGTGGCAGAGTGGTCCTATTAGTAGTTCAACTACTGTATCACTAGCCTGTCAACACTGAGAACCCTCACATGAAATGTGTAACTTCATTCTTAATTTGACTAAGGTTTGCCCGTTTCCCTGATGAAGGTGATGTTTTCACCAAGCACTCTGGCTGTCTCCACAAATAAAAATTTACAGCCAAAATTATAGTAAATCATGTTAAAGTGGTGTTTAACACCAAAAATCAACCAATCCAATTTCAACAAGATGTTCTTCAACTATGCCTTTTGTAAAATTATTTTTTAAAAAATATCACCTTGGTTACAAACCAAAATCAGCTAAAAATGACAAAAAAAGTGCAAAAAATATATTTCTAACTTCTTAACTTTGTAAATTCCTCTGCATCAGAGCACCCTTGTCACATATCTTAAAGATATTAAAATTAACATGAAAGAAAAGGTTGTAAGGGAATATATTTACTGCAGACCATTATTCATCTTTTTAGTTTACACTAGAGAGGCATTTGCTATGGTAAGGTATTTTGAAACGTTGCTAAAAAATACAAAAATAATTAAAATTTTTGCTATGAAATTTAGTGGGAATATTCACATCGGCAGATTTAATTGCATTAACTACATGTATAAAGTAACTTGTAAAATTTGAAAGTAATCTCAAATCCTAAAATAACAAAAAGATGGCAAAAATATATACATTACAATATGCAAAAAAAAAAATACATTTCAATAATTGAACTTTTTTTTTCTTTTTCTTTAGATTATCCATTCTTAAACTGCTTGAAGTGTTTTGACTAGACATGAGTATAAACGGAAAATAGAAAGAATTTTGTAATGTCAAATACAAGTTAACCTACAACTTCCAATCTTGTTGAAAATGGAGAATCTTTACATATTTTTTGTTTGTTTGTAAAAATTATAAACATTTTCTCAAGCATACACAAAATAGTCTGAATTACATTCTTTACTGTTGCAGTTATATCACACATCCATTTTATGCAGCCACAGTTATCTGAAAAGAAATATACATTACTCATGAACATTGAAATAATATTTAATGCAAAACAATTATAATTAACTGAGCATTACAATTATAATGTATAGAACATTTCTTTTCTTTGTTATAAAGTGATTTGTTGACATAAATTTTAAAGTACCAGTATTTCTTAGCAATAAAGGATGAAAAACAAGTCATTGGCTGATGTCTTGACAAATATCTTTTTAACATTGTTTTATAGCTATATATAGTATATCAGGCTATTAACTTGATTGAATTTTTTAACATTTAGTCATGTTGAACCTTTATAGCCAACTATACAATATAGGTTTTGCTCATTGTTGAAGGCATAGGGTGACATTTAGTTGCATCCACATCATTTGGGCTCTGGTTGATAGCTGTCTCATTGGCATACATACCACACTTACATATTTTCATATATGGGGACAACTATAGATAACAAATAAACTGTTATCACAGAGATATGTCTCGCCTTTTTGTAATTTTGATAATGCAAATGTTGAAATTAAAATTGCAATACTTTAACATGTAAGTAATGCAAATATTCAAAGTCGATGAACCATGACTGAAGGTACATGGCTAAACAATCTCCATGGAATGAGATGTGCCAATGCTAATACAACTGCATACCAAATACCATTGACTTATTATAAGTCGTTCCCTTTAAACAAACCTAAACACAAACATTAACTTGTAAACTATGTAAAAGTTTCAAAGTCAATGAACCATGATCAGGGTGGGGCTATATAATCTCCATGGAACGATACTTGCAAATGCCAATAAATTTGCATACCAAATATCAATGACTTAACATTAGCAGTTCATCTTATACTGATCTAATCACAAACTAATACATGTAAACTAAGCAAAAGTTTCAAAGTAAATAGACCATGACTGAGGGGCGGGTCAAATATTCTCCATGGAAATGAGATGTGCTAATGCTTATACAACTGAACACCAATTAACATTGGCCTACCACTAATGGTTCCCTTGAACTGACCTAATCACAAACTAATACATGTAAACTTAGCAAAATTTTCAAAGTCTATAGACCATGACTATGGGGCTGAGCCAAATAATCTCCATGGAAATGAGATATGCCCATGCTTATACAACTGCATACTAAATATCATTGACCTACCACTAGTGGTTCCCATAAATTGACCTAATCACAAACTAATACATGTTAACTATGAAAGTTTCAAAGTCAATAGACCTTGACTGAGGGCGGGGCCAAATAATCTCCATGGTAATGAGATGTCCAATGCTAATACAACTGCATACCAAATATCATTGACCTACCACTAGTGGTTCACCATGAACTAGACCTAATCACAAACTAATACATTGTTGACGCCGCCGTCGCCGCCGCCGACGCCGAAACAGCATACCTATGTCTCGCTTTTTGACTCTGTCAAGGCGAGACAAAAAACTGAAATCCCAAGATTTTGCATTATACATTATACTTTTTGACAAATCCCTTATTCCCTTCTAAATTGTTTATTCAACTATAAGTAAAGAAGACATTAATATGTAAGATTTACATCTGTGCCTAACAAAAATCTTGGGCTTTAAAATGCTCTTGGATGAAAAGTTCATAAATCTATGTATTGATTCTTACCATAAAAGTCAGCTCCAATGCCCACTCCCAGCTTCAATCCTTACAGACAAGCTGTGATGCTAACCTGAAATATAAAATGATAATTCATTAATAAAACCCTGTAACTGGGAAACGTAAAATCTAAAATTTATAAAATTGAAAGGGAGCTCATGTCAATAGATATAAACAATTCACCACAATTTCTTGAAAGTTGGTGAAAGCATTCTTGAGTTATTGTCCGAAAACTGGAAAACCCCCCTTTTTTTAATGAATAAAACCCCATAACTCGGAAACCTAAAATCTAAAATTTATAAAAAAACGAAAGGGAGCTCACGTCAATAGATATAAACAATTCACCAAAGTTTTATGCAAATTGGTTGAAGCGTTTTCGAGTTAATGTCCAACATGTTGATGACGGACAGACAACGGTATACCATGAAACGTCCCGTAAACGGGCGTATAAAAACTGTTTAAAAGGTTCTTTGTTGGTATTATGTATGTATACTGAATAGATTGAATGATTGGTTGTTGGTTGCTTAAGGTCCAGTGGCAAATCATTAAATGGAAATAGTCTTAAAATGTGTTATATATGTCAAGAACATATGGATGAGACAGCAATCCAACAAGCCAACACATTTTTATGTAAACAATTTAGATCCTAAACTTTACTCTTATTTGGTTACTGATATAATAATTAGAGTAGATTCCTGTAAAAAATCTTTTAAGTGTCCAAATCTTGTTTTTCCATAAAATATTTATAATACATTTGAGTTTTCCAAAACAGGACTAACATACTGGTACATACCTTTGTATTAGCTGTAAAAGACCACCAAGTCTTATTCCCACACAGTGAAAACCTGTCTCAGAAAGAACCTGAAATGAAATTATAATCAACACATTATACATTTTGTAAATCAATTTATCTGTTACCGATAACCTAAAATTTACTAAATATTGTTCTGATTTCTTATTACAGGTAGACAATTGTATAAAATCATTTTTTTAAATCAATATAAAAGATAGAAAAGTAAAAAAACGTCAGATTTAAATTTAACTGCACAAAAAATATCTGAATATTTTACAAAGTTATCTCCCATTGAATGCAAAATCATGTTTTAAATTGTACTGGTCTTTTCTAGAAGTTTACTGACTATTTTTAGGATTTACTATTGATATTCTAATAGAAAATCTTGTTCATGTATTTTGTATCTTTAAATACTAAACTGGTAAATTAATTCATCAATGGTGTTTTAAATGCAATATTACAGAAGGGTCTGTTATCTTAAAAGATCTGGCTAAAATAAACTTGCCTTTTTATTTTCTTGGTAAAGCCTCAGACTTGGTTGAAGATTTAATTGACCATCTTCCTTGGAGCTGCTATCCTGGCTGCCAAGGTGGTTCTCCTCATTATCTTATTGTTAATCTATGTTGTGTCCATTTGTTTTTAGAAAATAAAGTAACATACATAAAAAATATCAGATGCACTTTCAATTAATAAACTTTTTGAAAAATTTCATGTATTTATTTTAAGTGACACATAATTTTTCCCACCCTAAATTTCTATTATCAAGAAAACATCTGATATGTAAAAAAAGTGCATAAATGTGAGTATCCAAGTAAATAAAAATCTAACATTGAGGGAATTTCAAGTATTTGAAGTTAAACACAGTATAATAAATTACCTCCCTTTGACCTAAATTTTACCCTGTTAGAACTCCACATCATTGTTATATATAACAAAAAAACATAAATAGTATACCGTAATCAAAATAAAAAATAAATTAAATTACAAAATTCAACACATTTCAATAACATATTTAGTGTGGATGGAGTGATGGTGGCTGAATGGTCAAAGCACCAGCCTGTCAACACTCTGAACCCTCACATTGTAGGTGTGTTTAACATCAATCTTAATTGACTAGAGTTGCCAATTTCTCTGTTGAAGGGGATGTTTTCATCAGGCTGTCTCCACAAATAAAAACTGGCAGCCTAGATATATAGCAAATCATGCTGAAAGTGTGGTTAAATACCAAAAATCAATCAATCTACTTTCAACAAGATATTCTTCAACTATGCTTCTTGTAAAATATTCTTAAAATAATATAACCTTTGTATTAAGCTCAGCTAAAAATGACACAAAGGTGAAAAAATATATTACAATTTGCAAAAATAAAAAAACATTTCAATAATTGAACATTTTTTTCTTTTCTTTTTTTCTGTTCTTTTCTTTTTCTTTTTTTTTTTAGATTCTCCATTCTTAAACTACTGGAAGTGTTTTGCCTAGACATGAGTATGAACAGAAAATAGAAAGTAATTTTTGAAATTTCAAAGACCTATTAACCTACAACTTCCAATCTTGTTGAAAATGGAGAACCTGTACATAATTTTTTTTTCTTTTGTAAAAATTATAAACATTTTCTCAAACATACACAAAAATAGTCTGAATTACATTCTTTACTGTTACAGTAAAATCACATAGCCCTTTTATGCAGCCACAGTTACCTGAAAAAGAAATATACAGAATTAAACGTAACTGTCAAAATCTGAAAATTGAAACAATATCAAATGCAAAATAATAAATAACTGGTCATTATAATCATGATTCATAAAACCTTTCTCTTTCTCTTTAAAAGTGATTTGCTGATATATTTTTTGAACTACCAGTCTTTATGAGCATGAAAAGGATGAAAAACAAGTCAATGGTAGATGTCTAACATATTTCTTTTTTACATATTGTTTTTTTTTTGTATTGGTTCTTACCATAAAAGTCAGCTCCAATGCCCACTCCCAGCTTCAATCTTTACAGACAAGCTGTGATGCTAACCTGAAAAATAAAATGATTAGTCATTCAAGATTGTTTAAAAGGATATTTTGATATACTGTATGTATATTCCATATTTTGAATGATTGATTCATTTTATTGTTGGTTGCTAAATGTCCAGTGGCAAATTAAATAAAGTCTATAAATATGTAATAGAAGTTGAGCAAACCAGCATCCCAACAAACTTTTACATAATCAAATCAGATAATCAAATTTACTCCTTTAAAGGCAATTAAAGAAAGCAAAGACTTCTTACCAAACTCCTACAAACCTTCACGCTTAGAGCACATGCTATTTCCAAATACATTTTATAATACTTTTTCTTTTTTCAAAACAGGACTAACATACTGGTACATACCTTCATATTAGCTGTATTAGACCACCAAGTCTTATTCCCACACCATGAAAACATATCACAGAAGAACCTAAAAAGAATTAAAAAAGACACATTATATATTTTACAAATCCATTTCTCTATAAATATAGTCACTATATAATGTTCTGATTTCTTACAAAATGTACACAATAGTATCAACACAAGTTTGTAAGATAAACTGTTGACAGAGATGTCTCGCCTAGCAGCGGAAAATGAAAAACATCTGATGATTAGCAACATTGCTAATTAATTCGATAATTTGTTAGTAATGCAAATAAATACAAAATGTCATTGATCTATAGCAAGGAGTAACTATTAACCTGACTAAACAGAAAACTTGACATAATAAAAATAAAACAAGTCAAAGGTTTTTGTTTGGAATTTAACTGCACAAAAGTGATGTGCAAATTTAACAGTTATATCCCATTGAATGAATAAATCTTGCTGTTAATTGTACTTGTCTCCCCTTGAAGTTTTAAATATTTTGATCGAAAATCTTGTTCAAGAAAATGGTAACTTAAATTATAAAACTTATTAAAATTAATACATCAATGGTGTTTTGCATGCAGAAGATCAGAAGGGTGCTGGCGTGTTGTCTTAATATGCACTTCTTGTCCAATATTTCTAGAAAATGTATACAAATATTTGGCTTAAATAAACTTGCCTTCTTAATTTCTTGGTAAAGCCTCAGACTTGGTTGAAGATTTATTTGACCATCTTCCTTGGAGCTGCTATCCTGGCTGCTTTCAAAGGTTTTCCATCATAGTTTTTTATGCTAATCAGTCCACTGAATCCATTTTATCTAGGTAATGAAATGTCCTTTCCATTGTACATTATAAAATGTACAATAGTCACCAAAATGTTCCAAGGCATCTCACATTATTTTTCCAATCATGGAAACTGAAGAAATTCTCAATTTAAAATGCAAATAATTTATTAAATTCATTTAAAAGTACTGTAAAAATACCAGACATGCTTTTAAACAGGTAACTTGTATTTTGATAATTTACGAAATGTATTCTGTACCCCACAATTTCTTCCACTCATTAAAAGTATATTTTAGAACTATGTTTACATTTTTTTTATTTACAGAGCTCTAGATAATAGCTTTTATATAAGTTACCAGACATCTGATATGAAAATACTTATACAAATGTAAGAAAAAAAGTACAGTGTAGTAATAGTATAATAAACACATATAAATCAACATTTTTTAAATATTTTGAAGCATAGTTTAATCAAAAATATCTCATTTTCAAGGTTTACTACTCATGTACATAGTAGTCATGTATAGTCCCAAAATTTGTAAAGCCTCTATAGATTTGCAAACTCTCTGTGAATTCCAAAGATATGGGTTAAAAACTATTTATTTTACCTTTGATGAAAAATTACTTAGTTCCCAAGTCAGGAAAAAAATATCAAACAATTCCATAGTACCAAGTGGACAACTTAAATATTTGTACAATCATTGTGTGAAGTTAAAAAGATTGAGATTGAAAACTGCAGGAGTTGATTACACAAAATCAGTACCATCTTTGAAAATTTTGGAAAACAATCATCAAGATCAGAATTAAGGGAAAAAATGGGGGGAAATTCCTCAATCAATTTCATATAAGCAGGTACACAACTTCAAAATGTACGCAATTATTCTGTGAAGTTTCAGTGGTACAAGAAAAAGAAGCTGAAATGAAAAATACAAATATGATGCAAAATGATATTACATGTATCAAGTATGAAATCTTTAGATTTGATAAAAAATTTAGAAAGAAAAATTAAGAACTCAAAGAAATGATATGAATACTGATTCTTTATAATAAAATTAATTTCAATACTTTATAATTTAAATTAATTTCAAAACTCAAATGGCACGTAATACTTCAATAAAATAGATTTTCACTTTTACTTTAGTTTTATACTTGAAAGAAAAAAGTAGCAAAATTTAAAATTGAAAAAGTAAAATTTTTGTTACCAGATTATTTATGATAGCATTTTGATTGGTTATATCAAAATTTGTTTTATGTAAGATTACTTCCAATGACTTTTGTCAGAAAAAGGAAAATCACTGATATCTTGACAATAATGGACTGAGGCAAGGTTACTGCACTCTCCGGAATCATTGGTTCCTTAAATGGATAAGAACCAGAAGCAGCTAATATACAGATTTACAGGAATCAGCTCTTTTTGCTACCGGAAAGAAAACAGATTACCAGTTAAATCTAAAATAGTCTGGTTATCTTTAACTTTTTAGAGATTAAATCCCAAAAGTCTGAAACAGGGTCTAATATAAATCTAAAACTGCTTGGTTAACAGAACTGATTGTAAGCTATCGCTCAGGCAAAATAATCACTTATATAATGCCTACCCATATTAAAACTACAATAAAGTATAGCTTGCAACAATTATTTCTTAATTATTATGGACTAATGGAAAACTCCTTTGAACTAATGAGGTTAAAGTTGGATCCCTGTTAAAGAGTCAAGCTCTTAGATTACTCTTTGTCTGGCCATGAGTTTCAAAAAGGATCCAATGAAGAATAGCTGCAGTCAGTTATTGATAATTGGGTTTTACTTATTTTATTTTTTTAAAGTATTTTATGATGGCAAGTGCTTTACCTATATTGTAATTACCAAATTTGAAAAAGATAGAATAGCCTAGGCTCCGTGTTGAAGACTGTACTTTGACCTATAATGGTTTACTTTTATAAATTTTGACTTGGATGGAGAGTTGTCTCATTGGCACTCGTACCACATCTTATATCTATTTGATACCAAGGAGCAAATTAGCTTATGTTGTAATTCAAACGGTATGATAGGGTTAAGATCAGTCTAATACCTTTTTCAATAAAAGATCTAAATTGTATAAAATCAGCTATATTTCAACAAACTTATAAATTTGAAATTTTTGTGTTGTACAATCTACTCCTTTTCATGTACACATGATAAATAGAATAAAATAGACCAGTTTTCAGCTCCTTTTTTGTGATCTTGAAATGATCCTGCTCACTGTCAATACTTTCGATTGCAAAAAAGAAAAATTGTTTCAAGAAGCTAGACAAAATTATCCTTTAATATATTGATCACAGAATGGCTTGGGAAGTTAAAAGATTAATTTTCTAAATTAAACAGGAAATTTTACAAAGAAATGCTTAAACTCAAGACAATTTAATTTTACCAATTACGATGAGCAATTGTTAAATGGGACTAACAAGTAAAATTAAAACATTAATACCAGTTGTCAATTATGGTCTCATAATAATGAAGTTATCATTAAATGTCTGGAAACTGTGGATGAAAACCTAGTGTTGAAGGTGAGAGTTGAAAATTAACCCAAGGTTGAGAAGCTTGAAGCAAAGGGAGATAACTACTGTAAGATATCGGGATTGATAAGTTAGATAACTCTTCACTTGGAGATGATGATAGTTTCAGATAACTCAAAATGAAGTTTTGGGGTATTGGAAATCATTATAATTTCGTTGGTCATCTCAACGAGATTGATTTTCTCCCTTGAGCCGGTACCACGAAAGTGAGAAAACAATCAAGTTGAGATGACCAATGATAATCTGTTTATCGCTATTTTGCTTATGACAACGTTGAAATTTACATTGACAATGGCACGTGCAGCCTTAGTTTCTAGAGATACTGTCCATATCTTTCTACTATGCTGAGAAAGGAAATTATCAGTAAGATCAAAGGAAAATTCAGTAAAATAGTGATAATAATATATACACCATAGAAATTTATTATTGTTCACCAAATATTAAGACTTGTACAAGCTTTCAGTCATGTAAGAATTAATAACCTTTGCGATTATGTTTATAACTCTATAATAAATGTAGATTAAACATCTAAATTCTTTTTGTATGGCAGAATTTTCGTTATGGCTTGACTGTTATAAAATGTATTTTACTTCTTTATTATCTTAATAGCGATCAGTGCTTTAAAGATGTAGATACCCAGAAACAATTTTGAAGAAGATAAGTATATCTAAAAACTTTTGGGATCATTTTCCACTTCCCTGAATTCAACTGAATTTACGAGAATATGTTTTCTAGTTTTCCATTTCATCATAATATGTCAAATACAATTTAGATTTTGATTTTGGTTGAAGATATTCATTTTCAATTTTGAAAATAAAAATTAAAGAAAGTATGAAATTTGTACAGATTCAAAGTTCAAAGCAGCTTTATGCTCAAACATTTGATTATTTTTTATGACTAGAAATATCAAATATTTTTCATTTCAGAATTACATATATAGATTCCTTCGATTGGTAAACACCACACCTAAATACCTCAAAACCAAAGAACCATCCAAAGAACAACTGAAACAAACAGAAGATATAACCAATCCTACTACTTAAACACCAATAAGCAGCTTTGTTATATGTTAGTAAAGACACGCAGCGCTCCAAGCATAATGTATTCTGAAATGATCATTTGATATTTGTTAAGTCTACACCAAAACTCTGAAGATAAAGATGTTTTACTTGAACTTTGCATGCACTAGACTACGAGTTTAAATCAATTTCAAGTACTATGTTATTCTATAATCTGACAACTACAATGCTTTGAAAATGTAAAAATTTTAGGAAAATTATTATTTCACTATAAATCTTAAATTTTAATTTAAATGTCTTAGGAAAATTATTTCATTATAAATCTGAAATTTTAATTTAAATGACATCTTCTTTTTTTTAACGAAGAACCAAAAAAAATCCATTTACTTTAAAACCCATTATCTTTTGATTTTGCCATTTGATTAGGGACTTTCTGTTTTGACTTTTCCTCAGCGTTCAGTATTTTTGTGATTTTACTTTTTTTTTCACTACAAAAAAAGCACTGATAGACCTTTAAGACAATGTTAAAAAAAAACTATCAATCTTTGGATCAAATGACAGTCTGTAGTGGTGAAAATACAGAGAAATTAATCATAACCAGGATAAACCTCATCTGAAGTTATTGCAACTATCATCATCTCTGTATTGATAACTTTTAATATTAAATTAACACCCCAAATATAAAGACGGCAATATACCCTGGGTTAATCTCCAACTTCTATATTTTGTTTCTTATGTTGTTGCACATTAATAGATGCATAATTTAACTATTGAAAATTATGGACAATCTTTTACTGCATTTAAGAAGAAAAGTTAGACATGTTTTGAGTACAGGTACTTGGCTATCATGGATCAAATGATCATTTGGCTACTGTTGTAATAAATAACATGAAAACTTTCACAATTAAAAATTGCTGATCATAATCCTTCAGAAATATTAGAAATTTTAATGGTGAATATTTCATGTTTTTATAACAAATATAAGAGAAGACTTTTTCATATAAAAATAACTAATTCAGAAATTAAAGTATTTTTAACTTGGGGTGTACTGGATGACACACAGTACATCTGTGTTATAGAAATTTCGCCTGCAGATTAACCACATAGGAGTAGTAGTAGAAGTAAATGTGTGCATTTTCAAATCATCAAAAGTTGAGATATTTAAAAAATTACTGCATTCAAATTTTGTCCTAAATTACCGGTACATATTAAGAGTAAAATTATGAAATTTAAATAATCTGAACCCAGTCATATTTTTTCAATTGATGAATACTTCACATAAATATCTAAATTTTGAGTCTGGGGGTTGGAATCCCTCCTTTTATTCTGATTCCTCTTTTTTTTAATATGTGAACATTTCATGGTGTTCCTAGGTTTGGAACCCCCCTTTTCAAAATGGCTGTATCCACACATTGTACTGACTCAACTTCCCTAATGTAAAATAATATACAAAAATGACTTCTCTGAGCTTGGTCCCTGGATCTTACTTTACAAATGTATAGCTCAATTGGATCATATAGTTTAAATTCTTTCAAATTTGTAAATTCATTTCATATGAGTTACCTCCCCTTCACTCAGTGAAATTTTTTAATTTTCTATCATCATGGAGGGGCATAAGGATTTTTTACAGACTTCAAGGTTATTTATTTTTTAAGCCAAAGGGAATTCAGTATAAGGACTTTTATTTTTCGTGGGAATTTGATTCACCCTTATCAGAACTCTGGAATTAATGAGTAATTTTTCTGACTCAGTGAAAGCTTTATTCTTTTACACAAATTTTGGTAGCACCCCTTGCTAAAGCCTGTCATAATGCAAGATACCAGTGTTTTCATGGTGTAAGACTGAGTCATCATTATCTTAACTTGACTCACATGAATGTTAAAACAGATAACCAATATTTTCTGTGAAAAATAGGTGTATCAATTTAATAAATTTTTGAGCATATTTTTTTTAAAGTTAAATTGAAGTTAAAATTTTGTCAAACATGAAGATACTTCAAAATAAAAAACAAAGAATAATAATTCTAAAAACTATATTTGAAAATTATGTGCCATCTTTATCTTGTCACATTTAAAATTTAGAATTGAAGAAAGAATGAATGAAAAAAACACCCTTAACTTTGTCAATTTGTTTGTTTCTGTCCTGTCCTGGGCCACCTGAGTTCATTCCCTGGTCTCTGGTTGGCTTGATGTTGTACATTTTGAGTTTTCAGTTTAGTGTTTTGTAGACTTTTGCCTGTTATTTCTTTTGGTTCCAACTTCCTGGATCACCTGAGTTCATCCTTGGTCTTTGATTGGGTTGGTGTTGTACATTTTTTAGTTTGTGTATTGTTTTGTATATTTTTGTCTGTCCTTTCTTTTGGTTATGGGGTAGTCTTCATCCATACTTATAAAGGTATTTAACTTATTTTCGTCTGTGTGTTTTATCCCATTGACATTAATACCACATACTATTTCTTTATGACAAACTTACAAACATAGGACCAAAAAAATAAAAATACGGTATACCTATATTCTCTGTATAAACTCTGTAATGGAAACAGATAACAAAGATTAGTGATGTGTTTGAGAAAACTGTTGTCAATTCCATCGAAGCAGACCTCTAATAAGCCAATCAAGGTTTATGACTGAATCTGCCTCTGGCCGCCATCTGTAACAAAAATTAAATTTACAAATTAGTAGTGTTGGGGAATGTTGGCGTCACTTCTATCAAACAGGCCCTTTAACAATCTCAGAGTAGAATGATCTTGTTACTATTGTATAGCGTTACGAGAACTATATGCTACTCTCCCTAGTCTGCTACAACGGAGTCTATCCAAGGTCTATGACTGAAACATCCTCCCAGCTGCATCTGTAACAAAATAAAATTCATAAATTAGTAGTTTTGGAGAACATTGGTGTCACTTCTATCAAACAGGCCCTTTAACAATCTCAGAGTAGAATGATCTTGTTACTATTGTATAGCATTACGGGAACTATATGCTACTCTCCCTAGTCTGCTACAACGGAGTCTATCCAAGGTCTATGACTGAAACATCCTCCCAGCTGCATCTGTAACAAAAATAAAATTCATAAATTAGTAGTTTTGGAGAACATTGGTGTCACTTCTATCAAACAGGCCCTTTAACAATCTCAGAGTAGAATGATCTTGTTACTATTGTATAGCGTTACGAGAACTATATGCTACTCTCCCTAGTCTGCTACAACGGAGTCTATCTAAGGTCTATGACGGAAACATCCTCCCAGCTGCATCTGTAACGAAAATAAAATTCATAAATTAGTAGTTGGAGAACGTTGGCGTCACTTCTATCAAACAGGCCCTTTAACAATCTCAAGAGTAGAATGATCTTGTTACTAATGTATAGCATTACGAGAACTATATGCTACTCTCCCTAGTCTGCTAGAACGGAGTATATCCAAGGTCTATGACTGAAACATCCTCCCTGCTGCATCTGTAACAAAAATAAAACTTATAAATTAAATGTCTTTGGTAAACCTTAAAATGAAATAGAAATACATATAAAACATTACACATAAAAACATAAAATAAAAAGGATCAACAAACCTTATTTCAATTCTCTGAAGTAACTTTACCCCTGAAATGAAATATAAATATTTATTATATCCTCAGTTATCATTTTCTATATAAAATAAGTACACAATATTTTGACTTACAAGCTTTGAACTTATAATAATTGGACCGGTCAATAGTTTCCAACTATTGGACCTGGTTGAAACTATTTGACTGCAAGCTTCATTATATTTCATGGGATTTCCACTGCAGCTATAATGGAGGATTTTGAAAATATCAGGGAGAGTAAATTTTACCTTTTGTATCTAGGGTTGACGTCAGTGCAAGACGTAGCCTTAGCATTTCAGAATATTTATGAAGTAAAGGTTATGGTTGGGTTTCTGCTTTATTTATTACGATAGTTGATTTATCACAGCCATTTACTGTCTGTTGTCTTTTTTTGATATAATAAAACACTTACGGACTGGATATATGTGGAAAAGTAAGTTTATTGTCCCCTCGGATACGCCTCAGGACAATAGTTGCACCATGAGGGACAATAAACTTACTACTCCATTCATACACAGTCAATAAGTATACAATATGCATTACACATAAACATATAAAAAAAAAAAAGATTATTATATATAAAGCAACCTTTTTTAAGTTCTTTTAAGTAACTTTAAACCTTTTTAGAAGTTTTTTTTACCTCACTTTACCATAAAATTTGCAGGAAATAAGACTGCTGTCAAAAAACAATACAAGATTTTTACTTTAGAAGAAAATTTCTCTCAAGCTAGTCAAAAATGGAAGCATAAAAATTTTAGTTTTACCTGTGAAAGGATATTTTATGGGGACCAAATTAGTCAGGGGTGCTGTTTTTTTGTGGTTGCTTCCTTTTTATTAAATTTTGACATTTCTTTCCTTTAAAGATCTGACCATGCTGTACATATGTGCAACCATCCACTACTATTGGTCAAATTAAATGTTATATGCAATACAGACCAACATGAGGTTCAATTTTCGTCTTGGAAAACAATAATATATCAGCTATGTTTTTAAGCTCAATTTTACAAAATTTACCCAAGTGGCTGCTTAAATCAAATTATTACTTCATTATTTCATTTGAATTAATGTTTAAAAAAAATCCTGTTACCCTTTAAGGGATAAATATTTTAAATGTATTTTTTTTTCAAACTTTAAAAAAAGAGTGGAAGCTGGCTAAAATACACAATATAATTAAACATTTTTTATAACCATTTCAACCTCAAAGAAAAAGATAGTCTTTCCTAAGCATGTCTCTAGCTTAGCTTTACAAATTTGTTCGTTAATTTTTTGTTGAGGAACAGTGACAACCTCTTTGTCCAAAAAAGTTTACTCTAGTGTATAAACCCTCAGCCTTGCTATCAAAAGTAAAAATTATAAATTAATGGAATATTGACATCAAATCTTCTCAACACTTGGAATAGATAAGCTGGGTTTTGATCAAACTCATTTAAACTCTGCAGACACTAAAAATAAGTCTACAGTCAAAGTCAATCAGATGTCTGGCAGTTATAATGCACTGAACATTTATATGAAACTAAGGAACATATGTTTCTATGTGAGACCTCATCTAAGAGATCAAACCACTTAAAACTACCAACAATGATAGAGTGCTTTCCACGTCCTCAAACCTGGTCACCAATAGTTCAACTCTATTGAGTACCGGTACTTATTTGTCAGAAGTCTCTGTGCATCAGTCAAAGTGTTGGTGAAATAGTCTCTACAGAGTAGAAATGAGTAAAATCTTTTAAATAAAAATTCTTTTTCACAAACTTGTATATTAACATTATTAAATAATATTTGCATTATGAAGTAGGATACACTTTTGACATGTTAGTGTGATGATGTGGGTCTCCATGCTGTGATGTTTTGTTAGAATGGCATCCTACATCATTGCCTTAATATTTTTGTGGAAAATGAAAAAAAAAATTGTTGATGTAAGCATGGCAAAGGGTTATGTTATATAACCAATTTCTGTACTTCTTTATCTTCAGTTATCAATTATGAATATAAAGGACATTACCAATAGGAACAATTGAGAGAAGAAATTCAGTTTCTTTTAAAAATGAAATTTTGCTTCATTTAAAAACACATAAGAAAAAGCTATCAAAGTTACCTCCCATTGATAAAAGGTGATTTTCATCAAAACAACTTCCATTCACTTGTAAAAATTTGAATAAATTAAAGTACCAGAGCAAATGAAAAATTAACAATGTTAAAGGCCAATGATAAAGTATTTTAAAAAATAACAGGATTGAAATTTTTCTCTAGGTGTCATCTCATAGATTTTCAAAAATTTTAGTTGCATCTGGTAGTTTTGTTTAAAAGAACATAAATTAGCAAATCTAAACTTTGAAGCCGTTCAAAAAAATAATTTTGCTTGAAATTTTGTAGTTTGATTTAGGCATTGGACAAGTTTTCATATCAACAGGTCTAAAAATTTGAGCACTCTTCAATTCATTTCTAAGGGTGGGCTTTGAGATATGAAAAAATACTTTCGTTGGGTTGCTGCTTCATTGATGTATACCTGCATCCCCTTTTTTCCTAATGAGGATTTAAGAAAAAATTATAGTGTCCTGATGCATAATTTTTAACCAACAAAAAAATACTTACCATGTATAATTATAGACGAGGTTCTTACCACACTCTTTGGTAACTACAAAGATGGATATCTTACTGTACACATTGCTTACTCTTCAAGGTAACTGCTCAATTTTTGGGTTCCTGAAAAATATCAGTTTTGTATATAATATTTGAAAGGGTGTAAACTTATATTATTTCTGGTTCTTTAAAAAATTTCAATCTAAGACAGTCATCATGGTCATATGTTTTCTTTGATGCATCTCCTTTAATCATTGCTATCTTTCACTTAAATTCTAATACTGTAAATTTAGAAATTATTGCAATGTTTTTATTATACAGGATTTTCTCAATATCACAAAAAATAAAATTGCATTTTAGTCTAAAATGACAAATTCGCAATAATAAATGCATGCAACAATTTCTGAATTTACAGTACATGTATATTTATCTCAAAAAGATATTAATATTGTCCTGTAAAAATAACCGATCAAAATTTTTTTTGCATGCAAGTATCATTAACTTTGATTATGGTTATTGTTCCATGACCTATGGCTGTTTATAAACAGAAATTGTCTCAATAGCAATCATACCACATCATCTTATTAATACCAGTATTATTTATACTGTCAAACCCAGTCATTTGTTTTTTTCTTTCTGTTCAGATTTGTTAGCTTATAGGTTGAACCTCTGTAAATATAGACAATGCAATTTCCAAAAGGAACTCCTTTTAAGGATAAAAAAAAAAATTATTATAAAGTTTCGTAAATAAACTGTTATCACAGAAAAATGTCTCGCTCTTTTGTAATTTCAATAATGCAAATGTTGAAATTAAAATAGCAACACTTTAACATGTAAGTTTTGCAATTATTCAAAGTAAATGAACCCTGACTGAAGGTACATGGCAAAGCAATTTCCATGGAAATGAGATGTACCAAAGCTAATACAACTGCATACCAAATACCATTGACTTATCATAAGTAGTTTCCTTTAGACAAACTTAACAAAACCTAATACATGTAAACTAAGCAAAATTTCAAAGTCAATAAACCATAAGTGAGGGGGTGGGGTCAAATAATCTCCATGGTAATGAGATGTGCCAATGCTAATACAATTGCATACCAAATATCATTGACCTACCACTAGTAGTTCCCCATAAACAGACCTAATCACAAACTAATACATGAAAACTAAGCAAAAGTTTCAAAGTCAATAGACCATAACTGAGGGGGCAGGGCCAAAAAATCTCCATGGAAATGAGATATGCCATTGCTTATACAACTGCAGACCTATTATCATTAACCTACCACTAGTGGTTCCCATAAACTAACCTAATCACAAACTAATACATGAAAACTAAGCAAAATTACAAAGTCAATAGACCATAACTAAGGGGGCAGGGCCAAATAGTCTCCATGGAATTGAGATATGCCAATGCTTATACAACTGCAGACCTATTATCATTAACCTACCACTAGTGGTTCCCATAAACTAGACCTTATCACAAACTAATACATTGTTGACATCGCCGCTGCGAAAACAGCATACCTATGTCTCGCTTTTTACTCTGTCAAGCGAGACAAAAATCATATCCTGGAATTTAAGTTCATATGCACTATTATTCTTTACAAAGTTGAAAACACAGGGCTGTGCAGTATATTTTAACATGTTTATGCCTTTCAAAGCCTTTTTAATAAGCAAGGTAATTAATATTGTACAAAAAAAAATCATTTAATGTTGAAAATTAATGAAGGAAATGTAATATTCAACCAATACAAACCTTATAGGTGAACGCAACTGGCGATTCTTTTATATTGTTGTATATACTATACAGCCTAGGTTTTCTGTAGGTCTTCTTTAAGTTTCTGTGGTTTAGCAATTCATCAAAATGAGAATGTTGTGGATAGTCTTTAAATTCTCTGAAATACAAAATTCAATTTACTTTTCCATATATATATGCCTTTTCAGCTGCACTGGTTTTTCTGTGATCAATTTGCTGTAATATTTTCAAAAGTATATACAAAAACATTATGATTGGTTTAAAAATCTTAAAATGGAAATTAATCAATGAAATAAGGTTGTTTTTTTTTTGGTGTACAACCAATGAGATTACCCATAGTCCTTATATTTTGAAAAGAACAAACTCCTGACTGCCTATGTTTTCAATTCATCCTAAATTCAAATAAACTCAAATGGTAGCTCCTAAGCTAATGGACTATTAGTTTTTAGTTGCTGTTATTGTGAGAATATTGTGTTAACTGTTATTGCAAATTGAAATGTTAGCATTTTGATTGCCAATCTTCAGTAGAAATTTGAACAGGATTTCAAGTAAGATAGTGGTCAAGATTAGAAGAAGGATTCAATTTTGAAAAACATTTGAATGGGTTTACAGTTCGTTAAAATTCTAGAGGCATTTATGGCTTGTTTTCCAGTGGTCCAGGCTCGTGTTGAAGACCGAAAAGTGACCTATATTATATTCCTTTAACAAATCGTGGTGTATTAAAGTTAGCTCATAGAACTTACCACATCTTCTTTTATTTAATTTACAGATTTATAAATATTTTAATATAATTTTGGTCCAGGACCATTACAGTATATATTATTATCCTTTGTAATAAATTCAATTCATGAATATGTTTAGAATTATCTTGATTTTTAAGGAAGGTGTATCGATCTTAATTTCCGTATGTTTAATTAAATTGAAATCTTTAAAGTATTACAAATATTAAAGGATATTATGAACATTAAATACCGTCAATCCTACTTTTGATGTTAGTTGCAGGTCAACAAAATGTTAAAAGTTATTAAATAAATGGTATTGTCCATGGGACAAAATGTTGCATTTAAATCCATAACCTGTACAGTTATAAGGACATAACTGAAGAACATTAAAATGACCTACCAAATTCATACTGATCTGAGTTTGGCTGGGTGAAAATATAATAAATGAACTACAAGGTTTCTAAATTTGGTTGATGCAAACTAATTTTTCGATAATAAAGCATCCAAAAAATTCAGTAATTTACCATTTGTAAAGCATAACTCTAAAATTTAGTGACATTTTAAAATTAACATGATTTGTCTCAGTAAAGATTTAAATTGGTACTAATTTCATTGCATTTGGTTGAAGCAAACTAAAGTTAGAAAACGAAACTAAAAATTACAATTTTTCATTTGTAAGGCATAACTCTAGAACGGTTAAGTGACCCTAAAAATTCAAACTTGATCTGTATTTTGTGGTAATAAGCATCATGTGTATAAGTTTCATAGCATTTGGTTGAGGCAAACTTAAAGTTAGCAAGGACAAAAAATTCAGCAAATTTTTCTGTTTGTAAAGGAGCATAACTTTAGAACGTTTACAGATGACACCACCAAAATTCAAACTTGATCCGTGTTTTGTGGTAATAAGCATTGTGTATAAGTTTCATAACATTTGGTTGAGGCAAACTGAAGTTAGAGAACAGGAACCAACTTTGGGACGTCGGACGTACAGATGGACAAGTATAAAACTTAATGCCCCCTCCAGCTCAGAGAGGGCATACATTCCTCTAGATACTCTCTTTTGATTGTAAGACTTCTGTCCAAGTTTGGTAAAATCCAGGATGGTTTATGAATCTAATAAATGTTTTAAAAACTTTAACTGCAGACTATGGAATGTTAACTGAAGAAAAACTTATTAAAGTCCATTTATACAATCATGTTATAAGTAAAATATGGAAATACAAGAAATAAATTTTTATAAAATTTCCTTCTAGATACAAGCTTTTGATCATAAACAAGCTTTGGTCCAAGTTTGGTAAAATCCAGGATAGTTTAAGAAAGTTATTCAAATTTTGAAAACATTAACCACAGAGTGAATATTTGTGGATGCCCCTGACGCGCCGCCGATGGAATGTGTGATCACTATGTCAAGCTTTTGCGACAAAAGTCGAGACTCTACAAAAGGAAAACATATGGCCAGGGATACCTGATGAGGATGGCATTTAAGTCCTAGTTCCATACGACCAGTTAACCTAAACACCTTTTATATAATAAGGAACACAGACTCAGCTCTGTGATTCTTTTCTAAAATACACTCACTATTTAAATTACAAGCATGTGTGAGCTTCTTTAAAAGTACAAAATAAATGCTGAAAAAGTATTCCATAACAAAAAATATTATCATACATTTAGTAAACCAATTCTAGATATATAACTCTAAAAACATGTTCATAGAAAATGGAATTCATTACAAAGGATTATAATAAGATATATACTGGATTTGTCCTGGACTGATTTTAATTTTTCAATTACTGTTATCTGTTTTATCCCTTTTCAATTCCTTGTTATCAGTTATAAGCCAAATCAATTTGCTGTTTTGCTGTTATTGAACCCCCTTTATTTGGTGTACAACCAATGAGATTACCCATAGTCCTTATATTTTGAAAAGGAAAATTACATTTGTTGCGTAAACACAGCCAACTTTGCCAAATGATTATGATGAACTAAAACCAAAGGAAATTACATATAATAAGCTTTCCAAATAGATACCATGGTCCCAATTTATTATATTAGTAAACTCAAGGAGATGGTGTTTATAACCTCCGTTTAATTAAATATCTTTACTGACCTTTGTGGCATTTTAAATAGCTACTGAAAGTACAATTTCTTTGAAAATATTGATTTTAGTTGAAATGATAGGACGTTTTTCAGTGGGGACTCACTTTTGTCCTGACTGTATATACTCTGAGTCTAGCATTGTTGAAAATCTATATAATGGCATATAGTGTCTGGTTTTCCTATCTAATACCAATTTAGATGACTTTAAGTTCCTAGAATCCAAGAACTGAAAAGAAACATTTAAAAAAAAAAAAAAAAAAAAAAAAAAAAAAAAAAAAAAAAAAAAAAAAAAGATAAGATAAGATAAGATAAGATAAAATAAAACCAGATTTTGTAGAAAATCCACAGACTTTAATACTGAGTTTTCGTTATAAAATTCTAAACATAGATCACTTACTTGTTTGTCCATGGTGTGCTAGATTTTATTGTTTACAAAAAGTCCTAAATAACCTTTTAATTCCAAAATAACTCGTGGTGAGTTATTAAAGTCTAGCGCACCCTAGAAGGTGTACTTGAATAGGTCCGTATTTACATTTGTTTTAACCAATATCTTAATTTATAATTTTGTCTTAAGGAAATCAATGCTAGCACTGCATGCATTTATCGTCTATCAATCAATTGTCAAATATTAGATTACAAGGGGAAAGGCTGTGGATTTTCTATAAAATTTCCATATGTTTAGCATTGAACATGTTGAATCAACAGAAGGGTACTTAATCCTTAAAGTAAATAATTATTACTACATTAAATACCTCAAACTCGTCATGAAACTTTAATCTTTTCATGTCTTCAAAAATTTTAAGAAAATAATACAAGTCTTTGTCCAAGTAAAGATCAAACTAATTTGAATTTAAATCCTAACCTGTAAGTCACGTGATCATACGTACAGGTAAAAATCTTTTCACTTGAAATCTACTCACTTCATACTTGAGTAACTGGCTGGGTAGAAAAATATAATAAATGAAACCTGACACAAGGTGTTTCTCAAAATATGTAACAGAATTTTGTTCAGATAATAAAGCATTCCCCTAAAGGGAAAATGAACAGTAAAACCTAGAAACATGAGGCTCCAATAACCTGCATAATTTTTGAAAATTTTGCATGATATTGTCTCAGTAAAGCATTTAAATGAGTACATACCTAAACACTGATATTTAGGTTAACTCAGTTAAAAAAAAAAACGTTTTTTCAATATGAACAAAGTTAATTTTGGACCTTTTGGGCCCTTATGTTGACCCATAATAAAATGTGGCTAAAATAAAAAAAAATCCAAATACACAGTTAAATTCAGCATATCAGAGAACCTCAACAATGCAATTTTTGATGACACTTTAGACCCCAATGTGGACCAATTAAAACGGGGCCCAAAATCTGAATACAAGAGTAGATTCAGCATATTTTAAAAGTTTGATTGATTGATTTTGGTGTTTTGGTGTTAATATCAAGATCAGAATAATGTGATAAAGAAGAATAGTTATACACCAAACACAAATCAGAAAACGTTTTACTATCACGGGGTCACAGGGCAATTTCAAAGTCAGATTTTTTTTTGGTGTACAACCAATGAGATTACCCATAGTCCTTATATTTTGAAAAGGAAAATTACATTTGTTATGTAAACACAGCCAACTTTGCCAAATGATTATGATGAACTAAAACCAAAGGAAATTACATATAATAAGCTTTCCAAATAGATACCATGGTCCCAATTTATTATATTAGTAAACTCAAGGAGATGGTGTTTATAACCTCTTTGTTTAATTAAATGTCTTTACTGACCTTTGTGGCATTTTAAATAGCTACTGAAAGTACAATTTCTTTGAAAATATTGATTTTAGTTGAAATGATAGGACGTTTTTCAGTGGGAACTCACTTTTGTCCTGACTGTATATACTCTGAGTCTAGCATTGTTGAAAATCTATATAATGGCGTATAGTGTCTGGTTTTCCTATCTAATACCAATTTAGATGACTTTAAGTTCCTAGAATCCAAGAACTGAAAAGAAACATTTAATATTAAAACAAGTCAATGAAAAAATGTTATACTTCTCAAATAAATAAACCAACATGAAGAAATGGTTAAGAGTCATCATTGTGTTTCCCATCCAACCTTATTATGTATGAAAAATTTGTGAAATCTTTAATTCTTTAAAAGTAATTTTCTGGAACTAAAAGTTTGAAATCCAGAACAGAATACATTGAGTTTTATGACCCCTTCTGTAGCCATCTAAATTCGAAATTTTCAAACTGCAATAATATCAAAACAGCAAAGATAATGTACAGTAGAGATTGGCCATTTTGTACATACACCAAGGGGAAACTTCTAACAAAGCATTATTATTTATAGTTTCATTGCATTCGATAGAAAATGGGAATTTTGAGACAGATAAGATAAGATAAGATAAGATAAAATAAAACCAGATTTTTGTAGAAAATCCACAGACTTTAATACTGAGTTTTCGTTATAAAATTCTAAACATAGATTACTTACTTGTTTGTCCATGGTGTGCTAGATTTTATTGTTTACAAAAAGTCCTAAATAACCTTTTAATTCCCAAAAAACTCGTGGTGAGTCATTACAAGTCTAGCGCACACTAGAAGGTGTACTTGAATAGGTCCGTATTTACATTTGGTTCAACCAATATCTTAATTTATAATTTTGTTTTAAGGAAATCAATGCTAGCACTGCATGCAATTATCGTCTATCAATCAAGCACCGAATTGTCAAATATTAGATTACAAGGGGAAAGGCTGTGGATTTTCTATAAAATTTCCATATGTTTAGCATTGAACATGTTGAATCAACAGAAGGGTACATAATCCTTAAAGTAAATAATTATTACTACATTAAATACCTTAAACTCGTCATGAAACTTTAATCTTTTTCATGTCTTCAAAAATTTTAAGAAAATAATGCAAGTCTTTGTCCAAGTAAAGATCAAACTAATTTGAATTTAAATCCTAACCTGTAAGTCACATGATCATACGTACAGGTAAAAATCTTTTCACTTGAAATCTACTCACTTCATACTTGAGTAACTGGCTGGGTAGAAAAATATAATAAATGAAACCTGACACAAGGTGTTTCTCAAAATATGTAACAGAATTTTGTTCAGATAATAAAGCATTCCCTAAAGGAAAATGAACAGTAAAACCTAGAAACAAGGCTAATAACCTGCATAATTTTTGAAAATTTTGCATGATATTGTCTAAAGCATTTGAATGAGTACATATCTAAACACTGATATTTGGGTTAACTCAGTTAAAAAAAAACGTTTTTACAATACGAACAAAGTTAATTTTGGACCCTTTGGGCCCTTATGTTGACCCATAGTAAAATGTGGCTAAAATAAAAAAAATCCAAATACACAGTTAAATTCAGCATATCAAAGAACCTCAACAATGCAATTTTTGATGACACTTTAGACCCCAATGTGGACCAATTTAAAACGGGGCCCAAAATCTGAATACAAGAGTAGATTCAGCATATTTTAAAAAGTTTGATTGATTGATTTTTGGTGTTTTGGTGTTAATATCAAGATCAGAATAATGTGATAAAGAAGAATAGTTATACACCAAACACAAATCAGAAAACGTTTTACTATCACGGGGGTCATAGGGCAATTTCAAAGTCAGAGTGACCCTACTTTGGTAAATGATACACCCCAATCTACATGTTGTATCAGCATAACAAAATTGGTCTACCTAAGTTCTATGGTACAAAAATTATGAGTGACCTGACTTTTGGATATGACACATCCTTGAAGCCCATGATGCAACTGCATACCAAGTTTGGTTAACGTAAGTTGAATAGTATAAATGTAACCTGACACAGACGGACAGACACATATTACTATATTAGATACGTGTAAGCTGTTCATCTACAGTAGAGACATTATGATTCATTATAATATCCACCAAATCTGTGACTGTTGTGTAGGACCATAATCAGTTCTTTGAATAGTTATTTCCAATATAGAAACAAAGTTGTTATTGGTTGCTTGCAGAAAAAAAATCTTATATAAACTTGATGCACCTCATGATAGTGTTGGTCAATTTCTAATTCATCCCACAGTTTAGAATAAAAGTAGATGTTTGGGATGTTTTATAGAGAAAGATCATGTATTTTTAAAACCTATGGTTTCTTCTTTTAAACAAAATTCTTATTTTCATCCATAAATGGTGTAAAGTAAAAGATTAAAAGAGTAAGACTCTTGAATGAAGATCTCTGTTACAGTCATTTCCATTGCAGTCTTGGATACAGGTTTTTTTGTAATAATCTTAGAATGTCACCGATTTTATTTCTAATATTTGAGTAACAGACACAGTTGAAATCAATTTGAAGAAATTTTTTGCTCTTATAGTCACATTAATGATTTTGACATTAGATAGGCATCTGTTGAAGATCATATCAAGATCTCTTCCTGTTGTTTTTGTTTTGTTATGATGTGTCTCATTGGCATATACTCCACATCTCTTTTTAAATTTATTCATTCAAGCTGTTATTTCAATTTTGAAACTTAAAGAATAGTAGCAAGCATGCTCATGTACCCCATGCCCCCATATTGTCACCGAACAAACAAAATCTCACTAGAATCCTAAGTTCAAAGACTCATAACTCCTACAAAAGATAAGTTCTTGTAGATATACACATTTACATATTATGTCCTATTTAACTACAAAGTTTCATGAAATTATGTTATGTGGTTTCAGATGAGTTGCTACAACTAACTGTTGCAGTAGTATATTTAGACCAAAATTCTAAGTTCAAAGGGGCATAACTCTAAGAAGAATAAATTTCATAGTTTCTGTCATTTTGCACATCTATTTACCATGTCCTTAACAGTAACCTACACAGTTTGATTTTGATATGGTTTCAGAGGGTGGGATGGCAAGAACAGGACTGATGAATAGACAGACAGACTGACAGACAGATCTACTTTCAATATTATTATTTTCTTTACACTTTCACCTCACCATCAATTGTGCCTATGTGTTTTTATTCATTGTATTATATGTAATTCTAAATATTTCATGAAATTTTTGTCTTAAGTATATTCATCTTATACCCTATAGGTTATGACAAAATGGATTAGTAAAACTGACTGTTGTCAATGTAACGAAAATAAGATACAGTCTGTGTTTGAGGCAATAAATTATGTCAAAATGAAAATTCTAAAACAGAATATGAAAGTAAATTTTACTAGCTAAAATGAAAGATACAACAATGATAAAATTATATAATTTGTCCATCACATTTAATTGTAGTACATTACAGTCTTAAGTTTCTTCTTCAGTGTACATTTAAAATTCATTTATGCCATGTCAAGTTTTTTTGTCTCTTTTGATCAGGAGGAGATTAGATTAAATTTTTTTACGTTTGCGCGCAGCTTTTGATTACATTTGCGCGCATTTATTTTACAGGTAAACTTAGGTATAAATAAAGCTAAAATAAATAAGAATAATATAAAAATATAAATGACTATAATTTGTTAATTTTCATAATAAATATGACTATAAATTATAAATTTTGAAAATATTTGTTAATTCAAATTATATATTGTTCATATTGAATTCTAAAACAAAATATAAAGTAATCATGATAAATCCCGTTATAGCTGTAAAGAAAAAAGCAACCGAGAAAGGCGCAAGGAATACCCAACTCTACCAAAGTCAAGAGATGACGTTCACAACACCATGGATGTCTTAGAACTGCAAACCAATAAAAAGGAATCATTTTGTCTTATAAACAGCAAAGAGCATGGTATTGTTCTATCATGCAATTCTAATCTTGAGGCATTATGCACAAAAGCTTCAGAACATTTCATAGACGGAACTTATAGTTACTGTCCAAAATATTTGATGAGCAGGGGACTTAGAATAACGGAAGGGGTACTTGCACTTGTAAATAATTGAACAAATTATTAAATAAATAAGTATTATCACCTGTATTTACCTGAGTTTACCTGTCAAAAAAATGTGCAAATGTAATCAAAAGCTGCGCGCAACTGATTTTGCAAATGTAATGGTAATGCGCGCAAACGTAATGCATCGGAGGAGATAATCCATTCTCTTCTTCATCATCATCATCATCATCATCATTATCATCATCTTCTTCATCATTTTCTTCATCATCTTTATTTTTTCTGCAGACTTTTCACCTATTTAAAATTTTACTTAACATTTTATATAGGTAAATATATAAAAAAATCTTTATTAAAATCTATATCTTTGCAATAATAGTTAATAGATATATGGAGATGTGGTATGAGTGCCAATGGCAATTAATGATACAAATCTCCATCCAAGTCACAATTTGTAAAAGTAAACCATTATAGGTCAAAGTACGGTCTTCATTTTACCATGTTAATTGTCCATTATCAATACTGCCAACTCTTGTCAATTTCGCATGAGATGCCAGTCTTTTGTCCAGCAATACTAAATTCTTTTAAAAGAATAATCACCCAAATTAAAACAGTATTTTTTTCCATGAAAAGGTCCCATGAATAACTTGTTTGTTTGTATTTATTCATTAGACCTTTGTGTACACAGTTGCGGATCCAGAGGGGGATCCAGGGTTTGGATCCACCTTTTTAACAATCATATATAAAATGATAACATACTTGGATTCATTTGTTATATATCTGTATTTTTTTTAATCAAAAATCATTAGATCATGAATTTAAAACATAATCAAATGATAAAGAACTTAATTGAATAGTTAACATGATTCTGTGATTTTTTTTAAATTTAGATTCATTAGTCATGAATTTAAAACAATCAAAATGAGGAACATGATGGAATAGTTAACATGATTCTGACAAATAAAAGTTTAATTAACATTTCAAATGATGACTTCAACACACTGTATGGTGTCATGATGGATAAACATTCATACACTTTCTTTTAGACGATAAAAACGGCTAATCAGTTTAAATTAAAAAAAAGGTCAGGGACACAAATTCGTCGGACAAAATAAATTAATAAATATAAGTTAGTCTTTATGAGTCGTGGCATATGCACCAGACAAAAGCTGTTTTGAAATACAAGGAAAACCAAATATATCAACGAAGAAGGGCCTCTTTGCTGTGCATAAGATTAAAACTTGTCACCAGGTCTTCAGCAATCTGCTTTTAATATTCATTTACAATGACAACACATTCATCATTATAACAGAAACCAACATTCAATGTGTTGTAAGCGTTACATTTTTCACACAAGAACATTTTAAACAGTGTATTACTAAAATGACCGAGAGTCAACTTAATTACATGTGTTTTGTATTTTACGTAAAATAACATATATATAGAAAATGACAAATTAAAAGAAGAAATCAAAAATAAAAGCAGCAAATTAAACTATCTATACATAGATAACACTAATCAATTTACTTCCATGGTCAAACTTAAGAGGCTAGACAAAGATACGGGAACATAAAGAGTGAAGAAAATAAAACGCTCTGAAAGAAGCAAGTAAATCTTATAAAATAGAACTAAATCGAAGTTATAATGACTTCCAAATGAATACCGCGAAAGATCTTAGAAAACTGACTAAATCTGACCCAAAACAGCTTTGGAAAAAAACTAAATAGTATAGATACCAACAAATCAAATAAAACTGATGCTGTTAAAATTGAAGATTTATATGAACATTTAAAACGTCTAAGCCAAGATGAAGTGATTGAAGACAACTCAGACATAGATTTAACAAAGGTACCACCAGAGAACATTAACAGAATTTTAAATTCTCCAATCACAGAAGAAGAAATTTTGAATGTCGTCAAAAACTTAAAAACAATAAGGCTTCCGGATATGATGGTATTTTTAAAAGTTCCCAACCCAGGAATTCCAACTATATGAACATTGATCGTAAAAAGGAGGGTTCATATGGTTATTGAATGAACATATTAAACATATGTTGCCCATCTATCACAAGTTATTCAACATTGTTTTAAATACTGGAAGGTCCCAGATTCATGGACAATGGGAATTATTCAACCTATCTTCAAGAATAAAGGCAATATATATGATCCTAGCTCGTACAGACCAATAACTTTAGTGTCATTTCTAGGAAAACTTTCACATCGATCTTAAATGAAAGACTTGGGAACTTTCAATTGAGATCAATCTGATTTCGAGGCTCAAACAGGATTCAGAAAAGGTTATAGTACATTGGATAATATATTTGTATTACATTCATTAATATCAATTTATCAAGCTCTTGAAAAAACTCTTTGCACTTTTGTTGATTTTTCGAGAGCCTTTGACACAATCTGTCATACATCTTTATGGATAAAATTACAAAAGGCGAATATTTCCGGGAAAATTTTTAAGGTAATATATAGCATGTATAGTAAAGTTAACTCGTGCGTTAGGAATGGTAACGAAGTGTCAGCCGTTTTAACTGTAACATTGGAGCGAGACAGGAGAAAATTTATCCCCTTTTATTTGCTGTTTATCTAAACGATCTTGAGTCTTTCTTTGCTGAAAATGATGTTCAGAACTTGCAAGTTATGAAAATATTTGCCGCAATTATTTGCATATCTATATAAAACTTTTCGTTCTTTTGTACGCCGACTTGTTGTTAAATGTTTTGAAAATACTGTGTCCGATGAATCAAATTTATCGAACAAAGGTTGTTGTGTTCCAAAAATCACGAACATTCAAATATTTAACCAGTCTATTGGAATTCAAGATTTTTATCCATATTTAGGACTAACTTTTAACTACAATGGTTCATTTGAAACAGCGAAGAAACGTCTTAAGGAACAAGCACAGAAAACACTTTTAGTCTTTATACAAAGATACGTAACCTCTCAATACCTGTCGATTTACAATTACAACTGTTTGATGCACTTAAACTTCCAATTCTGACATATGGGTGTGAAATATGGGGATTCGGAAACAATTACATGCTGGAAAAATCCAACTACAATGTGTTGAAAATTAGATCCTCGACACCAAATTTTATGACATATGGAGAACTTGGTCGTACACCAATAGATACCGTAATAAAATGTAGAATGGTGTGTTTTTGGAACAAACTTCTCGCCAATGAAAATAAACTAAGCAGTATACTTTATCAAATTATGTTCAACTTAAAAGACGATCACATGTTCAAATGGATTGACTATATTAAATCGATTTTAGACAATTCCGGACTTAGCTATGTTTGGACTCAGCAATTACCATTAGATGTAAATCAAAAATCGTTCTGAAAGATAAACTTAAAGATGCATTCATTCAAAATTGGCATCGTCAAATTGACAACTCATCCAGAGGAGAATTTTATGGTCTTTTTAAAACAATGTTTGGCTTAGAAAACTATCTTGTACAATTATCACCAATCGAACGTGAATATATTTCAAAATTAAGATGCTGTAATGTAAAATTCCAGTAGAGCTGGGTAGATGGTACAATATTCCAAAAGACGAGAGGACATGTAATTTGTGTTTATCCATTCGTTTGATGTGTTTGAACTTTGATTTTGCCATTTGATTGAAGACTTTCCTTTTGAATTTTCCTCGGAGTTCAGTATTTTGTGATTTTACTTTTATGCTATTGGTAATGAATACCATTATTTATTTGAATGCAATTCTGTATTAGTAAAAGTATCAGAAATCAGCACATTCCAGAATACTATATTAAATATCCCAGTGCAGCAAAATGAAAGGACTACTATCATTGGTTAATATTAATGTACTTAAGAATGTATCTTTATTCGTTTCAAGTTAACGAAAATATTATAAAGTAAAGTAATTATTAATATATTTCATTTCTAAGTTGTTCTATTTATTTCTATGATTGTATGTGATTGTATTTTGTATATATTTACCTCTTGTTTCACATGTCAATGTGACGGAGTGTTTTTAAATAAAGCATATTGTATTGTATTGAAGAGCGAGGAACACGATTCCCTTAAAAAGAGAAACTTAAGAGCGAGGAACACAATTCCCTAAAAAAGAGTGATTTGAAAGATTTTTTGCATTAGATTTCGAGTTCTCAAATTAGTTTTAATAGTTCCACTACATTGATGTAATGTCATTACAGGATGATACTCCCATAACAAACCGTGCATACATTCATTACATGTACATATGTCACCAATTAACACAAGTTGTATTGTTTCAGATTCAATTTAATAAAACAAACAGTGGCATCCTGTTGAGCATATATAAGACATCGTAATTGGAGATAGGAAAGACAATCAAGCGACAGGGTGCCTGCTGATAATAAAATTCATTTGACAATATATCAATTTCGAGCTTTTTTAATATACCACCTTTTCATTTTCTTTAAATATTATCGAAATACAAATGATGGAAAAATGTTGTACGGGTGAAAAAAAAATTGAACAGCGAATAGTTTATTATTATTTAAATGTAAATGTATACTTTATCATTTATCATTAAATACATTTCAAAATATGAATAAAAATATCTTTATAGTCTCTATTATATGAAATTATACGAACTATGAACTATCATGAACAAGAACCCTTATAGTAAAACTCCAAAATGTCCTTTGAACAGATGAGTTATCCCGACGAATACAATTTAATATAATTTTATTTTGTATTCAATATTTATCGTTTCTATTTGAACAATAAAAATAGCCGCAGTGAACACTTTGAATTTGAACTTATTATGTATTATTTCTTTTATTTAAGAACAACTGGAATTTATTTTACATGTATAACAGTATGATCTCGCTAATGTACGTTGTTTTCGTATATTATTACATTTGTGTTGGTTATTTTTTTCAAAGACAACTTTTCAGAACGCCGGAGACCTACGAATTTCTTAATTTTAACTGACTTTTCTGACATCAAAATATTATAGCTTTTTGACAGGAGTATTCAACAGTATGTGTTAATAGTATTTCCTTCGCATATTAAGTGTGCTTCAATTTTTTTAGTTACTGCTGTCTCGTTTCTTTTGAGGTAATTCATCGTTATTTACTGATGTGAGTAAGGGAATTTAGATAATGAAATTTTAAAAAATCGGAGACCTAACAATGAGATAAGATAAACTGTTTTTTTTTATACCACCAGAAAGGTAAATCTATGTAGAATTCGGTCGTATGTGTTAATAAGAATTCAGATGATTAATAAAAATAATATGAAGAATTAATGAAGGGTACCCATTTATTTTCCCATTACTTTCTATATTAATCGAACATCATTAAAAACATTGCACCCCGGGTGTCGCTGATAAGGGTAATCGGCCATTAGTGTCCTTCATTCTTGGGTATGTCAAAATATCCATTTCATTATTCAAAATTGGCTATTTCTTAATGTTCACGCGTATTTTGGCATTTAGGTCCTCCTTAACCCCTTTAATGGGCATTGCGGCACAATCGATAAGCTATATCTATAATCAGGGGATGAAGAATAGCAAAGATCCAGTGAAAATAAAAAAATTACAATGTATAGTATTTTGATTTTTATATATGTTTTGGTATTCAGGTCGTCCATACATTAAAACGAGGAATTTCTGTCAAAAATAGTTAGGGAAACCCACTAGTTTATCTTCCGAAACTAAATAAATAAATAAAGTTAAAAATTTCAAAGAGTGTTTTGATTTATTTTTTCTTAGATTAATTTGAATATCTGTTAAATAACACCAAAATGACGAATTCAGAAACAGGGAACTATAGTGTCACAGTCAAAAAATAAATTTTCGATTTCATTATTCACTTTTCAGCTTGAATACTGAAATATGAACTATTTCATAATTCATTATTCATCACTAAACGTTGAATAATGAATAATGAACTATTTCATTATTCATTATTGAATTTTGAATAATGAAAAATGAATAATGGACGTACTTCAGCGCGGTGGTTTTAATAACGCATCAGGTTTTAATTTGATACGTCGATCAGACGTGCGTCAAGTTTACACAAGACTCATCTAAGATGTTTCTGTTTTGTCAAACTGGTCGTTCCAAAATATTTTTACCAAAACATGGTAAGTTACTTTTCTTAATATATATCAATTAGGCATATCAATTTATTTTCTAAAAAAATGGAAAAAAAATAGTCTAAGCCAGATGGATAATTTGACCTAGATTAAAAGTAGATGTGTTGGGATGATGCCAATAACTCTCATTTACAGAATGACTGAAAAGCTGTAACTCCTTGTAATTAATCTGTTACTCACAACAAGTAAAACTGTGAGCTACTGCTCACTGATGATTCCCCCGCCGAAATATTTCGGTAAACAGGAAGTTGTTGAGTGATGAATCTGAAAACGCATCACACGGTATAGCTGACTTATATAAACCCTGAAACCAAATTTCAGAAATCCTTGTCTAGTAGTTCCTGAGAAAAATGTGACGAAAACTTTCAACTTGGCTATCATGTGTAAAATAATACAAGTGTTCGGTAAACATGTTGTTGAGTGATGAATCTGAAAACGCATCACACGGTGTAACTTACTTATATAAACCCTGAAACCAAATTTCAGAAATCCTTGTCAAGTAGTTCCTGAGAAAAATGCGACGAAAATATTCATGGGACGGACGGACTGACGGATAGACTGACGGAAGGACAGACAGAGGTAAAACAGTATACCCCACTTTTTTAAAGCGGGGGTATAATAAAACATTTATAAACCAAGTGAGCTCAAAGTCTGCAGACGTGACAAAAACAAGCTTTAAGTTTTAGGAATGACAGATAATGTTCAATTTACAGCTTGACATATTATATAGACATCTATCTATTGTTGAAGACTGTATGGTCCTTCAGATATCTTTTGGTTACTTTTGTCGTTGGGTAGCTGCTTCATTGATGTATGTATACCTCACATATCCTTTCAGTAGCACTGCATGACCAGCAACTGAGTGAGGCAGGGGCATAAAATGAAACACATTAACATGGATATATGAGGTCTTCAAAATTAACTGGCAACTAAAGAGGCTTCGTTCAATTGCAGGGGCGGATCCAGCCATTTTAAAAAGGGGGGTTCCCAACCCAGGATAAAGGGGGGGTTCCAGCTATATGTCCCCATTCAAATGCATTGATCGTCCAAAAAAAGGGGGGGTTCCAACCCCCGGAACCCCCCTCTGGATCCGCCACTGAATTGCTTATTTACAGAACAGTAAAAAACAAGAATGTGTCCATGATACACTAATGCCCCACTCGCACTATCATTTTCTATGTTCAGTGGACCGAGATATTGGGGTCAAAACTCTAATTTGGCATTACAATTAGAAAGATCATATCATAGGGAACATGTGTACTAAGTTTCAAGTTGATTGGACTTCAACTTCAGCAAAAACTACCTTGACCAAAAACTTTAACCTGAAGTGGGACGGACGGACGAACGAACGCACAGACCGAAAAACATAATGCTCCTCTACTATAGTAGGTGGGGCATAAAAAAATTCTTTGTTCAGATAGAGCTTTAAATTTATTCTTTTATTCAAGGTAATATTTATTTTGCAATCTCACCTTCTCCTTCAAAGTAAGAAACTACTGAATGAAAATGAAATTTTATTATTACAAAACAATTAACTTCCACAATATCATATGTATTTGGTACTTATATAAAACAACAATAATAATTAAGGTATAAATCCACCAATAAATGAAAGCATAAATGTTTCTTTCATTGTAGAGCAAAAAAAAGACGTACATCAATTATATCTTTACATGCATTTTACATTTAGGAATATCATTGTATTTTCATAACATCATGACCAGCACAATGTGATATTGCAATAGCAGAAAATATAAAAGCTATAAATTCATGAAGAAATTTATCCATTATGTATTTTTGTTAATGTTTTTAAATGCATTCTCCTTGTTCAGTTTCAGAGTTTCTCTTGTATTCAGTTTCAAATTTATACCATTGCATTTAATGAAAATCATGCACACCTATTAAGTATCTAAGTATGTATCTTAAAACTATATTGTTTCATAAATCCACGAAACCTATTGCAACAAATCTTTAAAAAGTATTCTAAAAACTTGTTTCAAAGGGAAAAGAAGAACATACAAGTTTGTTTTAGTGAATGAAATATGAGACATCATTGAATAAAAGAATGATTGTTGCTTCTTTATTACTCATAGTCAAATACCATTTATAAAGGTATCTTTTAAGTTTGTTTCATCAGAAAAACTCTTTCCTTGTCATTTCCACTATCTTACAAGTTTAAATCATACAATACAAGAGTAAGAAGATGTATTATGATTGTCAATGAGACAACTTTCCACCAGAGACCAATTGTCAGTTTTTAGATAATATAATAGAAGTTTTGTACACATAAAGACCAATTTCATGGTCCAGATGCTGAAATATATATCTCTACATAATCGACAAAAAGTCTTTCAAAGAGAACACAGAATACTGGATTACTGGCAACAGTATCAAAACAACAGCGAAAGCATTTTAACTACATAAGAAGCATAAAGTTTTAACACAGATATGTCTGATTTTTTTACCTCATACCAAACTTTAACAATTATTGAAGTTGGCAACACAGCAGGCTTTGGACTTGCTTTCACTATTCTTGTTGCAGACCAGACAAATATCAAGCTATGTAGAACAAAAGGAAAATGGATTGTTTAAATACTCAAACGATTTTCATATAAACTTTGTTACAGGAAAAAGAAGATCTATGATGAGTTTATTTGAAACTTATTTTGTAAACTATTCATTCATTTATTTCACTGGTATAAGTTTTTGTGGTTGGAGAAAAAACATAATTTTGAAGGTGCCTAAATTTGGGTTTTATCATTTGCTTCTTTCATGGCAACTAAAACCTGTATTTCAACGTCTTTTCAAATTTCGTGGTTTTGCTCTACCTACGAAATCAACAAAATTTGTTAAACCATGAATATAAGGAACGACATCAAAAGATCAATGTAGGATAAAAACTTAAATCAAATAGTTTGGGGTGGGGGTTAAAATTGCTGCAAGTTTCGTTTATCCAAAATCGATTTTACATATATCCATATTGGTCAATCAATTTTCCCAAATTAAGTTAAGAGGGGTGGGGTTAGTGAAAAAACTATGTGAATTAAGTTTTTTATCCTACATTGAACTTTTGATGTCGTCCCTTAAAATGAACCAACATTGTTTGGCAGATCTTAACTATCATTTGACCCAAGTGAGTTACGACAAGCTTCAAATGTAAATAAGTCGATGTAAGTCTATCATATCTGTCAATATGAAATTATTCCCCAGTTATTGGAACAAACTTTTAAGTTGCACTAATTTGTCCCAAAAAGTAATTGTACTACTAAAAATACCTCAGACCTGTCTTTGAACAATAAAGTTGGGTAATTAAATAGCCATCAATTCTCTATAATTGAAGTGTTCAAAACAAAACAACATGGATTTATTTTCTCCTCAAATATTCAATACCTCAGATCAGTCCTTGGTCAAAGAACCTAACACAAATTTCTGAAAAAATAAAGTGTAAAAGAACAGAGAAATTATGGTTCAATTTTTCCAATATCTTATGTAGATTGACCACAAAATTACTATTCTCTTTGTTCATTACCAGATTGCTATTGATTTTACTCAAGAGGTAAATATCAAATGAATATTCACATCCAAAATATGAAATACCCCAGAAAAGTGGCATTTGCAGAGTATATATGTTTACATAACAGCAATAAACTAAAAAACTACCAAATATTACAGCATGAAAGACGTTTACTCAAATCCTGTTTTTCCTTAAAGGGAATAATAAAACAATGTTAAATAATCTTTAAAAAAGCAAATTGTTTTCTTCAGTAAAGAAAAAGTCAACAACACAAAATATATAAATAATCTACAGTGAGTAAACTGAACATGTGACGAAAGAAACAGATCTATCATTAGCATTAAAAGAAAATGAACTTTTGACTGAAGAAGACATTTTGATTTAAACATGATCTGAAATGCCTGACTTTACAGTGGTAAATGCATCTGTTTTCAGACATTTGCCATGCACAAAACTAAATATTGCTTTGACATTTCAGTTCAAGTCAATTGAGATCTGTTATGTTACAATATTTCAGTACATGTAGATATCCCTTAGCACAGGTTAACAACAGCTACTTAAAACTTTGAACATATACAACAAAACTAATTCACATAAAAACTGAGTGTCTATTTGTACTAAATTAACTGCAATGAAAAAGTCTGAAAATAAACTGAAAGACTGAAAATGACACTAGTATCTAATTTATTGTTCAGGTTTTTAAACTGAAAGACTGAAAATGACTACTAGTATCTTATTTTGTTCATGATTTTAAATCAGTTCAGATCAAAACAGTCAACCAGTTCAAAATCTCTTTTAAGTGCTTGAGTGTATTTTAATAAATGTACATGCCATGAATATTTGCTATTCATTGAATGTGTTTAATAGAGGATTAATGATACACTAGAAACATTTTATTCATGTATTGCAATATTTCAGAAAAGATTCTTAACACATGGTATGTTTCCTAAATGTCATTTTGATGTTTACATTATTTGTGTCATGGGGCCTATTCTTTCAAAAAGAGACAAATATTGAAAAACTGAAGCGAAACTGATTTTATTTCTTCTGAACTCATTTTGTGAATTTTTTTAAAAATAAAGATCAGGAAAATTGAAAAGATTTGGTGCACTTACGTACCCTCTAGTGATTCAATAAAACATACTTATATTATTCACAATCAACATATTTCACCATATTCCATCTAATCTTATTGTAGACGAACTAGTCTATAGTCAGAAAGTGAAAAAGCAATATGGCGAAAAGCATACAACACTAAATAAATCTTTTTTCAAATTTACAAATGAAGTTTTTTTACATGCTAATTGAAAACAAATGCATATATAGCTATCTGATAATAACAGGCTATGTTTATTTATGAAAACTTCTTCCTCTACACAGGTTAAACTTAGTAAAAATCTCTTTTAAATGAAAGACTTTTGCAAGGGAGCAGAATATAAACATCTTTTTAATCAAAAAAAAAAATTTTTAAATATTTTTTTTTACCATTTACTTTTTTTTATCACAAATGATAATTAAAACATAACTTATCTTAGAATCATACTGTGACAAATAATACAACAAGTGCCTTAACAAGATATAATTGTGCAAAGTGTCAGCAAAATTCCAAGACAAGTTATTTGTATTTATCTTGATCATAGTATTAAATAGATTTTGTCTCCCCAATCCCTACCATCTCATGTTTCCCTATTCATATATAATACTAGCTGATTTCATGAGGACCTCGTAAAAACCAACTTCAAACTGTAAACATATTGCCTATGGAGCAAAGCTCCTACCTATTTTTTAAGTAGCTGGAAAACTCTTAAAAATACTGTTGTCAATGTAAAATCTTTCATCAGAGGTCTTTTTCTTTATCACATACTGTAAATTTAGAAATATGTTGTGTAATGTAAATTTAGAAATATGTTGTGTAATGTGATTTTAGAAGAAAGTATAAAATTGAGAGATAAATTTATTGTCATTTCAATAAATTCTCCATACAAATAATGCTATCAAAATTATTAGAATTTGAGTTTTTATTTATGCTATACCATTTTTATTGCAATTTTCACAATAATAAAAACATAACAAAAGTTTCTGAACTTACAGTAGAAATAGTGTTAATTGCAAGTAAAATTAAATCCCTTTATAGATAATATATAAACATGATATTTCGCAAATGCTCTTTATTTATGGAACAATATATTGCACTTTTTAAAATTCTTTCTCTTCTTCCACAAATGTTGTGCTTTGCAAACTTTAGTTCAACAAAATTCTGCTACATTAAATTTAAGGATGGCAATTTACTGTGGAATCAACACTCAAGTATTCTATTCAAATTTGGGCAAGTACTCATAAACTTTCTCATTTATTCATTCTCTTGTGCAAAAACATACTGTAGCATCTCTGTGTAAATTTATCGTCACACATGTACAGTAGGGTTCATTTATCTGTATTTTCATATGACGATCTTTGAAATAAATCATGACAGACAATTGTTTGTACGGCATTTTTACTGTAATTTTATCGTACTGATTTTCTTGCAGTAATAATGAACAATTTTCATCTTAAAATAAACAAGAATGTGTCCATAGTACACAGATGCCCCACTCGCACTATCATTTTCTATGTTCAATGGACCGCGAAAATGGGGTAAAAACTCTAATTTGGCATTAAAATGAGAAAGATCTTATCATAGGGAACATGTGTACTAAGTTTCAAATTGATTGGACTTCAACTTCATCAAAAACTACCTTGACCAAAAACTTTAACCTGAAGCGGGACAGATGAACGAATGGACGGATGGATGGACGAACAGACGCACAGACCGAAAAACATAAACCCCTCTACTATCCTAGGTGGGGCATAAAAAGCAGTTTCAAGAGATGAAAACTCAGGTTGAAATATTTATCGAGGGCTAATTTCAAAAACAATTTATTCGTGCATCAGTTTGAAACTGTCACTCAAGTACTTGATCTACTGATGAGTAATCCAGTATTCATTGCCACCCCTTTTAAAATCCATATGCTGAACAATATCAATAAAGACTTTTGAAAAAGAAGCAAAAAAGATAGCAGGCTTAATGAAACAAGTGAATCAAACAGGCCAACATAAAGAAGCTTACTATTTAATTACAACTTTTCCACATTTTTGGACTGATAATGGTAGAGGCCAAACCCAAACCTTTGTCTCTCTCCAAGCTCTGTTCCACTACCTTTGATATAGAATAAAAATGAAAATTAAACAACAAAAAATTGGTATTACATCCTTCAAAAAGTATAAAACAAGTCAATATCAAATATGTAAGTAGAAATGCCAGGAAATTTAAATAAGATTAATGGATATATTAGACATAAAATAAATAATGCTGGACATTAGTGATGTGGGTATTAATACTATTGTTTAGGGAACGTACAATGTGTGTTATGTTTCAAAATAACAAACAGCAAGATCAAATGGAAAACATGATACAATTTTCTTAAAACTATGTACTTTTAAAGCATAAGCTTAGAAAACCTATGAAAAACTAATATATTATGGGGACATGGCTAAATAGGGGGAAACAGTACACCAGATGTGAATTTTCAAACCAAAAAATAACCAATTTCAAAGTGCTCTGGTAAAAACTAAGCATGAATTTTGTTTCTGCTGTAAACACATTACTATCATAATACAGACTTGTTACTATTCTAATGACATTATGCAAAATTATGCAAAAAGTAAAAACATATTTTATAAGAAATTTAATAAAACATAAATTCTATAATTTCAAGTCTTGAAGCTTATTTGGGAAATTAAATAATGTAAAAGCAAACCTAAAGAAAAGCAATTCAATTCAACAATATCAAATCATCTAATACAATATCAGAACAATGATCAGATACCATTCTAGATCATTCTGCTAAACCAAATATGAACTATTGCTACAAAACCCTGAGAAAAGCTGCCATTTAAAAAAAAACTTATTCTTGATTGTATCACTGAATGAAGCAAATCAAAAAGCTCTTGGCTAATTTGCAATTGAAAACAATACTTTATGGTCTTCACTCTTCCAATTTTAGCAAGAAAAATAGACCTAGTATGCATTTATTACAACTTTTCATGTTAAAGAGATTTTGTTTTATAAAAGAAACTGGGGTGCTGTCACAAGAGATTCTTAGCATTTTTTTTTTAAAATAGTTTCTTTTAAACACAGTAAAAGAGAAATGGAGTAAGGATAATTGCTTGTCAATTATCTCATTTCACTGAATAATAAGTTATTACAACAAAAATTTAGGATATGATTTTCATCATGTTGCATTTTTCTTTTATAAAAAATTGTATCAATATCTGAATTTAAAATATTCTTTTATTGCATATAACTCACATAAATTCTTTTCTGATGGAAAAGAAAAAAAACGTATGCTGACACAAAAATGATTTGTCGTAAAGCTATATTCAGTTTTGTAGTGTGTAAACGCATATTTGTTTCATATATTAAGAATTACAAAATGATCATATCAAAGGTCAAATTACTGGGAAATTATAGTCCTTCTTATGTTTATAATAATTAACAGCATCAAAATGTTTACTAAAGGATTCAGCTACACTTGAAAGTTGTCATGGTTATAAGTTAATTGTAAATATATAATTAATATGCATGATGCATTCACCCGACCTTACAATATAATGTACCATATGTCTATTAAGGGATAATACACTAAAATGCTGTATTTTATACTCACTCATGCAAAAAATGAATATAAACACAGATATAAACTGCTATAATTAGTGTAACATCTATTCATTGTGTAATAGATAGCACAAAATCCAAGAATCATTAAAGTGAAAGTTCTCATTAGCAACTTGACAAAATCAGCTAAATTATCGTATGATAACATAAGGCTGACTTCAAGCCTTATTCCAGAGTCTGAACACATGACATGTTCTATAAAAAATTGTATCAAAAGCAGGGTACACAATATGAACGATTTTAAAATGTTCATGATTTAATCTTAAAGTAACTGGAGGTATCTGAACCATTATCGAACTTAGAATTAACTATGGCATTATCCATGATTAACTGTACTGAATGGAAATCGTAGAAATTATATTAGTAAATAGATAAATATGAATAGATGCAAAATACGATTTGGTTCTTAATATGTTGAAACTTTCAATGAATTTCCAAAGAAATCTAGACTCTAGTTGGTAGATGCTGATAAAAATTGTAGACAGAAAGAAAATGGTGACAAACAGATACAACAATCACTATACATCCTAAGCAGGTCGTAAAATAATCTAAATCATTGACATATGGCACTTTGACCTTGTTAATTTAAATATGGACTGATACACTGTCTATGTCATATGATCCGATATATCTTGTACATAATTTAGTAAGAACAAAGATAATTGTATGAACATAACCCGATCCACATGCTGTGAACTGTATGAAAAGAGTATTGCATGAACTGTTAAACATGACATGTTCCTTGATTTGAACTGTATGAAATCCTACACATGATCTACAAGTCTTTGATCTGTGACACTTTGTTGTGTACTAATTCTTCCAAACAAGTCTCTGTAACATGATATCATGACTTCTATTGATCTTTGTTCATGGCCAGCTGACAGTAAACTGACAAATGGATCTGCTTCTGGACTTCTCATCAGAGTTGGAGCGAATACTATTGCTAGATTGTCAGGTCCCATCATATTCTTTGGTTTCTTCTCTGTTACTCTATAATTAAATCATTTTAAGTCCATTAATGTTTGAAGTATTCACCAATATAAAAAGTAGTTTGAAAAACTTTTTTTATAATACATTTCTTCTTCACCTTAATATTTAATAAACATTAATTTAGGCAATGTGTCTACTAGGAATAGATGGTCTTAACAAATGGAAGACACAGACATTGTGTGTCATATAATTGTTAATTGCCACCAAATTGTTGATGAATTGTATTCAACGGCATAACAGAAAGGAGAAAGTACCTTTTGGGGCTTGTTTTGGACCTAAAAATTTACTGAAAAAGATTCATTGGTTCATGACTGTATTCATGCACATTTTTTTTTAAATTCAGAATTTAATTTTTCAGAGAGTATAAGAATATAACACAATTGACTATGACATTATTAAAGTGAGCATCAAAAGGAAGACATGGGTTTTTGAGCAAAAAACAGGCAAATTTCAGTAACATTTTGGCTAAAATACACTTCCTCTGTCAGCTTTCCTGAGATAGGGTAGTGTTATACATTATTTCTCAAAATGTATGAGTCAAACAGTCAATTTGGTGTAAAATTCACCTTTCACTGAAATCATTCATGGTAGGGGCAGTGTGGCAAGGGCCTTATTTGGCCCTAATATCAAGTCCATTATTTCAAGCTGAAAACATTTCAAATCAATTAATCAACATGTGAGAAAGAGAAAGAGAATACTTTTGTAGAACTTATCTAGTGAAATGTTGACATTTACACCCAAAATAGGCCATAAAAATACTTGGTGAAATTTGACAAAATCTGCTGGATTAACTCCAAATTTAGGTCTAGAAAACATAGAGTGCAGGGTTCAACAAAACAAATAATTCAAGTCAGACAGACATGTTATTTGTTGTAACTAACAAAATATTTTACAAGATTGTTTTGGAGACACACATGCTACATGTATATGTTTCTGTTGATAACCAATGGAAATTGACCAGTCTTCACTGAATTTGATGCAAAATTGATGCAAAAAATATAATTGGAGTACCCATGTCCATTTCTACAAAAGAATTATTTGAAATTTTGGCCTTTTTCCTACAACTCTATATTTTGAATTGGCATCAGAAGGTAAATTTGTCATTGAAACCTGCATCATTTTAAAAATCATTATTGCATGAACTGTTACATCTTAACCACACTTGTGTTCTATGAATGCAGGATACACATGCATATGATCCAAGGGTTCAATGGAAATTGCAATTGAAATACAAATACAAAAACATTACAGTGACTGTTATTTCTATTCTAAAGCATAACAAAAGAAATAATGCATTAAAGCTTGGGAAATGCATAAAATAAAAATAAAATAAAATTCTGCAAAATTTCATGAATGATCATGACGCATTAATTTCATGGCAAAACATGACGTCATACAAATGAAAACTCTAAAGCTGATATTATTCTGTTACTTGTAAACTTTAAATTATTATAATACCTCATTTAAATGAAGTTTTTGAGGTAGGTGTTGTTATTTCATTTTAGATTTTTTTGCATTAATCAAATATTTATGGATTTCAGTGTCAATATGGTTGCTTACTCCTTAGTTACGAAATGTCAATTGTGCATTTGATGGTAAATAGTAGCCAATGAAGAAAAAAAAAATTGTTAACTAAAAATTGCAAATGTTTAGCTTAAGAATTTTAAGGATTAAGCACATTTTTTCTAGAGGTTATTGATGTGCCAACTGGGTCACTTACTCACAAACTTTTGATTGCCCCAGTTAACACATCATTCCTCTAAAAATAAATGTGTTTAATCCTTTAATGCTTTACCTGACAAGGTGTGCCAATAAATATCTCAGAGTTTGATAATGGGCAGGAGGTAGTTTAGACAAGGCTTCTCTAATTTTAGCCAACTGTTCTGGACTTCTTAAATCACAATATTCTGCAAAAGATAAAATTAATTTCAATAGAACATATATTGTCCCCTATTCAAGAGTTTTCTGATTACCAAACTCATCAGATATTTAGCTGAGCCCATGTAAGGTTCTGGTGTTATTTACTGGAAACCTCTTTCTACACTCAATTTTTTAAGTTATGAATTCCCCTACAGATCAACAGTAGATGTAGTTATAGTCTATCTTTAGTACCTATGACCTTGACCTTAGACAAAGTAACCTCAAAAATCAATCATGAAGTACCACTCATTACATGTGACTAAGATAATAGACTAATTTTGATCTATTTTTAGTAGCTCTGACCTTGACATTAGATATAGTGATGTCATAATCTATAGGAACCTTCATCACTTTATATGTGACAAAAATTAGCTATATCAATTCAAAATATCATTTTCTGATATACCAATTAAAATTGGTCTATTGGGTAATGAAGGTTAGAAATAGAATTGAATTAGCTATTTACTAGAAACCTATTTCCTACACTTTTTTCAATGTTATGAATTCCCACAACAGACCAACAGTATAAATGTAGACGTAGATTTCAGTCTATTTTCAGATTACCCTGTGATCACATCTAGCAAGGACCACCCTTAAAATGAATTCCAAGCAAATGTTTAGTCCTTTTATTATACATGTATTATTTTGAAATTGATTAAATTTATAATGGAGCTTGTAACATTCTGTATACTCACTTATTGCTTCCAGTAAAATTTTATAAGCATCAAAAGTAACCAGTGGTATGGGTAAAAGACGGAAATATAGTTTTAGTACACTGGTTAAACTGTGGATGTCATCATATTTGGCTTCACTTATATCTGTCTTTTCAAGATCTAAAACAAAATATTGTTGTAATAAAAAAAATATATTTCCTTGTCTTATAACCTGAAGTCTGATGCTATTTATTGGTATTTTAAGACTGCAGAGGTGGTGAAGCTTGAAGCTTTAGGATATATATGACATCTGAAACTTTTTATCTATGATGTTTTTTATAGCTGCTGTCGAAATATATCTATAACTGGGCCAAAAAACTGGATTTACAATGAAAAATTAAATATGCTTTAATAATTGTTAACAATGCATATAAAATATACCATATATCGAGAATTGCGGGAACGTAAAGTGTAATTAAATATGTCACCATCACTAAATGTATGACGTCACGTAAATATGTGGATTATTGTAACTATGTTATGTTTATGTTTGAATGGAGTATAGAAATGTACAGAAGTGTATTTTCAGAATCACCCTAACCTTAAAACAACGCAAAGTATACAACTCAAAACCTAACATTGGTGCCAAAACTAACAGAGAGAATTATCTATTAACAATGTATATAAAATATACCTTTATCTTTTAACAATGCATACAATACCATTTTCTATTAACAATGCATACAAAATTTAGCATTTTCTATTAATAATGCATATAAAATATACCTTTATCAAATTCCATTCTGATAGTTTCAACTTCGTCATGTAATCCAGCTATTCTGTATAAGCCTTCATGTTCCAAACCTACAGTTATTGTAACACATAAATACATTTCTGCTATAATTATAGATTCTACCACACCCCTCCAGTAATTGAATTTTCAAAATGCAAGATTAACCAGGCATTTTACTTTTTTTATAACAAGTGAAACTGCAAGCTAGTGCTCACTAATGATACCCCCTCCCAAATATGCATTTGTGACGAAAATTTTCAAATTGACTACTCATGTGTAAAAAGATGTAAGTGTTCTGTAAACAAGAAGTTGTTGAGTGATGAATCTGAAAAGACATCACACAGTATAGCTGACTTATATAAACCCTGAAACCAAATTTCAGAAATCCTTATGATGTAGTTCCTGAGAAAGATGCGACGAAAGTTATTCATTGGACGGATGGACGGACTGACAGATAGACAGACAGACGGACAGACAGACAGAGGTAAAACAGTATACCCCCACTTTTTTTAAAGTGGGGGTATATTGAAACTGCGAGCTTCTGCTCACTGATGATACCCCCGCCCAAATATGCATTTGTGACGAAAATTTTCAACTAGGCTACTCATGTGTAAAATGATGCAAGTGTTCTGTAAACAGGAAGTTGTTGAGTGATGAATCTGAAAATGCATCACACGGTATAGTTGACTTATATAAACCATGAAACCAAATTTCAGAAATCCTTATGATGTAGTTCCCGAGAAAGATGGGACGAAAAATATTCATGGGACGGATGGACAGACAGACGGACAGACAGAGGTAAAACAGTATACCCCCACTTTTTTAAAGCGGGAATATAATTAAATACAGAGAAAGAATAAATATTGACATCAGCAAGGGTTAAGCGGTAGAATCTGTTTCTCTAATAAATTAAAAGTAAGTGCCAAGTGCAATGTTCCCAATGAAAAGGGAGGGATTCTACATAAGACCAATATAACAAATGTTTAGTTTATCAAAACTGATCAAGATGATGAGAACCAGTTTAAATGCATACATGACAGGAAGTTGATGAGTGATGAATTTGAAAACTCATCACACAGTTAAGCATGTTCCTTACTAATATAATGCATGTTGCTGAATTTCAGGAACCTCTAATTTGTAGTTCCGGAGAAAAATGCATTGGAAATTTCATGGGACAGGACAAACAGACAGTATACCCTACTTCTGAGCAATGGGTTTAATCGGGGAAGACTTTCTTTACTTGCATTTAATACTTCTAAACATTTTTTTCAACCCTGAACACAATGAATTTGTTTGTTTTTTCATATCAAATCTCACAACTATGATTAAAAAATTCATGAAAAAAAATTTAAATTGCATCTAAGAAATAATAAAATTTCACTGATTGGTTCAATTTATTGTTACTTACCTCGACTTTCTATTTCTTTAATGCATTTTGTAACAACAATGGGTAAAGGAGTATTGCGTAACTTCACAGCAGTCGTCAAATCAGCACCATAAAGATTCTTTACAAATTTAATATCTGGCATACAATCATTCGGGACTTTCTCTGAACATTTTTTGTGAGCACTAAAACCACAATCTGAAATAAAAATAACACGTAGTAATTACAGTACATGTATGTTTCATTATAATACGTTATTTTGATTGGCTAACAGCAATCTTGCGTCATTCTGAAATTAACATTCATTTCAAAATGAAATGTAACATTCATGATGACACGAGCTTTCACAATAAAGTGCACAGGTAAATAAAAGAAACACTTGATAGAAATCGTGTTTTCAGGATCGTAGCAAAAAATGTAATTATAAGTATTAAATGCTTCTTTTAGTAATTTTATAGGGTTGTAAAAGCGTTGACCGTGTGCTTCATACGAAATGTACTTCCGTCAATGCTTTTACACCCCAATAAATTTACAAAAAGAAGCATTCAATTCTTTTAATAAAATTTGTGTGTCCGAAGAGCTTTTCCGACTTTACTTTCATCAGGAATGATGAAACCTATGGAGCTATATGACCAAAAGCCACCTAAAAAGAATTGCGAAATTCATCTACGGTCAACTTGCCTGAAAAGTATTAATTTGTACTTGACTAAATATTACAATTATTTGAACTGCAATCCGAAATATACGAAAAGTAACTAATTGAAATAAGAAAATAGATTCTCCTTTCCCATCACATTTTGTGGTCAAAGATTCAGCTGAAGAAAGTGCAATATTTCATTGGATGGGAAAAATGAGGCAGAAGATACCATGGGGACATTTAAAACTTAGAAGTTAAAGAAAAAATGACAAAGCCACGGCAAAACACGAAAAACAGCGAAAAGACGATCAAATCCACAAAACACTAAAAAGAAAACTAAGGGTTAAACAATTTGGAACCCCAACAAACACTTGATGTTCCATTCTTACTCTTTCAGATATCTCCTACTATTACTACTAGTGTGTTTATCATAAAGGAGAAGGAGTATGGATAATCTAAAAATTGTTCCTCCTGGACCTTTAAGAGTGTATCCAAAATGTTTTGGCATAATATGTTAACATCTTATATAAACATATCACCATGGTTAAATATTATATTTATATACAACAAATTAAAAAAAAAATTGTTTATCTCTTTAAAAATTTTATTAGAGAAAAATGTATGGTTTATAGTGAAGTTCTTCAATGAGGAAGTACTCTAAAATATATGTTAAGCTGTAATTGTATATACCACTTAAATGACACCGTTTTAATCATTTAATATTGTATACTTAGACTTAAACTTCCTTGATTATATTTTTAAAGTTAAACAGCAAAACCCTTGTTCTTTTTTACTTAAATCCAGTATTACAAAATACCCTGTCCTGTTTCTGTTTTGATAATTTAAGCATTAATGAAAAAGGCATTGCACAATGCTCTACAGTTTATCAAATTTATGTTTTTATTTGTTAAAACAAATTAAAGAAAAATATATAAATGTTCATTGTAAAAATGTTCATTGTAAATGTTCATTGTAAAAAATATATGGCATTGTAAATGTTCATTGTAAAACTATCAAACATAAGAAAAGAAGAATAAATAAAATATATACACAATTATAAAACTTGTTGATGGCAGAGTTGTTATTTGAAGTATGAATGCTAGGCAACATATTTATGTTAGAATTTAAATGTGCACTTACTAAAACATAAATTCATATAAAATCTAATTCACTTTCTTTCTTTTTATACATTAATGTGTTAATCATCAATATTATTCATTGTCATCATGTAGTATGATGTGATATGTGTTTTCTGCTTACTTTTAAAATATGACAAATTTGTAACTCAAATATAAATCCCCAAAATCTGACTTGAAGTCATATGTAAATAATCCAAATATTGGCTGATCAAACTATATGTCATGTTAACATAGAAGTATATTTATAAATTAGTGATAAATAGATAACCACACTTTGTTTCAAATAATGGCTCTGGTATCATTCTTAGACTCATAATAAAATTATGGAAAGGCCCTATATAAAATAAGGGTATGATTGCCAATGAGACAACTATCCACCAATGTCCAAATTGAAATGGATTAAAGCAACTCTAGGTCCCTGTATGGTCTTCAACAATAAGCACAACCAATACCCTATAGTCAGCTAAAAAAGGCATCTACGTGACAAAATGTGGAACAATTCAAATAAAACAAGTCTGATTTATCACAAAACAATAAACGAAAAACATATATAACGGACAGCAACTATATACACCTTTTTTCATGAAAACGAAGAAAACTGCAGAATTAATACAGTTTTCCATTGTTATTTCCATTGTGGAAACATACTGCACAGCCAAGAAAGAACAAAATAATTTAAGAGAAGCTTTATTATAACTATTGACATAATCTCACCAATTATACTTGAGTGTGCACATACTTTCCCAATCTAATCAGTGGCTGATTAAGAAATTTTCATAAGGGGGCCCACTGACTGCCATAAGAGGGGGCCCTCTGCAGTCATGTTTCAGTGGTCCCTAAATAATCAACCAAGGCACCCTGCCCCCTCCACTAAATCCGCCTATGCTAATATATACTTAAACGATGTTAAACAAGGAAAATCAAGACATTTTATAAAATATACAACTTCATTCATGGTTTATTGTCATGGTTACTCATTAAATGTGAAATTTGTTTTTATTTTTTGAACACCTTGTACCTAGTTTAAGAACATGTAAGGTAACTATTCAATTTGAACTAATATTTCTGCCAAATAAGGGCCTTATTGCCCTAATCCTTTACAATAATTGAATTAAAAGCAAACAACTAGTGTTGTCAACGGTTAACCGGTTAACCGGTTAACCGTTCGAACGACCGAATACCGAATACCAAAATCCGTAACCGGTTAACCGGACCTTTTTTAAAATTTTAATAAAATTGATATAAATGTGTACTGAAATCATTAGTAAATAATGTGAAATGATTGTATGAATAGAGTGGTACTTGATTAGACAGATCAATTGTTCAGTTTATTGATTAATCTTGTTAACCTTGAAAACATTTAAATTTTATTACTTAATTAGCACATAGACAACTTGTCTGTCAGCTCCGGGCAAGTATAATGTAAACATGATTAGCATAAGTTTGTTTTGAACAGTTGTAAGCTGATTAAATTTTACGATTTAGTTTATTTCTTCACTTTGACTTTATATTGTGTGTGCGTACATGTAAATATGCCACCTCCATCATCTAAGGCTTGGTCCTTTTTCAAACGTAATGCCGACTCCAAAATAGTGAAATGCAAACTATGTGAAATGGAATTAGTCTATACTGGTGGTACAAGTAATATGCTGAATCATCTGAAGTTAAAGCATCCCAGTGCCTTTTCTGACACACCTGAGAAAGTTAAGCAGTCATCGGTTTTAGACTTTGTTCAGACACCCAGATCTAGAAGATTTTCGTCTACTCAATCTGAACTAATAACAAATTCAATAGTGGATATGATTGTATTGGATTACTTACCTATTCGCATTGTTGAGGGAAAAGGATTTTCAAAACTTATGTCAATAATAGCTCCAGAATTTAAAATTCCATCTAGAAATACTATAAAATCCAGAATAGAAAAGTCATATAGTGACAAAAAAGAGAGTTTGATTAAAGAGTTAAATCTAATTGACAGCGTATCCCTTACTTCTGATACATGGACATCGAATGCTACAAAAGCTTTTTAACAGTCACATATCTACTAATTTTCACTTCTTCATACTACATTTGTATGAACATCAAGATTATTCTCCTTTAATCTGTACAGGAAGTTTTATTGTTGATATTTACCCCTTATGTATCTAGTGTTAAATTAGGTATTTATATGACAGACCTTTCTTGGTATTCCTAATTATTGGAAGATTTTTATAGACAGAAAAGTATACCTAAAACGACAAAGTTATTTTTCATTTACCTGTATATATTATGAAACCGGTTTTTCAAAAGTGATTATTTTCTAAGGGTTAAATATTTCGTGGTGGTGTATTGCCATGGCTTTATTTGGACTTGTTTGTTTGCTTTTGGCATTGAATGTTTGTCCCTAATATTTTATTAACTATGTATTTACTTTCAGGTATCACAGATCAATTTATTCGTTCATAGTGTGTTAATTTACGTTTTGATTGAGTTAAGCCTTCCAATTGATGTTTTATCGTGTGTTTTCTATGTTGTGATGTTATACTATTGTTTCAGAAAAGGGAGAAGGTTTGGTACCATTAAACGTTTAATCCCGCTGCAAATGTTTGCACCTGTCCTAAGTCAGGAATCTGATGTACAGTAGTTGTTGTTTGTTTATGTAATTTATACGTGTTTCTCGTTTCTCGCTTTTTATATAGACTAGACCGTTGGTTTTACCGTTTGAATGGTTTTACACTAGTACTTTTGGGGCCCTTTATAGCTTGTTGTTCGTGTGAGCCAAGGCTCCGTGTTGAAGGCCGTACATTGACCTATAATGGTTTACTTTTATAAATTGTTATTTGGATGGAGAGTTGTCTCATTGGCACTCACACCACATCTTCCTATATCTATCTACAGAACATCACATTGACAAAGACTGGACTTTACAGTCAAATGTGCTTGTTACTCGTGAAATGCCTGAACGCCATTCACGTGCTCGTAAGTTAGTGGGACATTTCAAGCATTCAACTACAATAACAGCAGAAATGAGGAAAAGACAAAAGTTGTTCGGACTACGACAGAACGAACTTATACAAGACGTTGTTACGAGATAGAATTCGACTCAGCAAATGCTTGAACGCCTATGTGAACAACGCAGAGTTATTACGGATGTAATGCTGGATACAACTGTTACTAAGAAAAGTGACAAACAAATGCTTCTCAAAGATCATGAGTGGGATTATCTGGTTGAAATCTCCGCAGTATTGAAGCAAATGTCTCATGTAACAACATACATGTGTCTGGAAAAGGACGTCTCAGCCTCTGTAATGCTTCCTATTGTCCACGGACTCTTAAAAAAACACCTAAAAAACTCTGAAGAGGATAGTGCTCTTGCTTATAAAATGAAAGCAAGTATTTCTGAAGAACTCATCACCCGTTTTAAACCGTATAATATTGAAACTGCATCTACACAGCATGCTTTAGCTTCCTTACTTGATCCGTGGCATAGAACACTTAACTTTTTCTCCCCAGAACAAAAAAGGTCGCCATTGAAATGTTAGAGTCCAAGTTAGACGATGTGCCATTAAAGCCCGCAGTTAAAAATTCATCAAAAAACCTTGGAACTGAAGTTGACAAGCAACCTGCCAAGAAACAAAGAGTCCAACGATCTTTGGATTTTCTTTTGTTTGACACCGATGAAGATACGTCCTTTCAAGATGAATCGGAAATGTCGTTATACATCAAGGAGCGTGCTGTGCAAGATTCAAACCCACTCGAGTGGTGGAAAGAAAATAATTGTAAATTCCCTAGACTCTCTGTGTTAGCTAGACAGTATTTAAGTATTCCAGCTACCTCTGTTCCGTCAGAACGAATCTTTTCATGCGCGGGTCTTATTGTTACTAAACTTAGAAATCGACTGTCTTCCTCTGTGATCGACCAGATAATATTTCTGAATAAAAACTATGTACCCGAGGAAAAATGTGAATAACTCTTCTTTCGTTCTTTCTAAATGTACATACTTATAAATTTGTTTTTTTGTAATTTATTACATATTGAAACCATAATTGTGTTAGTGTTTGCATTATTGTGTTATAATACCCTGGGATAAACGTCAATTTATTGTATCATAAAACCAGTCATTCGTGAAGTACTTTGTATAAGACTTTGAACATCAACGTAACTACCGGTTAACCGGTTAATCGGTCGAATGATTATCCGAGTAACCGGTTAGGCATAACTGTTCAATTTGACAACACTACAAACAACTGTTTATCATTGATCTTTCAGGACTTGTTTCTTTCTGAGAGTGATTCCATTATTTATAGGGACTGACCTGTAAATATTTGTGTATTGATTTTATTTGTGAATGTTTTGTTTCTGTACTTGTGTGTTTTATTATTATGATGGACCAAAAAAAAATATGGAGCTTGAATACACAATCATAAGTTGTCATATCGAAAAAAGGCACACTGTTTAGAAAAAACTACATGTATTTTACACAAATCTCATACCGTATTTCATGCATTCCAAATTTATGATGACACACTCGACTTTGGATGAGTCAAACCTCGGATCAAGTCAAATACTTTTGTCTGGTACCTTCCACTTGGACTTGACGAGGTTCACCTATATTTAGCTACAGTGGCCATGTTGGTTGATTAGTTGACTGCCATAGAATGTTAGTCTTGTTTATCAGGACTTATATTGCCATATATACTTTGGTCTTGTTTATGAGTCAAACCATAGGATCAAGTCAAATACTTTTTATATGGTACCTTCCACTTGGACTTGACGAGGTTCACCTATATTTAGCTACAGTGGCCATGTTGGTTGATTAGTTGACTGCCATAGAATGTTAGTCTTGTTTATCAGGACTTATATTGCCATATATACTCGATGTTGGTTGGTTAGTTGACTGCCATAGAATGTTAGTCTTGTTTATCAGGACTTATATTGCCATATATACTCGATGTTGGTTGATTAGTTGACTGCCATAGAATGTTAGTCTTGTTTATCAGGACTTATATTACCATATATACTCAATGTTGGTTGGTTAGTTGACTGCCATAGAATGTTAGTCTTATATCAGGACTTATATTACCATATATACTCAATGTTGGTTGGTTAGTTGACTGCCATAGAATGTTAGTCTTGTATATCAGGACTTATATTACCATATATACTCAATGTTGGTTGGTTAGTTGACTGCCATAGAATGTTAGTTTTGTTTATCAGGACATATTACCATATATACTCAATGTTGGTTGATTAGTTGACTGCCATAGAATGTTAGTCTTATATTAGGACTTATATTACCATATATACTCAATGTTGGTTGGTTAGTTGACTGCCATAGAATGTTAGTCTTGTATATCAGGACTTATATTACCATATATACTCGATGTTGGTTGGTTAGTTGACTGCCATAGAATGTTAGTCTTGTTTATCAGGACTTATATTACCATATATACTCAATGTTGGTTGGTTAGTTGACTGCCATAGAATGTTAGTCTTGTTAATCAGGACTTATATTGCCATATATACTGGATGTTGGTTGATTAGTTGACTACCGTGTTAGTCTTGTTTATCAGGACTTATATTGCCATATATACTCGATGGGATAATATCTCATAAAATTAAGTTTTATCACATATAAAAAATATTCAAATAAAAAATGAATTATATCTTATCTACCATGCTTACCTTGACATTTAACACCTTGTGCTATCAATCCCCACATAAAGTTGGCACAATAATCACACCAGTTCAATCCAATAAAATTAGTTGTCTAAAACATAAATCTTTCTTTTAATATCATATGTGACCAATGCACCAAGTAATAGCCTTTGTGTAAATATAAAATCAGTGTCATTCTTTTATATTTTTGTTGGATAAAAATGTTAAAAAAATCTTGTCTTCGAGCACCACCACACTAAAAAATCATGATTAACTTTGTGAAGTTTTGTCATGAATTGAAATTAATTTATACTTACTGAAATATAAGACAACAGCTACAAACCTATAAAATCTGTACATCTAAGAGTGGTATCATAGTCAAGTACTTCTAGAAGTTTTTTTTTTCTTTTTGTATCTGTATCTTTAAGCCTCTTGGCATGATTTTTACATCTTCTTGTTATCATAATCTCCTTCTTTTAATGATTTTATAGATGTTTTAAAACATACCTTAAACACATGAGGCTTTTCATACTCATGGACATTCGCAGTCAGTTCTTCTGTGTCTAGCTACAAAATGATGAGAACACTTGTTTTATATCAGCTTTAAGCATGTCAAATATTTTTTAAACTAAATCTTAAATTCTAGCCTATAACAGAGAGAAGAGGTCGATCGTACCAGAATTAGTTTATGTGTATTTTGCAATTTAACGGTAAAAGGACAGGATTATGAGAACAAAACTGTCAGAATTCTTGTAATCAAAACCAACTTTATATCACAGATTTTTAATTCCACCCCTGCTGTATTACAAATATCATTTTCAGATGAACATGTGTCTATCTGCTAACAAACAGGATTTTTTAGATAATATGTCTTTTGGAATGACTTACAGATGGGGTATAAGGGAATATATAGGGTCCATAAAAAATCGTATTGAAAGAGGTGCCCTCTGAGCTCCAATACCAGTTTTTGATCTACTCATAAAATCCCACTAACATCCACCCCTAACACATGGCATCATGCCCTATATGTCATGTATGTGTCCATAGCATATTTTAAACTCATGTAGGGTTGAAATATCAAAATTTTTGTAAGAGGCAAGATTACAGGTTAGGTTAATAATACTTTCTAACAACTTTTTTTCTAAAAATTTTAAACTATTTTTAATCAATTTATCAAACCCCTAAGGTATAGAAATTGGTTCCATTGTCTCTGTCTGTGGTACAACTCCCCTGCAAGGGTAGTCTGTTTGGCAATGCAGGATGAATAAATACATGCAACGTATGGTTGGAATGGGGATGTTGAAACAAACGCCTTGTGTAGGAGAATACCACACTGAAGAACCTTTGCACCTTTTCTTTGAAAGGACAGGTATGGGGCCAATTGCAAGGCTAATGTTTTGCCCCTATCCAACATAAAATCATTTTCCAGTGGCAATCTTAATTCCCAGCCTTCATCCAAGTCCTCCCACTCTGCAGAAACAACCTATCTTATTTATCATTTATTTGTTCACATACTGAAGATGCACCAATTATTTGCTATTGGAGTTATTCAAACAACAATCATGACAATCTATCATACATTAAAGTAATATCACCTTTGCAAATAAATATTGAAATAAAATTTAAAAAATAAGAAGTATCAGAAGATATGCATCACATTAGAAACTGGCATACATCACATAAACTTCAAATATAAACAGTCATTTTTTCTTTTATTTTCATTGGCTGCCAACAATCACCAAAGTCGACACAAAAGAAGTATGTTGATATAAAAATAATATATTTGAACATTAAAAGGCAAACAGGAATTCAAGACAAAAATATACTTACATCGTCATCAACCAAGGCACCATTTGTTGCAGATCCATTTGAGATTCTTTTCTCCCCATCAGGCTGGTCGCCTGGATGTCGAAGTACAGTTTTACGATTTTTGTCTGAAAGATGAAGTCGCTTTTTCTTGGCAGTGTAAGCCAGATATGGTGACTCAGCATAATTTGATTCATTAGAAAGTTTTGATATATAGTCCGAAGCTTTAGCTTCCACATAGAAGTGAATAAGTCCATCAGCTACTAAATCGTGTACTGTATCAAAACGTTTTTCTCCAACATAATGCTGACCATCATTAAATAATTTAAAGTTTTTGGTTTGTCCTTCAAAGCTACAATAAAAGAAAATACATTTTTTATAATATGTTGATGTAAGTTAACTCTAATTCAAATATATTGTTATTGTTCACATTTTTATCTTTATAGTTATTCTGAGACTGCCCTCATAAACTTGTCTGTCTGATTTCTGTCTAAAAATGTCTTAAAATGGCTTAGAGTTGTCTTAATATTGAATTATAGACATTTTCATGTCTGGATAATGTCTTTATTCAATATTAAGCATACATTCAGAAATCTGAATGATTTCTTATTGGCTTAATTTCAGCTTACAAAACCATAAATCTTAATTCATTCTTATTTTATATTCTGAAAGTTGTCTTATCATATAGTATATTTCTTTCATTCTCATTTGTAAATTCTGAATATGATCTTATACTTTAAGTATTATGAACAAAATCTATTTTATAAATTCTAATAATTGTCTTACATTTAAAAATTGAAAAAAAAAAATGTTTCAAATTCTGAATATTGTCTTTCTTTATTAAATAAATAATTTCTAGTTTTATATTCTGAAATATGTCTTACAAAAGTTATAAAATTCTCTATATATAATAACCGATATGTTTAAATGTTTGAATCATATAGTTGTAAAAGATATATATTATGTTTATGTTGTTTTATTTAGTTATTCTTTATCTTTTATATATCTTTTGGTTTTCAATTCAAGAATTATTTTGTCACCTGAGGCGAATTTTTTGTAACATATTTTTTGTATTTGATCAGCAAACCCAGAATTAGCCTTATCTGTTTACGGAATCTGATCAAATATTGCATTTATCTGCATTTCCAGTTTACAGCAGCCATTTGTTGAAGTTTTAATGTGTCAGTCGGATATGTTTTTACTCGTTTTTTTTTCACATTACTTGTTTGCGATTTTCGGCATAAAGCTAGCGGTTGAACAAAAAGAACATCACTGTCATGAATAATATAACTGAAAACGTAATTTGAACAATTTTCAATCCGGTGGGCAGCTCTTGTTTGGGAATTTTTAAATAAAATAAAACATTAACACCAGAAAGTCTTGCGGGCGTCAATATGTCTTGGTGCTGAAGTATCTATAGAAATTCAACACTTGAAAAGGGAACTTATGTTGAAATTATATGCAATTTGTTCTATTCATTTTTTGCAGCGGTGCACAGTACTTCCAGTGTCTGTTTTAGCTTTAAAAGAAGTTTTCTGATTCTCTCTCCAAGTTCGTAAATATGCCTTACTTTAATGTATCCCGGCATATAAAGAACTTAGAAAAATATCAGATTAGTATTCGTCGTTGTCGTACTGAACCATAATGAAAATAAACTATGCAGTGTTGTTTACAAATTACAAACATCGATCGTACAGTCAGTTTCATTGGGTGTTAATCTTAAACGGGAAACCCTTAATAAATTATGTCAGTAAATAAAATGCTTCGCTGAGCGCAGCTTGAGACAACCACAGAGGTCTAAGCCTGAATAGTTGGGGCAAATTTGGATACAATATTCAAGCTTGATACTGTCTGAATTTGGATTGTGATCAAATTTTTGACATAATATAGGTTTCTGACACAAAATAAATGTGGTCAAAGATCTTTAAAATCTATTGCGCAATACTGTTTCAAAAAATTTGAAATTTGAAAAGTTTTGAAGAAAATAAAATTTGAAAAAAACATCCCCCCCGTTGGAGCAATTACCCCCAAACTCAATCCCAGCCTTCCCTTTGTAGTATGGAACCTTGTAGTACAATTTTAGAGAGATCCATACACTTAAACACAAGTTATCGTCTGGAACCTAGAAAAATGCTTGTTTTTGGCCCCTTTTTTGCCCCTAATTCCTGCATGTTTGAGGCAATTACCCCCAAACTGAATCTCAGTCTTCCCTTTGTGACATGGAACACAATTTCAGAGAGATCCATACACTTACACACAAGTAATTGTCCGGAAACTACAAAAATGCTTGTTTTTGGCCCCTAATTCCTAAACTGTTGGTACCATAACCCCTAAAATCACTCCCAACCTTCCTTTTGTGGTATTGAACCTTCTTATAAAAGTTCATAGAGGTCCATTCATTTAAACTAAAGTTATTGTCTGGAAACCAAATGTGTCTCCGGACGACGACGACATCATACCATTATACGAACCCAAAAAATTTTTTGCGGTCGTATAAAAACTATTTAGGCTCCCAAAATACGATTTATGAAATTGAAGGCGTTATTCAGCAATACAATTTTAGAAATGAGGGCTATATTTATCAGATAAGTATAATACAGTTTGAACTGAAAGTGTTTATTACTACTGTTTAAGCAAATTTGATGTTAAAAGTTTATTGAGACAATTTAAATAGCTATTTTTGAGCAGGGGGGGTCCTTGTTTATTTTTTAGGAACAGACAGTTTTTACTTTGAAAAGGGGGGTGACATGCTTTTGCAATTTTTTAGAATGTGAGATTTAGGGGTTGAAAAAGTGGGGATGTGGGATTAAGGGACTGGGGGGGGGGTGAGAGAAATAATGAAAAAAAAGGAAGTGGGAAAAAGTACAAAGAAGCAGGATTGGGAAATGAACACTTCTGTGTTCCATTGAACTTTGAAACAATGCTTTTCTCTATGAACATATCAATCAGAGGCAGATGTAGGATGACAGCAGGCCAGGGTCCTACTTATGGGGCTTTATATATATATATGTGATAATTGCATAGACTTTTTATATGTATCACTCCAAACATTGGCTTGCCAGGGCCCCCTCCCTTTTTCAAAATCAAGGATCTGTACCTGTCAATAATGAAAACTTTCTTGAAACTAATGTGTTAATGATATTATTTTCTTCACTTCCCTTCTGAAATTTATTTTTTTCAAGATAATCGAACAATTAAAAAAATGGCATTATAATAATATATATTTTTAAAATATGTAAGACATTGGATTCTTTGTGGATTGTATTTTCTTGCAGGGGATGGTCCTGCATCTTCCATAAAATTCAGGTAGAAATTTAGAGGTGTCTGTGAATTGTACTGGTCTAGTTTGAAGCTCTGAAACTACAATTTTAATTACAGGAATGAAGAGAAGTTTACATATTATTGGATTCAAAACAAATTGAGTTATTTTTCAGGCAAAAAATTTCTGATTTTTTATTTAATTTGTCTTAATAATGACTAAAAAGTCCAAAATTCAATTTATATTAAGACAATGAGAATGTACTACAAAATTCAGAATAATGACTGAAAGGTACAAAATTCAGTAAATATTAAGACAGTACGACTATTATCAGACATATATCCAAATTACTTAATGTAGTCTTAATTTAATCTGCATTGTGTCTTACTTGTGTCTGCATACTTTCTTAAAAAAAAAAATTAAGACAGTTTGACTATAATCAGACATATATCAAAATTACTTAATGTAGTCTTAATTTAATCTGCATTGTGTCTTACTTATGTCTGCATACTTTCTAATTACAAAAAATAAGACATATTTCAGACAAAAATTTTCTGATTTTGTCTTTGTCTTAATAATGACTGAATGTATGAAATCCAGTTAAAATTAAGACAATAAAACTAAGACAACTGTAATACAAAATTCAGACAAAAATCAGAATGATAAAAAGACAAAATTAAGACAATAAAATTCATGAGGGTGATGAATATTAGGACATATATTTTCTTTTTACTGTTTTTCATCTTGAAATAAAAATGTAATAGAAATTTTTCACCTTTGATATCATGTAAACTTACAGTACATTCGTACTGAATTCTGACTTATATCTCAATACTATGAAAGTATTATTTATCAACGGGTACCAATTTTAAGTAATTTTTTATTTATTAAAAACACAAGTTTAACAAGCATTCTGAGAGTATTGCATGGCTATACATAGTCCCCTATGGGGTTAAAAATTCATTATACTGGAACAAGATGCTAACTTGATCTATAACTTGTCATCGTGTAAACTATATAACAAATATCAAGTCAATATCTTCAAGCATGACGAAAAAAAAAGCTGAAAACTGATTATTTGAGTGAATTTTCTAAGTCGAAGGACCACAACTCTGGACAAAATCATCAGACTGGAACAAAATTTGAACCTGATCTGTAACTTGTCATGATAAAACTATAAACCAAATATCAAATCAATATCTTCAAGCATGAAGAAAAAAAGTGTTGATAACAGACAGACAGACCTAAAGTCCCCTTCGACTTCGTCGGTAGGGAACTAATTATATGCAACAAAGTCACATTTTCCAGAGACTTGATATCTGCAACATTGAATTTAAACCCATAAACAAACCAATTTCCAAATAAACAATGAAAATAGCATCCTAGAAGAAAATATGTTCACAGCTATTGATTCTAAACTTTGTCTCATATTTCTATCTTGAAGATAATTTATTAGTAGCGATCTGAACAAAACTCCTTTCTTTTCTATATTGAACAGATATAGATCAACAATTACCTAATAGCTAAAGTATATGCATCATGTGCTCTTTCACTTTTCCTGACTAGATATGAACCATCACCCTGACACAGCAGACGATCAGCCTCTTCTCGACTTATGTTACCATGGTATCTACATAAAAAATGTTAAAATTTTATAAGGAAAATTCTTTATTACTTATATATATATATATATATTCTTTTTACTTTTTTTCATCTTGAAATGAAAATGTAATAGAAATTTTTGACATGATTTTTTAATTCTATTGTATACTGTAAATTCAGAAATGTTTTCAACTGTTTTACTTCTGCGAAAATTGCGATGGGATACATGTATTTTTTTCGCAAAAATAAAAACTCACATTTAAATTTTGATAGTGTATTTGTATGCAGTATTTCCTGAAATTGCAATAATTAAACTTTGCATTCTTTTCCATAGTACAAAAATCGCAATAATTAAACTTTGCATTCTTTTCCATAGTACAAAAATCGCAATAATTAAACTTTGCATTCTTTTCCATAGTACAAAAATCGCAATAATAAATGCACACAAAAATTTCTGAATTTACAGTACATTTGTGTAATAAATCAACTATCATGGAAGATAATAAACATATAAAATAAGATGAGAGTATAAATCAATGAGGCAGCAACCCAACAACAAAAATAACACAAATCCGCCAAATAAAAATCAGTGTTCTCAAAGAATCAAATAAAGCCTTCTTCAATCTGAAAATAGATGGCATGGATTTGCAATAGCTGTGGGTGCAACACTTTTAAAGGTTAATAGGTTCAAGATATTAAAATAAATTATTTTCCAATTGTTAAATGATGAAAATGATTATGTGAAATGACAACTTTTTCTTAAAACTAACTTTTCCTACAAAAGCTTAAATTTCCTATATAATGTGTATATGTGATGTGGTGTTAAAACTTATACTTACTCTTTTTGGTAAAATGGTGGTCTGGTTGGTACCTGTAATTGTCAAAATAAATATTTAATGGATATGCTCACAGATATGCTACAATTTTCAAAGCCATTCTCCTATCCTCTTTTCCTAAATTATCATTTCACCATGATTTGGCTGTTAGAGTCCTTTTTCCTTTTTGTTGCCATGATTTGTCTGTTAGAGTCCTTTTTCGTTTTTGTTGCCATGATTTGTCTGTTGGAGTCCTTTTTCCTTTTTGTTGCCATGATTTGGCTGTTTGAGTCCTTTTTCGTTTTTGTTGCCATGATTTGTCAGTTGGAGTCCTTTTTCGTTTTTGTTGCCATGATTTGTCTGTTGGAGTCCTTTTTCGTTTTTGTTGCCATGATTTGTCTGTTGGAGTCCTTTTTCCTTTTTGTTGCCATGATTTGTCTGTTAGAGTCCTTTTTCGTTTTTGTTGCCATGATTTGTCTGTTGGAGTCCTTTTTTTTTTTTGCTATGATTTTGTAAGTCTTGCTTTGACTTATGAGTTTTGATTCTCCCTTAGATATCTTGCACCTTTTTTTCATATATTATTCTTCATAAATATGGTTTGGATTAGCTATGTACTTAATTGGCAGAGAATGTTAAAATGTCATTTCCAACAAGGTTATGTTGGTACCACGGTAGCATTATAGCCACCATGTATGCCACTCAATCAGCAGAATATCAAGAACCTTTATAAAAAAGATGAACATATTTGTAACATAAACCCAAAACAGCTTACCTCCCTTTGGCATGGTATAACCTTTGGTTTAGGGGCTTGTAGCTGTAGTGTGTATACTGAAATAAAAAATTACATAAAAGAATAATGTGTTCATGAGACACAGATGCCCAGCATGTAAATATGCAAGAGTCAATGTACTAATTCAAACCTAATCATGCTTGTTTTTCTTTGAAACTTAATGAAATTTGTTTCTGTATGTTGTCATTAGAGATTGCTCGGGATTTGAGTGCTCTCATTGTTCAATAACAAACAGTAATGGGATAACAGTCAAAGGGACGCCACCCAAATTCAACTTGATTTGTGATCGGTGGAAATAAGCATTGTGTATAAGTTTCATAACATTTAGTTGTGGCAAAGTAAGAGTGAGGAAACGGTATTAATTCAGTTATTTTTCCATTTGTAAATGGAAATAACTTGGAAACGGTGACAGTGATGCCACCCAAATTCAAACTTGATCTGTGTTTGCTGGTACATTTGTTGCGATAAGCATATTGTATATAAATTTCATACCATTTCGTTGAAGAAAGTAAAGTTAGAGTGCAGAATTGGAAAATTAGCCAATTTGTTCATTCATAAAGGGACATAACTCAAGAATGGTGAAAGTGACACCACCAAAAATTTGATCTAGATTTGTGTTTGGTGGAAATAAGCATTGTGTATAAGTGTCATAACATTTAGTTGTGGCAAAGTAATGTTAAAGTGTAGAAACTGCAAGTACAGCAATTTTTCCATTAGTAATTGGAAATAACTCAAGAACGATGAAACTGACACCACCAAACAACAAACATGATCTGTGTTTGCTGGTAATAAGCATCGTGTATAAGTTTCATAACATTTGGTTGAGGCAAACTAAAGTTAGAGCATGGAAACCAATTTCGAAAAAAAAATCACATGCTGTTATTTATATGATATATGAGACAGTTCTTGCATGCACAAACTAGTTGTCACGAGTGATTTCTTCTGCAACTCTTGCAAGTAGAAAAATAATGCGAATATAAATTGTCGCAAATATGTAAAAGTTGGATCTTCCCTTATATAAATACATCAAATAAATTAGAAAATCGTGAAATTAAATTGATGCAAAAACAGCTAGAAAGGGCTAAATGTAAAATAAAGTATCTGGGAAAATATGTTGACTTTCAGTATATTAAATGCATTGTTGTGTGGTTGGTTATTGTTTCTAATATTTGCCAAAACAGCAGCTACCGGTACATATATATTGTGTGCTAAGATTTGATGAAACATAACTTTTACAAAGATTGAACACACATATTTTTATTTACAACCCCACAATTTCACAATTTCCTCTTCATGTACAATGATGTATGTTTATATATAAACGTAACAACTGAATTATTTTTAAATGGTTGACACTTAAAATGCTAATGTATGTTAAGAGATAACTAAAGATCTCAGATAAAACGTTCTTACTGAATTTCCGTTGAAGTTTATGTGTGCTGCATAATTTATTTGTATAAGAAAAAGACTGAATTGATAAAGGCCTCTAAACAAGGCAAATGAAAATTGCATACAACAACCTAACAATTTTTTTAAACAATAAATATTGTAAATTCAGAACTTTTATGATGCTTTTATCATTGTGAAAATTGCGACAGGAAAGGTGTTGCAAAACTAAAAACTTATTTTTTTTAATATTTTGATAGAATTATTTGTAACCAACACTTTTTCAAATCACAACAATAAATTGGGTAATTGTATCCTTTGATCATCAACAATTGCAATAATAAATACATACAAATATTTAACTACAGTATATAACTAAGTTTATAAGATACTGGACACTGAAAATTATGTTATGAAACTTAAAAAGCTGCAAACCATTCACCTTTCTTAAGATAAGGTAGACCTTAGACACGTTTTTTAATTGTATAACTCTTAATGTAATCTTTTGCTTTAAAAACTTAAAGCTCCACGTGTGCAATTGTCAAGGTAAATTCAGAAAACTGCTTTACGTATAATTGTTATGTTTAACTTTCATTTGAAAACTACTGATGATTCTTTGCAAAACCATGCAAGTTAAACCATATGGATTTTTGGGCGATCCATCAAATAAAATTGTTTAACATTCTGTATGCGCCAATCTCAAGCCAGAAATATGTAATTCAGTGGTCGTCATTAATTGCTGTCTGCATAATTGCATTTAATGTTGTAGAATACATCAGGCTATTGTTATTTTCTTTTATTTTGTATCCTGTTGCCTTTTATGAGGGGCCTGATTGGGGGGGTCTCATCACGATTCATGAGTTGATTTTTTTGTCAATCACGATTCACAGAAAATAAATTTCCATTATCACGGATCACGAAAATATAAAAGAGTATAAATCTGTAGAAAACGGATCACGATAGCGAAAATGCGCCAATCAAGAAGAACGAAAATAACCCATCAGGCCCCTCTTTATAGCTTACTTTCAGTATGGGTTTTGCTTATTGTCAAAGGCCATACAGTGACCTGTAATTGTTAACATTCTTGTCCTTAAGTCAATGGTGGGTGGTTGTTTTTAAACTATTATTATCTATTAACCCCTTATAAATACTTACAATATGTTTTCCAAGTAGGTAAGGGTTGACTTTCTCCACCATCTGCAAGAACAGTAAAATAATCATGTTTAGTTTCCCTTAAAGTAACTCCCTCAGTCCTAGGAGAATCTTCAACTATACGAAACATTGTCTGTCTTTAGTTCTATCCTTATTCCCGTACAATAAATTTAATCCATTGATCATTTGTAAAGACAAATGCAAAGATCATTATTTTCATTGTCTGAAGAACGATGTACAATTGTAAAAAGAAGTATGCGGATTAAATTAAATGTTACTTGTAATTTCTTCTTTCGACAACAATGAACACCTAATGCAAAATAAAATCCAAATATTTTGTTATCAATGGTCAAAACAGTGCAAAGTATCTTTGTTTTTTAATCATATGATACTATCATCCCATTCACTTCCTGGTTCACAATAGATTTATCAACTTTGATAATCTTGATCTTAATGACATTCAAAACCACAAGTATGAATAATCCTTTAACTCAAAAAAACATTAAAGTTTTAATTTTATCTCTGTATGTATGAACACAGTTACGCTAAATAAATATTTGTCAACGCATAAAATGTGACTACAATCACATCCTTTACAGGCAGAAAATAACTATCAATAACAAAAACCCTATCCGGTCCATGTACAGACAAAAGTTTCATGGATCACAACAGGTAATATTTCTATTTCCTTATGACTTGAATTTTAACTTAAAATCATTTACTTTTAGAAGGGTTATTGAATTTAAAAAAGTCTTAAAGGCTTTGTGTACATTCACTTCCTCAGCTATGTATTTGTTAATGTAAAAAGAAAAACAGAACACAAAAGATGTCCATCCAGGTATAAATATAACCCTTTAAATTCCTATTATGCACATACTTTACCCATTTATAATACTGTTGATGAATTTACACAAAAAATGCCTTATTTATTCCACATTCCAACACAGAATAATCCTGAAATAAATCTACAACCAGGTCAAGTTAACGGAACAATTAATCAGATCATTTTCACATCCTTTAATTGTATCAATTATTTCATATGTGGTGATTTTAATTACAGAATAGTGAGTTAAGTATTAGTTAAGGTAATGTTCAATCATTGTATGTCATACAACCCTCAGGTAATATCAAAAGCTTAAAGGCATTTAACAAGACATGTTCATCAGATGTTATATGTTATATATTATCTCTATTAACAGATTAATGGTGATGATGATTCATTTGTATAAGTGTAGAAATATGTCTATATTCAGTACTAATTACAAATCATAGCCTTTGTATTCATTTTTTTTAACCAAAAATCAAAACTGATAGGACAGGAATACTATTGTAGTTAAAGATCTTGACAGTATTAAACTATCAATTGTTTTCTTAAACTTTTCTTTTTATATGTACTAATTTTCCCATAACTGGCCTCCAATGTTGTTAACTTCCTTGAGTTAAGTATCAACTGGGCCTTACAGGATAGAAACAATGGTCGTATTTGTTTGTTTTGTACAAAATAGGGAAGTCATGGATTACTTGTATTACTGAATATCATTTCTGCTCACCTGATATATTGATTACAAACAAAAAGGACAGGTAATTTGTTTACTTTATACCTGTACATTTTATCCTGGTCAAAGCTGGTTTAAGAGGACAAAAAGCACATGGTAAAACTTTGTTTATTTTAGAAGCCTTTCTACATCCATGTCTTGTTTTGTGGTACCTAGAACCTTTAAACTTCTCAAATGGTCACATGTGTATTTGAGTCATTTTTTTTATATTTATACAAGGTGAATTAAATGGTTTTTAAGAGAGCTAACCTTTTCAGTCTTTATTACAGTGTAAAATTTAGTCTAAAGTATTTTATTGTTCAAACATCAGCATACATTTAAATAAAGCAAAGCCTATTCAAATCCTTTCCCATACATGATATAACATGAATTGAATAATCTGATAACATTTTAATTACAAGTAATATATTTTGATAATATATAGACCATTTATTATTGCAGAGTAGGACATGTATGTATAAAACTCATGCTATTTTTACACTATTGAAAGTTATATACATCAGTTATGCCCTACAAATATTTGCATAATGTTAAAAAGGCCTATTATAATGACATTGCACTGTTCTTTACTTTTTTCTGTTCTTTACTTACCTGCTTAGGCAATTCATGTTTCTTCCTATAATTATTTATACATTTCATTATCTCATTTAACATACTTTACACAAAAATTTTAGCTCGGAAAATATACATGTAGTACATTTATAATAAAAAAAATAATTCAAATTCTTCATATAGAAGTAAGCTTTCTTCTCAATGCTTTTTAAAAGCTTATTGCAGACTCTCTTTCATAAAAATGAAAATATGAATTCAAAGTCTCTATCTAGCAACAACTTGAAATAACTTTAGATAGTGAATTCTTAATAAACTAAGTTTTTAGTTTTTATGGTGAAAGGAAGATAACTCAATTTATTGAAATGTAAGTTACAAACACATTTTACATTTGTGTACTATTTCACATACATAAATAATGGTAAATCAATTAATAACATTGGGACTGTTATGACTTTGTGGATCAGACTAATTATTACTCTGGTAAATCAAGTTAAAGTTGACTGCTAAACACTTCTGCATTGTCTCATTTGATCCTTTTTATGAGGTAATTCAGGCTAGTGTTGCCAAATGTTTAGTTTTCTGGAACACTTCTGCATTGTCTCATTTGATCCTTTTTATGAGGTAATTCAGGCTAGTGTTGCCAAATGGTAATTCAGGCTAGTGTTGCCAAATGGCAATTCAGGCTAGTGTTGCCAAATGTTTAGTTTTCTGTTAAGTTTTTGGATTTTGATATTGCTTTTTTTATATTTCTGTTGACTTGAGATTTTGCACCCCCCTTTTTAAATCCTTTTAATTTTTTTTATAATATAAGGACCAAAATCTCATTGTGAATTAGACATACAGTTACTATGATAGGTCATGTTATAATAAAGGGACTGACCCTGTGGATTAGATTAAAGTTACTCTGATAAGTCATGTTATAATATCGGGACTGTTGTGACCATGTGGATAAGACTTACAGTTACTCTGATAGGTCATGTTATAATAACTGAACTGTTGTGACCCTGTGGATAAGACTAAGTTACTCTGATAAGTCATGTTATAATATCGGGACTGTTGTGACAATGTGGATAAGACTTAAGTTACTCTGATAGGTCATGTTATAATAACTGGACTGTTGTGACCCTGTGGATTAGACTAAGTTAATCTGATAAGTCATGTTATAATTTGGGACTGTTGTGACCATGTGGATTAGGCTTAGTTAATCTGATAAGTCATGTTATAATAACTGGACTGTTGTGACCATGTGGATTAGACTAAGTTAATCTGATAAGTCATGTTATAATTTGGGGCTGTTGTGACCATGTGGATTAGGCTAAGGTAATCTGTTAAGTCATGTTATAATAACTGGACTGTTGTGACCATGTGGATTAGACTAAGTTAATCTGATAAGTCATGTTATAATTTGGGACTGTTGTGACCATGTGGATTAGGTTAAGTTAATCTGATAGATCATGTTATAATAACTGGACTGTTGTGACCATGTGGATTAGGCTAAGTTAATCTGATAAGTCATGTTATAATATTGGGACTGTTGTGACCATGTGGATTAGACTAAGTTAATCTGATAAGTCATGTTATAATATCAGGACTGTTGTGAGCATCTGGATAAGACTTATAGTCACTCTGATAGGTCATTTTATAATAATACGACTGTTGTGACCCTGTGGATTAGGCTAAAATAACTCTAATAGGTCATGTTATAACATTGGGCATGTTGTGACCCTGTGGATTAGACTTACAGTTACTCTGATAGGTCATGTTATAACATTGGGCATGTTGTGACCCTGTGGATTAGACTTACAGTTACTTTGATAGGTCATGTTATAATATCGGGACTGTTGTGACCCCGTGGATTAGACTTACAGTTACTCTGATATGTTATAATTTTGGGTCTGTTGTGACCCTGTGGATTAGACTTACAGTTACTCTGATAGATCATGTTATAATAACTGGACTGTTGTGACCCTGTGAATTAGACCTATAGTTACTCTGATAGGTCATGTTATAATATCTGGTCTGTTGTGACCCTGTGGATTACATTTACAGTTTCTCTGAAAAGTCATGTTATAATATCTGGTCTATTCTGACCCTGAGATTTAGACTTACAGTTACTCTGATAGGTCATGTTATAATATCGGGACTGTTGTGACCCTGTGGATTAGACTTACAGTTACTCTGATACGTCATGTTATAATATCAGAACTGTGGTGACCCTGTGGATTGGACTTACAGTTACTCTGATATGTCATTTTATGATAACTGGACTGTTGTGACCCTGTGGATTAGACTTACAGTTTCTCTGATATGTCATGTTATAACATCGGGACTGTTGTGACCCTGTGGATTAGACTTACAGTTTCTCTGATAGGTCATGTTATAATATCAGGTCTGTTGTGACCCTGTGGATTAGACTTACAGTTACTCTGATAGGTCATGTTATAATATCAGGACTGTTGTGACCCTGTGGATTGGACTTACAGTTACTCTGATATGTCATTTTATGATAACTGGACTGTTGTGACCCTGTGGATTAGACTTACAGTTTCTCTGATACGTCATGTTATAATATCAGGACTGTTGTGACCCTGTGGATTAGACTTACAGTTACTCTGATAGGTCATGTTATAATATCAGGACTGTTGTGACCCTGTGGATTAGACTTACAGTTACTCTGATACGTCATGTTATAATAACTGGACTGTTGTGACCCTGTGGATTAGACTTACAGTTACTCTGATAGGTCATGTTATAATATCAGGACTGTTGTGACCCTGTGGATTAGACTTACAGTTTCTCTGATAGGTCATGTTATAATATCAGGTCTGTTGTGACCCTGTGGATTAGACTTACAGTTACTCTGATAGGTCATGTTATAATATCAGGTCTGTTGTGACCCTGTGGATTAGACTTACAGTTACTCTGGTATGTCATGTTATATCGGGACTGTTGTGACCCTGTGGATTAGACTTACAGTTACTCTGATAGGTCATGTTATAATAACTGAACTGTTGTGACCCTGTGGATTGGACTTACAGTTACTCTGATATGTCATGTTATAATATCTGGACTGTTGTGACTTTGTAGATGATTTAGAAGTCTTCCTGTCCATGTCTTCATCAGATCTGAGATCCTCATCCTATAACAGAGGTTCTCTCATGGTTTCTAAAATCTGAAATAAAAATTTGCACAGATTTTCACACTGATGAAGCAACTTATTCGTAACAATCTAATTTTTTCTTTCTTGGATGAAAATTTGAGATCTGCTGAGACTGGAAAATATAGGCTGTTGGCAGCAGATCTAGATTTTGCCAGTTGCTGTCTATTATTGAAAACATTGCTATATCTCAAAGTAAATAAACTATTTGTATTGGTAAATGTAATTACATTCCTTAAATGTCAAGTACTGAACCTGTTGATTTATTTCTGATATTGGACACTTTTTTCTTAATAGTTTTTGAAATACAGGTCAGGTCGCAAATACCCAACAGATGAGAATTCTTCAGAAGCTCAGTCATCCTCACAACAACCAAATTAAAATCAACAGACCTACATGCAAATTAGACAAATCCAGAACTAAGAAGTTTGTAATTGGAAACAAAAGACTTATATATTTTCCAGCAAGTTACTAATGTGAATCATTAAAGTTGCATGTGATGTCATGCTAAGCATATATAAAAAGATGTGGTATGATTGCCAATGAGACAACTGTCCACAAGAGACCAAAATGACATAGAAATTAACAACTATAGGTCAGAACAATGAGCAAAGCCCATACCGCATAGTCAGCTATAAAGGCCTCGAAATGACAATGTAAAACAATTCATTACCCCATCTTGTAATTTAAAGAATCACAAGGATATGAAGGACAAAGTAGGCGTTTGATAAATTCAAAAAGTGCTCACACTTTTAAAAAAAAAAGTGCTGACTCAGACTAGATATGAAGTCATTCTGTTTAGTAGCAACTGAGAAAAATGTGACAAAAAAGAGGATTGCAATATAGCATCCACTCTAGAATTGGGATTTAATAACTGAAAGTAAAAAGAAGACTAATTCACTGAAGCTTCCCATACTAATAGCCATAAAATTTGCATTTCAAAAATTTGTATTAGTAAAATTTTAGTCAATGGATATGTCATGTTTAAACAAATGTGAGAAAATGATAATGATCTATGACGGTAATGGGAGTAATTATTATTCTAACTCTGATTTTTCACATGGACATGAGTAATTGATTTTTGCAACATGATGCAAATCAGCTAACATGACTAAATTCCAACAAAGTGGAATGAATTTTTATAATCTGACGTTATTAGTTCCACAAGAAAAACAACAGCTGCTGATTTACATAAAAAAAAAGTTAATAAGGGGGAAAGACTTACATTTTTAATGTTATTCTACACAACTAACATAAAGAGGGTTAAAAATAACATGCATGATATGAACATGTAGATATTTAGAGTTATTCCCCTTTATACATAATACCATATTCTAATGACTTCTATTTTTATTTATTTAAATTTCTTTTCTTTGAGACTTGGGGTTTTTCCCTGTGTTATAGTTACATAATCTTTCAATCAGTTTAATTGAGGTCTGGAGCTGGCATGTCAGTAACTGCTATTAGTCCTTTGTTAATTTATGTATCACTGTTATTTTGCTTAGTTTCTTTTGTTACCTATTCTGACATCGGACTCGGACTTCTTTTAAATAGAGTTTTACTGTGCGAAATGCTATGTGTTTCTTTATTCTACATTGGCTAGAGGTATAGGGGGAGGGTTGAGATCTCACAAAACATGTTTAACCCTGCCGCATTTTTGCGCCTGTCCCAAGTCAGGAGCCTCTGGCTTTTGTTATTCTTGTATGTTTTTTAATTTTAGTTTATTTATATGTTTTGGAGTTTAATAGTGTGACGTCCATTTTCACTGAACTAGTACACAATTTTATTTAGGGGCCAGCTGAGGAACACCTCCAGGTGCGGGATTTTCTCGCTGCGTTGAAGACCCATTGGTGGCCTTCGGCTGTTATCTGCTCTTTGGATGGGTTGTTGTCTCTTTGACATATTCCCCATTTCCATTCTCAATTTTATACTATTTATATGTTTAAAACTGATAAGAGTACATTGTAGTTGTATAACTTGTTTTGGGATATAAATGGTAATATATGCATGTGAAATACTTTGGCGGTTTAAAAGGTGGGGTTCTGTTATATTATATAAATAAATTTTTGGGGTCACTTCATCGAAAGGTGCTGACAGTAACTACGACAGTCAGTATTCCATTTATTGTCCCATATTAATGAATGATTATAATATTTAGTTTGATTTCAGTCCATTCAAATGAACATGATGTATTGGATAATTTTGTTTGTAAAAAATTTGAATATTGTTGTTATAATATATTGATTTTGCTATTAAACATTGTATGCTAGAAAATAAAAAAGTTACTGCGAGCAACTATATCTATACCTTTGTATTATTTATTATACCAAGGATTTTAGTAAAGAAATGTTTAAAATTCGGACGAGCATGGCAAGGGAGAATTTAAACTAGAAGTTTATTTGACAGTCTAGACTCTTAGATATTCTGATAGTGTTATCAAATTACATATCCCTGATACTTAAACAGATGCTCTTCATATTTAAATAGATGGAGCCACTCTTCCTATTTTGTAAAAAACAAATTTTGCAATTATTTTTCAAGGTTTTAAAACATTGTCAAAAAATTAACATAAATATATTTTCAACAAATCGTAGAGAATCTAAGAACACTCTGTGCATCTTTCCCATTAAAATTTTTTTCAATTACATCATATACAAATAGAATTAATATATATACATTTGTCCCTGTACAGGGTGTTAATTTTTTTATTTTCAGTTTCAATTAATTTTACTTGATCTTATAGATAAAAAGCCCTTTTAGTAGCTGGCAATTAACCACAAATTAAGTGGCAACATGTTCACATATTATCTTTTAACTATCTAACTATCATCACTATCAGCATGAACTGGAGCCAATTTTAGAATTGTTTTGCAATAGAATTATCTCTGCTACTGATAAAACTTTTATCAACAATGTATTTTGCCTAAAAACTGTACATATCTATCAGAATGTATTATTCATTAATCTTGATAAAGCACATAAATCTTTCTTTTAATTTATCAAGAACAGATGTGAATTGTCTTGGAGCATTCCAGACAAGTGCATGATAACAAATGTCAGGTCCCTTCAAATGTTTTTAGCTAACAAATGCCACGTAAGTATTTAATGCATAGAATCTCTCAAATTTTCCAACTATAAAGTTTTTACTCTCATTGAATAGCAAGTACAGAAAAAAATATACTTTGCCTTCAGATATATATGTACATCTTACAATCAGTTTCGTGACAATTAAGTGAACCACACTTGTAGAAAGTAGGATCCACTTCTAAACAGGTTTCAAAATAAGTGTAAATTTCCTGCATTCTGTCATTGTTATCATGAACACTACCATTAAAACTAGGCTATATATATGTAGCAAATCTTTGAATAAACCACTGTAAATTAAACTCTGAATGGCCTAGTTAAATCCTATGTTTATATTCTAAGAGGGTTACTGGTATTAAAAAAATGGTCAGCTGGTTTTTTTTTTGTATTTAAAGGCACATTTCTCTTACAAATGCTAATGAAAGTAAAAGAAACTATACAATACAAAAGTTCAGTTATCTACACCATGTTTGTGCATATCTTTTTTAGCAATTATATATTTATATATATATCACATTTTTTAAATATTATTTGTTTTTTAATAAAAGGTAATAATTTTCTAGTTTTAGCCATGTTATTAGAACAAAGAAAATACAGATAATTTGTTGACCTTGAAATAATTTTAAAAGCAAGCTATATAAACAAAACAGTGAGTTAAATTGATATTGTAGGTCATCACTATGTATAAAAACTGTATTTCTGACTTACTGTAAAATTTAACCTACACATAGATAATATAAAGAATTACCAGTATGAAAAACTATTACACCTTCCCTAATAGAATTTCTACACAATAGTTTGAATCAAATATATAAAATGCAAGTCTGAATTACATTTGGTACTTTAATGCTTCTAGTGGAAGGCACACCAAAAAATAAGAAGATGTGGTATGATTGCCAATGTTCTTTGTTCTTTCTTAGCGTTAACATGTTTAACATTATGTAGCTGCAGGGATAAGTACTCCATTTACAGAATATGAAATTTCATTTTGGCAATTTCTGTTCAACATTCTAAACTTTTTGTAAGGATGTGCACTTCTAGAAAAGTAAACAGGAAAAGGTATAAGTAGAGTTTTCACAATTTTTTGTACAAAACATTTTTTTTCAGGAAAATGCATAGTCATGACAGTGGTAGATTTCTGGATCTGTAGCTTCATCTCACTAGTCCAGCACCTAAAAGAACCTTTTAAAAAGCTTGGAGATAAGGATTTTACATGGATAAAAGTAATCAATCAAGGGCCAAATAATGCATTTAGCACTCTTAGAGACTTTTACATTTATAGTCAATTGGATCTTCCAACACAGGTGATATCCTTACATGATCACATACATGTAGATACATGTACAAAATGTATTAAAAAACTGAACATCATTTGAGACTTGTTGCTGTTCAAAATCAAGTCCCTTTCATCATTTATCCAGCCAGGTGCAAATATTATCTGAAATGAGAAACTTTTTTAAAACACTGAGACACTCTTTTCTATTTTTGTTGCAAATTTCTAAACTAAAACATTAATTGACAAAAATATGCACCAAGCCTAAATATCTTAATTCAAAGATAGTCAGTTTTACTATGTCCAATTTCCTTTTCCTTTTACACACAAAAATCAAATGATAACATCCTAACTATGTAATGTTACACTGCATGAAAATGCCATCTGTAGGTTTTCATCAGGGAGGGGACAAACATGAAAAAAGCATGGTTGAATTTTTAAAGTGGAAATCAATTTAAAATATTACATTTGCTTAATTTGCCGTTGTAAAAAACTAGGTAAAAACCCTTATAGTACAAAAGCAATTTTGCAAGGAAAATTATGCCCTTCTGTCATAATTTGGGCCTGATTTGTTTATAAAAAATGTAAATGTTAAAATGATATGTCATAATATGAAAATTATTTATTTCTACAACTCAAAACTATTGGCTTTTTCGTGGTGACCAGTTTTTATTGGTGCAGGAAACCTGAGTGCCCAGACAGAACCAAGACCTTCTGCAGGAAGACTGACAACCACCAAACTAGGCAATGATTGGATTTGGACATTAAAAAAGTCTATGCATTATCCATATACATGTATATATGTAGCTCCATAAGATGGGCCCTCAGGCCCACACACACCCTAAATCCATCTCTGACCCTGTACCCACGAAATCCATGAAAATTGGTATCCAACGAACAATAATAAATCCTCAGTACTTCAACCACTTGGCCACCATGGACCCCTAAAAATTTTGAACACAAAAACATACATGTAGATCTAGAATGAACATCTTTTTTTCATTCATAAACTTACTTTGAAAGATGAAGACCAACATGTATCATATGTATACAAGTGCACTTTACAGTATTTTCCACAGTATAATAAATACATTCCATTATCAAATCTATTCAGAAAGCACTATGGTCTTAGGCCCTGGGTAATACATGTACATTGCATATTTCATTTTACTGACATCCTGTCTAAATCCTTCAAAATGTAACAAAAAATCAAATAACAGAGTCAGATATAAATTTTATGAACTACAAATTTCTCTAGTATACTGTAAATTAATAGAGGCCAATATTGGACCCTGCTTTACATGCTTCTGCTTCTGTCGTTTGGTGGCCAACATCATTCTTGATTATTCTGCCACTTCATGTATTGTAATGTTATGATGTGCATGTACATGTATGTCCAATTATGTTGTTGTAAAGAATGATGTATTCTGATGAGAGGACAGTCATGCCATGATTGCAGTTAACAGCTATATCTGATGTATATTGAAAAACACAGCTAGAATATATTTAACATCTATACTCTTAATTCTCAATATCACATACAATTTTGGACTAATTAACAGATTAACACTTTTGTAGTTCTGTCTTCTGACCTGTACTAGGAAAGACTGTGGTTGTTTAATAAGGAAAAATAGAAAATTATCAATACTGAATAAAATATGTTGAAGTTAAGTAAATTATTCATCGTTAAAGTCATGATATGAATCATAGTAACATCATTTCCAGCACCAAACATGCATATAGTATACACTGTACAACTGAGCAAAGCAAAAGTAAATCGAAAATCCGAGTTTCAAGACCAAAAGACTTACTTTGAACAATCCTAGATTTCACTGCAATGTATCATATGTGCCTTTTCTTAAATTATGCATATGTTACCAGAAAATTGTTCTAAAAATAACAAGAGATCTACGATAATAAATTAGTCATTCTTCTCAAAATGCATTATTGTCTGTAGCTAGCAATGAAGAGCAAAAGGAAGGGCGATAATTTCGCGGGGAATTTTAAATTGTTGAATCTGTAAAATAAGTTTTTAATCCAAAATTAAAGGACTGTCTTAAAGGATTGTTGCTTAAAATTTCAAAATAAAATACACATAAACACACAAGAACATATTTATCAACACTTTTCTAACACACAACAAACCATCAACAAACAGCAGGGATGACATGATACTACTAGCAGAGACCAAGGATTTGTGTGAGTAACTATTATATGTCACTGTAGAATCCTTGATGAAAGTTTCTCATGAATGATAAAATAAATATATGAAATTATGAAAGGGGACATATTTGCCCTGTTGCTCAGATCAGAAGTACCTGTTTTTATACTACGAAACTTTCGGGAACTATGCAGTGCGCTCTTTAATGCAATTAAAGATATGTTACGTTTTCCAGCACAGTCAAGTCAGAATAAAATAGTTTTGCTATGAAATGACTGCCACTTTATTTGAACTTAAGACAAAATATCTGTAAATGCTTAAAATTGCGTAGTGGTTTCATTCCAGAAAACACATTTGAAGCACGTGCGTGGCAGGCTGTGGTTCTGCAGAATTCTTTCTTTCTTCACTCCGAAAATACACAAAAAGCAAATGTTTAAGTAGACTAGACACATACGCAATATCTTTACGATTTGATTTTCTGACACAATGGCTTTAATATGCATGGAATATTTGTCACTGGACGTTAAGCAGAAAACAGTGCTTAGCCTATCAGATTTATATGATATTTTTTTTCAGCCATCAGTGCACACGGAAAATTAAGTGCTGCATGAATAAAATAAGATGTGAGGTAAACGTCAATGAGACAGCAACCCAACAATAGAAATAACAAAAAAGACATCTAGAAGCAGACGGTGTAATCTTCAACAACAGACAGATGTTCTAACAATAAGTCACATAAGTGCTATCAGATTTTTTTTTTCAGCCAGCAGTATACACGGAAAATTAAGTGTGATAATAGAGGGATAATTAGATGTGGATTATACTTTTATGGAACAGCAGCCCTACGACAGAAATAACAAAAAAAAACCACCATATTGATGCAGACATATAGTCTTCGACAAATAGACGGATCACCACACATTGTCAATATGTCACGCTCTTAATTGTCTCGATTCCATGAAGAATATATTTAAATTCAACAGAAACAATCAAAGATCTTCTATTAACACTCAATTCTCTAAATATGAGGAATTAACATTACGATCTGACATATATACGACCGTCCACGACAATGTTCCTGACGTTGGACACATACACGTTTACGAAACTGTATGTCACGGGGTTAATATACTTAAAAGAATTTATGTATCCACCATCCCCTTTTATCTTACAAAATTACTGGGAGAGATAGAGGACTAGTTGCATCTAAGATTTAACCCCGTCGTCTCAACGTACGTACGGATTTCACTCAGTCCCGACGAGGGCTAAGTTCCCAACAGAACTAGACAGTAATTACTAGACTGCGGTTAGTTTACAAATCTTGCCAAGCAAACTTATATGTAAAGTTTATTTCATGAAAAGGTACAATAATACGCAAATATATCAAATTTTGCAAAATTTGTATTTGTTTTCAGGAAAAGCCAAGATAAAGACTCATTTCATGATTGAGTCGATGTTTAAAATTTTTGGCACTACTCAATTTTAATCTGTGCAGACCACAACTTCAAAACAGACGAAAATGGCAAAATCTTACAAACGTATATAATACGTATATAACGATCCAGATTTTTGCCAATACCTTCTCTGAGGAAATTTTGCAAATTGTGTACTATATAAGAGTTTCAAACCCTATACATCGTATGCTTAACTCTGAAAGACGTAGTTTGTTTTGTTACGTATTATGTATGGAATGTTTTTTTTTTTTTTTTTTTACTTTTGCTTTCTGTATTGTTTTGGTATTTTATTTTTTTTTACGGAAAAGGGGTGCCTTGAAACATATTTTTAAATGATAAACATCAGCTATAAAACTGCAAAATATTTTCAATGTTTAGTAAATAGGTAACAACTTTTCACACATAAAACATGAATACGAATAAAAGGAGATGCAAGGTATACATCAATATGAATAAAAGGAGATGCACGGTATACATCAATATGAATAAAAGGAGATGCAAGGTATACATCTATATGAATAAAAGGAGATGCATGGTATACATCTATACGAATAAAAGGAGATGCAAGGTATACATCAATATGAATAAAAAGAGATGCAAGGTATACATCAATATTTATTATGCATGATTCTTTCATCTGAGATTCTTTAGTTACTGTAGTTTATATGGGTTGTATTGTCTAACTTAGCTTTGTCATACTTGGCTTATGTTGTTATTTTTTTGCTATCGATCTTTACGAAATGATTTAGATGCCAAGTTCTGTTCTCTGTTTCTTTGCGTTGCTTACTTCATTCTATTTAGGGTTCTAAAATTACTTTTAAATTTACTAACGACTCTTATCACTTAACTCTCGTTTCAACTGTCCTTTCGAATAGTTTCAGATTGTTTTTAGTCATAATGTTATGTCATTTTAGTACAGTTGTACTGTTACTAATTGTATAGTTAATTTGGCATGAGTATTTCGCTGAAATTCATCATCTTAGCTGAGACATGTTGCTTGCAATTTCTGTCATGCTATGCATTATGTCATGTTATGAGTAACATGTCATTAATCATTCATTCAATTACTAGTTTATATCACTTACGAACAATTCATCTAGAATAAATAGTTCAAATTGACTCAGTAGTCACTAATACTTAGACGTAATATATCAAACTAAAGATTAATGCAAGTATTTATAATCAATGAATTATAATTATTTTCATGAAAACTATTAAGAATTTCATTTGAAAGTTTTCATTGTTTTCATTTTAGCATTAAGTTTTCATGAAAATTGATTACTAAGATTATATATATTCATTTCATATCAGTATTGCTACTTATAAAGTAGCATTGATAGATTAATATATATCTTATTTAAATTCTATAGTTAGTTTAATCTTATTTGTATGGATTTTTGTTTTCATTATTTGTATATTTGATAATAGTTTTTTTTTATGTAAACGATTTGCTTTTTTTGTCATTTTTTTAAGAAGTGCTTTAATATTTTTAGACAAGGCTTTACATACCTGAAGTTACTACATAATTTACTCAGATAGGTTACGCAATATACACTGTACCACGATTATAGCTAAATATCGCAGTTAATATTCGACAGAAATAATGTACAATAAGCCCCACGAGGACTAAGTTCCCAACAGAACTAGACAGTAATTACTAGACTGCGGTTAGTTTACAAATCTTGCCAAGCAAACTTATATGTAAAGTTTATTTCATGAAAAGGTACAATAATACGCAAATATATCAAATTTTGCAAAATTTGTATTTGTTTTCAGGAAAAGCCATGATAAAGACTCATTTCATGATTGAGTCGATGTTTAAAATTTTTGGCACTACTCAATTTTAATCTGTGCAGACCACAACTTCAAAATAGACGAAAATGGCAAAACCTTGCAAACGCAAATAATACGTATATAACGATCCAGAATTTTGCCAATACCTTCTCTGAGGAAATTTTGCAAATTGTGTACTATATAAGGGTGTCAAACCCTATACATCGTATGCTTACCTCTAAAAGATGTAGCTTGTTTTGTTACGTATTATGTATGGAAAATGTTTTTTTTTGTGTTTTTCTTTTACTTTTGCTTTCTGCATTGTTTTGGTATTTTATTTTTTTTAAAGAAAAGGGGGGTGCCTTGAAACATATTTTTTAAATGATAAACATCGGCTATAAAAATGCGAAATATTTTCAATGTTTAGTAAATAGGTAACAACTTTTTCACACATAAAACATGAATATGAATAAAAGGAGATGCAAGGAATACATCAATATGAATAAAAGGAGATGCAAGGTATACATCAATATGAATAAAAGGAGATGCATGCTATACATCAATATGAATAAAAGGAGATGCAAGGTATACATCAATATGAATAAAAAGAGATGCAAGGTATACATCAATATGAATAAAAGGAGATAAAGGAGATGCATGGTATACATCAATATGAATAAAAGGAGATGCAAGGTATACATCAATAAAACAGCTAGCCAACAACACAAAACTGAACGGTATGAAATTCGCTGTTTTTACTTTATAAGATTCTTAGTTCAACTTTACACCACTTTTCACGTGCAAGGGTGAAATTTTAATTTTGACGGCATTATATATAGTAAAGTATCTTAGCGAAAATTTAGAATTTTAGCGGGAATTTCTTCAGCGCAGGCCTTCGTCAAATAGTCGAGTTACGGTGTTGTGCAATGCCGTCAATCTGAGTAGATGTACATTTTATATCACAGTATAATATCGGCAACAGACGAAGAAACAGCATAATTTCATCGTAAACGATTAAAACTATCAGTCGAAGTCAGAGTCACACTGGCACAACCAATGTCGTAAGTCGAAGTTGACGTCAGTATGGTACCAGATGTAACGCAACTGTGCAGAAACAAACCACTTAGTTGACCATGCACCGAGGAAATCAATTTAACCAATCGTCGTATGAAAAAAAAAAAAAAAAAAGAAAAGGGAGAGGATCTGAGAAATCGATTTACACTGAAGTGAAGAATCAAATATTAACACTAACGAGGAAACAGTTAAAGTGATTACACCAGACAAAATATTGCAGAACAAAGACAATTGAAAATGAAAGGATATGGAGTAAATGTACATGGGACAAAATCGTACACATATTGAAAATGGCTCTTTTAGAGTCACAAAATCATTTCAAAAAGAGTCTGACTATTGTTGATATAAAAACATAATCACGAAAGAAGGAGAGATTTTCTTTTGTTTTGTTTGGTCATTTTCCTCTTCGTTTAGTTTTTGCTTATTTCTATTTGTCTGCAGTAAATTAGTAAGACTTACGTAGAGCTGCCGGCTAATTTCCCAAAATTGTGTGTGCGTTAATTCCTTTGTGTTTCGCCCGACACCCAGAAGGTATATAATTCGAGCCCGGTGACAAAGAATATACAAGAAAGTAGTACATATGTTAACCAAAATAGTTCCTACGCATAGCTGTAACTTTGTCCAAAAGTAAAAGAAAATGGATAAAAAATTGATATCAATTGAAACGCTCTACCGCTTGTGATCACTGTATAACCCTTGATGAAAGTTTCTCATGAATAGTAAAATAAATATATGAAACTATGATAGGGGACATATTTGCCCTGTTGCTCAGATCAGAAGTACCTGTTTTATACTACCCAACTTTCGGGAACCATGCAGTGCGCTCTTTAATGCAATTAAAGATATGTTCAGTTTTTCAGCACAGTCAAGTCAGGATACAATAGTTTTGCTATGAAATGACTGCCACTTTATTTGAACTTAAGACAAAATAGCTGTAAATACTTAAAATTGCGTAGTAGTTTTATTCCAGAAAACTCATTTGAAGCACGAGCGTGTCTGTGGTTCTGCAGAATTCTTTTTTCTTCACTCTGAAAATACACAAAAAGCAAATGTTTAAGTAGACTAGACACATATGCAATATCTTGACGATTTGATTTTCTGACAAAATGGCTTTAATATGCATAGAATATTTGTCACTGGACGTTAAGCAGAAAACAATCAAATCAATCCAAGATACTTGATACAAAAAGAAAAAAAAAAACTGACAGTGCTTAGCCTAACAGATTTATATGAGAATTTTTTCAGCCATCAGTGCACACGGAAAATTAAGTGCGGCATTGAATAAAAGGAGATGTGAGGTAAACGTCAATGAGACAGCAACCCAAACACAGAAATAACCAAAAAGACATCTAGAAGCAGACGTGTAATCTTCAACAACAGACAGATGTTCTAACAATAAGTCATATAAGTGCTATCAGATTTTTTTTTCAGCCAGCAGTATAAGTATTCACGGAAAATTAAGTGTGAAATAGAAGGAGAATCAGATGTGGGTTATACTTTTATGGAACAGCAGCCCTACGACAGAAATAACCAAAAACACCATCTTGATACAGACATATAGTCTTCGACAAATAGACAGATCACCACACATTGTCAATATGTCTCGCTCTTAATTGTCTCGATTCCATGAAAAATATATTTAAATTCAACAGAAACAATCAAAGATCTTCTATTAACACTCAATTCTCTAAATATAGGGGGAATTAACATTACGATCTGACATATATACGACCGTCCACGACAACGTTTCTGACGTGGGAAACATACACGTTTAAGAAACTGTATGTTGTCAGGTCATTAAGGATTGCATATTTTGGTATTAATATTGATTCACTCATAGGGTCTTTGCATCGGAAATAAACACTATTATTCTAAAACCAGTTGTTGGCATGATACGGGTTATGTTCTTCTCATATATTTTATGATTGTATGATACTAAACCCCTAACGGGAGGGATTGTACTTGATTTTCATATGATGAAGACATAATCTTTCAATCAGTTTAATTGAGGTCTGGAGCTGGCATGTCAGTAACTGCTAGTAGTCCTTTGTTAATGTATGTATCATTGTCATTTTGCTTAGTTTCTTTTGTTACCTATTCTGACATCGGATTCGGACTTCTTTTAAACTGAGTTTTACTGTGCGTATTGCTATGTGTTTCTTTATTCTACATTGGCTAGAGGTATAGGGGGAGGGTTTAGATCTCACAAAACATGTTTAACCCCGCCGCATTTTTGCGCCTGTCCCAAGTCAGGAGCCTCTGGCCTTTGTTAGTCTTGTATGTTTTTTTAATTTAGTTCATTTATTTGTTTTGGAGTTTAGTGTGACGTCCATTTTCACTGAACTAGTACACAATTTTATTTAGGGGCCAGCTGAGGACCACCTCCGGGTGCGGGATTTTCTCGCTGCGTTGAAGACCCATTGGTGGCCTTCGGCTGTTGTCTGCTCTTGGTCGGGTTGTTGTCTCTTTGACATATTCCCCATTTCCATTCTCAATTTTATGTCACGGGGTTAATATACTTAAAAAGAATTTATATATCCACCATCCCCCTTTTATCTTACAAAATTACTGGGAGATATAGGACTAGTTGCATCTAAGATTTAATCCCGTCGCCTCAACGTACGTACGGGTTTCACTCAGTCCCACGAGGACTAAGTTCCCAACAGAACTAGACAGTAATTACTAGACTGCGGTTAGTTTACAAATCTTGCCAAGCAAACTTATATGTAAAGTTTATTTCATGAAAAAGGTACAATAATACGCAAATATATCAAATTTTGCAAAATTTGTATTTGTTTTCAGGAAAAAGCCATGATAAAGACTCATTTCATGATTGAGTCGATGTTTAAAATTTTTTGGCACTACTCAATTTTAATCTGTGCAGACCACAACTTCAAAATAGACGAAAAATGGCAAAAACCTTACAAACGCAAATAATACGTATATAACGATCCAGATTTTTGCCAATACCTTCTCTGAGGAAATTTTGCAAATTGTGTACTATATAAGGGTGTCAAACCCTATACATCGTATGCTTACCTCTAAAAGATGTAGCTTGTTTTGTTACGTATTATGTATGGAAAATGTTTTTTTGTGTTTTTTCTTTTACTTTTGCTTTCTGCATTGTTTTGGTATTTTATTTTTTAAAGAAAAGGGGTGCCTTGAAACATATTTTTCAAATGATAAACATCAGCTATAAAATGCGAAATATTTTCAATGTTTAGTAAATAGGTAACAACTTTTTCACACATAAAACATGAATATGAATAAAAGGAGATGCAAGGTATACATCAATATGAATAAAAGGAGATGCAAGGTATACATCAATATGAATAAAAGGAGATGCATGCTATACATCAATATGAATAAAAGGAGATGCAAGGTATACATCAATATGAATAAAAAGAGATGCAAGGTATACATCAATATGAATAAAAGGAGATAAAGGAGATGCATGGTATACATCAATATGAATAAAAGGAGATGCAAGGTATACATCAATAAAACAGCTAGCCAACAACACAAAACTGAACGGTATGAAATTCGCTGTTTTTACTTTATAAGATTCTTAGTTCAACTTTACACCACTTTTCACGTGCAAGGGGTGAAATTTTAATTTTGACGGCATTATATATAGTAAAGTATCTTTGCGAAAATTTAGAATTTTAGCGGGGAATTTCTTCAGCGCAGGCCTTTGTCAAATAGTCGAGTTACGGTGTTGTGCAATGCCGTCAATCTGAGTAGATGTACATTTTATATCACAGTATAATATCGGCAACAGACGAAGAAACAGCATAATTTCATCGTAAACGATTAAAACTATCAGTCGAAGTCAGAGTCACACTGGCACAACCAATGTCGTAAGTCGAAGTTGACGTCAGTATGGTACCAGATGTAACACAACTGTGCAGAAACAAACCACTTAGTTGACCATGCACCGAGGAAATCAATTTAACCAATCGTCGTATGAAAAAAAAAAAAAATGAAAGGGAGAGGATCTGAGAAATCGATTTACACTGAAGTGAAGAATCAAATATTAACACTAACGAGGAAACAGTTAAAGTGATTACACCAGACAAAATATTGCAGAACAAAGACAATTGCATATTGAAAATGGCTCTTTTTAGAGTCACAAAATCATTTCAAAAAGAGTCTGACTATTGTTGATATAAAAACATAATCACTAAAGAAGGAGAGATTTTTTTTGTTTTGTTTGGTCATTTTCCTCTTCGTTTAGTTTTTGCTTATTTCTATTTGTCTGCAGTAAATTAGTAAGACTTACGTAGAGCTGCCGGCTAATTTCCCAAAATTGTGTGTGCGTTAATTCCTTTGTGTTTCGCCCGACACCCAGAAGGTATATAATTCGAGCCCGGTGACAAAGAACATACAAGAAAGTAGTACATATGTTAACCAAAATAGTTCCTACCCATAGCTGTAACTTTGCCCAAAAGTAAAAGAAAATGGATAAAAAATTGATATCAAATGAAACGCTCTACCTCTTGTGATCTCTTTATAACCCTTGATGAAAGTTTCTCATGAATAGTAAAATAAATATATGAAATTTTGATAGGGGACATTTTTGCCCTGTTGCTCAGATCAGAAGTACCTGTTTTTATACTACCCAACTTTCGGGAACAATGCAGTGCGCTCTTTAATGCAATTAAAGATATGTTAAGTTTTTCAGCACAATCAAGTCAGGATAAAATAGTTTTGCTATGAAATGACTGCCACTTTATTTGAACTTAAGACAAAATAGCTGTAAATGCTTAAAATTGCGTAGTAGTTTTATTCCAGAAAACACATTTGAAGCACGTGCGTGTCCGTGGTTCTGCAGAATTCTTTCTTTCTTCACTCCGAAAATACACAAAAAGCAAATGTTTAAGTAGACTAGACACATATGCAATATCTTGACGATTTGATTTTCTGACAAAATGGCTTTAATATGCATAGAATATTTGCCACTGGACGTTAAGCAGAAAACAATCAAATCAATCCAAGATACTTGATACAAAAAAAAAAAAAAACTGACAGTGCTTAGCCTAACAGATTTATATGAGAATTTTTTTTCAGCCATCAGTGCACACGGAAAATTAAGTGCGGCATTGAATAAAAGGAGATGTGAGGTAAACGTCAATGAGACAGCAACCCAAACACAGAAATAACCAAAAAGACATCTAGAAGCAGACGTGTAATCTTCAACAACAGACAGATGTTCTAACAATAAGTCATATAAGTGCTATCAGATTTTTTTTTCAGCCAGCAGTATAAGTATTCACGGAAAATTAAGTGTGAAATAGAAGGAGAATCAGATGTGGGTTATACTTTTATGGAACAGCAGCCCTACGACAGAAATAACCAAAAAAGACCATCTTGATACAGACATATAGTCTTCGACAAATAGACAGATCACCACACATTGTCAATATGTCTCGCTCTTAATTGTCTCGATTCCATGAAAAATATATTTAAATTCAACAGAAACAATCAAAGATCTTCTATTAACACCCAATTTTCTAAATATAGGGGGAATTAACATTACGATCTGACATATATACGACCGTCCACGACAACGTTTCTGACGTGGGAAACATACACGTTTAAGAAACTGTATGTTGTCAGGTCATTAAGGATTGCATATTTTGGTATTAATATTGATTCACTCATAGGGTAAATAAACACTATTATTCTAAAACCAGTTGTTGGCATGATACGGGTTATGTTCTTCTCATATATTTTATGATTGTATGATACTAAACCCCTAACGGGAGGGATTGTACTTGATTTTCATATGATGAAGACATAATCTTTCAATCAGTTTAATTGAGGTCTGGAGCTGGCATGTCAGTAACTGCTAGTAGTCCTTTGTTAATGTATGTATCATTGTCATTTTGCTTAGTTTCTTTTGTTACCTATTCTGACATCGGATTCGGACTTCTTTTAACTGAGTTTTACTGTGCGTATTGTTATGTGTTTCTTTATTCTACATTGGCTAGAGGTATAGGGGAGGTTTAGATCTCACAAAACATGTTTAACCCCGCCGCATTTTTGCGCCTGTCCCAAGTCAGGAACCTCTGGCCTTTGTTAGTCTTGTATGTTTTTAATTTAGTTCATTTATTTGTTTTGAGTTTAGTGTGACGTCCATTTTCACTGAACTAGTACACAATTTTATTTAGGGCCAGCTGAGGACCACCTCCGGGTGCGGGATTTTCTCGCTGCGTTGAAGACCCATTGGTGGCCTTCGGCTGTTGTCTGCTCTTGGTCGGGTTGTTGTCTCTTTGACATATTCCCCATTTCCAATCTCAATTTTATGTCACGGGGTTAATATACTTAAAAAGAATTTATATATCTACCATCCCTCTTTTATCTTACAAAATTACTGGGACAGATATAGCACTAGTTGCATCTAAGATTTAATCCCGTCGCCTCAAAGTACGTACGGGTTTCACTCAGTCCCGACGAGGGCTAAGTTCCCAACAGAACTAGACAGTAATTACTAGACTGCGGTTATTTACAAATCTTGCCAAGCAAACTTATATGTAAAGTTTATTTCATGAAAAGGTACAATAATACGCAAATATATCAAATTTTGCAAAATTTGTATTTGTTTTCAGGAAAAAGCCATGATAAAGACTCATTTCATGATTGAGTCGATGTTTAAAATTTTTTGGCACTACTCAATTTTAATCTGTGCAGACCACAACTTCAAAATAGACGAAAAATGGCAAAATCCTTACAAACGCAAATAATACGTATATAACGATCCAGATTTTGCCAATACCTTCTCTGAGGAAATTTTGCAAATTGTGTACTATATAAGGGTGTCAAACCCTATACATCGTATGCTTACCTCTAAAAGATGTAGCTTGTTTTGTTACGTATTATGTATGGAAAATGTTTTTTTTTGTGTTTTCTTTTACTTTTGCTTTCTGCATTGTTTTGGTATTTTATTTTTTTTTAAAGAAAAGGGGGGTGCCTTGAAACATATTTTTTAAATGATAAACATCAGCTATAAAAATGCGAAATATTTTCAATGTTTAGTAAATAGGTAACAACTTTTTCACACATAAAACATGAATATGAATAAAAGGAGATGCAAGGAATACATCAATATGAATAAAAGGAGATGCAAGGTATACATCAATATGAATAAAAGGAGATGCATGCTATACATCAATATGAATAAAAGGAGATGCAAGGTATACATCAATATGAATAAAAAGAGATGCAAGGTATACATCAATATGAATAAAAGGAGATAAAGGAGATGCATGGTATACATCAATATGAATAAAAGGAGATGCAAGGTATACATCAATAAAACAGCTAGCCAACAACACAAAACTGAACGGTATGAAATTCGCTGTTTTTACTTTATAAGATTCTTAGTTCAACTTTACACCACTTTTCACGTGCAAGGGGTGAAATTTTAATTTTGACGGCATTATATATAGTAAAGTATCTTTGCGAAAAATTTAGAATTTTAGCGGGGAATTTCTTCAGCGCAGGCCTTCGTCAAATAGTCGAGTTACGGTGTTGTGCAATGCCGTCAATCTGAGTAGATGTACATTTTATATCACAGTATAATATCGGCAACAGACGAAGAAACAGCATAATTTCATCGTAAACGATTAAAACTATCAGTCGAAGTCAGAGTCACACTGGCACAACCAATGTCGTAAGTCGAAGTTGACGTCAGTATGGTACCAGATGTAACGCAACTGTGCAGAAACAAACCACTTAGTTGACCATGCACCGAGGAAATCAATTTAACCAATCGTCGTATGAAAAAAAAAAAAAAAAAAAAAAAAGGGAGAGGATCTGAGAAAACACTGAAGAATCAAATATTAACACTAACGAGGAAACAGTTAAAGTGATTACACCAGACAAAATATTGCAGAACAAAGACAATTGCATATTGAAAATGGCTCTTTTTAGAGTCACAAAATCATTTCAAAAAGAGTCTGACTATTGTTGATATAAAAACATAACCACTAAAGAAGGAGAGATTTTCTTTTGTTTTGTTTGGTCATTTTCCTCTTCGTTTAGTTTTTGCTTATTTCTATTTGTCTGCAGTAAATTAGTAAGACTTACGTAGAGCTGCCGGCTAATTTCCCAAAATTGTGTGTGCGTTAATTCCTTTGTGTTTCGCCCGACACCCAGAAGGTATATAATTCGAGCCCGGTGACAAAGAATATACAAGAAAGTAGTACATATGTTAACCAAAATAGTTCCTACGCATAGCTGTAACTTTGTCCAAAAGTAAAAGAAAATGGATAAAAAATTGATATCAATTGAAACGCTCTACCGCTTGTGATCACTGTATAACCCTTGATGAAAGTTTCTCATGAATAGTAAAATAAATATATGAAATTATGATAGGGGACATATTTGCCCTGTTGCTCAGATCAGAAGTACCTGTTTTTATACTACCCAACTTTCGGGAACCATGCAGTGCGCTCTTTAATGCAATTAAAGATATGTTCAGTTTTTCAGCACAGTCAAGTCAGGATACAATAGTTTTGCTATGAAATGACTGCCACTTTGTTTGAACTTAAGACAAAATAGCTGTAAATGCTTAAAATTGCGTAGTAGTTTTATTCCAGAAAACTCATTTGAAGCACGTGCGTGTCTGTGGTTCTGCAGAATTCTTTCTTTCTTCACTCTGAAAATACACAAAAAGCAAATGTTTAAGTAGACTAGACACATATGCAATATCTTGACGATTTGATTTTCTGACAAAATGGCTTTAATATGCATAGAATATTTGCCACTGGACGTTAAGCAGAAAACAATCAAATCAATCCAAGATACTTGATACAAAAAGAAAAAAAAAAACTGACAGTGCTTAGCCTAACAGATTTATATGAGAATTTTTTTTCAGCCATCAGTGCACACGGAAAATTAAGTGCGGCATTGAATAAAAGGAGATGTGAGGTAAACGTCAATGAGACAGCAACCCAAACACAGAAATAACCAAAAAGACATCTAGAAGCAGACGTGTAATCTTCAACAACAGACAGATGTTCTAACAATAAGTCATATAAGTGCTATCAGATTTTTTTCAGCCAGCAGTATAAGTATTCACGGAAAATTAAGTGTGAAATAGAAGGAGAATCAGATGTGGGTTATACTTTTATGGAACAGCAGCCCTACGACAGAAATAACCAAAAACACCATCTTGATACAGACATATAGTCTTCGACAAATAGACAGATCACCACACATTGTCAATATGTCTCGCTCTTAATTGTCTCGATTCCATGAAAAATATATTTAAATTCAACAGAAACAATCAAAGATCTTCTATTAACACTCAATTCTCTAAATATAGGGGGAATTAACATTACGATCTGACATATATACGACCGTCCACGACAACGTTTCTGACGTGGGAAACATACACGTTTAAGAAACTGTATGTTGTCAGGTCATTAAGGATTGCATATTTTGGTATTAATATTGATTCATTCATAGGGTCTTTGCATCGGAAATAAACACTATTATTCTAAAACCAGTTGTTGGCATGATACGGGTTATGTTCTTCTCATATATTTTATGATTGTATGATACTAAACCCTAACGGGAGGGATTGTACTTGATTTTCATATGATGAAGACATAATCTTTCAATCAGTTTAATTGAGGTCTGGAGCTGGCATGTCAGTAACTGCTAGTAGTCCTTTGTTAATGTATGTATCATTGTCATTTTGCTTAGTTTCTTTTGTTACCTATTCTGACATCGGATTCGGACTTCTTTTAAACTGAGTTTTACTGTGCGTATTGTTATGTGTTTCTTTATTCTACATTGGCTAGAGGTATAGGGGGAGGGTTTAGATCTCACAAAACATGTTTAACCCCGCCGCATTTTTGCGCCTGTCCCAAGTCAGGAACCTCTGGCCTTTGTTAGTCTTGTATGTTTTTTAATTTAGTTCATTTATTTGTTTTGGAGTTTAGTGTGACGTCCATTTTCACTGAACTAGTACACAATTTTATTTAGGGGCCAGCTGAGGACCACCTCCGGGTGCGGGATTTTCTCGCTGCGTTGAAGACCCATTGGTGGCCTTCGGCTGTTGTCTGCTCTTGGTCGGGTTGTTGTCTCTTTGACATATTCCCCATTTCCATTCTCAATTTTATGTCACGGGGTTAATATACTTAAAAAGAATTTATATATCCACCATCCCCCTTTTATCTTACAAAATTACTGGGAGAGATATAGGACTAGTTGCATCTAAGATTTAATCCCGTCGCCTCAACGTACGTACGGGTTTCACTCAGTCCCGACGAGGACTAAGTTCCCAACAGAACTAGACAGTAATTACTAGACTGCGGTTAGTTTACAAATCTTGCCAAGCAAACTTATATGTAAAGTTTATTTCATGAAAAAGGTACAATAATACGCAAATATATCAAATTTTGCAAAATTTGTATTTGTTTTCAGGAAAAAGCCATGATAAAGACTCATTTCATGATTGAGTCGATGTTTAAAATTTTTTGGCACTACTCAATTTTAATCTGTGCAGACCACAACTTCAAAATAGACGAAAAATGGCAAAAACCTTACAAACGCAAATAATACGTATATAACGATCCAGATTTTTGCCAATACCTTCTCTGAGGAAATTTTGCAAATTGTGTACTATATAAGGTGTCAAACCCTATACATCGTATGCTTACCTCTAAAAGATGTAGCTTGTTTTGTTACGTATTATGTATGGAAAATGTTTTTTTTGTGTTTTCTTTTACTTTTGCTTTCTGCATTGTTTTGGTATTTTATTTTTTTTAAAGAAAAGGGGTGCCTTGAAACATATTTTTAAATGATAAACATCGGCTATAAAATGCGAAATATTTTCAATGTTTAGTAAATAGGTAACAACTTTTCACACATAAAACATGAATATGAATAAAAGGAGATGCAAGGAATACATCAATATGAATAAAAGGAGATGCAAGGTATACATCAATATGAATAAAAGGAGATGCATGCTATACATCAATATGAATAAAAGGAGATGCAAGGTATACATCAATATGAATAAAAGAGATGCAAGGTATACATCAATATGAATAAAAGGAGATAAAGGAGATGCATGGTATACATCAATATGAATAAAAGGAGATGCAAGGTATACATCAATAAAACAGCTAGCCAACAACACAAAACTGAACGGTATGAAATTCGCTGTTTTTACTTTATAAGATTCTTAGTTCAACTTTACACCACTTTTCACGTGCAAGGGTGAAATTTTAATTTTGACGGCATTATATATAGTAAAGTATCTTTGCGAAAATTTAAAATTTTAGCGGGAATTTCTTCAGCGCAGGCCTTCGTCAAATAGTCGAGTTACGGTGTTGTGCAATGCCGTCAATCTGAGTAGATGTACATTTTATATCACAGTATAATATCGGCAACAGACGAAGAAACAGCATTATTTCATCGTAAACGATTAAAACTATCAGTCGAAGTCAGAGTCACACTGGCACAACCAATGTCGTAAGTCGAAGTTGACGTCAGTATGGTACCAGATAGAACGCAACTGTGCAGAAACAAACCACTTAGTTGACCATGCACCGAGGAAATCAATTTAACCAATCGTCGTATGAAAAAAAAAGAAAAAAAAAAAAAGGAGAGGATCTGAGAAAATTTACACTGTGAAGAATCAAATATTAACACTAACGAGGAAACAGTTAAAGTGATTACACCAGACAAAATATTGCAGAACAAAGACAATTGCATATTGAAAATGGCTCTTTTTAGAGTCACAAAATCATTTCAAAAAGAGTCTGACTATTGTTGATATAAAAACATAATCACGAAAGAAGGAGAGATTTTCTTTTGTTTTGTTTGGTCATTTTCCTCTTCGTTTAGTTTTTGCTTATTTCTATTTGTCTGCAGTAAATTAGTAAGACTTACGTAGAGCTGCCGGCTAATTTCCCAAAATTGTGTGTGCGTTAATTCCTTTGTGTTTCGCCCGACACCCAGAAGGTATATAATTCGAGCCCGGTGACAAAGAATATACAAGAAAGTAGTACATATGTTAACCAAAATAGTTCCTACGCATAGCTGTAACTTTGTCCAAAAGTAAAAGAAAATGGATAAAAAATTGATATCAATTGAAACGCTCTACCGCTTGTGATCACTGTATAACCCTTGATGAAAGTTTCTCATGAATAGTAAAATAAATATATGAAATTATGATAGGGGACATATTTCCCCTGTTGCTCAGATCAGAAGTACCTGTTTTTATACTACCCAACTTTCGGGAACCATGCAGTGCGCTCTTTAATGCAATTAAAGATATGTTCAGTTTTTCAGCACAGTCAAGTCAGGATACAATAGTTTTGCTATGAAATGACTGCCACTTTCTTTGAACTTAAGACAAAATAGCTGTAAATGCTTAAAATTGCGTAGTAGTTTTATTCCAGAAAACTCATTTGAAGCACGTGCGTGTCTGTGGTTCTGCAGAATTCTTTCTTTCTTCACTCTGAAAATACACAAAAAGCAAATGTTTAAGTAGACTAGACACATATGCAATATCTTGACGATTTGATTTTCTGACAAAATGGCTTTAATATGCATAGAATATTTGCCACTGGACGTTAAGCAGAAAACAATCAAATCAATCCAAGATACTTGATACAAAAAGAAAAAAAAAAACTGACAGTGCTTAGCCTAACAGATTTATATGAGAATTTTTTTCAGCCATCAGTGCACACGGAAAATTAAGTGCGGCATTGAATAAAAGGAGATGCGAGGTAAACGTCAATGAGACAGCAACCCAAACACAGAAATAACCAAAAGACATCTAGAAGCAGACGTGTAATCTTCAACAACAGACAGATGTTCTAACAATAAGTCATATAAGTGCTATCAGATTTTTTTTCAGCCAGCAGTATAAGTATTCACGGAAAATTAAGTGTGAAATAGAAGGAGAATCAGATGTGGGTTATACTTTTATGGAACAGCAGCCCTACGACAGAAATAACCAAAAAAGACCATCTTGATACAGACATATAGTCTTCGACAAATAGACAGATCACCACACATTGTCAATATGTCTCGCTCTTAATTGTCTCGATTCCATGAAAAATATATTTAAATTCAACAGAAACAATCAAAGATCTTCTATTAACACTCAATTCTCTAAATATAGGGGGAATTAACATTACGATCTGACATATATACGACCGTCCACGACAACGTTTCTGACGTGGGAAACATACACGTTTAAGAAACTGTATGTTGTCAGGTCATTAAGGATTGCATATTTTGGTATTAATATTGATTCACTCATAGGGTCTTTGCATCGGAAATAAACACTATTATTCTAAAACCAGTTGTTGGCATGATACGGGTTATGTTCTTCTCATATATTTTATGATTGTATGATACTAAACCCCTAACGGGAGGGATTGTACTTGATTTTCATATGATGAAGACATAATCTTTCAATCAGTTTAATTGAGGTCTGGAGCTGGCATGTCAGTAACTGCTAGTAGTCCTTTGTTAATGTATGTATCATTGTCATTTTGCTTAGTTTCTTTTGTTACCTATTCTGACATCGGATTCGGACTTCTTTTAAACTGAGTTTTACTGTGCGTATTGCTATGTGTTTCTTTATTCTACATTGGCTAGAGGTATAGGGGAGGTTTAGATCTCACAAAACATGTTTAACCCCGCCGCATTTTTGCGCCTGTCCCAAGTCAGGAACCTCTGGCCTTTGTTAGTCTTGTATGTTTTTTAATTTAGTTCATTTATTTGTTTTGGAGTTTAGTGTGACGTCCATTTTCACTGAACTAGTACACAATTTTATTTAGGGGCCAGCTGAGGACCACCTCCGGGTGCGGGATTTTCTCGCTGCGTTGAAGACCCATTGGTGGCCTTCGGCTGTTGTCTGCTCTTGGTCGGGTTGTTGTCTCTTTGACATATTCCCCATTTCCATTCTCAATTTTATGTCACGGGGTTAATATACTTAAAAAGAATTTATATATCCACCATCCCCCTTTTATCTTACAAAATTACTGGGAGAGATATAGGACTAGTTGCATCTAAGATTTAATCCGTCGCCTCAACGTACGTACGGGTTTCACTCAGTCCCGACGAGGACTAAGTTCCCAACAGAACTAGACAGTAATTACTAGACTGCGGTTAGTTTACAAATCTTGCCAAGCAAACTTATATGTAAAGTTTATTTCATGAAAAAGGTACAATAATACGCAAATATATCAAATTTTGCAAAATTTGTATTTGTTTTCAGGAAAAAGCCATGATAAAGACTCATTTCATGATTGAGTCGATGTTTAAAATTTTTTGGCACTACTCAATTTTTATCTGTGCAGACCACAACTTCAAAATAGACGAAAAATGGCAAAAACCTTACAAACGTATATAATACGTATATAACGATCCAGATTTTTGCCAATACCTTCTCTGAGGAAATTTTGCAAATTGTGTACTATATAAGGGTTTCAAATCCTATACATCGTATGCTTACCTCTGAAAGATGTAGCTTGTTTTGTTACGTATTATGTATGGAAAATGATTTTTTTTTTGTGTTTTACTTTTACTTTTGCTTTCTGCATTGTTTTGGTATTTTATTTTTTTTAAGGAAAAGGGGGGTGCCTTGAAACATATTTTTCAAATGATCAACATCAGCTATGTGTTTCTTTATTCTACATTGGCTAGAGGTATAGGGGGAGGGTTTAGATCTCACAAAACATGTTTAACCCCGCCGCATTTTTGCGCCTGTCCCAAGTCATACGTCAGGTTATACTTTTATGGAACAGCAGCCCTACGACAGAAATAACCAAAAAAGACCATCTTGATACAGACATATAGTCTTCGACAAATAGACAGATCACCACACATTGTCAATATGTCTCGCTCTTAATTGTCTCGATTCCATGAAAAATATATTTAAATTCAACAGAAACAATCAAAGATCTTCTATTAACACTCAATTCTCTAAATATAGGGGGAATTAACATTACGATCTGACATATATACGACCGTGCATGGTATACATCAATATGAATAAAAGGAGATGCAAGGTATACATCAATAAAACAGCTAGCCAACAACACAAAACTGAACGGTATGAAATTCGCTGTTTTTACTTTATAAGATTCTTAGTTCAACTTTACACCACTTTTCACGTGCAAGGGGTGAAATTTTAATTTTGACGGCATTATATATAGTAAAGTATCTTAGCAAAAAATTTAGAATTTTAGAGAGGGACTTTCTTCAGCGCAGGCCTTCGTCAAATAGTCGAGTTACGGTGTTGTGCAATGCCGTCAATCTGAGTAGATGTACATTTTATATCACAGTATAATATCGGCAACAGACGAAGAAACAGCATAATTTCATGGTAAACTATTAAAACTTTCAGTCGAAGTTGACGTCAGTATGGTACCAGATGTAACGCAACTGTGCAGAAACAAACCACTTAGTTGACCATGCACCGAGGAAATCAATTTAACCAATCGTCGTATGAAAAAAAAAAAAAAAAAAAGGGAGAGGATCTGAGAAATCGATTTACACTGCAGTGAAGAATCAAATATTAACATTGACGAGGAAACAGTTAAAGTGATTACACCAGACAAAATATTGCAGAACAAAGACAATTGTATATTGAAAACGGCTCTTTTAAGAGTCACAAAATCATTTCAAAAAGAGTCTGACTATTGATGATATAAAAACATATAATCACGAAAGAAGGAGAGTTTTTTTTTTTGTTTGGTCATTTTCCTCTTCGTTTAGTTTTTGCTTATTTCTATTAGTTGTCGTGTGTTGCTTTTTTTTTTACAAATGTTGAAATGTGTGTATTGAAATCACGTTTAAAGAATGGTATTTGTGTTCTATTTGGTGTCTTCAACCTATGCCAACATTTGATAAATATATATCCAACCTATGCCTACAAACAAAATACAATAGGTGTTGTTATAACATGCAATTATTAATTAATAATAGGTAAAATACAGTCAGTATTTTTAAGCATTAAATATTACTCTTTAACAATTACAAACAAACAAAAGTATTTGCAAAATTGTGCTGCAGTAAAATAAATTTGATAAAAAAAAAAAAAAAAAAACGACAAAATTGTAAAATCAAACACTTATGTTAAAGTAAATAATAAATCAATAATAAAAATGAGACAAAATTATTAATTGAACACGTATAATTCTTGAGTAGAAAAAGTTAAAACGCTATTTTATTTGTAAATTTTATGACAATTTTGTTAATTATTTTCTGAAACATACTATAAACAAGCAACACAATATACAGAAATTAACAAAATAAATTATTATAAATCATAGTCATATAAATTCTTGGATTATGAATTTGCAGTACGTAACGCATTTTCTGAATTATATCCTGGTGTTACTGACAAAGGTTGCTTCTTTCATTATACCCAATGTATATGGAGAAAGGCACATGATACTAGTCTTATAACCCAATACAAGAACAACAATGAAATCAAGAGATTGGTTCGACGTGCAGCCTTGCTCCACTTGTACTAATGTCGCATGTAGAGGATGCAGGGGCGGATCCAGCCATTTTTAAAAGGGGGGGTTCCCAACCCAGGATAAAGGGGGGGTTCCAACTATATGGCCCCATTCAAATGCATTGATCGGCAAGAAAAAAGGGGGGTTCCAACCCCAGGAACCCCCCCCCCCTCTGGATCCGCCACTGGGATGTTTGGTTGAATGCATTAGAAGAAATAGAAAAAAACTAACACAAACATCAACATAGGGTTTTATTTATACCTATTACCATTGCAGTTTTTGCTCTCTCTCTCTCTCTCTCTGTCGTGTTCGGACTGTCTTACTATCTACCGTATATACGTACATTAAGAAAAAAAAAACGCTACCTAAGAAAGATTTATAGATTAAATAGTATTAATATGATTTTATATTATGTATTTATAGACATATTGGCTGTTATATTTATGTATAGTATGCTGTAAATATGAAGTTGTAAATAATTAAAAATAATGGAAAATATTTATTATTATCAAGTGCTTTTCCCCCCGATTCTTCTAGGAATTATCAATAAAGTTGACTGATTGCCATAGCCTGCATGATCGAAAATTTAAAGTAGAAATTTAAGTTTCTAAGGCTTTATTTCATCTTTTTTTACATAACAGGGTCTATAATTACTAGTACCCTTTTAAAAAGTTTGTTTTGGGGGAACAAGTACCATGCACTTGGACATTTTTCGATGTTTCTATCCGGAGTTGGACGATTTTTTTAAACATGTATACTGTTGTCACCAAATTTTTAGCTACATTTACAAAAAGGTTGTTAAATATCTCTGATATTTCTTGTTGGTTTATAAGGATTTTTCTGTCTCTCTGAACTGTTTTTGTATTCCCCAAATTTGCTATTTATTTTATTTCGTTTTGTTTTTATTTTGTTAAACTATAGAGTTATGCAGTAGTTGGTCATTTTCTCCCATACACACTGTAAATCTAAGTGTTAATAAATAGAACACTGCTTGAACGCTTTTTTGTAACACTTTTTGAACGTGTAATGGTGTTCCAAATGTTTACACTAGTGTTCATCAATTGAATGTGTGGTGTTCAGTTTTTAATGCCTTTGTGTTTCATTTTTGAACACTTGATGTTAGAGATCTTAACACTTAGTGTTCAACGATTTAACGTGTCCGAATGTTCAAAATCTTAATACGTCGACGCGTTCAACAGCCATGTAACACTTTTTGAACACATAGAACATGTTTAAAGCCAAAGTGTTAAGATTCAGAACACCAGACGTTAACTTTCAGAACAGTTGACATAAGTGTTCAAAGTTATGGTGTTCAAATGTGGAACATGTTCTATTTTCAAGCGTACATTATTTTCCATAAGTACTCAACTTAATTAAACTGTTATAAAAACTATATTCAATCAGGCAAAATATAACAATAAAACATATTTTAACAAGTAATTCTTTATGAAATCAAATGAGCATATTATATGTAAGAAAAGTACACCAGATACTTTATGATATCACAAGTAACAGTCAGTGAAATCACATACATAATGTTTTTAATTTGACTTAAATATATATCATAAATAAAGATGTTCCCCTACATGACTAGATAGTTGCTACATCATTTGTATCCTAACCAAAAAAGCATGTCAATGTGATAATTAGATAGTTTATGATATAGGTATTTGTCACAATGAAAGTTTAAAAGTTTGCAAATTCCAACAGTTCTTGTACGATCACATACAATGTACGCTCCACTTTTCAGTGCATCTTCACTTAAAGCTATCAACTGGGTGGCATTTCATGTGTTGTTATCAACTTCCAATGTCAAAATCCTCCACAACAAGGAATGTCTATGAGCCTATATATCCTGCAAAATAAAATTTAAAATTAATAGAAGAGAGTTTTTCATAAAGCATCAAATTATGCAATGCTTGTTGTGCTTTAATGTCGATATATACTAGAGTTCAAATTGATATTCTATGGCAATGAAATGCAAGTTTTGACATTATAAATTACAAAAGTCGATTTCTTGACCTTAGGTTGTTGAACAGATAGAAATGATACACCCACATAAGCTATTAATATACATATATTGTCATACCTTTTTTTGACATCTTTCTTTTTTCCACCACTTTATAGCATCCAGAAATGACCTTTTTGGGATTATTGGCTACCGGTTCCTAATTCAAACATTTTAATCTAACGATTCCTGCAAATAAAAAAAAAACGAATGCATTTTCTAAGTCAAAAATGGTGTTCCAAATGTTTGCACTAGTGTTCATCAATTGAATGTGTGGTGTTCAGTTTTTAATGCCTTTGTGTTTCATTTTTGAACACTTGATGTTAGAGTTCTTAACACTTAGTGTTCATCAATTGAATGCGTGGTGTTCAGTTTTTAATGCCTTTGTGTTTCATTTTTGAACACTTGATGTTAGAGTTCTGAACACTTAATGTTCATCAATTGAATGTGTGGTGTTCAGTTTTTAATGCCTTTGTGTTTCATTTTGAACACTTGATGTTAGAGTTCTTAACCCTTAGTGTTCAGCTAATGTATGTGGATGTCGAAAATCATCATTTATTCTGTATAACAGACAGACTGGTTATTTACAGTTTAGGAAATCATTAGAACAAAGCTGACAGTTATTTACGCTTATATCAAAAGCCCGTTTTTTAATTCGTCTTTTATGTTGAATATTGAAAATTTGGATATAACAGTTATGAATATTTGACAAATATATATCTTGCATGAGAAAATAACTAGGAAGCCATCGAACTACCTATGGAGATTATTCTAACTTGTTACTTACTTCTTTCGTGTTCATATGGGATAGAAGTCCCTTCTCCAGTTCTCTTTCTTATGTGTATCCATTCTTCGTTTAACCTCCTGAATCGGCAGCCGATATCTGTTTCCGGTATTTGGTATCCTGGTATATTTTTTTTAACACGAGGTGTTCAAAATTTCGAGCGATTTGCACTGATTGAACATGTAATGTTAATAAAATGAACGGATCATGAAATAAGATAAACATCGACATATTTTTATTACGATATTATCATAACAGGCCTCATTGATATGCATAATTATGTCACTTATAAGTAAAACTAGTATATATAAATAAATAATAAAATAAATTCATTAACTATACATATATACCAGCTTGGAAGTTTAATATTTCACAATTACTAAAATATTAGCCAAAAATTCACAAGGTCATCATCCTGCGTATACATTCATATTTTTTACAGAATTTCTTTTTGAATTTGCCAATTGGAAGGATAGAAAGTCGGACAAACGACTATCTTCTTTTTTAGATCAGAATTTGAACACCGGTGTTCACTGCGTCTGAACACACATGTTTTAAATATTTTTAACACAAACGTTAAGACTTTGAACACGTCTCTAAGCATGAAGATATGACGTTAAAATATTGAACATTCGGTGTACAAATTTTGAACGCGTCCGGACGCGTCAGGCGTCAGGTATATTTACAGTGCAGATAATTCAATATTCGACTCAACCCAATGTTTTATCATAAAAACTTATTTATTTCCGGGCATAGTACATTGTTAAATGTCAGAAGCCTAGAATATAAATTTCAAGCCCGAACTGACTTGTAAATAATGCCATTGCCGAGTTTAAAGTTTTATGACAGTGCTTTGTTTTCTTACAATTAAAAGATGGTTTAAATTTAGTGCGTTATAAAATCCACATTTTATTAACTATATCCTGCTCGAAATCCTACTTCCATCTCCCCGTGGTGAGCAGGGGTTACAGATTATATCTGGCGAACGGAAGAGGTACTCCTTCATCATTCTTTTTTTTTTCGCTCAAATGTCCTATGTCTATTTTTTATTTTCGCTCAAATGTCCTATAATTTCGGCGCTCATTATCTTAAAACCACTATAAAAAGAGAAAATCTAACAAAGGCAGAAATGTTTGGAATGATGAGTTCTGCCTATTGTCTATTAAATTCCAAACTGTCAGACGACTTTCTATAGAAGTTATTGTCCTTAAATTACGAATTTTACCAACTTTTTAAATTTTTGCCTATTATCCTGAAAATTATAACAGATAGAGAGAAACTTTGTATAGCAAAAATGATCAGCAAGATAAGATCTACAAATAAGTCGAATAGTTGAAATCGTCTGACGACCCCCTTATTGGAGTTACTAGATATAAGAAGATGTGGTATGAGTGCCAATGAGACAACTCTCCATCCAAGTCAAAATTTATAAATGTAAACCATTATAGGTCAAAGTACGGTCTTCAACACGGAGCCTAGGCTCACACCGAACAGTAAGCTATAAAGGGCCCCAAAATTACTGCCCATTAATGATGGTTCTGACCAATTTTTTGCTTTTGCCTTATATCTGAAAAACTATTACTAGTATAGATAGATAGAAACTGAAATAACGATTTTTATCATACTTTTTTTTGCGTTGTTGCCTACTATCTGAAAAACTATAGTAGAAAGATAGAAACTTAAATAAGCAAAAATGGTCAGCAAGACTAGATATACAAATAAGTCAACATGGTTTAAATTAAAACCCTTATTGGAGTTGTTCTCTTTAATAACGATTTTTATCATTTGTCTTTTTGCATTTTTGCATTTTTGCCTACTATCTGAAAAACTATAGTAGATCGATAGAAACTTAAATAACCAAAAAGGGTCAGCAAGACTAGATCAACAAAGAAGAGATTTTTGTCATGAATTCTATTCTTGTCCACAAAGATTGAGAATATCCATTGTTGAAGATGCACATAGACCTAGATGAGCGACACAGACTCTTTAGAGGCTCTATTTTGTTTTTTAGGTGAAAGCTAAATTATTCTGCATGATTATGTGGTCTCCTTTCTTTATTTGCAATCAGCGTTATCCTCAAACTTTAGGTGAAAGGACATCGTCTTATTCTAAGCAGGGGAGGAGTGAAGATGCAGGATAATGCCAATTTCTTTTTTTTAATTCTATTTGGACCGTAAGTCCTGTATGAATATGAAAATAAGAAGATGCGATATGGTTGTCAGTAAGACCACTCTCCACCAGAGACCAAATGACGTAGAAGTAAGAAACCACAGGTCACCTTAAGAATAGGAACAGAAACCCATACCGCATAGCAAGAAGTCCGCTTAACACAAATAAAATGAATAAGTCGTCGAGAAGAGGGGTAGAGTTAGCTCACAAAGGAATGCCAACTTTCTGTTAGATGTACTGTCAATGAAAATTCAATGTTCTTGATGATGTCAGTTACAGAAAATCGTTTTGAAACGGTCTTCGGCAAAAGACTGAAGTCTATATAATATTCAAGTTATTTGTCACCCTAAGTCTAGGTATGAGCGTTTGTTCACCTTTAAAAATGATATGACGAACGTGTTGTTGCATTATATTGTTTGGTGGGTGATGCTTTGAACTTTTTTTCTTAACTCTTATTTGTGATTTTTCATCTACTGTCTTTTTTGTTTAATTATTCGTTGAAATAAATAATATAGTGCGCTACACAATATATCTTCAGCTTCAGCACCTATACAATCTATCAGTGCTATCTTTACTATAGGGACAAAACTAGTTGAACAAAAATAGTATCGGTTGACCCTGTTGCAAATAGTTTTTATATTGAATAATATCCTTCACGCATACGCTTACTTTTTATTACTTATATTAAAGAAGTCCATTAGGCTGCTTAACACATGGAACGCTGAGATTTTGTAATTTTATATCACATTAAAAACCCAACTCAAACACATTCGAACATTAAAATATTTAAATTACACTTAGATTCATATTACAAAGATACCTTGACTTCTGTGTGACATCCAAGTATTGTGTTTAATGAATGCATGAAGGGACATGCTATATATGTCAAAAACTAACACAAAAAGATACTATCTAGATGTAAAAGGAAGACTGCTGTTAAATTTTGTATTTTACTAAAATATTGCTGAAGCTATTGAAGTAAGTAGAGAATAACTTGTTTCTTATACATTTACAATCACACTTAACAAAATATTGTAATTATAAAGTTAATGACGTACACTGCTTACAACTAAATATTTAATGAATGGCTATCATTTATTTTGAATTTATTGAACCATAAAATTAATTTTGACTCTTCACATTGAATAATCCGCGAAGCGGATTATGTAAAATGTGAAGAGTCAAAATTAATTTTATGGTTCAATAAATTCAAAATAAAATATTGCCATTCATTATAAATAAATTTCTATCAAAATAAGGCTCAAAGAACTTTTATATTATTTATATTAACAATAACAACGTACACACATGTTGGCGTATGAATATACAACGTCAGAGTGGGCATGCGCCATAAAATTGACAACATTGATAATAAAAGTAATACTTTTAACCAATCAGAAGACAGTAAATACACCAAATTTATTTATATATATATATAAATTATTATTATCATGTACATGTTACTGTACTATAACTAAGGTTGCAACACTCTTGTTCTGTTTCAGTCCTCTCTAAATGTTTAATATACTTGTTTCCCCAAACTTTTGGTATCGACAGTACCTACTAGTATTTGGTTCGGAGAATACCTGCTGTCGTTTTGTTTCTTCCAGAAACGATGTGACGAAATCGGCATTTTACATTTATTGTACATCTTTTTGTAGATTTTTATTTCATTGCGTCGTTTCTGTCTAATTGATAGATTTGTCTAAAATAGACTGCATCGGAGAAGTCATAAGGACTTACATGGTTTATTTATTAGTTGTAATTAGTTGGCTTTTGAACTAGCTTTCAGTAACTGGAAGTACTCTCAGATCGGCATTTTAATCTCTGTAGTCTCTTTGTAAGTTGTCTTTTTTTAAATAAGCCATTCAAAATTTTTTTTCTTTTGAATTGTTTTACATGTTGTCACATCGGGACCTTTTATAGCTAACTATACGGTATGGGTTTTGCTCATTGTTGAATGCCGTACACGGACCTATAGATGTTACATCTACGTCGTTTGGTCTCTGGTGGATAGTTGTCTCTTAGGCAATCACACCACATCGTCTTAATTTTATAACCTTCATTAGTTGGAAGGTCATCGATTATAATCAACAAAATTCACTTTGCAGCATTCCTAAACTTCGGTGTAGATTTAAAGTATGAATAAAAGATGTAGGATAAAGACGTAAATGAGACAGCAACCCAACGATATACATAATTAAATGTTTCTGGGAGGTAGCATATACTAGTATATGCTTCAACAATAGACAGGTATGTTGTAAATACATATTAAACAAGTAATCCTGTGTTAGGATGCTAACACAAAAGTCGCCAAACGGCCCCTACCATTGTTCTGCTGTTTCCATGGTAACGGCAGCCATTTTGAAATTTCAAAGTCGGATATCACATCTACACGTGACAGGTCACATTACTTACAAGTTTCATAAAATTGGACCAATTTTCAAATTTAGGCATTCGTGTTTCCATGGTTACGGTGGCCATTTTGAAATTCCAAAGTCAAATGCCACATCTACATAAGACAGTCAACATTTGTGTAAAGTTTCATTAAATTTGAAGCATTTTGAATTTTTGACATTTTGCAGTTTCCATGGTAACGGCAGCCATTTTGAAAATTCCAAAGTCGGATGGCACATCTACACATGACAGGTCACATTACTGTCAAGTTTCATAAAGATTGGACCAAATCTAGATTTTTCGCATTTTGTTGTTTCCATGGCAACGGCGGCCATTTTGGAAATTCCAAAGTGAAATTCCAAATTTACATACACTCGTTAACATCTCTATAAAATTTTATTAAATTTGAAGCATTTTAAAAAATTTCACATTTTGCAGTTTCCATGGTAACGGCGGCCATTTTAAAAATTCCAAAGTCGAATTACAGCTACATATGGTGCTACCTGTAATAATCTATTATTATATAACATAAAAGTACATAGGAATAATTCAACACTATCACATGACTAATCACATGACTATTGTTCTAGAATGTTCCATGAAAATTGACCCCTAAAATAATGCCAAGATGACCCCGGCTGAAATAAAGAATGTGGAATGGACACCTGGACATCGGTCTCTTGTATTACACAAAACTTAAAGGTTCTACCAGTAGCGAATCAATAGTCGAAAATGACCCCACCCATGTTCCGGCCCCAAAAGTGCCAAGTTGACCCCATTTGAAAAAAATATAGCGAATGCACCCTAGGGTACTACCCCAACATCATACCAAATATAAAGTTTCCATCATTTAAGGCTTGGACGAAAATGGTCGGACAAATTAGGGTTAAGAATAATAATAATAATAATAATAATAATAATAATAATAATAATAATAATAAGAAGAAACGGGACAAAATAAAGTCTCCAAAACTCCGTTTTGGCGACTTAATAATAATAATAAGAAGAAGAAACGGGACAAAACATAAAGTCTCCAAAACTCCGTTTTGGCGACTTAATAATAAGAAGAAACGGGACAAAACATAAAGTCTCCAAAACTCCGTTTTGGCGACTTAATAAAGGCAACAGTAGTATACCGCTGTTCGAAACTCATAAATCGATAGAGATAAAAACAAATCCGGGTTACAAAGTAAAACTGAGGGAAACGCATCAAATATAAGAGGAGAACAACGACACAACAAAAACACAACATTAAAATGTATCACACACAGAAATGAACTATAATGTATAAACAATGGCCATTTTCCTGACTTGGTACAGGACATTTTAAGAAAAAAATGGTGGGTTGAACCTGGTTTTGTTGCATGCCAAACCTCCCGCTTTTATGGCAATGTTAAATATAACATTAAAATGACAACATTACATGACAGGACTACAATACAAATAAACGGGAGAACATATAGGACAAAGAAACACACGAATAATAGCTAACAAAAGGTACTAGGTTTAAAATTTAATACGCCAGACGTGCGTCTCGTCCACACAAGACTAACCAGTGACGCTCAGATGAAAAAGTTTGAAAGCCAAAACAAGTACAAAGCTGAAGAGCACCGAGGACCAAAACTTCCAAAAAGTTGCGCCTAACACGGCCAGGGTTTTCTGCCTGGGACAAGAACATCCTTATTATTTAGAATAATTTATACTTTTGCAAACAGTAAATTTTATAAAATGACTATTAGATATACATGATAAAACCGAAGTGGGGACTAACTACAGAATAAAAACGGATACATTACATAAAACAACTTAATCCAACACATAAAAATACACAGTCGAGTTAGCCAAAGCCTCAACGCACAAAGTGACGTCACATTTGACATTCTAAAAAAACACACAAAGTGACGTCACATTTGAATTTGTAAAAATATTTCCAAAAATAAGATAGAATTAGGATTGATTCAAGATTAGATTTGTAATACTGACATTACATTTATTAATAACAATGAAAATTACAATACTTATTTAAAATATCAAATTGTGGAAGTAATTAGATAATTAACGTCACGGTACCCAAATTGCACCGAGTACCCTAGTCCAATAATTATGACGTCTTGAAAGGCTATTTTATTTTTGCTTTGACGCCTTACAGCGTCGATGTAAGGCGTCAAAGAAAAACTATAATAGCCTTTCAAGACGTCATAATTATTTGGACTACGAGTACCCAAATTGCACCTATTCAACATAAACAGCTGAGAAAATCTTAAAAGTTGTCTTTGAGACTTAAACAATTTGTATTTTGATTATTTGCCATTATACATGTCTTACAAAATATGTAAATATATTCAAATATACACTAAACGTTCACAGTATAAATCAACATATGAAGCTTTCACTGGAAAAGAAAAATGTACGAAAACGCCGCCATGCGACGTTCTCCAAAAGTCATCTTTTAAAAATGAACAAAAAAAATATGTTACAAGCATCCATTTCTTAAAAAATGAATAGTGAGCATGTACTAATGTCAAATTGCTTTAAATATTTGAAAAAATAAAACAAAACATCAGTTATTCGATTTTTAATGATGTGAATTTAAGCATGGATGCAATTTGGGTACTCCTCATTACGGAAGCATGGATAGTTTGGAGGTCGATTCAAACCCATTTTTCTATGACTCAATATGGATTAAAAATCAAATTGGTGTACCTATATAATAAAGAAGGATACGGCTACAAAATAAACACAGAATGGAAATTTTTGTCTTGATCATAAAAAAACGTAGGTGAAAAAACTGTCAAAATAGGTTCAATTTGGGTACCCTCACGTTAATTGTATTATCTAGCTATGTCGGTGTTTCTTCTGAATCAAACTGTAAACCAAATATATCGTATAAATTTCGTTGAACCAAACTAAAATCTAATAAATGAAGGGGGTGATTAATTATCTTTACCATAACACACGAATATAACAGAAAAGACGTTAAGACATTTGACAAAATCCGACGAGAATAACAAATATAACATCAACATTAAATACATGAATTTGGGATAGAAAAGTACCGTGACACGTCTTATAGCAATGCGGTTTCATACTCAGCAAAACAGTCACAATCGGGAATAAGTCACGTTCGGTAATTAAAAGATCAGACGACGTAATGACAAACCACAATCTAACACGTGGTAAAAATGTCCTTAGTTAGTTTGGACAAAGACACATCGTATGGATCAACCAATTCGTGATGGTGTCCGTAAAATTTACGGAGTGTCATTTTCAATCTGTCCTCCTCATAACTTTGTTGAAGCAGTTTCTGCGTAAGGAGCACACTCCTGTATATGAAGTCCGTATAGTGTGAACAAGCACGAGAATAACGTATCAATTGAGATATGTAAACACCATACGAAGGGGCAGAGGGTATGTTACTGCTGAGAAATGGGAAATTGATAATTGGGAAGTTGAAATCGTCCCGTTTATCATAGATTTTCGTGTGAAGTCGTCCATCTGTGTCAATATTGAGGAAAAGATCAAGGTATGAAGCAGTCCTTCTAGTATCAGTAGTATCCTTAATTTCAAGTTCACTGGGATATATGAGATGTAAGTATTGGCTGAAATATGGGTTATTCAATGATAGAACATCATCAATATATCGGAAAGTAAAATTAAAGAATTTCGCAAGGTGCTTTTTCTTTTTGTCTTTTAGAAGGTTCTGAATGAATTCTGCTTCATACGAGTACAAAAACAAATCGGCCAGTAGGAGTGCACAATTAGTTCCCATTGGAATACCGACTGTCTGTTGAAATATAAATCCTCCAAACTCAACAAATATATTGTCGATCAAAAAGTCCAGCATTTTGATAATATCATCTTCAGTATATTTTCTGGTAGATTAAGTGTGGTTTTTCACAAAATATGAATTATTGTAACCCAAAACAAGAAATTTGTATCTACGATTCCCATTTTTATAGAAAAAGCTCTGTTTAATGAGATGGTGAAGTCGATCTTTCAACTGAGCATGGGGAATAGTAGTGTAAAGCGTAGAAAAATCAAAAGTCTTTATGTTGCTGCAAAATTGAAAGATTGTGATCGAAGATTAAGCAGTAGATCTTTCGAATTTTTGAGAATCCACATCTAGTTAACACTACTGGTAGAATATATCTCATCACAATATTTTTGAAGCCCATCTTTAACTGTAGAAAGAATAGTAGTCAGTACTTTAGAAAGATGTTTAGTCGAACATTTTGATGACCCAGCTATGTATCGTTCTTTATATGGATTTTTGTGTAGTTTTGGTATCCAGTATAATGATGGTAAATTTTCTTCGTTTTCTTTGATGTTGATACCAAAAGAAAGAAGGACAGATTTGTGATTTTGTAAAATTTCGTCCTTGGTAAATGATGTTAAAGAATATGTAGGGTTACCAGTAGTTCTATTTATTCCAAGCTCTGTTGTGAGACATTGCAATAATGGTTTTTACATATGAAGACAATATTATTGGAGGCTTTATCTGCTGGAACAACGATATATTTGTCATGCAAAGAGGATAAAGCATCCACAACATCCGGATTTTTGAAAGGGTTAGTAACTCTTGTGCTCATATTGCATCGTAGTTTTTGTATGCGCTTCTGAATGCATGATCGAATAGCTTTGATTCATTCAGACAAAGTGTCCAGTTCTGGTTCGTCTGGTTCGCGCTTTACCCATTTTCTTGCATAGTCCTCAACTGCATCCATCAGTAACTTGAAATTCTTTTTCCAGTTGATGGGCTGGGGAATTCTTTATTTTGGTCCCTTGACTAACAACTCTCTTATTTGTTCATTGGTAACGATGCCAATGTCACCAGTAATAACATGACCAGCTGGACTATACTTGTATTGTGACGATGCACATGAGCAATCCGGAGGCTTGGATTTCACATCTTTGAGGTTAAAGGCCCCCAAAACTCTCTTGTGGTTGAAAATCTTGGATGCAATAGACTTGGTGTAAGTATAAGAAATAACAGGTGTAGCTTTATTTTTTGAAGTAATCAGGTATAGTTTTTTTGTACAGATTTCTGATGGAACAGAAACTTCACCTTCACCTGTACAACGTCAAAACAATAATTTTAGATACAAAAAATGTCAAAGCATTAAAAAAAAAACATGATATACAGCAAATAATGTATAATCAAGGTGAGCGAAACACTCACACATGTAATTTAAAAAAAACTATCAAAATGTTTAAAAAAAGAATAGTAACTCTACGGGTGCTTTACAAGAACGTGCATCGAAAGAGGCATGCAGAGGATTCAACCTAGGTTAACTGTACACATACCTATTAATTAATAAATTGATAGATTAAATTAATCTGATACATAATTTATAACTCACAAGGAAAGCAATTAAATATATGTTAAATATTGTATAATGATGGACATCATTGTATGTTGATGACCAACGGAATATGTGCAATATTTTTGGGGGTGAAATCGAAAAGCTTTTACAATCATACACTATTGATCCTTCAGATTTTTACACAATAGTCATAAATGATTTTTTTTCTTGCATAAATTATCGTCGGGATTTCAAATTGTTGATCTGAATAAAAACTGCAAAACTTGTACCAACTTTGCCTAGTTTTGATAATTCCCCTTTAAAATTAAGATACGTGTTCCTGCAACAGACTTACAGGGAAATATATTTACCACAAAATGCCATTCATATTACACTGAATATGTTGCCAGGAGTCGTATGGTCAACGTATATTTGTTCAACCTAACAGAATCTCTTTACGAAACTTTGTTGTAAACATCTTCTATAATGGGGTTATGAAATTTGATAAACTACTATTGCCTCATATATTTATACCCTTTTTCCTTTAGGAACAACCACTGTAATTTATGGATTATTTATCTTCCATGGGAAATGATAATCCAGAATATTTGTTCCATTCGGAACTTATATTATAATGAAACTTCTATTCCATAACAAGGTAACTTATTTTTTTTTTTTTGCTACCAAAATCACATAATAAAAGCCATATTTTGTCAAATATGTCAATTGTTACATTTGTTACGTTATAGTGACATTACAAATGACATTTCTGCGATATATACTGAACAGACAAGATCTTCCTGTCACAAAGCTATAAATTTAGGTTGAAGATTAAATTACTTTAATTGCAAAAATAATTCCTCTTATCATACCTTCTTCTCCTTTGCGTGAAAGAGAGTTTAGACTTGATTCAAATGAAGGCATACCACGCAAATGAACATTGTAGTATAAGTTCAAATACAAAATGTTGTTATTCTAAAATTTTAGGGTTCCTAAAATCATATATTGAAATATAGGGTGTTTCCTGATATTATTTTGTGGTTTTTATCTCATTGATGAACATCATTTAATTCAAATCAACTGTTACCGTAGTATACTATAAGAACGCTTTAATGCTCTATTTCTAGTTCTCTAAATGTGCGTAAATTAATTCCCTGAAATGTTCATAATAAATCTGAGTTGATGCATAAAACATTATTCCTGTCATTTATTCTAATGTTATATTCATTTTAGTTCAGTTAAATAGGAATTCTATAGAGTGTGGTGATTTTTTTATTCATTATTCGAGCATGCAGTCTTATTATTTTGTAAACTCATTGTATATTTGTTAGTATTGTGTGTTCAGGTTATATATGTTTCGTTCGTTTGCAATATTTTCATTTATATGCCTGCATTAGTTTGGAATTCGTTACCACTATTTTCACTAAATTACATTAACATAGAATTAATAATTGTCGTATAACCTTCTATATTGGAGGGTATTTTTTTCTTTCTTTTTGGAAAGCCTTCGTATAGGTTTGAATAATCAAATAATATTGTCAGTAATCCAACCTTCTTACGTAGTCCATTCAAAACGAAAACCGGACTTTCTTCTTTGTTTTATAACAATACTCATAACAGAATGGACATTTTTCAACAGTTGATTAAAACTCTTTCTAAACTGAAATGTTTAAAATACTCAATGACTAACTTTCATCAGCCCTTAAACTTTTGGAAATTATACTTGAAAGATTTTACATTATGCTTTTTTGATAGTTAACTGTAAAAAGTAAATATGCTGAAGTGCTTTCATTGAAAATCCTTTAGACAAAATATTTTGATTGCTCTGAAAGACGGAATCGCGACAAACTTGAGTAAGTAAACTCATCATATATACCATATACGCAAGATGCGCGTTCCGTCTGCAAAAGACTCATCAGTGACGTTTGAATAAAAAAAGTAAAAAAGGCCAAATAAAGTACAAAATCGAAGAGCATTGAGTACCCAAAATTCCGAAAGGTTTTGCCAAATACAGCTAAGGTAATCTATTCCTGGTGTAGAAAGTCCATAACATTTCAAATTGTTTAAAGTTTTGTAAATAGTTAATTTATTAATGGTCATGTCAACACAGAAGTGCTGACTACTTGACTGTTTTAAGTAGTCAGACTTAGTTACTTGATTTAGTGACCAAGTGTAACAAAAAAAGAGCGTGGCATGAAAAAATCATTTTATAACCTTATTTTGTTTAGTCTTCACTATATCTCAATTAGTTGTGTATCAGTACAGAAAGTTTGCAGTCGTTAAAATTTACAGTCCATCGATTCACGTGGTGTATAATTTGATACAGAATGAAGTGCTGCTTTACAAATAAGTCTATAAATATCAAATCATAAAATGTTTTAACTAGAACATATTTAGTTCTTATGAACTGTGAATGATTTATACACAGTATAATAAAAGAGAGCTGAAATATACCAAAAGAGACATTCAAAATAATAAAGCGTGAATTCTGTTTGACATAACCACCTTAAAGTAAAATAATGCATTGAAATATTCAAAATAATTTGAAATGTGACAAGAGAATTGAGGCAAACAGTTATATACGTCCTTTGTATTATGATACCTTATTTCTTGAAGTGTAAGAAAGGAAATCATGTATGTTAAAAGAAGAAATTAAAGTTATGTTGTCGTCTCCTTGATGTAGAGTTTGAAAATCTTTTTGTCATCTTATTGTTGGTTGTACTAATTTCATGGGGTTCTAGTTATGTTTCTTTGTAAATCCTTTCATTTCGCCAAATTACATCAAAAGTAACGTTAAAAAGTAAGATGCTAGAAATCTGATGCTCACCAAAACCAAGACGAACAAAGTTAACAGTGAACCATGCAACAACGAACTTACGCTCTTAATTTGTTTTGAATGAATAATTGTGAGTTATTCGAAAATAATATTCGTGCAGCGATGAAGGATAAGGAATGCAATTAAAACGATTGGAATGCAGGCCCCCTACGTTTTTTTAAACGTCGCAATTGAAATGTGGCACCAGGTATTTCGCTACTCTGTAAAATCTCAAACAAACCTTACATGAAGAAATGCAGGATGTGTATTTATCATTATTGAAAGCCAAAAGGTTCAAAATTCCAACATTGCAATTAGTAATTGTTGGAATTTTGACCTTGTCGGCTTTCCATAATTCTTGGTCCTATTCAGAAACATGTGTAGTGAAATCGGTATCATACCACTATTTGGGTACTGCTGCTGGTAAAATGTTTCAAGAGGCTTCCAAGATATAAGTTTTTCATTACACATTTGATCAAACTGTACTTATAAACTAATATTTCAACGTCCTTAGACAACGTTGACCTTAAAAGTTATTGTTCTGTTTCAGTCTTTTAGTTATGATGTTCCTATTTGGTTTCAACAACTTTTGGGTTCCTGCGCACCTAATAATGGTTATCTAAATACATGTCGTTCATATCCGCTATTAAATGTTATTTATATGTGGACTTTTATGCAGCTGTTATTACTATAATGCCGTAAAACATCTTTGTACGTGCCAAATTTCAATAAGTTTTTCTAATATAAAATGTATAAAGAATTTAAGTGCATGAAATATTGACAGTAGTTTTTATTTGCCGATGTCATAATGGGTTTTTAGTTTGTTCATTTAAAATCTAAAGATCTTATCATTGTGTTATAATGATGTATTTTACATAAAACTTCAATGACGAAAATTACTTTTTACCAGAATTTAGTATTAGATATAACACTTTTAAAATTCAGTTGTTGTTGAATATGGCCTTGTTTATGAGATGAATAAAATGCTTTTGTAAGTTATAATCCAAACCTTTATTTGATTGTATGACAAATTCATGTGACTGTGGACACAGATAGCATTTCACACACAGCTTTTCTTTGTACTATTATTAATTATGCTAACTAGTTTCAGAGTTGTACTTCAAATCTTTTTTTTTTGGCTTAACAGACTTACTGATAATGGTTATAATTATACTGTTGTTGTTCAACATGGTGCTTGTTACTTTTTGGGATGAACACCAGTTCGCTAATTAGTAATGTAGTTTGAAACAAGACGAAACTGATTTTTTAGATTTTTATGGACTCAAATTATGAAGTTTGTTCTGCACATTCGCGTCTCCTGGATTGTTTATGACTTTTCTGCATCAAACCATCTATGAAGTACAGGAACAGATATAAGATGTATGACGACATGATTTCATATCAGCAGGTTGAATAGTCTGAGTTTGCTTTAGCAAATATGAACATTTTTGTATATTACAGTGTAATATTGTCTATAATCATTTTATATGTACTCGTGTTTTTGTTATCTATAATACCGTTATTTGAGATTTTTAACCTGTATCAGTCGTTATTTTAATTTCTTTTGTGTACCTTTGTTAGTCCATTTATCAAGATTAAATGGGAAAGGCTAAGATCTATATAAAAATCAGTTTAACCCAACCTCGTGTTAATGTACCTATCCCAAATCAGTGTAACCCAACCCCGTGTTAATGTACCTATCCCAAATCAGTGTAACCAAACCCTGTGTTAATGTACCTGTCCCAAATCAGTGTAACCCAACCCTGTGTTAATGTACCTATCCCAAATCAGTGTAACCAAACCCTGTGTTAATGTACCTGTCCCAAATCAGTATAACCCAACCCTGTGTTAATGTACCTGTCCCAAATCAGTGTAACCCAACCCTGTGTTAATGTACCTGTCCCAAATCAGGAACCTTGTTAGTTGTTGTCTTTTGCCATACATTACAGTTTTTTTTTGTCATTTCGATGAGTCTGGTTTTGAGGGCAGATCGACTCTGTTGAACTTATTAGCTATTTTACTAGACTCTGGCCGAGTTGGAGCTAGAATATTCTATAGACACATATAAATTGTTTAGGACCTGCCGTTGAAATCGAGATGATTTTAAGTTTTTTTTTTTTTTGCTGTTGGGCTGCTGTCTCATTGACGTATGCCCCACTTCTGCTTATATTCACATTTAAGCTTATATTTAGGACAGATCTAAGATTTTGTCATTACCAAGAATAATACAAAGATTGATGCTTACCCTCGTCTCATTATTACAAGAATCTGTTTTTTTTATCGAGCCTTCTTGTTATATTGAAAGAAGTCGATATGATACCAAGGAGCAATCTAAAATCATATGTCGAAGAAAAAACAAGACAAAACCATTACCAAAGAAAAACGATTTTAAAGATAAAACAACAGTCCACAAAATATTCACTAGATAAAAAGCTAACGGTTAATCAACACGAGCCCCAGCAAAAACAAGGGGATGTACTGTATGATGCTCCGAAAGGGTAAACAGTTACTCATGGCGCATGTTGAACTTTTCTTATAAGTCGCATTCAATCTAATTAAAATATAGAACTTTGATTTCTATATCCTCATATACGAGCACGCGAGTTAAGATATATCTTAATTTTATTCAGATTGAAGTCTCATTCGGTGAAGTCATAATCGAGGACAAGAGGACAGGATTCTGGCTACGACAGGTGGAACATATCAGTCGTCATCTGTGTCACTGAAATTTCATAATGGACATTGGTCAACTAAATCATGATAACGTTCGTAAAACTTTCAATTATGACTTCAACTTTATCTTTAAGAACCCTTGGTAGCTCCTTTGTAAGAAAACCCTCCTTCAAAGAAAATCTTTATATGAAATGCAAGTAATGTAATATCGTATCAACTATGAGATGTATATACTCCATACGCAGGCGCTGCTAGAATGTTGCTACACAGAAATGGAAGTATCACAATGAGAAAATTTAAATCATCTGTTTTGTCGTGAAGTTAAGTTCTCACTCTGAAAACTGACATTATCAAAATGCTTGATTTCTTGATTGCTATTAAACCAAGAGTTCCAAATGGTGAAGTTGAAATTATCCTTCGTAAATTTTACGTACGCCATCACGAGTTGGTTGACTGTTATGGAATAACCGTTTCACAGATGTTATCGGATATGTTCCTTATGTCGTAACTATTAAACAATACCCTTCCCGTTTCACGAATGTGACCTACCGAAATAGACTTGTTACTGGATTTGTAATAACATAAGCAACACGACGGATGCCACATGTGGAGCAGGATCTGCTTTCCTTCCGGAGCACCTGAGATCACCCCCGGTTTTTGGTGGGGTTCGTGTTGCTTAGTCTTTAGTTTTCTATGTTGTGTCATCTGTACTATTGCTTGTCTGTTTGTCTTTTCATTTTTGGCCATGGCGTTGTCAGTTTGTTTTCGATCTATGAGTTTGACTGTCCCTCTGGTATCTTTCGTCCCTCTTTTATAAACGTAAGTGAAGATAAAAAGCATACTCAGTTCTGTATCTGTGGTATCTTTGGCATTTGTGAATTAAATTAAAATATTGTAAATGTGTTATTTGTTCAGCATGTTATCTTACTGTTTCGTTGCACACACATTTTGGTCGTTATTTTATTTATCTAAACATTACTTCTGCACATGTATCTTGAATTTATATTTTATAAAATTGAGAATGGAAATGGGGAATGTGTCAAAGAGACAACAATCCGACCACAGAACAGACAACAACAGAAGGTCACCAATAGGTCTTCAATGCAGCGAGAAATTCCCGCACCCGGATGTACATTTCTATCTTGTAAAACATATATGACTGCACGAGCTCTCCAAGACATCTGTTCAACAATGCATTCGAAATTGAACGCATGACTTGACCTAACTTTTAATTTCATGATTATAGCATAAAATTGAATTATAAGAATGCCTCTTTTTGTAATTTTATAGGGTTGTAAAAGAGTTGATCATGTGCACATATTAAGTATAAAGCGCGAAATGAGCTTTAGTCATCGTTTTTACACATTAATACAATTACAAATAGAAGCATTCAATTCGTTAATTATAATAATGAGGGTTAATATCATTCAAAACTTATATATACAAGAAAAACTGTGAAAAAATAAGGACAAAATTCTTATTCAAATTAATCTGAGAGAGTTATTAGCGACTACTAAAGATCTGCTGTCAAAACATCTTGAATTCAAAATCTTGAAACAATAGAAGAAGTTCTTATATAAAACTAAATATATCCCATAACATGGTTGATTTATTGATTGCTGAAGTTCAGTGGCATATACTTGTTGGCCTTTCAGGACGGGAACTATTTAACAGCAATTTCATTATATATATATAATTATCTAAGTTTTTAAAAATGAGTCTACAGAGTTAAAACTTTGACTGCCACTGGAAAAAGAGGATACGTTGGATAGGATAGAAATGTTGCCTATTGACACCCTTATATCTATATAGTATATTATATTCTAGATTATAATAAAGATAATTAAAAAAATATAAACATTTTAGTAGCTTAGAGCAATTTTAGAAAGAGTCACATAATTTTCTTCGCATGCATATTTGTTATTTTTTATAAGGTGTGCCTGAAATCAAATGTGTTTTTTTTTTCATTACAAACATGTAACACAATACTTGAATGATTTTCTTTGAATTCTAAAAATATTTCGAACAAATAGTTTACATGGAAAAGTTTTTTTTTTTTTTTTGTTTCTTCATCCATCCATATCTTCATATCGCCAACACATATTGTTGAGAAAGTACTTCCTGTAATATAATACCTAAATATCACTGTGTTCAGATCGAAGTAAGTAGATGTTTTAAATAGTTTGATAATTAATAATGTGATAATGTCCTTTATAATATATCAAAACCAAAACATTTGAACATATTTATTTCTATTTTAAATAAAATAAATGTCAGTTTATTATGCTATTCGATATTTTACATTTAAATCTATTTCCTAATCCATTGTTACTTTTGTACAACACAGCTCACTGCGATTTGCTGTATAGAATAAGAAGACATTATTTTTGTAAATGTTCTAGCATGTATTGTATTAAAGAAACTGGTAGTTATAATTTGCATGATGCGAAATATCTTATCCCTTTTTTAGTATCGTAACCATGATCTGAAACAGATGCTGAAATGAGTTGACTGGTACATGGCAATTTCCACCTTCATAAACAAACTCAATTTTAAGAAAAATACGATTTCAAAAGGATAAAACAGCCAAAAATCAGTTTTTACGCATCTTATATTGATATATAGTCGCCTGTCTTTTGAATATTAATGATTAATTTTGCACCCCTAAAATCTGAAATTTTCAAATGAAAAATCAGTCTTTTTATTTAAACTATACAAAGGTTCTATAAAATATCAGGTGACAAATTCACTATAAAGCATTTTGCGCAGTTGCTAACCATGAAAGTGAGGTAAAAAAAAATGGACATATGACTGACGAAAACTCCTTTTCATAAGGCATCTTGTTACACAAAATGAAGCATCGATGTATTTTACCTTCTGAAATATAAAGCTTTTTGCAAATAGTTAACGCCACCGCCGCCGGATAAGCATATATCCATGTCTCGCTTTATGCAACTTTCGTGACAGGCCAGACAAAAATACATATCAAGTTGTGTTTCGCGAGTTTTTTATGCAGGTTATCCATAAACTGTGTAGTTATAGTAAATGAAGAAATCTCCAAATCTCCAAAACGAACATAAAGGTTTGTGAAGGATAGTTGTCTCGTTGGCAATCATACCATCTTTCCTTACTTTTGTACATATATCTGCCAGCAAATTAAAGTTAATTTTTGTCACTATTACATGTGAGTCCAATTAGTGTTTTATTTTTGTATTTTTGTTACCGAAATAGGAATTGTAACGACTGCAACAGATATAATTTCACTCCGTTTTATCGAATGACTATTTTATCAAATAGTTAACTTTCTATTTGGTAAGGTTATGTAGGAGTGTAGTATGCAGAACCGAGAAATCATAACTGTCAACGAAGACAAAGGAGCGAAACTCTAGAAATTATTCTTAATACCACTATTAACATAAGATTTATCACAATACTAGTATATGACAATGTGTTCCTTAACAACTGTAAGTAAACAAGTCAAAACTTCAAAGACATATGTAGTTGAACATTTCCTAAATGCATAATCTATAGTGTAATTTCGAAAGTCAATATATAGCAGGAACCGTGTGGCATTCATAATCAACCTAAAGTTTATTCGTTGTTTGAGTGTGTTCATCTATGACCCGTTCTCCGATAAGAGAGTTTGCTCATATCCGATTTGTGAGAATTAAGAATTTTAGTTGTACTTACGTAAAACGACGACAAATTTGTTGGTAGCTTTGTCAGCAGTTACAAACACAAAACACTTTCAGAGTGTATAATTTGCTTTTAAGATAACGTTTTGTAGAACGGTTTTGTATAAAGGTCCTTGCGGTTTAAAACAATTATCAACGAGATTCATGCATTTTTAAGAAATATTTCAATGATTTTATATTATCAGTTTTCTCTCGTCTACACCAATATTTGTTGGCATGAAAGGGAGACGCTGATGCCTATTCGACATTTCAACCAATTAAAGTTAAACTTACGGTATTTCGGTCCCTTCTGGATCAAATTTGATGGTTTCCTTTAACAAAATGACCAAAAGGATCCAATATGTTAATACCCTACGCCATGTTGTTAACATTTATATCATGAGAATATGCAGTTTGGAGTTTATTTTATCATGAAAGTTTCTTTACTTTAAAAATCGTCTTTTTTGTTAGTTCATTTCCCTTGTTTACATTTTCCAATGGTTGAACTTTAATAAATGTTATATTATGATACACTAAGCCTTTTACCTATTTATGTCTTCGTAAGAGGTTCATTTAGCAGTCGATGTGTCATTATCATCTCATAACCCTGCCTCCAGATTTTTTTCATCTTTTTAATAGAGCTTGAACAACTTTTTCTTTTTAAATTAATGACCTAAAGTGATACGGTAGTATAATTATTTCAGGATAAATAAACACAAGAAGACGGTGTATTTTATGATACTTCCTGGATATCTAATGATGGTTTTTATAACCATTAACTGAACGATTTTCAGCGCAGAAATAGGTGTCTTGTAGCATAACACGGATGTTACTTGGATTTTAAATACATTGTACTAGCAGGGTGCTTTTGTTCATATTTAGATTTTTATTTTGCTATTTTTAAAAGATTCATTTATTAACAGGGCGTTATCAGATATATGGTGCTTAATGAGTTTTACTACAATTTTCTTGAATGCAAAAAATTAATAAATGTCATTCATGCTGATCAGTGGTATAAAAGTAAAATAACGGAATATTACTAAATATAAAATAGGAACACTGTATATAATAACGGTAGTTTTTATTTAATCCTTGTAAAATAGATTATTATAATTTCTTATTACAGATGCGATGTCTTCTACTGGTGTTACATGTGACATTCATGCGTCCACTGAAGCTCAACAGTGGTGCTCTCAGTGTGAACAGGCCCTTTGTGATGACTGCGTACATTACCACAGTCAAGCTAAAGCGTCAAGGAATCATAAAGCAATCCCCGTGTCTGATTTTCGAAAGCTACCAGCGTTTGTCAGATCTCTCAAAAAGACGTGCAATAAGCATGGTGAAAAAACAGATTTCTTCTGCTTAATCCATGAGAATCTATGCTGTCCTTATTGCATTCAAACAATGCATAAGCAATGTGATGGAATAGAAAATTTACAGACACTTACAAAGAATGTTAAAAGTTCTGCTTTCGTGGAAGATCTCGAGGCTAATGTTCAAGATATAAAAACTAATATCGATGAATTATTAAAAGATCGTACACAAAACATTTTAAACATAGATAAACAAAAAGACAGTTTGTTAAAACAAATTGCCAGGACAAAAAGTGATATCATAAACTATCTGAACAAATTGGAAAAGCAGTTAGTGTGCAATTTAACTGAAGTGATTAACAAGGAAAAGTCTCGCTTAGGCAAACTAGTCAGCGATCTACAGGAAAGGAATTCAAGAATACATCAGATACATGAGGACCTTAGAAGCATTAGACAGTTTGCTGCCGATATAGATGTTTTCCTTGCAATCAAGGAATTAAACAAAACAGTCCAAACGGAAGAATCCGTTATCTTTGATCTACAAACAGATACAAGTCTTTTCCAAACTGAAATTTTACTTCAGAAATCTGAAGACATAGAAACATTAGAAAACAATGTTAAGACGTTTGGAAAAATCCTAATCATGTCAAAACCACTAAAGATGAATCTCATGAAAAAGAAAAAAATGCAAGCACAACTTTTCATTTCTAAAGGACACGAGGTTTTAACAGAAATTGAAAAGCAAACAGATAATGAGAAACTCGTTCAAGAGATTATAGACGACGGGAACGTGGAAGCCTCTGAAAGCGTTAATCCAAACACAACAGATCAACAGAAAGAGGACACAGTTGATTCGGGACAAGATTCTAATATTGAAATCAGTGTTCCTCGTGGTGAATCATTAAATAACGAATCTATGCCTCGTATTCATCTGAAATGTAACACTTTTCTTGAAATTCAAGAAAGAGGTAAGCAGTTGAACGCGTGTAAAATATTACCCGAAGATAAGTTATTGTTTCTTCTTAGCAACAAATTAATCGTCTATGGAACTGATCCAAAGAAAATTCAATATGCTGATTTGAAAAGTAAGACCACTGATTTAACGTACATCGGTGGCAATGTTGTGGCGATTACGCTGTACTCTGAAAATCAAATATGTCTTGTAGACATTTCTGAAGTACAAGAAATAGAAAGAATTAAAACCGTTGGACAATGTTTTGGAATTGACAACGCAGATGGTCAGATATACACAAGTTTGCCACATAATAAATGCATTCAAGTTATAGACTATAAGAGGAATGTCAGTACAGAATGCACACTTGAGACAGTGCATAGTGCTTTTTACGTCGTTTTCTCCGAAGGAAGACTTTTTTGTTCAAATCACGTGACAAGTGTTGTATTCTGTATGCTTACTTCTGGAAGTACATTATGGGAATATCGTAGTGACATTTTGGTTGAACCATTTTGTATGTCTTTGGATTCAAAAGGTGACTTATTCGTTGCCTGTAGAAAGAATAGGTCGATTATCGTCATCTCAGCTGATGGATCCAAGAGCACAGTTTGCTTAAAGAGTATATCAAGATTAAAAGCTCCGAGAGCACTCAATTGGTGTCCAACAACTGATAAGTTTATCGTATGCGATGAGCGTTCGGGAACAGTTGTTGTATACACGTATAAATAAATACATGTTTATACATATTTCACCCCCCAAAAAAACAAAGATTAAAACATTACTTTGGTGGACAAAGCCATATTCATATTGATGTGTTTGTCTATCTTGGTTATGCCGCGTACATATAAGTTGCCAAAGAAGTTCTCGAACGTATCTGTTATATATATATATATATATATTGTGACGGCATGGCTTAGTGATAATTTTAACTACATTTTAGTCTGTATTACGTTCGTTTGACTTCGAAATAAAGTTACAAAATTGAAACTAGTTAACAAAAGAAGATGGGCAAGACTAAAGGAAGTTTTCATATTTTATTGATGCTTCAAGAGTACATGTTAATAATTAGATAAGAGAGCAACCATTTGAATTATACTCTGTACTAAACATTTATATTATAATGGCTACTGCATATAGAGAAATATGGGAGAAATCTCCACTTGGCTCAACTGGCTTTCATACTGTCTGTATACTAGTATTATATTATTTCTGACAGTCTATATATCATAGTACACATACGTGTAGTCAGCCATAGGTCAGTTCACTGACCGGCATATATTATTATAGCATATATTTTATATAACATGAGCGCTCCTCTTGAATTGTTTTAAGAGGTATTTCTCTAACTACAGAGCCATTAGCAACATATGTATACGTTATATATTACAAACTTCAATAATAACTAAAGATATTTACAACTATTTGCACTGAACATGACAAAAGGTAGATTTTTCAAAGTCCGACCCCCTTTTTCTTATGCAAATAAAAATAGCATTCTACTAAAGAGCTTAAATATAGCACAGGTGACTTATTCTCCCAGCTAATTTCACTTTTGTAAAATTAGCAATAGGATAATTTCATATCCCCAAGGAACACACTAAAAATTTCGGATATCAAGGTTTATTCATGATATTTGAGTCTTTAAAAGTACACCCTTAAACCTTCATATCATTTGCAAGATCTCTGCAGCTATATTAACATACATGGCCCATTATTCTGTAACTACTAGAGAAAAAAACCCAAGCTCAAAACAAAATAAACATTAATTTCTCTATTTTTCGCATGTTCATAAATTTACTCAGCTATTGACCATAGTCAAACATACCTTTTTCTGTTGATAATGCACAAAACAGCACAGGTATAACTGAGGGGAAGCAGCTTCTTTTTACTACTAGCTTAACCAAATTCGAACTCTGCCGCTTCTGAGCTTTTATATGCCAGCGCCAGCAGTATAGGTAAATTTAGGCCTTATCGTTGGTTCCAACAATATTCTCCTTGCTCTAGTAATCATGTGACCATTACTTTTTATGTTATTGTATCTTTCTACACTTGTATTTATGTAACATTGAATCAAACTAATCATAAATTTTATTAATAAAGCTATATAGTTTGTCAGATTTATGGTTTGAAGCGTATATAGCTCAAACCCGAACTTTCTTATCGATAATCCTTAAGCTATCGAGTTGCCTAGTAACAACATCAAGAAGTAGTATTAGAAGCGAGTACTTGACTTCCTTTACAAAAGTGAAACCAAAAATGACCACGAGGACCTCAATATCTGCTGTTCTAAACTAAATACGATATTACAAACAACAACGACCATTTCCTGAAGATTGATACGATATAAAGTAAGCATATAAATACTCCAAACAACATGCCATTATCTATTTTATTATAAATCCACCCATTAACCCGTTTCGATCAGACGACAGATTTCAACGATCATCGAACATATTTATCACATAGCGAACATTACAATATATACAGTATATATAAATTGATAAACCATGTGGTTCAAACTGCTTGTTTGAATAGGAAGTAGCATATTTTTGCATATATATTAAACACTTGAAATCTTTCTAAGCAAAGGAAAGTTGAATAATCTCAGAGAGCACTGATATTGTGGATCATTTCTATTGGTGATGTTTTTTTCGGTTTTAAGTACTATCAGAGTCCTCTTTTCCTTTTATGGATTTGTTGATTCTGTTTTATATCCAGACGATCATCTGCTGGCGTTATGTTGCCTTCTGGTTCAAATTTAATGTTTAAGATCAATGCAGCTTTCCTTGTCCTTTTGTATATTATTACCGTTTGGTTACTAATTCATTGAAATATCATTTGATTGGAACCCAGGGATGATTCTAGCTGTTTTCAAAAGGGTCCCTTGATCATCAAATTGGGAATTTTTTTATCCCAATTGGGAATTTTTTATGCATAAAATCTAAGATGAAATAACATTATTTTCCTGTAAAAACGGAAAATTTATAGTAAGTTTCATCTGTACATTGATGTAAGAAGTTGTAACATTTTGAATAATTCTGGATGGGCTACTGAATATGATGTATATATCATATGTGATAACCAGATCGCTTGACAGTTATTTGATTGAGACCAGGAAGTTGTTACATTAAAAGATTATTGCACATGATGCACCATCTTTGCAGGCTTGCATCTTACAATGTAGCTATGGTAACCTAGGCCTTTTACAATAATATACATATCAGCTAACATAAACCACTGAAAAAAATCATACATTTGGGTATTTTTTTCGTCAGATCATCTTTATAAATTTACCTTGATTCAAAGTGATTTCAAATTGAACTGATCGCATTCAGAAAGGCAATTACGAAAGTTTATATACTTTATAATTGATAAGATATTTTGTGATTTTTGCTCGCTGTTTAATATGTAGAAGGTTGCCATAGTTTAACTTTTGGTGTCACTCTAAGAAACAGGAAATTAAAGCATTGAACCATTGTATTTTAATATTATTTTGATCATCTTCACAACTTTTGAAACAGTTCCATAATGTCGACATCGTATTAATAATTTCATGAATGATCTATCATCCACATGTATTTTCAAAAACGCTCAAACTTATGACTTTTGCGGAAATAGAGCCTGACAAAATATAAAATAATTTCTTTGACAAAGTTTTCATCATATTATATAACCGGCTCTGCTGGGCGATCTCCTTTTACGAGATCGGCGCCCATTGAAATTTATTCATCAATGTTATATCAAAATCTGAATTTTGCTCTCTGTCGATGTCTGCCTTGATGACACCCATTTTGACAAAACGCATCTTTTTATCAACCTGCTGAGCGATCTGCTTTTACGAGATCAAATACTCTAATAACATCAAATCATTTAGGCCACATGTTGACATAATTTAATCGTTGTTAATAAAGTGAAATCGTTGACAGCATTCTTATCCAAATTTTAAGACGTTCTGACGACAAACTATGAAAAATTATAGTTGCCTAAATCGATGACGGAAACATTTCCTGAAATATCGATTTTTATTTTATTTTTCCTGAATTGGGAATTTATATTCACATAAACTTTTTTGGGGCCGCCGGCCGATTTAAGGGCCGCTAAGCGGCTCTAAACTATATAGTGGAATCATCCCTGGAACCAATCACGTGACGTCTGTCTCCTCTGTCGGAAATATTTCCTTTTCATTTCAATCTATTTTCCTTTACTTATTAATCAGCTCAAAAGCTATTTCGTTTTTCTTTAACATCCGTTCATTTTTTCCGATTCAAGTGGTACTCGGTTGTTTCTGCTGAGCGAGGACTGTCAATACAACCAAGCCCATTCATATATATTTCATGTCAGTAATGTTTTCAGATCCATTTATGGTTCTTTTGAAGAAAAACCAGTATTAAAGAAAGCCAAATCTGGTACGACTTTGAAAAGCACAGAAAACCAAAAATTCCTAAAAGGTTGTGCCATGTTTGGCTAAGTATATCTATGGTGGGGTTTTCGAATCCTAGTGTCATCTAACGGGCAGTAAATTAACCAAAAATGACCGAATCAATGCAATTGCCGATGTGCTGACTTCAATGTGGTGACATCCTCGATAGCGAAACGTGATTACAATGGCATAATCTGGACATTTCATTGCATAAATGTCAGAAGTGATGTCAATGAGATCATATTTGCATGTGAATATTAACATATTCGACCTAATCTTTATTTAAAAAGAAAATACGAATCAAGGCCTAGGCTAACCCAAAAAATATTTTTAAATTCACATATTTTTATCAAACATTTGCTACCAAAATACCTTTTTGGGTAGGGCAGTGGTTCATCTCATATTGCTAATGATGTGACCATTTTTGTATGTTTTGTATTTAATGAAAGATGTTTGAAGGCTAAGGTTCCTTCCTTTACCTCAGGTAAAATTGACCATAGATGTATTCTGCTATTCTTTTAAGTTCCTTGCTTGGTCATATTGCTCTCCACGTTTTCATGTGCCTATTTATTCTGCGCTTTAGATTTTTTGGCTTTGAGCGTTCTTGACGATGGTAAATTCGAAAAAGTGCTTCGGATGCAACTAATTTATAAAACGTTATTTTTAACAAGAAATGATTGTTACAGGATGCTGTTAAGAAGTCTCCCAAACAAAGTCCCCGTAAGTATCAACCCCCTAGGACTCTTCAAGGTCATCGTCATAATTGACCATTGACCTTTTAATCTTTAAGTAGGCCATGTATTCCCATGGTCATTACTGAAGACCAATGTGTCTATCACTAATGTTCTCATGTAATAATAATATGAAAATATAGAATTCTAAAACCCAAAAGGGTTCTATAGTAAACCCCTCCTTTCTTTTTGTCCCTCAAACTTTGTTTGGGAGACTTAATTAGCAAATACATGCATGTCAGACAAAATTTAAAAAATGTAAATACTTATGTCTGACAAAAACGTACACCTGTGAAAATTTTAAGGATGTGTATATTGATAGATTAATAAAATATTTGATTGTATAATTCCATTGAAGAGACAGAAAATGTAGACTTATTATACATTCTACTATAAAAAGAAGACCATCTTCAACTCCAAGGTATAACTATCAGTCTTTTGTAAGGAAGTATTGATCAAGATTAAGTGTTCATTGTTGTCGGATTGTTTACGTCTGTGTCTGTCTTATGATTGTACCGGTCTTGTTGGCTTTTCACATTTCGACGTTTTCTGTAGCAAAATGGTTTAAGCACAGGTGCCAAACGAGATTTTTTAAAACATATATGAAATGACTGAATACACGAGTGTTTATACATATATAAACAAAATCTTGTCTGGCACCTGTGTATTTAAGTGCTGTTTAACACTACTTTCTACTATTCCAGATCTGATATAGATCTTGTTACTCTTATGGAAAAACTGGGCTGTTATATTTGTGACTGTTTTGAATTAAGGAGATCAGGTATGCATATTGACACTAAGTCAAGTAAATGATTTTGAGAATGAATGCATATAATGTAATTTTATTCTTTTATTCACAATATATATGTGGTTTTTGGCTCTGATTCTGACCAATGCTAATATACTTAATATTTATTTTCAAGTGACTTTTATTGTTGTTGTTACCAATTATGTAAATCAATTGTATCTGATTTCATGCCCTTTATGGGCCCTGTAATTTGGGAAATAAAAATATTCTATTCTATTCTATTCTATAGGCATAGCTCATTTTCGTATACAATTGGGTAAATGAACTAATTCAAAAATGGTGTTGAGTATGAGGAACACATGTTTGAGTTTTCTGAATGTGGTTCCAAAGGAGGATTTTTATAATTTTCATCTCAATTAGTTGCATTTAAAATATAAATATTTCATGTTCCATGTTTTGAGCAGAAAGATCGTAAGGCAAGATGTGTATGTTACATACATGTAAACGTCGTGATAGCAAAATGATTAATGTGAATCATGATTCAAATCATTAAGGCAGAGATGATTCGTATGTATAGGAAGACAGTTTTTACAGATTTTAGTAGTTTAAAATTGAAATGCGCTAATATAACCTAATAAATTGACCAGTTGATGCACTATGTGATTATTTGATGAATTATAATAGCAAATCTTATTAGCGAATCATATGTATATGTTGCGTTATTTGTTGATACTCGGGAACAATTATTTATTGTCAACAACACATTTGGCATATGATTTTGTGTGAATAAGAGGTAACAGTAGTTTACAGATGTTTAAATCTCATTAATTAATTTAATACATAAAAATCAAGGTAAACAAATAATTTTTAGGGATTTGTATGTAACACACATCATTTCGGTCAACCAATTCATTATATTGATCATAAAACTTATGCATTGGCAATTGCAGTCGTTCTTCCACATATTCCTGTGTTGGCAGTGTTTGTGTCAAGAGCACCCTATTAATGAAGCATTTATAGCGTGACTTATAATTTGAATACGACTATCGATGTGAAAAAAAAATCATCAAAGATGCCAGGCTTATAATTTGGTACGCCAGAAGAGCATTTCGTCTATATATGACTGACTAGTGGCGCTCGAATTAAACAGTAGGAGAGTCAATTCAAATACAAAGTTGAAGGGCGCTAATAACCGAAAATTCCGAAAAGTCGTTCCAAATATGGCTTAGGCAATCTACATGCTCCAAAATTTAAACTGTAAAAGGGACTCATGTTGTTTAAATAAAAAACTATGTCTAAAATAAATAAATTCGTAAAGGAATATCGCTTGCGATTGCTGCTGTCAGTTTGAAAGTGTAATATTGACTGCCTTAAAAAAACCTTTGTCAATTAATTAACTACAGAATAATCATTAAAACAAGAGTGCACACGCTGAAATGTCTCGCCTGTTTCACTAGCCTTGATTCATTTAATGTTGATAATCTTAAAAAATAGGTTTTACTCCCAATTATTACATAAACTTAACATTATCAACAATCGATGACAGTTAGGTCAATGTCATGTAAAACCCTGGCAGACAGACATGTACATCTTACAATCAATTCATACACCAAATACAGTTGATCTTTTGCTTATAGTCTCAAAAAATCAGACTAAAACATGCAAACTAATTATTGACCAATGAACCATTTATATGGTCATGGTCATATGAAACCTGCCAATCGGACATGTAAACCTTACAGTCGTTCCATACATCAAATATAGTTGACCTATAAGTTAAAGTATCTTAGAAGAGGACCAAACTACAGAAACCAACATTGACCAACGAACCATAAACATGAAGTCAAGGACAAATGATACCTGCCAGAAAGACATGTACACCTTACAATCATTCCATACACTAAATATAGTTAACCTATTGCTTAAAGTATATGTAAACGGAGCAAACTACAAAAACTTAACATTGACCAATGAACCATGAAATTGAGGCAAAGGTCAGACGAAACCTGCCAGTCGGACAAGTACATCTTACAATCATTCCACACACTGAATATAGTTGACTTATTATATAGTATCTGCGAAACAGACCAAACAACAGAAAATTAACATTGACCAATGAAAATGAAGTCAAGTTCAGATGAAACCTGCAAGTCTGATATGTACACCTTACAATCATTTTAAACAGCAAATATAGTTGATCTATTTCATATAATTATAGTATATATATATATATATATCAATTCCATCATCATGCCTAATATATCATGTACTGTGTTACAACTCTAGATTCTACTGACGAGGAAAGGTAACACTAGGCCACCGAAAGCTGAATTATTAGCTCAGTCTAGGTAGCCGAGTGGTCTAGAGCACGGGACACAGTGCAGGCGGTGTTGTCTCGATATCCCAATAGCAAGAGTTCAAATCCCGGCGAGGGAAGAACAAAAATTATATAAGCCTGAAAATTAAACCCGACAGTGTTAGAATTCGATTTTTGTTCCTCATCGGAATTTGAACTCACACCTCTGATACACTGCAGCACCAATCGCTAAGCCTCATGTCCAGCACTCTAGACCACTCGACCACATCCACTATATTAAATTATAACTTCAATAGTCGTAGTGTTACCTTGTCACGTAAGGCGAATCTAGAGATAGACATAAGACACGTGTTTTAATCGTGTGTAGAACCCTGTTTGACGGACATGTAGACCTTCCAAGGATCCTATATACCAAATATAGTTATCCTATTGCTCATAATAAACGAGTATTTCACATGACAAAACAACTCTAAAACTTTTTTCAAGCAGTCGCTGTAGCATGAAAATGAGATCAAGGACAACGGACAAATGACAGATAGAAGCTTAGTAACATAAGGCATCTACATACAAGGTATAAAGCTTCCAGGTCTTCTACCTTCTGAAATATAAAGCTTTTAACAAATAGTTTACACCCTAGCTGCCAACGGATTGTTATCCCGGTCTTGTATTCTGCAATTTTCGTCCCAGGCAAGACAAAAATGAGGCAAATAATTTCTTTTCTCCAAATGCTGTCATGATTGTCTAAGTTTCATATAATTCCATGAAGGATTGACCAACTCATTTTGTTGTAAAAAAACGTTACCCTCCGATTATATATAAATTTTATTTGTAAAACTAAACTAAGTGCACTTACCAATAAACAGATGAATGAAAAAAAAAATATTCTCAAAATTTGGATCTGGGTGCTATCTCTTGATCATGGAAAAGTTTCTCACCAATCTTCTTCAAATTCAATTTGTTTCACAAAATTTCTAAAGTCTAAAAAAATAATTGTTGTTTTAACATAAATATTGACGATGCCAACTACAAAATAAATGATTGCTGTGTTTCGCCTTCACAACTTTTTTGAAGGGAAGACAAAAACAAAATGTTAGTTTCTTTAATCTTGAACTCAAGCGGAGAAAAACAGTGAAAATAATCTGTTTTGTTATTCACAAAACAAGATGAACAGTATCAAAGAACTAAATATTTGCATCTCTGATGGTGATGGCTGGGACTTCTATAACACAGTTGTTTATAGACTAAGTTTGATTAATAAAGAAAAATCAAAGATGATTGCTATTATCTTGACACCAAAAGGCAAAATAAAATCAAGGCTGGTATTATTAATATTTTATATCACAATATGCTTAATATTTATGACACATTTCAGTGATGATACATCATACATACAAAACACTATTCTGGGTAACATTTAGCTACAAACTGTTGAGAGCACATGTTGATCAGTATACTGGACTGGAAATAGCAAGATTACACTGAACATAAAAGTGTGAAAATAAAAAAAATGTACGTAAGCATTAGACATCACATTAGCTTAAATATTTGTGGAAGAATCATTATTTTGCAAACTTAAATAAATATGCATGAAAAGGGAAAATGCAAATGAAATTTTCTGAGACTTACTATTTTGCAACTTTGCAATGGCCATTAATTCATATCAATTGGTTATCAAAAGAATAATCTCTATTCACAGATGCATTGTATAGTGCATACACTAAGATATTTAATTCCATTGCAACAATATCTGCCTAGCCAAATGAGATTTCACTTGCTGTACAATACAAGATATAACAAATCCAAAACCATACATCTGTGCGAAATTTGACAGAAAACAGATCTATGATAATTTATAGCAGAGGTGCAAAAAATCAATATTTCAGGGATTGCCAACAGTTTGTTAAACAATACTATCTTTTAATTTTTCAAGGTTATCATTAAGACAGACATTCCTTCTCAACTGAACAAAATTTCGCTATTAGATTCAACAAAAAATATAAATTTAAAAAAAAAAAAATGAGATATTGCCTGCTTTGAAACTTGTAGTCTATGTTTATAAGATGTTTTAATTCAGTGTTAATTGAACACTTTATAGTGCAGCTAGAACACTTCCTGCTGTCTTTATTTACCAAATATAGTAACAAAGGGATATTTCGTGCAATGCTGATTTCATTTCACATCACTTTTCTTTACAATCTGGGGTTTATTTAGGGATGGAAAATAAGGTTTATTTTTGTGTTAATTCCAACATTTTTATAAATATAATTGTAGTAATGTTTAGCTGCAGTATAAAAAACAATATTAGGTCAAATATATCAACTTTCTTGTATTTAGCACATAAATGTTGAAGGGCCTGGTAACCCTTCACTTCCCAAGTTCCTAAGCCTCATACAAAAATGTTGATATTTTTCAGACATTGTCCTATTGTTGTATATTTATTTGCTTTTACTTTCTTTTTACTGCTTGCATTTGAGATGCAATTGATTAAAAAAAGCTGTCAACTATGCTGGAGAGAGAATAAAATGTATGGATTGAATTCTGTGATATTTATCACAGGTGAGACAAGATATAGCTGTATCTATTTTGGAAAAGAGACAAAAAAGTGAAAAAAACATCTTCAGAAAAATAACATAAAAGTGAATTGATTTTTTTGTTGGGAAGTGTAAGGTAAATCATAAAATCAAAACTTATAATTCAGATGTAAATACAATAACATTTATCATGATTATGCAAAAACCATTGGTCAGTTTTAATACTAACATTCACAGACTATCAAAAATAAACGCATATTTTGCTTTGAAATACTCAAGCTTCACTGTTTACATTCTTACACTGCCAAAATCAAGCATACAACAAACTCATCTGAACATATACACACTCACTCTTGGATCATGTGATAAATAAAACATAAGTTTTGTACAGGTTATATAAATGCAACAGCAATATTAAGACTACAGCTTACTTACTTTCACATTACACTTTCAAAAACAAATCTTACATACTCATGTTAAGATTATATAATCTTGTGGATAATAACTAGAACAGGTGTGCAAGAAAATCATTCTGTTCTGAATGTTTGACAATTACTTGCCATCACATCACTAGAAGTGTTATTCATCTACACTAGTAAATCAATTTTGATCTGAAAAGGTCTTAAAAGACTGAACAAAAAAATTAGTTAGCCATGTTTATTTCTGTTTGTATTTCATATAATTATATATATATATATCCAGCTAGGTAAATTAAAATGAGTTCAGTCTATTTTCAGTTTGTTGAGTAGCTTTTATTCACCTGTTCAAAACAACATCATACTTAATTGTCTGAAAAGCTACTGAACAGTACTTGATTGAAAGTGAAATGTCTGACATGTACTTACTTTATAATAAGAAAAGATTTAAATTTACTTAAACTCTTAACAAGATTTAACCACTAAGGTTCAGACTTTTCAGATGCTGTTAAGATCAAAATAGTTGTTTAAGTCTCAAATTCATTTACTAGTGCTGATATCCAGGATGTCCACCAGCTACAAAACACAAGAAATAATACTATAAAGGACTGTGGAAGAGGAACACTATTTACTTTCTACTTGTCCTACAACATATATGCCAATCCAAAATCAATCTATGATCCCTTAACATGTTCATGTCCTAATATATTTTACTCTTATGTATCTTATGTATGATATGTACACGTTCTACTGGAGCACAATATTTGCTTATCAGCCACTGAATATGGGGGAAAGGGGGTTGATGACAAGTACCAAACTAATGTAGCACAAAATACCATTATGCCTTAGGCAATACATTGTGGTATCCTTTGCCTAACAATTAGTTGTGCATTTGAAGAATGTTTTTGTGTTAAATTTTAAACCATACTGGAATAATTTTAATTTTGGATGAAACAAGTCTTCTGATTGGCTGAAAGTTTTTTTGTCTATCAGCTCATAGACATAATTTCATTATGTGACTGTGACATCATCAATGTTTTTTTTCATGATTTACTCCTTAAAAATGGAATTTAGAACTAAATTATAAGGAATGACTGTAATATTTTTTCTGTCTTTTCAAAATAAGCTAAAAAATGGGGTGCACACTTTTAAGTAACCCACTACATGGGTTTTCAGTGTGCATCACATATTTGATGTTATTTCTTCATAGACAGTAAAAATATTACAGTCATTCCTTGAATAAATAATAATTCTTCCCTGGAAATTTCAGTGTTCTTATTTCCACTCTAAACCAATGATACTAAAATTCTCTTTCACAATTAATATTTTCTGACATAAATAGCATTTAACAGAAACGTTTTAAGACAATTTTAATTTGATAAACCATTTCACACTTTAACATATCTGATTGGTAACCATGCATGATCAAGAGATCATAATAAACAAGTCTAACCCTTGTATCAATAATACCTTATCAAATAAGTAATGCTCTAGGAATGTTACTAATGCACAATATTTACAATAGTAAAAGCTTTGCCATGTTAAGTATTCTGATTCTAACTAAAAGCAGGATTTAATACCTAATGTCAAAGTTAAAAGGGGTTCCATTAAAAGCATATGTCGAACACAAATTATGCTATATAGAGACAGACTTTAACTTTGGTTATCTGGAAACTTCACTGAATTTTCTGAGCACCATGGTTATTGTTTTTGCTGAAATATGGCATACAGAATAACTATCTATATCAATTATGAGTCTCTATACTTGTCATTTAGATCATGTATACTGTAAATGCAAACATATTTATTGCAGTTTTATTTTCACCATTTTCATTTTACTGTTTGTCCACAAAAATTAAGATTTCATAAATTTAATGTAAAAGTGTAATAAAAACTTTCTCATATAAATATGAAAACATGAAATTTAAAACCTCAAGAAACATGTTAAAACACCCAAAAAATTAAAAAAATTGCTTGTATAAATTTCATTGTTGAAATGGTTATGCAGGCCTTTAATGTGAACACATTTCATTGCACATCAGTTATTAGATTTTATAGTAAATGTAAAATATCTACATACAATTAAAGCGATGGATTAGCCAAAATCCAAAAGAAAGATCTAAATATAAAGAAAAGGTTACAGTAACATGTAAGATGATTTAGAGGATTGAAAAGACCAAATTATAGTCTACAAGAATTTTTAGAACCATGGTTTTCATTTTGTTTTTTAAACCTCAAAATAATTTGAACAAGGTCATAGGCATTGTCTTGAGTAAGATTGTTTCAAAACTTTTTTATATAATAATTTGTTAAGTGATATTTTAAATACCCTACCTGCAACTTTTTGCAGAAAGATACCATTATACACACAAAGTACAAAGTACTACAACATTATTTCCGATACCAATAGATGAAAACATTTATTATTTTTGCATACATGCAGCTGTTTGTTGTCTAATAATTACCAAGAAACTCATTTCAATTCCATAAATAGTGTGTAGATTAATTTTGTAAAAACTGATTTATTCTTAAACAGCCAGAAAGTTTTAAAAAACTGATTTGATAATTTCGTTTAAAAATCTTGAGTATCCTAATTTTGTGCTGTCAAAAATGTATACATTTAGTAATTGACCTTATCAATGGCCAATAAAATCTGACACTAGCTATAGGTAAACAGTATTGTCCAGATGTCCTGGTCATACCATCTAATAACTCCACAACCAGACAATACCTAAATATGCCAGGTAAACACTTAAAATATGTATTTCAATTCAATAGGTTTTCTTTTATAAAACGAGGACATGTCACGAAGCACTTTCAAAATAGTATTTGAATATCAATAAAAAGAATTCCTGACAATACATATGTATCTGTAATGAACAAAACAGTGTATATCAAAACAGATCTTTCTGTAATGTTAACATAACATAAGCAACATGAATATGACAATACTTGAAATAGACATATTACAATACATTGTCATAAGATCAAAGAATTGTACAGCACTTGCAATAACGTTGACGTCCATTTCCGACTGATGGTGGTGGTGTCACTGGTGCGAAATATGCATGGACTTTGATATTTGGTAATCTTGTCTGAAAAATAGCAAAACACATTTTGAGGCATTTGTTATATGTTACAGAGATGTACAATTTCAAAAATATATTATATTTCAGTTAAAGAAATTACGGAATTATACAGTATAAGATATATGATTGTCAATTTTTTTTAAATTTAGTATTGTGGTTTTTTAAATAAAGAAGTCAAGTATTTCAATATCATGTTACATAAGGTGAAGCACTCGTCTGGGAATCTCAATAAGAAAACCTTCTATTTCACACCAGAATATAACAGAAACTGTCCTAAACATTGACCTTTCTGAAAATGGTTCTATATATAATATATTAGATGTCAATACAGAGATATGTCTTGCAATTTTGATAAGAAAATACAAATGTTAAAATAATCAAAATGGGAATACTTTAACATGTAAAATATGCAAAATATTCAGTGTATGAACCATGACTTGAGGTGCAGGGCCAAATAAATTCTGTGGAAATCAGAAATGTCAATGCTAATACAACTGCTTACAGAATATCATTCAGTTATCATGAGCGGTTCCCCTTAAACTGACCTAACCACAACCATGTAAAATATGCAAAAGTTTCGAGGTCAATGAACCATGACTGAGGGATAGGGCCAATGCTTATACAACTTATAACAAATATCATTGACTACCATTAGTGGTTCATATCAAACTGATCTAAACACAAACTTTATCATTTAATCTAAGCAAAATTTTCAAAGTCAATAGACCATGAGTCAATCGACCATGAGTGAGGATGCAGGGTCAAATAATCTCCATGGAAACATAGAGATAATGTTCAGACAACTAAATACCAAATATCATTGACATACCATTAGTGGCTCCCCTTAAATTGACATTACCACAAAATTTTAACAAATTGTTTCATGCCACTGCTTGAAACAACAAGTGTAAGTCTAGCCTTTGTATCTTTATTGAGGCGAGACAATAAATGATATATGCATACATATAGGATGTAAAAATAAATTTTGGTGTTGATGAACACTTTTTATATCTATTGTGTACTATATATTTTTAGAATGTGTTCTGTATAGAATATTAAAGATTATCCATATTGTGATTATAATCTGTAATCTGTCAATGATTACTGATTTTATGTCAATTTCATATCACATAGCAATTACTAAATGATGAACTGGTAAATTCCAATTAGTGAAAAGACAATGGTAAATACTGAAAAACCGCAAGAACTCAATACAAGATAAACGATGTTGTTTTTTTATTGTAAATTCTATTCACCACAAATTTTTTTTTCCACTATAAGCTAGAATGCTGACCACCAGCGGAAATCCTGTAACACTCTTTTTAGCTCACCTGGCACACAAGTAAGATCTACAAATAAGTCAACATGACCAAAATTGTCATTTGACCCCATAAAGAGTTATTTCCCTTTAAAGTCATTTTTGTCTCAATTTTTCGTAAATTTTTGTTATCTTTTACAAAAATCTTTTCCTCTGAAACTACTAGGCCAAATTAAACAAAACCTGGTCTAAATCATCCTTAGGGTAGTTTTAAAAATGTATCCGATGACCCTGTCCATCAACCAAGACAGCCGCCGTGGCTAAAAATAGAAGATGGGGGTAAATGCAGTTTTTGGCTTATATCTTTGAAACTAAAGCATTTAAAGCAATCTGACATGGGGTAAAAATGTTCATTAGGTCAAAATCTATCTGCCCTGAAATTTTAAGACGCATCAGACAACCCGTTGTTTGGTTGCTGCCTCTGAATTGGTAATGTTGAGGAAATTTTGCAGTTTTTGGTTATTATCTTGAATATTATAATAGATAGAGATAAACTGTAAACAGCAAAATTGTTCAGCAAAGTAAGATCTACAAATAAATCAAACATGACCAAAATTGTCATTTGACCCCATAAAGAGTTATTGCCCTTCAAAGTCATTTTTGTCTGAATTTTTCGTAAATTTTTGTTATCTTTTACAAAAATCTTCTCCTCTGAAACTACTGGGCCAAATTAAACCAAACTTGGCCTAACTCATCCTTAGGGTATCTTGTTTTAAAAATGTATCCGATGACCCTGTCCATCAACCAAGACGGCCGCCGAACATGGGGGTAAAATGCAGTTTTTGGCTTATATCTCTGAAACTGAAGCATTTAGAGCAAATCTGACTGGGGGTTAAAAATGTTCATCAGGTCGAGATCTATCTGCTCTAAAATTTTCAGATGCATCAGACAACCTGTTGTTGGGTTGCTGCCTCTGAATTAGTAATATTAAGGAAATTTAACAAAGAAGTCAACATGACCAAAATTGTTAATTGACCCCTTCAGGAGTTATTGCCCTTTAAAGTCAATTTTTCACAATTTTTCGTAAATTTTTTAATCTTTTACAAAAATCTTTTCTTCCGAAACTACTGGGTCAAGTTCATTATAGATAGAGATGACTGTAAACAGCAAGAATGTTCAGTAAAGTAAGATCTACAAACAAGTCACCATCACCAAAACAGAGAATTTTGTGATGAATTCTCTTCTTGTCTTTAATGTTGGAGCGTGTCCTTTGTTTAATATGCACTGCAGCACATAGACCAAGGTGAGCGACACAGGCTCTTTAGAGCCTCTAGTTATGTATGTAAGTGAATATCAAACACAAAAATAATGAAATATCTCCTTTTTATCTAACTGAAGCTCTTGTGTATTACTGCAGATTCAAGATTCTCCATTCACCTGCCAATCATATCCCGTTATTTTGAAGAAAAATTTACTGTTCTCCCATTCAAAATTTAATAAAATATTACAAACAGTTTAACTTACCCTTAATCTCCTGATACCAGCTCTAGTAATTAACTGACAATCATAAAGTTCTATTCTTTCTAGACTTTGACATCCCATTAAATGTTCCAAAGAAGCATCAGTAATTAGAGGACAATTGTCTAGTTCTAAAATTTTTAAATGTTCAGTAGCACAGGCACTCGCACCTATATGTCTAATACCTTCATCTGTAAGCAACTCACAGTGTGATAAACTCTACAACAGAAGTCAATATTTTTCAAATGTTGACTTTTAGTTTTTGTTATTTGCCAAAATGATCAGCAACATAAAGAGTAACTATATTATGTGTATATAAATATCCTAATTAACAAACTGGTGATTTTATCATATTTTTGTTTGTTTGTTGTTTTGTAGAGTTTGTTGTGCTGTTGTACTTCTGTTCCAGATTAAGGAAGGGTTGGGCGCCCACAAACATGTTTAACCCTACCACATTCTGTATGTGCCTGTTCCAAGTCAGGAGCCTGTAATTCAGTGGTTGTTGTTTGTTTCTGTATTTCATATTTGTTTTGGTTTTGTATTTTGTACATAAATCAGGCAGTTAGTTTTCTTGTTTGAAATGTTTTTTATTTGTCATTTCATTCTCTCTTATAGCTTGCTATGCGGTATTAGTTTGGCTCATTGCTGAAGGCCATACAAAGACATTTAGTTGCTAACTTCTAATTCATTTGGTCTTAGTTTTATATTAACTTTTACAAAAGTTTTCTTTTAGATGGATGGACGAACAGACAAGAGTCCAGCGCAAGATAAATCTATTTATATTTTCATATATAAAAGTAATACATGAATACTTTCTGTAAATATAAGATTTGAATACATCTTTTCTAGATTTTTAGTGATAAATAAGGAAATGTCATAGAACAACTTAAACAAAAGGGGAGCTTTTCCATGCAAGAGGTACAACATAATCTTTTTCCTCCTTATCAAATCTCCACTCGTTTATAAAATTCTAATAACATATAACTTTAATTTCAGTTCTAGGATGTAAATTAAATTAAATATAGTATATTTTAATGATTTTAAGTATAAAAATGCCTTACCAATGCACTAAGCTTAGGACAAAACATTGCTAAGTAATTCAGTGTTGTGTCTGTTATCTGGAAGACAAGAGAATATGTTTGGTAATAATATAGACAACAGTCATTTCTAGTTCTTAAATAAAATGCTCCGCAGGGCGCAGCTTGATACGACCGCAGAGGTCGAACCCTGAACAGTTGGGGCAAGTATGGACACAACATTCAAGCTTGATACAGCTCTGAATTTGGATTGTGATTGACTATTTGACACAGCACAGGTTTCTGACACAGAATGAATGTGGTCTAAGAACTTAAAAATTTTAAATTGGACATTCACCTATAATGGTCCAATATCCAAAATCTAAATACATGGTTAGATTCAGCATATCAAAAAACCCCATATATTCAATTTTTGTTGAAATCAAACAAAGTTTAATTTTGGACCCTTTTGACCTCAATGTGGACAAAGTTGATAATGGGGCCCAAAAATCAAAAATCCAAATACATGGTTAGATTCAGCATATCAAAGAACCCCATATATTCAATTTTTGTTGAAATCAAACAAAGTTTAATTTTGGACCCCGATTTGGACCAACTTGAAAACTGGGCCCATAATCAAAAATTGAAAGACATGTTTAGATTCAGCATATCAAAGAACCCTAAGAATTCAATTTTGTTAAAATCAAATTAAGTTTAATTTTGGACCCTTTGGACCTTAATGTAGACCAATTTGAAAACGGGACCAAAATTAAGAATCTAAATACATGGTTAGATTCAGCATATCAAAGAACCCCATATATTCAATTTTGTTGAAATCAAACAAAGTTTAATTTTGGACCCCAATTTGGACCAACTTGAAAACTGGGCCCATAATCAAAAATCTAAATACATGATTAGATTCAGCATATCAAAGAACCCTAAGAATTCAATTTTGTTAAAATCAAACTAAGTTTAATTTTGGACCCTTTGGACCTTAATGTAGACCAATTTGAAAACGGACCAAAATTAAGAATCTACATACACGGTTAGATTCGGCGTATCAAAGAACCCCAATAATTCAATTTTGATGAAATCAAACAAAGTTTAATTTTGGACCCTTTGGACCTCAATGTGGACCAATTTAAAACGGGCCCAAAATCCAAAAACTTAATACACGGTTAGATTCAGCATATTAAAGAACCCCAAGAATTCAAGAATAAAACCCCATTGAAATTGGTCAAGAAATAAGCAATTTATACAAAGAATCTTCTTTTGCACAATACTGTGCAATTAAATATTTCTTGCAATTGCGCAATACTGTGCAATTGAATATTTCTTGCTATTGTGCAATACTGTACAATTGACAATTTCTTCCTATTGTGCAATATTGTGCTATTGGATATTTCTTGCTATTGCAATACTGTGCAACTGAAGATTTCTTGCTATTAGCAATACTGTGCAATTGAAAATTTCTTGCTATTGCACAATACTTATTATATAATAATTTACATATCCTGTTTGGTGTGTATCTCCTGCCATATCATTATTATTTGCTTTTAAATATAAATCAGAAATAACCAACTTAAAATGGAAAATTTTAAAGAAAAAAAAAAGGAAAAAAGGAAGAAAAGGGGAAAAAATCCCCCAATTTTGAACCCCTTATGATTCATCACCCCAAACTCAATCCCAGCCTTCAATGAGGTATGGTACCTTGCAGTACAATTTCAGAGATCCATACACTTAAACACAAGTTATTGTCTGGAAACTAGAAAAATGCTTATTTTTGACCCCTTTTGGCCCCTAATTCCTAAACGTTTAGGGCAATTACCCCAAACTCAATTCCAGCTTTCCTTTGTGATATGGAACCTTGTAGTACAATTTCAGAAAGATCCATACACTTACACACAAGCTATTGTCCTGAAACTAGAAAATGCTTATTTTTGCCCTTTTTGGCCCCTAATTCCTAAAATTTTGAGGCAATTACCCCAAAATCAATCCCAGCATTCCCTTTGTGATATGGAACCTTGTGGTACAATGTCAGAGAGATCCATACACTTACACACAAGTTATTGTCTGGAAGTTACAAAATGCTTATTTTGGCCCCTTTTGGCCCCTAATTCCTTAACTGTTGGTACCATAACCCCAAAATCAATCCCAACCTTCCTTTTGTGGTATTGAACCTTATGGTAAAATTTCCTAGAGATCCATTTACTTAAACTAAAGTTAGAGTGCGAAAACCAATGTGTCTTGGACTGACGGCACGACGACGACGCCAACGTCATACCAATATACGACCACAAAAAATTTTTTGCGGTCGTATAAAAATGGGAGCTGGAATATTCTAAAGTACATGAAATTCATTTACACATACAACATGTAAAAAGAAATCTACTTTTCTACTATCTTCCTTAATATGCATTAATATTTACCACTAGATACTAAGTAAGCAAATTTAAGTCATATTAATCTTTTAAGTTTAAAGATGACACATATTTTGTTTCAATATATATATATATATTATAAGCTCACATGATCAGAGAAGTACATATGTATAATACGACCTACATTTTGTTGTTATACAAAATATAACCATCAAGGACATAGATTTTGTAAATAAAATGTATTATTTCACTTCGTCATGTGCAAAGCTCAAATAAATCAATTAAAAAATCCTTCCCCCACAAACCTAGAAACTGTCCCAGGGTTAGTTCTTTCCACAAATGAAAGAACCTTTATTGAGCAAGCTCACATACCTCATGCCCCAACAATAAAGGTTGATCTGCTGGTTTAGTTTTTCTGGTTACTTTTAGGTATGATTATTTTCTGTTATAATTTGGGAGAGTAATTTTTCTTACATTAAGTTATGTCATGAGTTATCAAGTGGTGAGTATTATTCCTAACTTTTAAAAGATAAATACATCTATTTAGGGACCACCAAAGAACATCTATTTAGGGACCACCAAAGAAATTGTCCCCATTTTCAAGTTTTTCTGATACCAAACTCATCTGACATTTTGAGGAATGTAAATCTTCATCCAAATTTGAATAAGTTTTCAAAAGAATAAAGGCGCTATCCAAGTGACAATATTTCATATGGTATATTTTAACTAGTCCCCTTCCCCAAAAAGGATCCTTATTTCAGATTTTCCTGATTATTGACCTCATCTGAGGTTTAGAATAGTGAAAATCTTCCTACAAGTTGATGAGGATCTGATAAAACAAGAGTGCACTTGTTGAAATTTCTCTCCTGCTTTACGGATCCTGATTGAATTTTATGTTGAAAGTCTTTAAGCTCAACGTCTTACTTTAAGTATTGTATAAAATATAACATTACCACTGATCCATAAAAAGGAAATCAAGGTCAGATGAACCTTGACAGGCAAACATGTTCACCTTTTTTAATCAGTTAATAATCAGATGAGGAACTTAGAACAAACTAAGTGCATGCTTATCATTAAAAGATAAGCAATCTGTGGATTCAAGTTTGTCTGCTAACTTCAAAAACTTTCATCCATCCAACTGCAGTATTATCCCATTTTTACAAAGCAATTATTCATCATTCTTTGTTCATAAAACAACAAATCTGTCAATCATAAGTGTTACCTGTATACATTCCTCCAGATCCATTTTTTCCAAATTGCTGCAATTCTGAAAAAAGATAAAATAAGAGCATAATATTGTTACAAAGGTAAAAATATATAATTAATTTCCAGAACCAGCCAATAGCTTTAATAAGCAACTGCTTTTAACTACTTTTATTAGACTTTCATTTTGCATAAATTAAAATATTTTCTTTTTCAATAAATGCTTTCATTTTTTTGCGTATTTAAATTAAAAACCACCACATTCATATATTACTGCAGAATATAACAGAAATATAATAAGCATACAGTTGTGCAAATAACTGACTACTACTACTATTTCAAATACTACGAACATCAGTATTTGATCGGTAGGCTATATTTAGTTTGATTGTTGTTGTTTTTTTAGGGTGAGGGGGAGGGGGGGTTTCAGGTGATCAACACTCAATCAACTTTTGATTAAATGTTATAGTCCTAACTAGACACAGATGTGCTTTGCAAATAAAACAATTGTTTCAACCAAGGTTTTACAGTATTCCATAGGTATCCTTTGTGTAGAGTTATTATTAGTTCCAAACTTACCATATACATTCACAAGATATACAACTTCAAAAAAAACAAAATGTCAAGTTGCCAGACTGAAAACCTGAATTTCATATTGTTAAAATATTGCAACATGCAAAATATGACTCTAAATGAAGACTACTTGCTTAGATCCTTTTCAATGCAAAATATTGCATTCTCCCAATAGGTGTCAGATCTGATTTAACTGTGTATAAAGTAAATATAACCAGCATTAAATTCTCAATATTTTAGTATGGATGTTTGCCATAGATACAGATCAAATGAATAATTGTTTTAATGTTGTATAATATGAACTGGACTTGCAAAAAAATTAAGACAACTGTATGTTTTGGAAACTCCTACCCTTGCTAAGGCTTGGAATCCATTATCTGTGAAATGTGAACAGTCAGCAACTTCTAATGTACTGAAATATAAAACTGAATATCATTGTAAGGTGCAATGATATACATAATATTCAAACACATATGAGTCTTTTACCTTCATTGGTTTTTGCAATAACTTCAAATTTCTGAAGTGAATAAACAAATAAAAATTCTTTACCTCATTTAGCTTTTGTGCAACATCCACTTTTTGTAAGAAAGAATGTGTTTAATATACTTGACATAGACAGATGAAAAAATTTAGTTTTTCAGAGTTGCCTATAAACACATTAATTTTGTAAACATGTGAAATACAAGAGAATAGGGTGTTTGATATGCAAAGCTTTTTATTCATATAATCCAATATTAAATTGTTATATTTAGCACTTAAGTCAAATAGTTTGGTACAAACATTCATCATTTTCATATCCTTTCATGTTCAAATGGGCAAAGACAGATAACAAGTGACAAAAATACTGACAATTATCTGAGGTAGTCTTGGGATTGACCTCTACTCCACACTCATCTTACATTCCTTTGCCAAAGATGTTTATTATACTCACGTGAGATTATGACATCCTTGACCTAAAGAGACTAGTGAAGCATCAGTCAGACGTGTACAATTAGAGAGACACAAGAATAATATCTGATGACAGTGGTCTCCGATCTCCTGTACTGCATCATCTGTTATATTCTAAAATTAGTTCAAAGTAAACCTCAAACATTGTTGTCTTCATATGAAATCCTTAGCAATGAAAGTTTTGGACTGTCTTCTGCTAACATTTTTGTGATTTTCCAAACCAGATAAAGCCATGTGCTGACAACTAAAACAATTAACATTTAATCATGTTTGATATTATTATTATTATTATTGGCTGTCTTCAAAATCCTCCTTGTTTATTTAAATATACACTTGTAAAAACAAATATTAACATCTGAAGAACTGAATGCTCTGTAAAAAATCTTCAACCTTCTGTGTTTATATTATCACATACACATAAATTAAATTCACATTTCCAGTTTTGCAAATAAAAAGAGTAGGTATATACATTTCACAGTTTGAAAAAGCAATAAATGTACGAATAATGTATGACAGCCATGACTAGTAAAATCAAATCAAATATGTTCATACTGTGAAATATGTCACTTAATTAAGATAAATTAGATTGCACCATATAGAATAAACAATATAATTTTCAGAATAAAATCTATTGGGGAAAAAATGGAAACCTACTGAACAAACAAATACATAAAATATCAATCTACCACAGTGCGATAGCAGCAAGTTATTTGTACATTTAATAATTTTTGGTACCAAATGAATTATATAGTTGTCTGAAATTCAATTCTGGTATGCATATCCCATTCTTATCTTTCTGTTTAAAATATTCATTATTGCAGTTAAAATCGCTGTGGCTTATTCTAACAATGCTTCACATTCTGTAAAATTTTACTAAACTGTTTATAACTACATGACCAAAGAAAATTTATTAATATAGAAATCATATCAAGCTACATATATAATAAAATTTTCAAAAAAAATTTCCTCAACAAAATAAGATATGGATAATACGCAGCTTTTATCTCCTCATTTATATTCTGTGAAAGCAATAGAAATGTTTGCATTAACATGTTTTCAATTTCTATATATCCTATCATTCTTATTCATTCTTCAGCCTACCAATGACATTGATTGATACATACTGTGCAACTATGCAGGTTGATCTTTTTCAGTTTTTCACAGTTTTTAGCTATATAACCAACACCTTCATCTGTGACCTGTAAAATATAATCATTGATTCTAAGGATTTGCATGTGTATAAAAAAAACTCAACAAAGATACCAGGCTTATAATTTTGTGTACCAGGTGCAGGTTTCGTATCAAGACTCATCAGTGATGCTTGAATCAAAACAGTTAAAAGGTCAAATAAAGTAAGAAGTTGAAGAGAGTTGAGGGCTAAACATTTTCAAATGATTTTGCCAAAGGTATTTAAACCTATTCCTGTGGTAGAAAATCATTAGTATTTCAAACAATTCAAAGATTTGTAAATAGTTAATATGACCATATCAATGATAATTCATGTCAACGGACTACTGGGCTGGTGATACCCTTGGGGAGGAAACCTCCACCATCAATGGCATCAATCCAGTGGTTGTAAAAAAAAATCATCAAAGTTAAAACAATTAAAATATGAGCATGTATATATATTCATATTTGTTTTTCATTCCAACATTAAAAAAATTCCTAGCAATGTTTTAGTAACAAATCATCATCAATATATAAGGCACTAGTGTGATTTATATACAAGGATCTAGTAACCTACACATGTACAAGTATTTTCATTAGCAACAATACTTATATTTTTAAGAATCAAATGCTTCTTATTGTTATTTTATTTGTGTTTAAAATCATTGACCAAAGTACATTATACTTAAATGTGTGCACATTCAATACTTTTACCAAAAAATGCAACCTTCAATTCTTTAATTACATTTTTTATGCCACAACAATGAAATCAAGCCTTTCAATTGTTTTTCTTTGCACTGTTTTAACATTGTCACATATAGCAGTCAAGGATGTTGCATTCTTGGAAACAAACGTTTGCAGTTGTCTTCATTTTATTTAAACAGATAACATATTCTGCAATATAAATTTCCCATAAATATAGTATTTTCTATTTTCTGGAACAGCCCTTATCATATTTTGACTTTGCTTGGTAGATTATTCTGTTATTCAATATGCAACTATAGTACATAACTTTGTCTCTTTTTGCTAGAAAAAAGCAAAATGTGACATTAAAGTTTGTACAAAGTGAACATTTCTATCATTAAGCAGACACTTTCTACAGTGACCATAAATGTTCCAGGTATCCATAAAATATCATTTCAAAATCAGCACACTGGTGACCCTATTATGTTGATAAATTTGAGTGTTTAAAGATCAAGTTCATTGTGCTAAACAAAATTTATGTAACCCTTTGTATGCAAACATATCATTTCAAAAAGTACTTATACTATTTCCTTAAAACTGTAGATATGACCGTAACTGGTACTGGGGACTAGCTTGTTTTTATCATATTTGTAATCAAATATAAGGAGTAAAAGCAATGATAGAAACCATCAATGTTTAAGTGATGAAATTAAGTATGTACAAAAAAAATAGTTTTCTCCCTGACTTATTGTTTTAAATGCCATATATTTATAATATCTATACATGACTTGTATGGCTAATATATTTCTTTGGTGAAAGTAAAAACAAATTTTAATTAGCCTTGACAAGTGACTAACATGTTACCCTTGTAATTCTAATACATGATACTTTTATGAATGAACTATTGACCTTACCTGTGTTAAACCTTTGCCTATATATGTATGTAAGTTATGACAACCTTTGCTCAAAGCCTCTAACCCATCATTTGTTATTCTGGTACACCAAGATATATTTATAAACTGCAGAGTACCGCACCCATCACTAAAAATACATTTTTCCAGTTTTAACAATGTGATACATGGTTTTAGACAATAAAATACAGTATTTTAACTACGGAACATTTGTAATATGATCTCAGAAAGTTGACAGTATCACTGAAACACAACTGGTAAACTGAATTTCAGTTAATAAACATTTTTTATCATTAACTTTAAAGCATGCCCAGTAAGTACTTTTACAAAGAAAATGTTATTAATTTTGAAAAGACAATCCAGTAAGTTGTTTTATTGAAATCCCCCCTTTACCCTTCAGATTTCAAAATAGTTTCCAAAACTTTGCTACGCATATTGTTTTTTTTTTCTTCAGAATAATCAAAAAGACTGGACAACAAAAGACAGTCATCGTCATCTTTATTTCACTTTAAAAAAAGATGGGACTAAGTATAATACATAGAGTATAATTTGTTACTATCACTAGCAACTACCCTTCTATTATCACTTACATATCCCAGCCTTTACCTAATTTTATCACTTATTCTAGCCCTAACTTATCTGTAAATGAAATACTTACATTTTCAAAACTTAAAACTAAAACTGAACCATATCCCTTAAATAAAGGAAAACAGGTACCTTACTACAAACAACAACACTACCAACCTTAAGGCTTTCAAGGATTTATCAGTAATCTGTTGACAGGGACTGATATCTAACCAACTTAACTTATACTACAAACCTTAAGGCTTTCAAGGATTTATCAGTAATCTGTTGACAGGGACTGATATCTAACCAACAACTTATACTACAAACCTTAAGGCTTTCAAGGATTTATCAGTAATCTGTTGACAGGGACTGATATCTAACCAACAACTTATACTACAAACCTTAAGGCTTTCAGGATTTATCAGTAATCTGTTGACAGGGACTGATATCTAACCAACAAACTTATACTACAAACCTTAAGGCTTTCAGGATTTATCAGTAATCTGTTGACAGGGACTGATATCTAACCAACAACTTATACTACCAACCTTAACGCTTTCAGGGATTTATCAGTAATCTGTTGACAGGGACTGATATCTAACCAACTTAACTTATACTACAAACCTTAAGGCTTTCAGGGATTTATCAGTAATCTGTTGACAGGGACTGATATCTAACCAACTTAACTTATACTACAAACCTTAAGGCTTTCAGGGATTTATCAGTAATCTGTTGACAGGGACTGATATCTAACCAACTTAACTTATACTACCAACCTTAACGCTTTCAGGATTTATCAGTAATCTGTTGACAGGGACTGATATCTAACCAACAACTTATACTACAAACCTTAAGGCTTTCAGGGATTTATCAGTAATCTGTTGACAGGGACTGATATCTAACCAACTTAACTTATACTACAAACCTTAAGGCTTTCAGGGATTTATCAGTAATCTGTTGACAGGGACTGATATCTAACCAACAACTTATACTACCAACCTTAACGCTTTCAGGGATTTATCAGTAATCTGTTGACAGGGACTGATATCTAACCAACTTAACTTATACTACAAACCTTAAGGCTTTCAGGGATTTATCAGTAATCTGTTGACAGGGACTGATATCTAACCAACAACTTATACTACAAACCTTAAGGCTTTCAGGGATTTATCAGTAATCTGTTGACAGGGACTGATATCTAACCAACAACTTATACTACCAACCTTAACGCTTTCAGGGATTTATCAGTAATCTGTTGACAGGGACTGATATCTAACCAACTTAACTTATACTACAAACCTTAAGGCTTTCAGGGATTTATCAGTAATCTGTTGACAGGGACTGATATCTAACCAACAACTTATACTACAAACCTTAAGGCTTTCAGGATTTATCAGTAATCTGTTGACAGGGACTGATATCTAACCAACTTAACTTATACTACAAACCTTAAGGCTTTCAGGGATTTATCAGTAATCTGTTGACAGGGACTGATATCTGACCAACAACTTATACTACAAACCTTAAGGCTTTCAGGGATTTATCAGTAATCTGTTGACAGGGACTGATATCTAACCAACAACTTATACTACAAACCTTAAGGCTTTCAGGATTTATCAGTAATCTGTTGACAGGGACTGATATCTGACCAACTTAACTCATACTACAAACCTTAAGGCTTTCAGGGATTTATCAGTAATCTGTTGACAGGGACTGATATCTAACCAACAACTTATACTACAAACCTTAAGGCTTTCAGGGATTTATCAGTAATCTGTTGACAGGGACTGATATCTAACCAACTTAACTCATACTACAAACCTTAAGGCTTTCAGGGATTTATCAGTAATCTGTTGACAGGGACTGATATCTAACCAACTTAACTTATACTACAAACCTTCAGGCTTTCAGGGATTTATCAGTAATCTGTTGACAGGGACTGATATCTAACCAACAACTTATACTACAAACCTTAAGGCTTTCAGGGATTTATCAGTAATCTGTTGACAGGGACTGATATCTAACCAACAACTTATACTACAAACCTTCAGGCTTTCAGGGATTTATCAGTAATCTGTTGACAGGGACTGATATCTAACCAACAACTTATACTACAAACCTTAAGGCTTTCAGGATTTATCAGTAATCTGTTGACAGGGACTGATATCTAACCAACTTAACTTATACTACAAACCTTAAGGCTTTCAGGGATTTATCAGTAATCTGTTGACAGGGACTGATATCTAACCAACTTAACTTATACTACAAACCTTAAGGCTTTCAGGGATTTATCAGTAATCTGTTGACAGGGACTGATATCTAACCAACAACTTATACTACAAACCTTCAGGCTTTCAGGGATTTATCAGTAATCTGTTGACAGGGACTGATATCTAACCAACTTAACTTATACTACAAACCTTAAGGCTTTCAGGGATTTATCAGTAATCTGTTGACAGGAACTGATATCTAACCAACTTAACTTATGACTATGCTTCCCTAAGTGTTCACAAGTACTGAAACAAAAAAGTATTTATTGTTATACAAAATATGTGACTGACAATCTCACAGCTCAGATACAAGTTTCATAATTATTTTTTTTTCTGTAAGGTTGAGAATTTTTTTGGGGGTTGATGTGTATAGTGTACTGTTGTTGTTTTTTTGTTGTTTTTCATTATTTGTCATGGCATTGTCAGTTTGTTTTCGATTTATGATGTTGAATATCCCTTTGGTATCTTTTGCCTCTCTTTGTCAGTTACAAAACAGAAAATGGTTACAGTTGGTCAGTTGTATAAAACAAAATCTAAACGGTTTAGTTTTAACTGATTTCTGTAAATATGAATTATAAGCAAAATGTAAGGAGTAAATCTTTATCTTCAAGAATATATGTTTTCATACTGTTAAGCAAGGATAATGCACAGTTCTTGTGATAAAATTCTTAAATTTCAAATAACCTTGTGACATCACATACCAGTCAACTGCAGGGATCACCACAACCTATTTAAGCGTGGGGTGCGCCACGCTAAAATTTCCATCGCCACGTTAAAATTCCCAGCGCCACGCTTATTTTATTGTCCGCCACACTTGTAATTCAATAGATTGAAGTTAAATTTCAGATATCCCTAATCCAATTATCATGTCAGTGGCAATTAACAAATCTAATTATTGTTAATTGTTGTGAACATTGCCTCAAGGGATGTACACTGACAGCTGATTACAAATATATTATTTACATGGTCTCGCGTGGTTGAACAAGGTAACGATCATGACCCAGTTTCTTCAATTTGAAAAGTAAAAATTGTTTGCAAACTATGGGTATTTTATAAATGCATATGTTTGACTGTACCTTAAATGGAATGTTTATATCCTAACTAGATTGATAAAAGCAGTAATCCAGAAAACAAATGAATTCCCTGACCACATGGTCCTTTTGTTGACAACCATGTCACATGATCTTTTTGGCGGGAAAATATTGGGGGAACCCTAACTCGAATAATTACAGCGCCCCTTACAGTCATTGTCCTCCAGAGGTTAATGTAGTGATCGATAGGGAGTGTAATATAACGACTGGATTATTAAAACTCATTTAATGTAAGAAAAGAGTAAAACTGGATATATAATTATTCCTTTACATCATTGTATTGGAAAAGAAGGAGTTAATTTAATAAAATTCTACATAATAAATATGATTTTTAAACTGCTAGATAGGCTTAATTTGGTTGAAATTCTGTGACTGAATATTTTTTTTTATAATAATTTCTTTATCTTTTTTACCATGTGGTTTTCCATAAGACAATTTAAATAATATACCTGCAACCTGGGAAGCCACATCAGGTGTTTACTCTCCCTGTTTAATATGTTCCTACAAGTGTGGTGACCACTAATGGGACGAACTACAAAATGTATGTGAGACCCCTTCCTAAAGTAGAATTGAGAATGGAAATGGGAATATGTCAAAGAGACAACAACCCGACCAAAGAGTAGACAACAGCCGAAGGCCACCAATGGGTCTCCAACGCAGCGAGAAAATCCCAAACCCGGAGATTATGTCTTCATCATATTTTCGAAAATCAAGTACAATCCCTCCGTTAGGGGTTTAGTATTATACAATCATAAAATATATGAGAAGAACATAACCCGTATCATGCCAACAACTGGTTTTAGAATAATAGTGTTTATTTCCAATGCAAAGACCCTATGAGTGAATCAATATTAATACCAAAATATGCAATCCTTAATGACCTCACAACAGTATCGTAACTATATCCTTTCCGAATAAGTCTGTTTAAAGCTATATATATGACAAATACATGTAAGGCATATAATTAATAATTTATGCACAAGGTATCGATTCCACAACGCAACACAAAATCTCTGATTTGATGAACTTTCTCCCCCACCATTGATTTTCATTCTGTGGTGAACCCTGTACTGTATTTCAGCAACATTGTTTAACTAACAACAGTAATGGTTCCAATTAAACAGCACACTATGGGCATTGAGACAATTAATGTCTCTTCAGTGAGGTTTGAGGCCAAGTTATTTGAAATACAAAAACCAAACACAAATGTTGAAAACCTAACCAAACAAATTATCAAAATTATAGCCAAACCTGGACAAGGAATCAGAGCTATGCATGGGCATAAGATAACTTTCATTGACATGTCTTGAATCAAACACATTCTAGCTGGAAATCATCAAATCTAGACCATGGCCATAAAAGTGCAGCCGACAAATATGCTGTTTTCAGTTTGTCTGCATAGTTTTTCAGAAAAAAGACTTAAATTTGCAACAACAAAAAAACCTAAAACTGTGAGTGAACAAACAAAAAGATACCCTCTGCCCAACAATTCTATATGTATATTGAAATAAGTAAGATCTATTATCTCCACTTTAACATATTGGAACAGGATTATATTCCTTTCTGCACATCCCCAGGTGGTGTTCTACAGCTGTGTAAAGTTTCATAAATATCCGTCTTGCTGTATAGAAGGAGATGTACTTAAGAGGCACATGTGCACACAGACAAACAGACAGTGTGACTTCTATTTTCTTCATGAAACTTCTATCTGTGCTATTGATGCTTATAAAAGCTGGACAATAATCCTTGTATGAAGAATTCAGATAAGAAAAATAAGGTCACTCTGACACTAATGATAATGAAAAAAGGGAGGTAGATGCCTGATGCTAAGAGTAATCAAAATTAAACACTTACACATCTGTTATTTCTTTACAATTGTTCAAATTTAGTTCTTCAATATTCCTACATTGTTGTGCAAATATTCTGAAACATAAAATTAAACATATAATAGCCATTGCTAATTTTTACCTTAAATTTAAATATCAAAATTCAATTTAAGAAAATACAAGCACAGTGTGTGAAAATTATATACATGTTTTATTTAAGATTTTGATGGTGTTTTAAAACAGAAAATCATATATTGATCAAGGAAGAGTTATCATTTAGCATCACCAGGGATTTTATGCAATAACCAATGTGTTTCATAACTACAGAATACGTCTGTTATCTTATATGTAGACAAATATTTTTACTTTATTTCTAAAACCTCTTGTTTTGTTCTAACCATTTCAGCAGGGAAATGCAGTTTTCCATTTTTAAAGTCATCATAGGAAGATATGCTTAAGTAAACCAATGTGTTGCATAACTACAGAATACGTCTGTTATCTTATATGTAGACAAATATTTTTACTTTATTTCTAAAACCTCTTGTTTTGTTCTAACCATTTCAGCAGGGAAATGCAGATTTCCATTTTTAAAGTCATCATAGGAATATATGCTTCAGTGGACATGACATGGTTGATTTATGAAGTCCTCTTCTTAAAAGTTGATAACTTTAAAATTTTAACTATGAATTTCTACAATGCAGTGCAACTTGCTGGCAGTTTAAGGATGTGTTTGGTTCATTTGATGTAACTTCAATATTAGAATATCATGCAAAAATGAACACACCAGTAGTTTGCTTTCTTGAGAATTTAAAGGTAACTTTGGATAATCCTTTATACGTTAAAAGAATATTTCCAAACAAAGTGTATGTTAAATAAAATGCTTCGCCGAGCGCAGCCTGATACGACCACAGAGGCCGAACCCTGAACAGTTGGGGCAAGTTTGGACACAATATTCAAGCTTGATACTGTCTGAACTTGGATTGTGATCAAATGTTTGACATAATAGGTTTCTGAACCAAAATAAATGTGGTCAAAGATCTTAAAAATTTGAAATGGGACATTTAATTTACCTAGTATGGCCTGATATAAGTTTAATTTTGGACCCTTCAAACCTTAAGATGGACTAATTTGAAAACAGGGCCCAAAATAAAAAATCTAAATGCACAATAAGATTCAGCATATCATAGAGCCGCAATAATTCAGTTTTGATGAAATCAACCTTTGGACCTCAATGTAGACCAATTCAAAATGGGGCCCACTATCCAAAATAGTAATACAAGGTTAGAACCCCAAAATTAAAGACTTTAAATTAATCCCATTGAATTGGGTAAAAGATTTGTATTTATTTTCAATTGAAGATTTCTTGCTATTAGCAATACTGTGCCAAATACTGGGCTGTTGCACACTACTTTGTTAATCTGCTATATATAATAATTTACACACCCTTTTTGGTGTGTATCTCCTGCCATATCAGTATTTGTTGCTTTTAAATATAAATCAGAAATAATCAATGTAAAATGTAAAATTTTTCGTAAAAAAACCAAAAATTATGAAAAAAAATCCCCCCTCCTCCAATTTTGAAAAATCAGGAAAATGTATAATTTCAGAGAGTTCCATAAACTTTAACACAAGTTATTGTCTGAAACTAGAAAAATGCTTGTTTTTGGCCCTTTTGCCCTAATTTCTAAACATTTGGGGCAATTACCCCAAACTCAATCCCAGCCTTCCTCGGTACATTTCCTATCAAGGTCGGTGGTTTCTCCGGGCACTCGGCTTCCTCCACCAATAAAACTGGCTTGTAAAGTGGCGTTAAAACACCAAAATCAAATCAAATCCTCGGTACAAAACCTTGTAGTACAATTTCAGAGAGATCCATACATTTGAACACAAGTTATTATCTGGAAACTAGAAAAATGCTTGTTTATGGCCCTTTGTGCCCCTAATTCCTGAATGTTTGGGGCAATTACCCCCAAACTCAATCCCAGCCTTCCCTTTGTGATATGGAACCTTGTGGTACAATTTCAGAGAGATCCATACACTTACACACAAGTTAGTGTCAAAAGCTACAAAAATGCTTGTTTTTGGCCCCTAATTCCTGAACTGTTGGTTCCATAACCCCAAAAATCAATCCCAACCTTCCTTTTGTGGTATTGAACCTTATGGTTAAATTTCATAGATATCCATTCACTTAAACTAAAGTTATTGTCCGGAAACCAAATGTGTCTTCGGACAACGACGAGGACGACGACTACATGCTAGTATATACGAACGCAAATTTTTTGCAGTCATATAAAAATATTTTAAAAATACAAACACCTGTATTTAAGACAGTAAATAGTATTAGACCAGTACAAATATGTTTGGTATATAGCAAATACAGTTTATAGGTTAAGAGACCTATGCCATGAGACATATACATACACTGTATAATGATTCTATCAAGAAAATACAAGGAACTGGTAACTTATAGTCACTCAGAAACTGACTTTATCATGAAAACATAAAAGGAACCATTCAAATGAGAACCTTGTCAGACTGGCATCTTCTGGAAGTGAATGAAACTAATCAATGAATTTTTACTTGCCATGTTGCACAACAGATGCAAATAGTTTACAAAATATACACCAGTACCTACCTCTAAATACAAAATACCATGTTTTCTGTGTAAAAGATGTGAAAGATGAAATAATGTTAACCTCACTAGATTTCAGCAAACTTACAATAAAAGGAAGAACAAAAAAATATCTTAAAATAAAACCTTACTTCAAAGCATTATCTGTTATACTCTGACAGCCACGTAAACTAAGAGATTTTAAAAATCCTCCACACCTCTTTGATATATTTTCTACAACAGGTCCCTGCAAAAGAATTCACAATACAAAAATGAAATTAAATAAAATTGTCCTGATGACGCCTGCCTTGCAGGCGAAACATGTAGACCATAGCAAATAAAATTGCAGACCATTAGAAGTGTTGTTGTCAATTCTGAGTATTATTTAAATGTTGCATTCATTTGCACAATTTGACAACCCTGCATACCAAGGTATCCACTTCAGGGACTCTATCGAAATGATTCACACAGGCGTTGGTTCACCAAACGGAGTTTAAATAAAATTAAGTTCACAAATCAATAAATTAAACAGGAAACTTTAAATTGCATAAAATATTTAATTGGTGCTTAATCTTCAATCAGTACTAGAAGCTAAATGTAACCAATATTCAATATAGTTACATAAATAGATATGTTAAAGACTTGAATGTGCTCAACTGAGAGCATAAAAAAGAAAATTCATGCTTAAATCCAAACATTAAGTTCCCTTTTGGCTCCTTGAACTTGAAATTCTTAAAATACAATAAACAAGTGAAACTGCGAGCTACTGCTCACTGCTGATACCCCCAGCCAAAATATGTGACGGTAAACAGGAAGTTGTTAAGTGATGAATCTGAAAACGCATCACACTGTGTAGCTGACTTATATAAACATTGAAATCAAATTTCAGAAATCCTTGTAATGTAGTTCCTAAGAAAAATGTGACGAAAAATATTCATGGGACGGATGGATGGACGGACTGACAGACTGACGGATGGATGGAAAGACAGAGGTAAAACAGTATACCCCCACTTTTTTAAAGCAGGGGTATAATTACAGGCTTTTAATAACATATCAGTCCTAATATATCTGAATTTGTATTAGACCATCAAACTTCTTGCATTTATGGAATACTGCCAAAACTGTCGCCTTTTGGGACCTTCCCAATAATAAAAAAACAGTCTACTAAAATATTTTTTTATAAGATAAATTTTATCAAAGATGTTGATGCTGAATAAATCCTCATTTAGTAGTACAGTAGGCTGTTGATCATATTATTTTTATCAAGAATTTATATGTAAGATGACAATATATGGTGGAGGAAGTGAATTATGTCAAGGAGATATAAATTAATAAATGACATTTCTATAGGAAAATGACTAGACAATATCCTCAATAAAGTTAACATATTTTTAAAAGGGTAGAAGAATTTGACTTCTGCTTTTTCTTATGGACAAAATATAATGGCCCTTATATTTGACCTGTTGATACAATTTGTAATGTATTTTTGTTATTTAATGTTTACTTATTCAGTGTTATATCTAGTCTCACTATTTTTAATATATACCACCTTTGATAAGTGTTTAGTATGACGATAAATTTTCACTTTTGTTCTCGTACTAGGAACAACAAAATTATTTATTTTGTAAAAATTATTTCCGTACTCCATGTATACCTAACAACATAATTATTTTTGTTTACCTGTGTACGTTATTTTATTTGGCGGCATTTTGTCCAAGGTTATGGTTGTCTTTCTGATATTGTTAAACATCTAACCCCTTGTTTTATTAATTTTGTATTTACATTGTGTCATAGATCAAATTTATTCGTTCAGTGTATGTTCACTTGTTTTTGTTAATAAGTCTTTTGACTGAGTTAGCCATTTCAATTGATATTTTATAGTGTGTCTTTCTATGTTTGCACCTATCCTAAATCAGGAACCTGATGTTCAGAGGTTGTTGTTTGTTGATGTGGTTCATAAGTGTTTCTCGTTTTTTATATAGATTAGACCGTTGGATTTCCTGTTTAAATGGTTTTACACTAGTCATTTATTGGGCCTTTTATAGCTTGCTGTTCGGTGTGAGCCAAGGCTCTGTGTTGAAGGCTGTACTTTGACCTATAATGGTTTACTTTTACAAATTGTGACTTGGATGGAGAGTTGTCTCATTGGCACTCATACCACATCTTCTTATATCTACTTATCATAATAATCACATTTCTTCCTTTGCTATATTGGCTACCAGTATATATCAGATTCAATATGCAGACTTTACTAATTAATCAAGTCAAGGATACATGGATACTAAGTTAAATAAAAAAGTTTAGCAGCAAATATTCTTATTCAATATTTGAAAAATAAAAGTATAATTCTAAACAAAACTATATTCTGATTATTGAAACACAGGAAATAAACCATACGGGAAATTTTTACACTAAAAAAACATAAAAAATAAATTTATTTTGGCAAATAAAATTTGGAAATTTTTAATTAAGGTTTTGTAATTGAAATATATGTTGTAACTTGTTTTTACTCAGTATATATACCTTATGACACAGTCAGACAGTTGATACTTCAAATTCTATGATAAACTTACAACTATATCACGCTGAAATTCAAATAAGTCAACTCTTTGCCAGTTACTTCCATCTAATGCTAACAAATTCCAAAACTGCAAAAGTCAAATAAATAAATAAAAAAACTGGAGCGCACAAGCTGAAATGTCCCACCTGCTTTACTGACATGATTGATTTTATGTTGATAGTCTTTAAGATAAAAGTTTCACTACAAGTATCACAATAACTTAACATTATCAAAGGAATGATTCATGAAAATGAAGTCAAGGTCAGATGATGCATGCCAAACAGACATCAACACCTTACCATCATTCCATGTACCAAATATAGTTGACCTATTGCAAATAGTATCTAAGAAACAGAGTTAACCATCATAATCTCGCTCTAACTAACATTGACCAATGAACCATGAAAATAGGGTCAAGGTCAGATGAACCCTGCAAAACAGACATGTACACCTAACAATCATTCCATACACCACATATAGTTGTCCTAATGCTTCCTAATATCTGAGCTACCGACTTGAACACAAAAACTTAACCTTGATCACTGATCCATAAAATGAGGTCAAGGTCAGATCAACCCTGTCTCACGTACATGTAGACTTAACAAGGATCCCATACACCAAATATAATCATAATAAGTGAGTATATCACATGACAAAAATCATACATTTTTTTAAGCAGTCACTTAACCATGAAAATGAGGTCAAAGACATAAGACAGAAGGAAACTTTGTAACTTAAGGCATCTGTATACAAGGTATGAAGCATCCAGGTTTTCAACCTTTTGAAATATTAAGCTTATTAAATAAAATTGTATGCCGCCTCAGCTGGATATATTAATTCCTATGTCTCCGATGAAAGTCACAGGCAAAACAAAAATTACCAAGTCTTGTTATTATGAAACTTATTTCTTTCTTTTTTTTATAAATCAAAGTCTTAGATTCAGAATGTCATTCAATATTCACTTAATACTTGCCTTTGATACTTTGGCACATCTGCATAATGAAACAACATCTAGAAATGAAAATATTCTGAAAAAAAAAAAAAATTATATGTAGTATATCGAAACAAACCAATATAATAAAACGGCAAATCTGCAAACAGAAAATACAACCTTTAACTGAATGAAATATTTTAACAATTTTTAAATATTTACATCTACTTAAATATACATTCATTCAGTTTGTTGTTATTTTTGCAATCTTAAAGACTAAACATTTCCCCCTGGATAAAATTCATTCAACAAGAATATTTTTAAAACAATATCATTATAAAATAAGAATATGTGGTATGATTCCCAACGAGACAACTATCCACCAGATTCTGAAAGAATCTGATCATTGCTTTTTACAAACCATTTGTGTTGGGGATATTCCCTCATATTGCATGATTGCAAAATAAGCACAAAAAAGTAAAAATTTCCACATATGAAATAACTATTGTTTGCTTAATGTCTAGTGGCAAATATTTCAGGACAAGAACATCTAAGAGAAATGCTTTACCAATAAGTTGATTGACCAGAATAAGCACAGGACATTAGGACAGTAACTGGAAAAAGAAAATATTGATAGAGGCAGGCTATATATGGACATTGAATACCCCCAAAATATTCGTGCAAGGCCAACTAACACCCCCCTCAGCAAGATGTTGACTACTAGACAGAAAAAGTCCAGGTGACTATACATCTATACTCCACACAAATGTCGGGAGTGAAGCAAGCAGATATCATTAAACTACCCAGACCACTCAAGCACCAATCCCCCAAAAAACAATGCAAGTACAGAAAAAAAAACTGGAAAATCTGTAAGCTGAGCTCACATATCCATAACTTACTCTCACATTGTATAGATATGGTATAGGGAAACCCCAAAAATCATATGGATGAAATAAATTATAAGGATGTGAAAAAATGCCTTTAGACACTAAAAATTCTCTAAACATTCCACATTGGTTAGAGGTATAGGGAGAGGGTTGAGATTTCACAAAAAATGTTTAACCCAACCACATTTTTGTGCCTGTCCTGTCAGAAACCTCTAGCCTTTGTTAGACTTGTGTGTTTTTAGTTTTGGTTCATTTATATTTTTCGAAGTTAACAGTGGCGTCCATTTCACTGAACTAGTATACACTATAGTTTAGGGGCCAGCTGAAGATCTTCTCCAGGTATGGGATTTTCTCCCTCTGTTGAAGGTGGCCTTCTGCTGTTTTCTGCTCTTTGGTTGGGTTGTTGTCTCTTTGAAACATTCCCCATTTCCATTCTCTATTCTATTCACTGAAATCCTGTTCTGGTTTAGTTGTGGATACAAGGTAATTAACACTTTTGTAATATGGCAAATACTTATTTGTAATCTGAACAAAAGTCAATGCAGAACCATGAAGTATGGACCACCTTACCTACTCCTGAAGGACAAAATAGATGCATTTTTTAAAAAGGAGCATGGTTTTAACAGTCCTCATGATAAGACTGTGGATGCAGATATGCACATGGATGCTGAGGTAACAAAGAATAAACAGATGTTCCTAAACTTTATTAAAATAAAAATAAGAAGATGTGGTATGATTGTCAATGAGATAACTCTCCACCAGAGATCAAATGATGTAGAAGTTTATGACTATAGCTCACTGTACGATCTTCAACAATGAGGAAAACCCATACCACATAGAAAGATATAAAATACCCCAAATATGACCAATGTAAAACAATTCAAACAAGAAAACTAACGGTCTGATTTATGTACAAAACAGTAAACGAAAAACAAATATGATATATAGCAACAAACAACAACCACTGAATTACAGGCTACTGACTTGGGACAAGTACATACAGAATGTGGCGAGTTAAACATGTTTCTGGGTGCCCAATCCTCAACTTTGTTGAAGCAAACTAAATATATTAAATAGAATCAGATACTGAAATGTCTACAAGCAAAACAGCTAAAAACTACCAATTATCCTGCATCAACCATGTACTTGTATTGCCAAAGGACAAATGATGTATGAAATTTGACCAGTTGAAGAAGTTTTATCAGAAAATAAGGCATACTAAATGCAGTTTTTATATATTAAATAATGACCTAATGCTTTATAGGTTATATAAATAAGCAAATATATGAATTATATATCTTTTTTTACAATTTCTAGTAAAGAACCATTTCAGTAGTGTTGACCACGGTATTTCCTGACAAGTTGCAAATTAAGTAATGTTGCCTCTGTTTCAAACAGATGTTTTTTTTTAATATAAAAGGAGGTATATGATATAATGACAATCAAATACATTAGGTATAATACTGTGTTTCACAATTTCACATTCTGGAGTTTCAATATCTCTGATTATGTGTCATGATAACATATTTGTTCATAAATTTACATTTAACTTTTCATGGTTGTAAAAATCAATTACCTGTCACACTTACATGTCCCTCCAAGCCCAACAAACCCCAGGTTTAACCTTTACTATTTTACATGCACATTAGGTCCGAGAACACAGTTATCGTCCTTAGATTTTCGTTGTCTACAAATATAGTCCCTAGTGTGGACAGTGTATAACTTGCAAATTTTGTTCATACACTTTCCAAATTTATTTCTTTATATTTTATGCATGAAATATTAAGTAAAGGGATGAAATTACATGTTAAAAAATTTGGGTGCTGAATCTTTATGTTAAGTAGTGATTTGGTCCAGTTCAAAAGGTCAAAACTAGTATGTCTGAAGCTGTCAAACTGAATTTTAGACCCCTTAACATAGAATTGTCAATATTTTGAGTTAGAGCTGGTAGGCTCTTCTATAATTTTGATATTATTTGTCCCAATAGTAGTACACTACACTGTAAAAATCTTTTGAGATAGAGCAGGTGCGATTTTTAATTTGAATTTGTTGTCTAAAAGAAATGCACTACGAAATAACTGTGTTCTCGGCCTAAGAGATGAATTCAGGAAATGAAGATTCTGTACTTTGGCAACTTCCTGAATGGTTTGCTGGTTTCAATTTGCCAAATTCAATAAAAGTAAAGGATTTAAATCTTTATTTGAAAGAAATTCTGTTAAAATGTCCCATTTTGGCATTATACGGCTAAAATAAGCATTTTATAGCAGTTTCCATTTTTATGCCTAAGAGGCATGCTGACTTTCTATCTGACAGATTTTTATGCTTTGATATTTGTGTTTCTATGATTAACTCAAATTCTTTTAACCATTTGTGAACTCTGAATGTAGAGAAAAGTAGATTATCACAGAAAAAATGTGCAAAATGTGTTGTAATTAGGAACTGGTCGAACGGCCTGTTTGATGTATGTGAAATGTGAAGAGCTTTGTACATAAAATTTGTAGTCCATCATAAATATTTCACTAAATCTGTAAAAAAAGCACTTGACAATGATCTGTGCACCTTATCCATTTCATATACTACCTTTATTTTCTTCTGTAGGATAGCATGTGGTTCAAATATATGCCAGTTAAGACTAAAACTACATGCAAGTTTTCCATTGAAAAGTGAAAAAACTGTGCATCAGACCATACTGTCTGCAAAAAAAGTTGAATGCAAGAGTCCTTTTGCAATTAGACTTCTTGTATCATGACATCTTAGCATAGAAATGAGCAAAAAGTAACAAATTTCCATTTCTTATAGCTTCTGTATGCATTTTATATGTAAATATGTGCTACGGCCTAAATTGACTCTAAATAATGTTCAGTCTTGCATGACCTAAGACCATTTTATACTCATGTGGTATGCTTTTGTAACTTTTCTTTCAATTTAAAGTACATTTAATATATATGGAAGAATAATTTATGGTAAAAACCTTCAAAACTTCAAATTGGTTGGAAAAATGCATGTTTATGTAAGGCTCCCTTAATTCGAAAATCTCAATTTTCAGGCACAGGCTCATATAAATTTGACTTTTGAATAATTGTAATAAATCTGATAAATCAAATGAGTGTTCAGTTGCTTTTAATACCTCATATATTATATCTAAGAGCATTTAAAAAGCAAATTTTGCAATATTTAAATTTTAAAGCCCAAATCTTGATAGTTGAAATTATTTGATTTAAACATCAAAATTAAACATCCAAATTTCAATATTAAAATAGCCATAGTTTCTATGATATATATCCTATGGCCATGAAACTTGGCCAACTATCTTATAATTCCCTAAGATTAGGTCATGCAAAGTTTAATTAGAATCGGTCAAGTCTTTCTATACTATTAGGTCCGAGAACACAGTTATCGTCCTTAGATTTTCGTTGTCTACAAATATAGTCCCTAGTGTGGACAGTGTATAACTTGCAAATTTTGTTCATACACTTTCCAAATTTATTTCTTTATATTTTATGCATGAAATATTAAGTAAAGGGATGAAATTACATGTTAAAAATTTGGGTGCTGAATCTTTATGTTAAGTAGTGATTTGGTCCAGTTCAAAAGGTCAAAAACTAGTATGTCTGAAGCTGTCAAACTGAATTTTAGACCCCTTAACATAGAATTGTCAATATTTTGAGTTAGAGCTGGTAGGCTCTTCTATAATTTTGATATTATTTGTCCCAATAGTAGTACACTACACTGTAAAAATCTTTTGAGATAGAGCAGGTGCGATTTTTTAATTTGAATTTGTTGTCTAAAAGAAATGCACTACTAAATAACTGTGTTCCCGGCCATTATACATGATGATCAATTTAATTGGCTAATTAATGGAACATTTCTGCTGGTAATTCAGTAATCATTAAATCTTTAAAGGAATCAATAAAAGGCTAAATAAATTGCAGGTAAATTGAACTATAATTAACCTGTCAATGTCTGGGTCTGATAGTTTACAAAATCAAATAATGGTGTTACAGACTTACCTAGGAGGAACTTTTATATACAAATAATGGTAATGGACTTACTTTTGAACCTCTCTCACACACACTGAGGGTTCATCCCCCAAAATAAGTCCAGTATATTACAACTGCATTTCATGCTATCAAAATGGATCCTCATACTCAAAGCCATCAATTTGTTATATTATGTATGGGTTTGTAAAAAAAACAACATTCTACTGGCATTTTGATCATGTCATATTTTTCTCAGTATTTCTTGAAATGATTTCATAATACCGTATGCAAATAACAAACCCACTGTCACTATCTAGGTAACATTCAAAACCATGTGCCATAAACTGAGTCTTTAATTTTGGTAAAGAAAAATGACACATTTTAAAAACATTGACAAGATTAAACATGCATTACTGCATATATATGGAATCCTATTTCTAAAGCTTCTATACAATGTTGTTGTCAATAGAACTTGTGGGTAACATCAAAGATGGTAATAACTACAGTTAAAAATATCCATTTAATGATAAATCTTATAGTCTTAATCTATAACATGTCGTTTAAATCACAAATCTAATACAATGTATGCTGTGCAACAGCTATTTATTAGATTCACCCCCACAATTGGAAATTATCCTTTCATGATACTTCATTGGACATAAATACAATTAACCTGGAAATTAGATTATTATGAAAATGCTTTTAGGGATATAAATTGTATTATTATATGACTATGAAATTCCTGTGTTCTCATTGGCTAAACATGCTAAAAGCAGAGAATCTTCTTTTGTAAAACGTCATATTCACCGCAGCGCTGGAAAACTTGCAAGAGGTTAATATAAGATTTAAATCAGCTAACATGTACCTAAATTTAGATATCCTAAGGCAACATCAATGACGTAGGTTTATGAAGTCATGCAAATTCTAGTTTTTTTTTTTTTTTTATCATTTTGAGTTTTCTAACTTTGTTTAGGTTGGGAAGGGGGAGTGAAACAAACATGATAAATGTAAAATGTTGTCATGAAACCGTTTTTGATTTTGGTGTACTCTTCAAACTGTTATAAAATTTGAAAGAAGCCGTTTTTAAAATAGGCACTTAATTTTTAGTGCATTTGGGGACTAGTATGACAAACTGAATACTTAGTGACCTCTTTAATAAAAGTCATCCTTTAAAAGTACATAAACGTAATGATTTTGAAGGCAAAATATTAGTGTTGGCATATCAATTTAAATATGTTAAACAATAATAACTTAATTCAAAAATGAAAAGTATAAGATGTTGACAGAGTAGCATGTATTGATTAATAACCATTGATGACAAAAGATGTCAAGTGAATGACTTAATATGAACTTTCAATAAGTGATCTGTTCAGCCGTAAGCCTGTCCCTGTTGAGCCACAAGTGAACTAGATGTACAATGAACCCATAATTATCTGACATAACAATAAACAGCTTAGAAATAAGCTTATAAAGGCATGTTTTACCTCAATATTGATTTAACATAAGTCATCAATAAAACCATGCCAAGAAATCATAAAGCTTGGAATAACTTTGCTGTGGAATTACAAATTTTTCTAATACAGAGAGGACTAAGTGACATAAAAATAGAAAACCGTTATGTAATATAACAGCTCATACCACCTGCGACAAATTATAAACAGAGACATGGTGTATAATATGAATTGTAATTACAATCTGAACAACTATAGGGCTTATAATTAGTCATTTTTAATTAATGCATACAAATTTAGTATGCACAGTATCTTTATTTTTTCAATTTTCAACAATTTAATTTTGATTAATAATCAAAAGGCATAAATGAATAATTCACAATTTAAGAAAAACAAACATGTACAGCAAATACAGAATATGCAGAATTCCAAATCCATATATATAATTCTATGTTTTTATGGTATTTATTGTGCTTATTCCAGATGTACATGTATATAATATAACATGTATTATTATCTGTTTTTTAACAAAAAAGCAAATGAAAGAGAAAGTTAATCATCTGTCAGTTTAACAACTAAATTGATTGGAAGTTACAACTACCTTTGACAATTAATTAAAGGACCAGAACTGCAATCCTCTGAAATTCAACTATTCCGATCAGATTCAAGATAGGAACGTTTCAAAAAGTGTTTAGGTATTTTTCTAGGAAAAGAGAAGGTTTTATAAGGTCATTTTGCATGTTTTGTGCCCCAATGAGTTTTAAATTAATTGTAATTCTGTCAAATTACATACTTTTGGTGCTCACAAATCAGATATCAGTGATATCCATATGATGAAAAGGAGAAGTGGGATATATATGTCCATGTGACAACAACGCAACTACAAATCAACAAAAACACAGTCAGAGTAACATGCTTGCTTTAGGCCAACAAACTTCTTGCATTTAAGGAAAACTGCAAAAACTTCCAAAGTTGTTTCATTCTGAGATCATCCTACCAATATTTGGATACATGTATGAGCAATAGACGAAAAAAGACATTTTGTTGAATATCTTTTTTGGTAAGACTGCTTCCCATACATGTATTTAATAATTTTAACAATAATTATACTGTGGAGTGTGGAATCATTATTATTTGTGAGTTACCAGTTTTGGTGGATTCCGTGGGTAGAGATTAACCACAAGTAACAAGAAATGAACAGTCAAATTCACTGCAAACCAGGTTTTTATTTTGAGGGTTACCATTGTATAACTTAAAGAGGGCAGATAGTATGAATGAAAGTGATGTACTCTAATGTATGAGGGTTTCAGGCTTGTTTGACCTGCCACATTCTGTGCCTATTTTCCAATCTATCAATTGCAAGGATCACATGTCCTGAACTGTAAAAGTGAAAATAGTCAATATTGAAATACACATCATTTTGTCATTAGTAACAACATATTAAATTTTGAAAAGCATTGGTTGAACAGTTCATAAGTTATTGCAAGAAACTTGTTGGCAGCCTGCAGCCCACTGCCAACAATACTTTTAGTAACCAGATTTTTCCTTCAGAAAACAGGATAAAATGTTCAACAAGAATCAATTTTCTATAGGCTTGTTTGCAGACTTTGACAAATCCCCAAAATTCATCAATCCATGAAAATTGGTACCAAAGTGAATCCACAGTAAGTAAAATGGCCATTTTGGGTCAAAGAAGGAATGATAAGGGTCACTAGTTGAACCCCCAAAATTAGTAATAAAACTATCATAAATCTATCAAATAACACCCTTCAGATCTTCACAAGACATTAGTCTGTAAGACATAATGGGCTTTAATCATTGTTGAAGGCGATATTGGTGACCTGTACTTGTTCACATCTTTGTCCATTGGTTTTTGTGGACAGCTGTTTCATTGGCAGTCATGTAACCACGTTTCCTTTTTTTTGATTTGCTTGATCCAAAAATCTTTGTTTCAAATTTTGAAGATCAAAACAATGCAAAATACGAATTTCAATTGGTATTGGTTAAGAAGTCCATAAAAATTACCAACTCATATTTTTAAAATGAGATATGAATCATGATCTCACTTTTTGTCATGCAGTGTACATATTCCAAGTGAGATCAATACCACCTAGACAGTTTAAACAATTGCAAATGCAAATATAGATTTTTTCAAAGATTTGCAAACTATAATATATAAAATGTAATTCATGAGTACCCCAGTATTTAAGTTTCATCAAATAAAATAGATCATATAATATTACAACATTGAAAGAAATTTTTCAAGGGAAAAAAAAAATATTTTCAATTTGAAATACATTTTTATGTTCATTTGATTAACAGGGGGAAGCACTCCATGTGATAAATGCATTAGGTGGATTTATGCACTTTATTGCTGAGAAAGAAAATAAAATGCTCCACTGGGCTCAGCTTGATACGACCGCAGAGGTCGAACCCTGAACAGTTGAGGCAAGTATGGACACAACATTCAAGCTTGATACAGCACTGAATTTGGATTGTGATTAAATATTTGACACAGCATAGGTTTCTGACACAGAATGAATGTGGTCTAAGAACTTAAAAATTTTTAATTTACCTATTCAAACCATATCATTATTATTTGCTTTTATATAAAAATCAGAAATAACCAATTTAAAATGGAAAATTTTAAAGAAAAAAAAATTCACCCTCAAATTATTTGAACCCCCTTATGATTCATCACCCCAAACTCAATCCCAGCCTTCCCTTTGTGGTATGGTACCTTGCAGTACAATTTCAGAGAGATCCGTACACTTGAACACAAGTTATTGTCTGGAAACTAGAAAAATGCTTGTTTTTGGCCCCAAATTCCTAAACGTTTAGGGCACTTACCCCCAAACTCAAACCCAGCTTTCCCTTTGTGATATGGAACCTTGTAGTACAATTTCATTAAGATCCATACACTTACATGTACACACAAGTTATTGTCCTGAAACTGGAAAAATGCTTGTTTTTTTGTCCCTTTTTGGCCCCCTAATTCCTAAAATTTTGAGGCAATTACCCCCAAAATCAATCCTAGCCTTCCCTAAGTGGTATGGTACCTTGCAGTACAATTTCAGAGAGATCCATACACTTGAACACAAGTTATTGTCTGGAAACTAGAAAAATGCTTATTTTGAGCCCCTTTTTGGCCCCTTATTCCTAAACGTTTAGGGCAATTACCCCAAACTCAATTCAAGCTTTCCCTTTGTGATATGGAACCTTGTAGTACAATTTCAGAAAGATCCATACACTTACACACAAGTTATTGTCATGAAACTAGAAAAATGCTTGTTTTTTGTCCCTTTTTTTGGCCCCTAATTCCTAAAATTTTGAGGCAATTACCCCCAAAATCAATCCCAGCATTCCCTTTGTGATATGGAACCTTGTGGTACAATGTCAGAGAGATCCATACACTAACACACAAGTTATGTCTGGAAGTTACAAAAATGCTTATTTTTGGCCCCTTTTTGGCCCCTTATTCCTTAACTGTTGGTACTATAACCCCCAAAATCAATCCCAACCTTCCTTTTGTTGTATTGAACCTTATGGTCAAATTTCATAGAGATCCATTCACTTAAACTAAAGTTAGAGTGCGAAAACCAATATGTCTTCGGACGACGCCAACGTCATACCTATATACGACCGCAAAATTTTTTTGCGGTCATATAAAAATGAATGGTGACCTTCATTTTCCCTCTTATTTCCTCAAAGAACTTATAGAAAACTACATGTATTTTCAAATTTTTTTTTCATTTCTTTCTCTTCACATAACCAGTATTATGTATTTCTCTAGATATATCTTGTACATCTATACATAAATCTGTATAGGATAAGAATGCAGCCAGTAAACCTTTCTAATATTTTTAAAATGCATATCTTTACATACATAATCTACAGAATATTTGTCATTTTCTACCCGACAGTAATTTTGTTGTTCTTGCTGAAAATACTTGCTTCTGGCTCATAACTCTTAAATAATGTAAACAGAACATTCAAGTCATATTAATTTTAATAAACAGATGTGTGACATTCAGTATTAACATACCTTAATAACAGTTCTTTTGGGAGTTTCTTATTTATTGGAGCATCATCATCACTAGTGGATATATTGGAAACCTAAAATAAATAATTTCACTCATCAATGCAAATCAGACAACAAATGTATAGACATGAGAGCACTTAAAATGCTATTTTCCATATAATCTACATTTCCTAGGGGAATTAAACTCTAGTAAAAATACTTGATTGGTTCTAATTTTCCAAATTTATCAAAGAAATAGCTGATATAACCCTATGACATAAATTTCATATAAAAATCTGACAAGAATTGTAGAAATGAGAGTGCTTACAAAGATTGGACAGATCAACAGATAGACTCAGTTATTTCTATGTTCAAGCTCTTTGTTGATTTGGGGACAACAACAAAAAAAATCGAAGGTTTTATAATTTATCAATTGGTACATTGGTAGTAAAAGTTGATACAAGTAAAGCTCAGCATCATGACTGGTAGGTACTCAATATAATACATTAATGAACTTTATAAATTTGGTGCATCGTAAGGAATTTTCTGGATATACTTTCATCAGGAACCCTCAAATCAAAAGTTTGACAGCTGAGATTGTATAAGTATTCCAGTAGGCAAGGAGCTAAATGATCAAAAGGGACATCGAAAAAATAGCCAAATCCATCTATGACCAACTGAGGGAGTAAGAACCTTAGTTTCTTAATGATTTCTAAATTTATCAGCAGAGAATTAAAGAAATTTTTTTACAAATCATATCAACACTACTAAGACTACTGAGCTGTTGATACTCTGAGTCAAAGATTATCAGTCTACCTGCAGCAGAATCAACCCAGTAAGAAGATAAATGAAATCAACAGTTTACAAATTTGGTGCATTGGTGCATCCTAAGTCCTTTTCTGGATTTACTTTCACCAGGAATGCTCAAAACCAGAAATTTAAAAGCCAAGGATGTGTAAGTTATTGATTACATAATGAACTTTATGATCAAAAGGACCTTAAAGAATAGCAAAATCAATTCAATGTCAACTTTGCCTGAGGGCAGTTGGAACCTTAGTTTCTTAATTGTTGAAAAAAAAATTCAAGAAGGTATGTTATAAATCTTGTCAGTACAAGATCACTGACCACTGAGCTGATGATACATCCCATTGTACCCTCTGGGACATGCAGTTCACCTGCATCTATCGACCCAGTGCTAGTAAGTGATAATGACACTTTGTAAATTTGGTGTGTCAGAAGCCCTTTTTTAAACAAGAGTGCACACGCTGAAATGTCTCGCCTGCTTTACTAACCATTGATTTTATGTTGAAAGTCTTAAAGATAAAGGTTTTACTAAAAGCATTACAGAAACTTAACATTTTTAAAAATCTATGACAATGAGGTCAAGGTCAGATAAATTGTGTCAGACAGACATATACACCTTACAACTTTTTTATACACCAAATATAGCTGACTTATTGCTATTAGTATTTGAAAAACAGACCAAAACACAATATCTTAACATTGACCATTGAACCATAAAAATGAGGTCAAGGTCAGATGATACCTTCCAGACAGACATGTACACCTTAGCTTACAATCATTCCCTAAACCAAATATAGTTGACCTATTGCTTATAGTACTTGAAAAACAGACCAAAACACAAAAAATTAACATTGACCAATGAACAAGAAAATGAGGTCAAGGTCAGATGATACCTTCAAGTCAGACTTGTACACCTTACAATCATTCCATACACAAAGTGACAAAATATATCTAACCTATTGCTTATAGTACTTAAAAAACAGACCAAAACACAAAAACTTAACATTGACCAATAAACCATGAAAATGAGGTCAAGGTAAGATGAAACCTGCCAGACTGACATGTACCCATTACAATCATTCCATACACCAAATATAGTTGACCTATGGTACTGCTTATAGTATTTGAGAAACGGACCTAATCATGTAACTTTAACCTTGATCACTGATCCATTAAATGAGGTCGAGGTCAGGTGAACTCTGTCTGAGGGACATGTAGACGTTGCAAGGAACCCATACACAAAATATAGTTATCCCATTACTCATAATAACTGAGAAATTCACATTACAAAAAAAAAATCTTTTTTTTTCAAGCTGTCGCTGAACCATGAAAATGAGTTCAAGGACAATGGACATATGATTGACGGAAACCTTGTAACATAAGGTATCTGCATACAAGATATGAAGCATCCAGGTATTCTACCTTCTGAAATATTAAGCTTTATACAAATACTTTACGCCGCCGGATAGTAATACCTATGTCTTGCATACTGCGACTTTCATCGCAGGCAAGACAAAAATTTGGAAGCCAAGGATGTAAAGGTGCTTGAATGCATGCATGCATTGCTACTGACTTTTATTGTTTGTTCTTAGGTTGTACTGTTACACCACTGTCCTAGGAAAGGGAGGGTTGAGCGCTCAAAAGCATGTTAACCCCTCCACATTCTTTGTGTGATTTCCCAGGTCAGGAGCCTGCAGTGCAGTGGTTGTTGTTGGTTTTTGTCTGTTAAATTGTTTTTAAATTGTTTTGTTATAAATAAAGCTGTTATTTTTCTTTAATGACTTGTTTTGTTTCACCTTTATCAATTATCATGTCTGGGCTTTTTATAGCCCACTATATGGTATAGGTTTTCTCATTGCTGACGGCTGTACGGTTGCCCATAATTGCTTACATCCACTTCATTTGATGATGATGATGGATGGCTGCTTAACGTCCAGCGGCAAATTAATATGCATATTCAGGAACATGTAAATGTAATATTAATATTTACCCTGCGTTGTATAGACTGACATGCTGAGCCCGATTTTAAACGTGCTAGTTCACAAGGTAACAGTCCACAGGAAGACATGTCACCTTACCCTGACACATTATTCTGACTCATAGCCGACCAGTCTTTCGCCTTACTCCTGTATGCCGAGTGATTACCGGAGAAGCAGAAAATACCAATTTTAAAGTCTTTGGTTTGACCAGGCCAGGGTTCGAACCCATGACCTCCCGCACTCAAGGTGAACATGCTACATTTGTACCACGAGACCACCAAGGCGGGGTCCCACTTCAACTGAACTCTGGTGGATAGTTGTCTTATTGGCAATCACACCACATCTCCTTATTTTTATAATGAAGAGCTTCATGATATATTGTTGTAGTGTTTCCATTGAAATCTTCAGTATTTTTACAGAACTCGCAATTCTTCAGATTCATAGGGATATGTGACTTCTCTTTTTGAAACTGATAGGGAGAAGTGGTGATACTTAAAGACAAGTGCTTTTTTTATCACAACGCTCTTATCAATGTTTGTTTTTTACCATGATATATCTGCATCCTACAATTATATGTACATGTATTTAATTGAGACAACTTTAGTTTTATTGTACAAAATTCTTTAGTTTTATTGTACAAATCCTATACTATTTCATGCTTGAATATATCATTAATATTACAGATAGGCAGATTTTATTGTTTATCATATTTATTTCATTATAGAATATCCAAAATTATCATTATCACCCGGGGCAACCTGTTCCTGGCGTTTATAGTTCTTACTCTGTTGACAGTACATATACATGTAGTGCTCCTAAAACTTCAAATGCATTATGAACCAATGGTCAAGAGATTTTTCCTCACTATTTTAGTCTATTTGTTAGGGCTTTAAAAAATCACGATAGTTTTAAAATCAAGTCATCTCATAAATGAACTTGTATCATCAATTTGACAGATCAACAACAAAAAATAAGTTTGTACCCATTTTTGTAGACATGCAGGGCAATAGTTTAAAATTCAAACGATTTTAATAAAGTAACTAACTTGCTACATGTAATACCTTCTCAAGAGGTACTAGTGTTATATGGCATGAAATAATGTTGCGTTTTACGATAAAGAGTCAAATCTTCTACTCGTCTAAAACGGGTGTGCAGATTTCACATGTAAAACTTCTAAAAATGTTTTTTCCTTATTAAGTTTAAAGTTAAATTTTTAATCTTTAATGCCACAACAGTTCCTGAAACAAAGTAATTAAATTATGCAGTTAATTGTCTGAACTTGATCGTTGTAGTCTCCTGTAAGGTGAGTGTAATGTACATTTTACCTATACAAGTGATAAGTGGGTCTCAGCGCGACTCGTGAAAGTCAAATTATTGTGCTTGAAAACGAGAAACGTGAAATTTCATGTGTTATCATTACAATAATAAGTGGGAAGTGGGATATGGGAATCTGACAAAGCAATGTGTTGGGTCCTGGATCAGACCCCCAATTGGGGAATAGCCTGATATCCCCAGGGCATTAAAACTGTAAGTAGGACCTTTCGAATATAATACACAAGAGTTATGAAATTACAGGCAATGGATTTTAATAGCACACAAAAATGGTGGCGCCTAGTGAATCAAAATTGAATTTTGATTTCACGTCAACCTTGGCACCATTATTTTAACGATGGCAGGTTTTATAGTGGAGATTATTTGATGGTGGCAGCAGATGAATTAACAATGGCAGTGCACCATCATACAAAGTCCATGTAGATCTCTGATATATTTGTAATGATTATGCATACCAAGTTTGAAAACACTGAGCATGTTGTTTAGTCTGACTTCCCTTAAGTTGTATCTATATAAATATTTCATGTTGCACGCTTTATAATGGTCAAGTTCTAGGACCAGCAAAAATGTTTCTTTCTATAGTAAAGAGCAATTTAAGGAATATTCATAACAAGAGGTCTTGTCTTTGTTACATGTTCCTCTATAAAGTTTATAAATCATATGATAAAACATTTCTTCTTTTTTACATATTTTCTTGAAAAGGACATATCAGTGACTTCAAATTCAATGAAATTGTAATCAAACATATTATTTCTTGTTACAAATGTAGCTGTCTATTGTCCATTTGATGGACCAGGAAACACGTGTTTCTTTGTTTAGAAGTAAGCACTTGACAGCTCAAAGCCTTGTGACAATGTTCAGTCTCTTCACTCAACCGGAAGATATACGTTAGCAAAGAAATATTGACATCAAGAGTTCTCGTTGTCAGTAACCTTAAATCTTAATCGTCATTGAAGTTGTTAGAAAATATACAACTGATTGTATCCCGATTATTTCATGGCAACGTTTTTTCATTTGTTGGTTGTCACAAATCAGCTGATTTCGACAACATCCAGTCTTCTAATTCAGTTTTATCTCGCAAATGCTTACTATTTATTCCATACCCACCTCTGATCGACTTTTTACATGATGATTGAAGCTGTTGTGGTTATTCATCACGCCAAACCATTAATAATGGTTTTTGCTGTATATATTTTCATCAGGAGAGGAACGATCGAACAAAAGAGAAATAATAACAAATCATCTTCCGAAGGCTGATAAAAGGGGCTTTCTGATTGGATCATTGTAATGACGTAATTGATGTCAACATAACAGGTGCTCGATGCAGACGAAATTTTCTTACATTTGCTTTAATTCGCGGACTGTTTAGAGTTCCAATAGTAGTATCTTGATTTTGATTTTCAAAGAAAAACTGATTTTCATTTATTTTGAAAATTATAAATAATGTGTTTGCTGACAGTCTTATAACCAATCAAAAAAGCTAATACACTTTGCGTCTTGAACATGATATATATATATATATATTTAAATAAGATCCATTTATTACATCGGTGATCCGTTTATTTGTCAATCGCCAATAGCAGTCAGCAGGGTTTAAGAACACTTGTTGTTCGACCTGTTAGTCAAATGCGTTTTGTTAAAATATACTTTTTCACGGTTTTGGTCTTTTCAAGAAAATGTTGTTTGTGCTGTATTTAGACCCTCTAACAAGAAATTTGTTTTGCATGCATACGTATAAAATTTGCGGTTTTTATCCAACGCAATCATAGGTTTGAACGTTGTTTTCAATTTAGACTTGTTTATATTTTTTCGTTTGGGCTTGTATTATATTTGCCTTCGGGTTTATATGATCCGTTCATCCTATTTTAACTCCTCAAAATTCAAGAGTCTATCCTAAATTGAGGTAAATTGTATGGCTTTCCAAATACCGTTTCGATTCCTAACATCACTGAAGAGACATTAATTGTCGAAATCCGGATATGGTGTACAAAAACCTTTGCACCTTTTGTTTGCGGTATATCATCTTTTCCGCAAGTTTATTGTTTTCTGTATAGTATTAAATTTTTAAATAAGATCCATTTATTACATCGGTGATCCGTTTATTTGGCAATCGCCAATGGCAGTCAGCAGGGTTTAAGAATATTTGTTGTTCGACCTGTTAGTCAAATGCGTTTTGTTAAAATATACCTTTTCACTTTTTTGGTCTTTTGGAAAATGTTGTTTGTGCTGTATTTAGACCCTCTAACAAGAAATTTGTTTTGCATGCACACGTATAAAATTGCGGTTTTATCCAACGCAATCATAGGTTTGAACGTTGTTTTCAATTTAGACTTGTTTATATTTTTTCGTTTGGGCTTGTATTATATTTGCCTTCGGGTTTATATGATCCGTTCATCCTATTTTGACTCCTCAAAATTCAAGAGTCTATCCTAAATTGAGGTAAATTGTATGGCTTTCCAAATACCGTTTCGATTCCTAACATCACTGAAGAGACATTAATTGTCGAAATCCGGATATGGTGTACAAAAACCTTTGCACCTTTTGTTTGAGGTATATCATCTTTTCCGCAAGTTTATTGTTTTCTGTATAGTATTAAATTTTTAAATAAGATCCATTTATTACATCGGTGATCCGTTTATTTGGCAATCGCCAATGGCAGTCAGCAGGGTTTAAGAACATTTGTTGTTCGACCTGTTAGTCAAATGCGTTTTGTTAAAATATACTTTTTCACTTTTTTGGTCTTTTGGAAAATGTTGTTTGTGCTGTATTTAGACCCCTCTAACAAGAAATTTGTTTTGCATGCACACGTATAAAAATTTCGGTTTTTATCCAACGCAATCATAGGTTTGAACGTTGTTTTCAATTTAGACTTATATATTCTTGTAAAAAATGAAAACAACAGTTTATAAATTTATAAATTTCATGCGTCCGAAACGCTTTTCTCGAAAAGTCGTATATTAAAACGGCCAAGGATGTACAAGAACCGAAACAGTTTTTATTAGTTATCTTTATTTAAAGTCGGGTTTCATATCTACACAATAACAAGGAACATGAGCTCTTAAGAGCTCTTTAACCGACTGATATTAATAAACAAAACATACATGTAATAACATCAGATTCATATACAACACAAACATACAGACAGTACATACATGTATTAATCATGTTAAAACATAGATAGCACATGCAAAATAAAAGCTAAGCAAGATATATATTAAAACAAATGTCAAATATCAGCACATAGTAACACACAATATGTGTATCCAAGTAGCACATACAAAATTAAACACTATAAAGCACAAGCAAAAGACTGCAAGCAGCTGCAGCACAGGTAATGCATAAGCAAAGCAAATAATAAATAAAAATAACTGCAAAAAATAAAAAACATAAAACAAACAGCAGGCTTCAAGGTCAAGTCATGTGGCAGCAAGGAGTTACATTATTTACAAGAACTGCAGGTACAACTTTCTGAAAAACACCAGGTGGAGATAAAATTTTTGAACTGGCCGAAAGTTGATAAGCTCCTTGCCTCATTTGGCAAGGAGTTCCAGAGTCTTGCTGCCTCATAACTAAAGCTTTTCTTACCATACCTTGTTGTTTTTGGCCGTGGTATATCCGCTATGCCTTTGTACCTGAAGTTATATGAATTTTCTTTAATGTTTATTAAATTATGTAGGAATTCTGGACTTGTTTTATTAATTATTTTATAAGTCTCTAATGCCATGGTTCTCATTCTTCTGATTTTTAGTGCTGGTAGCTTAGACTGTTCAAGAAGTGTATCGTAAGAATTTTTGTAGTCATCATAAATGAATCTGAGTGCTCTTTCTTGTATTTTTTCTATTTTCTTTGTGTTTTGTTCACTGCAGAAGTGCCATGTGAGAGGACAGTAGCTGAGGTTTGACAAGATAAATGAGTGGTATATTGTAAGTTTAGAAAGTCTGGTCAGATGCGTGCCGATTCTTTTTAGTACGTTTAGTTGTCGTGCGGCTTTTTTACATATATTTGAAATGTGAGTGTTGAAATCCAGTTTAAACTCTATTTTTACACCTAGAAGTTTCACCTCATCGTCACATTTTATGTTGAATCCATTTAGGTTGAAGACCATATTTTGAGTGTGTGTTTTTTTACCTATGGCAATTGCCTTGAATTTTTCTGGGTTTGCCTGCATTTTGTTGAAAGAGAACCATGATATTAGGGAGTTACTATCTTCCTCTAAAGGTTTTATTACTGATTCCAAAGTAGTACATGATTTAGAGAGGGTGTTATCATCAGCATTGTTATATAAATCACAGTGTTTGACAAACAGAAAGATGTCATTTATGAATACATTAAATAACACAGGGCCTATTGTATCTTCTTTTGAGGCGGGATGTTTAGAGACATACACACGTTAATTGTTATCTCTAAAGAAGTAGCTCCTCACTATCCTTCTACCTGTCGATACATTTATTTTTGGCATTGCACAAGTCATGTCTTCTCTGACTGTTCATGACGTTAAAATACTAAATCCCTGGGATGTGTTTTAGTTGATTTTAGTCTCTGATGCATGATTTTTTATTATTAATTGTTTTTGGCTTTTAACTAGCTGTCAGTAACTACGAGTACTCTCAAATCGTACTTTCTTGTTAATTCGACCTGTTGATACTATTTGTAATACTTTTTTGTTATTTTATGTTATTATGGATCTTGTCTTTATACCAGCTTTGATTGTTTGGAATATCTACTAATTTTCACTTCTTCATACTACATTTGTATGAACATCTAGATTATTCTCCTTAAATCTGTACAGGGAAGTTTCAGCTAGCTCTAATTGTATAGTTTTATTGTTGATATTCACCCCTTATGTATCTAGTGTTAAATTAGGTATTTATATGACAGACCTTTCTTGGTATTCCTAATTATTGGAAGATTTTATATAGACAGAAGTAGTATACCTAAAACGACAAAGTTATTTTTCATTTACCTGTATATATTATGAAAACCGGTTTTTTTTCAAGAGTGATTATTTTCGAAGGGTTAAATATTTCGCGGTGGTGTCTTGCCATGGCTTTGTTTGGACTTGTTTGTTTGCCTTTTGGCCTTGAATGTTTGTCTCTAATATTTTATTAACTATGTAATATATTCAGGTATCACAGATCAAATTTATTCGTTCATAGTGTGTTAATTTACGTTTTTAGATTGAGTTAAGCCTTCCAATTGATATTTTATCGTGTGTTTTTCTATGTTGTGATGTTATACTATTGTTTCAGAAAAAGGGAGAAGGTTTGGTACCATTAAAACGTTTAATCCCGCTGCAAATGTTTGCACCTGTCCTAAGTCAGGAATCTGATGTACAGTAGTTGTCGTTTGTTTATGTAATTTATACGTGTTTCTCGTTTCTCGTTTTTTATATAGACTAGACCGTTGGTTTTCCCGTTTGAATGGTTTTACACTAGTAATTTTGGGGACCTTTATAGCTTGTTGTTCGGTGTGAGCCAAGGCTCCGTGTTGAAGGCCGTACATTGACCTATAATGGTTTACTTTTATAAATTGTTATTTGGATGGAGAGTTGTCTCATTGGCACTCACACCACATCTTCCTATATCTACCTAATATAGATCTCTGAGGAACACCTTTATAGATATCTTGCATTTGACTGATACTCTGTCCTATTTTTACACACTGTTTTCTTGTCGTCAGATAACTTTTGAGCAATTCAAGAGCAGATGGACTAAGCCCATATTTTTCCAATTTACAAAGAAGTAGATCATGTGGTAGACAGTCAAAAGCTTTACTGAGATCCATCAATATTGCTGCTAAGTATTTATTATTATCCAGTGCCTTTTTCCAATCTTCCAAAATTTTAAGTAATGTTGACTGACAGCCATAGCCTGATCGAAAAGCCGCAAGGAAATGGTCGAAAATATCATCAAAGTATTTAGTAAGTTGATCTTCTATGGCTGTTTCAAAATTTTAGATATAGCAGGTAGAACACTAACTAGTTGACGAGCTGTATGACCAAAAAGGACCTATATAAAACTAAAATCCAAACCATCTAAGGTCAACTTTGCCTAAGGGAGATGAAACCTTAGTTTCTTAATTAATTTCAAAATTTATAAACGGACACTTTAAAAAGGTTTGTTACAAACCATGTCAGTACCAACTGACAACTGAGTGGTGATACCCTCGGGGACTGATAGTCAACCAGCAGCGGTATCGACCCAGTGCTGTCAAAAATGAAAATAACACTATGTTCTAATTGTTTTAACCAAAATCCCGTCCTTTTCTTCGAATGTGACCTACCGAATTAGACTTATCAACGGGTTTAGGGGCTATGGATTTTTGGAAAAAAATTTGTTTCAGTTTTGGAGAAAAAACAATTTGTTTTGACCCTGAGAAAAAAATTGTTTGTTTCACCCTCAGCTGCCACTATATGTAATGCTAAAATTGAAAGAAAAAATTGTTTTCGACTTGTCGCCCAAAAATAGATTGTTTTTCGCCGAAGGCAAAAAAAAGTTTGTCCAGAAAAAATCCATAACCCCCGCCCCAGAAAATCAAATGGTTGCTGCCTAAGAACACGCATGAAACTATGATCCAGCGAATTTTAAAAGAAAACATTGAAAGGCTTTTAAAAAATGGCCCTGATGTGCAATAAAGCTACCAGGATACATTTGTCATACCCCCTCTTTCAGATGACGGGATCCAGGATTTTGAAAAGGGAGTGTCAAACTAGTCAACGTTTGGGGTGGGACGTGGAAAAAAATCTATGCATATGTATCTGCATAAGGGTGCCCTGGTCCATTGGTCCCCTCTAAATCCACCTCAACTTGATTTTCATTTGCTGAGGGTGAATGTGCTTCCTCTAAGAGTAAAAAAGAGGATGTGGTATGATTGCCTATGAGACAACTTTCAACCAGAGACCAAACTACGTATAAATTAGCAACCATAGGTCACCGTAAGGCCTTCGCAAAGAGAAAAACACATACTCCATAGCGAGCTATAAAAGGCTTCGACCTGATAATAGTTATAAAGGTACCAGGCTTATAATTTGATACGCCAGACGCACGTTTCGTCTACATCAGACTCATCAGTGACGCTCAGATAAAAATAGTTAGAAAGCCAAAACAAGTACAAAGTTGGAAGAGCATTGAGGACCCAAAATTCCAAAAAGTTGTGCCAAATACGACTAAGGTAATCTATGCCTGGGATAAGAAAATCCTCAGTAGTATTTCGAATAATTCATACTTTTGCAAACAGTAAATTTATAAAACTGACCATATAATTGATATTCATGTCAACACCGAAGTGCTGACTACTGGGCTGGTGATACCCTCGGGGACGAATCGTCCACCAGCAGTGGCATCGACCCAGTGGTGTAAATAGTTATAAAGGTACCAGGTTTATAATTTGATACGCCAGACTCGCGTTTCGTCTAAATAAGACTCATCAGTGACGCTCAGATCAAAATAGTTAGAAAGCCAAAACAAGTACAAAATGATGTAAAATAATTCAAACGAGAAAACTAACGGCCTGATTTATGCACAAAACAATAAATTAAATACAAAATATGATATATAGCAACAAACGACAACCACTGAATTACAGGCTCCTGACTTCTGATAGGCACCGACTTAATGTAGCGGGTTAAACATGTTTGCGGCGTCCAACCAGTCCCTAACCTAAGACAGTTGTATAACAGCGCAACATAAGAACAAACTATATTGTCAGATCGAAACAAAGCACTCGCACAACAAAAACACAACTAAAAAAAAGACTTAAAATAAGTCATAAAGTACCAATCTAAGAGTACTCCCCGTTACCAAAAGCGAGCCCAAAACCAATAACAACTAATAAAAAAAATCTTGTATCCAAGACTTATAAAAACCCGGTATATCAACCAGCATACATCTAATCAGTTTATGTAAATACGTCATAAACAGTCAGAGAAAAACATCAGTTAGTACCATGCCAAAATATAAGTATGAAAAAATATGCAGAGGCTTCAAGACCAGTTTAATGAATATATGGAAAAAAATGTATTTACCAATCTAGCTATTTAAAACACGACGCTACAAAAGGAAATCTGCCGCGTGGAGAGTGATTGAGTATCGAAAAGTCTGAACACAAAATATTAAAGGACTGCTCGTATACATAATAATGTAATATATATGGTTTCCAACAAAAAATTTTAAGCATAACTTTAGGTGATAGTTTATACCTATTTAAAGTCTCTACGTAAACAAAACAAAAAAATGTATCCTTTGTGAACGCTTTATTTGACTTTCACAATCGTTTTTTACTTTTTTCTTTCTGCTTCTGGCGCACACATAATTATAACATTACCGTAACAGAGAGAAAAAAGAACAATTTGATCATCAATAATTATAAAATTTATATTTTCAATCATGATTAAAAGTTGTTTAATTTAAATAAAAAGAAATGAGGAAAGCGGTTTATTAAATTTATTCATCAGACAAACCCATATGTATGGTAACAATCCGATCGGTATTGTCTGAAAAATCGTCGTTGTTGGACTTTTCGCATGAAGAATTAATATCCTTTTCTTGGTTATTTTCCACACACAATGGCTCAAATTGATGAGGTCAATTGTCTTTGTAGTTTGTCAGTAATCGGGAAAAGTGCTGTCAATACCGTGTATCGACATCGTCCAGTTAGAGACATTTTCCCAGCTTGTAACCACTGACGTAAGCACGATCACGTGATCGTTATCTAATTAAAAATCATTCATTATGACAAGCGCTGGATTCTTTGACCTAAAAAATGCCAATTGATCAGGTTTCGACCAGCAAAATTGTACAAAACATGTTTTAAGACTTATATTTATTAATTTAATAAAAAAAAAAAAAAAAAAATCGTGTCACGTCTCCTTTAATGCATGCTATTTATTTCATTATTTTGTCTTTACACAATTATATGTAAAATGTGAGAAAAATTTAGTTAGTTGACATAAGATGGGTGTGGCTTTTCAGTTTGAAACTTTTGATTCCGTAACGAGCGTACTGGATCGGAAGGCCACTGAGTTATGTAAAAAACAATCGTTGTACAACAGGTCTTTATTAAATTAAAATTCAGCAATACTGAACAGAACTTTGAGTCCAGTAGGTTGATTTTGTAGATTCCATGTTCATGCACTTTGTATTTTAGTATTAAAGAATAGTAGACATGTTTGAAGGCAGCTGGAGTTACCTTCTTTGATTCCATGTGTAATTCCAAATCTAATATTTTGTTGTTTTTGAAAAAAATGTATCTTGGTAACAGTAATGACCAGTTTGATGGCTCGTGATGGAGGCGCGGATATAGTAAAAATTATTGTATACAAGGACCTCCACATTTCGATTTCAGCATATCTATAATTAATTATGAACCACCTGAAATATTTCAGGACCTCCATAATTCGTTTTCATAATATTCTGAAATATTTCAGGACCCCACAAATAATTGTTTAGAAATTATTTTAGTTAAGGACCTCCACAATCCAAATTCAGGACATTCTTAGGTATTTATGGAGTTGCACAATAGTTTTTTAGGACATGCAGCTAGTATTCAGAACTGTGGAAATCCTGAAATTTATTATTATGGAGCTCCATAAATATTAAGGATATCCAGAAATATGTACCTCATGAAATAAATCAATTTTGACCGATTAGTTATGGAGGTCCTGAAATCGAAATTTTGAGGTTACGAAAAATTTCAAGACGTCCTCAATGAGTTATGATATACTAGTCCCAGGCCGTTATGGATATCCTGAATTCGAATTATGAAGGTCCTGAAGTATTTCATTTCAGGACCTTCTAAAATACAATAATGTTGACTAATTCCGCACCTCATATGTTCGGGAGAACCACAAGCATATCGTTTCTGATTTTTAAAACAGAAAATATCATCAAATTTAATATTTTTAGTAAAGGTTATCGATAACAGTTGAATTTATCAACCATAGTTTTCATAAGGACGTCCGGTCTGTGTTTTTGTTAGATCAAATCAAATCAAATCATTTTATTGGTGTAAAATCCAAATATTGGGTTGTTACCAAGACAAACATGACAATATTTACGAACATACAATATTTAAATTTAAGCAACATTCATATTATATATAAGTATCTCGTATATTTAGATATCAGTGGCGGATCCAGAAGGGGGTTCCGGGGTTGGAACCCCCATTTTTCTTGACCATCAATGCATTTGAATGAGGACATATAGTTGGAACCCCTTTATACTGGGTTGGGAACCCCTTTAAAAATGGCTGGATCCGCCCCTGGATATTTTGGAGGAGGTGACCGTGATACGTTTGCAAATCTGAAAGTAAAAGTATAATATTCTTAATCATTGTTATAAAATATAACATAACAAATATATGTATTTCTATTTGTATCGATCTGATGAGTTAAGCCCTTTTCAACCGATTTTTATAGTTTGTTCTTATGTTGTACTGTTACACCACTGTCCCAGGGTAAGGGGAGAGTTGGCGCCTTCAAACTAGTTGAACCCCTCCACATTCTGTATGTGCCTGTCCCAAGCCAGGAGCCTGTAATTCAATGGTTGTCGTTGGTTGCTGTATATCATGGTTGTTTTTTTGTTCATTTTTTTGCATATAAATCGGGCAGTTAATTTTCTTGTTTGGATAGTTTTACATTTGTCATTTCAGGGGCCTTTTATAGCTGACCATGCGGTATGGGTTTTGCTAATTGTTGAACACCGTACTGTGACTATAGTTGTTTACTTTCTATGTGATTTGGTCTCTGGTGGAGAGTGGTCTCATTGGCTATTATACCACATCTTCTTATTTTTATATAAGTGTATCATTTGCCCCAAATTTGATTGAAATTGGTCCTTTGTATAATTACATGTTTATACTTTTTCTCTAGCCCTTGGAAATCATCTCAGCTACTTTTGAAAATATTTTAGCTAATTTTGAAAATATTTCTCCGTCGAATTCCTGAATCCTGATCTGTTGTAAAGCGTTTAGTTTTGCGCGAACTATGGATGCTTGCGAAACAGTGGTTGACAGGAAATTCGACGTGAACTGTCCTATCAACTGTAGTATAACTACAAATGCAATGAAATGTGAGTTGTAAGTTGATAGAACTTGAGGGATAAAATTGTCATTTAAAGAGACTGACCAGTGATAAAAATACAATGAATGGCAGTGCAGAGGTATTGCTGCGTAGCTGAGATGTACCGTCACATGCGGAATGAAGGCTGGCTGATTGGAGGCGGCGGAGGGAATATTTTTGGTTAGACAAGACTTCTAACAAACTGAATGAAAACAAGAAGACTGAGCGTTATCTTTCAATAGTAATTATTTTTACGGCTATGGTCTGACCGCTAAGCTATAAATTCCCGACGAGACACAGAAACAAAAACAAACTCCCGAAAGTCGTTATAGATCATTAAGAGAAGACATCTCTACCGAGCAATAAAATGCAGCTGTCGAAACAATTATAAACCAAATTATATGCTATATATCCAAATAATTTAAAATTTATAACCACTCAGTTTCTCCAAGAAGGTATACCGTAAATTACACTGTGACATATTTTAGAACACATTGATTATCGTCTGAACTTCGTATGCACTTGTAATTGACCTTAATGACCTGTACCAAGTAAAGATACACTGTCTGTAATTAAGTGGCTGGTGGTACTATAACAGAGACAAAATGTCTGACTGAAAACGAATAATTTCAACAGAGAAAAACTGACAAATATACAATAAATATAAAATTTATTACCAAAAAAATAAAAATAATATAGTATTGCCCTTGGGAAATCATCTCAGCTACTTTTGAAAATATTTTAGCTAATTTTGAAAATATTTCTCCGTCGAATTCCTGAATCCTGATCTGTTGTAAAGCGTTTAGTTTTGCGCGAACTATGGATGCTTGCGAAACAGTGGTTGACAGGAAATTCGACGTGAACTGTCCTATCAACTGTAGTATAACTACAAATGCAATGAAATGTGAGTTGTAAGTTGATAGAACTTGGGGGATAAAAATTGTCATTTAAAAGACTGACCAGTGATAAAAAATGCAATGAATGGCCATTGCTCAGATTATAAAAAAAAAGAATGATATGAGCTGAGTAATCCCCCAAGTTGTAAGAATTTTTTAAAAAGGGGGTATATGGGAGCCTTCAAATCGCATGTGAGAAAAAAACATATATATATACATACAAAATATGATGCACAATAACATAACGATAAAGTGCGAATGTATCTTGAAAAAACAAAAACAAAAACAGAAACTCGTCACATGGCTGAATATTAGAAAACTATAAAGTTCACATCTGTTAATTTTCACGTTTGCTTGCAGGCTCTAAATTGAAATACACATTTCTCGGCAAAAACCCGAATGATACGAATTCAGTAAATTGTTGTAAAAGATAAGTCCACGTGTATCAAGGAAAAACAGCAACTCTTCACACGGCTGAATATTCTAAAAAACAGGTTAATCCGATTCAGATAACTGTCACTATAAATTAGACTTAAAGTTAAAATACATTGTTTCTTCTGCTAAAACGATTATATATAAAGATGTGTCCAAGTGTATCGCGAAAAAAAAAAAAAAAAAACAGCAACTCTTCGAAATGGCTGAATAAAAGTTCAATTATGGTCACAAGTTCACAGGTAAAGTACATTTGTTGTTTGGAAAGAACATACATTCAAGTTCGATTATGTCCACATATCTATAATGACTCAGATATTGTGAAAGACTTTTAACTTTCCGAATCGTGTCCTTGAAAATCTGAATATAATGGCATTAACTGGCCGATGTCCACCGACAAAGTATTTGATAAGATGGTCTTGAATATTAACGGATCCTGCCGAAGTACTAGCACCAACTCTAAAGCAAAATTAAAATGTAAATGATAAACAAATAGATATAACTAATAAGAAACAAAATTCACATTAAAAAAAAAAAAAAAAAAATCAATGCATATAAGCGAATTTCATGGAACTCTACGAACTCTTATAAAATAATTTTAATTGTTTGTTATTTTGCCTTTGACTCCATGTTCTATAAATGTAGAAAATATACGTTCTTCCATTATTCAATCTTGAAACTGTTAACATGTGAATATGTGTAGACATCAATTAGGAAGCAATAAATCATGTTCCGCAATTCAGATGAATGATAATGTGTAGAGTGAAAATAAATGTGTAGTAATTTTCGATTGTTTATGAATAAACTGAGTAAGGATAAGATAAAAAATCGATTATTAACCAGCGTATGCGAAAATTTCAAAAACTATACAACAATTTTCAGAATAAAGGAATTCATGTAGAAAATAATTCTAAATACAATTATATGACCTGTCTGGAAGATAAATGTAGAAAATTCAGGAGACACGTCCAAACTATTGGTATAACCCGTGCAATCATATCTGCAAACCATTATTCACTCCACAAGTACCACGAGCAGGAAAACAAATCTCAAGCGTAAATAACAAGTCAGTGAAAATTACGATGTACGTTTCATGTGCATACTATATACATAGTTCCTCGGCTATATGAAATTAAGCATCCATTTCTACATGGTAAATGATTAATTAATTGCAAAGCATCTGATAATATAACACATCAACTACTTTTCCTCAGTACTAAGTTTAATAAGTACAATTCTACATGTACGGCTGAGTAAATGTAACAACAACATAGTAATCTATTACATCTGTACCAGTTTCAGCATCATCAAATTCCATAAAAAAAGACATTGATTGTGACTCTGGACATCTGCATACCTCCTTATTGAAATTACGGATACATAAACGTGTATAAACATTTAAGTATGTCATTGTTGTCATACGTATGTTCTTTTCTACATTATATTGAAAAGAAATAACCAAAAAGATATGTTTTGAGGAGATGCTTGAAAAGCTATTTACACACAGAGCAATTAACTCCCCAGTCAAATTTAACTTTAAATCCCGAAGTGCAGTTGCAGCTTTGGCGCATACGAACTCTTTAATAGTCAGCGATCTATGAAGTCGGATATCCTTTTTTTTCCTTGCAAATTAAGTTCTTTAAGTAAAGTACTAGCTGCCTAAACGGACTCGTAATCTGTCATTAACAAAGCAGCTAAATTAACGTCCCTGCCTTCTATGATTTGCTTTTTAAGCGCTGGTGAAATGATATTCAAGAACGGCACAGACGATGACGGCACTACGTTATTTGTAGCTGTAGAGGTGTTAAGGATAGGAGTTATCCCCCAATCGCTTTCATTAGCAGAAACACCGTACCATTGTAAAATGTAAACACATGATCATCTGATGTGTGCACTTGAGGAAACCCGTTTCTTCGCGTATCTTGTAGAATCCCAGAAAACACCGCCGATAAAGGAATATTACAATTTTCCTGTTAGTGTTGTTAGAATTCCTAGAATTCCTTAGTTCCATAACAACTCTGTTAAATTTCCTATATGCGGAAGTTCATCAGGCGAACTACTGGTCACAGTTTGTAAATTTGGCGAGCCTTCCTGGTCTTCATTCGACAATTCTTCAGGTTCGGAAACTGATTTGAGGTTATCCAAATAAATTTGTTTTAACACTTTTCTACTTAAATTGGAAGTAATATTAATTCCAATATTTTGGTTAGACAAGACTTCTAACAAACTGAATGAAAACAAGAAGACTGAGCGTTATCTTTCAATTATTGATGATTATTCTGTTCTTAGAAACAGTGTTGGATTTATACCTCAAATAAGATTCTTTCACAATTTGATTTTTGTGTGACTTTTCTTGACATATGTGCTTGACAGAGGGGAGTTGAAATAAACTTCTGATAAAACTTTGGGTGATGAGGGATGTTGCTAAGTGCAAGCAGGTAAAATTTTGTAATTTCTGAAGGCGTCTACACTTTTTCACAATGCTTCAGATTCTCATATAAGCTTGTCCAGCCAAAACCTTTTTATCTGTTGATATTGACTATGATATTTGTTTGGAAGGTGTTTAATCATTAAACCATGTTACCTATATCATCATATCATGACCTTTATGTAACCTTGTCCTTTGACCTCAAGGTTAAAAAAAATTGGGACATTTTCGTGTTCGGAAAACAACTTGTACATAAGCTTTTGATACTAAGCAAATGAATGCAGCACCTCATTTGCATTGATCAGATCTTTCTATATAAAATAAGGAGATATGATATGATTGCCAATGATTCAACTATTCAAATGAAATGGATTTAAACAACTATAGATTTCTAGTCCACCATAGGTTTGTTCTGGGGACATGCCTGCCCCTTCAAATCATTCATCGTTAAATATATTAGAAACCGTTTAGATCCCCACCCATAAATATTCTGAACTCCCATGAAACCCTTCCATTGGACCATGGGTTTGGTTCCAGGCGGTCATGCCCCTGCTCTCATATCATAAACTGTATAAATAACTATACAACTGTTCTAATGTGCACCCCTAAGTCATGTACACAAATGTATTTTCTAAATTGCCATAACAAGACCTTTCAACCTCACCATATACTGTGTCTGTGTCATGTGACTTTTACCATAACTATTCTTATTTGCCTTGACAATACACTTCCAGTACTAGGATGTTTTGTTCTTGTGCCTTTCCATCTAACAGTGAGATATATTTTATGTATTGAGGGGATATTTATGTTTTAGTCCACTAATTAAAACTCTGTTCAAAACGGTCCCTCCTAGTTGGTTCTGAAAATAGTTGCATGAGATGAATTATTCTTAAAGAGGATGTTATATGTATATACTCAAATTGCATTTTGCAATGACAAGTTAAAGAAAAAAATGGTGAAATTTTGTTCCAGTCATGAAAAATAGTGTTTTTAGCAAACATATATGATTTTAAAGTTTAAAATATCCCGAGATGATTGTGACCAAGATTTATTTCAATTAGCCCTATGACGATTGCAGAGGAGCAGGTATGTTAAAACATAACAGAAAATTGGTGACAGATGACAAATACCAAGTGATGGCAACAGCTCACAATATCAATTTGAGCCAGCTGAGCTAACCATTGGTTGAAATGGGATATACTCATAAAATCAGAATCTGAGACAATAAAATATATTATAATAACAAAATACCGGAAGTGATGACTAGAGAGTACTTGCAGTTACTGAAAACTAGATGTGATTCCAAATTCAACAGACAAAAAAAAATCATGTATTCCAATGGATGAACAAAAGCATTTTTGCCTAGTTTATAATACCAATAGATCTCCAAATAATTAGTCATCTGCTTAATATATTTTATGCAATCATAAATGCATTATTTATCAACAGTTTGAAAACAACTGATTAATTGATAATTTTTCAAGATTTTTTTAAGGTTTGACATATGAGTTCTATTTCTAGTCAGGCTGTTACATATTTCTTGACGGAAGACAACCAGTGATACTTTTATTAATACATATTTCTTGACGGAAGACAACCAGTGATACTTTTATTAATTAGATATCCAAGAATAATCTAATCAATTTTGATAAAAATTCAGCAGAAAAGTTTCAGAGGAGAAGAATTTCAAAAAAATAGAGAATGTGTCTATGGGTCACAGATGCCCCGCTTGTAAATATGCATGAGTCAACTTCCATATACAGATGCAGCATTCACGTAGTTAAGACCGTTTTTTGATTGTAAGTATTGTGTATAAGTTTCATAACATTTGGTTGAGGCAAACTACAGATTTAGCAATTTTTCCATTTATATAGGGGCATAACTCAAGAACGGTAAAAGTGACGCCACCCAATTTCAAACTTGATCTGTGTTTTGTGGTAATGAGCATTTTATAAGTTTTATAACATTTGGTTGAGGCAAACTAAAGTAGAACAGAAACAAAAAATTCAGCAATTTTTATGTTTATAAAGGGGCATAACTCATGAACAGTAAAAGTGCCGCCACCCAATTTCGAACTTGATCTGTGTTTTGTGGTAATAAGCACTGTGTATAAGGTTTATAACATTTGGTTGAGGCAAACTAAAGTTAGAGAACGGAAACGAAAAATTCAGCAATTTTTCCATTTATAAAGGGGCATAACTCATGAACGGTAAAAGTGATGCCACCCAATTTTGAACTTGATCTGTGTTTTGTGGTAATAAGCATTGTGTATAAGGTTTATAACATTTGGTTGAGGCAAACTAAAGTAAGAGAAAGGAAACGAAAAAATTCAGCAATTTTTATGTTTATAAAGGGGCATAACTCATGAACGGTAAAAATGACGCCAGGCAATTTCGAACTTGATCTGTGTTTTGTGGTAATAAGGATTGCGTATAAGTTTTCTAACATTTGGTTGAGGCAAACTAAAGTTAGAGAAAACGGAAACGAATTTTGGGGACGTAAGGGACGAATGGGATGGACAAGGGTAACACTTAATGCACCCTCCACTACGGCGGGGGCATAAAAATTAAAGGCCAACAGATGACAACAGATAACAGATACCATGTGATACCAATAGATTACATGGTGCAAAAAGCATTGGATTTCTGTGGTTGTCAGGTTTGATCTTGTACATCAGCATGAGTTGATAGTTCCCTTAAAATGCATAACATAAGGTGGAGTTATGGAAAACGGAATAATATATGTAGTAATTTTTATTCAACAATTATAAAAATATATAATTTGATTGATAAGTCAACAAATAAATAATTAAAGTATCTATAGTATATCAACAATTTTACCCACTGCAACATATACTGGTGATTAGGACAATATCACTGTGGATTCATTATCATTTGTGGGATATCGATTTTTGTGGATTTCGTGGGAAAAGGCAAGGGCCGATCCATAATTTTTGAAAAAGGGATGTAATTCCATAAAAGTGCAGTAATATCGCCAAGTGTAGCGAAAAAAAAATTGGACGATTGTATGCTACCCCCCTAAATCTGCCACTGAGTATATATTTTCTATAGGCTTTTGCAAAACATGCATCAAATATCCACAAAATTACACTGCTTTCTCAATCCACAAAAATTTGTACTCACAAAAATAAATGAATCCACAGTAATATATTATTGCACATTTTACATGTTTCTGTAATAGTTTGCACCAGAGGACATCCATACAAAATTTATATATAGAGGCAGTATCAAATGCACTTTTTACAGCAATTTATCTTTATGAATTTTGTAAGGAATCAATCACTAGTGAGTAGTCTGTTACATAAGATTTTCATCATGTAGTAAGTATGTGTTACATACATATTTGTAATCTACAAATATACCCACTTAGTCTTATTACACACAATACAAAATTAAAGAACCACAAAGTTTGCAATACAAAAATATTACTCAAAATTTAATACTTAACAATTATGATACCTACAATATTAAAAAAAATCTTTGAGGAATTTTATAAGTGAAACATAATCTCCCTTTTTATAAAAATATTATACAATTAAATCTGAATCGGCCAAAAAGTTTGCAAATACTGTAACTTTTTTCCCCTTCAAAATCCATACTTTGAGTGAATCTTTTTGCCAGTTTACTGTTACTACCTAAACTGTTTTTTATATCCCTGATATGGTTTATGTATTATGAAACTACTGTTGTTCCAAAGTATGGGTTGACTATTTTAACCACTTGATCAGTATGAAGAGATGAATTCAAGCTGCAAGTTGAAAAGGCATTTTGATCCATTGCAATGGTAAAAGGTCTGGTGAGGTAACATAAAGGATCCTGTACCAGAAACCATCATGAAGTAAGTAAGTAAAACTCCTATAGACTAGGTAATAAAATAATCACAAATCATTTTTCATATTAATAAAAAAATTGAAACTATTGTAATATAATTATTATATAAAATAACATTCATAACATTTCTTAATCATTAAATAATAACCATTCACCCTCCTCACAATTAAACAATCATACATATAATAAGGAAAAGTTGTTTTATAATCATAAAAATAGTAATGGAATTCAGGTATTTGTAAATCAAAATCCACTGTACAAAGTATTTTATTTTTCTTATTTTCTGACTTCATTACCAGTATTATGGTGTAGTTTAAATAAACATTTTTACCTAACTTTCCATCTAATCTTATAATTGGTTATCGCTCCAAATGACTTGTACTACCTTTTAACATAAATTGATAACTTTATAACAATAAGATGTGGTATGATTGTAAATGAGACAACTATCCACCAGAGTTAAATGATGTTGATATTCAACAGATGGAGCAAAGGATTTTTGATGTTTTCATGTACCTTAATATCAAACAGTGATTTGTAATATATTAAATAGAAAAAAAAAATGAAACAAAATGATAGTTGATATGTTTCATGTTGCTCAATCTTATGTTTTTTAAAGTGTTTTCTGGACTGATGTTTGTCCTTTTTTCTTTGTCCATGGTGACAGGCAACTATCTTTGATTGCCCTTCATTCTTTTCTTTTTAAACAAAATTTTTTTTGGATGATTTCAATGCATAAACTTAACAGCCACATCTATTAATAAGTGTTCTCTTCACAACCAATTTTTATCTTATTAATTTTCATGTGGAAATTTGCTCGTTTAAAGTAACCTCACAAGATAAATAACACTTGTGTGAATATTTCCATATTTACTGTACCACAGCCTTTTTTCACCCTTTTACCAGCACAACATGTACAAAAACAAATAAATTTGCTGTATAATTTCTATTTAAAATTAAGTCTGAATTTGATATAGAATTTTCACATCATTAGTTCATTGTTCAAACTGACTATCTTAAACAATAAATAATTAAAAGTAAATATCCATTAATGATTTGACATTCAAGCTGGCCTTTAAATTAGCACCACTTATGTCATTCCAGGCATAGAATGTTACTACTTTCTGTGTGTGTACCATTAAGAATCCATTATCACTAAATCTACCCATTGTTTTGTAGGCATCCAACCATACAAATGGGGCTACAGCTTTACTATGTAGTGTGATGTTAAATTCTTTCATAGGAACTGTTTCTTTTACATCAATTATCTGAAAAATTTGTAAACCACAGTTTTTTTTCAGTAAATGAGTGTTTCTTGAATATATATAAATAATAAAAAGCAAACAATTATGGTGATTATTGCAGATTTCAATAATCTATGTCAAATTCATTCACAACTTACTTACTTTGGTAAATTTTGAGCATGGAATTTTGCATTGACACCTGTCTATTGTTGAAGACCTCATGCTGACATCTCAATGTATCCTGGTGTGGTGTTTTAAATTGCTGTCTTATTGAAGGAAAACTCCACATCTCCAGACCTGCCAACTTTTAAAAATCCCCATGAGGGATTTAGTGTGCGACCAGATTTTTAAGGGTTAACATTTTTGCGGCGTTTCTGTATGCACTGTTTTATACTCTTGAAATAGTCTCATATCTCTTCTTTTTTTCTTTTGGTATACTGATGATGAGCTAATAAGCCTCGTTTTCTTTTATTTGCATGATTCTTGTACTCATTAATTGGCAAAATAACTTCAGAATAGAGACCTTAGAGAAAAATGGCCTAAAAAAATAAAGGATACAAAATGAAGACCTCCCTTTTCCCCCTCCAAAGACCTTTTTATCTTTGCACCATGACTCAAAAGACCTAAACCTAAATGTCCTAAAGTTAGAAGGATGGAGACAGATCTTCAGTTAGTTTGTCAGTAATGAGAAAATGTATACATTTTGAGTTATTTTTCTTGGTTTTCAAAGGTGCTCCTACCAGCGGAGGCTTATACACAGTAGAAGTGAATACAATATGGCTTTGATTTTAAATCAGAAACTGGACAGAAACACGTCTGATTTCAAAAATTTTCAAGGATTTCAAGATGTTTCCTTATGAGTTCATTACAGTTTTCATCTTTCAGTTAATTATGTTTTTGTCATGATACTACGATTAACATTGCAAATTGTGATTGTATGATAAAATGATTAAAATTGAAATGCAACTGACCAATTCTATTTATCAAATTAATTAATTTTGAGGATCATTATGACCCATCGGATAAGCAGATTACCTGTAACAACAAATTATGACACCTGTTGTGACCATTGATTAGCTGGGGTCATAAACTTTTTATAAATATGTCTACAGGTAAAATTATAGATTTATAGAAACTGATCAGAAAAACTTCAAAATCAGTAACCAACAATTTTTTCAGGTAGATTTTGACTTGTTTTACGATCCTGATATCGGGATTGGGGTTGAGGCATGAAAATCAGGATGATACCGCCCAAATTGGGATAGTTGGCAGGTCTGCATCTCCTTATATTCATAATTTCATAAATGAAAATATCTATTAGAATTTAAAACTATATGAATAGAATGTTTCATTAAATGTATACTGGATATTTTTGAATTTGTGACATATTTAAAACTTAAAAGTGGTTAGGTTTACATGAAATTCTAAATTATGCTCCAACAGTTTAATCAAAATAACTCAAAATAGATATAATAAGTACATTCAAGGTTTCTTAGTTGCAGCTTTAAACTAGATGATAATTAATGGGCAGATTAATCCACTCATTATACAACTGTTTGATATATAATTACCGGTATGTTTTATATGATGTTTATGTATGTTGACCAAATGTGGACACACATAAATATATCGAAAATGTAATTGATTATGACTGAAATATATGTTGAAAATTTGTTGGATCAAAACATTTTGAATTTACTGGGTACCAATTTTCATTGACTGTTGATTTCACTGTTATATAAAATTCAGTTTACAAGTTTAAAGTAAATTTGTACTTTGTTGAACACTTAAATTAGTGGTTCAAATTCACATAAATTAGTACCTCATGAATAATAAAGAATCCACAAAATATATATCATTACATTTAACCTACCTGTATTGATGCGTTTTGTAAACCAATTGCATCTTTAAAAGTTGAAAGTGAAAACCAGTTGGTTGGACCATTAACTGGATCCCCTAAGTGGAAGTAAAGAAAACAATTTTTTGTTCTGATACATCCAGCTGTAGACATCATTGTATTAACATCAGCTTGAAATACCATATCAGTTGTCTTCTGCAACTGTAAATAAAGAAAAACAATACACTAACACACCCACAGATGGCAAAACGAGAAGGGGCACGACTACCAATTTATCTTAATCAGCTAAAATGACAAATAAAACCGAGTAAAAATTTACGATACTAAATTGACCATTAATGATGGTTAAATACAATTGTTTTACCGCAGGCGACAAAAGTAGCATTTATCGAAATACTGACTTCATAAAGTTGAATTTCAAAATGAGACCTTGTCATAAATAAAGAAAAAATATTTTATTTGTTTAGCATATTGCCCATGTACATGCCCAATTGTAACCTATAATTCCAATACATTATTATTTCCTTCATCTGCAACCCCTTTCTAATCAAAGTAAAATAAAACATTACAAAAAAGATTTCTGGATAGCTCTATAAAGAGGGGCGGATAGATCTTTTTCTGGATGTCTTGATTCAGTCGTTTATTTTGAGGGAACTCAGGAATAGCCAGTTAAATCGATGGGAATTCTGGAATTAATTATATTATGATGCGGGAACAAACACATTATTTTCACGGGAATGCAGTATTTGGCATTTATTTTCTCAGGAATTTGGGATGAGACCCCCTCCTACCTCAATATGTTGTTGAAGACACAAAACGTCCTTTTATATTTTTCAACATTTGATACAACACATAATTAAACATAGTATTCTTTACCAGTTTCATTTATCTGACCAAAAAAATACAAAACAATTCAAGGGGAAAAACCAATGATCATTAATATATTTGGTAACATTTATTTTACTTACATTATAATTTTGTGTCCAAGTATGAAGTGGTGTTAAACTATCCCAAGAGTACATCTGTATGAACAAGGTACCAGATGTCACATTTGATTGTGGTTTATTTTGCGACTGAGGATGTGGATTCCATGGTGCAAATAAATTGGTGATTGGTTTGAAGTGAACCTGGCCTGTTTGTGGATGTCTGTGTACAGAAGATGGGATCTGGTCTACAACGATGTAAACCTCTATATTGTTCCCTTCTTGTGTTGGTGAAATTAAAAGCGGAGCAAAAAAGTTTTTGGCAAAGTAATGCAGCATCTTCCATTTTCCTGAGTACTCTGAAAAAAAATGATAGTAGGATTTACACCTATACAAACTCATGAATACAGTTTTGTGTGCTTCACTGTCAGGCAACACAAGGATGTCACAGAACATGTAGGTGGAATGAAAACAATCTTTCATATGTTTAACTATTAAAAAAAACTTGTTGATGTTACTGGAGTTCACAAAGATTACTGGTCCATATTGAAAAGTTTTAAATACCATAGCACTTAAAATACTCACTCCCCAATTAACTTAAAGTCTGTAAAAGGAGTAACTTCAAGAAGGCCCAAATATGGCTCCTATTTTGTGTTTAAATTTTAAATTAGGATTTATTGGCCATTATCACAATGTATGATAGATAGAGCAATGACTAGATGGGATATGGACTATTTTATGAAATTTTTGCGTTAGCATTCTTTTTATAACATGAATGATTGATTGATTGGTGTTTAATGCCACTTTCAGCACTGTTGGCTATTTTGAGGCAGTCATATAATTGTTGGAGGAAGCTGGAGTGCCGAGAGAACTACAGACCTTTGGTAGGAAAACTGACATTCCTAGTCAATTAAGATTGGAGTTGAATACACCTGCCATATGTCTTAGAAACTTCATCATTTTTCAGCAAAATTTATGAAAGAGGTTACAAGTTTTGTGTAAACAACTTCTCCTACAGTTTCCAACCCAGATATCTGAACGGTTCATGAAGATTTCACATATGCTGAAGCTATGCTCCTGCTATTACTGAATTGTTTAAGGTTTTTTCTTATTTTTCCAGACTTTTTCAACAAAATTTCTGAAAGAAGATGCAAGTTTTGTGTAACCAACTCCTCCTACAGTTTTTAATCCAGATCCCTGAAAATTCACAGGGAGTTTGCACATATATAGAAATTGTGCACCTGCTACTTATGAAATTGTTTGAGGAATTTTTTCTTTTTTCCAGAATTTGACACTTAGTCATTTTTCAAATATTTAAATGTTCATTGTTTAAGAAATATTCTGTGCAACCCGGTCATTTGAGTCTTTGATCTATTTTAAAAAACATAATGCACTTAATATTTCATAAGACCTAGTACTCTTATAACTGTGCTTTGTGTCTATTGTTTTCATGTCAGTATTTTTGTGCCTCGTACCGATCTTTTGAGTTAAGCCAATTGCAACTGATTTTTATAGTTTGTTCTTATATTGTGCTGTTACACCAGTCTGAGGTTAGGGGAGGGTTGAGCGCTAGCAAACATGTTTAATCCCACTACATTCTTTATGTGCTTATCCCAAGTCAGGAGCCTGTAGGACAGTGGTTGTCGTTGGTTCATGTCTGTCATATTTTTTTTTTTGTAAAATGTTTTGTTATGAATAGGCCGTTAATTTTCTTGTTTGAATTGTTTCATATTTTCCATGTCTGGGCCTTTTATAGCCAACTGTAAGGTATGGGTTTTCTAATTGTTGAAGGCTGTAGGGTGGCCTATAATTGCTTACTACCACTTTATTATAACTCACATGGATAGTTGTCTCATTGGCAATCATAAAACATCTCCTCATTTTTATACTAAATATCTTAATATTATATAAGTATTTTTGTACAATCATTCATTTCATTGCATTGAGAAAGCAAATAAATAATAGTTTGACTACTCTCCTATAATGTTAATATATCTTGAAAGTGGTTCAACATTTGAACTGGTTGTAAACTTACCAAGTGAAGACCATGTGGGAGCTTGCCAAATGTCATTAAGCATCCAGTACATAGCCCCCATGGTAAGTCCTCTGCCTTTATCATCAAGTTTATTCTGCCATCGTCTATAATGTTCAGTTTCTGTCTTCATGCCTATTGCTTGGTCAATCTGAAAAAAGAAATAACTTAAACAAATATTTATTTTTAATAAACATATGTAAATTCTTATATTTTTCAGCCTTTTTCTGTCAACTCTATGAAATTGCAACTGTTTAACAAAATTGCCTTATAAACTAACCTGTGTCACATAAATCTGGTCTATAAATAACTTCTGTTTATCAGGGTTGTTTGGTAAACGCAAGTACATGATAATTTCTGCCATCATCTCAACCATACCTAAATAATACAAAAAAATTAAAAGTATTTTGCTGATGTATTAGTATTTCTGCTGAAGGCTTATCATACACTTCAGCTCTGATGCATTACACCCTTTCAACTGACTCACCATGGCTAGCCTACTCCTGTCCAATCAAAGTTAACCTCAGATTTTGCTAAAATATTGAATACAAAAGCTTCATTGATTTTTCAAAGGAAGTCTTAAAGGAAGTGGCATGCATACTCCATACAATGAAACAAACACAATGTAACCAAATTTTCATTTGGATATAATCTAATTGTTGTAACAAAAATCCTGTCCTCTTTAGCTGAAATGTGACATCATCAAATGAGACTTATCACACAATTTGCACTGACTCAGTTTTCTATGCTGTGTTTTGTAGATTGTGGTCTTTTCATTGCTTTTTGTTTTTTTGCCATGGCATTTTGTCTTCAACTTATGAGATGGAATATCCCTTTGATATCTTCTGACTATCTTTCACTTATAATGATTTACACCATTTTCTCAAACCTCTATGGTGCATTTACAGAAAAGAGAGCTTTTTCACATTGATAAATTATTAAATTATTAAGAAACTAATATATTTTTTTAGGTTCCAACTCCCTCAGGCAAAGTTGACGTCAGATAAATTTGGCTATTTTTATGATGTTTTTTTTAGGTCCTTTTTACTCATATGGCTCTTCACATGTTTAGGTCTTATACATCCATGACTTTCAAATGTTTGGATATGAGCATTCCTGTTGAAGGTAAATCAAGCAAAGCAATTCGGATGCACAAATTTAAAACATGTATTATTATTTTCATTTTCTATCATGAGTTGTTGCTTTCCTAGTTTTTGCTAGGAATAGTACTAAATGTCTTACTAAACTGAAACTGATATTTTATATGTACTACTAATGTATCCAACAACAAATACAGATTAATCACTGTTCTAAGGAAATATTTTAGAGGTGACTAAAAAACTTGCAAGGCAGTGTGCGCAGTACTTAAAAATTTGTAGGAGAGCTGAAAGGTATTTTGAAATGCATTATCACAAAAATGGTACAATGTATATTTAAATTACTAACTGTGCTTATACAAAAGGCTTTACCCTTTCACAATGTTAATTAGCCCATAATTTTCCCCAAGTTGCAGTTTGAATTATCTCTTCAAATTGATCAACTGGCAAACATTTTAGCCCATTGTTAAAGTGAAAGTTGTTAGTATGAGACAAGGGCAGCAGGGGCGGATCCAGCCATTTTAAAAAGGGGGGGTTCCAACTATATGTCCCCATTCAAATGCATTGATCGTCAAGAAAAAAGGGGGGGGGTTCCAACCCCCGGAACCCCCTCTGGATCCGCCACTGGGCAGCTTAATAAAAAATATTTTTAAAATCCAATTCATGTGGATGAGTATTTTTTTCACTGGAAGATTGGGATTATCTTGCATTTTAGTCCATTCTACCAAATTCGCAATAATAAATGCACCCATTAATTTCTGAATTAACAGTATACATCAATTATTCTTTAAATAAGCATTTTTGTTTTGCTCCTACAATTAGGGAGCTCAGAACATATTATTTCAGTCATAAAGGATAACTAATAATACATATATTTCAATGATAGCTATAGGAAAAATATGGGAAATAGTTTATAAACATATGATATATAAAAATTAAAAATCAAATGTAATACCAAAAGGATGATGTTGCCTGTGGTCTAGCATATCAGACCAGTAATACAGATCTGAATTGTTTAGGACAGCATCAAGAGACTCATATGATGGTAGAGACTGCAGACCATATTCTGATGAAAACCGTGGTATTCTGTAAGAGGATGGCATGAAGAATGGATCCATATATTTATATTCATGTACTACAATAGAAAAATAAACACGTGATAGTTTATGGCTTTAAAAGTAAATTACTTCTAACTTAGTATTTTATTGTGTTTTATATACAGTTGTTTGTCTTTTGGTCATTTTTGTTTTTGCCATGGCGTTGTCAGTTTGTTTTTGACTCATGAATTTGAATATCCCTTTGGTATCGTCCTCCACTCTATTAGTATGATATTCTTATATCAAATAATGCATAAAAGGATAACAAGAACATACTTATATACACATTCATGAATTGTTTTTCAGTTTACAAGTATTCAAAAACATTATCATAACTGTTGGGACCTATGTGAACATTTTTGCTAGTTTTAGAGTTTCTTGCAATTCATATAGTGTGAAGCTTCCTGATAGTGCTGTCTGGACCTCTTTTAATACAATGATGGCATAAAAACCCTAGCTCTTCCAGCCATAAAATTATGCTTCACTCCCAAACATTTTTAAAACTCATTTTAGAGCTGACGGGTGCCACATGTAGAGCAGGATCTGCTTACCCTTCCAGAGCAACACAAACCCCACCAAAAACTATTTGGTGGGGTTTGTGTTGCTCAGTCTTTAGTTTTATATGTTGTGTTTTGTGTACTGTCTTTTGTCTGTTGGTCTTTTTCTTCTTTAGCCATGGTGTTGTCATTTTATTTTTCGACTTATGAGTTTTAATGTCCCTTGGGTATCTTTCGCCTTTCTTTTACATATCAATGGAACTACTAATTTTTCAAAGGTTTATGATAAATCTATATGTTCATATTTTGATTCTTGAAAGTTTGTCAGGTAGCTGTCTTATAAACATTGATCTCTTTTCAAATAAATTTACTTACTATCTCCATAATGTTCATCCCACGGCATTTTGGCAACCCACCCTTCAGCCATACTCTCCTTACCATTAGTTGGACTAGAGGCTATAAATGGACGATTTGGGTCTTCCTTTTGAACAACTTTATAAATCACATCTTTATATAATTTGATGTAGTCATTATAGTATAGTGTAAAGTTCACATCAGTGTTATACCTAAAAAAAACCCACACAGAATATATAGTTATAAATAAAACCATACATTTGCTAAACAATCGTCTTTAATGGAATGACTTTGTTTAATTTAAATACGTTAACTGATTTAATTTATATACCATTTGGATATTATAACAAATCAGTCATACTTAAATAAAGAAATTACATCATTGATTCCTGTTTTTTTCCTGAATTCAAAACAGTTCAATGCTGAAGGGAGATAACTCTTGTGTCATGCCTATTAGAATCTTGTACTTTAATTAACACTTAAATTTATGGTTCATCTATTCCTGCTAAAACCCTGAAAATTTGTAACCCAACAATAATAATGAATCCACAGTATTAGAAATGCCCATTCAAACTGATGTTTGAAATCTTAAAATAAAACATACCGTATAATATATATAAACATAATGAATTGCAAAATAATTATATCTTATCAGGCAATTCAAGATGACTGAGGAACTGACAAAAAGCAATTTGAAAATTCCAACATTCAGGTAGTCACAATGGCAAACTCCATTACATAAGATGAGGTTTAAAGATAGAAGACAGTTCAATCTGGATTTTAAAAAAAATTGTAAGGTATTGAAATAATTATGTCTGAGGGGAAACAACAATCTTCTAGGGACTGTACCTTAGTTTACATGAGTTCCAACTGAGAAATGATAGTTTCAACACCTGAAATTTTAAACACTGTTCTTGAAAATATTTAAAAATAAATCTGACATCTTGCAGGAAAATTGGTTAACATGTCCTGGTATATGGTTTCAGTTGTAAAAGCTGACTTAATCTGCTTTCATTTTATCCATTCAATGATTCTCAAGATAATGTAAATTGCTAATACATGAACTATAAGAGGGATGAACAAGAGACTACCAAGAGCCTGAATTGCTCACCTGATAAATATATGTGCCATTTTGATATTAATTTTTTCCTTTATTAAAATCAGTTATGTTTGCTTATATGAAGATGACATTTAGTGGCAATTTTTGTAGGTCTTGTATTAATGATAATTTTAGCTGTTTACAGTTTATATCTATCTCTTACAAGTTTTTCAGATTTAAAACGTAATTTAATGGCAATAAATCCTACTAATAACTAGTGTGATAATTTGGCCATGTTGACATACTTGTGTATCTTATTTTGCTTTGTAAAGTTTCTCTCTATAACTCATATAGTTTTTGACAATTTCTCTCTTATCTTATCCAAAAACTGAAATTTGTAAATAAATTGACATTCAGGGGTAACTCAAAAATAGGTTGTCCCATTTTCTATAAACTTTAGAGGAAATAGATTTTGACCTGGTAATACATTCTAGCCTATGTCAGACTTGCTCTTACTGCTTTAGCTTTTGAGATATAAGCCAAAACTGCATTTTACTCCTATGTTCTATTTTTAGAAGCAGTGGCTATGTTTTTGATGGATCATATCCCTGGATTCAATTTTTTAAAACTAAAACCCTAAGAAACATTCAGGTATAGTTTGGTAACATTTGACCGAAAAGTTTCAGAGGAGAAGATTTTTTTCAAAAGTTTACAATAACGGAGGAACTGATGGATGGACAATAACAAAGGAGGCCAAGTGATGGCAAAAGCTCATATGGCCTTTTAGACCAGGTGAACTAAAAGTTACAAAATTTGGAAGAGGTCAGATTGAACTAATTAGACTGACCTATACTTTAAAAATTGCAGGAAATAAAATCAAACCAAAATTTTGAGATGACATGCACATCATGAACTATCTGACTGCATTAAACATACCAGCTTTGTCTTAGCGCTTTTTCGTTTTCATTATTACCACTCCAAATCACTATGGATGGTCTGTGCTTAAGTCTTCTAACCTTAAGAAAAGATCAAAGATCATAAGATTCAAATGATAAGATGACACAGAATGATATAGGAAAGAAAATCAAAGCTAAGGATTGAAGCTACAGATCAAAGTGGTGTTCTTTCTTTCTTTTAATTATCTGTCTATGAACCTATGCCTGGTAATTTCCATTTTTCTTTGTCTTTTATTTGTTAACATAATTCACTGAAAACTTGACTTTTGTCTACGTGCAAAAAAAATTTCTATAGAAATTACACTGCATATGTATTTTTCAAAGACACACTACCTAAATAAGTACTGTAAATTCAGAAATTATTGCGATGTTTTTATTATTGCGAAAAATGCGACTGGGTTGTAATCGCAATAATTTAAACTCACATTTTGTATTTTTTTATATGAATGAAGCGGAATTTTTCTCAGTATCGCAAAAATAATAATCGCATTTTGGTCTAAAATGACAAAATCGAAATAATAAATGTACGCAATCATTTCTGAATTTACAGTAATTAGTGGTGACAATGTGTTTAAGCATTTTTACTTGCCAGACTGCCTATTGGTAATCCCCAAGGCACACTTCAAGATCTTTTTACTCAAACAGAAGGAGAGCTTGAGTTATCTATTTTAGTTCTAGTTTCAATGCTTGTTAATTAGATATCTTGCAAATAGCAATAACATCTTCTAAATTCTATTAAATATTTTGATAGTTTATCATATATGGACTATTTGCCAATGTGCATGAAATAATGCAAAAAATCATTTTTTTTCCATAAAAGTTAGAGGCAATTCTGAAAAAAAAATATATAGCTTGTCGTTAGTCATGCCTTACTGGTACTCTTCTCCAACTTAAAAAAACAAAAACCATCAAAGTACAAATCAACTTGGAACTTCTATAAAATGACAAATCAAAAGTTCTATGGAGATAATTGATTAACAGGCTTCAGACTTGGGACAAGCACATACAAAATGTGACTGGGGCAAACATGAGCACTTAACCTTTCCCTAAACTGGGACAGTTGTGTAATAGCAACACATGGAACAAATCATTAAAATCAATTGAAAATGCTTGAATCATCAGATTGCACAAAAACTAGCAAAAACAAAGCACCAATCTAATAGTACTCTCAGTTACTGAAAACTGCTTCAAAGCTCATTACGACTAACAAATAAGATATGTTTTACCATGCATTCTTAAATATAAATCGGTACACATCCAATGGGTTTAGTGTAAAGACTTTATAAACAGCCTGAGAAAAGTATGACCTTCTGCAATGCCAAAATATAAGTATCAACATGACAAATATTCATAACTGTATAGCAATACATATTAAGTAATTTAAAATTTTTAAAACAAAATCAATGTTAATAACTCTTGCTTCTTATATAACATAGAATTTACTTATTCTCCCATCTTTAATACAGTTTGAGTGTCCTAACTTTTGTTAGAATATACCTGTTTTAAGTATCACACAGTTTATCAATATTAGGATCAACTTGCAAGGCTTTGCTTCTGATTGACTCTGCTTATGGACATATTTAGTAGCTTATCAAGAGAATAGTAAAGAGGTGTATGTTTTGACATATTTGTTTATGAACTTCAGAAGGACTAGTAAGACCATCTATATTATACCTGGTGAGTGACTTCTTCAGTCACACTATTGAGAAATGTTGGATCAGTAGGATACATGGAACATCCAAACATAAAGTCTTGCCATATCATTATTCCTAATCTGTCTGCAATGTCATAGAACTCTTCCATTTCATATATCTGCAGTATGAAATAAGTAAAATAACTTGTAAAAGGAGTAATTTTGGTACGGGCTATATTTGGCCCCGATTATTAAAGACCAAACAGCCTATTCAGTTCTACCAGTGATTTTTCCTTAAAATTTTGTGTGAAGGTATTTCATGATTTAAGGAACAAAATATGATAAAAAATTGGGGTCACCGACTTAGTTTTGTCACTATAGCAACCTCAGTTTCGTGTTTTCCGAATATTAACATGATATTTGCTTGTTATTTAAACTCTTAAAAATCCAATTATATCAAACCTACAAGCATAATTCTTGTTTCATGTTAAACAGTAGATTTGTGTTTATCAAATACAGGTTCAAGAGTTTAAGACTCTTATTGTTTTGATCTTAAATAAAATGCTCTGCAGGGCGCAGCTTGATATGACCGCAGAGGTCGAACCCTGAATAGTTGGGGCAAGTATGGACACAACATTCAAGCTTGATACAGCTCTGAATTTGGATTGTGATTAAATATTTGACACAGCAAAGGTTTCTGACACAGAATGAATGTGGTCTAAGAACTTAAAATTTTAAATTGGACATTCACCTATTATGGTCCAATATCCAAAATCTAAATACATGGTTAGATTCAGCATATCAAAGAACCCCAAGAGTTCAATTTTGATGAAATCATACAAAGTTTAATTTTGGACCCTTTTGACCTCAATGTGGACAAAGTTGATAACGGACCCAAAATCAAAATCTAAATACATGGTTAGATTCAGCATATCAAAGAACCCCATATATTCAATTTTGTTGAAATCAAACAAAGTTTAATTTTGGACCCGATTTGGACCAACTTGAAAACTGGGCCCATAATCAAAAATCTAAATACATGTTTAGATTCAGCATATCAAAGAACCCTAAGAATTCAATTTTGTTAAAATCAAACTAAGTTTAATTTTGGACCCTTTGGACCTTAATGTAGACCAATTTGAAAATGGGACCAAAAATTAAGAATCTAAATACACGGTTAGATTCGGCATATCAAAGAACCCCAATAATTCAATTTTGATGAAATCAAACAAAGTTTAATTTTGGACCCTTTTGACCTCAATGTGGACAAACTTGATAACGGGCCCAAAATCAAAAATCTAAATACATGGTTAGATTCAGCATATCAAAGAACCCCATATATTCAATTTTGTTGAAATCAAACAAAGTTTAATTTTAGACCCGATTTGGACCAACTTGAAAACTGGGCCCATAATAAAAATCTAAATACATGTTTAGATTCAGCATATCAAAGAACCCTAAGAATTCAATTTTGTTAAAATCAAACTAAGTTTAATTTTGGACCCTTTGGACCTTAATGTAGACCAATTTGAAAACGGGACCAAAAATTAAGAATCTAAATACACGGTTAGATTCGGCATATCAAAGAACCCCAATAATTCAATTTTGATGAAATCAAACAAAGTTTAATTTTGGACCCTTTGGACCTCAATGTGGACCAATTTAAAACGGGGCCCAAAATCCAAAAACTTAATACACGATTAGATTCAGCATATTAAAGAACCGCAAGAGTTCAAGAATAAAACCCCATTGAAATTGGTCAAGAAATAAGCAATTTATACAAGTATCTTCTTTTGCACAATACTGTGCAATTGAATATTTCTTGCAATTGCGCAATACTGTGCAATTGAATATTTCTTGCTATTGTGCAATACTGTACAATTGACAATTTCTTGCTATTGCGCAATATTGTGCTATTGGATATTTCTTGCTATTGCGCAATACTGTGCAATTGAAGATTTCTTGCTATTAGCAATACTGTGCAATTGAAAATTTCTTGCTATTGCACAATACTTATTATATAATAATTTACACATCCTGTTAGGTGTGTATCTCCTGCCATATCATTATTATTTGCTTTTAAATATAAATCAGAAATAACCAACTTAAAATGGAAAATTTTAAAGAAAAAAAGGAAAAAAGAACCCCCAAATTTTTGAACCCCTTATGATTCATCACCCCAAACTCAATCCCAGCCTTCCCTTTGAGGTATGGTACCTTGCAGTACAATTTCAGAGATCCATACACTTACACACAAGTTATTGTCTGGAAACTAGAAAATGCTTATTTTGGCCCCTAATTCCTAAACGTTTCAGGCAATTACCCCAAACTCAATTCCAGCTTTCCTTTTGTGGTATGGAACCTTGTGCTACAATTTCATAGATATCCATACCCTTATACTCAAGTTATTGTCTGGAAACCAAAATGTCTTCGGACGACAAATTTTTTGGCCTGTAATTCCTAAACAGCTTGGACAATAACCCCCAAAATCAATCCCAACCTTCCTATTGTGGTATGGAACCTTGTGCTACAATTTCATAGATATCCATACCCTTATACTCAAGTTATTGTCTGGAAACCAAAATGTCTTCGGACGACAAATTTTTTGGCCTGTAATTCCTAAACAGCTAGGACAATAACCCCCAAAATCAATCCCAACCTTCCTATTGTGGTATGGAACCTTGTGCTACAATTTCATAGAGATCCATACCCTTATACTCATGTTATTGTCTGGAAATCAAAAAGGTCTTCGGCAACAACGCATACATGGCCAGACATAATAATAACGCAAAATTTTTGCAGTCGTATAAAAAAACTATAACTTTTTTCAAGCAGTTGTGAACCATGAAAATGAGGTCAAGCACAATGGACATATGACAGACGGAAATAAGGTATCTGCCTACAAAGTATGAAGCATCCAGGTCTTCTACCTTCTGAAATATAAAGCTTTATACAAATAGTTTACGCCGCCACTGCGGATAGTCATCCCTATGTCTTGCATAGACAAATATAATAGATGTGTTGATATGACCTGCAGCCTAGTTGTGAAATGTACATTTCTAGGAATTCATCTGAAAGGTAAGATGTTCCAGGGACATACATGTACACTGGCAACACTGTTTATGGGTTTATAGTGTGGCTTCTATGGTGATATGTAGAACAGATGTTGAGCACAAGAAATAAAATAAACAACTGCGTTTAAAAGAATAAAGTTTAATAACTTCTCAATATTATACCAGAAATTTATAAAATCAAAGTGCTGGATAGCACCTCTGGGAAGTTTGCAACTGTAGATGTGTATTTTTCAAATAGATTATAGATGTGTATTATTTTAAATATGTATTCAATCACAGCTTTGATATTTTAACTAAACCATTTTCTTTTTTCATAAAAGTTTTTCATATAAAATTTTGATATTTTCTATTGCAACCTTGAACTGTTGTTCTAAAATAATCAAATATACAATAAGCTCTGTTAATTTCTTTATGTGCCCATGCCATATCTAGGGCCTGTGATTTTATAGTATTTTTTCCATTCGTAACTGGGCATAACCCTAACAACAACAGTAAAATGACGGCACCGAAATTCAAACTTGATCTTGGTGTTGTGGTTAAAAGTATTTTGTATTAGTTTCGTAACAATTGGTTGAGGCACACTAAAGTTAGAGCACGGAATTGAAAAAAATCGTAAGTGTTCTGCGAAACCCGGTGTTTCGCCTACTTTTGCTGTTAATCGCAGGCTCAACAAAAATGAGGAAAAATTAATAAAATATTCCTCTCTATACCATCTTTTGATTGTAAGAAGCTTCTGTCCAAGTTTGGTAAAATCCAGGATAGTTTATGAATCTAATAAATGTTTTAAAAATAACTGCAGACTGTATGTAATGTTAACTGGAAGAAAAGCTAAGTCCATTAAGTAAAATACGGAAAAACAAGAACAAAATTTTAACTAAATTTCCTTCTAGATACTAGCTTTTGATCATAAACAAGCTTCTGTCCAAGTTTGATACAAATCCAGGATAGTTTAAGAAAGTTATTAAAATTTTAAAAACTTTAGCCACAGAGTGAATGTAATGTTTCCTGGCAGAATAAAATGCTCCATGAGGGCGAGCTTGATACGACCGCAGAGGTCGAACCCTGAATAGTTGGGGCAAGTATGGACACAACATTCAAGCTTGATACAGCTCTGAATTTGGACTGTGATTAAATATTTGACACAGCATAGGTTTCTGACACAGAATGAATGTGGTCTAAGAACTTAAAATTTTAAATTGGACATTCACCTATTATGGTCCAATATCCAAAATCTAAATACATGGTTAGATTCAGCATATCAAAGAACTCCAAGAGTTCAATTTTGATGAAATCAAATAAAGTTTAATTTTGGACTCTTTTGACCTCAATGTGGACAAAGTTGATAACAGGGCCCAAAAATCAAAATCTAAATACATGGTTAGATTCAGCATATCAAAGAACCCCATATATTCAATTTTGTTGAAATCAAACAAAGTTTAATTTTGGACCCGATTTGGACCAACTTGAAAACTGGGCCCATAATTAAAAATCTAAATACATGTTTAGATTCAGCATATCAAAGAACCCTAAGAATTCAATTTTGTTAAAATCAAACTAAGTTTAATTTTGGACCCTTTGGACCTTAATGTAGACCAATTTGAAAACGGGACCAAAAATTAAGAATCTAAATACACGGTTAGATTCGGCATATCAAAGAACCCCAATAATTCAATTGTTGATGAAATCAAACAAAGTTTTAATTTTGGACCCTTTGGACCTCAATGTGGACCAATTTAAAAACGGGACCCAAAATCCAAAAACTTAATACACGATTAGATTCAGCATATTAAAGAACCCGAAGAGTTCAAGAATAAAACCCCATTGAAATTGGTCAAGAAATAAGTAATTTATACAAAGTATCTTCTTTTGCACAATACTGTGCAATTGAATATTTCTTAAAATTGCGCAATACTGTGCAATTGAATATTTCTTGCTATTGTGCAATACTGTACAATTGACAATTTCTTGCTATTGCGCAATATTGTGCTATTGGATATTTCTTGCTATTGCGCAATACTGTGCAATTGAAGATTTCTTGCTATTAGCAGTTTCTGTCTTCATGCCTATTGCTTGGTCAATCTGAAAAAAGAAATAACTTAAACAAATATTTATTTTTAATAAACATATGTAAATTCTTATATTTTTCAGCCTTTTTTTTGTCAACTCTATGAAATTGCAACTGTTTAACAAAATTGCCTTATAAACTAACCTGTGTCACATAAATCTGGTCTATAAATAACTTCTGTTTATCAGGGTTGTTTGGTAAACGCAAGTACATGATAATTTCTGCCATCATCTCAACCATACCTAATAATATAAAAAAATTAAAAGTATTTTGCTGATGTATTAGTATTTCTGCTGAAGGCTTATCATACACTTCAGCTCTGATGCATTACACCCTTTCAACTGACTCACCATGGCTAGCCTACTCCTGTCCAATCAAAGTTAACCTCAGATTTTGCTAAAATATTGAATACAAAAGCTTCATTGATTTTTCAAAGGAAGTCTTAAAGGAAGTGGCATGCATACTCCATCAATGAAACAAACACAATGTAACCAAATTTTCATTTGGATATAATCTAATTGTTGTAACAAAAATCCTGTCCTCTTTAGCTCAAATGTGACATCATCGAATGAGACTTATCACAGAATTTGCTCTGACTCAGTTTTCTATGCTGTGTTTTGTAGATTGTGGTCTTTTCATTGCTTTTTTTTTTGCCATGGCATTTTGTCTTCAACTTATGAGATGGAATATCCCTTTGATATCTTCTGACTATCTTTCACTTATAATGATTTACACCATTTTCTCAAACCTCTATGGTGCATTTACAGAAAAGAGAGCTTTTCACATTGATAAATTATTAAATTATTAAGAAACTAATATATTTTTTTAGGTTCCAACTCCTTAGGCAAAGTTGACGTCAGATAAATTTGGCTATTTTATGATTTTTTTAGGTCCTTTTACTCGTATGGCTCTTCACATGTTTAGGTCTTATACATCCATGACTTTCAAATGTTTGGATATGAGCATTCCTGTTGAAGGTAAATCAAGCAAAGCAATTCGGACGCACAAATTTAAAACACGTTTTATTATTTTCATTTTCTATCATGAGTTGTTGCTTTCCTATTTTTTGCTAGGAATAGTACTAAATGTCTTACTAAACTGAACTGATATTTTATATGTACTACTAATGTATCCAACAACAAATACAGATTAATCACTGTTCTAAGGAAATATTTTAGAGGTGACTAAAAAACTTGCAATGCAGTGTGCGCAGTACTTAAAAATTTGTAGGAGAGCTGAAAGGTATTTTGAAATGCATTATCACAAAATGGTACAATGTATATTTAAATTACTAACTGTTCTTATACAAAAGGCTTTACCCTTTCACAATGTTGATTAGCCCATAATTTTCCCAAGTTGCAGTTTGAATTATCTCTTCAAATTGATCAACTGGCAAACATGTTAGCCCATTGTTCAAGTGAAAGTTGTTAGTATGAGACAAGGGCAGCAGGGCGGATCCAGCCATTTTAAAAGGGGTTCCAACTATATGTCCCCATTCAAATGCATTGATCGTCAAGAAAAAGGGGTTCCAACCCGGAACCCCCTCTCTGGATCCGCCACTGGGCAGCTTAATAAAAATATTTTACAATCCAATTCATGTGGATGAGTATTTTTTCACTGGAAGATTGGGATTATCTTGCATTTTAGTCCATTCTACCAAATTCGCAATAATAAATGCACCCATTAATTTCTGAATTAACAGTATACACCAATTATTCTTTAAATAAGCATTTTTTTGCTCCTACAATAAGGAGCTCAGAACATATTATTTCAGTCATAAAGGATGACTAATAATACATATATTTCAATGATAGCTATAGGAAAAATATGGGAAATAGTTTATAAACATATGATATATAAAAATTAAAAATCAAATGTAATACCAAAAGGATGATGTTGCCTGTGGTCTAGCATATCAGACCAGTAATACAGATCTGAATTGTTTAGGACAGCATCAAGAGACTCATATGATGGTAGAGACTGCAGACCATATTCTGATGAAAACCGTGGTATTCTGTAAGAGGATGGCATGAAGAATGGATCCATATATTTATATTCATGTACTACAATAGAAAAATAAACACGTGATAGTTTATGGCTTTAAAAGGTAAATTACTTCTAACTTAGTATTTTATTGTGTTTTGTATACAGTTGTTTGTCTTTTGGTCATTTTTTGTTTTTTGCCATGGCGTTGTCAGTTTGTTTTTGACTCATGAATTTGAATATCCCTTTGGTATCGTCCTCCACTCTATTAGTATGATATTCTTATATCAAATAATGCATAAAAGGATAACAAGAACATACTTATATACACATTCATGAATTGTTTTCAGTTTACAAGTATTCAAAACATTATCATAACTGTTGGGACCTATGTGAACATTTTGCTAGTTTTAGAGTTTCTTGCAATTCATATAGTGTGAAGCTTCCTGATAGTGCTGTCTGGACCTCTTTTAATACAATGATGGCATAAAAACCCTAGCTCTTCCAGCCATTAAATTATGCTTCACTCCCAAACATTTTAAAACTCATTTTAGAGCTGACGGTGCCACATGTAGAGCAGGATCTGCTTACCTTCAGAGAACACAAACCCCACCAAAACTGTTTGGTGGGGTTTGTGTTGCTCAGTCTTTAGTTTTATATGTTGTGTTTTGTGTACTGTCTTTTGTCTGTTGGTCTTTTTCTTCTTTAGCCATGGTGTTGTCATTTTATTTTTCGACTTATGAGTTTTAATGTCCCTTGGGTATCTTTCGCCTTTCTTTTACATATCAATGGAACTACTAATTTTTCAAAGGTTTATGATAAATCTATATGTTCATATTTTGATTCTTGAAAGTTTGTCAGGTAGCTGTCTTATAAACATTGATCTCTTTTCAAATAAATTTACTTACTATCTCCATAATGTTCATCCCACGGCATTTTGGCAACCCACCCTTCCGCCATACTCTCCTTACCATTAGTTGGACTAGAGGCTATAAATGGACGATTTGGGTCTTCCTTTTGAACAACTTTATAAATCACATCTTTATATAATTTGATGTAGTCATTATAGTATAGTGTAAAGTTCACATCAGTGTTATACCTAAAAAAACCCACACAGAATATATAGTTATAAATAAAACCATACATTTGCTAAACAATCGTCTTTAATGGAATGACTTTGTTTAATTTAAATATGTTAACTGATTTAATTTATATACCATTTGGATATTATAACAAATCAGTCATACTTAAATAAAGAAATTACATCATTGATTCCTGTTTTTTGCTGAATTCAACACAGTTCAATGCTGAAGGAGATAACTCTTGTGTCATGCCTATTAGAATCTTGTACTTTAATTAACACTTAAATTTATGGTTCATCTATTCCTGCTAAAACCCTGAAAATTTGTAACCCAACAATAATAATGAATCCACAGTATTAGAAATGCCCATTCAAACTGATGTTTGAAATCTTAAAATAAAACATACCGTATTATATATATAAACATAATGAATTGCAAAATAATTATATCTTATCAGGCAATTCAAGATGACTGAGGAACTGACAAAAGCAATTTGAAAATTCCAACATTCAGGTAGTCACAATGGCAAACTCCATTACATAAGATGAGGTTTAAAGATAGAAGACAGTTCAATCTGGATTTTAAAAAAAATTGTAAGGTATTGAAATAATTATGTCTGAGGGGAAACAACAATCTTCTAGGGACTGTACCTTAGTTTACATGAGTTCCAACTGAGAAATGATAGTTTCAACACCTGGAATTTTTAACACTGTTCTTGAAAATATTTAAAAATAAATCTGACATCTTGCAGGAAAATTGGTTAACATGTCCTGGTATATGGTTTCAGTTGTAAAGCTGACTTAATCTGCTTTCATTTTATCCATTCAATGATTCTCAAGATAATGTAAATTGCTAATACATGAACTATAAGAGGGATGAACAAGAGACTACCAAGAGCCTGAATTGCTCACCTGATAAATATATGTGCCATTTTGATATTAATTTTTTCCTTTATTAAAATCAGTTATGTTTGCTTATATGAAGATGTCATTTAGTGGCATTTTTGTAGGTCTTGTATTAATGATAATTTTAGCTGTTTACAGTTTATATCTATCTCTTACAAGTTTTTCAGATTTAAAATGTAATTTAATGGCAATAAATCCTACTAGTAACTAGTGTGATAATTTGGCCATGTTGACATACTTGTGTATCTTATTTTACTTTGTAAAGTTTCTCTCTATAACTCATATAGTTTTTGACAATTTCTCTCTTATCTTATCCAAAAACTGAAATTTGTAAATAAATTGACATTCAGGGGGTAACTCAAAAATAGGTTGTCCCATTTTTCTATAAACTTTAGAGGGAAATAGATTTTGACCTGGTAATACATTCTAGCCTATGTCAGACTTGCTCTTACTGCTTTAGCTTTTGAGATATAAGCCAAAAACTGCATTTTACTCCTATGTTCTATTTTTAGAAGCAGTGGCCATGTTTTTTGATGGATCATATCCCTGGATTCAATTTTTTTTTAAACTAAAAACCCTAAGAAACATTCAGGTATAGTTTGGTAACATTTGACCCAAAAGTTTCAGAGGAGAAGATTTTTTCAAAAGTTTACGATAACGGAGGAACCGATGGATGGACAATAACAAAGGAGGCCAAGTAATGGCAAAAGCTCATATGGCCTTTTAGACCAGGTGAACTAAAAGTTACAAAATTTGGAAGAGGTCAGATTGAACTAATTAGACTGACCTATCCTTTAAAAATTGCAGGAAATAAAATCAAACTAAAATTTTGAGATGACATGCACATCATGAACTATCTGACTGCATTAAACATACCAGCTTTGTCTTAGCGCTTTTTCGTTTTCATTATTACCACTCCAAATCACTATGGATGGTCTGTGCTTAAGTCTTCTAACCTTAAGAAAAGATCAAAGATCATAAGATTCAAATGATAAGATGACACAGAATGATATAGGAAAGAAAATCAAAGCTAAGGATTGAAGCTACAGATCAAAGTGGTGTTCTTTCTTTCTTTTAATTATCTGTCTATGAACCTATGCCTGGTAATTTCCATTTTCTTTGTCTTTTATTTGTTAATATAATATACTGAAAACTTGACTTTTGTCTACGTGCAAAAAAATTTCTATAGAAATTACACTGCATATGTATTTTTCAAAGACACACTACCTAAATAAGTACTGTAAATTCAGAAATTATTGCGAAAAATGCGACTGGGTTGTAATCGCAATAATTTAAACTCGCATTTTGTATTTTTTATATGAATGATCGGAATTTTCTCAGTATCGCATTAATAATAATCGCATTTTGGTCTAAAATGACAAAATCGAAATAATAAATGTACATAATCATTTCTGAATTTACAGTAATTAGTGGTGACAATGTGTTTAAGCATTTTACTTGCCAGACTGCCTATTGGTAATCCTCAAGGCACACTTCAAGATCTTTTACTCAAACAGAAGGAGAGCTTGAGTTATCTATTTTAGTTCTAGTTTCAATGCTTGTCAATTAGATATCTTGCAAATAGCAATAACATCTTCTAAATTCTATTAAATATTTTGATAGTTTATCATATATGGACTACTAGTATTTGCCAAAGTGCATGAAATAATGCAAAAAATCATTTTTTTTTCCATAAAAGTTAGAGGCAATTCTGAAAAAAAAATATATAGCTTGTCATTAGTCATGCCTTACTGGTACTCTTCTCCAACTTAAAAAAAAAAACCATCAAAGTCTGAGTACAAATCAACTTGGAACTTCTATAAAAATGACAAATCAAAAGTTCTATGGAGATAATTGATTAACAGGCTTCAGACTTGGGACAAGCACATACAGAATGTGACTGGGGCAAACATGAGCACTTAACCTTCCCCCTAAACTGGGACAGTTGTGTAATAGCAACACATGGAACAAATCATTAAAATCAATTGAAAAATGCTTGAATCATCAGATTGCACAAAAAAACTAGCAAAAAACAAAGCACCAATCTAATAGTACTCTCAGTTACTGAAAACTGCTTCAAAGCTCATTACGACTAACAAATAAGATATGTTTTACCATGCATTCTTAAATATAAATCAGTACACATCCAATGGATTTAGTGTAAAGACTTTATAAACAGCCTGAGATAAGTATGACCTTCTGCAATGCCAAAATATAAGTATCAACATGACAAATATTCATAACTGTATAGCAATACATATTAAGTAATTTAAAATTTTTAAAACAAAATCAATGTTAATAACTCTTGCTTCTTATATAACATAGAATTTACTTATTCTCCCATCTTTAATACAGTTTGAGTGTCCTAACTTCTTGTTAGAATATACCTCAGGGACCGCTGTGCGTCGCCAATGTCGCAATTTGCGATATTTTATTTCATCTGGCGACAGAATACGGCTGCTGGCGATATTTCTGGCGCCAACAATTTCCTATGTCAAAATTTTCATTTCTTGACAATGTCGATCTTCATTTAAATTGGTAAAATAAATTGAACGAAATTATACCTGGCGACAAGTTTATGACTTTGTTTAATTATGACCCCAAGCTAATCAACGGTTACAACAGGTGTCATAATCTGTTGTTACAGGTAATCCATTTATCGGATGGGTCATTAATGATCATTAACATTAATTCATTCAAATAGAATCGGTCAGTCAGCGTTTGTCTTTTCATTTGAATAAATGTTCATACGACAACACAATTTGCAATATTTACCCTAGTTTAATGAAGAAAACGTAATTGAGAGGAAGTCGAAAACCATAATCAACTTATACAAAGACAAAGTTTTTCTTGTTTTCCGTAAAAATAGCAAATTCAGACTTAATTTGTCTTTGCATGCCCTCAGTTAAGATACGAAAATAACAAAACCGCCGCCATATTGTTGATCATATCACCTCTTCTACGTACTATGTATAATCCTCCAAAGAAGGAGCACACCGAATAAAGAAAGATAACTCAATTTTATTTTTCCTACCATTGGGAGACCTACATTAGATATGTCTAAGATATGTCTACATACTTCTGACTGAAGAATTCGTATGTTTATGTATTTTGAGATATGGGTAGAGTTAAAGAGGGTCTTAGTAGCAGGATGGGTAATGTTTGAAGAGTGCCTTGGTCATCTTTTTCTGTACTCTTTATTTTTAATACAAATTTTCACTATTCTGTAAATCTAAACACCCATTATTATGTTTTCTTCATTCAATTACCAATTTTTTCTCTTGATTTTTTTTATTTAAAACAATTTTTCTATTCTGTAGCATATACAGACCATAACTAAGCTAATTATATTCTTATACATATGAAATACTGACAAAGAAAATAAAAGTACACATGTTTTTGTATGTATATAAACCCTATGCTATAACTTACTTAAGTGTAACATGTTAAATGATGTAAAGTGCAGGCTGAGTGCATAAGAAATTTAAATTGAACATAGTTTGAATTTTTTTTAGAAGAAATCAAGACTCCAGCTGGCCCAAAGTTTTCAAAACTGGCGACAAAATTTAGGAGCTGGCGATTTTGCTGGCTCCAACTTTTTGGGAGCCAGAGCAGCCCTGTACCTGTTTTAAGTATCACACAGTTTATCAATATTAGGATCAACTTGCAAGGCTTTGCTTCTGATTGACTCTGCTTATGGACATATTTAGTAGTTTATCAAGAGAATAGTAAAGAGGTGTATGTTTTGACATATTTGTTTATGAACTTCAGAAGGACTAGTAAGACCATCTATATTATACCTGGTGAGTGACTTCTTCAGTCACACTATTGAGAAATGTTGGATCAGTAGGATACATGGAACATCCAAACATAAAGTCTTGCCATATCATTATTCCTAATCTGTCTGCAATGTCATAGAACTCTTCCATTTCATATATCTGCAGTATGAAATAAGTAAAATAACTTGTAAAAGGAGTAATTTTAGTGCGGGCTATATTTGGCCCGATTATTAAAGACCAAACAGCCTATTCAGTTCTACCAGTGATTTTTCCTTAAAATTTTGTGTGAAGGTATTTCATGATTTAAGGAACAAAATATGATAAAAAAAATTGGGGGTCACCGACTTAGTTTTGTCACTATAGCAACCTCAGTTTCGTGTTTTCCCGAATATTAACATGATATTTGCTTGTTATTTAAACTCTTAAAATATCCAATTATATCAAACCTACAAGCATAATTCTTGTTTCATGTTAAACAGTAGATTTGTGTTTATCAAATACAGGTTCAAGAGTTTAAGACTCTTATTGTTTTGATCTTAAAAATACGATTTATTTCATTCATGTATATGTCACCGACCTTTCAAAAAGTTATGATCAATTTTCATATTTTTTTTTCTCGTTTGTTTTGAAGAAAAGAGTTGTCTTCTTTCAGGACGTCGAATCTGACGTCATTGTACAAGTTTTCCTTGCTGGCGCACTATTTGAAAAAAATGCAAATTGGACATTTGAAACCCACATTTAAATTTCCAAGAATCAAGAATAACAACTATATTCACCTACTTTATTATCCGGTAATACAAGAGAGATCACATGTATGTATCAGTATCAGATCTCATGATATTGTTGCCGCACACAATAATTAACCTTCAGAAACACCATCCGTCGGAATGAAAAATTGTTCGAAATAACCTTTTACGACGCTTTAGAAAGGAAAGTCTGTTTTTGTCCTCTCCTTCTCATTAGCAAAATCATTGAAAATAAAGAGAGAAATGAAAGATGACACTGGCTAACTTACAGACTATTTGACTATATTAGACTAGATGTGTGGGTTTTTTTTTTTTTTTTGTCGCGTCAATTTCAGAACTTTGCCCTAGCGCACTCTTTCGCTACTGTTGACAGACGGACAGACATTAGCACGGATGGACTTCTTTATACCATTATGTGTCCCGACTAAGACGAGCGTATACAAATTATTCCATCTAGTTTGTGGATTCATTATTTCTGAATATTTAAAATATAAGAAAATTAAAATTATAGGTATAATATATGAATTAAAGTTTTGATTCTAAAACGTTTTACAACCATTTAACCTATCATAAAATACGATCCTCGTTATTACTACCTCACGTGTTTTGAATAAACGAGACAGTAAATATAAAATACAAATAACTTTTAATACAAAATTGATTTAGAATCTAAGAAATAATTTTCCGTTGAAAACTATAATGTATTTCTCAAAACAGGATGAAATATGAATCTAAATAGCTCATTTTGGAAATTAAAACAAAGACAAGGTTGTATGTATAGATTGACGGCATCGAAAAATCGAAATTTGTTTTCAATCTTTCCGGTCATTGTAGCTTTTTGAAAGTGAGAAATTTTATGTTGGATCTTATTCTTGAAGCAATTGTTTTTGTCATAAGTTAAATTTACAAAAAGTTTAGTTTCAAAAACCGTAAATTTTTATTTTAATTCACATTCACTGAGTAATTTCTTTTATTTTTTCCCTTAAGCTTCAGTGAGATCAGGCGAAATCTTTATCATTTCTCCTTGAGACAATTTGAAATGAAACAAATGACAAAAGACAATGAACCTTTAACATTTTTATTTTTACTATAAGATTTTGTCATTTAAGCAGTATAGATCAAATTTAACTTCATTGCAAGATCACCATTATTTTACGAGAATCTTAAAGAAATAAGTTAATCTCAACATCCATACGTTGCCATGGCAGTATATCGAAACTTCTAGAAAGTATTGTTTATCGGCATAACCTTCTGACACTCAATTTTGAAAATCACATATTTTAAAAGTTAAAATTCTAAGCGTAAGTCATATAAATTTACCAGTGTAAAGTTACACGGCGTACGAGATTTGCGCCGATTTAAAAAAAAATAATCGATCTTTAATTTGATCCGATTTGATTCTTTCATTAGCGCCTATTTTTTTTTTTTTTTTATCACTAGCCCGATACTATATTTGCTATACGAGTAAATACATGTACATGTAGTAAACCTTAGAATGTATATTGCATGGTAATATATGGATATATACAGTGTTCCCTTTTGTTTAAGATAATTTTGGTCATATTGTTCAAGAACTTCGTTTGACACGAGAAAGAAAAGATGGACTTCGTTGTTGGCAAGTACAACAAGTATAGAAAAGATGAAATGACAAGAAAGGAATATATCAGATGTGTGGCATATGAATTCTAGGCAAGATAACATTTCATTGTACTAGTATTACGTTTAATGGATTTTATTGTGGTGCTTTGAAATGCTGTAAATAGAATTTTACTCCGTGATTTTAGTGGATGTAAACAGAGTGCACAAATATCTTTTAAATTGACTTATCCTGCTCGAATTCTACTCCCATTTCCCTTTGTGAGCAGGGGACAACAGTTATATACATGTTATAATTGACAATTCATAACATATGTACAACTGGCTAACGGAAGAGGTTTATATGATAAATAAAAATAACTTTCACCTCTAATTTTCCTCTACACAATCGGCGCAAATGTAAGACAAAATCGGCGCAAGTGAAAGAAAAAAAGTGAAATGCAGATCGGCGCAAATGCAAAAAGCCGAGTTCAAAATTTATATATTTTTTATTATTTTTATTAGAAAGGAGGTTACTGATAGTGTAGTATTTTTTGTGTCCATTTGTGTTTAAATTAATTTCCACTAGGTATCAGCGCGACGCTTCATTCCACTTTTCTTGTAAGACGTAGTTTTAAGCGAACATCATGTTGGAATCCGTGAAAAACGCGAAATAGGACGTTATAATTTGACGTTTTTTTCAAGGTTAGAAACAACGTCATAGAGCTGTTATGTCACTACCAAGTTGCGTTAGTTGATGCGCATCAACAATAGGCTGTTTGGTCTTTAAGTTCAATGTTTCAAGATACAAAATGTTTTGAGTTGATGAAAAGACATGTGAGAAAGTTAAATAGAATTATTTTTGTCAAAGTTTTATTTTAAAGTGTTGATTTTGACATCCAAATAGGTCAAATATAGAGATTTTTGCAAATTTGACAAAATCCTCCTGATTTTAACCAAATTAAGACCTAGGAAACCGCAGTCTTCGACAATATAAATATTCAAGTCAGATATGTAAAATGTCATAACAAACATGATGTTAAAAGATCATTTTTGTAAAGGCATGAGCTCTTTGTTTCCTGTCCAAAAAATCAATGGAAATTTACCCATTTTCATTGAATTTTTTCGTGGAAAATCAAAATGAGTGCTATTTGTGACGTCATGAATAGAACGTGGAAGTACGTAAATATTTAACAAAATGACATATTTCCTATCCCCGTCATTGTATTAGCTATGATTCATTGTGATTTGGTCAATAAATCCTAATTTGAAATTTTTAACTAGAAATGGGGGCCATTTTAGGGCCTTATTGAACCTACTCCTTTGTGTTTTCTGTCATCAAATTTTGACAATTTATCAAGTGTAGATGTGTTCAAGTAAATCATCATGCATCTTATTATCAACATATTCTTATTGTAGAGTCAAGGGTAATACTTATACATGTTATTTGTATATACTTCAAGATGTAAGTAATATCTACTGGTGTAGGAAAATTTGTTAAGATTTGGATTTTTTGAAGACTTCAATAATCTACCTGGCATTTATGCTCTCCAAAATTTGCTTTAACTAGTAAGTTTTTAACAACCCCTAAAATTCAAGATTTTTTGGAAGTTAAAACATGCCTTAAACATTTTATTCTTGTTAAATTGTTTTTAATAAAAGTTCAACCTTTTTTAATCTCCAGAATTAATCATAGAAATATACTATGCACAGATGTTAAGTATAAGCACACGCCTTCAAAATTGCTCCACGTTGGCTTGTATATTAGGAAGTATTTTTTAAGTATCAGACAAATGAGAATTTCATTGTCCATGCAATTATACTTTTATGAATGGTAAAGACACATATTAAAGACAGACACTATAAGAGAAATTAATGAAGTCAGGAGAAATTTTTACCTTTCTTACTTAAACATGAATAAGTTTTAAAAAAATATATCAGAATGACTCAGGGAGATAACAAATAAAAATATTTTCTGTACCAGTAAATAATAAAATGCTTCACTGAGTGCAGCCTGATACGACCGCAGAGGTCGAACCCTGAACAGTTGGGGCAAATTTGGACACAATATTCAAGCTTGATACTGTCTGAATTTGGATTGTGATCAAATTTTTGACAAAATAAAGGTTTCTGACACAAATTAAATGTGGTCATAGATCTTAAAAATCTATTGCGCAATACTGTGAAATTGAAGATTTTTTCTTGGAAACTTTCAAAAAATTTGAAATTTGAAAAATTTTGAAAAAAAAAATCCCCCCAATCTTTTTGAACCCCCTCTTTTGAAGCAATAACCCCCAACTCTATCCCAGCCTTCCCTTTGTAGTATGGAACCTTGTAGTACAATTTTAGAGAGATCCATACACTTAAACACAAGTTATTGTCTGGAAACAAGAAAAATGCTTGTTTTTGGCCCCTTTTTGGCCCCTTATTCTTGCATGTTCGGGGCAATTACCCCAAACTTAATCCCAGCCTTCCCTTTGTGATATGGAACCTTGTGGTACAATGTCAGTGAGATCCATACACTTACACACAAGTTATTGTCTGGAAACTACAAAAATGCTTGTTTTTGGCCCCTTTTTGGCCCCTAATTCCTAAACTGTTGGTACCAAAACCCCCAAAATCATTCCCAAACTTCCTTTTGTTGTATTGAACCTTCTTGTTAAATTTCATAGAGATCCATTCACTAAAACTAAAGTTATTATCCGGAAACCAAATGTGTCTTCGGACGACGCAGACGAGGACATCATACCATTATAAGAACCCCAAAAAATTTTTGCATCATATAAAAACAATTTGTGTAAGTTAAATGAACAGCACATTTAATGTAATTACAAGAAATAGAGCAAGCAAACAAAATAATGAAAACTATGTTAAGATTTTTCACTCACGCCTCCTCCCCAGACCCTCAAAACATTCATGTTGGCATCTTTAGCAGACTGTAGTAAATTCTCTATCCTAGACTTTGAGACTCTATCCAAGAAGCTATCAGCAGGAATCCAGTTTGAACCTTTGAAAAATACTGGTTGACCATTTATCTTGAAGTAAAAGGTTGTACCTAAAAATAATGGAATACAATTTATTATGAATGAGATTTGGTTATTGAAATTATAAGTTGTTTATCAATTTGGAATTACTGCTCTTAATCATGAATTAAAAGTTTGATAAACACTTTCATATTCAATGAGTTTAATATGCAAAAATCTATTTATGGGGTAGCCATTATAATAAGGTTATCATTTCAACTTCAGATATACAACTTTATTTAATACAAGTACTAAAACCTATTTTTTGGAGGAAAATCAATACACGACAATTCAAAACAAAAAGTTATGTATCCTCCCCTTATCAGTTCTTATAGGTAAAGACAATGGTTTTATTCTTATAAACCTTAATTATTAACAATTCTTATATGGCAAATTTTAGCCCATGAACTTATTTGCCTATTCAAATTTACTCTAATTTAGTTAATAGTTTTAACACATCTTTTCTTGCAAAGAAAGATGTACTTGAATCATTATTGTACAGTTCAAAAGCTTAATTTAATTATTCAATGTATACTTCTTGGTATTATCTTCACTTTTGGCACAGTAGCGTACATTAATTATATAATGTCTATTAAATAAATCAAGGCATACCACATGAGAATCATGGTAATCTTTTCATTTGTTTCTCTGCAAGTTTCCTAACATTGCAATAGAATGTCTTAAATATTCCAAATGATTTCTTAGTTAATTTGTCTATTTATTTTCTGTGCAATTCATGAATAACGTTGAGAGAGAGAGAGAGAGAGAGAGAGAGAGAGAGAGAGAGAGAGAGAGAGAGAGAGAGAGAGAGAGAGAGAGAGAGAGAGAGAGATTTCAGTCTATTTTTCGATTTTAATACGACCTTGACAGGTGAACATTGACTAAACTGTGTTTCTTTGTCATTCAAGTATTACCTTACAGTTACAGCAGTCTATCCATACTGACTGGAAGTTAATGTGACTTGAGAATCTTGCTGGGGAATTATTATTGGCTAGCCAAGTATGCCTAAATGTCCGTTTTTACCGATTTCTGACAAAACGGTGACCTAGATTTTACAGACCACATTTTTTTAGGCCATATTACACCTCCTTGAGTTCCTGTACCATCTATGCATGTATTTATGATAATAGTTGATACCTACAGCCCACACAAGTAACGTAGTGGCCATCAAAAGACTCCCACCCCCTCCTGATTTTGGCTACTTTTCATGTTTTTCCGATTTTGAACTCTAAAAAGGCCATTAAAGTTGCCATATTTTCATAATCACACATCTGAGAAGAGTTTATGGACCATGAATTGCATGGTTGAAGTCCCTGCTGTAAAGACAGTTGAGCTGGGGCAGTTCTAAAAAAAGTGTGGAGGGTCATACAGGCCATCAAAGAATGGTGGTCGCCATCACGACTACAGGCGGGATTGGGGCGAAGGGGTTAAGCAACCAGGTCAACTGAGGTACTGTAAATTCATTTAATTTTTGGGATACCAATTTTTGTGGATTGAGGAACAATTGTGTTTTCATGGACATTTTATTTTGTGGTTTTGCAAAAGTTTGCTTACAAACCCTCAGAAAATTTATAATCTTTAAATTTGTGGTTTTCCTATACCCACGAAATCCAAGAAAATTAGTATCTCACAAAAAATAATGAATCCCCAATAATAAGACTCACAAACAAGATTGAAGGATTCGAATCTCAGCCAACCATGGCTAATTTTTAGTATTTCATCAATCATAGTAGACTTATAATTTGTTAACCCTGTAATTACTGTTATCTTACCTTGAGAGTGGTCACTGGACACAAAATCTTCTACCACTTCAACAGTCCTGAAGCCTATATTTATACTTTTACCAACCATTTCTTGACCATTACTACCAGTAAAGAATGTGTATAATTTATACAGTGTCTGGTTCCCATAACCATTTGGCCACCATTCTTTAATATTGACGCTCTATAATTAAACAAGGGTCACAGACTCAGATGGCTTAAGGGCATATCCAACAGTTTCACGGGAGGTAATAACAAACGTAAACGTCGTCTATTGTTTCCCATAATTTAACGTTGTTTCAACGACGTCATAACGGAATCACCATTGGAATTGCTATGGCCGTCTGGAAAGGGCGGTTTCTTGCGTAATGATTTATTATTGCATTAGAATGCAACACAAATTGTTATTAATTCTTTACCAAACTTTTCCGAAATTTTTGTCATTCAGGATAGAAAACTCAAAGTTTGGTTTTACTTGAGAAAGATAAAAAAAAGTTGGTTTCTTGAGAAAAATAAAATACGGTGTAAACTAACATTTATCATGCATCTAGCATCTAACTTTGTCTTACTGATCTGTTTTGTTAATTAAGGTTTTTTCCCATCTACAATTGTCCTTGCAAAAGGCGCAAAAGATGTGTTAAAATCAGCCATGTGACTTATTTGAAGATTCAGGTGACCTTTGGCTTTGTTGTTGTTTAGAGATTTTATTCGAAGTTCGTATATCCCTTCGACCATTCATTTAGATGGTTCTTTAACGTATAGATAGCGCAAAAACTCTCACTACACTATACATAGGATATACAACTTTTTATTTCGACTAAATGAGGCTGCATATTTATACATCCGAGCAGCTAAACGGCCGCACCCAATTTTAGCAAAGATATACTGTCGGACGGGAGAAGTCCAGAGATGTGAATTTTTATACTTAATCAATCCTTTTGTTTTGAAAAAGATTTTAAAGCTATACATTAATATGACAGCAACCAAACGACACATATAAATCAAAACATTAAGAGTCAACATACAGATTTTTGTTATAGCTAGAAGCCTATGAAGAATAAAAGCCCAAATCCATAACATGAATAAATAATCTGAGTCAGTGAGTTTTCAGAAAAGTGTTCGGTTGCAAAATTTCACGTGCTCTTTATTAATTTTGATAGATGAAAATTATAGAAGGTGTGATATAAATCAGTATAAGAAAAACACTTCATTGTAAAGTAACGGAAAAATAAATAATGATTATGGATGACGGACGTCAAGTGGCATATTCAGTGAATATTCAGGACAAAAACATCATATGGAAATATAATATAAAATTTAACCCTGCTTTGTACTATAGACCGACACACAGAAACGGATTTTTAACGTGTAGTACTTTTGTTTTAAATTTTGAGAGGGATGAAAGATACCAGAAATATAACGTTATTTCCGAAACGTCTTAATTTTGGAGCAATTTGTGAGGCTTACGGAAGGATTGAGTAAACAATATTATATTACTCGATTTTTCTCAAAACGAGTATACTAACAAATATTTTCAAAACGTCATGACGTTCCATTTTTTAAAGAATAACATGTCTTACTTTGGCCAAATCGACACCGTTGGAAATACTTAAAAAATCAAAATGTGCATTTCAAATGTTCATTTCTTGCCGTTTTTGGGGACACCATAACGTCTTGGCTTTATTTGAGTAAGAATTAATGCTTTCAATGGTAAAGTTAGATTTTCTAACCATCTTGAACTGTTTTGCTTCAATTTGAGCCCCATTATATAAGTATATGATGATTAAAAAATCATATTTAAATTTTTAAATAAAAAAACGTTTTTTACTCCAAAATTGCAGAAATGTTCAATTTTCAGCAGTATTTTTGCAAAACGAAATCGACGACAACTATTTTTTTTGGCAAAATTTGATTCTCTGTCAATTGAAGAATGAAATATCTTAAAGGGAAAAAATTCTCACCGTCAGAAATAAACTGTTGGATATGCCCTTAAATTGTACAGAATGTTTATTAAACAATGGAAAACTTTCTGTGATGTTTCCAGGATCTGTGTGAAAAACTGTATAAGGAGTTAATTACACTATATTGGTACTGTATTCTGTAATTTTGCTTAAATGAATAAGTTGCCAAGTTTTGAAAATTCCTCAAAAAATTCCATAATAGCAGGTGTACAACTTCAATATGCCTGTAATCTTTCTGTGAAGTTTCAGTGTACCAAATCATCACTATCATCCTCACACCGATCAGTCTGACATTATCATACAAGCAGATATTGCACTTTGTGCAACCAAACCAAAATGTATGTAACTGAAAGAGTAGACCACTTCTCTTGAGACCATTGCTTTAGTAGAAAAAATGTGGGCTTGTAGTAAAAGTTGTAAATTTATGAAAGAAAAACAGCTCTCATATGCGAATAAAAAACATGTACACCTTAAAATCATTCCATGGATCAAATATAGTTGACCTATTGCTTATAGTATCTAAGAAACAAACTTAACCAGGAAAACTTAACATTGACCAATGAGGTCAAGGTCAGATGATACCTGCCAGACAGACATATACACCTTACAATCATTCAGTAAAATGGAAACGATGGTTTATCAATTCCAGTCTTTGCTCTAACTCCTTTATGCCACATGCTTGGCAGAGAAGCAGCAAATACCAATTTTAAAGTCTATGGTTTGACCTAGCCGGGATCAAACACAAAACCATCAGCACTCAAAGCAGGCATACTGCCAGTACATGGGTATTAGGACGAGAACATGATAATGTAATATGAACTTAAACCCTACTTTGTACATGACTGATACATAGCTGGATTTTTTAACATGCTAGTTCACAAGGTAACAGTTCGAAGGAAGACATGTTACCCTACCGGGACACATTATTCTGACTCCAGGTTGACCAGTCTTTGCTCTTACCTATAAATGTTCCATGCTTATCAGAGAAGCAGTAAAACCCAATTTTCAAGTTTTACATTTTACCCAGCTAGAGATAACACCCACTACCTCCAGCATTCAAGGCGAGCACGCTACTATGAGACCACAGAGGCATTCAGAAGATTTAGACAACCAAAGGGAACATCAAGATACATTCTAGATAACTTTGAAGGAAATAATGTATGAATTGGACAAATGTTGTTGGTGGACTGAATAATAATTTTGCTTCACAAACTGGCTGAAAGACAGACAAGAAAAAAGTATATATATTTCCAAAATTTTGCTTTTAAAACTGTCTTTTGATCATTAAAAAAATTCTGTCCAAATTTCATCGAATTCCATGAAGTTTTTTTGTGTTTTAAAAATTTGTATGCAAAGACTGTACCTAAATGTTGATGTGTCTGCTGCAGCTGATGGAATGTCACAGGCTGGACAAAAATTTATCAGTATATTAAATATCATGCAATTGTAACTACTGATTAGCCTTGCTTATCAAACAATCGTCTATCCAGGGACAGATCCTTTCAGTATATATCAGAAATTACTAACCTTAGGAATATTAATTTGCATAACAGCACTCTTATTTTTTTCATTAAATGTTACTGGAACTGTCAGAGATACTGGAGTTGAGTCTAATCGAGCTTCCAATTTACCATTTACTGTAGCAAGATGAGGTATTTCCACAAAAACTTCTATACTTAATTTCCATGTTCCGTCTGTACCTATTAAATGATCATATAACTAGAGGCTCTCAAGAGCCTGTGTCGCTCACCTGTATTTACTGATGCTTTGGAAATCATGTAAAATAAGGTTAAAATCATAATTAATAGTATTAGATATTAAATATTATACATGTAATGATATCTAAGATAATAACAAAAAACTGCAAAATTTTTGTAAAATTACTAACTCAGGGCAGCAACCCAACAACGGGTTGTCGGATTCGTCTGAAAATTTCAGGGCAGATAAATCTAAATCTGATGAACATTTTTGCCATCTGTCAGATTTGCTCTAAATGCTTTAGTTTCAGAGATATAAACCAAAAACTGCATTTTACCCCTATGTTCTATTTTTAACCAAGTTGGCCATGATGGTTGGAAGGCGGGGTCATCGGACAAATTTTTAAACTAGATACCCTAATAAGGATTATGGCCAAGTATGGTTAACTTTGTCTCAGTAGTTTCAGAGAAGAAGATTTTGTAAAGATTACAAAAATTTACGAAAAATTGTTAAAATTGACTATTAAGGGCAATAACTCCTAAAGGGTCGACTGACAATTTTGGTCATCCCAACTTATTTGTAGATCTTACTTTGCTGAACATTATTGCTGTTTACAGTTTATCTCTATCTATAATAATATTCAAAATAATAACCAAAAACTGCAAAATTTCCTTAAAATTACCAATTCAGGGCAGCAACCCAACGACAGGCTGTCAGATTTGTCTGAAAATTTCAGGGCAGATAGATCTTGACCTGATAATCAGTTTTACCTAGTCAGATTTACTCTAAATGCTTTGGTTTCAGAGATATAAGCCAAAATCTACATTTTACCCTATGTTCTATTTTTAGCCATGGCGCCATCTTGGTTGGTTGGCGGGGTCATCGGACACATTTTTAAACTAGATACCCTAATGATGATTGTGGCCAAGTTTGGTTAAATTTGGCCCAGTGGTTTCAGAGGAGAAGATTTTTGTAAAAGCTAACGACGACGGACGACGGACGCCAAGTGATGAGAAAGCTCACTTGGCCCTTCGGCCAGGTGAGCTAAAAACAAGATAATTATTTTTCCCTGATATATATACTGCATCAATGTCAAGAGCTAAAGAATTCTATATTTACCACTTATTATCTAAAAATGAACAGATGTGACATACCGGTATGTGATAGTTGAACAGTTAGAACACCATAAATCTGTCATAATACATGCAATAACTAGTAGATTCCAAAAGCCCTGTTGATATATTACTAAACAACTCATATCTATGCATCCTGGTTTATAAAGACCAAAATGTATGCATGCAATTTTTTAATTTTAATAACCCTGGATTGGCTGCACAAGTGCTCAGCATGTTCAGTTTTTGAAAAGGAAAGAATGTTGAAATTGAAAAGTGAAACCAAAAACTTTTGACATTAAACTATTGCAAGTGCCTGTCTTTGTATCTATATTTATGATTAAATCTGGTCACGACCATAGGCAGTCTTCTGAGGTCCTCTCAATTGTTACTTAGATGGCGTCTAGTCCTAAAATTTGCACGAAATGCTGATATATCATTACGATTTCATGCATTGTTTATTGTTTCCTATGAAACTTTTTTAATTCTGATAAATATTTTAGTATGTTACAAATCAAAGGAGTAGAGCCAGTAACCACAATTAAACCCCTGTAAAGGTGATTTTTTTAAAACTTTAGTTGTTTGAGTAAATCTTATGCGTATGTATTGCCCAATGTATTATTTTTAAAAGTTATAATGATTAAAAAATTGTGTGTCTGCTTCATATATTATAAATATATTAGCCTGAAATAGGAAAAGATTTCATTTTAGTTAACCTTTCCTGAAATTGTCACCTTATTTCATGATTTCATATGTGGAGCCACCCCTAGCCCATTGCAATTTTGGTTTGAAAAGTAAAGAATATGGTATATATAGTATTTTAGCAATAATATTTGTGGTTGAGGGGTCATAAATTTTGCCAAATTATGCAAAATATCAGGTTTTAATTTATCATAGGTTTTCATCAAGTTTTCACATTATAGCAGTATAAAAAATTTTAAAAGATTTTTAGGGCCAAAATTATGGGTTAGTTAATCAACTCCTTTCCGAGTCTGAATGAATTCTGTGGTAAAAAATCTGGCAGCTTATGCCCCTGTAAACATATTACTACAATGGGGGTGTATAACCACTTTAAACATAAACAAGTTTCAGTGCAACTGTCAAAAAGTCTGAAATTATTCCAACAATTTTGAAAAAAAATTAATTATATATTTGGTCCAATATGCAAATGCAAAGTTAAAATAATGAATTTAATATAGGAAACTGTTGGAGTTTAATACACAGGACACAAACTAGGTACCTTTTATAGAATTCAATGTCAAAAGTTCCCAATCTGGGAAAACTGAGTTTTTTTTTTTTTAAATCAGTCCCATTTAAGGGTGATTTTCTTCAATCTATGTGCAACCACTAAGCAAAGTTTGAATAAAGTTGAAGGAAAACATGGTTAAAATTGGTGTAAATGCCTAAATACCTTTTAAAGTTTCAGCTGTTACATCTCTAATAACTGCATTGTTATAACCCTGTATATAAATATCTCTCCTGTAAAACAAAACAAATGTTTAAGATTAATTCAAGAATTCATGTCAGATGGTATATACATATGAATCCAACATGGACAATTCTCCAGCAGAAATAAAACCTACAACATCAAATTAAGGAATTGATGGCCTTCAACAGGGAAAAAAATCAATTTATTTTCCAAAATGAGTTAATTTATGGAAAATTTGGAATATCTAAAAGAACTCTTTGAAATTTTACAACTACATTTCAATTCTGTATATGTTTTTTTTTTTTGTGCTAGATGTCTGTTTTAGAGAATAATTCGGTATTCCAATGGGGATCAACAGTGACAGTAATTCACTTGTTCCAGCCTTGTCCCTTCTACTATTATAAATATAAATAATACACAGTGTATGGTTTAACTTCATAAAGACTGAAGACAACATCACTTGATACTTGTATTCAACGAAAGCTGAAGATAATTGAGACTTTTCTAAGATATTGCAATACAACTTATCCTCCTAAAGTACTCTTTATACCAGATCTAACATTGAAGTGATTGTTCCTCTTTAGACCTTGAAAAAAAATTCATGGTAATCTTCATACCAAAGTTTAGGACTTAAGAGATAACGTTTTTTTTTCCTGTTGTTAATTTTCCTTTCTGGCGAAGTTCTGTTGGCTTCTTCTTGTACTTTTCAAAATAAAAAAGCCCCAATTCTTCCTGCACTATTTATGATATTGCTGTATGAGTAGACACAACAGTAAAGAGGCTGATATTATGGTATTGGAAAGTATGATTTCTATAGCAGCAATTTAATCCTTTATCTTGCATTCATTAAGTGTGAACATTCTTTGATTAAGGTATCATTTTGTACTGTTTTTCTTGAACCTGTGGTTTTGTTATTTATAATACCAATACACCATAGATTAAATGCTTTATCTAAACTAATTTTTATTGTATTTTTATTGTATACCTATTTTGTCTTCATACCGTTTGTTAATCCACTGATCACATTACAAAGGGTTAAATAATTCAACAACAGGGCACAAACTGAAATGTCTCCCCAGCTTAACTTTTCATGATTAAACTTATGTTGAAAGTCTGTAACTTGGAGGTTTAACTACAATTATCACATAAACTTAACATTATCAATGAATCATGTAAATGAGGTCAAGGTCAGATGAACCCTGCCAGACAGACATGGTCACCTTACAATCATACCATACACAAAATATAGTTAAACTATGTTATAGCATATGAGCAACAGATCTAATTATGAAAACTAAACATTGACAAATGAACCATGAAAATAAGGTCAAGGTCATATGAACCCTGCCAGACAACATGTACACCATACAATCATTCCATACACCAAATATGGTTGACCTATTGCTTAAAGTATCTGATAAACTAACAAAACAATGAAAACTTTAAACATTGACTAATTAACCATGCAATTGAGGTCAAAGTCAAATGAAACCTGCCAGACAGACATGTACACTTTCCAATCATTGCAAACAGCAAATATATAAGTTTCTGAGAATTAGACCAAACCACATAAACTTAACATTGTCCAATGAACCATGAAAAAGGTCATCAGATGAGACCTGTCATACAGACATGTACAACTTACAATCATGTCATACACCAAATAGAAGCTGATCTATTGCCCATAGTTTCTGACAAATTGACCAAATCACATAAACTGAACATTGTCCAATGAACCTTATAAAAAGGTCAAGGTCATAGATACATGTACACCTTACAATCATTTCAAACACCAAATATAGTTGACCAATTGCTTATAGTATCTGAGATACGGATTTGACCAAGAAAATTTAACCTTGATCAGTTAACCATGAAATGAGGTCAAGGACAGGTGAACTCTGCCTCATGGACATGTAGACCTTGCAAGGATCTTATATACCGAATATAGTTATCGTATTACTTGTAATAAGTGAGTATTTCTCATGACAAAAATTTTTTCAAGCAGTTGCTGAACCATGAAAATGAGGTTAAGGACAATGGAAATATGACAGATGGAAACTTTGTAGTATTATGCATCTGCATACAAGGGTATGAAGCATCTAGGTCTTCTACCTTCTAAAATATTAAGTTTTATTCAAATAGTTTATTTTGCAGCCACCTACAGATAGTTATTCTCTTGTCTTGAATTCTGTGACTTTCGTCGCAGCAGAGTCAAAAACTAGTTTAACCCTGTTGAAGACTAATGTACAAATTTCTAGCTAGGAACCTTGTCATATGTTGCCTTTGATTAGCCACTGTAATATTTATTGGTAACTTGTCTTGATGTGGAGTAATTTAGAGATTGACATATTGTATAGACATCAGTCTATTGTTGAAGACCATATGGCGATCTCTTGATGTCTTTGTTTTCTTGTGTTATTGGGTTACTGTTTAATTGAGGTCCACCACACATCTCCTTTTATTAATTCATCACAACCCTTGGGTCCTATGAAATAATTTAAAGGTGTGGTCTTCAAGAAAATTGTTGCCTCAATTTATGCAATATCAACAATGTGTAATTCTGGAAAACGAATTACCCATAATGTTTTCTTTTGTGGTCATATATTTTAGAACTCAAAACATGGATCTTCAGGCAATACTGTAGTAGTATTAAATGTCATCCATACTTTTAAATCATTTTACAGTGATCGGAAGGTCGTGCGCCATGCGCCAATTGCGCATATTGACCAGAAATGGCGCATAGAGTGACAAATGTCAGCGCCAGTGTGGCGCACGATATTTTCGCCGTATCTAACGTTTAGATATATAGTAAAATGAATTTCGATCGTGTTTCGTGTCGCCATATTTGTGTACAAAACTATGTTGTGTTCTCTCCAATGACAGGAGCACCACCTATATATTTTGGGCCGTCTCGGCGTTTTCTTTCGTGTTTAGGATAGTAACGTGCGGTATATCTGATAACCGCAAAAATATGATTAACCATCATCCATGATCTAAATTTTCAAAGTAAACAACTTAAATTGTGTGAAAGTTGGCTAGTACAGGCAAGAATTTTTAAAATTATAATCTTTAGAGTAAACTTGCTATAATTTCGATTGAAAACCCAAAGGCCTTTTTTAGTATAAAAGGCCATAAAAGGCGCTTAACTGTCCTTGTCAATTTTTGGTCTTTGGCTCGTTTGTAAATTTTGTAAACATGCCTTCAGGAAATTGTTGTTGTGTCTTATCAAAAACGTTACTCTCTTTTGTTAGTCTTGATAAAATAATAATGATACAAGAAATGCAAAGGAAATGTAACGTCCTCTAATCTGAACGTCGGGAATAAAGTATGGCAATCGATGAAGACCAAAATTAATGTCAAAGGAACATGAACATGATCAAGGCGACGGTACCAGTATTAACATTGTAAATAAAGGTTCTCTTAAATATAGCCGGTTTGGGAGAAGTTATGGCCCTTGTTTCTGTATGATGGCAGCAAAATTTACTACAAATCTTGCCAAAACTCATTTCAACTATCTTGGAATTTAATTGTTCTAGCTTTCTTATTTAGATTCATTTCTTCCGTTTCTGCAATTTTGTGCAACAAAATCTAGATCGCTACTTTTAGTCTGCCATTGTCATAGTTCTAGTAACTCAGTTTATTGTTTTGCTCAATATAAATACAGAGTTACAGTTATTATTTTATCTTTTATTATGCCACTTCTATGATTGTGCTGTATGGTTTGATAATTATTAATATACATGTATGTTCAAGTTTCATGTTTTTTCAAAAGAATGAAATTTAATCAAATATCATAGATTTTCAATAATTAATACTAGTACAGATTTTAAAAATCAGTCCAGATCAGATGTATATTCTTGATCTCAGCATTTCCTTATTAATGATTCTGTTCATTGAATGGTGTTTGTCTAGTCATATGTTGCCCAGTTTTATAGTTTTTTATTATAATTAAGTCATAAAAGTTTTAATTTCTGAGTGATGTTACATTTCATGAACTCATACGATGTCATTCTTGGTCACATCAGAGACATATATTCTTTTGTATGTCTTTGGTAACATAAATCACCATGCCTGAACTGAATTAACTTTTATTCACTGAAACTACAAAAGCACAGGAACAATATACATGATGTCAATTAAATTCATACAGGTTAGTACCTCTTTGCTGAAACATACACTTTTTATTTTTTTTTATAAACTAATGGCCCACTCATTTGACAACATGGCCCATTAATTCTAAAATGGCCCATTGATTTTATTTTGGGGGTCCTGGGCCCATAGAGAAAAAATCTTTCCAGATCACTGATTTTATCAAACTTTCAATGCATAATAAAGAAATACTGGAATTCATTTTTTTCAAGCTTAAGCTTAATGTGAAATTTTGTAATATACTTGACCACCAAGCAAATTAGATTTACTATATAAGTGATACTATGCTCACCATATACCCATTGCAGGAAATGATGGTCCCCAGTCCCAGCTGAATGAACACTGACATTTACGTATAAACTGCACATGATTTTCACCATGGTATTCTGGAACCAGGGCCACTGGTGGAACTGCATAATGATATAACTTGGATTCACTTTCTGCATACTTCACAGGTGATGAAAACACGATTGTTAAGTTATTTGTCCCAACCTAAAATGATTAAAAATATTCTGTTAGCACTTTATAACAGCAACTCCTCCAAATCCTGCGACTAGATTCAATAAAACTTTCAGAAAGTCTTCAACACCCCCCAAGACATTGTGAATTTATATATTTATTTCTATCAAAATGGTCTACCCATTGCAAAACATATACTTTACCATATCAACAAAAGGGGATAGACATTATTTATCCATTACACCTGTTGATTCAGTGACTGGATTTCAATAAATTCTCATAGAATCTTCTAACATTATACAAAATCTACTTTAGTTGCAATTCAAAAGATTTTTTGGTGTTTCCCAAAGTAAAAATAAAATGTAAACAAATGAAGGAGTGAGGTGTTTGATTTGTGAGCTTTATAAAGATTTCTATTTTCTCAATAGAATATAATATAAAAGAAGTAAAAATTTATTTTCCAAGGTTCATTGCTACAATTGGTTACCACTGAGGAACAGAATAAAGTAAATGTAAAAAAAGTACACTAATCATTGATTATTGATGGTTTTTCAAACAAGAGGGTGTTTCTCAGCTACTATCTCAACGAAGGGTGAAGGGATCTAGCAGAGAAACATCCTTAAGTTTGAAAGACCACAGATAATCTGTTTATCGCTATTTTCCTAGGCAACATCAATGACGTAGGCTCATACATTCTCTTTCTACTCCACTGAAGAAAAAAACATATAACTCAAGTAGAGTAATATGGAAAATTATCATACAGAAAAATCATGGAAATAATTTGAGAAAATAGCGATAGCAAGTGAATCTGTGAGCTACCGCTAAAAGTATACAGTAAACAGGAGGTTGTTAAATGGTGAATCTGAAAATGCATCACACGGTATAGCTGACATATATAAACCCTGAAACCAAATTTCAGAAATCGATGTATTGCAGTTCCTGAGAAAATGTGACGAAAATTTTCAACTTGGCTTTCATGTGTAAATGATACAAGTGTTCGGTAAACAGGAAGTTGTAGAATGATGAATCTAAAAACACATCACACGTTATAGCTGACTTATATAAACCCTGAAACCAAATTTCAGAAATCCTTGTATTGTAAATCTTGAGAAAAATGTTACGAAAATTTTCAACTTGGCTATCATATGTTAAATGATACAAGTGTTCGGTAAACAGTTGTTGAGTGATTAATCTGAAAATGCATCACACAGTATGGCGGACTTATATAAACCCTGAAACCAAATTTCAGAAATCCTTATGATGTAGTTCCTGAGAACGATGCAACGAAAAATATCCAAGGGATGGACTGACGCACTGACAGATGGATGGATAGAGTGATGGATGGATTGATGGATGGATGGACTGAGGACGGACAGACAGAGGTAAAACAATATACCCCACTTTTTAAAGCGGGGTATAATTACATTTATCATATCTTTAAATATCTAATAAAAGGTGCACATCTCAACTTCCAAGAATGTAAAAATTCAGTATAATATACTGGTATTCCTGATACTAAAAATAAGAATACAGAGGGCCATAAATAATATAAACCTCCAGTCTAAAGTTATAAACTTCTAAATTGTTTATCTTCAGCTGAATTTTCTAATATTTACTATATTTCAACTGGAAATGTATCAATTTAAAATAAACAGCTGCGCCACGAGCGCATGATCGCCGTCATCTTGTGTGTGAAGATTTATGCAATAATCATAAATAGTTTCTGAGATACAACGCAACATGTGAAAAAGCCCCTTTTTTACAAAAAACTCAAATAGTCTAAAATAAAATTTTGAATCATCACCAAAAGTATACAGATCTTTAGATTAATATAACTAATGAGTGTGTAAAGTTTAAAGCAATAATCATAAATAGTTTTTGAGATACGTGCAACATGTGAAAAAACACACCCTGTTTTAGTTACAAAGTCCCGTAACACAACAAAAGTTTTAATCTTATTTTCACCAAAAGTATACAGATCGTTTGACCATCATAAGAAACAAATATGTTAAGTTTCATGAAATTTGGATAAGTTGTTTTCAAGTTACAGTGCGACATGTTAACTATGGACAGACGGACGCCAGACATTCAGTATAACATAATACCTCCCATCAAAATGTTGACGGGCGATAAAAACCTCAAACTGATAATTTACCTAATAGACTTAAAACAGTTGTAGGACTAAAAGTCTGTCACATAATCGCTGAAGATACTTTATCAAATCATTAACTTAATAAATCATTAGATCTCACCATAACAGCAGACAGATAATAAGCTTGACGTAGTATCATATGAAAGTACTTTTGTGGTATATAATATATGATAATGTTATATATGAATTTATAAACATAATTTAATCATACCCTAGCAGCTCTCTTTATATCAAACACATATCTAACAAACATGTTATCTGATGTTCCAACTATGATTCCATTGATAAAAACACGGGATACTGTATCCAGTCCTTCACAAACCAGTACAAGTGACTGTGATGAAAACATGGCAGACGTCACTGAAATGAAAAAATTGCTTTTAGTAAAAGTAGTGGTATACTGACTTTTAATTTTATCCTTTTTCTAACTGAATTTTGATTACCTGGCATATTGTATGCTTATTCATTTTCTAGAAAGTGCTTTTATCAAAAATTAAAAAAAATCTATAAATCTTGTGCACAGAAAGGCTTCAACTTAAGGGTAACTCTAGTACATATAGCAAAATATCATAATGTATGAGACACAGCAAAGAACCTACATTTTTACCTGCATTGCCATTAGCCAAATCAGGTCTAATAACTGCTGAACTCTGTCTGTCTGTCTGTCCATTCAAAATAATACCTTGTGTAGAAAACTTTCTTTTTTTGCTTCTATGAAATGGAATGATTTTTTATTTGGTCTGCAGCTTGATAATGTTGAATTGTAGTGTGTAATTTTAAAACTGCACCATCTGTGCAGCTACTTCCTGTTTGCTGATAGCTTGAAACACTCATTTTACAATGAAAATTTTCTTCAGAGTTTTCTTGATGTCAGTGAAAGGGAATGATTAGTTATGCTTCAGTTTACATGTTACCTCAATCAATATCAAGCAGCAGATCCAGGCCCAGCTTTTGGTCTTGATAGATTTAAATAAATTCGTTTTTTAAATTAAGACGTAAAATGGATTTTAAAGTTATCATTTACTTAGCGATTACACAAAAGAAAATTTAAGTTATAAGAAGAGACAGTGGGGTGGTACTGTACATAATTTTCATATCTTTTCATTTGTCATTAGATATAGGAAGATGTGGTGTGAGTGCCAATGAGACAACTCTCCATCCAAATAACAATTTATAAAAGTAAACCATTATAGGTCAATGTACGGCCTTCAACACGGAGCCTTGGCTCACACGAACAACAAGCTATAAAGGGCCCCAAAAGTACTAGTGTAAAACCATTCAAGCGGTAAAACCAACGGTCTAGTATATATAAAAAGCGAAACGAAAACACGTATAAATTACATAAACAACGACAACTACTGTACATCAGATTCCTGACTTAGGACAGGTGCAAACATTTGCAGCGGGATTAAACGTTTAATGGTACCAAACCTTCTCCCTTTTTCTGAAACAATAGTATAACATCACAACATAGAAAACACACGATAAAACATCAATTGGAAGGCTTAACTCAATCAAAACGTAAATTAACACACTATGAACGAATAAATTCGATCTGTGATACCTGAAAGTAAATACATAGTTAATAAAATATTAGGGACAAACATTCAAGGCCAAAAGCAAACAAACAAGTCCAAATAAAGCCATGGCAAAACACTACCATGAAATATTAAACCCTTAGAAAATAATCACTTTTGAAAAACCGGTTTTCATAATATATACAGGTAAATGAAAAATAACTTTGCATAAAATATTGAACTCTATATTATAAAGCGTAGAAACATTAATTTTGAACAGGTTACAATTTGGTGGTTTCATGGGAATTGATTTTCATGTTTTACAATTTCAAAGTAATGTTCTTAAAGATTAATTTTACCTTGGAGTTATTATTCTTGAGTAATATCTATCAATGAAATAAACAACATTAAAACCTCAATAAAATTTCTGCATTTACAGTATGAATAATTTTACTGAAATTTTGTGTATTGCTCGTGGAAAATATTAATTTTGTTTGACAAATTATTCATTAATTAGCTGCAAAATTAGGAACCAGTATGTGCATGAAATCTTAAGATAAATTATTTCAAAACAAATATTTTTTTTTGTACTGATTCATTGAGGACAAAGTTAAACTTATCTGTCTGCAATCAAAAATTATAAAAAATAAGGAGATGTGGTATGATGAGACAACTATTGATCAGATCTCCAAATGAAGTGGATGTAAAACATTTGATCTGAGAGTTTATCCATGAAACTCTCACCTTCAAGAGATTTTAAAAATAAATGTAGAGTATTTTAAATTAATAAATGATGTGACTAACAGTATACATTTTAGTTTGGTAGTATTGCCGAAATGATGCCAGAACACAGAGGTATTCACCTTATCCCCTATTTAGTCCAATCCAGAAAAACAGTTTCGTAGACAACTTCATGTTGAGGTCAAGTGTTGCAAAAACAAAGGTCATCAGCAATGAGCTGAGGGAGGAAAAAGTTTGAAACATGAACATTGGTAAATTTTGAAAGTTTACGATGCATTTTTTAAACGACATATTCATTAAAAATGCTTTCTTTGATGTGTTTAAGATGGTTTAAATAAGTCTCTATGAAAAGTTTTATGCAAAATACATTGTCTGAACAGGGCCCCAGATAGCTTCAACTGGTTTGAAAAATTTTAGAACTTATCCGGATTGGAATAAATAGCGATAATCTGTATTGAAGAAAGGTGTTGTAACTATATTGCCAGAACAACAAAATTCTGGGAATATTGCCACACACCTTATTTGCATATTAATTGTGATACAACCAGTCAAGAATTTTACAGTTATATTGAAACAATATAGCCATGGTACCACAAGGCCCATATTTCGATAAGGGTTGTCTGCCACTGAACTTTAAATTATGGGATCATGGTATAGCTCATAAAGCAGTTAATCCTACCACATGTATATTATACACATCAAAAGTCAGGAATCAGTCGTAGTTGCTGTCTTTGTCAGTCAGGATTCTACTTTATCAAAATCATCTCCCCATTACGACACCTAAATTTTTCAATTGTGAAAATGGAAGCCATTGAAGATATGACATGCTGTCAATTTAGTTCTTGAAAACCAGTAAATTTATTGAAGCGTCAACCGATACTATATATGGTTGGCAGATATAATGCAAATATCAATTATAAAAGTCACAGTATTAAACTGTTTTCGAAAGTCCAAACTTTGTAAAATTAGAAACAAGATTTGTGCAGATAAATAAAAGCAGCTTTATTAAAAAAAAGCTAATATCATTAATAATAGTTATTAATTATTATAAATAAATTACAATATATGTGAATAGAATTGCAATGTGTGCCAAAAATACCTGAATAATAAAATACTGTGAACTGTCAAAATCAGCTGTTCAGTCTGGGCTCTAATTTGAAACTAACTATACTTTCTGAAAACGTTTGTTAGATGATGTCACTCAATATACGCTAAAAAAAGTACACGTGTACACAAATGTGAAAGTAAACCAACGTGGCCTTCTAGTTGACAAGTAGGATTTGGGAAAATTCTAACTTTATAAAAGGATAAATATGGATTAAATAGGATGCATTAATAACATCTGAATAAGGTAATTATGTTGTAACTATGAAAGATCATTCCGCATAATAAGCAAGTGTGCAAAAGTGAAAATAAGTATGACCCACTTTCGCGGAAAATATACGCCGGGAAATATGAATGAAATGAATGCTAAAAATGTTACTGTAAATAATCGTGGCACAACACTGCCTCCCATCAAGAAAAAGAATTCTGTCCCCAGAATTGATATAAAATAAAATAGCATAACATATTAAACAATTTTCACAAGTCGATCATTCATTAAAAAGTTCAATATAAATCATGCAAATTATAAGTTCTTCTCACTTCTCCGAGTGCACAAAACACACAGAACTTCAAATCTTCTTTCTTCATCATTAATTTACTTTGGAGTCTTCTTCCTTTTCCTCATTTCACTTAGATACTTGTTCATTTTAATGTCATGGTCCTTCTGCAGTCCTTCAGCATTACCCTTTGGATGGTTCTTCACAAATTGGTTTATTTCCTGTCTATTTCCTACATGTACATCAAATGTACAATTCTTTACTGTGTCTGTCAGGGGTTCCTTGAAATGATTTGGTATGGTAGAAATATCGGCCATATTTCTGCACCTATCAAATTTCACCTCCAAGGAGTTTTCTGTTTTTATCTTCCTATTTCTCGTATTCAAAAGTGCATCCATAATTTTTGAATTATCCTCAACCACTAGTTGTAGCATGGAATATCTGGTATCCATAACATCAATATTATAACTCCCACCAGGTAATATCATTTCAGAATTGGCTGGAACGGTTACATTTTCAGTGAAAACCACTCTTGCTATCTTGTCATCCACCTTTCTCTCAGTGTAACACTCTATCCACTTGCCATCTACCTGTATTCCCTTCTTGGGAGTTTATTGTAATGTCTAGTTCATCTACAATATCACAACCAAGAAGAATACTATCACCTATAGGGGCAATATACATTTCCCAAGAAAATTCATGGTTCCCAAGTTTAACATTCATGGTAGCTATTCCATGGGTCTCCATACTTTTCCCTGCCTCAGCTACTACTAAGTTTCTGGTCGCTTTCTTTAATATTGGTCTCTTTTCCTCAGGAATCCAAAAATACAGACTGCTATTAAGAACCGTCACTTCCGCTCCTGTATCCAAAACAACTTTGGTCACCTGCCCATTAATACTTATGGGAACTTTTATTGTTGCTGACCTCACTCTGTCTATCTGGATAACACAACTAGATTGCTGTCTGCTGTCCATCTTCTCCGGTTTCATCATAGGAGTCATTACAGCTGTCGAGGTACTTTGTCCTGACGTCAACTCAGACATTACCTCCACAATCTTTGTTTCTCTCACAAGTGACAAGGACTTAAATCCTTTCCTTGCTCTTTGTTTCCCTTCTGCGTCTCGGATACCTCGAAAAGTATATCAATATTAAAATCTGCTGATTCAGCATTTTCATTTCTCATCTCTAAGGCTGACACTTGGCCAACAGTCCCAGCCTATACTAGTTTAAAGAATTCTCTTCAGTGATATTCTTATACTGTTGCTTATCATTCTTCTTATTTGGGCAGTCCCTGCTGAAATGCCCTGCTTGGTTGCATGAATAGCATCTATTCGAGTTGGGTTTCTGTTGTTTTTCCCTAGGAAGCCATTTATTATTATCTCCTCTCTTCTCTGGTGCTTTATTCATCAGTTTTTCATCTATCATATCACCAACTGACTCATGTCTCGTCCAAACTGATTTAGTCTCTCTTCAGTTACATACCGCAGAGGTCCTGCTTTTCTGCAATTAAAGTCTACATAGTCTTCTTCCTCCTCCATTGTCTCCACTAGACGAAGCTGAGATTTGCCTCTCATGCCATTTTTACAAGTTAAATGCCAGGTCACCAGGTTTATTGTTTCTTCCATGGTTTTTGGTCGCTTGGTCAAAACATCATATGCCAGACTCTGATCAGGTAATTCAGACAACATATATTCAATACTGATATTATTGAACAGCTGTTTGTCCATTCCAGGGTAAGCCTTTCTTACTATGCCTTCTATCCTAGCAGCATATTCATGGATGCTTTCTTTATATTGTTTCTTGACGGTCTGTAATTCACGTCTGTAGGTCTCTGGAAAATTGTAGTTTCCAAAACGTCTTTCCATTTTTGAATTAAACAGCATAAAGGAAGTGCGAACTTCTGGAGCTAACTCTGTGGCAAAGGTAAGGGCCTCATCCTTTAGGACTAAAAGGATTTCTTCTGTTTGTTGTCTTGGACTCCAGTAATTACGTTCAGCAATAATTTGGAACTGTACCATGAAAGTTTTCCAGTCTCCTTTAACATTGAAATATGGAAGTCTTGACGATGGGATAGGCAGTCTGGCTAAATCTTCTGTCAGGGTAGTATGTGAAATTTTGTTGATTCCATCTATATGGTTGTTGTTCACCGTTACCATAATTTCTATATTGTGACTGCATACTATGCGCTGAAGGGTGGGGCTCAGTAGTCATTGTTTGCCTTGTATTAAGTTCTTTCTCTCTTTCAAGTTCTTGTATTCTTCCTCTAAGTTCCATCACCTCATCTGGTTTATGGTTCACGTGATATGTAGATCTGTTCAGATTGCTGTCACTCAGGGAAGATATTCTGGGCAGTATACACTATAAGTACTAATATTTATATGTAACCACCAAGCAGGATATGTCTGGCTGTTTAACCTATTACTAGGTGAAATTATAGTATGAAAGTTAGAAATGCTGGGACCAGCCATTGAACTATTAAAAGTATTAACACTTGCAATTGAAGGGTAAGTATCAGAAATAATAGCACTAGCCCCTGGTGCACTATTCGGAACAAATTGTGTCTCATTTTCCCTTGTTAAGTCCGAAAAAATTAGAGTTAACACTACATAAGGGAGCTCGTGGGGACCCTCCCCCTCCATTATTTAAAAACATAGGAAGTGGTAATTGTCTGTGCCTCAAATTCATATTTCAATATACCAGACTGAATTAATACTTAATTTCAGTTACCCTTAATGTTCAAAAATATTTTCAGAAAAATGCACCTTGAGTTTCAATTAAAGAACCTTAGTGAGCCCGCTCACATACCCCACGTCCCCACAATGTCACTGGAGAAATAAAATGACTGAAAATTGTATAATCAAAGAGCTAAAAGCTCTGAGGAAAAATGACGCCACTGTCTTTAATATTGTGATATTTTTATGCAAGTCTTGATTTTCACATACCGTAATTAGTTTAACATTCCAACATGTCTTGTAAGCATATAATTGATATTTGTATATGTGTGTGTTATGTGAAGATGACAACTGGCTGTTTTTAGTACAAATGTATAGGTCAAGACTACCTGAATGATCTACAGTATCCAATGACTACTGGCTGTTTTTCTATAAATAAAAGGTCAAGACTACCAGAATGATCTACAATATCCAATGACTTCTGGCTGTTCTTTTGTACTAATAAATAGGTCAAGTCTATTTGAATGATCTACAATATCCAATGACTACTGGCTGTTCTTTTGTACATATAAATAAAGACCTGAATGATCTAAAGTATTCTAAGTAATGTGATTTTTGTCTTGCAATTACATTTTCTAAATCAAGAATATAGACTACTTGTATCCTTTTCAAACCAAATGATTATGAAGAGCCTGTTGTTATCAAGCTCTTATACCCCACATACTCATTAAATAAGTTACTAGTGACCTAGTTATTTCTGTTACTTGAAGCAAATTATATTTCTGTAGATTTAGACAATAGTATAATATTGTTTTACTAGTTTTATTTAACCTTGAAGATTAGACAAATAGGGATACTCCTTTGATTTTTATTTCATGTCAGTCAGGTCGCTTTATATGAAACTTGAAACCACTTCTCTGCCATATTGTTATTTCATAACAACTCTGCCCTTGACCATGTTGACCCATGTAATTGATATTCATTCTTTAACCATATATCATAGTCAGTTAATTTTGATTTTGCACTCCACACCACCTTTCAGGTCAAATGTCTGTCTCCATTTAAGTTAATGACATTGAACAATCATGGTATTAAACACAATTTCAATAGTGATAATGCTGTTCTAGTAGGTCACCATATATTCAACTTGGGTAGCATTCCAGTTATTGAAATTTGTGTCAGATTAGAACAATGATCTAGACCTTTAGGAATGGATCTTACAATTTAATATGGAGCCATAGTATGGGACCCCTACACGGTAACAAAAAAACAAGCTTGAAAGGATACAACGTCAAGCGGCAAAATCTATCACCAGAAATTACAAGTCAAGAGAGGATGGACGGATATGTCTCTAAAATGCTTGCCTAACTGGAACTACAACAAGATCTCCAGACAAGACGAACAAGGAGTTGAAGCCAGAAGTTAATATTTATGTAAAAAGTAGTTGAGGGCTGATTCCGCTATTGAACCATACTGTCATTCTAAAATATTATTGCGCAAGTATTTCTGTATTGTCCTTGTTATTGGTCCATGTCTTGGTGTATTGGTCTGAGGCCAAGCCGAAGGCCAATACTGCTGGCCGAGGACCAACAATAAGGCCAATACATAAATACATGTAATAATATCGTTATTAATTAACTACAGTGTTACAATATTTTTTATTTCATTTCACAAGAGATAAACATTTTACCTTGAAGTGGAACTATCCAAATCTCAGTTTCTTTTATAAGATGCAATATCTAATGATTTGGTGCCGTTTCCATGTATCTTCAGCCTTTTCTCATCTGATGAATTTTCTACCCTTTCCAGTCACTATAAAGTGTTACAACTTTAATTTAGACACAACACATAAATAGTAATTGAAAGGTACTGCCATTGCATGTGTAATGCAAATATATTTAAAAAAAAATAATGTAAGAGTTGAAATTGATACAACTATCCATAAGCCAATTGACCAAAGAACGAAGATTTGCGCAATTACAGAATGCATATGCCTGGTTCGGGTTTAAAATAAAAGACTGTTCACAAAACATGAGAAGCGAAAGTAAACAGTAAAATCGATTTGTACCATCGTTATGATGAAATTATGAGGTCGTCAAGAAATGAACTTTGTGATAATTTACTTGTTCCCCAAACCTGAAATAATTCCATCGTCTACTTTTAAAATGCTTTTCAAATGAATGGGACCGTCTTTAACCTAAAATATATACCATACTGAACGTTTCAGCTTGTTTATGGTGAGTAAATAAAAACTGCGTCGTACAAACAACTGTTTACTTTCAGTTTGAGTTTATTGTGACTTACGATCTAAAACTAGAGACGTTCGAAATCCTGTTTTGGCGGATCAGAACTCGGAAGTAGGAGAGATCAATTACGGGAGGGACTGAATTATTCGGGTTAGCAGGTAAAATAGTAAATATGAAACCGAGTGCGGTGGCGGAGGCATAATCAACTACCGTTAGTTCTGGTCAATGGTATCGAAACATGCCGCTGATAGCGTCATTTTCCAATAAAAAAATTGAATCATCATTTCCTGTCGATATCCACATCTACATAGTATGTCCTTATCATCTACAAAGTTTCATGAAATTCTGTTGTGTGGTTTCAGAGGAGTTGTGATGACAAACTGTTGCAGAGGTATATTGAAGCAAATAAGTTCAAAGGCGTAACTCCTAGAAAAAGTTGAATCATAATTTCCTGTCAATATGCACATTTACATAGTATGTCCTTATTATCTACAAAGTTTCATGTAATTCTGTTGTGTGGTTTCAGAGGAGTTGCGATGACAAACTGTTGCAGTAGTGTATGGAGCAAACAAGTTCAAAGGGGCGTAACTCCTAGAAAAAAAATTGAATCGTAATTTCCTGTCGATATTCACATCTACGTAGTATGTCCTTATTATCTGAAAAGGTTTCATGAAATTCTGTAGTGTGGTTTGAGAGGAGTTGCGATGACAAAAGGTTGCAGTAGTATGTTGGGCAAATAAGTTCAAAGGCGTAACTCCTGGAAAAAAATTGAATCGTAATTTCCTGTCGATATGCACATCTTTGTAGTATGTCCTTATTATCTGAAAAGGTTTCATGAAATTCTGTGGTGTGGTTTGAGAGGAGTTGCGATGACAAACTGTTGCAATAGTACATTAAAGTAAATAAGTTCAAAGGCGTAACTCCTAGGAAAAAATTGAATCGTAATTTCCTGTCGATATGCACAACTACATAGTATGTCCTTATTATCTATAAAGGTTTCATGAAATTCTGTTGTGTGGTTTGAGAGGAGTTGCGATCACAAGAAACAGGACTGACGGACTGACGGACTGACAGGCAGGACGGACGGACGGACGGACAGACGGACGGACGGACGGGTCAAAAACATTATACCCTCCACAACTCGTTGCGTGGGGTATAATAACTCTTAATGCTTAATAATTCTATATAGTAAAATACACCTTGAGTCTCAAAAACTCTTTAGTGCTCAATAATTTTATATGGAAAAATACACCTTGAGTTCAATAACTCTTAGTGTTCAATAATTTATATGGAAAAATACACCTTGAGTTTCAATAACTCTTAGTGCTCAATAATTTATATGGAAAAATACACCTTGAGTTTCAATAACTCTTAGTGCTCAATAATTTATATGGAAAAATACACCTTGAGTTTCAATAACTCTTAGTGCTCAATAATTTATTTGGAAAAATACACCTTGATTGAGTTTCAATATAAGCTGATTTGTATGTTTGCTTGATAATATATTTTTTTTTTTAATGTATTTCTTTTTTCTTCCTTTTTTTTTTTTTTTCTAAATGTTCTTTCATCGCTGCCACCAATTGAAGCGCCAACCAATACTATATATGGTTGGCAGATATTATGCAAATATCAATTATAAAAGTCACAGTATTAAACTGTTATATAAGTCCAAACTTTGTAAAATTAGAAACAAGATTTGTGTAGAAAAATAAAAGCAGCTTAATTAAAAAAAAGCTAATATTATTAATAATAGTTATTAATTATTATAAATAAATTACAATATGTGTGAATAGAATTGCAGTGTGTGCCAATAATACCTGAATAGTAAAATACTGTGAACTGGCAAAATCAGCTGTTCAGTCTGGGCTCTAATTTGAAACTAACTATACTTTCTGAAAACGTTTGTTAGACGACGTTGCTCAATACACGCTAAAAATAGTACATGTGTACACAAATGTGAAAGTAAACCAACATGGCCTTCTAGTTGACAAGTAGGATTTGGGATAATTCTAACTTTATAAAAGGATAAATATGGATTAAATAGGATGCATTACTACCGTCTGAATAAGGTAATTATGTTATAACTATGAAAGATCATTCCGCATAACAAGCAAGTGTGCAAAAGTGATGGGTCAGACTTCTCTTTTTTTTAGTACATGTCATGCATAAGTTAATTAATATGCCTTAATTTTAATTAAAAATTAGTGAAAGAAAATTTTTAAAAAATACAAGTAAGAAATACACATCAAGTTTTAACATTTGTAGAAGCATTTTTGCTATTCAAACACACCTACTCTGTTGTTATGACTCATTAGAAAGGTATTTCACTTGACCCACATATTGCATTTTTTGGTACTGTGAATTTTTAGTGTTATCATATCAACATGTAGCCTAAATATATAAAAATAATGGAATCTGAAACAAGATGATGTAACAAATATTTTTGCTTTAAACGTTTTCAAGACAAAACAGTCAAATCAAACATGTCTGAAAGGAAAAAGGTGTATCTAACTTTCTCTTTTCAATTAAGATTATTGCCTATTTTTTGGATTTAAAAAAAAATACTGTTGCCCGGGCGGAGATGCAAATTAATACTTTAAAAAAATCAATCTTTTAATCTTTCTGTGGATTTTTTTTTCAGTGAAATTGATGCGTATGCATATTAAAGATCCAAATGCATTTGCTCCTACCATAATCAAAAGTTTTGTGAAAATTTTTCTTTAATTTAAAAGTTAACAAATTTCTTGAAGCTCCATACTATAATTTGAGTATAAACATGTATATAAGATATGCTGGTAGAGTTCCCTTAAGTGGATACCAGATGGTATGCAGGGTTGTCAGATAAAAAAAATCAAATACCGCTACATTGACAACAACACTTAAGTAAACTGCATCTTTTATTGTCGACATGTTTTGCCGATTAGATTAGCGTCATCAGGACAAAGTATACAAAATTAGAACCCCTGAAGTACAAAAAAACGGCATCTTGTATGTGACATCATAATTGTCCATTGTTGACGTTGCTATAGGATACTCTATATCAAAATGTAATGTTGAACAGAAAATGAATCAAACATAGTACAATGCAAATGAAGTTACTAAATTTAGAGTTAATCTATAATTGTTCTAATTGTCTTTATCTTAAAAATGGTTGTAAACTATTCTAATGGTAATTATAAGTGTATAAATAAAATGTATTTTTAAATAAAAATATGTGTAACATGAATGTAAGTACAATGTCAGTGTACAGTTTGTATAAAGTTTCTTCCTAATTTGGACAACACTTTTAGGGCACACCCCTACCACTTCGACTGGCTTCCCTTTGGCCAGAGGTACTAATTCCAATCGTGTCGAGAATGCCATAAAGTGGTTTACCGTCGCAAATTTTCTAGGCAATGTTGGTTTAACTGGAAATGTATATAAGATGTAAAAATCCTAAATTATGCACCTACATGAACCTTTTAAAGGCCAAAGAAACAGATGTAAACAATTCAAATATACCAACTTGGCCATTTCTCCTTTTCTAATAAAGAGTTTCATTTCTTTTGTTTAATTTCAACTGGATATCAGATGTTCTTGTATTTGTTCTGTTCCTTTTGTTTATTTTAAAAAATATTGGCAGAATTAACTACTAACCTTGAAAACCTCTGGTATATGACCAATCATCTTTGGCAATCCATCTATATTTATCATCATTGTCTCTATAGTACGGGTCATCAATTTGATTATTGTTTATAAGTGAAGTATAGATATTTCCTGGGACTGTACCAACGACTGTTAAAAGTTTCTCTATCTTATAGAAACAAAATTGTGGGTAATAATTATGAACATTTGCCATTTCTCCTCCCTGACATTGAGACCATCTTGTATCTAAAATTACATGAAAAAAAAAAATCAAATTAATAGATTTACATTTTGGACCATTTTTAGTATGGCCACTTTGTGTTAAAGTTACATTGTAAGTATAACACTCTTAAAGGGTTTTCATGTTTGTGATAATTAGTTAGGCATTTTGTGAGAAGATGTTATTATCACAAACTTTCATTTTAACATCATAGTATCATAAATGTGTGAAATATTGTTTATAAATAAACAAATAAATATGTCTAATGCTGAAATAATAACCACCACCATCCTTGATACCTGGATCTGAGTTACAACTTTTGAGTCGAAGATATCTTCTACCGCCTCACTGTTTAAGTATTCAGTAAACAGGAAGTTGATGAGCCATGAAAACTTGTCACAGGAAGCTAGGTGCCGAATTTAAGGAAGCTCTGATTTGTAGTTCCTGAGAATACGCCCCCTCATTTAGAGCAGGAATATAAACTAATTATTTACAGCTTTTCCATAAACTTTTAAAGATCTTGTATTACTGATAATTTTTTTATGTTTCAAGTTTGAGTCTATATAAATAAGTTTCAGTCTGTCTATAATTGTTTTCAAAACGAAAGGAAAACACTAAAATTTGTCAAAAATCTCCATTTTATTGGGCAACAACTATTAAGAAGTTGATCAATAATTAAAGTCATTTTGCATTTTAGTAGATCATGCTTTGCTGATTTTCTTTCCATGTTACAATTTCTGTCTATCTATTATAGTTTTGAAGATAATAGGCAAAATGCAAAAATCGACATTAATAGCATTAACTCCTATAATGGATAAATTGGTGGATTAAGTTATAATCACATTTTGTAGATCACTACATTTGTAGTTGCTAATCATTTGCTGTTTACAGTGTCTGTCCATCTGTTATAGTCTTCAATATAATAGGTTAAAATTATAAAGTTCATCAAAATAGTCCTTTAAGGGCAATAACTTCTATAAGGTATCAATTCATCATTTCAGTCATTTGGCATTTCTGTAGATATTGTATTTGCTGATCATTTTATGTTTACAGTTTCTGTCTACCTATTACAGATTTCAAGATATGAGGCAAAAATAGTAAAATTATGCAAAAATAGTCATTTAATGGCAATAACTCTTAAAAGGAGTCAATAAATGGTTTCAGTAAATATAGATATTTTGTAGATCTTTATCGCTGATCATCTTTGCTCTTTACAGTTTCTGTCCATATTTTATAATTTTGAAGATAGAAGGCAAAATAGCTAAAATGTGTCAAAATTGCAATTTGAGGGCAAAAATCCTATGAGGAGTAGATGAATGGTTTCAGTCATATTGGCATTTTGTATATCATTAATTGCTGATTATCTTTGTTATTTACAGTTTTGTCTATCAATTATAATTTTGTTTTTAAATTAATAGGCAAAAATGCTAAAATAGGTCAAACTAGTCATTTAAGGGCATAACATTTACTCCTATACATTTTCATTTTTTTTCGTACAAAGTTGTATTCAGTTTGATTTTTCCACACAGATATTTTTTTTAATTTCATATATATTCCAATTTTTCTTCAAAATTGAACAATAAAGAAACTCATACTGTTCTTCGGATAATAGTAATTATAAAATTGTTAAGATCAACTTGATAATCATAATGACATTGTATTCTCTGCACTGTAAAATTTATTATGCATTATGTGTTTTGAAAAAAAAATAAATATAAAAATAACTCCTATAAGGAGTCATCTGATAATTCGGTACAAATGGAAAGAAAGATCTCGACACCCTGTATGATTTTCTATATCTATTTTGTTTTCTTGATATTAAATAACTATTTGTATTTTACTCCAAGTTCCATTTTAGCCATGGCAACCATGTTGGTTGACAGACTGTAATATATTTTACAAACTATAATCTAGAAATCATAAGGACCAATCATGATCAGTTTTGTTTGAATGGGTTCAGTATTTTCAGAGGAGAAGATGTTTGAAAACAAGAGTGCATATGCTGAAATGTCTCTCCTACCATACTGAGTCTGACCACTGATTTTATGTTGATAGTCCTAAATATAAAGTTTTAAAAGTATCACATTAACATTTATGATCCAAGAAAATGAGGACAAGGTCAGATAAACCAAGCCTGAAATACATGTACACCTTTAATACAATCATTCCATACACGAATATAGACGACTTATTGCTTATAGTATAAAAGAAACAGACCAAACAATGGAAGTTTTATATTGACCAATGAACCATAAAAATGAGGTCAAGGTCAGATGAACTCTGCCAGACAGACATGTACACCTTACAATCATTCTATGCATCAAATATAGTTGACCTATTGCTTATAATATCTAAGAAACAAAGTTAACCAGGAAAATTGAACATTGACCAATGAACCATGAAAATAAGGTCAAGGTCAGATGATACCTGCCAGACAGACATATACACCTTACAATCATTCCATACACCAAATATAGTTGACCTAATGGCCTAAAGTTTAAGCAAAACGGACCAAAACACAAAATCTTAACATTAAGCAATGAACCATGAAAATGAGGTCAAGGAGAAATAAAACCTGCCAGACTGACATGTACATCGTAAAATATTTCCGTACACCAAATATAGCTGACATATTGCATACAGTATTAGAAAAACAGACCAAAACACAAAAACTTAACATAGAGCAATGAACCGTGAAAATGAGGTCAAGGTCAGATGACACCTGCCAGTTGGACATGTACACCTTACAATCATTACATACACCAAATATAGTAGACCTATTGCTTATAGATATGAGATATGGACTTGACCACGAAAAACTTAACCATGTTCACTGATCCATGAAATGAGGTTGAGGTTAAGTGAAAACTGTCCAACAGGCATTAGGACCTTGCAAGGTACTCACATATCAAATATAGTTATCCTATTACTCATAACAAGAGAGAAATTAACATTACAAAAATCTAAACTTTTTTCAAGTAGTCACTGAACCATGAAAATGAGGTCAAGGACGATGGACATACGACAGACAGAAACTTCATATCATAAGGCATCTATATACAAAGTATGAAGCATCTAGGTATTTCTACCTTCTGAAATATTAAGCTTTTAAGAAGTTAGTTAACGACGCTGCCGCCGGATCACTATCCCTATATCGAGCTTTCTGCGACAGAAGTCGCAGGCTCGACAAAAAATATGACGGACAACAGACAAGGGAAGTCGACAAATGCACATGATGGCAAAAACTCATCATGGTTCTTAGGGCTAGATGAGCTATTAAAGGAAATTCATTGTAAAATGAACTTGGCAAACTGTCTAAAATGTTGTAAAATCTCTAAATTATGTAGGAATAAATTTCTTTTGGTCCCAATTTTCTTCATTCAGATGACTTTTAAATGTATTTTGGAATTAGCAGTGACACTTGCTATTGATAAATTGTTCCATATGTGATTAAGTACTGTAAATTTTGAAATTGTTGTGTGCATATATTATTGTGATTTTTAGAGAATGGACAAAAATGTGAGATTCATTATTAGGGTTTCAGTAAAATTAGCATACAAATATAATTTATCAGATATCAAAATGTGAGTCCTTATTATTGCAATACTCAACCAGTCGCATTGGCAGCATTAATAACAAGAATGTGTCCATAGTACATGGATGCCCCAGTCGCACTATCATTTTCTATGTTCAGTGGACCGTGAATCTGGTGTCAAAACTCTAATTTGGCATTAAAATTAGAAAGATCATATCATAGGGAACATGTGTACTAAGTTTCAAGTTGATTGGACTTCAACTTCATCAAAAAATACCTTGACCAAAATCTTTAACCTGAAGCGGGACAGACGGACGAACTGACGAACAGACAGACAGACAGCACACGAACAGATGCACAGACCGAAAAACATAATGCCCCTAGGTGGGGCATAAAAACCTCCCAATTATTTCTGAATTAACAGTATTATTAATGAGAGATTTGTCTGAGTTATGATATTACCACACTCTATTTTAAAAATAGACAAATACAATAGCTGAGTAGGAGAAATGTAGTCTTACTTACCATCTAAACTACATACATCTTTCAAAGTATCTACAAAATAAACCCAAGTACATGATTTAACAAAGACACAAGTATTTATGGGAGTTTGAATATATTGCAAGGAAGGAATTTTCCACTAAAAATTTAAACATTGTCAAAAGGGGGTATCAGTGATGGGGACGAAGGGGAAAAAGGGTAATAACACAGAATTTATGATTTAAGAACAAATACCCAACTAAAAACATGGGTTGAAAATACAAATCTTACAGGTATAAGACAAAAACCAACTGTGTTACAGTAAAAGGGGGATCAAAACATAAACAAATAAAAAACATGATTTTGAAAAGACTACTAGTCAAGTAATGTTATCTTCAGATATTCACAGTTTTTCTTGAATATTGTCAAACAGGAACTATGTTTGAAAATATTTTTGTAAAACAGGAAGGGCTACCAAAAGTTAGGTTCATAACCATAGACATGGACACTAACTCTTCTTATTAGCAAAGAAAATAAGGTTAAAAAAGTGGCGATTTTTGCATGATATATCATAAGTATGATGTCCAGTTACTGTCACTCATTGATCTAGCCACTAATTGATAGAATTTCCATTTCATCGGTTAGTTAATGTGCTATTTTCGCTTTTGAGTAGCCAGAAGACAAAAAGGTATGTCAAATGACCAAACACATCACTGTGGCCATTGATTTGGATACTCTCCTTGCTGCTCTAAATTTGATCAAATTTAAAGTATGTCACTTGAAATCAACAAGTTACACTGTATTGAAGAGGATAATGGACTTTAATTCTTAAACTTTTAAATTAAAAAAAATTCTATTTAAAAGTTTTCTAAAATCCATAAATTGATGACAACATGTCCCCATACACGTATTTTGCCCTGACGCATCTAAATATTTCACTTTCATATTATGGAATATATCTTAGATGAACTGTTGAATATAAAGACAATTCATACTAATTCTTGTCAAAAACACAAGTACTAGTAGATTTTGCAATGTGAATAATTGATCATTTAAACAGAACCTCTCTTTAAGGTGAAGAGTTTGTTCAAATTAGACTAGTGTTTGTCGTACAGAGGTTTAATTACTACAGAATAAATTTGATGTCCTTGTACAAGAGACTTTTGGTTTACATAGGGTTCTATTTTCAAACTTTTTTACTGTTTCTATGTAATATTCGATATCAACTAGAGGCTCAAAGGATACTGAAATGATTTGTAGATATCAATTTGCTTGCTTACCAATTTTTCTGAGTACAGTTTCTATTTTTGTTTTCAAGATAATATAAAAAAAAATAATAATAATGAATTCACAGTCATGACAGTATTTGGATAATTAAAACACTTCCTTTTGTATTATTTTACTCATAAAATTGTTGATGTGTAAATGATTGAGAACTAAAGAGACATACAGTCACACTATATAGGCATACATACTGTTTGGATAAACTGTAATATAACTAGGTCTTGGATTCTGTGAAGCTAACTTTAGAAGAAAAATGTTATCAATTGACATTCCAAATAAACATCCATCAAAACCACTATAACTTGATGTATCTGGAAAAGAAAAATATGACAACTTTTAGCTTACCAAATTGCTTTTGTGCCTTAATGACCACGGCTGGAAGCTATATCTTGCTTTCTCCACGTGAAAAGCAATGCATCATTAGATCATAATGTTTTGAATAATGAACCATCTATTTTGTTGTTTTTATTCCTTTTGCCCAAACTATTAACTTTAAAAATCAATAAAAATATTCAAAATACAAAATTTAATTTATTTCATTGTATTATTGTGAATAACAGAAGATGCACATGTTAATATATTGATCAAATGAATTTTTAACATAAAGGTTTTAAATGAAGAAATTGAATCCAGTATACTTAAAGAAATTCTTTCAATCAATACTTTTGTTCTAAAAAGTTAAACATTTAACCATAAATTTTAAAAGAATATTAAACTCTCGTGGATATTTCAAAAACAAGGAATAATATAAGAAATTGTGTTCATTTTATAGCTGCAATTCTACCAAACACATCAAACATAATGAATGAACTATTTGATAAGCAGTACAAATATATATATAAAGTAAATGTCTTACCATTATTTCCAATAAACAAAAATCTTATATTACTTGGAAAATCAAATTGCAACGCAGCTGATGTTATAGTGTCATTGTCAACCTGTAATAGTAAGTGAAATCTCAAATTTAGTCAAGTAACCTTTGGTGATCAAATGAATAAATGGAAACAATTTTTAGTTAACTTGTTAAAATGATTGTGAAATGTCCCTCCTGCAGTATTAACGTTGAAAACATCAGTAGCTAACTCATTATCTAAATTTGAAAGCATTAGTAGCAAACCACTTTATTTAGAATTGAAAACATCAGTAACAAACCACTTCATTTTGTGTACAATTGTTTTGAATAGATTAATATTATCTCCTTGTAATCACAATTGACTTAATTGTTCTCCTTATTCTTTACTTTGAATGTATAAACCATAATTGCAACTTGACAAATAACACTATTTCTCTTTTTTAATTCATGCAAATACATAAAGCATGTAAAAACCTGTAAATGAATAATCTCATTGTTGACACCAGTCCTCCACATATGAACTTCATGCTGTCTTTTGTCTGTATAATCTTTTTCAGAGTATGGTGTGTTTATTTCAAACCGACTATACCCTAAGTCAACAATTAACTTTATCCCACCTGAAAGCAGCAAAAACAGAATAATACATACTTAAACCGAAGTATAAATTAAATCTTAACCCTGTTCAAGTATTTATATTTGCTTTCCTCTCTTGCAATCAATTTTTAAAGAATGCATTTTGTACTTCAAAAGCTACAATAAGATTTTGCTAAAATTTTCAGAAATGACTGTTACTTCCCAAGATATTTCATTTGACACAATATCCAAAGGATTGAGTTTCCTCTCAAGATTTCTTTGAGAGAGAGTTGCTGCTTACAGCAATGCTATTGCCTAACACCGATAAGTGGGGGTAAACTTATGTGCTCCTGAAGTGTAAAAGCATTTTCTTTCCAACAGTGGCACCTGTCATGTTGGTAATTTTAAGTAAAATAATAGGAAATAAGTTGCATTATGTGATGTCATAAATGAGGAATAAGAGGAAGATTGTATGGCAATGGTAAGTGAAACATATTAGTCGTCATCAGTGACACAGATATCCCAGGAGAATACAAACATGATGGCATCTGTAAACATTTCTGTAAGATTAGGTCAAGTTTACCATTAAGAACCGGGTTGACGTTCCTCAATATTTATATTTCTTTGAAGTGTTTGATGACCTTTGTTTTTCTGTTTGTCCTTTTTTCTTTAGACCATTGTGTTGTATGCATTTTCTTCAACTTAAAATTTTCTATTTTCCCTTTGGTATCGGTTCCCTTTTTTCCTCCTAATTTCAGCACTTGAAAAACTGTCACCTTTTATTTACCGAATAGTTGTCATGTTCTGATAAAGAAATATGATTTAAAAAATAGTAATGATCCTACCAGCATTATTCATCTTTAGTGATATGTAGTCTCCCTGAGTTGATTGCATTTGAAGAAGAATTCCTTGTTTCTTCGATGTTCTAAAGCCAACCTTGATATCTGTAAATTTACTTTTCTCCAACCCATTTGTTGTGGTTTTCAAGTCAAAAACCAGCCTTGTATGGCTAAGTAGACTCAAACCAATTCCTATAAAAGAGAAACAAACACTTGAATTACAGTAATACAGTTAATCTAATAAAATACAACAACATCCATGCTGTATATATATGCTTGAATTTCATTGGTTAAGATCATGGACACTGAAAAATTCCAAAAGAAATTTGATTGTGTAAATTATTCCAAAAAAGTTATTTAACAGATTTTTAATGAAAACAAATGTTTAAGTTCTATGAGTCAACAGTTAGAATGAAAGATTTCAAAGATGAATCCAGATGAAACATAATTTGCCAGATTAACCCAAATTATAAAGCTTATGGGCAAAATATATAAAACATCTCCAAAGAAAATTAAAAATTTAGTAACTAAATGTCTAAATTTCAAAAGGATTGGAAATAATATGTTGCAAAATGGTTAGCTTTATTTAACCACTTGAATTGGAGTGTTGACATTTATAAATAGATATGTATATTGTTAGCTATGTCTGGAAAAAAATTGAAGTTCACTTTCCATATATTTTTTCTTAATATTCAATAATTTATGACCTTCACCTGTCTCAAAACACTAAGCATTTTATTGGTGGCCTGTTTCAACTATGCAAATCCCCTGTTCAAAAATATGATAACATATTAGGGATTTTCCAGTCAAAGTGTTTAAGCCAAGAGAGATAACTCTAATTTATTTTTGTTCCTACCAGAGAATAAATGGCACTTTTCTTTTATAGTCTCTTATTTCAAATTAGTTTCTGCAAAGAATAAAGGAAAGTTAATTTTATTGATATTTAATTGTTTTATATATTCAAGAAATATTGAAACATGTATTCATCAAATATTAATTATTTTTTCAGTTGAAAATTTATGTAATCTAGTACTAATTTTTTGTATGATAATTAATATGCTGTGTAGTAAAATTATCACATCAGTAAAGCCTTACTGTTTTGTTTTTAGTATGATATAACAAACATCAGGAGTCTGTAATTAAGTGGTTGTCATTTGTTGCTGTATATCATATTTGCTTTTCAGTTATTGTTTTGTACATAAATCAGGCTAGTTAGTTTTTTCGTTTGAATTGTTTTACATTAGTCATTTCAGGCCCTTTTAAAGCTTACTTTGCGGTATATGTTTTGCTCATTGTTGAAGGCCGTATGGGGACCTACAGTTGTTAACTTTACGACATTTGGTCTCTGGTGGAGAGTTGTTTCAATGGCAATCATACAACATCTTTTTATTTTTATATTAAAATAAATCTGCTAAAATGCTCAAGCTATTTTGAAACCATGTGAACATAATTGAGCACATTCAATTATGTACACTTTCCTTACTTAATACAAATAACAAACAGTGTTTGCCACGTACTGAATTGGGTAGTGACCACCTCAAACTTTATAATCAAATACAAAATATCTATATAGTAATTAAGGTTATCATAAAATCAAAAAATATTTTCAATTAGTGTATGGGTATGAGTATAATAAGTAATTAATCTGAACACATGTGAGTTAAGGTGTTGAAGTTAAACAGAGTATGGCGGTAAATATTTTAAAAAATTGAAATATGAAGGATTTACATATACCCTGAATGAAAATTATACAGGATCGTTTATATTTCCGGACCTCCTTAAATACAACAATTTTGACTAAATCAGCACCTCTACATACTATGAAGCTGAAGCAAAATAACTAATACATAGAATATAATAAATTGCTTCGCCGAGCGCAGCTGCATACGACCACGGAGGTCCAACCCTGAACAGTAGGGGCAAAAATTGACACAATATTTGCGCTTGATACAGGTCTGAATTTGGGTAGTAATTAAATATTTGACACATCATAGGTTTCTGACACAGAATAACTGTAGTCAAAGAACTTAGAATTAATTATATGATTCGAATTTATATTCAATTTTTTGCTTTTGAGCAATACACTTTGCTGTTGCGAATTGACCCCCCAACCCTTAATAAAAAAAAAAAAATTGTCCCCCCCACTCACAGTTTCTTTTTACCCCCTTTTTCCCCCAATTTTTTTTTCACCTCCCCCCTCCTTTTTCCAAAAAAAAAAATTTCTTTCCCTCAAGATATGGTCATAATCACAATTCAAATATCCAACGGAGTTTGCAACCATAATTACCAATTTAAATACATCATAAAAGTCTTAAAATAGAAAATGACATACATAATCATGGCTAAAATTAATATTCCTTAATCAGCATTTTTAAAAAGTAACTTCTAAAAATAAATTGACAGCTAATCACCTCAAGACAATACAACATTTCTTTACACATAATTTAAAAGCAGTGTAAGGGAGGTAATCCAAACATAACATTGTACTTTTTTTTTAATTGTCCATTAACCAGGAAACCCTTGTTTTTCCCCCTTTTTTGCCCCCAACTCCTAAATGGTTTGAGCCATAACCCCCCAAAGCCAATCCTAACCATCCCTTTGTGGTATGGAAACTTGTGGTATAATATCAGAGAGATCCATACACCGTTCCACAAGTTATTGTCTGGAAACTAGAAAAATGCTTATTTGGGCCCCTTTTTGGCCCCTAATTCCTAAACTGTTAGGACTATAATCCCCAAAATCAATCCCAAACTTCTTTTTGTGGTTATAAACCTTGTGTTTAAATTTCATAGATTTCTATTTACATTTACTAAAGTTATTGTCCAGAAACCAAATGTCTTCGGACGACGCTGATGACGACGTGATACCAATATACAACCGCAAATTTTTTTGTGGTCGTATAAAAATGACTAAGTTTTGATGTAAATCTTAGATATCATAAACATAAATAAACATTTCAATGTCTTTTTCGGTTCAATTACGATCTTTGGTTACTGTCTAATTAGCTATTGAAAAGATCTGTCCTTTATTACTGTTTATAATATGGGTTTGTTGTTCAAAGATAAAACAGATCTCCACTGATAACTTTATTAATAATTCAATTTTGAATGTAACATGTCTTCTGATTGGCTGAAAGTTTTTTGTCTATACGCTCATAGACATAATTTTGCCACATGACTGTGATGTCATCAACGTTTTCTCCTTAAAAATGGAATTTAGAATTAAATTATAAGGAATGACTATAATATTTTTTCGAAATAACCTCAATAAAATGCTCCCTGGGCTCAGCTTGATACGACCACAGAGGTCAAACCCTGAACAGTTGGGGCAAGTATGGACACTACATCCAAGATTGATACAGCTCTGAATTTGGATTGTGATTAAATATTTGACACATTAAAGGTTTCTTATATAGAATAAATGTGGTCAAAGAACTGAAAAATTTGAATTTGGACTTTTACCTATTATGGTCCAATATCCAAAATCTGATAACATTGTACATGATTAGATTCAGCGTATCATAGAACCCAAGAATATAATGTTTAATGAAATCAAACAAAGTTTAGTTTTGGACCCTTTGGACCTCAATGTGGACCAATTTGATAACAGGGCCCTAAAAATTCTAAATCTAGATACAAGGTTAGATTCAGCATATCAAAGAACCCATATATTCATTTTTGGGCCCGATTTTGGACAGATTTAGCATATCCAAGTACACCAAGAATTTAATTAATTTATTCGTTAATGGACAATATGAGCTAAGGTTTTAAAGGGGTGCGTTTCATAAAAAAAATATGTATATATATGTATATAGCATTCTGAAAACTAATTTATACAGAATAACAAACAATCACGAAGTTCTTCAAAAAATTTACCAAAAAATGAAGAAAAATAGTTTCCAAAATATCATTCCCCATTGATACTGTCCTGTAGTAAAATCCTACAAGAAATTGCATCAAAATGATGATGGATTTAAAATCAGCTTATCAGCCACACCACTTAGAAAACACAAAATTTTCAAATAAATTTGTCACTCCAATTATAATTGTATTAGTTGATGAATACCACATGTGTTGTTTTTTTTTATAATAGGTGGTAATTGCTGCATGGATGAATTAATAGTAAATACAAAATTCTTATCCATATTCATAAATGTGAATATTTAGTTTATTACAAATGTAAATATGTAATACAAATTGTGTGTAGTTTTATAGGAAGACAAATTCATTTTTCAAATAATGATAATATAATAATAATGATAATAATACATGTAATAATAATTCTTTATTTGAAAGGGTTACACAGTTAGCTGTAAAACTAATCTTCCCTGAGGCCCTCATGAAATACATTGAAATATAACGAACAAAGAATTACAATATAATCAAACAAAATTAAATATTAGATAATGTGTAGGGAATTAATACATCACAAACTTTCCTTTATTCATTTTGATATTTAATTTTCATGATTTGTTATAACAAGAGTGCACACGCTGAAATGTCTCACCTTCTTTACTAACCATTGATTTTATGTTGATAGTCCTAAATATAAAGCTTTACTACAAGTAACACATAAACTTAACATGATCCAAGAAAATGAGGTCAAGGTCAGATAAACCAAACAAGAAATACATGTACACCTTACAATCATTCAGTAAACCAAACATAGTTGACCTATTGCTTATAGTTTCTAAGAAACAGTCTTAAACAAGAAAACTTAACATTGACCAATGAACCATGAAAATGAGGTCAAGGTCAGGTGAACCATGCCAGACAGACATGTACAGCTTACAATCAATTTATGCATTAAATATAGTTGACCTATTGCTTATAGTATCTAAGAAACAAACTTAACCATGAAAACTTAACATTGACCAATGAACCATGAAAATGAGGTCAAGGTCAGATGATACCTGCCAGACAGACATATACACTTTACAATCCTTCCATACAACAAATATAGATGATCTATTGCTTATAGTTGAAGTAAAACAGACCAAAACACAAAAACTTAACACTGAGAAATGAACTGTGAAAATGAGGTCAAGGTCAAATAAAACCTGAGAGACTGACATGTACATCATAAAATATTTCCATACCCCAAATATAGTTGACCTATTGCATATAGTATTAGAAGAAAAGACCAAAACTCAAAAACTTAACTTTGACCACTGAACCATGAAAATGAGGTCAAGGTCAGATGACACCTACCAGTTGGATATGTACACCTTACAATCATTCCATATACCAAATATAGTAGACCTACTGCTTATAGTATCTGATATATGGACTTGACCACGAAAACTTAACCTTATTCACTGATCCATGAAATGAGGTCAAGGTCAAATGAAAATTGTCTGACGGGCATGAGGACCTTGCAAGGTACGCACATACTAAATATAGTTATCCTTTCACTCATAATACGAAAGAAATTAACATTACAAAAAATGTTGACTTTTTTTCAAGTAGTCACTGAACCATGAAAATGAGGTCAAGGACAATGGACATATGACAGACGGAAACTTCGTACTATAAGGCATCTATATACAAAGTATGAAGCATCCAGGTCTTCAAGCTTCTAAAATATAAAGCTTTTAAGAAGTTAGGTAACGCCGCCGCTGCCATAGCCGCCGCCGCTGGATCACTATCCCTATGTCGAGCTTTCTGCAACAAAAGTCGCAGGCTAGACAAAAATGTTAAAATAAACAAAATTTCAATTAAATTCTTTGTTCCTTTCCTGGAGTGGAAATAATCCATATTAACAAACTCAGTTTTTTGTTTTAAACATCTGTTTGTTAAGTAATATTATAATATTATCTATCCCTTTATCAGCTTGAGATGACAGATTTACAACTCTACTTAACCATCCTATAATCCAATTTCAAACTACATACATAATTTCTTCTCTAAAATTAGATAAACATATGATGCTATAATTTCTATTAATTGTGCAATACAGCTCTGATTAAATATTTGATATAGCATAGTTTCTGACACAGGATGAATGTGGTCTAAGTCCTTAAATAATTTCAAATTGGACATTTACCAATTATGGTCCAATATCAAAAATCTAAATACATGGTTGGAATCAGCATATCAAAGAACTCAAACAATTCAATTTTTGATGAAATGAAAAAAAGTTTAATTTTGGACCCTTTGGACCTCAATGTGGACCAATTTGATTACAGGACCCAAACTCCAAAATCTAAAAATACACAGTTAGATTCAACATATCAAAGAACCCCATATATTCAATTTTTGTTGAATTCAACCAAAGTTTAATTTTGGACCCCAATTTAGACCAACTTGAAAACTGTGCCCAAAATCAAAAATCTAATTATATGCTTAGATTAAGCATATCAAAGAACCCCAAGAATTCATTTTTTGTTAAAATCAAACTAAGTTTAATTTTGGATACTTTGGACCTTAATGTGGACCAGTTTGAAAAACAGGCTCAATATCAAAAATCTAAAACCTGTTAGAAAGGGCACACCAAAGAACACCAATTATTCAATTTTTGATGAAATCAAACAAAGTTTAATTTTTGGACCCCAATTTGGACCAACTCTGACAGGGGCCCAAAATTAAAAATTCAAAACACTGTTAGATTGGACATATCAAAGAACACCAATAATTCAATTTTTGATGAAATCAAACAAAGTTCAATTTTTGAACCTAATTTGGACCAACTTGAATATTGTGCACACAATTAAAAATCTAAATACACGATTAGATTCAGCAAGTTACCAACTGCCAGGGATGGGGTAATCGTAATCTGTAATCGTAATCGATTGTAATTGATTACATTATTCCAAGTAATCGACAGTAATCTGTAATCGTCAACATTTTCGATTACATGTAATCGTAATTTAATCGATTACAGCAAAAATTATCATGTAATCATTGATTACTTTTCGATTCCATTTCAATTACTTTAGTAACATAGTTTGATAAAATAGAACCTAGTTTAGATGAAAATACACAACTGCATGTATTCTTCATTTTATGGATCATATTAAATAGAATGTATAAATAGGACTTGAGATCTCTATCAAATTTCTTATTCAATTTTATCTTTGCCTCAAAGCTGCCTTAGGTTCAACCAGATTTCCTGACAAATTATACTATATATATATCTGTATATATAAATTAAAAATAGAAAAATAGTTAAAGTCAAGTTATGTATTACATATTATATAAACATCATAAATTGAAGGAAACAGCTTTATTGTGTAAACATATCTTAAAGCATAAATATCAGTAAGAGATTGAGCTTTATCTTGGAATAGATCAACCTTTTGGTCCATGATATAATGTTATGATATAAGAATTAAGAAAGGTTTCAAAGACATCTTGACAATGAACCAATGCATTTATATTCTAGTTCAGTAAAAGAGACACATGTACTTGTATCCCATTTTGACAATAAAAATATATAGTGTTTATGAATTAAATAGAGTATAAAGAATTCTCAATTGCATTTTTGGCTTTTCTAATCAGATGATCAAAGGCATTTAATGGGTGACATGCAGACTTTGTTTTGATTTCAATTATGTCTAATTAAGTATCAGATTTACATTATATGGCCCTAGGATATAAATATAACTCAATTGACAGCTTTATGATCTATTATTAAAAAGATTATCCAAACAAAATATAAATTCATGCTTTAATTAATTTTAAGTATTCATCTATCAAATTATCAAAACAAATTATAACACTTTTACTTTAAAGTTTCAGAAAAAATCAAACATTTTATAGTAATGAACATTATAATTTATCATCTAAAAATTCAAATTTATAATATGTCAATAAATATAGAGTTAAAGAAACAACAAAACTGAATTCAGGAAGACAGTATGTGATAAAATATGGGGACAATATGAAGCAAATTACCCATAATAAAAAGATGTGACTGGCGGATTGGTGGAGGTCAATGTAGGAACTTTATCACCACTCTCTTGTTGACCCATATTTCAAAAACTTTTAATTATTTAGTTTATCGGTCTAGACAACAACTGTTTAAACCAGGACATTTAGAAGCAGTGCTTGTGTAAAGTTCTTAATTTCCATTAACAAACTCATTGACCAGTATAATTGTGGTAAGCTATCTTTAGTTATTTTAAAAAATAATTCAGCATGTAATTGACAGTAATCGAAAAGTAATGTAATTACTTTTGATAAAGTAATCGATTGTAATCGATTACACACAAAAATCAGTGTAATCGATTATTAATCGATTACACAAAAATCCTCCATGTAATCGATTATTAATCGATTACAATTGACAGTAATCGTGCCCATCCCTGCCAACTGCGAACCAAAATGTCTTCGGACTACGACGCAGACATCGCCATAGCATAATACAAACGCAAAAATTTTGCAGTCATATAAAAATGAGTTGCCCACTTTCAAATAACCCGCTATGTGGGTTATTCAGTAATCCCCACATTTTTTATGTTATTTCTTCATAGACAGAAATACATGTATTTTACAGTCATTCCTTAAAGGGGCATTAGCTGTCAAATTTATGTTCACTGATTTGACTCAAATTCTCATATTTGATTTATAACATACTTAAACATATATCCAAATTACAAAAAAGGTATAAAATAAACAATTAACAATGCATGAATCGATAATATTTTGTGTGTATTTTTGTCTAGACGTCATCTAATTAACTATCGAGATGACCTCCAAAATGCTGATGGTCATTTAACCCGATATAAACATAAATATAAATATAAATCGATAGTGACCACGTGCAATTGGATTTTTTTTTTAGGTCTGTTTGATTTCATATTGTAGGTTAAAAAGTATGTTTATCATTGTTTTTAGCTGTAAAAGAATGATGTTTTTGTGGATCCCATTAGTCAACCAAACGGTTCATCCTTGTTTCACTTTCAATGTTGACATTCATTTTCTTTTAATAGCTGCATACATGCGTAACCCATCTCCAGCGTAGGGGTTAAATTGAAGGTCATATGAATACGGATTCAATGAGGTCAAATTATTCACTTGCAAGTGAATAATTCATCAACAGTTTTTCTCATCTCAGCTTATTTTGACTAAATGAACCACACTGGTTGCTAGGAGCGAATCGTTATTTCACTATTTCACTTTCATTAATGATTGAACAAATAAAAAAATCATATTTTATTTTTTATTATTTCTCGTAGCTTATGCCCCTTTAAATGTTGAAAAGTATAAAATGATACTGATGGTTGTGCATGTGTTGCTTTAATGAAGATAATGAATACTTCAAATCTTACGCCAAAGGTTTTACTACAAGTATTACATAAACTTAACATTAGCAATGTTCTATGAAAATGAGGTCAAGATCAGATGAACCATGCCAAACAGACATGTACACCTTACAATCATTCCATACACCAAATAAAGTTGACCTATTGCTTATAGTATCTGATAAACTGGCAAAATTAAAAAAAAATAATCATTGACCAATGAACCATGAAAATGATGTTAAGGTCATATGAACTGTGCCAGACAGACATGCACACCTCACAACTGTTCCATACATTAAATATAGTAGCCCTATTGCATATAGTATAGATCTGAGAAATAGACCAAACCACAAAAACTTAACATTGTCTAATGAACCATGAAATTGAGGTCAAGGTCAGATGAAACCTGTGCTGTCAGTCGGACATGTACACCTGACAATCATTCTATACACCAAATAAAGTTGACCTATTGCTTATAGTATCAAGAGATACGGACTTGACCATGTAACTTTAACCTTGATCACTGATCCATGGAATAAGGTCAAGGTCAGGTGAACCCTACCTGACGAGCATGTAGACGCTGCAAAGAACCCATATACCAAATATAGTTATCCTTTTACTAATAATAAGCGAGTATTTCACTTAACAAAAAAACTGTAATTTTTTTTCAAGCAGTCACTGAACCATGAAAATGAGGTCAAGGACAATGGACATATGACAGACGGACACTTAGTAACATAAAGTATCTGCACACAAGGTATGAAGCATCCAGGTCTTCTACCTTCTGAAATATAAAGCTTTAAAGGGGCATTAGCTACGAGATATAAAAAAAAATATCATTATGATTTTTTTGGTTCAATCATTTATGAAAGTGAAATACATTGTAGTTAAATAATAATTCACTTTTAGCAGCCAGTTTTGCTCAATTTTGTCAAAATAAGCTAAGAATCGTCACTGATGAATTATTCATTTGCAAGTGAATAATTCAACCTCATTGAATCTGTATTCACATGACCTTCAATTTAACCCCTTAGCTAGAGATGGGTTAAGCATAAACTATACTTGTTCAGCTATTAAAAGGAAAAGAATGTCAACATTGAAAATGAAACAAGGGTAAACCATTTAGTTGACTGATTCGATCCACAAAAACTCATTCTCATACAGGTAAAAACAATGATTAACATATTTTTTTAACCTATAAAATGAAATCAAATAGACCTAGAAACATCCATTTGCACATGTTTGCTATCTATTTATATCTTTATTTATGTTTATACATGTATATGACCATCGGCAGTCTTCGGAGGTCACCTCAATGATTAATTAGATGGCATCTAGACTAGAATACACACGAAATACTGATACATATTATCGAGTGCATGCATTTTAGTCCTTTTATAATTTGGATATTTGTTTTAGTATGTTATAAATCAAATATGAGAATTTGAGTCAAATCTGTGAACATGAATTTGACAGCTAATGCCCCTTTAAAGAAGTAGTTTACGCTGTCAACACTGCCGCAGCTGCCAGATTGTAATACCTATGTCTTGCATACTGCTACTTTTGTTGCAGGTGAGACAAAAACCAAAACAAAACAAAACAAAGCACACATTCTTATATGCATCCCACAAAAAAATAATTGTATCAACTGACCTCAGCAATAAGGTGGGTCTTTTTTGAACAAATTTATATCAGCAATAGATGCATACCAAAAAAGTAATAGACTATAATCTCATACTTGCCAACCTCTGACAATGAGAAATCATGTCATTACATGACATGACATGTCAAAAAGCGTGTGAAAACGTGTGACGTAGATGCGGACTTTTTAATATGAACAATGTTCATATAATTCCACCTTATACAAATTTGTTAATATAAAAAAACAATATTCTACTGTAAACTTTTATTGTATTCAACAGTGGTCTGTTTTGCTGCTTTTAAAGCAACACCACTATGCACATATTCAAAACAACTGCCAGTTTGGTTACATTTACTTGATAACAAGGCACACAATATATCAGTCAAGTTCTGATCAGAATTCAGTGTAAATTTCATTATAATTGAAAATGCTCTCTCACAGTCAGAATTGATATTTGGCTGAACTAAAATAGCTTCATCAAGCTTTGAAAGAGTGTCATAACGTTTTTTGCCATCTGAAATGCCATCTGAAATGTCATCTTTAATCTCTGCCATTGCTCCCAACAAATGTTGCTATTGCCTGGTCAAAACTGGGTAGTTCATCAGAAGACAGCTGGTACTATGAGAACTGATCGAACAGTTCCGTGATATTTCCATCCCCTATGGCCTGTGGAAATCTGTTGGCTAGATTTGAAACTGAAAAAGAAAAATATTTTATAATTTGATTCCCATTATATTGATTAAACATGTTAAATGCTTGATCAAATAGCTATACATTGTACTTTGTAGTTCTCCTCTCACATGTATCGTTTCGATTGCAACATAGGGTGCACAAATCGTTACTCGTCCCTCAATCATTTAAACTCGAACTCCCAATTATAATTTATACATCTTGAATATTGGTATGTACACATCATTTTCGCTTAGCAATTGGCTCTTTAGACGACGGTACAGGCCCTGAAAGCGACCTCTTTCTGTGGACATTTCCCCTAAATGAATTTGAAAGAAAGATTGTCACAAAATCGTAAAAACTAATTACAAACTACTTACTTTTAAGGGCTTTTGCTGTTCGTCCATCATGATAGAAAAACAATCAATGGCGACTAAACAATTACTTTGGAATTTTCGGAATTTATCGTCTAGTGATGAAAAAAACAGAGAATCGCGATATCACTAACTACCAATAAATCAAAACAACAAAAAAGCGTGTAATTGTGTGTAAAGTTGTGAAAAGCGTGTACACGCATTGTGACAAAATCCTCGCCTGTAAACCGTAGAAAAAGCATGTATTACACGCGAATATCATGTCACTTGGCAACTATGTAATCTGAAGGGAGATACTTACTGACACGTTTTTTAAAAAAGATTCATTTGTAGAAAATTAGACATTTTAGATAACTCTTATTCATATGAAATGTCTTTAATCATCAACTTGAATATGTTTTAGTAGGTATCGACATTTTACAAACAAAATAATTTCCCTTTATTATTCAATAACTTCACTGTTGTTTCATTTCAACAATAACATGAATTAGTGAAGCTTAAAACTAACACTTTGAAACTTTTGTTTGTTACCAAATATATTTAAATTGTTAATAGATTGCTTAAGGATTGTTGTCAATGTATAATTTTAATAAATTATTACTTGCTTACCTCAAGGATTTGTATATTTGTCTATACAAATCCTTGACTGTTGAAAGTAAAACATGTGGTATCAAAAGTGGTTCAAGGCCAAATTTGTTATAGAGTTATTGTTCTTGAAGAACACTTTTGTGTACCTCCTTAGTTATCCTGACGATGCTTATATTGTAATATGTATTCCATTAATAAAAACCAAATTAATTTTAATTGTTTTATCCCAGAAACAATCCTATCACTTTTTGTTTCTTTTTATGGTCAATATGGATGTGACAGGTTATTATAATTAAATAATAAAAAAAAAAATGAGCCGTGCAGCTAACAAAAGGATTAATTGATTTATGGTGTTGAATGCCACTTTCATCACTCTGGCTATTTTGTGGCTGCCTGTTATAATTGGCAGAGAAAATCTAAGTGCCTGGGGAGAACCATCGACCCTTGTTCCCAAGAATAAACGGAATGAAAGGATATCTTAAGTACCTTTTTCTGGTGAACTGTCAGATGAAGAACCGGCCCATGCCAGACTTTCATCAGTTATAACCCATTGTCCGTTTAGATCGATAGTCTGCAATGTTGTATAAGCTTTTTCGATTAAAAATACGGAATATAGAAGTAATGTCCATATCAAGGTAGACATGTCCTTCTATTGTTATTGTATCTAAAGGAAATTTATCTTATTAGGAAGATCAAGACGAAAATTCGGCGGGCATCTTGAAGATCATGTGACATTACGAAAACGAAAGTACCTTGCTAAATTATGTCTTCTATTATATTTTTTAATGGTAACTTTTTTTCAAAATCTATCTGGTCAATACCAATTTCAGATATTGTTTTAAAATCATATGTTAAAATTTGCTTTTGTATTATATCTATTTTCATTAATAGTATTTTATTACGAAATATTACAGACAGAAAATTGACGGGGCTGATGTACTAAAAGTATACATTTTATATCAAGCATTTCCGTCTAAACAAGCCAACGTGTGTGCTTGACAGGTAAACATCTGGTAGTGAATTATGAACCTCTTCTCATATTTTTCTCGGTAGTAACGAGCTGCTGGTCGACACATATATTTTGTTCACATTTTATTATACAGAAAATAATATGAGGATGGTGTAACCTGTGAAAGAGGACGAATCATTTGCTATTGTTGTTGTTGTTGTTCTGTATCTTTCCTCCACTGTCTGGAGAACTGTAGTGTTGAGTATGGTTACACAACACTTCATAAAATATATATATGCACTGTCCCACTTTTACTACAATACTAAAGTGAAGTCTATGTACACACTAAGAGCGGGGTGGTCCCTACTATATTTCAATCACTCAATATTGATAGTATGATAAATGTCAAATGAGATTTAGCACATTATTAAGCAGGTTACTTGTAATGATATTCCAGAGCTGTACTGCGAGCTATATGTAGGGCATAGCAAAGTCCTTGACTTAAACGCTCAAGTCTGTTGTAATATTGAGGTTGCACAAACGGGCTAGACGAGCAGTCAAGTATGACCTGCGTAAGCAGTAGTGGATCAGATGTTATCTGTTGATGAAGATCTGGTAACTTTTCCCGCATAACAGTTTTCAGGGCTTCCATAATATTTACAAATAACATAGTTACTTATTTTTGCAAAATTTAAAAACCACTACAGTAAACTGATGTTCAATGTTATTTCTAAGGCCATAAATGATTTTTTTCATTTTAGAATGACATTTATTAAAATTCTTTTATCTTCGTCATTTGAACTCTAGTGGATAGTTGTCTCATTGGAATCATACCACATCCAGGGCTCACGCTACCAGGCGACTAGGGCGAAGAAGTCGCTTTCCCGTCCGTCACTTCGCTTTGCCCGACCCTAAAAAGCGAAAACAAGTCGCCCTGTTGTTCACGATACTCGCTTTCAGTCGCTTTCGTCATCGGACATTTTCAATTTTTAAGAAGTTGATAAAACATCAATTTTTTATGGATTATCAAATAAATTCAGACATAAACGATTCATTTTCTTAAGAAAAGAGGTTTAAGCATTGACTTTACAGTGTGTAGCAGGTTATTTTATATTTAATAAAAAGACAACTTTTTATCACTTCTTGCACTTCCGGTACTTGTTACTCAGAGAGCGTACATCAATCTAACTTTCGGCGGTAAAATAAGTTTGTTACTTCATTTGAAAGTGATAAAAGTTGCCTCCAGTAAATGTTTAATCCATTTATTGCATTAAAAACGTCATATTCCTTTCCAAATAGCTTGTCAAACATCGTTTATTTTTGTAAATTTTCTTCGTCCGCCATTAACCGTTTACTAACTACGGATCGGAACCGGACCAGCTATGACCGAAATCCGTATTTTTACAATAATAACTACAGACGCATGAATGGAACAGCTGACAGAAGAATATTGATCCCAAAATGAAAAATTATGCATTCCACACGCATTAACAGACTTTTGGTTAGATTTAATTGATTAATGTATATAATTCCATATAATTTATATGGATTGTTTCAAAATATTGATTAAAGTTGCTTAACTACTAATATCAATATATTATGGCCCAGCTCAAGGAATTGTATATTTAAATATACAATTCCTTGCCCAGCTTAACTTTGAATATCTTTTGATGAGAAACACTGAATTTCATAAACATGATAAACAAGATAGTTTTTAATTGAATTGTAATTCATATATTATAATTTCTTTACCTTTTTGATATAAAAAAAAATTCTTTTTAGTGCTAGATATTTAGTTGGTAGTTTCTCACAAGAACCTAAATTAAACAACTTTGAATTTGAACTGTTAATTTAATTGTATACTCAGATATGAATTGAACAATATAAAAAGAACATTATTTACATATGACCCTTTATACTATAGTAAAATCAAAACATTGTAGTGCAGCGCGCGAAGGAGCACTTCTCTTTCAAATCTCACCACTTCTCCCTATCAGTTTCAAAAAGAGAAGTCACTTCTCCCTATGATTCTGAAGTAGTGTGAGCCCTGCACATCTCCTGCTTTCATGTCGATCTGGCCAAAAGTCAATCCGGCCCAAGTTGATCTGTCCCAATTAATTCCGGCCCAAGTAGATCCAGCCTCAATAGCAGTGTTCCAGCTAGGTCGTTTTCACAGGGCGTTCCGCCCGCCCTTTCCCGAGTGCCGCCCTCTGCCCTTTTTCTGACGCCCTGTGCACTTTTTCAGACACCCTGCCCTTTTTCTCAAGTCCATGCCTTTATTTTCGTAATATTTTGATGAAAATACTATTATTCTACCTGTCTTCATATTTATGACAGGTTTATGACCCTCAGCTAATTAACATTTACAGCAGGTGTAATAAGTTGTGATTACAGATAATCCTCTTATCGCCATCGATGGGTCGTTAATCTGTTAATTAGACCTCATGATTGACCATTGTACAATGTAATTATTTTCCCAATTAAATTCGGTCAGTCAGCATTTCAATTTTAAGATTTCTCAAAAGACCACAATTTGCAGTTCGTTTATCCATAGATGTTTTTGTAATTTCGTCAATTTAACAAAATTGTTTTCCCCCGGAGTGTTCATTTAATTTCATTATTTCTCAAACGATAACTTATTCCAGCTCAGTTGACGTAGTTTCGTCATTTGAACTTATTTTTGTCACATTTTATAAAACTTTTCATGAAATCTTTTGACAATTTCGATTATAAAGATAAAACTTCAATAATATTTTCACAATTCAAACGTGCTTTCTTTATAATAAATCGCGCATGCGTGAAAGTGTCTTTATAAATAGACACTTAAATGTAAAATACAAAATCATTTAGTTTCAAATTAACCAGAGATACAAATATTTATTTTACTGAACAACTGAATTTAAAAAAATGATAATTTCTTGCCTTTACTTTAAACACAAACCAATCCGTAGATGAACCCTGATTCATTCTAAATTTACTATCCTCTTGTCACTTCCTGTTTTCATTTCGCTTAATAATCGAAAGTAACGTAAACGTGATCTTTTCTTGATATATTTAAAATAGACAGTCTTTTTAATCATTCCAAGCTCATAAAAATGAATTCCAAATATCAATTTTAAATGGTTTCACAGGGATATTGATTATGCAGTGAAATAGTCGTTACAATTTCAATAGACAACTTTCGAGTTCGATGCATTTCCGTCAAAAACTTTGGTTTTAGTGAACATCATTCGTGCGTTTAGGGGCGTCGTCACTTCCGTTCCAATGTTGAGCAAGTGGTTGGAGAACTATGATGCTATATTGCACGAATTATTCGGCAAATTGAATTCTCATAACTGACAATCAGCACTGCTGTCATTAGGGAATTGTGATTAAGTACCTACGGAACAAACATTATTTCTAGTTTATCCTGCACAATGACGATCACTAAGACGCTTGATGAACGTTAATAGTGCAGGGATACAGGCGATCCCCTCTATCTGGTAAATGACGTCATAAAGGCGCGCATAATTGATGAGTTTTTTCCGGTGAAGGATGAACTCAAAAGTGGTCTATTATGCTGTGATTCTTTGCTTTGAAAAAGAGGAACCCGACTTTTGTTGATCAGAATGTCCCCTCAAAATAACTGAAATTTTGAAGTAAATTTCTGGATCCTTGTTCTTATCTTCATATTTAAGCATCACACCAGTAGAATAATACCATGACTGTCTACATTTGTAGCATGCATAAGGCCTTCAAAGGTCCTTGTCCTTGCAGGCCTAGGGCATATGTATAGCTAGTAATATACATCATTGGTCCCTTACTGTTACCCAAAATAAGGTTGATTTTCATCTGGCGTAAAAGTTACTAAACCGCCTCAAAACTCCTAGCTTAAAACCCCTTGCAGTTTACATAGGACATGCCCTTTTTGAAATATCAATCACCGTGTTAAAGTGCCCTTTTCATGATTGGCTCCCTGCCCTTTTGAAATCCTAGCTGGAACACTAAATAGACCGTTTTCGAGTTTGTCCGTCACAGGAAAAAACTCGTCAATTATGTGCGCCTTTATGACGTCATTTACCAGATAGAGGGGATCGCCTGTATCCTTGCACTATTAATGTTCATCAAGCGTCTTAGTGATCGTCATTGTGCAGGAAAAACTAGAAATAATATTTGTTCCGTAGGTACCTAATCACAATTCCCTTATGATAGCAGTGCTGAATATCTTTTATAAGAATTTAATTTGCCGAATAATTCTCGCAATATAGCATTATCATTTTCCCACCAATTGCTCAACAAAGGAACGGAAGTGATGACGCCCCTAAACACATGATTGATGTTCACTAAAACCAAAGTTTTTGACAGATTTGCAACGAACTCGAAAGTTGTCTGTTTAAAAATATTTACAAGTTCCTTCAATGTTCTACTTCCTTTAATACCTCAAATTTGCATCACATTTTTCTTGCCGACTACAAGGCTGACAAGTCATATCATTTGTTATAACTGAGCAATAGCTCACAGTACACCTTAGTATAAGGTTTAATGTTTTAAACCATGGGTACTAGTACGACATTTAGTGTGATTTCTTTTAATGGGATGTCAGTGTCAACACATTTTTCTTTTTTTTTTAGATAACTGAACCAATTTTAACATGGCAACAAATTCACAGCAATCAGTACAGGAGTTACCGATTGATATTCATTACAACAAATTACTTGGTAAGATTCGCAATAATTAATTCTAGCCTGCAACATTTTGTCGCAGAGGCGAGACATAATGATCCTACATTCTATTAGTGTCATCTGCAGTGTCAACATTTAGGTTCAATCTGTGGTTTAAGTTTTTTAAACAACAATTATTACATGTATGTCAAACCTTCATGGAATTGTATGAAACTTGGTCAAAAGCTCTTTTATGATTAGAAGACAGTATCCAGAGCAAAATTTTAAATATTTATTTTTTTTCATTTTCCTGTATTTTACTGATGTAAGAAATATATAGTTTTTAGTTCTTTTGTTTGAAATTAAGGTGGAGATAAGCTAATTCTGGTTTTTAAAAAATCGCTTCCTGTGTCGATTGATAGTTTTTCACTGATTCCCAAAATATAAGGGAGATAACTGGCAATGTCTGGTGTTCAAAATGCTTTCGGTGTCATATGAAAGCTTGTAATTATAACACTGATTAAAAAATATATGGATACTTTATACTTTGGATGAAATAAGGGAGATAATTTGCTACCTCTGGTTTCCAAATATCGCTTCAAGTTTCATATGAATGGTTCTTTCACGCTGATTCTAAAAATATATGGATGCTAGGTACTTTTACATGAAATAAGTTAAAAAAAGGCTACTTCTGGTTTAAACATTATTAATCCCTCTTGACCTTATTCAAGGTCATATGTCTTCCAACCTAGTGCAAAAGATATTTATCATCTAGAACATCAAATTGACCTTTGACCTTGACCTCATTTATCAAAGTCTAAGGTCATGAGTCTCAAATTGAAAGACCCCAGGTCTGAGATATGTATGGTTAGCAGTGTTCTCCCCAGGGCCTTTTAGCATCATGGCAATGTGATGCTATATTTCTTGAATGTGATGCTATCTGAATTGGTTTTCTTATAGATTATGTTATGGATGTGATGCTATAATTTTTAGAAACAAGATGGTATTTCAAATGTCCCTGTTTACCAGGATGCTAAATGAAATATCTGGGGAGAACACTGGTTAGAAGTTATCCTACCAAATAGCTTATTTTAATGTTTAAGTTGAGAAAATTATTAAAAGTAGTCAGAGCACTTTGACCCCAATATATTGACTCACAACTTACAATTTGACAAAAATGTTATATCAATAACTTTTGAAGTTTCTGAGGTGTTGTGGTAACAAGCAAAGTTCAAAATTTAGAACATGACCTTGACCTTTAAAATTGGCCAAGGACCGCACATCAAAAGACTCTAGGCCTTGCATTCTTAAAAATTTCAACCAAGATTATCGTACTCGGATCAACCAAGTTTTGTACTAGTTCTAAGTAAGGTTGTATGACCGCAAGCCTAGGTCTTTATGATTTTCAATTTATGAGTTACACCAACATATTGCTCAATTCAAGCACATAAAGGAAAATAACTCTTATAACATGTAACCAGATTGCCTCAGTCAAAATTTAATAGATTATTCAAGGAAGTAACAAACATTTTGAAGAAATAATTGAAGTGCTATCTTTAACAGTTTCTGAGGTGAAGCAATAAAAAGAAAAACTCCTGTATGAAAAAGTGTTGAGTTTCATACTTTGTCGATTGTTTGTCATCATACCGTGTTGACCATATTATAGAGTCATTTTGATTTCTGCCATTTTATCGACCGCAAAAAATTTTGTGGTCGTATATTAATATAACGTTAGCGTCGTCGTCGTCGTCGTCGTCGTCGCCGTCGTCGTCGTCGCCGCCGTCGTCGTCCGGCGTCGTCGTCGTCGTCCCAAGACACATTGGTTTTCGCACTCTAACTTTAGTTTAAGTAAATGGATCTCTAGGAAATTTTACCATAAGGTTCAATACCACAAAAGGAAGGTTGGGATTGATTTTGGGGTTATGGTACCAACAGTTAAGGAATTAGGGGCCAAAAGGGGCCAAAAATAATTTTGTAACTTCAGACAATAACTTGTGTGTAAGTGTATGGATCTCTCTGACATTGTACCACAAGGTTCCATATCACAAAGGAAATGCTGGGATTGATTTTGGGGTAATTGCCTCAAAATTTTAGGAATTAGGGGCCAAAAAGGGCAAAAATAAGCATTTTCTAGTTTCAGGACAATAACTTGTGTGTAAGTGTATGGATCTTTCTGAAATTGTACTACAAGGTTCCATATCACAAAGGGAAAGCTGGAATTGAGTTTGGGGTAATTGCCCTAAACGTTTAGGAATTAGGGGCCAAAAGGGCCAAAAATAAGCATTTTCTAGTTTCAGACAATAACTTGTGTTTAAGTGTATGAATCTCTCTGAAATTGTACTGCAAGGTACCATACCTCATTGAAGGCTGGGATTGAGTTTGGGGTGATGAATCATAAGGGGTTCAAAATTGGGGGATTTTTTCCCTTTTTCTTCCTTTTTCCTTTTTTTTTTCTTTAAAATTTTCCATTTTAAGTTGGTTATTTCTGATTTATATTTAAAGCAAATAATAATGATATGGCAGGAGATACACACCAAACAGGATGTGTAAATTATTATATAATAAGTATTTTGCAATAGCAAGAAATTTTCAATTGCACAGTATTGCGCAATAGCAAGAAATCTTCAATTGCACAGTATTGCGCAATAGCAAGAAATATCCAATAGCACAATATTGCACAATAGGAAGAAATTGTCAATTGTACAGTATTGCACAATAGCAAGAAATATTCAATTGCACAGTATTGCGCAATTGCAAGAAATATTTAATTGCACAGTATTGTGCAAAGAAGATACTTTGTATAAATTGCTTATTTCTTGACCAATTTCAATGGGGTTTTATTCTTGAATTCTTGGGGTTCTTTAATATGCTGAATCTAACCGTGTATTAAGTTTTTGGATTTTGGGCCCGTTTTAAATTGGTCCACATTGAGGTCCAAAGGGTCCAAAATTAAACTTTGTTTGATTTCATCAAAATTGAATTATTGGGGTTCTTTGATATGCGAATTTAACCTTGTATTAAGATTCTTAATTTTGGTCCCGTTTTCAAATTGGTCTACATTAAGGTCCAAAGGGTCCAAAATTAAACTTAGTTTGATTTTAACAAAAATTGAATTCTTAGGGTTCTTTGATATGCTGAATCTAATCATGTATTTAGATTTTGATTATGGGCCCAGTTTTCAAGTTGGTCCAAATTGGGGTCCAAAATTAAACTTTGTTTGATTTCAACAAAATTGAATATATTAGGTTCTTTGATATGCTGAATCTAACCATGTATTTAGATTTTTGATTTTTGGGCCCCATTATCAACTTTGTCCACATTGAGGTCAAAAGGGTCCAAAATTAAACTTTGTTTGATTTCAACAAAATTGAATATATGGGGTTCTTTGATATGCTGAATCTAACGTGTATTTAGATTCTTAATTTTTGGTCCCGTTTTCAAATTGGTATACATTAAGTCCAAAGGGTCCAAAATTAAACTTAGTTTGATTTTAACAAAATTGAATTCTTAGGGTTCTTTGATATGCTGAATCTAATCATGTATTTAGATTTTTGATTATGGGCCCAGTTTTCAAGTTGGTCCAAATTGGGGTCCAAAATTAAACTTTGTTTGATTTCAACAAAAATTGAATATATTGGGTTCTTTGATATGCTGAATCTAACCATGTATTTAGATTCTTAATTTTTGGTCCTGTTTTCAAATTGGTCTACATTAAGGTCCAAAGGGTCCAAAATTAAACTTAATTTGATTTTAACAAAAATTGAATTCTTAGGGTTCTTTGATATGCTGAGTCTAAACATGTCTTTAAATTTTTGATTATGGGCCCAGTTTTCAAGTTGGTCCAAATCGGGTCCAAAATTAAACTTTGTTTGATTTCAACAAAATTGAATATATGGGGTTCTTTGATATGCTGAATCTAACCATGTATTTAGATTTTTGATTTTGGGCCCCATTATCAACTTTGTCCACATTGAGGTCAAAAGGGTCCAAAATTAAACTTTGTTTGATTTCAACAAAATTGAATATATGGGGTTCTTTGATATGCTGAATCTAACCATGTATTTAGATTTTTGATTTTTGGGCCCGTTATCAACTTTGTCCACATTGAGGTCAAAAGGGTCCAAAATTAAACTTTGTTTGATTTCATCAAAATTGAACTCTTAGGGTTCTTTGATATGCTGAATCTAACCATGTATTTAGATTTTGGATATTGGACCATAATAGGTGAATGTCAATTTAAAATTTTAAGTTCTTAGACCACATTCATTCTGTGTCAGAAACCTATGCTGTGTCAAATAGTCAATCACAATCCAAATTCAGAGCTGTATCAAGCTTGAATGTTGTGTCCATACTTGCCCCAACTGTTCAGGGTTCGAACTCTGCGGTCGTATCAAGCTGCGCCCTGCGGAGCATTTTATTACAGAAGTTATGGGACTTTGACCATTTTTGGACAATTGTACCACAATGACACCTTATTAATGCAACTTCTCTGAGACTGTTTGATAAAAAGCTCTCATACTTGGCTAGATGGTTTTCACCGTATGTTATCGGCCATATTGTGCTGCAATAATGATCCCATACCACAGAAGAAAGGTTGGGATTGATTTTTGGGCCTTAACTGTTGAATAATTTTGGGCCAAAAAGGTTCCAAAAGCTAACATTTTTCAGGTGCCATATTATTATCCTATTTTTAAAAAAAAATAAAAAAAAATTCCAGTTCATTATGATATAATTTTATTATCCTTTTATTAAACTTAGATATAATGTAATTCTGCATTTCATTTCCACTACATCATTCATTCTTAAAATTGCTAAATTATCAATATTAATTTCTAAATGCTAATAGTTTAACAGTGTCAAGAAAAATGAATTTCCTCCCCTTTCCCATCACCCAAAGTTACAATATGTTTAAAAACTTCAATCATTACCTGATGACAAATAAACCTAACCTCAACTACCATACATCCATCTGTACCCCACTTGTAGCAATATTCAAACACCAGAAAATTATTAATTAAGTAAAAGGTTAATCCTACCAATTACAGCTTAAAGTAAATTCCTTAATGGAGCATTTTAAAAATGTAGCTAATTTATATTATAATTGATAGGTAAATAAATTAAATTCTTAGTGTACTTGGATATGCTGAATCTTACTGTGTATTCAGATTTTGAATATCGGACAATAAAAGGTAAAAGTCTTAATTTCAATTTTTTCATTTCTGTGACCAAATTCATGCTTTATCAGAAACCTATGCTGTGTCAAATATTTAATCACAATCCAAATTTTAGAGCTGTATTAAGTTTGAATGTAGTGTCCATACTTGCCCCAACTGTTTAGGGTTTGACCCCTGCAGTCGTATCAAGATGAGCCTTGAGGAGCATTTTATTACCAGAGTTATAGGAATTTGACCATTTTTTTTAGTATTATAACAATGACACCTGGTGAATGCAACTCATCTAAGACTATTTAAAAGAAAGTTCTCATATGTAGTAGGATTATATGCCATCATGTGTTATTACCATATTGTACCATCATGTGTATGTAATATACCATATTGTACCATCATTATGATTCCAACATTTTATTGGAGAAATGGGACTTTAACAATTGTTTTTATACGGCCGTCAATTTTTGACGTGACGTATTATGGTATACAAATGTTCGGCGTCCGGCCGTCTGTTTGTCTGTCTGTCCGGCGTAAACATGTCGCACTGTAACTTGAGAATGACTTATCCAAATTTCATGAAACTTAACATAGTTGTTTCTTATGATGGTCAAACCATCTGTATACTTTTTGGTGAAAATAAGATTAAAACTTTTTGAATTACGGGACTTAGTAACTAAAACAGGTGTGTGTTTTTTTCACATGTCACGCTGTATCTCAAAAACAATTTATGATTATTGCTTAAAACTTTACACACTTCTTAGTTATATTAATCTTAAGATCTGTATACTTTTCGGTGATGATTCAAAATTTTATTTTTGAGTTGTTGAGTATTTTGTAAAAAAAAAGGGGGAGGGGTTTTTCACATTCGCGCCGTATCTCAAAAATGGTTTATGATTATTGCTTAAAGTTTTACACACTTCTTAGTTATATTAGTCTTAAGATCTGTATACTTTTTGGTTTTGATTCAAAATTTTATTTTCAATTTTTTTTTTTTAAAAGGGGTTTTCACATGTCGCGCCATATCTCAAAAACGATTTATGATTATTGCTTTAAATTTTACACACTTCTTAGTTTTATTAATCTAAAGATCTGTGTACTTTTTGGTTTTGATTCAAAATTTTATTTTAGAGATATTGAGTTTTTTGTAAAAAAAAAAGGGGGTTTTCGCATGTCACGCTGTATGTCAGAAACAATTATGCTTATTGCATAAAAATTCACACACAAGACGACAAGCGTATCATGCGCTCATGGCGCAGCTGTTTATTACTATTGTATTAATGACACCATATTCTGTTTATTGGACAAAAGCAACAAATACAAAAACTGTAAATGCACACTATAATGTAATCTAATTTCTTATTGTACAAGTCTATACTGTACACTCAATTTTATTCTTCATTTATAGAGCAACCAGGGACATTTGGCTACGGGGTACCAATTTTGTTGATTATTTTTCCTTTTTATTGTTACGTCTTGAATTGTCTCCCCTACTACAATGGGACATGATGTTTTAGTAGTATTTATTCTCCTTTTTCTGTTTTTTTCTTGTTCATTCTATGAATGTCTCGGCCAAAACTATTTTTATAATTATACATTTACTTGAAGGTGTTTTGCCATAATTTTTATACGCCCCTTTACGGGATGTATTATGGTATACCAATGTTTCCGTCCGTCGTCAACATGTCGGACAATAACTCAAAAATGCTATAACCAATTTGCATGAAACTTTGGTGTATTGTTTATATCTATTGACGTGAGCTCCTTCTCGATTTTTAGTAATTTTGGATTTTACATTTCCGAGTTATGGGGTTTTATTCATTAAAAAAGGGGGGATTTTCCAGTTTTCGGACAATAACTCAAAAATGCTTTGAGCAGTTTTCATGAAACTTTGGTGAATTGTTTATATCTATTGACGTGAGCTCCCTTTTGATTTTTATAAATTTTAGGTTTTACTTTCTGAGTTATGGGGTTTTATTCATTAAAAAAGGGGTATTTTGCAGTTTTTGGACAATAACTCAGTTTTCATGAAACTTTGGTGACTGGTTTATATCTATTAAGATAACCTCCCTTTAGTTTTTTATAAATTTCTGATATGACATTGAGGAGCTATAGAACTTAATTCTTTGAAATAATGACTGTTGTATCATGCGCTCATGGCGCAGCTCTTTATTCATTTGTAAGTGCATATGAGACTTATAAAACTTGCATGGAATTGTGCATCTGTATTTCATAACTTGCATGGAATTGTGCATCTGTATTTCATAATAATCCTCTTTGGTTTTGATCAGATGAAAAACTTGGCAATCTTTGATTCTGACTGGCTAATTTTCAAAATCGTCTCCTAAAACTACAATTAAAAAATGTTATATAATTATTAAACTTTGATAATTGATAATTGAAGGAATTTCTACAAATAGTCTCATAAGATGGTTGTCTGGTTGACTGTCCCTCTGGTATCTTTCGTCCCTCTTTTGCAATCATGGTGACATTGGTGGCAAATGGTCCTGTTAAAACTTAATTTCCATCTTCTTTTCTGAACATACGAAGCCAATTTGATTTTTTTAGCAGTAATATTAAATGTAAGATAATTTAAAATTAATTTTCATTTGGTTTCCATTGGATGAAAATGTGGGTGCATTAGGCAATCTTTGATTCTGATTGTCCTATTTTAGATTTATTTTTCCTCTGAAAGTGCAAGTTGAAGTGTTTTGAACTTTTACGGGGTTAATGTTTGGAACATACTCTACCAAAGATTCTCATTTAATATTGATCAGGGTGGAAAACACCACACACGGTGATTGGCATTAGTTCCCATTGAAACCATATAGAAAACTTCATTTTCTTCATTTGGTCTGAAATTAAGTGGCCGATTTTGACCTACATTTTTGTAGATGGCAGGAAGAATGTATTCAAAGTACTGATTTGGTTCTTGTTGAATAAAAAATAGCAACCAAAGGCAGTCTTTGACTCTTATTGACAAATTTCAAAAAAAATCATCTCATCTGAAGTAGTTTCTTTGTTGGGTTTAAAAAAGTGTTTTTTTCGACAGTTTAAAAAAAAATAGAAACACACACACCAACCATTTTAAAATGGTATGAAAAAGCTTGAGTCCTCTGATCAAACTATTTTGAATGAGGTTTTAGATGAGGTGTCTTTATAAAGGCACTTTCAGCTACCATAGCATTATAATCTTTTTACATCTTCCTGGAATATCCCTTATTATATGCATAGATGTCACATAAGTGATACATGCTATTTATTTTTTAGCCTCGATTGTTTTTTTATTGTTCAGGTTTATAGTTTAATAGCTAGTTTTCCTTTAACAAAATTCAAGTTGGAGTTATTTCCCTTTGTCATCATTAAATCGACCAACTTCAACTTTTTTTCATGATTTCTAGACTTTAGCAAAAGTTGTTTTCTGAACAATTTATATTTTTTTAAACCTTGTATAATTCATCATTATGTTCTAGGATACAGACTTGCTTGTCAAAATTAGACAATCAACTAGTATGCCCTCCAACATGGTGAAATAAGGGGAAAAAACTTCAACTCAAAGGAAATTTACGTCTGGTTTCTAATCAAAAACTTACTGTCTTGTGAAATGGTTGGTCCATGAACTCAGTACAGTCTGTAGCTATGTTTTAGAAACAATTTGAACTTATTCATCATAAATTTGCATTTAAAGTTAGGTTGAAAGTTTACATGTTTCTTATCTCCTGTCTATGCTCATAGATTGGCTGATTAACAGAAGACACTGTGACCAACAATGGCAAAAGACAGCAGCTCAAATCAGAGAGAAAATAAACACAGCAATACAGGACATGCCTCCTGTTACAGAAATCACACAGCTATTACAGGGGTCTTGTAAGTAGTTTTTATGCACTGTTTAATATAGTAGAGCAGCATTATGTTTTCGGGTCTTTGACTTATAGACACATATTCCAGTTATTTATTAGACTGGAATTTGCCTGTCTTATGCTATCACAGTATAAATTTGAAAATAGACTTGAGTCAAATTTCTCAAATATGAAAGAAAAGTTGCAATGAAAACAAATTCTTTATAATGTTTATTTTTCAAATAATTCTGAACTTCAAAATGCTTTTTGGAAAATTTGACGACTGGTAAGGTAGGAAGTAAGCTGTACAGGTAAATGCCCCAAGTACAACATATTTTAGTTATAGAACTATAAATAACTTGTAGCCATGAAAACTTGTAAGTGATGGCGGTTTCATTTAGTAGTTCTATATTAACTAAATTGAAGGTTACTTAGTTGCTATTATATAGTTTGCTTAAATAATAATAAAACAGCAAGTTATTGGAATGAGCAAAGCAAGAGATGATTCAAACCCTTTTGATTCTTGATATCTTACTTCCCAGAAAGCATTTTGTTCAATATTACAAAAGGTTCAGTTTTTAGAAAGTAGTTAAGTTTAAAAATCTGATTAAATGTTAAATGAGATTTTTGATAAAAAAGATTAAAAATGTAAAATTGTCTTTAGATATAAATTACTTTCACTGCCAACAAATTGTGGAGTTATTGAAGGACACAGACTTTGGTAAAAAAAATATGATTGGACAGTATTCCTCACAGAAAATGAAGGTGAGTTCAACCAATGAATTAAAGTTCTGATTTAGAATTTATGACCAATCTTGAAAATTAGTGCAGGTCAACCAGCCAAGGCCTGTAAAAATCAGTTCTGACCAACACATTTTGTAGTGAATTTTATTTTTAGAAAATAAGCAATTTGAAAAATTATGCAATTTAAATACAAACTTTATTTAGAATACTGTATGAAGTTAAAAGAATCATACAAGTGGGTTGTATCTGGCTTTCCAAATTGATATATCGAACTAACTTTTAATGTTTTGAATGGAAACTTCAAATTATTGTGTCTTAGGCTTTGAATACAACAATATTTTATGAAATGACAAATACAATTATTGACTGTTGATGAGGTTGATACAATGATTTATCAACTCCTGAGATATGATATTCACCGAGACCACTGGCCGAGGATGAATGTCATATCTCTGGGGTTGATAAATCATTGTATCAACTGAAATCAAAGTCAACAATTGTTTTATTATTTGACTTTTTATCCTTCTCCAATTTTCTAGTATTTGCTCAAGATACTTTTAAAACTGCTCCCTATTTTTATACTAAATATATCATCTGCTTTTGCAGTTGCTAATTTCCATAAGTTGAAATATTCAATAAAGTTTACTAAAAAAATACACCGAAAACAAGAAGAAAAAAAGCCAGGAATTTACTTGACGTCATAAACCTATACCATTGACATTGCCTTGGAATATCTATATTTAGGTACATGGATGCTGTTCCAAATCTTATATTAACCTTTCTTTGCCGTGGTGAATATAATATTTTATCAAAAACGATTTGCTTTGATTTAAGCCAATGAGAAAACAGAAAATTTGTTGTCATATAATAAAACCAAATCAGCCCTTATATGGTTAAATCGACATGTATGATACTGATAATGTTGTACTGCAGATATTAATACAGCTGTTTGCCCCCTATGCTACTACAGGAAAAAGCTGTAATACCCAATGAACTAATGCAAGATATGTCATTTCTGGTTACAAATTATTTATACCTCTTCAAATTTGTGACCTATTTTGATGCAAAATGAAATGTTTTTAAGCAAAAAATGCATCATAGTTTACAGATTATATGATTTCCTTTACATGCTTAAAGGCACATTTCTTAGTTTTAAAAAGTTGTTATGAACTGACTGTTTCTTTATTATCCCTGGTATAGATTCTAGGTCATCTGGCCCAAGACCTCTCTCTTTGCCATTACAGCTTTTCTCTAATGTATACCACAGCCAATACAGAAACAGCTAGTTATTAACTCTTTAGACCAGTAACATTACTGACATTTTGAAATTGGCATGCTTTGCTTTGGAATACCTGGACTGAGAATTATTTGACATAGTTCATGGACACCTCTCTAAGGACGTACATAATATGAAATATACATTGTGTTCTTGTATTTCAAATTTTGCAAACACTGTTTAAAGAGATTTACATTAACTCACAATATAGATGAAACTAAGCAGGGAATTTACAGATGATATTCAAACAGTGTACGGTGCAAATTTACATACTTACTAATAAAAAATTGTACTTCTCGTAATAGCTACGCATCTTCGATCAATTTCACAAAAAGTCTCAAGAGAAAAAATATTTGTAAGTCATGAACATTTCAGTTTAATTTTTATCCTAAGATTTTTTTGAAAAGAGCCCCTGTAGATTTCAAGCTTGCAATCATGCGTCATATAATTCTTAAGTAATATCCATACAGTAGATGGTATAAAAAACTTCAAATGTTATCTCCCATTAGCCAAAAGACCATCACATTTTAGAGTGTCCATCACACTTCAGCTTACCCATCGCCCCTCTACGTCCCAAATATATATGCAGATGTTAAGTTTGAACTTGTTTGGGTATTTTAATTTTTCACAGGATTGGATGGAAATAATTAAAATGTATGAAACAGATGGTGTTTACCTAGGTATGTATCATTTAATATAGTATTAATTCACAAATAAAATCTCTTAAGTTTGATTTCTCAATTTAGACCCTTTGTAATACCCTTGGAATCTTCAGATTTATAATCATAACATTGTTTAAGGTTTTTACTGGTATAGGTTCTGGCTCAGTTTTGGATATAATGAAGTTATATAAAAAACAAAACGTTTTTTATGCATGAATAGCTGAGGCCAAGTCTTTATTATCGCCAGGAGCTAGTTATATATATATATATATATATATAGACACAAATCATATAGAAATTTGATTTTATCCGAATTTTCTTTCAATAGTTGAAAATGCTCTTGTAAAGACATGTGAATATATGCATTATATTTAGTGTCAATTAGTAATACATGTTTACTTAAAGAATCTACAATAATATCCCATTGATTACCACATTTATCAAGTTGGGATTGTTATTTTTACAAAATTTTAAGCATTGAAAAATGTTTTGCTGAAATTTTATTATTTTAATGATGTTGAAACAAAATGTGATATTTTTTCAAAAGAAATAATATGTAATTATATTTCCTTTTCAGTCAGTTGATCTCTTTTACTGCATTTGAATCTATGATTAGTATAAATGCATGCTTGTGACCCTTGTGGTGAATAAAACATTGATTACTCTTGATCAGTCAATTGTTGAAGAAATAATACTTTTTAACAGCTTATTATTGACAGACAACTAACTGTAAGCACTTGTCTGAGAAATAATTAAATTATATACAAACTGAAAATAGTTGCTTTAAGTAGTTCAGGTGTATTTAGCTTAAATATAATATATTTCAGCTGAAACAGCACAGATGATAGCCAGAAATGTGAACTATGAAATACCTGCTATGAAAAAGCAGATTTCGAAATGTCAACAATTACAAAAGGTAATTTTGTTTTAAAAGAGAAATAGCCTTCATCTAATTAATTTGTAGTTTCTTGGTCACCTGTCATCAGAAAAAAAATGGGTGGTGGAAGGATTTTATTTAAAAATGTACTATAAAGACAAGCTATCTGTCAACTGTATCAAGGTCAAGAATATGAACCCTGTAATGTACTATAAAGACAAGCTATCTGTCAACTATATCAAGGTCGAGAATATAAACCCTGTAATGTACTATAATGACAAGCTATCTGTCAACTGTATCAAGGTCGAGAATATAAACCCTGTAATGTACTATAAAGACAAGCTATCTGTCAACTGTATCAAAGTCGAGAATATAAACCCTGTAATGTACTATAAAGACAAGCTATCTGTCAACTGTATCAAGGTCGAAAAAATAAAACCTGTAATGTACTATAAAGACAAGCTGTCTGTCAACGGTATCAAGGTCGAGAATATGAACCCTGTAATGTACTATAAAGACAAGCTATCTGTCAACTGAATCAAGGTCGGGAATATTAACCCTGTAATGTACTAGAAAGACAAGCTATCTGTCAACTGTATCAAGGTGGAGAATATAAACCCTGTAATGTACTATAAAGACAAGCTATCTGTCAACTGTATCAAGGTCGAGAATATGAACCCTGTAATGTACTAGAAAGACAAGCTATCTGTCAACTGTATCAAGGTGGAGAATATAAACCCTGTAATGTACTATAAAGACAAGCTATCTGTCAACTGTATCAAGGTCGAGAATATGAACCCTGTAATTTACTATAAAGACAAGTTATCTGTCAGTGGTATCAAGGTCGAGAATATGAACCCTGTAATGTACAAGAAAGACAAGCTATCTGTCAGTTGTATCAAGGTTGAGAATATAAACCCTGTAATGTACTATAAAGACAAGCTTTCTGTCAATGGTATCAAGGTTGAAAATATGAACCCTATAATGTACCAGAAAGACAAACTGAGATAGATTTTTAATGTGCTCTCTGACAATGGAGATATTTTTTCCTACCTAGACACAGTATTCCAACTAAGAGATTACTAGTCTTTCTTTGCACTTCTTTATGCTGTGTATTCATTGGATTGGAAAAACAGCAACAGCTTTGGTTTAACACAACCAGATATCAAGTCCACTCAACTCCTGGGCTTACAGTCATCAAACTTTCCAGTATAGTTTCGTACTCAGACTCAGAAATCAACCAATCAAAATACTGGATTTGGCGTTTAAAGCACATTTTTTGTACTCAGAGTACTGAGTCAAATTTTATGACCGAAATTCCTGCTCTTAGAAGTGAGAATTCTTCATTGAGCGCATCAAACATTTACAGTCTTTCAGCATCAATTAGATCTGATGAAGGTTATTCAAGAATTACGTATTTTGTAGATCAGTTTTAGTACTGCTGTTTGTTTTACCCCTGCTGACTTCGGCATTTAGTGATAAAGTTAACTGTGCCAACTGGCCAGTAGTTGTTATGTCAGAATCAACAGGATTTACCTGATACTTACTTGGAAAATCCTCAATGCCTGAAATCTTATATTTTCTGGTAAAAATATGGTTCATAGTCATCCACACTGAAACATATTGAAAAAAATGCTGCTTATAATGTGCTGTTAAGTAGATTTAATTCTTAGCTAGACAAACTAATTAGTTATTCAAAATTATTTGTTACCCCTTTGAATATAGATAATGGACTGGGCCATTGTGTATGAAATTTACCATATTTATTTTATTAAACATTTGTTTTCAGGAATGTGACAGAAAAGAAGCAGATTATGCTTCCAAATCCACTGACCTGAAAAAGAAGTATGATTCTAAATGCAAGGAACTTGGAATACAGGTAATACAGCATAACTAAGATCAGAGCTATTATTTTTTTTCAGAATAAGAGTTACACATTTGAATTTGAAATCTTATAGGATGTTTGCTTCTCATATTTTCAACTTTTCTTTAAAATGTTTTTTTTTTGCTTTTGTAGGCCATTTTTGTTTCTGTCCAGTAACCCCTATATATTTTCCTTTTCAGTGTGTTTTTTTTCAAACATACATCACAAATTTTCTTTTGGAAAAATATTTTGCCAGTGTTGTCTTTTCAATATATTTTTAATTTCATTTCTCCCCATACATTTCATTTGAAAAATCTAGTCAGATAATCATAAACAAAACATTTCTTATTCCCCTGTAAGGTCAAGGTCACAAACAAAGTTTCAAAGTCATGGCCAACTCAAAGCTTTGAATTGCCTTAAAGGATGTTAATAATACTTGGTATTATTGTTGCCCACAACCAGAGGTTGGAAAAAAGGGTTGGGATGTAAGTCTTTGATCAAGATCAATACTTTGTATATTATATTGATACAAGGGATCTGTTATTTGGGAGCATTACCTATGGTTTTATTTTCATCTTACTAGACACTTAGATGTTGAAAAAGAAAACAAAATACGCTGAAGATTCAGTTAATTATATAAAACATCCATTTTACCACTGTTAAGACTAATGTCTAGGGTTAACACAGAATCAAGTTAACACGTAGAATACCAATGATAAAATGAATTGTCTGTTAATCCCCTTAATGATAAGCAGATATACAGAAAGATATCAGTATTTAGATAATTTAAGATTATGAATGAGTATTGTTGACAATTGCATGAAATATTATTGAAGAAATGGGATTTGAGGTTTCCTTTCTTGTTTTTTAAAAATGGATATTTTGGAAATTAGCAACCTAATAACATATTAAAAGTGAGGTTCCAGGTTTTTTTTCCTTTTAGTCAAACCCCTACTCAAACAGTTACCTTCAGCTCAAAGTATCATATGTACATACAAAACAGATGTTTATTGATAATTGGATCTGAGAGAACAATAAAAGCAATAATTTAGATTAAAAAGCCATATGTTCAGAGAACAATTGAAGGCCTTTCCACCCAAATCAAATTCACTTTTGGTGAGAAAATACTTCTGGAAATTAGAAGCTCTGGTGTCAGAACATAACTTATCTCTCACAGATTCCAAAAATAAGGGATATAATAAGCCACTCCAGGTTTAGGCAAAGTTATTTCCGATGTAAAATAATGCTTTACTCTACAGTGATTTCAAAAATTTACAGTTTTGATGTATTTATTTTTATTATGCCCCTGTCGAAGTGGAGGGGGCATTAAGTTTTACCCTTGTCCGTCTGTCCGTACGGACGTACGTACGTCCGTACATCCCAAAATTGGTTTCCGTTCTCTAACTACGTTTGCCTCAACCAAATGTTATCAAACTTATACACAATGCTAATTACCACAAAACACAGATCAAATTTGAATTTTGGTGGCGTCACTTTAACTGTTCTAGAGTTATGCCCCTTTATAAATGGAAAAATTTCAAAATTTTTCATTTCCGTTCTCTAACTTAAGTTTGCCTCAACCAAATGTTGTGAAACTTATACACAATGCTTATTACCACAATACACAAATCAAGTTTGAATTTTGGTGGCTTCACTTTTACTGTTCTAGAGTTATGCCCCTTTACAAAATTTTTCATTTTTTTTCTAAAAATATCAATGATGTCATTGTTCAAGTAAATTTTCAAATTGGAATTATCTTCCTTTGTCCATGATTATAGTTGAATCAACTACAATCAATGCTTTATACAATGCAGTGTTTAATTTTGCCTTCCACTGATAAAACACAGATCAAGTTGAATTTGGATAGTGTCATTTTAACCATTATTGAGTTATGCCCCTTTATAAATCGAAAAATTGCAAAATTTTTAGTTTCTGTTCTGTAACTTAAGTTTGCCCCAACCAAACATGAAATCTATACACAATACTTATTACCACAAAACTAAGATCAAGTACAAATTTGGGTAGCGTCACTTTTATTGTTCTTGAGTTATGTCCCTTTATAATGTTGTATGCAAGCGGGAGCATCATCTGTGTCTATGGGGACACATTCTCCATTTATTTTTATGAAATAAGGAAATAATTTGCTACTACAGATGTGTACTAACTATTCGATATCATATACCAAATATCAAAGCAACATCTTGCAAAACAACAACACAGCCCAAGAAAATAAGAATAATAATCAGAACAAAATCAAAAGGTCTTTCCATGGAAGGTGGAAAAACATAATTAAACAAAAAAAGCAAACGTAACAAATAAAAAGCCAAATATACCACATCTCCTTATTTTTATATTAAAGATAACAACATATGACTCATTATGTATTGAAATTATGAATTAAGAAACATACATCTATAGTTAAAATTTCTTTTTCGTTTTTCAGGGAAAGAAAATCAAATCAGAGCTAGCTGCTCTTGTTGAAGATCTACCGAAAACATTTGATAAAATTTGTGATTCTACGAGTGGATTGACGCTAGCAACAGATTTCTACAAAGATTTTGTTCAGTTTTTAACAAATGAGTATGCATTTTTTGTCACATGATGTTATAATGCACCTTTTTAGCTCACCTGGCCCAAAGGGCCAAGTGAGCTTTCTCATCACTTGGCGTCCGTCGTCCGTTAACTTTACAAAATCTTCTCCTCTGAAACTACTTGGCCAAATTTAACCAAACTTGGCCACAATCATCATTGGGGTATCTAGTTTAAAATTGTGTCCGGTGACCCGCCAACCAACCAAGATGGCCGCCATGGCTAAAAATAGAACATAGGGGTAAAATGTAGATTTTGGCTTATATCTCTGAAACCAAAGCATTTAGAGCAAATCTGACATGGGGTAAAATTGTTGATCAAGTCAAGATCTATCTGCCCTGAAATTTTCAGATGAATCGGACAATGGGTTGTTGGGTTGCTGCCCTGAATTAGTAATTTTAAGGATTTTTTCCGTTTTTGGTTATTATCTTGAAAATTATTATAGATAGAGATAAACTGTAAACAGCAATAATGTTCAGCAAAGTAAGATCTACAAATAAGTCAACATGATCAAAATGGTCAGTTGACCCCTTAAGGAGTAATTGCCCTTTAAAGTAATTTTTTACCAATTTTTTGTAAATTTTTGTAATCTTTTACAAAAATCTTCTCCTCTGAAACTACTGGACCAAATTCAACCAAACTTAGCCACAATCATTATTAGGGTATTTAGTTTAAAAAATGTGTGCGGTGACCCAGCCAACCAACCAAGATGGCTGCCATGGCTAAAAATAGAACATAGGGGTAAAATGTAGATTTTGGCTTGTAACTCTGAAACCAAAGCATTTAAAGCAAATCTTACAGGGATTAACTTGTTTATCAAGTAAATATCTATCTGCCCTCAAATTTTCAGATGAATTGGACAACTGGTTGTTGGGTTGCTGCCCTGAATTGGTAATTTTAAGGAAATTTTGCCGTTTTGGTTATTATCTTGAAAATTATTACAGATAGAGATAAACTGTAAACAGCAATAATGTTCAGCAAAGTAAGATCTTCAAATAAGTCAACATGATCAAAATGGTCAGTTGACCCTTAAGGAGTTATTGCCCTTTAAAGTAATTTTTACCAATTTTTGTAAATTTTTGTAATCTTTACAAAATCTTCTCCTCTGAAACTACTGGACCAAATTCAACCAAACTTAGCCACAATCATTATTAGGGTATTTAGTTTAAAAATTGTGTGCGGTGACCCAGCCAACCAACCAAGATGGCTGCCATGGCTAAAAATAGAACATAGGGTAAAATGTAGATTTTGGCTTGTAACTCTGAAACCAAAGCATTTAAAGCAAATCTTACAGGGATTAACTTGTTTATCAAGTAAATATCTATCTGCCCTCAAATTTTCAGATGAATTGGACAACTGGTTGTTGGGTTGCTGCCCTGAATTGGTAATTTTAAGAAAATTTTGCCGCTTTTGGTTATTATCTTGAAAATTATTACAGATAAAGATAAACTGTAAACAGCAATAATGTTCAGCAAAGTAAGATCTTCAAATAAGTCAACATGACCAAAATGGTCAGTTGACCCCTTAAGGAGTTATTGCCCTTTATAGTCAATTTTTAACAATTTTCATTAAATTGGTAAATTTTGGTAAGTTTTTACAAAATGTTTTCCTTTTGTAATCTTTTTTTCTGCAAGTGCAGTAGAAAATCAATATAGAAAACAATCTACTAATGTACTGGGAATGAAAATAATTGATAATTCTATAACATGAAAAAAACACATTAATACCTGATGATGGTATTTCTTTCTTTACATTGAAAATAATGTCACAACTATAATCCCGAACAATAGGTCGAATGTCAGATATGTTTCAGTACTTTGGCTTCATTTTCTACAGATTCAAGTGCAAATGATGCTTGAATTCCTACACTAATTTATACAGACTTCATCCCTTTCACAGGGAATGCCTGCCTCATATTATATTTAAAACTTTAATAGAATATCAGAAATTTTGAGAGAAAATTAATCAACCATGCAAGATCTAAAACTTAATTAATATTGTTCAAATTATCAATTAACTATTAAATAAAAAATTCTCATTAAAAAATATAGTTCTTCATTTTATATTTTATCAGAAATTTAGGAAAAAATTGAATTTAATTGTGTCCCTTGTTCTCATTTCCTGGGATAAATCCAATACAAATTAAAGTATTGGTATTGAATTAATATTTAAGAAATATTTCAAACCTTACCATTTTCTTCACAAGAATGAAGACCATATTTTCAGTGTCATGAGTATCAGTCATCATATTTGTTGTACTTTGTTGTTTAAAAGTTGAATACAAAAAGATCAACAAAGCAATTCAAAACCACTTGAATTTTGCAACAACAAATGAGAGTTTTTAACGACCTCAGCTGGCTATACAAACCTTGCACAATCAACTGAATTTTGCAGAAATCATTAATAGGAAAGATTGTCCTTAAATGATAATTTTTATTACCTTTTGTTTTTTTGGGGGACTGTTGCGCAACAACAAAACTTCACAACAAACTTTCTCATCACTTAGCATTTCTCGTTAGATAAATTTTACAAAATTCTCCCTGAAACTACTGTCAAATTAAACCAAACTGTTTAAATCACCACTAGGATATCCAGGGACCACTGTGTATGATGACCCTGCCTGCCAACATGGCACACATGGCTGAAATAAACGCACTTTTAGTCTTATATCTCTGAAACTAAACGACAGTACAACAGTTGCATTTATCATGCATCAATTGTAAATAAAAATATCAGGTGAGCGACACAGGGTCCTTGGAGCCTCTAGTTTTGTCCCCTGTGCAAAGCTTTGTGGGGGAAACAGATTTACCAGGTGTCCATCTATCTGGTCTTGTTAGAGCTCTCACATGTACAATTCTTGCCAGATTTTTTCAATTTATATCAAAAGGTATATATCAGAAATGGCTAGGCCTACTTCAAAAATGAGTGCCCGGTCAATTATTTTTCAAAGAGTTATCCCCTTGGAAATATTAATTATATGGAAAATTGCATTGAAAGTTCTGTCACTTGTACAATTCTTGCCCGAATTTTATCAAAGGTTTATATCAGCAAAGTCTTGGACAATTTCAAAATTCAGCAATGATCAATTATTTTTATACGCCTGCTGAAGACTGGATGTATTTTAAAAGAAAAGAGTCAAACGTGTGCTTTATTTACTATGTTATACTCATGAGTGAAATTGTTTTCACCAGATTAGACACTTAATCGTAAAATGTAAAATGATTTCATGCTAAATTAAATGAGTGCATCTGTTTTCTGTTATATTCAAACACTTTTAAGGTAATAAAAAAAAAATCTGGTAATTTCCTGTTAATTTGATAAACAGAACGAATCCCAGAAATGAATCCAGAATCACTCGTAATTTATTATTAATGTGAATCTTAAGGAAGCAATATACAGTTAGGAAAAAAAAATGAAAATTTACCCTAAAAAATTTTACCATCCTCTTTTCCTTGCTTTCTTACAAATTAAGCTTACTGTTTTTGTCATATATGTGCATATGTATGTAATCAGTATCTCCCATAGATTTGCAGACATGTGACAGAGTTGTCAAGCCACAACTGGAGATTTAGAAATTTTCAGCTGGAGTTTGAGCCTCATAACTGGAGATTTTTATCGACATTTTTATCGACGTACGCAATTTTTTTGGGTGTTTAAACTGCATATTTTCCTTTTTGTTAATGATTCTATAACTCCATAGCCGTTTTTACTTAATAGAAAAAGAAGATAAGGGTTTTCAAATATTTATTTATTATATATATAGTTCAAGATAAAGTGATAAGCCAACATATATAGTTGGTAAAAGTATCTCTGCTTAAGCTACATTGTCAATTTTGGTACCACTACTGAACAGTGGTGTTGAATTGATAGAGTTGTGAGCTTTCTGATAGGTAGCTGTCTCCATATCTTTGGTTAATTAAGTCATTAGGGTCACCATAGTCAGCTTTGCAACAAGTGTAGTAGGCATAAATACCATATTTGAGTTCATTAAGACATTTGTCTTTGAGGTTCAGTAATATAACTGTTCAATGTTTTCAACAGCATCAAATTAAAGTCGTTGTTTATACAACTTAATCCATTGTCAGTATTTCACTTTTAATCATCCAGGCGTGTGTCTTAAACTTGCTAGTTGATCACCAGGTAATTGCCAATAATCTTTTATTGCTGTATATACAGTCTAATCCTTATAACACCTTCATTGATTACTCGAGGCTATTGTCTTTAACAATAACAGGAAATGGTGACTTCCGTTTTCTCTGACTTTTCCTATATCAATTTCGAGTTTCTCAGACTTTTTCTCTGTCAGTATCAAATTTGTAAACAAAAATGACAACTGAAAATTTTTCGAGGTTGACATTTTCAAAAAGCGGAAGATTTCAAATTTTAACGGGAGGGACGGAAGAGGGTCTAAAAAGCGGGAGATTTTGACTCCCGCCGGAAGAATCACATGTATGGATTTGGTTTCCTGTCTTTAAAATGGTGTAATATAATTTCTTTTTGGTGTATCCATGGCAACAATCTGTATATATTTGCTATAAAATATTGCAAAAAGGGGTGTGAAGATGTCACATATTTCCCCAAAATTTGTTTAATAGTAGAATTTCAATCCCTTGGAGTGATACCTTTTCTAAAACTGTTTACATATATCTATCAAGAGATCAAATAAAATTATATGTCTTTCGCCTCATAATTTTTCGTAAAATTGCTTCAAAAAGTTCGTGTGGAAAAAGTGTTTGTAAACATTACAATAATTTCTGGACCTTAGGTCGGTCTAGTCCAAATAATTATGACGCCTTGAAAGGCTACTTTAATTTTTTTCTGTGACGCCTTCCTATGAAGGCGTCCAGGCATGGGGTAAAGCAAATTTTTAATTGTAATGCATGGTAATGCATTTTTCCAAGCAATTGCATGTAATGTGTAATGCATCAATTTTTGCATTACATGTAATTGTAATTTAATGCATTACTTCAGCAAAAGTTGTGTAATTTCATGCATTACATTGCGTTACATGGCATTACTTTTTTCACATACTATATATCTTTAACAGATTGTTGGAGATTTAACTAAAGAGGAATTTAAGATTTCTTAATTTACTAAGAACATAATCATTTGAATATTGATTTTCTATTTTCTATTTACTTTTCACACTTTACATAAATCACTAGATGGAATAATTAACACAACACTGTATATCAGATTGGGTTCATTTTTTATTTCATTTTATTTCATACATTTTCTTGCATAAAAAAATTGATAGTTGAAAAGCATTACTGTGAAAGTGTTCCATTGTTGTCAAAAGATCAATGAATACCTAATGTCATGATTAAATAACAGATATTATCGCACCGCCGGTAAATTATCACGTTGTGATTGGTTTAACGCCGTCACGTGGTGACCCCCTATGGATCCGTAGGGGTTAGTAAATTTCATAGGGGGTTCATGACATCACGTCTACTGTTAATAGTGACGTCATCTATTAATGTTGTTGTGTTTTTTTTGTTTATTTCTCTACAAAACACAGTGGAAAAAAGTCTCGCGGGCGATAAATTCGTTATACGGTTAACTACTGACCCCCTACGGACCATAGAGGGTGAATAAAATCCATAGGAGATTCGGCCTTTGGCCTCACCCCCTATGGATTTTAATAACCCTCTATGGATCCGTAGGAGGTCAGTAGCGAACCATATAACTTATAATGGAACATTGTCATAAAACACTAATTAGTTTGTTTTACAATCAATCTTTTCACCATTTTGACACTTGGTCATACATTAAGCTCTATGTTTGTAATATAATTAGGAAAGAAATTCTTAGTAAATATTTTGAGTGAAATAAAAAAAACAAATGTATATTTAAAAAAGTAAAGTTAACATTAAGTTAAAATAAGTATTAAACTTCATCTCTGTAATTTCTTTTTAAAGAAAACTCAGAGATGTATACCTTGAAACATTAAAACCAAAGATAGAAGAGCAATCAACTTTGATAGGTTATGTGAAACAGTCGGGTAGTCAGAACTATCATTTGAAAGTGTTCAGGCCTGATAAAATGTGCATGAAGGATGAAACCTTCCGAAACCCTTATGGTGTTAAAATGTAATAGTCGTATTGAATAGACTTTTTACATGTCAACTTAAATTCAATACATGGAACATTTACTGCATATGCTAGAATATTTTGTGACTTCATGTTGTTTTTTAAAATGTCTGAGTTTTCTTTTTACTTGTCAAAAAAATTACAAAATGTAATGTGTAATTCAAATGCATTACTTTGCAAAAGTAATTGTAATTTAATGCATTACTTTGATAAATGCATGTAATTGTAATTTAATGCATGGTTTTGTCAAAGTAATTGTAATATAATGCATTACATTGCAATGTAATTCGCCCCATGCCTGAAGGTGTCACAGAAAAAAATTAAAGTAGGCTTTCAAGACCTCATAATTATTTGGACTAAGGCCAGTTGGGATATGAAAATATGGACAGTCAAACAGAAAATAGCCCATAAAACATGTAAAAAATAATCTTGGTAATCCTATAAACCCCCTTTGAAGGCTTAATTAGTGATCAGCTGTATAAAAATGAATTATTGCACAATAACTTTCATATTTGAAAAATTTACCATGGCCAAAATGCGAAACAACACTCCTAACTGTATTGCTACGGTGACCTACCTAAGTAGATATAGAAAGATGTGGTATGAGTGCCAATGAGAGGTTTGTATTTTGTCTACAAAGTCGAAAGAAGTGTTGGCGATTCCTGAGAAATTTACCATTATGAGTCATTAAAATAATTTTAATTGTAAACTGTTGCATTCCATAAGTTGTTCTTGAACGTTTTTTTTTAAAACGGTAAGAAAATTCAATACAAGTTTGTTGATGCCATGAATTTAGTGTGAATAATTTTGACAGTTTGAAAAAACTTTTAACTATTAAGTCATTTCAAAATGACATAAATTGTGTGAAAAAATTACCAGATCCTTGACTTAAACACTCAGTTGACACCATATAGGAATTATTGATGGGAAATAACAATATTTTACCATTTAAAGAGTTATACCAATTTTCTGAAAGTACAGAAGAACTCTTCACAGGAAAAAATGAGCATCAATTCAAGATATACAGTCAAGCATTATAATATGAGAAAAGGGGCCACTTGTTTTCTCTTATTTTTACATAGAAGTTGTACTTGTTACTTGTTTAGTTTCTTGAAAATTAATACAGTATTGTATGGATGGTAAACCAATTTACAAATAATACTTTTAAAATAGTCATTTTACAACTCATACTTTGTAGGGATCCTGGAGAAAATAATTTACCTATGTTAAAACATATCATCAAAATGGCAATACTACAACATATGAATGGCGGACAGGAACAAAACCTGAGAAAATTGACTGTACAAAACTTTTCATAGATACCACAGATGAACAGGATCCTTTGACAGACTCTGCAGATGTAAGAATCATTTATTTTCACCTTGATATTTCAACAGGAAAAGAAGTACTTTGTTATGCATTAATTTGTTTCATATGTATTTTGAATTATAAATCCCTCATTACAGCTTTGTTGTCTCTACTGGACAAAGTTGATAAAGCAAGACTTAGGTGTGCCGTTTCCTGCAGCTGCATCAACAATGTATTAGTTGGTGATTAGGTCAGTTTATGGGGAACCACTAGTAGTACCAGCCATGAGATTTTCAGGCTAAAGGAGGTACCAGGGTCAAAATGAGTTTGTTTGCAATTTTATAAAGTATACATAGATTCAAAAAAATTATTTTGCTAGATTTTGCAAAACAACAGAATTAGGTCATTTTAGTTACTTTTGATTTTATTAAAAAAAAAAAATTCTATTTTTCACATGTATGTTCATTTATTATATTATCTTTGAAACTTGTCATATTGTTTTGGATTTTTTTGTGTGTGTTGGGGGGGGGTTTAGTCTTTTTTGATTAATCAAAATGTAATTGTAGCTTTAATAACTAAATAACTAAAGAATTTCAATTTCTATTTCAACCATTTAACCTTAACCATAGCAACAATGTACCGGAATCTGCAATCTAAATAATAATGGCTTAAACATGTTTCTTTCTCTTAAGGAAAACTACATCAATGCTAAGAAAGTGAATACCAAGATATATAACAAACCATCAAGGAGCTGTGTATTATTTAATATGCTTTTTAGTCCCCTACTGACGAAGTCGAAGGGACCTTTAGGTTTTCACTTTGTCCATCCGTCTGTCTGTCCATTCGTCAGTCTGGCAAATCAGTTTTCCACACTTTTTTTCTTTGGCTTGAAGATATTGATTTGATATTTGGTATATTGTTTTATCATGACAACTTACAGATCAAGTTCAAATTTTGTTCCGGTCTGATGATTTTGTGCAGAGTTATGGTCCTTGGACTTAGAAAATTCACTTAAATAATCAGTTTTCCACACTTTTTTTCCTCATACTTGAAGATATTTGTTATATAGTTTACACCATGACAAGTTAAAGATCAAGTTAGCATTTTGTTCCAGTACAATGAATTTTTAACCGGTAGTGGACTATGTGTTGTCATGCAATACTCTCAGAATGCTTGTTAATGTTCATCTGTTATCTTATTGTGAATAAATTTTGTATATGTATCCTGACAAAATGATTAAATCAAAGACCTGTTAATGCAGAGTAAGATTTAACAGTCAAAAAGCATGATCAATAATATTAGGGCATGTAGGTGAAGGGGATGTAGGAAAACTTTCAACAACACATACATCTTGTTTGTGTAGTTTTAAGACAGACATGGATAAAAAAAACCATAGGAACGAACATGGGATGAGACTATATTTGGATCCTTATAGCCAGGCATAACTTGCTTGATTTACATGTACCGGTATATGTCCATACATATGTTCATATTTTCCTTTACAATGTGAAACAATGAGATTTACTCCAAAAACTTGTTGTTCATGCTGTAATCTGTATATGTAATAAATTAGAGAAAAATATAAACACTGCACTTTGAAAGACCTATAATGATATAAGGTTTTTTTCCGGCCCATTGATAATGATTTTTAGTTCAGATCAATGCAATAAAATTTAAAAGATAAATTGCATGAATTTAGAACACAACTCTTAAACAGGATTTTTTCCTGAATTATTAATTTTACATAAAACATCTACTTGTTTTGTATATCTTAATAAATAAATTTGGTGTATTTACTGTCTTCTGATTGGTTAAAAGTATTACCTTTATTTTCAATGTTGTCAATTTTTATGGCGACACGCCCACTCTGACGTTGTGTATTCATACGCCAACATGTGTGTACGTTGTTATTGTTAATATAGATAATATAAAAAGCTCTTTGAGCCTTATTTTTGATAGAAATTTATTTATAATGAATGTCTATTATTTATTTTGAATTTATTGAACCATAGAATTAATGTTTGACTCTTCACATTTTACATAATCCGCTTCACGGATTATTCAATGTGAAGAGTCAAAAATTAATTTTATGGTTCAATAAATTCAAAATAAATAATAGCCATTCATTAAATATAAGAATCAAATTTCCTCAAGTCAACAAAATATGAAACTTTTATTTTAACACATGATATTATTGATTATTCAATAACAGGTGCCTAGATTACGTTACGTGACTTTACATAGACGTTTTCTCATTATGACATTGACCGCCATAAGCCTGGAAATGTCATGGCGGGTCACATATTTGATGTGCAGTTATATATGTATTTCCATGGAGATTATTTGGCTCTGCTCCTCAGTCATGGTCTATTGACTTGAAACTTTTGCCTAGTTTACATGTATTAGTTTGTGATTAGGTCAATTCATGGGGCACCACTAGTGGTAGATCACTGATTTTTGGTCTGCAGTTGTATAAGCATTAGCACATCACATTTCCATGGAGATAATTTGGTCCTGCCCTGACAGTCATGGTCTGTTGACAATGAGACTGTTGCTTAGCTTACGCATATTAGTAAGTGATAAGGTCAGTTTAAGGGGAACCACCAGTAGTAGGGCTATGATATTTGGTATGCAGATATATTAGCATTGGCACATCTCAATTCCATGGAGATCATTTGGCCCTGTCCCCTCATTCGTGGTCTATTGACTGAATGTTTTGCATAGTTTACAAATTAAAGTTTGTGTTTAGGTTAGTTTAATGGGAACCATTTATGACAAGTCAATGGTATTTGATATACAGTTTTAGACGCATTTGCCTTTCTCATTTCCTTGGAGGTTATTTGGCCCTGTACCTTCAGTCATGGTTCATTGACTTTTAATGTTTTGCATAGTTTACATGTTTAAATCACATGAAGGCGAGATATATTTCTGTGCCAACAGTTTATTATTTTATTGTCAGTGTTTGAAGGATACATCTTCTGCAATCTGTTGTGGTATGTTAGATGATTTGTTTAGATAGTACTAACTGTAAATTCAGAAATTTTTTGTGTGCATTATAATTGCCATTGTTGAACAACTGACCAAAAATGTGAGATTGATTTATGCCAATTCAAGTAACACTGCATATAAATAATGCTTTCAAATTTTAAAAGTTTCTATTTTTGAGAGACCTATCCTGTCGCAGTTTTCGTAATGATCAAATATGTCAAAGAATTCTTTATATCCAAATGATGAGAAGTTGTTCCTAAAAGATATTTCTCTAGTGATGATGCTTATGAAATCGGAGTTCCGATTTCAACATTTAAGTTTAGTAATATTGAAGCATCAAAGTTTGGCACATTTAAAACATTTTTTTCTGTGGTATGCAGTTTTGTTGTTGTCTCGCCTTGACAGAGTAAAAAAACTTGACATAGGTATGCTGTTTTCGGTGTCAGCGTCGGTGTCAGCAATGCATTAGTTTGTGATTAGGTCAGTTTCTGGGGAACCACTAATGGTAGGTCAATGATATTTGGTATGTAGCTGTATTAGAATTGGCACATCTTATTTCAATGGAGATTATTTGGCCCTGCCCCCTCAGTCACTGTCTATTGACTTTGAAACTTTTGTTTAGATTACATGTATTAGTTTGTGATTAGGTCAATTTATGGGGAACCTATAGTAGTAGTCAATGATATATGGTATGCTGTTGTATTTGCATTGGCAAATCTCATTTCCATGGAGATTGTTTGGCCATGTACCTTCAGTCATGGTTCATTGACTTTGAATATTTTGCATAACTTACATGTTAAAGTATTGCTATTTCAATTTCAATATTTGCATTTTACTATCAAAATAATAAAAAGGCGAGACAAATCTCTGTGTTAACAGTTTATTTAACATGAGTGACAGATCATCCTGTTTCATTGGGTAAACTAGTAAGTTCCCACAGTTGTCCATATTGAAGATCATGGATATTGTTCATTTGCCTGTAAAGTAATTGTTCCTTTTCTGTTGACCAAGCTCCCTCAGTTATGGTTCATTGACTTTGAATCATTTACATAGTGTACATTCTGCACAGGTGAGACATATCTCTGTGTTCACAGTTTATTACTGTGGTGTACAAGAAATCTGGATGTAGGATAGTACATTTACATATGGAAGACAGTGCTGCACAAATTAGTTTTGATGAGGGCTTCCACACATGGAAAATGGATATGAATGAAATATATGATGCAGATAAAAAAGTTTTTAAAAAATATTTGAAAACAGGTGTTAATTGCAATTCTTGATTTTTTTTAGTAAAATTTGAAAGATCTTATTATCTATGAAAATGAGCTTATCATTAAGTATAAAAGCAATGTTTTTATTATGTACTGTAGATTGACTGGGGTGCTGTTGGTGAGGCTGCTGATGGTAATATTGCTGACATTGATTTTGTTGATGATATTAACTTAGACTTGTCAGAAATTACATTAGAAACGGGAGGAAACGTAGAGGGAACAGAAAATCAGGTAGGACTGAAAATATTCATTATTTTTAGGGCTATTCCAGAAAAATGACAAGGTGTGATAGGCAAAAGGGGGAGGTTTGAACACACAGGTAATATTGGTTTAACAGCACCATCTTTTGTACCTGTGCCAAGGGAGGCTACCTGGGCCATGTGTTGTTCATTGGTGTTAGTCTTTGAATGTTTATCTATATTCTTGGAGGAGCAGGATTTGGTGGTGATGTGGACTGTCGAACTGTCTTATATTTTTCTGTAATGCCAGTTGTTTGTGGGCACTGAGTGAGAGTATTAATATCAAAATGACACAATTAGTTGTTTGTAGGCAGTAAATGATGGTATTTATATCAAATTGACACATCTAGGGGTTTGTAGGCAATGAGTGATGGTATTTATATCAAATTGACACATCTAGGGGTTTGTAGGCAATGAGTGATGGTATTTATATCAAATTGATACATCTAGGGGTTTGTAGGCAATGAGTGATGGTATTTATATCAAATTGATACATCTACTGTGTAGGCAATGAGTGATGGTATTTGTATCAAATTGACACATCTAGGGGTTTGTAGGCAATGAGTGATGGTATTTATATCAAGTTGACACATCTAGGGGTTTGTAGGCAGTAAATGATGGTATTTATATCAAATTGACACATCTAGGGTTTGTAGGCAATGAGTGATGGTATTTATATCAAATTGATACATCTACTTCTGTGTAGGCAATGAGTGATTTTTTTTTATATCAAATTGACACATCTAGGGGTTTGTAGGCAGTAAATGATGGTTTTTATATTAAATTGACACATCTAAGGGTTTGTAGGGAATGAGTGAAGGTATTTATATCAAATTGACGTATCTACTTCTATGTAAATGAGTGCTGGTATTTATATCAAATTGACAAACCTAGAGGTTTATAGGCAATGAGTGAGGACATTTATATCAAATTGACACACCTAGGGGTTTTAAGGAAATGAGTGAGGGCATTTGTATTAAATTGACATATCTTAGGTTTGTAGGAAATGAGTGAGGGCATTTATATCAAATTGACACATCTAGGGGTTTGTAGGTAATGAGTGAGGACATTTATATCAAATTGACACATCTAGGGGTTTGTAGGCAATGAGTGAGGGTAATTTATATTAAATTGACATATCTAGGGGTTTGTAGGCAATGAGTGAGGGCATTTATATCAAATTGATATATCTTGGGTTTGTAGGCAATGAGTGAGGGCATTTATATCAAATTGACACATCTAGGCAGTGAATGAGGGCATAAACACATCTAGATGTTTGTAGGAAATGAGTGGGTATTTATTATCAAACTGAAACATCTAGTTATTTGTAGGATGCCATAGATTTCAGTGTTGTAGAACCAGACAAAGACAGTAATGGAATAGACTATAGTGACCTAGTTATTGTAGAGCATGCAGGTATATATGAAATAGTGTGTCACACACAGTGCCCATACAATTATAGTATGTAGTCATCTTCTTATTGTATAGCTTAATAGCTAGTAAATTAATTAATAACAGTTAAGTATTGTAAGTTAATAATCATTGATCATATTGATCTAGTTATTGTGGAGCATGCAGATATAAATCAATTATGTCTCTATGATGTAATCATAAAATAAAAGTGAACTTTTCATTGCAAATCATGCAGTTGTTATAGGATAAAACACATTTCTGGAACCTATTAACTCACATCAGTTAACACACCAACAACCTCTGTGTTTAATCCTTATATTTCTCAATAAATTATTCAAATGTCCAAAAAAGCATAAGCCAGGGCCAACTGTGTGAAACCCTCATTTGTAGTCAAGGTTGTTAAACACCCCCAAGTAGTAGTATATTTCTCAAGTCAAACTTTTATTTTTTGTCTCGCCTTGACGGTGTCAAAAAGCGGGACATAGGTATGCTGTTTCCAGTGGCGGCATTGTTAACAATGTATTAGTTTGTGATTAGATCTAGTTTATGGTGAACCACTAGTGGTAGGTCAATGATATTTGGTATGCAGTTGTATTAGCATTGGCACATCTCGTAACCATGGAGATTATTTGGCCCCGTCCCTCAGTCATGGTCTCGTAGGAAAACGGAGTTATGTTCCATGACAAATGTTTAATTACCTTTTCACTAATTACTTTATCATATGTTTAGTTTTATCTTTGGCATTTAATTGATTATAAGATCGTCTAAAATTGAAGTCTTTTAGTTATTCAGGAGTAAGTGGTTATTATTTATTAATTAGTTGTTGTACTTCCAAATTTCATATCATACCTTATTTTATAAACTTTCACATAGATATATTGAGATTGCCGGGTTATATTCAAATTTGTCAAAAAACAGGTTTTAACCTGGTCTGTTCTAAACGCTCAATTAATAGATTGATCCATTTTTTAGAGTAAATTTATTTAGTCTAATTTGCTCCTTGATACCTCTCTATTTTTGATAATAGTTTACAGACTATTGACTTTGAAACTTTGCTTAGTTTACATGTATTATTTTGTGATTAGGTCAGTTTATGGGAAACCACTAGTGGTAAGTCAATGATATTTAGTATGCAGTTGTATAAGCATTGGCATATCTCATTTCCATGGAGATTATTTGGCCCCGCCCCCTCAGTCATGGTCTATTGACTTTGAAACTTTTATTTTGATTCGGTCAGTTTCAGGGGAACCACTAATGTTAAGTCAATGATATTTGGTATGCAAATGTATTGGCATTTGCAAGTTTCATTTCCATGGAGATTATATAACCCTGCCCCCTCATTATGGTTCATTGACTTTGAAACTTTTACATAGTTTACTAGTTAATGTTTGTGTTTAGGTTTGTTTAAAAGGAATGACTTATGAAAAGTCCATGGTATTTGGTATGCAGTTGTATTAGCATTGGCACATCTTATTTCCATGGAGATTGTTTAGCCCTGTAGCTTCAGTTATGGTTCATTGACTTTGAATATTTGCATAACTTACATGTTAAAGTATTGCTATTTTAATTTCAACATTTGCATTATCAAAATAACAAATAGGCGAGACATATTTCTATGTTAACAGTTTATTTTCTTTCCATTTCAACTACCTTACTCATATGTATCAAACATTAATATATCACAGCAGTGTGTTTACATTTATTACGAAAGAATTTTCAACAACATGGTCTATCAAAGAATAAACCAAGGATAAAATGCTAATGCCAGTAAGGTATACATATGGAAGGAATATTGCTTTTATTGTTTTTTATCATTGTTTTCTCTCATAAGTATACTGTGGGTTAGTATTTGGATGGCTGAATACATACTAGGCTCCGTGTTGAAGACCGTACTTTGACCTATAATAGTTTACCTTTATAAATTTTGACTTGGATGGAGAGTTGTCTCATTGGCACTCATACCACATCTTCTTATATCTATATATGTTATGAAAAAGTAATTTTATACATATTTTTGTACCAATTGTCATTATTTTGAGACTCACCTTCTTAAATAATTTTATACCAGTTCATCTTCAAGAACAAACCAGCTTAATATTTTACTCACAAATTTATATACTTCAGCCTAACATTAAGCACTCCTCTTTAGAATGGAGCTGCAAATGAGGACTGAAGATTGGGTTAGATTCTATTTACAATTTTTCGCTATTATTAGATGCTACTGGAAAGTCCTCAAAATATCTTACAATGTCCTTATAAAAACTTTGTATCAGTGTAATATATAAGGCTACATTATGTAGTCATGCAACATTGACAGCTATAAGCTAAATGAAAGACAGCATGCTTGTTTTGTCCTCAAAATACTGATAACTTTACTGATAACTTGCACAAATAATTTGTATAAATTGACAACTTTTACACAACATATATAAAAAATACTTTCCTTTATTTTACAGAAGATGGAGTGGCAAAAGGAGAAGATGCTATATCATTATTAGATAATCCTAAAACAAGAGCTATGTTCTTAGATGATCTATTAGAGGTAATACAACCAACCTTTGATATTTGTAACATGATTTTCAGGAAGTTCTGTAACAATAGAGGTGGAAATAAGTGGGTGTGTGGACATGTCAAGTATTTGTTATATAAATTGCATTTTTTCCTTTGATGTTTTAATGAAATAATTTGCTTAAAAGTGTGTTTTGGGGGGTGGGGGCATAGTCTATTATCTGCAGTTTGATGTTGGTTCATACTTTGATTAATAAAAATAAAACCGAACTAGAATCTATGAGGAAAGTAGGTGGAGCTTAGTTTTGGTACAACATTTTCATTTTGATGTTATTCCATGGCTGAAGCTCCACTGCATTTTCTGAAAGGTATCCACTTTTTACTTGGAAGTCAGTGACAATACTGACTGGTGCTAGCCTCCATCTCATTGGATAAATCAGTAACATGATCAGTGTCTAATATTAGTTCATGCTGTCAATCGTTTTTATTATACGACCACAAAAAATTTTTGTGGTCGTATATTGGTATCACGTCGTCGTCGTCGTCCGAAGACACTTGGTTTCCAGACAATAACTTTAGTATTAGTAAATTGAAATCTATGAAATTTAAAGACAAGGTTTATAACCACAAAAGGAAGGTTGGGATTGATTTTTGGGGTTATGGCCTAACAGTTTAGGAATTAGGGGCCAAAAAAGGGACCCAAATAAGCCTTTTTCTAGTTTTCAGACAATAACTTTTGGAACGTTTATGGATCTCTCTGAAATTGTACAACAAGTTTCAATAACACAAAGGGATGGTTAGGATTGGCTTTGGGGGGGTAATGGCTCAAACCGTTTAGGAATTAGGCGCAAAAAAGGGGGAAAAAACAAGGGTTTCTTTTTAATAGACAATCACTTTTAAGTACAATGTTAAATTTGGATTACCTCCCTTACACTGCTTTAAAATTATGTATAAAGAAATTTTGTATTGTCTTGAGGTGATTAGCTGTCAATTTATTTTTGGAAGTTACTAATTAAAATGCTGATTAAAGTTATATTATTTTTAGACATGATTATGTATGAAATTTTCTATTTTAAGACTTTTATGATGTATTTAAATGGGTAATTATGGTTGCAAACTCCATTGGAAATTTGAAAATGAGATAATGACCATATCTTGAGGGAAAGATTTTTCTTTGCAAAAAGAGGAGAGGAGGGAGGTGAAAAAATTGGGGGGAAAAATTTCTTCAAATATTTTTTTTTTTTTGCAGAAAAATTGTTTTGCCTAAAAAGGGTGAAATTTTTTTGGGGTCAATTTGCAATAGCATAGTGTATTGCACAAAAGCAAAAAAAAGGGGGTATATCAAGCAGGAATATTGTGTCCATTTTGCCCCAACTGTTCAGGGTTGACCTCTGCGGTTGTATCCAGCTGTGCTCGGTGAAGCAATTTATTTATATTACAAATTATATATACCATGTGTCTTACTCATTAACATAATCAAAGAAACGAATCCTTTGGATTCTTTTGTTTAAATATGCTAACTTGTAAGCTCCATGGTATATATAGTACTTGTAACACAGTTGTCTGTCAACAATAAAGTTGATGAAGAATGATAATAATTTTAGCATCACACTTTATGTGGCTAATATTTACTACTAAGCTAATTACTGTTAACCAACTTATTTTAACGTTTAGACCTTTTTGATGACTTCTCAGCTATTTATTTTTGCAATTTTCTTATTGTCTTGACATGTTTATATAAGTTTAACATATCTTGACGACAGAGGAGGGACGACACTCTGCACACGGCACGCAGATTTGTCTTATATTATCAATCGGTCATGTGATAACATGTCATTTATTACAAGCAGTTTGTGGCATTAACATCACCAGGACGTTTGTTTGTTGACTGAGATTATAAATATAAGCAGTTATATACTGTTGTAATGATTTTATTTTCTGAATTCTCTTCGTTCAAACGAACATAAATTATTTATGTACTAGACTATATAATTTCTGTATACCTCGACCCAATCTGTTTCTTATCTCATTCATAATAGAAATAACTAAAACACTAGTTTTAGAACTTGTCAGGCACAATGACCATTCCTTTTATATATCAAACATTGCAATACATGTATATCAAACGATAACATAGATTTATAATTTTGTAAATAAAGTTCACACCACAGAATTAGTCCTCTGTTTAAATAAACTAAAAATGTTGCACTCAACAATCTACAAAAGACAAACAAAAATATTACAAAAGTATTAAATACTGTTTTCGAATATATATGTGCTTAAGTATATCTAACAAAACTACTTGTGTACATGCGAATGGTCAATGCCCTTATCGATAATTTCAAATCGAGTCCACCGTATTTAAATACACTCAGGTTCATAAACCGTTACAATTCTATTGGTATATTAATAGAATTATCATACAATAAAATTCATCCGCCACGCATATAAATATATTTATTTTCTAAATTCTCTTCGCTCAAACTAACATAAATTATTTATGTACTAGACTATATAATTTCTGTATACCTCGACCCAATCTGTTTCTTATCTCATTCATAATAGAAATAACTAAACTCTAGTTTTAGAACTTGTCAGGCACGATGACCATTCTCGATTGTACAAAGAAAGAAATTACAATAATAAATCTTATAAACCTACAGATTTTGAAACTAATAAGCGTTTTCAAATTATCACTTATGTAACTGTCTTCGCGATATCAGATTTCCACCTTCCGTGAACCTTTAATAACCTTTCCGAGACACCAGAGTTACTAGCAGCTGAGCAACCGCCTGCCCTAAAACTATGTGTACCAAAATTCTTGGATCTAAGCCTATTTCGATAGAGCTCCTTTACAATCTCTCTAGTCCTAGTATAGGATAATTTTATATTCTTTTTTCTCAGCTTGCAGTTGTTTGTACTTTTACAATAAGATAAAGCTCTGAACACAAAATCATCTGAGGACCTGTCTATTTTAGCTTTATCTAAATAATCACTTAGAATTTTAACAGGACAGTGTGCTTGATCAAGTTTAGCTATCAAAACGTTTTTTCCTTTTCTGTAACAATCGGTTTTGCTACTCTCAATATAGATATCAATATGATCGTTTCCGAATGTAATGTGCTTTGCTCTAATCTGACATAGTTCACTGTACCTTAAAAATCCTGAATAAGCCAGAAAACACATAGCTAATAATCTAAGATTTTTTAGCGAACTATTTGTTACGCCAAATTTCTTAAAAAGACTGAGCATGATGTTTGCATTCATCGGTTCTTTTTTCTGAATAGGTCTATTAAGCTTTCTTTTAGATGCCTCCACAATACATTTAACTATATCCGAGTCGCATGGGTCTTCAAACCCAGCTAAACTGTGAGCCCACTTTATAGCATAACATGCAGCTTCTATAGTACTATAGTGTTTTGCACTTTGCATTAGATATTGAAGATATAAACTAACATAAATTTCGTTGGCAGGAAGGACAGACTTGATTTCTGTATATTTTTCAGACCACACTACAAAACGCTTATAACTGTATGCATATTTAACAGTTGTATTTCTGGCTTTAGAGTCAATAACTGAATTCTTCATTTTTCTGAACAAAATCTTAAGTTCTGTGTGCTTTACTTGTGTCTCATTTTTCCAAAATCCCGTTGAAAATATTTTCTGTAAAATAATTATAGATTAAATAAATATTTACCTTGAAATATGCATAACTGCTCAGCATTCACAAACAGAAAAAACAGGTCCAGTGACCATTACTATACCCAGTGGTATCTGCAGGCCAAGTGGCCCCAAAACTATCGTCAAGTGACACAATATCTACATCAATAAGCTTCTGTAAGCTAACATCTCTGAATAGAGAACCTCCAGTAAGTAAAATCTGCAAAAAATAATAAAATGTTATCACAAATATCAATCAGTAGCTTTCAAACGAACAGCTAAAATTCTACCCTTGAATTTTCCGTCATAAAAATAGAATTTAAATTGTTTCCAGAAACTAAAATTCTGTCTACCTCGTTAAATTCGAGCACGTCTAATACGTAAGATCTGTATTCTGCATTTTCATCAAAAATCAATGGCCAGTAAGGAGACGACGGCCAACTCGGAACTACCAGTGTTCCCTCTGCTTTGCATCTAACCAAGTGGTTTATGCACTTACAAACTAAAGACACTGGTGGTACTAATAGATTGTTTTCTTGTGCCCAGTGGCAAGAGAAAGCGTCTACTGCTGAGGAACCAGGGTTCCAGTACAACGAACTGAATTTATCTACTTTGTTATTGTCCATATTAGCAAACCTATCGAAGGTATGAGGACCCCAGAGGTCGTCTAAAACTGAAATACCCCAGTCATCAATATCTATAATCCGACTTAATAAATCAGCCTTCTCGTTCTCTTTTCTGGGTAACCAGATTATGAGTAATGAAATGTTTTCAAGTAAACAACAGCTATAAATTTCTAAAGACAATTGTTGTAACTCTTGCACTTTGCTACCTTTATTTATGATGCTAACAGCATTCTTGTTATCTGTGTGAAAAGTCACGATACTGTTTTGTAAGAGTTTTGAGAAGGCACTGACACATAACTGAATTGCTTTTACTTCTCGCCAAGTAGAACTCCTACCGCTTATTTTCTAACCACATTTTGTGCAAAATTTTCGATGAATTTTGTATGAAACCAGATCAACCGCCTTTAATAAAGGCAAATTATCTCTCAAAAACGAGCTCATTGATACAATCAGGGTACTTGCTGATGTTTACATATTGATCCCAATAGTCCCTTATATTAATGACTGAAAAATGCATCTTGTCATGATCTGGTAACATTGCCTACGGCTGGTGTTAAAGCAATTAACTTACCGCAGATTTTGGCCAACATACCTTTACCCTGTAACTAGATTTTAGTATAAAAGCTACCAAATTCAAGATATCGTCTATTTTTCTTTGAGGAATTTGTAATTTGCAAGAAATTAAATTCCATAAAAACCTAACCATTCAACGTGCTGTGAAGGTAACCATACACACTTGTCTTTGTTTGGCACAAAACCAGAAGCAATCAAGTCTGCTTTGATTCTTTGAGCGTGCTTTTCACATAGTTCATAACTATCTTCCACCCCAAAACCATCATCTTCTGAAACTACTGGGCCAAATTTAACAAAACTTGGCCACAATCATCATTAGGGTATCTAGTTTAAAATTGTGTCCGGTGACCTGCCAAACCAACCAAGATGGCCGCCATGGCTATAAAAATAGAACATAGGGGTAAAATGTATATTTTGACATAACTCTGAAACCAAACCTTTAATAACCTTGCCAAACCAACCAAGATGGCCGCCATGGCTAAAAATAGAACATAGGGTAAAATGTATATTTTGGCTTATAACTCTGAAACCAAAGCATTTAGAGAAACACATAGCTAATAATCTAAGATTTTTAGCAACTATTTGTTACGCCAAATTTTTAAAAAGACTGAGCATGATGTTTGCATTCATCGGTTCTTTTTCTGAATAGGGGGGGGGGGGGGGGGGGGGGGGGAAAAAAAAAAAAAAAAAAAAAAAAAAAAAAAAAAAAAAAAAAAAAAAAAAAATTCTGTGTTTCTTCTCTTTTCAAAACCAGTGAAAATTTTCTTAAAATAATAAGTTAATAATATTGTTCTTTGCCCATTTTTTTTTTTTTTTTTTTTTTTTTTTTTTCGGAACCAGATTAAAAAAAAAAAAAAACAATTGTTGTAACTCTTGCACTTTGCTACCTTTATTTATGATGCTAACAGCATTCTTGTTATCTGTGTGAAAAGTCGATACTGTTTTGTAAGAGTTTTGAGAAGGCACTGACACATAACTGAATTGCTTTTACTTCGCCAAGTAGAACTCCTACCGCTTATTTTCTAACCACATTTTGTGCAAAATTTTGATGAATTTTGTATGAAACCAGATCAACCGCCTTTAATAAAGGCAAATTATCTCTCAAAAACGAGCTCATTGATACAATCAGGGTACTTGCTGATGTTTACATATTGATCCCAATAGTCCCTTATATTAATGACTGAAAAATGCATCTTGTCATGATCTGGTAACATTGCCTACGGCTGGTGTTAAAGCAATTAACTTACCGCAGATTTTGGCCAACATACCTTTACCCTGTAACTAGATTTTAGTATAAAAGCTACCAAATTCAAGATATCGCTATTTTTCTTTGAGGAATTTGTAATTTGCAAGAAATTAAATTCCATAAAAACCTAACCATTCAACGTGCTGTGAAGGTAACCATACACACTTGTCTTTGTTTGGCACAAAACCAGAAGCAATCAAGTCTGCTTTGATTCTTTGAGCGTGCTTTCACATAGTTCATAACTATCTTCCACCCCAAAACCATCATCTAAGTTAACAACTACCTTTATGCTAGATTTCAAATCTGACATGGGGTTAAATTGTTGATCAAGTCAAGATCTATCTGCCTGAAATTTTCAGATGAATCGGACAATGGGTTTCTGGGAGCTCCAAATCCAGTCTTGGTGTCTTTTTGCACTCAGATGCCCAATGTCCAAATACTCCACACCTGTAACACATATCTCCTTCCCTGACCTTTTGACCTGGTTTCCATAACCAGGTCTGCTCCAACGAAAGGGCGGCATGCTGACAGAAACTGGAATTGCATTATGAGCTGTCTTGAGTAGAACCGAAGCTTCAGCTGGTCTTTTTCACGTTCTGCTTCTTGTCTGCGGATTTTCGAATTCAACTTTTTCACCCCGGTTGTCAGCTGCCCTTATCTTCTTTTCATCCTCGGAGTCGCTGGCTAAATCATCGGACAGATATTCTTTACGGTCTTCCATCCTTCCTCCGACTTATCAACAATTCTTATGAGCTTGTTTCTTTTCTTTAGCGTGTTAAGAACCTCATTCAGGATAGTCACCACTTTCTCCGACTTGTTTCTCCTAAATAAGCCAACGCCTCTGTACCAAATCTTGTAAATCAACATTCAGCTCGTACTGGGTTGCTGCCCTGAATTAGTAATTTTGAGGATTTTTTCCGTTTCGGTTATTATCTTGAAAATTATTATAGATAGAGAGAAACTGTAAACAGCAATAATGTAAACAGCAATAATGTTCAGCAAAGTAAGATCTACAAATAAGTCAACATGATCAAAATGGTCAGTTAACCCAATTTAAGGAGTTATTGCCCTTTAAAGTAATTTTTACCAATTTTTGTAAATTTTGTCATCTTTTACAAAAATCTTCTCCTCTGAAACTACTGGACCAAATTCAACCAAACTTAGCCACAATCATTATTATGGTATTTAGTTTTAAAATGTGTGCGGGTGACGGATTAACATTTTATCAAGTAAATATCTATCTGCCTCAAATTATCTTGATGAAATTATTATAGATAGAGATAAACTGTAAACAGGTGACCAGCCAACCAACCAAGATGGCTGTCATGGCTAAAGTAAGATCTACAAATAAGTCAACATGATCAAAATGGTCAGTTAACCCCTAGGAGTTATTGCCCTTTAAAGTAATTTTTAAAAATAGAACATAGGGGTAAAATGTAGATTTTGGCTTGTAACTCTGAAACCAAAGCATTTAAAGCAAATCTTACAGGGATTAACTTGTTTATCAAGTAAATATCTATCTGCCCTCAAATTTTTGGCGTAACTCTGAAACCAAAGCATTTAAAAAAACAGGGATTAACTTGTTTATCATGAATTGGACAACTGGTTGTTGGGTTGCTGCCCTGAATTGGTAATTTTAAGGAAATTTTGCCGTTTCCGTTTTTTGGTTATTATCTTGAAAATTATTACAGATAGAGATAAACTGTAAACAGCAATAATGTTCAGCAAAGTAAGATCTTCAAATAAGTCAACATGATCAAAATGGTCAGTTTACCTTGGTTGCCCTTTAAAGTTATTTTTACCAATTTTTGTAAAATTTTGTAATCTTTTAAAAATCTTCTCCTCTGAAACTACTGGACCAAATTCAACCAAACTTAGCCACAATCATTATTAGGGTATTTAGTTTAAAAATGTGTGGGTGACCCAGCCAACCAACCAAGATGGCTGCCATGGCTAAAAATAGAACATAGGGTAAAATGTAGATTTTAGCTTGTAACTCTGAAACCAAAGCATTTAAAGCAAATCTTACAGGGATTAACTTGTTTATCAAGTAAATATCTATTTGCCCTCAAATTTTCAGATGAATTGGACAACGGTTGTTGGGTTGCTGCCCCTAAATTGGTAATTTTAAGGAAATTTTGCCATTTTGGTTATTATCTTGAAAATTATTACAGATAGAGATAAATTGTAAACAGCAATAATGTTCAGCAAAGTAAGATCTTCAAATAAGTCAACATGATCAAAATGGTCAGTTGACCCTTAAGGAGTTATTGCCCTTAAAGTAATTTTTACCAATTTTTGTAAATTTTTGTAATCTTTTACAAAATCTTCTCCTCTGAAACTACTGGACCAAATTCAACCAAACTTAGCCACAATCATTATTAGGGTATTTAGTTTAAAAATGTGTGCGGTGACCCAGCCAACCAACCAAGATGGCTGCCATGGCTAAAATAGAACATAGGGTAAAATGTAGATTTTGGCTTGTAACTCTGAAACAAAGCATTTAAAGCAAATCTTACAGGGATTAACTTGTTTATCAAGTAAATATCTATCTGCCCTCAAATTTTCGGATGAATTGGACAACTGGTTGTTGGGTTGCTGCCCTGAATTGGTAATTTTTAAGGAAATTTTGCCGTTTTTGGTTATTATCTTGAAAATTATTACAGATAGAGATAAACTGTAAACAGCAATAATGTTCAGCAAAGTAAGATCTTCAAATAAGTCAAAATGATCAAAATGGTCAGTTGACCCCTTAAGGAGTTATTGCCCTTTAAAGTAATTTTTACCAATTTTTGTAAATTTTGTCATCTTTACAAAAATTCTCCTCTGAAACTACTGGACCAAATTCAACCAAACTTAGCCACAATCATTATTAGGGTATTTAGTTTAAAAATGTGTGCGGTGACCCAGCCAACCAACCAAGATGGCTGTCATGGCTAAAAATAGAACATAGGGGTAAAATGTAGATTTTGGCTTGTAACTCTGAAACCAAAGCATTTAAAGCAAATCTTACAGGGATTAACTTGTTTATCAAGTAAATATCTATCTGCCCTCAAATTTTCAGATGAATTGGACAACTGGTTGTTGGGTTGCTGCCCCTGAATTGGTAATTTTTAAGGAGATTTTGCCATTTTGGTTATTATCTTGAAAATTATTACAGATAAAGATAAACTGTAAACAGCCATTATGTTCAGCAAAGTGATATCTTCAAATAAGTCAACATGACCAAAATGGTCAGTTGACCCTTAAGGAGTTATTGCCCTTTATAGTCAATTTTTAACAATTTTCATTAATTTGGTAAATTTTGGTAAGTTTTTACAAAATGTTTTCCTTTTGTAATCTTCTTTTCTGAAACTGCAGTAGAAAATCAATATAGAAAATAATCTACTAATGAACTGGCAATAAAAATAATTGATAATTCTATAACATGAAAAAAAAAACCACATTAATACCTGATGATGGTGTTTCTTTCTTTACATTGAAAATGATGTCACAACTATAATCCCGAACAATAGGTCGAATGTCAGATATGTTTCAGTACTTTGGCTTCATTTTCTACAGATTCCGAAGTGCAAATGATGCTTGAATTCCTACACTAATTTATACAGACTTCATCCCCTTTCACAGGTAATGCCTGCCTCATATTATATTTAAAACTTTAATAGAATATCAGAAATTTTGAGAGAAAATTAATCAACCATGCAAGATCTAAAACTTATTGTTCAAATTATCAATTAACTATTAAAAAAAAAAATTCTCATAAAAAATATAGTTCTTCATTTTATATTTTATCAGAAGTTTAGGGAAAAAAATTGAATTTAATTGTGTCCCTTGTTCTCATTTCCTGGGATAAATCCAATACAAATTAAAGTATTGGTATTGAATTAATATTTAAGAAATATTTCAAACCTTACCATTTTCTTCACAAGAATGAAGACCATATTTTCAGTGTCATGAGTATCAGTCATCATATTTGTTGTACTTTGTTGTTTAAAAGTTGAATACAAAAAAGATCAACAAAGCAATTCAAAACCACTTGAATTTTGCAACAACAAATGAGAGTTTTAACGACCTCAGCTGGCTATACAACCCTTGCACAATCAACTGAATTTTGCAGAAATCATTAATAGGAAAGATTGCCCTTAAATGATAATTTTAATTACCTTTTGTTTTTTTGGGTTGGGGTGTTGCAACAACAAAACTTCACAACAAACTTTCTCATCACTTTGCATTTCTCGTTAGATAAATTTTACAAAATTCTCCCTGAAACTACTGTCAAATTAAACCAAACTTGGTTTAAATCACCACTAGGATATCCAGGGACCACTGTATGATGACCCTGCCTGCCAACATGGCACACATGGCTGAAATAAAACATAGGTTTCAAACGCACTTTTAGTCTTATATCTCTGAAACTAAACGACAGTACAACAGTTGCATTTATCATGCATCAATTGTAAATAAAAATATCAGGTGAGCGACACAGGGTCCTTGGAGCCTCTAGTTTTGCAAAAAATTTTTGTCTAAAAAAGGGGTGAAATTTTTTGGGGTTAATTTGCAATAGCATAGTGTATTGCACAAAAGCAAAAAAAAAAAGGGGGGGTATATCAAGCAGGAATATTGTGTCCATTTTTGCCCCAACTGTTCAGGGTTGACCTCTGCGGTCGTATCCAGCTGTGCTCAGCGAAGCAATTTATTTATATTACAAATTATATATACCATGTGTCTTACTCATTAACATATTCAAAGAAACGAATCCTTTGGATTCTTTTGTTTAAATATGCTAACTTGTAACACAGTTGTCTGTCAACAATAAAGTTGATGAAGAATGATAATAATTTTAGCATCACACTTATGTGGCTAATATTTACTACTAAGCTAATTACTGTTAACCAACTTATTTTAACGTTTAGACCTTTTGATGACTTCTCAGCTATTTATTTTTGCAATTTTCTTATTGTCTTGACATATTTATATAAGTTTAACATATTTTGACGACAGAGGAGGGACGACACTCTGCACACAGCATGCAGATTTGTCTTATATTATCAATCGGTCGCGGTGATAACATGTCATTTATTACAAGCAGTTTGTGGCATTAACATCACCTGGACGTTCGTTTGTTGACTGAGATTATAAATATAAGCAGTTATATACTGTTGTAATGATTATACAATATACATGTACACATAATAAACGAATTTGGTAATTGTCATTATTTGATTATTTGTCGGGAATATACATACTTGTCATAATTATCCCGTATTAAACTTCTTATTCCCGAGGGCTTATTTCATACGGCATGGACATAAATAGAATTCATTTAATTGATTTTAAGCTTTTATTTGGGACCAAATAAATTTACAAAATTATAAATATTGTACCCATTCTTCATTTATCTGTAAAAAAAAACAAAAAAAAAACCCCGAGAAATAGAGAACGAAGTCGACAAATACACAAATTATACACATTTTTAAAGAAGCTATTTTATTATATATTATATGGTTTTTCGGGTGAAACATTTTTATTTTATCTTGAATATAATCAAAATACCGGTACACAAAAAAAGGTAGTTTTTATGCCTAAGGGTTACGTATTTACTCACGTATTTGACAAATATATGTGGACATTTTACTTGAAAATCGTCATTTATCAGCGTCGTACCATGCAGCAACGGATGGAGACTTAAGGAGACCTTTTATGTGTTAGGTTGTATGAACAATATTCTTTAACTGTTATAAATTTCAATGATTTCTACTGGCGAACTAACGAAATATTAACAAAAACTTGTGCCTTGTATTTTTATAGACATCGAATAAAATTCCCACCATTACGGAATATAATCTTCAAAGATACAATTTACCAAAAAGATGTAAAAATCCATTAAATTTTTTTATCTAAACGTGATTTTCGATCATCAATTATTCTTTCTATGTGAAAACTTGCTTAATTTCCCATGAATGCATTAGAGTATATTTGATTTTAAAACACGTACAAATCGATCTTTTACAATATTCAAAATTGCCAAACAGAAGCTGAAATCGTACCACGTGACATGAAAAGTTTTGCACACGACACCTAGGCTGTCGTCCCTCCTCTATTTTGACGATTTACATTTGCATTATTTTTCTACTTGCAAAAGTCACTGAAATAAATCACATGCAAAAATAAGTTGGTTTACAGTAAACTCTAGTGATGATCATGTATATAATTATACTTTTAAAAAGGTAATTTATACATATTGCAGTTAGAAGCATTTTTGGTTCAAAGGCTGGAAGAAATGAAGGAAGAGGGAAATTTTTTATCCAGCAGTCAATTTCAATCAGCTCCATCATCACTACAAGTAACCAGAGAGGCGGTAGAAGGCATGCTGATAAAGGTCAAGGACATTTATAGTCAGTTGACAACTGTGAAGATGCATCATTTAATGTTGATAAGAAACTCACCAAGGTAAAATAAAGTTGGCAAGTTTCCACAGCTCTGTACTTGGCCAATGTGATGAATATTTCATTTCACTTCTACGACCGTCATCTACTAAAAGGATAATGTGGGAAATACATGTTTAAGATACCTTTTTTTGATGCAAGCTTTTTTTTCAGTTTTGTATATAGAAAGACAATATTTTTGCTCATCAATTTGATAAATTTTCGGTTGTTATAGAATTTGAGAATATCCAGGCATTACTAGTAGTATATACATTTTTGAATTGCCTAACAATAGAAAATATAAATTAATGAATCTATGGCACACAGATGCCCCCACTTTAGAACTTGATGGACACGGCAAATTTAGCAATTTTTCCATTGATGAAGGGACATAAATCGAGAACGGTGAAAGTGAAGCCACCCAAATTTCAACTAAGTCTGTGTTTGGTGGTAATAAGCATTGCGTATAAGCTTCATAACAATTGGTGGAGTCAAACTAAAGTTCGAGAACGGAAACTGATTTTGGGACCTATGGACGTACAGACGGACAAGGGTAAAACTTAATGCCCTCTCAGCCATGGAGGGCATAAAAAAATCCAAGAAATGTGAAAGTTTTGGTCAAGTTGGCTTTAAAGGCAAATGTCTTTTATAATTTCTCAAATATCGAAATATATTGTTGAACCTGACTTGCTTTGCTAAAAATTTTCAGTTTTAGTTAAAATATTTCCTTTTCATGGGTTATGCAGTCATGTAGTGACAGTAGATTCAGTAAATTGGTTCACAAAATCTTGACAAACAACAGTCTAATAAACACTACACAGAAAACTAAAGACTGAGCATTATGAACCCCATCAAAAACTAGGGGTGATCTCAGTTGCTCCAAAAAAAATAAGCAGATCCAGCTCCACTAATGGCAAGGTTGTTTTGCTCAGAACATGTAAAGATTTGTGATAAATAACATTTGTTGATATCATAATAGAGGAAAACAAGATAGGATTCTGGCAACAACAATAGACTATTTTCATATTACTGACTTTTGACTCTGGATTATATAATTTGTTGACTGGTTGGTTACCTTGGACATCATGGTAACAAGTCAGGTAAGAGCAAGCTTAAAAAGTAAAACCAAGCTTTCAATCGGTACAATTTTGGGGAAAATTACCTGCTTAACATTTTTTTTCACTACAAAATCATTAGAAAACAGTAAACTTTCCCCTCAAATTACACCGATTATATGTTTGATTTTACTTATTTTGGTTGCTCTTACTTGACCGAGTACCATGATGTCCAAGGTAACCAGTCGACAAATTATATAATCTGGAGTCAAAAGTCGGTAATATGAAAACAGTCTATTGGAATATATCAATGGTCATCTGTGACACAGATATTCCATAATGTTCAAACAATTCAAGATGGCTTCAGTAAACTTTTTATACGACCGCAAAATTTTTGCGGTCATATATTGGTATGACGTTGGCGTCGTTGTCGTCGTCCGAAGACACATTGGTTTTCGCACTATAACTTTAGTTTAAGTGAATGGATCTCTATGAAATTTTACCATAAGGTTCAATACCACAAAAGGAAGGTTGGGATTGATTTTGGGGGTTATGGTACCAACAGTTAAGGAATTAGGGCCAAAAATAAGCATTTTGTAACTTCCAGACAATAACTTGTGTGTAAGTGTATGGATCTCTGACATTGTACCACAAGGTTCCATATCACAAAGGAAGGCTGGGATTGATTTTGGGGTAATTGCCTCAAAATTTTAGGAATTAGGGGCAAAAACGGGCAAAAAATAAGCATTTTTCTAGTTTCAGGACAATAACTTGTGTGTAAGTGTATGGATCTTTCTGAAATTGTACTACAAGGTTCCATATCACCAAGGGAAAGCTGGAATTAAGTTTGGGGGTAATTGCCCAAAACGTTTAGGAATTAGGGGCCAAAAGGGCCAAAAATAAGCATTTTTCTAGTTTCCAGACAATAACTTGTGTTCAAGTGTATAGATCTCTCTGAAATTGTACTGCAAGGTACCATACCTCAAAGGAAGGCTGGGATTGAGTTTGGGGTGATGAATCATAAGGGGTTCAAAAATTTGGGGGATTTTTTTTTTTCCTTTTTCCTTTTTTTTCTTTAAAATTTTCCATTTTAAGTTGGTTATTTCTGATTTATATTTAAAAGCAAATAATAATGATATGGCAGGAGATACACACCAAACAGGATGTGTAAATTATTATAAAAGTATTGTGCAATAGCAAGAAATTTTCAATGCACAGTATTGCGCAATAGCAAGAAATCTTCAATTGCACAGTATTGCGCAATAGCAAGAAATATCCAATAGCACAATATTGCGCAATAGCAAGAAATTGTCAATTGTACAGTATTGCGCAATAGCAAGAAATATTCAATTGAACAGTATTGCAATTGCAAGAAATATTCAATTGCACAGTATTGTGCAAAAGAAGATACTTTGTATAAATTGCTTATTTCTTCCCCAATTTCAATGGGGTTATATTCTTGAATTCTTGGGGTTCTTTAATATGCTGAATCAAACCGTGTATTAAGTTTTTGGATTTTGGGCGCTTTTAAATTGGTCCACATTTAGGTCCAAAGGGTCCAAAGTTAAACTTTGTTTGATTTCATCAAAATTGAATTATTGGGGTTCTTTGATATGCCAAATCTAACCATGTTTTAGATTCTTAATTTTTGGTCCCGTTTTCAAATTGGTCTACATTAAGGTCCAAAGGGTCCAAAATTAAACTTAGTTTGATTTTAACAAAAATTGAATTTTTAGGGTTCTTTGATATGCTGAATCTAAACATGTATTTAGATTTTTGATAATGGGCCCAGTTTTCAAGTTGGTCCAAATCGGGGTCCAAAATTAAAACTTTGTTTGACTTCAACAAAAATTTAATATATGGAGTTCTTTGATATGCTGAATCTAACCATGTATTTAGATTTTTGATTTTTTGGCCCCGTTATCAACTTTGTCCACATTGAGGTCAAAAGGGTCCAAAATTAAACTTTGTTTGATTTCATCAAAAATTGAACTCTTGGGGTTCTTTGATATGCTGAATCTAACCATGTATTTAGATTTTGGATATTGGACCACAATAGGTGAATGTCCAATTTAAAATTTTTAAGTTCTTAGACCACATTCATTCTGTGTCAGAAACCTATGCTGTGTCAAATATTTAATCACAATCCAAATTCAGAGCTGTATCAAGCTTGAATGTTGTGTCCATACTTGCCCCAACTGTTAAGGGTTCGACCTCTGCGGTCGTATCAAGCTGCGCCCTGTGGAGCATTTTATTAAGAGATGGCTTTAACTTAACAATAGGAACATTTGGTTCATTAACTTCCTTAGAAGCAGCAATCTTATATCAAGGAAATTATGATGAGAAACGCAAGCTCTGGAATATCATATCAACTGGGATGCTGGATTGTACCTGCATAGAAATGGAAAGATCACAATTGGAATGCTGAAATTATTTCCTTTGTCATTAAGTTTTTTCATTGTCCAAACGAAATGTTCCTTTAATTTTCAGTTTTAGTTAAAATATTTCCTTTTCAAATTTGTCAGCAACAAAAAATCTTCAATATGATGTCATGGTAAAATTGTGTTGATACACCTAAGCTATAATTGATATACAGTCGAACCTCGTTGTGTCGAAGTTGAAGGGACCGGACCAAAGTATTCGACTCATCCGAGGTCGAGTATGTCATCATAAATTTGGAATGCATGAAATACGGTATGAAATTTGCGTAAACTAGAGACGTTGAAAAGTGTTCCTTTTTCGATATGACACTTTATGATTATGTATTCAATCTCCATTTTTGGTCCTTCATAATAATTAAACACACAAGTACAGATACAAATCATGCACAAATAAAATCAACTTTCTACACAAATATTTACAAAGGTCAGTCACTATAAATTATGAAATCACTCATGAACGAAATATGTTCTGAACGGCCTCAAATGAGGTTGTCTGCTTTACATTAAATTATCATGAATTTATCATAATTGTCGTAATCCTTTTCTTTATTGTGAATAATGAGTTTTAATTCTAACGATTCATTTGATCTCGGCTTCGGTCATTTATATTCGTTTTGTTTTTATCTCATGTAAAATATGTTCAAGGCACAAAGTTCCGCTTGAACGATCAAAAAGGTGTTAATTACTGGCAACCATAAACATGTCATTTTAACTGTTATACAAACAAGTATCTTTACTCGGCTTTAATCTCTTTTGAAAAATGATTAGGTTACATAATAAATACATCCGATTTGAATTTTGATCATTAGGTCTGCATTTTTAGAAAATTCTTACTTTCGAACTTCGAGACATCGGGGTCAATTTACATTAATTTTATATCGACGGGACTATAAAATTTACTCGACTTAACCGAGTATTCGAATCAACCGAGTTCGACTCATCAGAGGTAATTATGCATCGATCAAACGGAATTTTACCGGAACCAAGTAATTACTTCGACTCATCCGAGTTTTCGACACAACGAGGTTCGACTGTATTCTGAAAAATTAATAAATTTTGATTACTAATTGTATCATACATCTTTTTGAATTTTTAGTTAATTTACAGGGCCAAATAAAACATTAAGAATACCTTTACCTTTCCAAAACATTACAGTAACACAGCATTCTTCAAAGACGTAAATTCCTTGAATAATAGTAGTAAAGTTCAATTTGTTATAGAAACAGTAAAATTTCTTTGATTCAATTAGTGATCATTTTATTCATTTGTTTGGTAAATTTGCAGATATGTAGATAGACTGAGAGATGATTTGAAACAGATATTAACTTTAGCAGATAAAATGACTTTCCATGAAAAGGAAATGGTAGTGAAGAGAGAGGAAGCAATACAAGAACAGACAGAAATACAACCTAAATTAGATATGATTATAAAGAAAACAAAAGAAGTGCAGAGACAGGTAAAATACTGCTTACCTTTATAAATCAAAGAAAGATCAAGGAAGTTTAAAAAGTAGGAATATTTAGAATAGCAGAGGATAAATGTCAATAGCAAACATTGGTCCATATACATATTAATACGCTTAAAAATACTTACTAATCATTTAAAAGAATCCTTTCATTGTTCCTGAAATTCTCACTATAGAATACAACAGTTTGACTCTAAAATGGAGTCATAATATAATACTCTTTCATTTTACATTTACCAGAATTTTTAAAAATCTTCCAAAAAAGTAGTATTGGAAATTAGATGTTTTTATACGATCGCATTTTTTGCGGTCGTATATTGGTATCACGCCGTCGTCGTCGTCAGCATCATCTGACGCATTCGCAACAGCATAGTGTATTGCACAAAAGCAAAAAAAAAGGGGGGTAATTTTTTTTTTTGGGGGGGGTCAATTCGCAACTAGTGTATTGCACAAGAGCAAAAAATTGAATATAAATTCAAATCAAATCATATAACCAATTCTAAGTTCTTTGACTACAGTTATTCTGTGTCAGAGACCTATTGTGTCAAATATTTAATTACAATCCAAATTCAGACCTGTATCAAGCGCGAATATTGTGTCCATTTTTGCCCCAACTGTTCAGGGTTGGACCTATGCGGTCGTATCCAGCTGCGCTCAGCAAAGCAATTTATTATCATTGCAAAAAAACTATTGGATAAGTATTGCATAATAGTTAGAACTTGCATTTTAAACTCTAAATTTCTTTATTTGTATTGAGCATTTTCTGATATCACACTTTTTCAAATGGTTGACAATTGCCATGACAAAAGCACCTAATAATTATTAAATTTACCTTATTTATTTATATCTTTACAGATGGAAACCGAAATATCAAAGAAATATAAAGACAGGAATGTGAACATTATGGGAGAAATTAATACTGTATGATACATGACCATGACAGAATTATGACAATTATGAGATAAATCAATACCATATGATACACAACCATATAGAGATGGTATGGTGTACATTTGCAGAGAAATCAATACAATATGGTACATGACAACATGGAAACAAACATTATCTAGTCTAGTAACATTATACTGTCTGGTGAAACTTGATGCAATAATTCTGGTACATGTTAAATGGAATATCAAATGGTAACAGATTGATTATCTAGAACGTTTTCCTAAGGATTCGTGTCATAGATGAATAAAATATTTTATTTTAAAAACTGTATTGATGCAGTGTTAGCACTTCTAGAACACACAAAACTGTGTATAGACTTTAATAATATGTTTGTAAAAGTGATGACTCTAATGATATATGAATATTCAAGAAAACAATTTACTAATGAAATTTTTTCTTGTTACCTGTAACATCATATTATCTTTTTATTTCAATTTTGGAGGGGAAGTTGATTCAGCTTGAACACTTCAATAACTCATTTATTTTTACATTTCTTGTGATATTTACCCCCAAAAGTTCAAATTTTGAGGGAAGAAAATGTATAAAGGGACCAAAAAAGACCTGAAAATGAAGACAAAGAGGTGCATCAGAGTCTTCTTCTGTGTCCTTTTCAATTGTTTTCATGCAGACAAGATGAATATCTATTTTGAAAGATCAGTGACCTGATTTTCTTTTGGTATCTTTAGTGTTATTTCTCAAATTTCCCTTTTTTATCTTCCATCTCATGCTGCTTGACTGAGATGTTTTACACTCAAGTAGAGTGATCATCATTAACATTGCCTAAGAAAATAGCGATAAAGAGATTACCTATGCTTATTCAAACAAGAGGATGTTTATTGTTTATATCTCATCTCAGCCCTTAGATGAGTTTAAAGCAGAGAAACACCCTCTTGTTTTAAAACCATAAATAATCTATAAATACTGAATCATCTTTTGTGTGACTTCATATTTCTGTCAATCAGGTTTTTTTCTGTTTTGAAAATGTTATAAATATGACTAGTTATTGAAATATTTTTAACAAATTTGGTGCAAAATATTTATTTATTATTTTTATAAATTATTAGGTATATGATGATGTATTAAATAACAGCTATATTGTTTTTAAAATTGCCTAAGCTCATTTTCATTACTTACTGAGAGGTTTTTGAAATATTATATATCTGATTATATTCTACTCTTTCTGCATGTTGAACAGAAAATGAAACAATGTAATTCATGTAATATGAATATTGTTAAAACATATTTCAGAGAAATAAATTAATTTATTTGAAAAAGTCATGACTTATTTGATTCAAATTTGTATAACATGAACCTGCATCCAATGTTGTTATTGGCGAGACATACTGGCAATGACAACACAATAGAAAACAATAAGGTCTATATTGGTCCAGTTCAGTGCAATTCCAACTTAAAATTATTTCATCACTTTCGTCTGAACTGTGACAAATGACTAGTAAGGAAAGACTTGGCCGTTAATCTTCTGTTGGTGGCATTTACCAATGAAAATACCTTTATATCTTATCACCTTTTCACCAAAATTTGTGTGGAGGTTGTTTTAATGTGGAAAGTTCATCATCATGGATCTTTTTTTCCTGTTCATTTACATAGGTCTGTCCCACAGTATCAAATTATTCAAAGTATCAGCAAAAAGGAAGTTTGTGTCAGACTGATCTGAAAAGTGCTCTTATTTTTTCATTTCTGGCAAATGACAAATACCTAACTTGTACACTTACTACACTTGACATTTAACTTTGAAAATTGGTGTCCAAAATTCTACATGATATACTGTGGATTCATTTATTTTCGTCAGTACCAATTTTCGTAGATACCACATTTGATGGTTTTGCCAAATTTTGCATACAAAGCCCAAAGCAAATTTGTACTTCATGGATTATTTATATTTGTGAATATCCACGGTAATTGGTATATCCCAGGAATAATAATGAATCCACAGCTGAAATGACCGTCTGGCCTGCTTTACTGATCATTATTGAATTTTGTGTTGTAAGTCATTAAGATATAGGTTTTATCATAAGTATCATACTTAACATTATCAAGAATCCATGAAAAGTGAAGTCAATGTCAGATGAATTCACCTTACAATCATTCTATACACCAAATATAGTTGATTAATTGATTAGTTTCTGAGGAACAAATCTTACCATGAAAACTTAAATTTTGACCAATGAACCATGAAAATGTGGTCAAGGTCAGATGAACACAACAACAAGGACATATACAACTTGCAATCAATCCATACACATAATATAGTTGACCTATGGTTAACAGTATCTATCTGCGGAAATTCAACTTTGATCAATAAAACCATGAAAATGAGGTCATGGTCGTCTTCCATCTGAATTTTCCTATCGAAAGTCGGTGGATCTCTCTGGGCACCCCAGCTCCTCCAATAATCAAAGTGCTGGATAGCACCCGTGGAAAGTTTGCAACGGTAGATTGTAATATTTCAAATAGGTTGTAAACGTGTAGATTGCGTGGTTAACTTTTTTTTCAGATTTAAAAAAAATTATTTAATACAAGAAATAATTGGATGCTGTTACGAAGTCTCCCAAACAAAACTCCCATAATTAGTCATTCCCACAGTTGCCTGACATTGGGCAAAGTCCAGTACAAATTGGTTTGGTCTAGTAAAGTGATATGCATAAGTGATGCCTAGGGACTACCCTGTATGTCATTCAAATATTTTTGAAATCATGAACAAGAATATTTATGATTTAGGGTGGAGATCTCGACTGTTTACAAGTTCTCAAACAGGAAGCGGTGGGGATGAGAGTGACCCTAGGGACTCGCCTTTTATTTCATCTGATTTGTTTTATTGTTCCATACAAGAATATATATGGTTTCGTGTGGGGATCTCGACCGTTTACAAGTTTTCAAAAGAAGGGGTGGAGTGACCCTGTGGACTTCCTCTATATTTCATTTGATTTGTTTTATTGTCCCATACAAGAATATATATGGTTTAGGGTGGGGATCTCGACTGTTTACAAGTTCTTAAATAGGAGGGTGGGGCTAACCCAGTGGGACTCCCATTATATTTCATTTGATTTGTTTTGTTGCCCCATACAAGAATATATATGGTTTAGGGTGGGGATCTTGACCGTTTACAAGTTCTCAAACAGAATGGGGTGGGTGGGGTGACCCTTTAATAAACATTTGTAAAATCGTAGTAAGCGTCGAAAATGTTCATTCATGAAATATTTCAAACACGGTATTAATTTTATCTTCAACCGGAGGACGGAGGAAACCCTGAAACGAGGATTATAGTACTCCCGTTTGGAGGCACACATATATATGGATCTCACGCATGTCTGGGGAATACCGATAAAAGCATAACGTAGAAACTTCTGTCTCGTGTGTGTATTGATTTTACTTTCTGCAGCGCAGATCCGCAAGTAGTGTTTGTGATAGCCATTTTCAAAATGAAGTTGAATTATTTGAATTATCGCTGAACATTCAGTACATTTTAATTTAAGCTGTTAGCTAATCAAAATATAAGTAACTAAAAATTTCAAAAGCATCTTCCTAGAATTAGTTTACACCAGTACTACATTATCTAGGAGTAGAACACACATCCTAAAGTAAGATAGTCTGTCACTTCCGGTTTGAGGCCGATGCCTTAAGAAAGTTTATTGCTATAGCAAGCTATATCAAACTTTCCAAAAACTGACCGCTATGAAATAGCCAACAGTGCTGAAAGGAGTTAAACACCAACCAATCAATCTTCCCTCTGAAATACAAAACTTCTACGTGTAGCCACAATCATTTACTGTGCTTCAATGATGACATAACTGATTGTTAATGGTTTTTTACTTGCCATTTTTAGTTCAGAAGACTGCCACTATTGCAGTATTGGAGCAGGAACTGCTAACTCTTTTCAGCTCTTAAGAGTTAATCATGACTTTTGATTGGCTTCTCTTGCTCAATTTTTGATTTTCTGTGTAATGTTTTGTGGACTGGTGTCTTTTAGATGTTTTTCTTTTGTTGATGGTGTTGTCATTTCTTTGACTTATGGTTTCTGATTGTTTGTATCATCTACCCTCATAAAACAAACAAAGGATATCAATAAATGGATTATTTCAGACAATGTGTAACATACTCTGTATTCTTAACCTTGAATAGGACTAGCAAAATAGCATACTTAATGATAAATTTTATGGGTCCCTCTGAGAAAGTTACTGGCCATTGTCAATGTTTTAACTTCAGCCAAAAGGATTTTTGAGCATTGAATTTTAAACCATATCCAATTGAAAATAAGGATTTCACAGGATTATGTGCCTGGCATTTTTGTTGTTTGCATCACTTCTTTTATGCACATTAAAAACAAGAGGCTCTCAAGAGCCTGAATCGCTCACCTGGTATTTTTTTGCTTAAATCTTTCATCAATGATTATTTCTGCTTTTACCCATAATTTCCATTTTAGCCATAGTGTCTATGTTTCTTGACGTACAAGGAAATGAAATACAAAATTTATACTAGATACATTTGAGAAGATTTTAAAGTTAAAAACATAAAACAACTTGTGTAAAATTGTCCTTAAAGGGCAATAACTCCTTAAGGGTCAATTGACAATTTTGGTCATATTAAACTTTTTGTAGATCTTACTTTGCTGAACATTTTGCTGTTGACAGTTTATCTTTATCTTCAATAATATTCAAGATAATAACCAAAAACTGCAAAATTTCCTTAAAACAACCAATTTAGTGGCAGCAACCCAACAATGGGTTGTTCGGTGTGTCTGAAAATATGAGGGCTGATAGATCTTGACATTTTGAACATTTTAACCCATGTCAGATTTGCTCTAAATGCTTTAGTTTCTGAGATATAAGCCAAACACTGCATTTCACCCCATGTTCTATTTTTAGCCATGGTGGCCATGTTTGTTGATGGATCAAAATTTCGGATACAATTCATAAACTAGATTCCTAAAGGAACATTCATTCAAAGTTAAGAAGTATTAGGCACAATAGTTTCAGAAGAGAAGATTTTTAAATGTTAGCAAACTTGATGAACACATTGCTTAAAATTGTCTTTAAAGGGCAATAACTCCTTAAGGGTCAATTGACAAATTTGGTCATTTAACTTTTCTGTAGATCTTACCTTGCTTAACATTATTGCTGTTTACAGTTTATATCTATCTATAATAATATTCAAGATAATAACAAAAAACTGCAAAATTTCCTCAAAACTACCAATTTAGTGGCAGCAACCCAACAATGGGTTGTTCGATTTGTCTGAAAATTTCAGGGCTGATAGATCTTGACCAATTGAACAATTTAACCCTGTCAGATTTGCTCTAAAAGCTTCAGTTTTGAAGATTTAAGCCAATAAAATGCTCCAGAGGCGCAGCTTGATACGACCGCAGAGGTCGAACCCTGAATAGTTGGGGCAAGTATGGACACAACATTCAAGCTTGATACAGCTCTGAATTTGGATTGTGATTAAATATTTGACACAGCATAGGTTTCTGACACAGAATGAATGTGGTCCAAGAACTTAAAATTTTAAATTGGACATTCACCTATTATGGTCCAATATCCAAAATCTAAATACATGGTTAGATTCAGCATAATAAAGAACCCCAAGAGTTCAATTTTGATGAAATCAAACAAAGTTTAATTTTGGACCCTTTTGACCTCAATGTGGACAAAATGATAACAGGGCCCAAAATCAAAAATCTAAATACATGGTTAGATTCAGCATATCAAAGAACCCCATATATTCAATGTTTGTTGAAATCAAACAAAGTTTAATTTTGGACCCGATTTGGACCAACTTGAAAACTGGGCCCATAATCAAAAATCTAAATACATGTTTAGATTCAGCATATCAAAGAACCCTAAGAATTCAATTTTGTTAAAATCAAACTAAGTTTAATTTTGGACCCTTTGGACCTTAATGTAGACCAATTTGAAAACGGGACCAAAATTAAGAATCTAAATACACGGTTAGATTCGGCATATCAAAGAACCCCAATAATTCAATTTTGATGAAATCAAAGAAAAGTTTAATATTGGACCCTTTTGACCTCAATGTGGACAAAGTTGATAACGGGCCCAAAAATCAAAAATCTAAATACATGGTTAGATTCAGCATATCAAAGAACCCCATATATTCAATTTTGTTGAAATCAAACAAAGTTTAATTTTGGACCCGATTTGGACCAACTTGAAAACTGGGCCCATAATCAAAAATCTAAATACATGTTTAGATTCAGCATATCAAAGAACCCTAAGAATTCAATTTTGTTAAAATCAAACTAAGTTTAATTTTGGACCCTTTGGACCTTAATATAGACCGATTTGAAAACGGACCAAAAATTAAGAATCTAAATATACGGTTAGATTCGGCATATCAAAGAACCCCAATAATTCAATTTTTGATGAAATCAAACAAAAGTTTAATTTTGGACCCTTTTGACCTCAATGTGGACAAAGTTGATAACGGGCCCAAAATCAAAAATCTAAATACATGGTTAGATTCAGCATATCAAAGAACCCCATATATTCAATTTTTGTTGAAATCAAACAAAGTTTAATTTTGGACCCGATTTGGACCAACTTGAAAACTGGGCCCATTATCAAAAATCTAAATACATGTTTAGATTCAGCATATCAAAGAACCCTAAGAATTCAATTTTTGTTAAAATCAAACTAAGTTTAATTTTGGACCCTTTGGACCTTAATGTAGACCAATTTGAAAACGGGACCAAAAATTAAGAATCTAAATACACAGTTAGATTCGGCATATCAAAGAACCCCAATAATTCAATTTTTGATGAAATCAAACAAAGTTTAATTTTGGACCCTTTGGACCTCAATGTGGACCAATTTAAAAACAGGGCCCAAAATCCAAAAACTTAATACACGGTTAGATTCAGCATATTAAAGAGTTCAAGAATAAAACCCCATTGAAATTGGTCAAGAAATAAGCAATTTATACAAAGTATCTTCTTTTGCACAATACTGTGCAATTGAATATTTCTTGCAATTGTGCAATACTGTGCAATTGAATATTTCTTGCTATTGCGCAATATTGTGCTATTGGATATTTCTTGCTATTGCGCAATACTGTGCAATTGAAGATTTCTTGCTATTGCAATACTGTGCAATTGAAAATTTCTTGCTGTTGCACAATACTTATTATATAATAATTTACACATCCTGTTTGGTGTGTATCTCCTGCCATATCATTATTATTTGCTTTTAAATATAAATCAGAAATAACCAACTTAAAATGGAAAATTTTAAAGAAAAAAAAGGAAAAAATCAACAAAAAAATCCCCCCCAAATTTTTGGAACCCCTTATGATTCATCACCCCAAACTCAATCCCAGCCTTCCTTTGAGGTATGGTACCTTGCAGTACAATTTCAGAGAGATCCATACACTTGAACACAAGTTATTGTCTGGAAACTAGAAAAATGCTTATTTTTGGCCCCTTTTTGGCCCCTAATTCCTAAACGTTTCAGGCAATTACCCCCAAACTCAATTCCAGCTTTCCCTTTGTGATATGGAACCTTGTAGTACAATTTCAGAAAGATCCATACACTTACACACAAGTTATTGTCATGAAACTAGAAAATGCTTGTTTTTGCCCTTTTTGGCCCCTAATTCCTAAAATTTTGAGGCAATTACCCCAAAAATCAATCCCAGCATTCCCTTTGTGATATGGAACCTTGTGGTACAAAGTCAGAGAGATCCATACAATAACACACAAGTTATGTCTGGAAGTTACAAAAATGCTTATTTTTGGCCCCTAATTCCTTAACTGTTGGTACCATAACCCCAAAATCAATCCCAACCTTCCTTTTGTGATATTGAACCTTATGGTAAAATTTCATAGAGATCCATTCACTTAAACTAAAGTTAGAGTGCGAAACCAATGCGTCTTCGGACGACGACGACTCAACGTCATACCAATATACGACCACAAAATTTTTTATGGTCGTATAAAACTGCATTTGACCCTATGTTCTATTTTAGCCATGGCGGCCATGTTTGTCGATGGATTAAAACTTTGGATACAATTTATAAACTAGATAACCTAAGGAACATTTAGATGAAGTTTGAAGGTATTTGGCCCAGTAGTTTCAGAGGAAAGATTTTTAAATGTTAGCAAACTTGATGAACAAATTGTGTAAAATTATCTTTAAAGGGCAATAACTCCTTAAGGGTCAATTGACAAGTTTGGTCATATAAACCTTTTGTAGATCTTACTTTGCTGAACATTATTGCTGTTTACAGTTTAAATATATCAATAATAATATTCAAGATAATAACAAAAACTGCAAAATTTCCTTAAAACTACCAATTTAGTGGCAGCAACCCAACAATGAGTTGTTCGATTCGTCTGAAAATTTCAGGGCTGATAGATCTTAACCTAATTGAACAATTTTACCCCATGTCAGATTTGCTCTAAAAGCTTTAGTTTTTGAGATATAAGCAAAAACTGCATTTGACCCCTATGTTCTATTTTTAGCCATGGCGCCATATTTGTCAATGGATCAAAACTTGGATACAATTTATAAACTAGATACCCTAAGGAACATTTAGTTAAAGTTTGAAGGTATTTGGCCCAGTAGTTTCAGAGGAGAAGATTTTGAAATAGTTTACGACGACAGACGACGACGACGGACGCCAAGTGATGGCATAAGCTCACATGGGGCCCTTCGGGCCCCGGTGAGCTAAAAACTAATTCAAAATTAGATCAAGACATTGTACAGAGCAGGGCATGGAACATGAAGAGAGAGTGAAATGCTATGACTTCCACTTTCAGAGGACACTCTTCTACATTTCTAGACATTGTGTGATTTTGGGATTATATAGGACATTCAATTATTTTATTTGTACGTAAATAATCAACACTACCTTAATATGCATGTTAATAAAATGCTTCGCCGAGTCCAGCCTGATACGACCGCAGAGGTCGAACCCTGAACAGTTGGGGAAAGTTTGGACACAATATTCAAGCTTGATACTGTCTGAATTTGGATTGTGATCAAACTTTTGACCTAATATAGGTTTCTGACACAAAATAAACGTGGTCAAAGAAAAAATTTGAAATGGGACATTTAATTTACCTAGGATGGTCTGATATCCAAAATACAACATGGTTAGATTCAGCATATAAAAAAACACCAAAAATTTAATTTTAGTTGAAATCAAACAAAGTTTAATTTTGGACCCTTCAAACTTTAATATGGACTTATTTGAAAACAGGGCCCAAAATAAAAAATCTAAATGCACAATAAGGTTCAGCATATCATAGAGCCGCAATAATTCAGTTTTTGATGAAATCAAAGTTTAATTTTGGACCCTTTGGACCTCAATGTAGACCGATTTAAAAATGGGGCCCAATATCCGAAATAGTAATAGAAAATGAAAGGATATGGAGTAAATGTACATGGGACAAAATCGCACAAAATACATAGAAAATATAGAAAATTATCAATGAACAGGGCTTTTATTCCTGTTCTTCATCTTGTCAGTTGATGTATGGTCTTCAACAATGGACGAATCATTCATACCCTACAACAAGGTCAAGACGGCCTCTAGCGTTAGAACCCCAAAAAATTAAAGACTTTAAATTAATCCCATTGAAATTGGTTAAAAGATTTGTATTTATTTTCAATTGAAGATTTCTTGCCATTGTGCAATACTGTGATCTTGCACAATACTGTGCTATTGTGAAATACTGTGCTATTGCGCAATACTGTGCTGTTGCACAATACTTAGTTAATCTGTTATATATAATAATTTACACACCCTGTTTGGTGTGTATCTCCTGCCATATCAGTATTTGTTGCTTTTATGTATAAATCAGAAAGAATCAATGTAAAATGGAAAATTTTGGGAAAAAACTCCAATAAAATGCTCCAGGGCGCAGCTTGATACGACCGCAGAGGTTGAACCCTGAATAGTTGGGGCAAGTATGGACACAACATTCAAGCTTGATACAGCTCTGAATTTGGATTGTGATTAAATATTTGACACAGTATAGGTTTCTGACACAGAATGAATGTGGTCTAAGAACTTAAAATTTTAAATTGGACATTCACCTATTATGGTCCAATATCCAAAATCTAAATACATGGTTAGATTCAGCATATCAAAGAACTCCAAGAGTTCAATTTTTGATGAAATCAAACAAAGTTTAATTTTGGACCCTTTTGACCTCAATGTGGACAAAGTTGATAACAGGGCCCAAAAATCAAAATCTAAATACATGGTTAGATTCAGCATATCAAAGAACCCCATATATTCAATTTTTGTTGAAATCAAACAAAGTTTAATTTTGGACCCCAATTTGGACCAACTTGAAAACTGGGCCCATAATCAAAAATCTAAATACATGTTTAGATTCAGCATATCAAAGAACCCTAAGAATTCAATTTTTGTTAAAATCAAACAAAGTTTAATTTTGGACCCTTTTGACCTCAATGTGGAAAAAATTGATAACGGGGCCCAAAAATCAAAAATCTAAATATATGGTTAGATTCAGCATATCAAAGAACCCCATATATTCAATTTTGTTGAAATCAAACAAAGTTTAATTTTGGACCCCGATTTGGACCAACTTGAAAACTGGGCCCATAATCAAAAATCTAAATACATGTTTAGATTCAGCATATCAAAGAACTCTAAGAATTCAATTTTTGTTAAAATCAAACTAAGTTTAATTTTGGACCCTTTGGACCTTAATGTAGACCAATTTGAAAACGGGACCAAAAATTAAGAATCTAAATACACAGTTAGATTCGGCATATCAAAGAACCCCAATAATTCAATTTTTGATGAAATCAAACAAAGTTTAATTTTGGACCCTTTTGACCTCAATGTGGACAAAGTTGATAACGGGGCCCAAAAATCAAAAAACTAATTTATACATGGTCAGATTCAGCATATCAAAGAACCCCATATATTCAATTTTGTTGAAATCAAACAAAGTTTAATTTTGGACCCCAATTTGGACCAACTTGAAAACTGGGCCCATAATCAAAAATCTACATACATGTTTAGATTCAGCATATCAAAGAACCCTAAGAATTCAATTTTGTTAAAATCAAACTAAGTTTAATTTTGGACCCTTTGGACCTTAATGTAGACCAATTTGAAAAGGGACCAAAATTAAGAATCTAAATGCACGGTTAGATTCGGCATATCAAAGAACCCCAATAATTCAATTTTGATGAAATCAAACAAAGTTTAATTTGGACCCTTTTGACCTCAATGTGGACAAAGTTGATAACGGGCCCAAAAATCAAAAATCTAAATACATGGTTAGATTCAGCATATCAAAGAACCCCATATATTCAATTTTGTTGAAATCAAACAAAGTTTAATTTTGGACCCCAATTTGGACCAACTTGAAAACTGGGCCCATAATCAAAAATCTAAATACATGTTTAGATTCAGCATATCAAAGAACCCTAAGAATTCAATTTTGTTAAAATCAAACTAAGTTTAATTTTGGACCCTTTGGACCTTAATGTAGACCAATTTGAAAATGGGACCAAAATTAAGAATCTAAATACACGGTTAGATTCGCATATCAAAGAACCCCAATAATTCAATTTTTGATGAAATCAAACAAAGTTTAATTTTGGACCCTTTTGACCTCAATGTGGACAAAATTGATAACGGGGCCCAAAAATCAAAAATCTAAATACATGGTTAGATTCAGCATATCAAAGAACCCCATATATTCAATTTTGTTGAAATCAAACAAAGTTTAATTTTGGACTCCGATTTGGACCAACTTGAAAACTGGGCCCATAATCAAAAAATCTAAATACATGTTTAGATTCAGCATATCAAAGAACCCTTAAAATTCAATTTTTGTTAAAATCAAACTAAGTTTAATTTTGGACCCTTTGGACCTTAATGTAGACCAATTTGAAAATGGGACCAAAAATTAAGAATCTAAATACACGGTTAGATTCGGCATATCAAAGAACCCCAATAATTCAATTTTTGATGAAATCAAACAAAGTTTAATTTTGGACCCTTTTGACCTCAATGTGGACAAAATTGATAACGGGCCCAAAAATCAAAATCTAAATACATGGTTAGATTCAGCATATCAAAGAACCCCATATATTCAATTTTTGTTGAAATCAAACAAAGTTTAATTTTGGACCCCGATTTGGACCAACTTGAAAACTGGGCCCATAATCAAAAATCTAAATACATGTTTAGATTCAGCATATCAAAGAACTCTAAGAATTAAATTTTGTTAAAATCAAACTAAGTTTAATTTTGGACCCTTTGGACCTTAATGTAGACCAATTTGAAAACGGGACTAAAATTAAAAATCTAAATACACAGTTAGATTTGGCATATCAAAGAACCCCAATAATTCACTTTTGATGAAATCAAACAAAGTTTAATTTTGGACCCTTTGGACCTCAATGTGGACCAATTTAAAACGGGCCCAAAATCCAAAAACTTAATACACGATTAGATTCAGCATATTAAAGAACCCCAAGAGTTCAAGAATAAAACCCCATTGAAATTGGTCAAGAAATAAGCAATTTATACAAAGTATCTTCTTTTGCACAATACTGTGCTATTGAATATTTCTTGCTATTATGCAATACTGTACAATTGACAATTTCTTGCTATTGCGCAATATTGTGCTATTGGATATTTCTTGCTATTGCGCAATACTGTGCAATTGAAGATTTCTTGCTATTGCGCAATACTGTGCAATTGAAAATTTCTTGCTATTGCACAATACTTATTATATAATAATTTACACATCCTGTTTGGTGTGTATCTCCTGCCATATCATTATTATTTGCTTTTAAATATAAATCAGAAATAACCAACTTAAAATGGAAAATTTTAAAGAAAAAAGGAAAAAAAAAAAAAATCCCCCAAATTTTTGAACCCCTTATGATTCATCACCCCAAACTCAATCCTAGCCTTCCTTTGAGGTATGGTACCTTGCAGTACAATTTCAGAGAGATCCATACACTTGAACACAAGTTATTGTCTGAAACTAGAAAATGCTTATTTTTGGCCCTTTTGGCCCCTAATTCCTAAACGTTTCAGGCAATTACCCCAAACTCAATTCCAGCTTTCCTTTTGTGATATGGAACCTTGTAGTACAATTTCAGAAAGATCCATACACTTACACACAAGTTATTGTCATGAAACTAGAAAATGCTTGTTTTTGCCCTTTTTGGCCCCTAATTCCTAAAATTTTGAGGCAATTACCCCAAAAATCAATCCCAGCATTCCTTTGTGATATGGAACCTTGTGGTACAATGTCAGAGATCCATACACTAACACACAAGTTATGTCTGGAAGTTACAAAATGCTTATTTTGGCCCCTTTTGGCCCCTAATTCCTTAACTGTTGGTACCATAACCCCAAAATCAATCCCAACCTTCCTTTTGTGATATTGAACCTTATGGTAAAATTTCATAGAGATCCATTCACTTAAACTAAAGTTAGAGTGCGAAAACCAATGCGTCTTCGACGACGACGACGGCGACGACGACGACGCTAACGTCATACCAATATACGACCACAAAAATTTTTGCGGTCGATAAAAATTATGAAAAAAATCAGGAAAAATGTACAATTTCAGAGAGTTCCGTAAACTTTAACACAAGTTAATGTCTGGAAACTAGAAAAATGCTTGTTTTTGGCCCCTAATTCCTGAACGTTTGGGGCAATCCCCAAACTCAATCCAAGCCTTCCCTTTGTGATATGGAACCTTGTGGTACAACATCAGAGAGATTCATACACTTACACACCAGTTATTGTCCGGAAACTACAAAATGCTTGTTTTTGCCTCTTTTGGTCCCTAATTCCTAAACTGTTGGTACCATAGCCCCCAAAATCCAATCCCAACCTTCCTTTTGTAGTATTGAACCTTTCTGGTAAAATTTCATAGAGATCCACTCACTTATAAAACTAAAGCTATTGACCAGAAACCAAACGTGTCTTCGGATGACGATATGATAGCATTATACGAACACAAATTTTTTGTGGTCTTATAAAAATAAGAAAAGGTAATTACAATACCATGTAATTTATTTATATATATCATATTCAACAAAAACATAATAAATAGTATCACATTCCATGTGAAAATCAGTATGGAAATATAAAAAACTTTTAACACAGAATCTTATTCTAAAGTAAAAATTAACAATTTATCGAAAGCTGAAAAATTCACACTTTTGATGAAGATGTAAATGTAGATGTAACTCAATATCAAATAACCTCACAGAATGCTGATACAAAATGTACACATAACCATTGTACAAATGTATAGTCATCTCCTTGGTTTTATCATCTTTTTGGCATGGAAAATCTGGGAAGATGATTGCTTGTCAAAAATTATAATCAAGGGAAAATGTCACAGGGGAGGGAAATGATTGAATTATTCAAACCACCATGTCTGGAAAACCTATGTGGAAAAAACAAAATTTCAAATTATTTGTTATTTTTATATATTTATTTATATTGTGTGTGAAAGTATATATTGTTTATACTTGTATATAGTCTTGAAAAAAATGTGACAAAAGTTACAACAATCATCACTTTTTGTCAGCATCATTAAGGGAATTTTTCACATAATTACACCTTATGTAAGAATCCTGGGTTTTGATTGGTTGATAGCCAGTGTATTTTTCACCAATTTACTGTTATCAAATGAATATTGTTCATTTTTTAACGCCGCCGGGGTATATGCAAAAAGGATATGCCTTTTTTACCCTCTCTGCCATGGTATTTACCAAAAAATACTCAATCCGACTGGACGCTTGTAACGTCACTATCATCAATGAACAGCAAAATTAATAATCATCAATATCAAACTTGGACTCCATTTTGTCATTAGTAAAAAAAATATTAAAACTTGAAAAGCATTGGTTAGAAAGATTTATAAGTTATGCATGAAAACTGTTGGTATATGCCCACCTCCCATGGGGGCCACCAGTCATACTTCACCATTTTAATAACTGCATGCATTCAACGAAGTTGGTGAGCCTTAATACATTATATATAGATAAAACAAAAATTTCTGTTGCATTAACATATAATTGTTACATAAATTTGAAGGACAAATTTTCAAGAAATCTCGCTTTAAAGTGAAATTATTAAACTTTCCAGCTATTTTACTTGCAAAAAATACATGTGCACCTCTATCTGACAAAATTTGAACTACATCTCAGGAAATTTAAGATTAAAACATGTAAATGCGCAGATATTTAAAGGAGTTCTACACACTGTAGTTGAATGTAAAATTTTCCTAAAATCTTTATCTAAAATCTGAGAGGTCACCCATTTATATATCCCTTTCCTCAATAACGATGCCGTTTGACATCTCCCCCTTTACTCATAATGTTGCCTTTTGATGAATCTATATGGTTCCTCAGTTTTAACATTTTTCTGTCATGTACTATTATTTGAAAACTGATGATCTTTTTTTTATTTGCCATCACCATGTTTTTCAAACTTTTTATTCAGTTTTAACTAAAAAGTAAGTTATTTCCAACATTTTTTAAAAATACCTTTTGCGAAATAAAAATATAAAAAAAAAATATTCAGGAACAATGTCTTATCATTTGATTAAAACCAGATTTAAACTATGATAGACTAATATCTGACTCAAGAGGCAAACTTGTTCTTGCTGTAAGGTGTGATCTTTTCAGCTGATGACTTGACGACAAACCTAGTTGTAGTAAATAAGTATCTGTCAAGTTGAAAAAAAAACAAGTAAAGCACTAATCATTTAGTTATTTCAGTACTCAAGGTTCATGAGGTTGTCAAATCCATACTTTTCTTTTACTGACTGAGGCATATATACTACAAGATTTAAATAAATAAAAAACAGGGTTCTCAAATATATATTGTGAAAATTGCTTAATTGTAAAAAGAAGGTGACACTTAACCAAAATTTTAATTTCTTTTTCCAGGAATAAGACTAATTATAAGTAGATGGTGAAGTTGTCAGTCACCAGCACAATTTTGAGAACCCTAAAACAGAAACATAGATAGAAATCTATATAATTCAATCCACATGGACATGATGTTGTCCTCTTCTTCTATTCTCCATCATTGCCAACAAAGCTGCTATATAAAGCAGAGACATGCCTATTAAGCATACAGTTGATGTCCCAGAAAAAAATTGACGATATTCAAATCTTAGGTACCACATAAAGCATAAAATGATTCCAAAACATGGAAGCATTAGCATGCCAACATCAAATCCTTCATCTTCATTCTCTACACCAGATGTTGTATTTTGGCGATTAACTTGAGTAATGAGACAATGTATTACACTGTTGTCAACAATATTGTAGGCTTGTAGTGTGTTAGCATCATTCCTTAGGTCCTGACCATTGAAAATAAATCGAACAAGTTTATCTGCTTCAAGCTCTTCTGCAAAATGTGCCCTGAAATAAATTTAATATGAAGAATAATAAAATATAGTATGTGCATAGCAGGAATGCAGGATATACATATCTTTAATTCAAAACAACACTGACTTGAAGAATTTGAGCTTCCATTTTTTTTTTAGTTTTTTTGTTACCTGTCTTCTAAATATATTACAGTCAAATTTGGTTCATATTTTGTAACCCATTTTTGTTCAATGTTATTCCCTTAAATCTGACCAATGACTTTCTCTTTTTGTTTTCAAGGGACCTTGTATAGCTTACATTTTGTAATATACAATATGAATTTGGCTCATTTTTTAGGCTGTACCATGACCTGTATTACGTTTTATATGTTGACAAAATAATGCTTACCCAGAAGTACAATTCTAGAACTCTAAAATCTGGAGTTAAAATTGTTCAATAAATTAGAAATACAAAACTGTTCTACATGTACATTATTTTGGCTAATTTTCAGTACTTCAAAGTTGATTACAGTACTACATGTATAAAAGTATGCATTGAAAAGTATAAACAGAGTAAGCAACAATGGTGATTATACCATACCTTCTGAACTGTTCAACTGTATCCTCTAAAGATGCTTCTACATTTCTTTGAGTGTCATTTAGGTATTTCAGTCGTATCCGAACTCTATCACTCTGACTAGAATTAGTTTCCGATTCAGATGTAACATTAAATGCAGCACTGTTCAAATCTTCAGTTTCATTTCTAATAGACTCAGATTTATTATTAAGTTCATTGTTTGGAAAATTTGATGGAAGTTCATTGTTTGGTGAATTTGATGGGTTTTTGTCATTTATAACATTTGGCTCTGATTCTTGATTACTACTTTCTTTCTTTGTCTCTATAACTTGATTTTTATCAGAAAAGAATGCAACCCTCCTACGTCTCAGTTCAGTTTCTGTTGTAGGCAAGTCATCACAATCTTCATTTCTGTCCCCTAAAACCCCATCTTCCACTGAATCCTCTGTAACCACATTTTCATTAGATGACTCTTTTTTGTCCTTTGACTTCAATACATCATCTGTTTGAACTGGAATTTGACTTTCTGCTCCAGTCACTTGTTCATTTACACTTTCCACAGTAGAGGACCTACTGGCATTGTCAGTCTCCTCCTGAAAGGACTGGTCCCCTGTTGATTCCTCACTAGAGGTAGAACTTACAGCAGAACTATCACTAGCTTCAAGACTGTTAGTTTGTTGTGTATTTCTATTCTGTCTTCTTGTAAAGTCTATTACAATGATACTAAAGAAGGGTAGTTCTTGAATATTTGTTGAAAACCAAGCAATACAGAGAATTAGAAATAGTAAAAAAATGGTAAAAACAACAGTAACTTCATCTCCTACTCCTTCAATAAGTGGCATATCTGTGTACAGGTGGTACATACAATTTTTGTACCTGAAAAAAAATCAAATATTTCAATTAAAAACCTCAATGTTTATTACATGTATACACAGCAGACCTGGGGTCAATTACATGCAAAAGTTATTAATTACATTCCAATTACATTGATTTTAAATGTAATTAATTACATCACAATTACATTGATTTTCAAATGTAATTAATTACATTACAATTACATTGCCAATGTAATTAATTACATTTCAATTACTTTTATCCAAAGGCATGTAAGAGTTATGTTATTTAGAATAAAATCATGAAAATGAAAACAGGCTGGAATAGAATGAACTTACAACATGTACAAATGTATATATACATATATACCGGTGCGTTCACTTTTAACAATAAAACATTTGAACAACATTGTTTAGAAAAAAGATTTTAAATTTCTAACATCATTGTTACATTTAATCACCATTAGATTTATTATTTCTATAGGAAAACAATTGATAAATATTCAATTATCAATATATAAAGATCCATATTAAAATATTTTGTATTATTATGAAAATTTTTAAAAGTTTCTACTAAAAATTTTATTTTGTATTTCATATTTTAAAGGTTTTCTGATGTACCTCATGTGAAATTTTAAGTAACTTTAAATTCCATTTATTACATAAGAGTAATGGTAGCATTTTCAAGACTTGTTTTATAACAAGTCAAAATTGTCAAATTTATTGGACTCCAATTTTGTATGTTTTGACTGTTGTATTATAAAAATATTTTAATAAATGACTGCATTACAAAACTAGATCTTCATATGATTGGAATAACTGAATCTCATCTTTTGAAAAATAATATTATTAAAATTGACAATTACAAATGGTATGGAAATAATCGTAGTCATATCCATACCAGAGCGAAAACTGGATCAGGAGGCGTCGGTCTTTTAGTCAAAGAAGAATTACTATGTTCACTTAACATAAATGTTGAAGATAAATCCACAGATGGAATAATATGGGTAAAGTTCAGCGATAAAACAAATAATAGAAATATATTCTATGTGTGCGTTACATATTTACCACCTGAATTTTCAGCTAGATCTACTAATGTACATGATTTTTTCGACACCCTTATGTCACAAATATATTCTATCCCCAATGGATATCCATTCTATATATGTGGTGATTTCAATAGTCGGATAGGAGAAATGGAAGATTTTATTCCAGGAGTTGATAATTTACCTATCCGAGAAGTGATTGATTTTAAATCCAACAGCTATGGAGAATTGTTTTGTGATTGTTTGTCAAATATAAATTGTTGTGTATTAAATGGTAGAAATAGTATGAGAAATGATTTAACCTACATATCAACACGGGTTCATCAGTTGTCGATTATTGTGTCGTACCATATGAAAATTTAAATTGTTTCAAGAAATCTGAAGTAATTAGAGCTAGAGAATTAGCTAATGAAAGTGTTTCTATAGGGTCAGTTGAACCCAGATTTATTCCTGATCATTCCATATTATGCTGGGAAATGGAAAGTTATATGTGTGATAATATTGAAAAGGAAAATATCAATGTAAAAAATCAAAATGTTCAGAAACGTGTTATATATGATGTAAAAAATATTCTGAATAGTTGGTTTGAAGATGAAAATGTGATTAATAGTATAAATTCATGTATTAGAGATATAGAAGAAAGTAATGGTGATCAAGATGATGTAGATAATATATATTGTGACTTTGATAATGTAATGCATAATGAGATGAATTCCAAACTAAATACAAAACAAAACTTTTGAATAGTTGTAACAATAAAAGAAGATGTTTCAAGAAATCGTGGTGGTCCAATGACTTGACTTCAAAGTGGAATGAGACATGTTCGCCGAGAACCAGTATCTGCATTGTACGAACAATAGCAATAAATCTGCATTAAGAACTCTGTATTTGAACAAGAGAAAGGACTTTGATAAACTTGTTCAACAATCTAAACGCTGTTATTGGCACCAATGTCAAGAAGATTGTTACATATGAACAATAATGACTCAAACAATTTTGGCGGAAAATTGGTAACATTGGTATAGGAAATGAAAGGCAATCGGCTATTCGAATGAAGTTGTGCTGTCAGACAGCTCTGTAACAAACAATTTGGAATCAGTATTGCATAAATGGAAGGATTGTTTTACAATTTGTTAAATCAGAGTAACAACTCAGATCCTTAACTTATAAAAGAAGATTTAAATTTAGAAAATATTATTGTTTCTGATTTATTAGATAATGAAATAACTTTTGATGAAGTTCATAATATTGTCATGAGTTCAAAGAATAATAAAAGTCCAGGTGTAGATTTAATTCAATCTGAATTGTGTAAAAATTTCTTAGTTATTTGTACTTTAACAAAATTATTTAATTTATGTTTTAAATCTGGTAAAATTCCAAATACTTGGAATAAAGGTATAATTAATCCAATACCAAAATATTCAACTTCTGATCCTAGAGATCCATTGTCATACAGAGGTATTACTTTAGCACCATGTGCATACAAACTTTATTGTAGTGTTTTAAATAATAGATTAACAGAATGGTTAGATGAAAGGGAGATAATTAATGATGAACAAAACGGTTTTATCAAAGGCAGGAGTACTATTGACCATGTCTCCACTTTAACGTCAATAATTGAAACTAGGAAAAATGTAAATTATCAACTTTTGTCTCTTTTGTAGATTTTAAGAAGGCATATGATACAATTGACAGGTCACTATTGTTTAACAAATTAACAGATTTAGGTATAAGTACAAAGTTTATGTGTGCTTTGCAAGCCATTTATTCAAATATAGAATGCTGTGTTCGTGTGAACGGTAATACCACTGTGTAAATACTGGTTTGAAACAAGGATGTGTTTTATCCACAGTCATGTTTAATATTTTCATTAATAACTTAATTGATGATATAAAAGCATTAAATATTGGTATAAACATTGACGGAGAAAAGGTTGCTATTTTATTATATGCAGATGATCTTGTTTTATTGTCTGAAAATACAGAAGATATGCAGAAATTGATTAATGTATTAGGTGTATGGTGTAATGATAATTGTTTAAAAGTTAATTTAAATAAATCAAAAATCATGCATTTTAGAAATCCCTCTGTGATAAGATCAGATTTTGTTTTTAATATAAAAAGTGAAGTCATTGATTTTGTTTCTAGCTATCAATATTTAGGATTAGTATTAAATGAATTTTTAGATTATAAAGTTATGGCAAAGGCAGTTGCAAAGTCAGCAAGTCGGGCATTAGGCCTTCTTATAGTAAAATGTAAAGCACATGGTGGCTTCCAACACAATTGTTTGACACTTTAGTTTGGTCAGTCATCAATTACAGCTCAGCTATTTGGGGTACAAGTGAGTTCTCCTGCATCTCAGCAGTTCAGAACCGAGCCATGAGATTTTATATGGGAGTTGGAAAGTATACCCCCAATGATGCTGTTTCAGGTGACATAGGTTGGAAGCCTCCATATGTTAAACAGTGGTCTAACATTTTAAGACACTGGGCAAGATGTACAAAAATGGATAAAGACAGGATAAATTATAAAGTATCTATATGGTCAATTAGAAAAGGAGTTATAAAATTAAAATTGGAGTTATAAAGTAATAGAAATGTTGAAACTTTACAATATGGACAGATTTTGTAATGTAGATGATTATATACTGGATAAAATATAATTTATCAGTTAGAAGATAATATTTTGATAATTATAAAACTGAATGGAGTACAAGGCTGGATTCTTATGGTAAAGGAAAAAGTTGAGAACTTATAAATTGTTTAAATTTTCATACTCTACTGAACAATATTTGTTGCAAAATATACCTATTAGATATCGCAGTGCATATGCAAAATTTAGATGTGGAGTAGCACCTTTAAAAATTGAAACTGGTCGTTACGAAAGATTAGATTTAGATAAAAGATTATGTTTCAATTGTGATGATCATGATGATATAGAAGATGAAAACATGTACTGTTAACATGTCCATTATATGAAGATTTAAGGCAGTCTTTACTTATTGATATGAATCTGTATTTTAAATTTTGAAGAAAGTGTTAAAATAATATCCATCTGTACAGATTTTAACATACAATTATAATGGTTAAAAAGCAATGCCTTTGGCATTTTAATCAAGGGACAAATTTGTACTTGTTAATTAGTTAAGTGAAAGGAATAACCTGAGGCTAAGATTATTGTTTATTGTTAGAACAACAAATTTACAAATTGTATTTATTAAATTGGTATTGTTTTTAATTTTAAGATTTTTATGTAAACATGTAAAAATTAGTGAATTAAATACAAATAAGTCTAGGTTAGTCTGAAAAGGCATATACTATGAAATTTAGAGCAAGGTGCTTGCCCCGAGCCCTTAATTTCATAGTATATACCTTTTCATAGACTATCCAATTTAGCACATATTTACAACTCGAGTAATCTTTTAATTGGTCTATTGATAGTTTATTTTGGCTGACTACTTGTATCACAAGGTGTTTGTAAAACGGAGCTCACTAATGAAATTTTGTAAATCTACTCACTCACTATAGTATCATTGTAACTTAGAATATGTGATTTAAAAGGCCCTTGACTCCAGAATGAAAAGATGGTAGCTGCTGGTGTAAGTATGTATATTGACACTGGGAAAGCCATTTGGTTAATACGCCTGCTTATTATCTAAAAATATGGACTATGGTTAAAAGATAACCAGTAATCTCTAAATATATATGTTTGACAAAGAATTAGATGTTTGACAGGGAATTAGATGTCCGTCTTTAACTTTAGCTGTTTGCTGTATTTTTAGACGTTTACCGTAATCCTCTAATACTCTTAGATAATATTAATGATGTGCCTTCAATAACTCGCGTGAACGATAACGTGTGTATTATTAATTAACGTTAGCTATAGTATTGAAATGTTCCAGTTAAATTAATGCACATGATTTATCTAGTTTGACGGAATTACCTGTTCGTCCGACAAAACTGATGTGTATTGAGTTGTCAATAATAGAACCAGTGATGCGTGAGGGCGGTTATACAAACATTGTTGTAAGGAGATGAATACATAAACAATGTTTACAGAATCTGTTAAAACTAAACATCTTATTTCCCTTCGTTTAAACGATGTTTTTGAAAATATAGTTACCTGTAAACAGAGACATATAATACAAGAGATTGGCAACTCTAGAAGAGTCTATATAACAGCCAATGAAATGACGTAGCCACGGAAAGCCGATTATTCCGATGGATTTATGGGTAAAACCGTATTGTTGTAAAAAGGTTCTACGCCTCACGATTTTCTAATGGATAATGCCGATACCTTTCACAGCTAAAGCATGCAAGTATATTTAAAAGTTACAAAAACTAATTCTAATAATTTGTTATTGATAAAATGTGTTCTAATGATAAGATTAATCAAATACAAACAAAGTTAAAACTCGCCCATTTTACTTCACCTCAATTGCCGTAGAAACCATTTGATCTCCCAATTTTTTCTTAAAACTTGGAAATATGCTAATAAATATATAATTTTATGGGGCAATAATACTCCCATATCTTGTTTCGTGAAAATAAGACTATTTTCGTAAAATTTGATCCAATAGTGTTTTTTTCAAAATTATCAACAAATGTGGCGATTTTTTAGTGATACCGAAGCCAGCTGTGCTGGTACTATCATTTTATCTCGTAAAACTTGGAAATGTGCGAATAAATATTCAATTGTATGGGGCTATATTACTCTCAGATGTTATGTCGTGAAAATAAGACCAGTTTCGTAAAATTTGATCCAACAGTTATTTCTAAAATGTCAACAAAGTTGACTATTATTTTGTTATTTATACACAAAGCCAGCTATGCTAATTGTATCAATCTGTTTCGTCAAAACTAGAAATTTACAAATAAATATGTCATATTATGGGGATATATACTACTCCCATTTTTTTTTTTTTTCTATTAAACTGGCTAAATATTGAAATTGTTCATTGACAAATTTCCTTAAATCAGTCCTTCATTTTGTGCACTATGAAATTTATAGCCTGCATTTTGTTAGGCAATTTATTCATTTTTTTCATTCTGTTTATGGCAAAGTTGCATATTTTCTCCTATTCTGAAGTCATTGTTTTTCTTCTTTTTAGGTGCCAAAGATGAGCGAATGCAGTAAATTTACAAAAGGAGTAAAATTTTCCTAGAAAAGGAAACCTTCTGCTGGTCGTAATATTATGAATGAGCTTCATGCATCTGTTGTCGTTTCAGACTACACTTCTCATTCAAAACATGAACCTAATTCATTTTAATTTAAATTGTATTGAGGACATTTCAATGGTGACTGCAAAAGATATATATATATATATATATTTGATAATAAAAGATTTTATTTACACCTAGGATTTGTATATGTATACACATAAACAATCTTACTTTTAAACTGCCATCTCTTTACCCCAGAATAAAGAGACAAACCACTACAAACGATTAAAGACAAAACCACTACAAATGATTGTCTCGTGGAAATAAGGTTATAAAATACTTTTAAATAGTGTCTTCCATGTTGCTTTGATGTAGTATGACCTCGGCTCCCATTTCAATGTTGTGTTTTTATAGATTTTTGTTGCTTGAGGACACACATATCCATCTATGTATGCAGTATTGTCAATTGTTTTGCTGGTGGGTCTCTAAACTATGTCTTCGCCACTTTCACTATCAAGAGAGTTCGTTATCAGTTTATTCAAATAGGAGTAAATCTAAGTCGTAACTATTAAGATTGTCATCCCACGAAATAAAATCGAATTTTCCATATTGCGTGCACATGAATGAAGCTTTATTCAAATGAGAAATTAATTGTAATTTTCTTAAATATTAATTCTTAATACACACTTGAACATGAAGAAACCATAAATTTACCGACAGTCATTTAAAAAACAACTCAATTAATGCAAGCCTATGATGAAACTGTCAAACAACACTTAGAAATCAAACATTTACCGACAATCCTACAGAAAAAACTCAATGCAAGCCCATTTAATGATGAATATAAAATAAATAAAATTTTAATAATTTATAAATATCAAGAATAAAAACAAAGCCTATCATTATTAACAATTAATTAACAAATAAATTCAGTATTTTCCACATTAATTAATTTTACATTTTGTGAATTGTATTTTGGAAAGAGTGTGGACACCTGTGGTGTAACAACTTCTTGTTTACAAGGTGTCAATTAAAACTCATGTTCGTGATTTACCTGGTCATCGAATAATTCAAACCTAATATACATGTCACACTGTGAAATTATGTCTCCGAGACAGGTGTATATTCAAAAGAAACCCATTATGAAACTATCAAATAAAATGAACTCTGACACAATTTATCAAGTGTTAATAATTTAATAACAGTTTTTTTATTACATTAGGTCTCTTTTCAATAATACAAATCTAAAATCAAATTACATTAAAATAAATAATTATATATGAACTCAAATTATTTAATTAATTATGATAAATTTAACACTGAAACAGTTTATGTTATGCTTAAACCTTCTTCCTTACTTGAGTACTTTTAATACTTTTATTAATGACTTTATTACCCAAGGAGATCTCATGAGGTTTAACTAGTGGCGCGTGTTTTACGGGATTTCGCGAGTTGCCAATCTCTTGTATTATATGTCTCTGCTGTAAATTAAGACAGAAACAGATAATATAGATCTATGAGTTAGATGGTTATAAATATTTTTTCTTGGAAGCTTTTATCAGTGTTGCAGGTTTCAAACTAAGTATATAAGGGGAAAGATCGACATTCATATACGAAACGTTTTTGAGCCTGGCTTTCCTGATGAATTAAATATCGAATTCTTTCATTGGTCAATAATAAAAATCTATTTAAATACGACCAATGGACAAGATAAATACACGTGGTAACATTGTAATACACAACTACAAATATTTATGAATGGAAGTGATTACATATCGATGCCAATAATTGGTCACGGAAACAAAGAAGCATATGGATAATATCAATGTTGAATAATTTTGAAGGGCTTGACTTAAAGAATTTGGCAGGTTTCTACACTGCAAAAACGCGTATTCCTTGATTCCGTCCTCGATTCCGTGATGGACATTCATTAAAATTCAGGAAAATCCTTGATGGACAAAATGAAATTATCACAACTTGTCACCTAGATTATGTCCCTATTGATCCATGAAGTCCGCGCTGACAATCTTATATTTGGAAATTACGATTTAAAATCAATTCTGATACTGAAGTTTGCTATCTTTTGTGAGTGCAAATAAGATAATTATACAAAAAAAAAAAAATAAACACGTCTTTATTTATACCAAATTTATATTGTGTCAATTAAATTACTTGTGTAGTTTCAACATGTTTTAATTTTAATTTTGTCTTCTAATAAAGAAAGAATTGTTTTACTTACTTAAAACATGATACCTTTATTGTACCCGATTTATGTGTTACATTGATTACAATACCTGTCAATCATTACCCGGAGAAGTTGGAGATAAAGGGTTATAAACGCATGACTGCATGTCGTAAATATCGATCAACGCACATCTGCTATTCTAAACAAAAGTCAACAGGTAAACAGGGTTAACAGAAGTGTGTGTGTGTAAATTGAACACTTTCAAAGCTTGGCGTTAAATCTTTAATTATTATTATTTCATTGATTGTTGCAAAATGATTTTAGATTTTAAAGAATATTATTGAGCAAATTTGAAATGTATGTGTGACTCTTGGGTCGTGTATACATGTACATATTTCCCTGAGAGGACATATGGAGAACCTGTAAATAGTGTATATCGTTTATTGATACAAGAAATTCTTGGTGTTCCTAAATGGAAGGATAATACTCACAGAAGAAGAAAGACCAAGCAATTTAAATTGCAAGGATCATATTTTAAAATGAGCTTTAATGCATTAATTTCAGAAAGATAGGACTGTCTGATTATTGTCTTCGTGCGATTTTATTAAAAGTTCAAATTAAAAAGTAGGATTTCGTTCTGAAGCAAATTTCGTTGGCTAGAGGTATAGGGGAGGTTGAGATCTCAAAAACATGTTTAACCCGCTGCATTTTGCGCCTTTCCCAATTCAGGAGCCTCTGTTGTATGATTTTTAATTTTAATTTCTTGTGTATATTTCGAGTTAAGAATGACGTCCATTATCAATAAACTAGTATACATTTTTGTGAAGGGCCAGCTGAAGCACGCCGCCAGGTGCGGAGTTTCTCGCTGCATCGAAGACCCATTGGTGGCCTTCGCTGTTGTCTGCTCTTTGGTCGGGTTGATGTCTCTCTGACACATTTCCACTTCCATTCTCAATTTTACTAACTGGCATTTCTACTCATTTTGGACTGATTGGAAGTTTGTTGTTACAAGTCCAGTGGCAAATATTTTGTATATATATTTCTTTCTTATAACTAATGTTGTAGGTTAAAAGGTTTTATTTATTTATTGCAAAGGGTTAACTTTCCGCCTTCAAAATCCTGGGACTGTTAGGGAACAAAGAAAAATAAAAATACTTACGAAAACTATCCCGAAATGTCAAAATGTGGAAATGAGTCAGCGTTTCATTTTGATTTTTTTTCATTCTTGAAATAAGAATGAATTTGACTTTAGAATGAGCAGATGTACCAGACGTGGAAATAACTTATGCTATTCAGAAGGCCCAAGAGAACAGGAGAGTATTCCATCTTTTTTATTTGTAAATAATGTTTTCAACTTAATTATTTTAAAATTCAACGTGAATTGGTACGAGAACCCAAGAACCGTTAACAGAAAACAAAAATAAAGGTATACATTAATGTCTGATATTTTGTTTCAAGTTAATCTTTATTTCTTTTGTATATTTTTAATCGGTGGTTTGTTGTAGCAATAAAATGACATCGTCTTTGTAGTAGTATTAATGCCTTCACATTTGTGACACTGTTTAGAATTATTTCACAATTACATCAATTAATAATTACTAACAGTTGCAATTTATATATTTATTATTTTACTGAAATGCATTTTAATTCGTTTTGTTTTACTGTAATTTTGACATCTTGCTATTCAGCATTTATTAAGTTTGGCTAGTTTCCTTTTCTGTAAATACTAATATCTACATGTAATATCATCCAAAGGTAATGGAAATCTAGAATTTTGTATAAATCCTAGATGCCGAACTGCCTAACACAGCAAGGAAAGGTTAAAGATATTATGGACGGGAAAACACGGGCGGAGGACATTTTAGTGAAAATTTTAAAATACATGGGACATTTTAGCGCATACATTAGAGCCCATTTTAGCGCAGGATTAGTCCGTTCAACTGTATTTTCGATATCCCAGGTTGAATAATACACCACCTTACTAAAACCATGAACATGCAGTTATTTATTCTGGCTTAATGTTTAAGTTGTTTATATGGTTACTTTGGTTCACCAATGAAACAAATGTGTTAAACGAATGTGTTGGAGGAAAGCATGCACTGTATTCTTTTCACATTGTGCTGTCTTGATTTTACAATAAAATTTAATTTATTATTTTTATGAAATGGATCAAAAATGTCAGTGACTCACTAAAATGAGCATTTCAATTTTCGCTAAAATGGTTAGGCTTTGGTGCTGAAACGTCCGATTTTTCATTAAAATGTCCTCCATGAAAAACACTCGGATGAAAATTGTCTATGTCCCATGTCAACTAGACTGTGTTAGTAGCAGAACTAACGTACTAGATTTTCCGTCATGTATATGAGGATATGGATGGGGTTAACAGAATAAAGGATGGACAACGGATGAAAATTTTCTGTACCCATGTCAACTAGTGTTAGTAGCAGAACTTACTACTAGATTTTCATTACGTGTATGAGGGTCTGAATGGGGTTTACAGAATAAAGAATGGAAAAGTGCAGAATAGAAGCGAGAAAAAAGTAGATTTTACAAAAATAGACCACAAAGAATAGAGAACAATGGATAATGGGTATATGCTTATATGTAAAGAATAGAGAATAATGGGCAAAATTTATTAAAATAGAGATAAATGACTTTAAAACAAAACCTAAAAATACTGGATGATTAAGATTCCCCCTTTCCAATCCAGACCCTCGTTACAAGATTCAAGATTCAAAGATTCAAAGTTTTATTCAGAGTCGATATTCAATAAACTACATAAAAGTATAAACTCGTATAATGGTCAAAGAAAATCTGCATAAACGAATAATTCATTGCAATAACGTTACGTTCACAACTTCATTTTTTGAATTAAAGAAAATATAGAAAGTTTATATTTTTATTTGTTTCAATTCAGTATTAAAATATTTTAAAACGCTCAATAAGTAGGTGGTTGAAAATAATCGGATCTTTAATTATCTCTCACTGATTATCTAAGTTAACCAATTGAGCATACACCAATACCTTGACATTTCTTTACACAAGGACACCTGTGGGACAGCGATGACATGTTTATTAGAGTACATCCGAGGTATTACCTGTGCAGGCTTTTTGTAGAAAGGTTCACATATAATGTCCCTGAGGCTAGTCTACATATAACGAGAGAGCATAGTGTTATATAACAAAACAGCTGGGAAAATAAAGTAGCTGATTTACTTGAGCAACGTGACCCCAGTCGGGATCACCAAAATGTTTCTAACATAATTGTATTGACACTGAAACTGCTTTTTAGCAGGTCTGCAAGAGTTACGGAAGTTTCCGATATTTATCGTGTCGCACTCGCAAAAGCGAGTGCAACGTAATAATAATGTCGATACTCGAAAATGCGAGTCACTTGAAGTGAATTATTCTCCTGTAACGATAATAAACAAAACTATCAATGCGTATTTCCAGCAATTCTACCAAGCAAAATTGTTATCTCTACTGTGAAATTATCGAGAAAAACAGCACTAATTTAGATTCTCGTTAATCAATGGTAATGAACTTTCCTCAAGAGCCTCAACGCTAACGCACAACAATGTCAATCGTTACACATCAAAGTTGACCCTGAATTGACTTTCCACAGTCTGTCAGTTTTATCACTTGTGTTTGTTACATGCTATTTACCGCCGTGAAAATCTCGTGCAGTTGACAAAATTGATTTCAGCTCGCTATTGTGAGCTAAGTCAAGTTCAAGATCAAATTGATTACTGGCATGCAAATATATAAATGACGTGCATAATTTCGCTATTAAAATTTACTTTAAAAGTCAAATCTACTATAAAAGAATTATTTAATGCATTTTAGAATTCGTTATTGAAGATAAGTAATATAATTTTTTTTTTTTTTTGGCGAATACTGGTCTATTCTCATCCAGGAATGTTAACATTTAAGACATTTAGCTATTATATATGAAAGTGCAATCTAATAAATGGTGGAATTGTGTTTCGACATTAAAGTTTAAAAGAATATAATAGTTTGATATATTAGATTTAAAAAATAGATAATTATTTTTTCATTGTAATAATGTTATATGCTGGTAAAATTAATTAAATATATAAACCATGGCGATTGTTAGTTCATTTTATAGGTTATCATGCACTGTACAGTTCTCTTGCAGATGTTGTGTTGTCCTCGTAAATTGTTTTATATTCACCACTTCTCTTTTAAATGTATGAAACAGTTGTTTTGCCAATCCCAAACTGTAATGCAAGATCTTTTATGCTGGCTTAGGTGTTTTTCATATTCCGTAATAAGATTGTATTTTGTTTTAATGTAAGTTCTTTATAGACCTTTTCGTGAAGGTGTATTAAGAATGTTATCAAAATCTTATTTTCTCTTTAGGCGTACATAAAGTTTCTGCATTCTTGTTTGAATTAACTTATTTTAATGACCACTTAATATTGTTCATAAAACAGTTCACTACAATAAGGTCACGGTTTAATACTCGTAAGGACCCTCTTGTGTAAACAAATTTGTGTTGATTGACGATCAATACTCGATCATGATGTACAGTTCAATAAATTAAACCGATTTTGACCGCATTTGATAATGCAATTATGTGTAATGGGACTTCCTAATGAGATCGAATTGAATACACAGGGTCCGGTTTATAGAGGGTATTTTTGCAAAGGTTATGAAAGGAAAATATTGGGACCGGAATAGACAGGAATCCGTGTATTCAGGGTCCGTTTACCCAGGTATGTCTATATACAACTTAGTCCATTTTGTGTTTCGGTCACATGACATTTATAAAGAGAATATTAATTGGACGTAATAACAAGAACGAATTATGTAATTATAGTGGCAGATCCAGAAATGCTCATAAAGGGAAACATGGACTGTCCTAGAAGGGGCTCCAGTCGTGTCTCAGTGATTCCCTATGTAATCAATTTTCCTCACAAATGATGGGGGCTCCTGGACCGCCTATGTTAAACACACCATTTCATAAAAAGATTATCTTAAGTTACTAAGAAATATAGGGCTACAGACTCTGAAGGACGGGGCCGAGTATTGGTCAACGACACATTACTGAGCTGACTCTGGAACATAGTATTTTGATATAGATTAGACCGTTGGTTTTCCCGTTTAAATGGTTTTACACTACTAATTTTGGGGCCCTTTATAGCATGCTGTTCGGTGTGAGCCAAGGCTCCGTGTTGAAGGCCTTACCTTGACCTATAATGGTTTACTTTTATAAATTGTTACTTGGATGGAGAGTTCTCATTGGCACTCATACCACATCTTCCTATATCTAATTATTCGCTTCCAAGTTTGACTGGGGTATAGAATATGTGGTATGTGTGCCAGTCGGACAACTTTTCAAGACATAGGTCTGTTTTATTTATTGATATACGACAAGGTATATATTTTCATAAACAAAATATACGAAAAGGGTTTGGCACTAGATGTTTCCGTCACCCTACCAAGAAAAATGCCCCTCCCCGAGAAATACGACCTTAACACGGAGCCTTGGCTCACACGAAGGGCAAGCTACAAAGAGCTTAAAATGACCAGTGTAAACCATACAAACGGAAAACCAACGGCCTTATTTATATTCAAAACCACAAAAGGTAAACACACCTATAAACTACACCAGGTAAGTAAGTAAGTAAATTTTATTTAGAGTCGGTCATGATATGTACAATACAACAAAGTAAACCAAAGTACGAAACAACAGGCTCATAACTAATGGTCATCCCTTGGACATCTTCGTTTTGATAGGAATTTCGAAACCTGTTCCCACGCCAGTGGCCCTTGTGGCAGGTATAAATATGCAGCAACTTAAAAGTCTTTAAGTCAAAATGACTGTTGCAGAAAGAATGTAATGATCTTTGTGTGGAAGGAACATACCTATACAAATATTTTATATGAAATGTGGTCTTTGCAAATTGAACTCTATACATTCTGTGCACCATATGTATTTACGTATTCTATGTATATACTTATTATTTGGATTTAATAACCAAAAATTAAGAAGAGAGTAAAGAACAAACCTAGTAACCATTTCCGCACCCTACTGCTTTCGTCCATCTGACACCCACTTGCGATCCCTCATTCTCATGTTCCTGTACCGTCCACCCCTCGATAATTAATGCTGGTGGTCCTGCTTATTTTTTCAAATTTCTTCCTGCCCCCTTTCAATTAGTGGTAAAAATATGTTAATCATAAACTTCTTACGAAACAATTATCTCAAGTAAAACAATTAATTTAAAGGTTGTCCCAGTAAAACTCTGATGTTCGTAACATTCTTATACTTTTCAAATTGACAGGCATGTGATTAAATTACTTATATACAAAAAAAAATAGCATACATCTATTTGACTCTGACTTTAAAATAAAAAACTAGATATTTTAAAATTAGATCGTAATATTACCAGAAAGGCATTTTATGTATAAATTCTAGTAGGGTCATCATATTATAACAATAATAAATATCACGTGCCTGTTAAGTGTGTTCATACCAAACAATATACATGTACCTGTAATCAAAAACATTTTATTAGTCCCTAATATTTATAACCTGGAACTAGGAACATGATACTGTTCCCAGCTGAAACATACTTATCGATTATAACGGCATCCTTTGTTGTAGAATGAATATAGGCTATTGACAAGTGACAAAAAATAGAAATAAAACTCAGTTAAACACATTTGTCAATTTGAACCTTTAATTTGATTAAACCACTTCCATTCATAAATTTGTAGTTGTGTATTACAAAGTTACCACGTGTATTCATCTTGTCCATTGGTTGTATTTAAATAGATGTGTATTATTGACCAATGAAAAATTCGATATTTAATTCATCAGGAAAGCCATGCTTAAAAGCGTTTCAGATTTGTATGTCGATCTTTCCCTTAGTTCGAAACCTGCAACACTGATAAAAGCTTCCAAGAAAAATATTTATAACCATCTAACTCATAGATCTATATTATCCGTGTCTGTCTTAATTCACAGGTAACTATAAGTATATTTTCAAAAAACATCGTTTAAACGAAGGAAATAAGATGGTTAGTTTTAACAGATTCTGTAAACATTGTTTATGTATTCATCTCCTTACAACAATGTTTTTATAACCGTCGCTCACGCATCACTGGTTCTTTTATTGACAACTCAATACACATCAGTTTTGTCGGACGAACAGGTAATTCCGTCAAACTAGATAAATCATGTGCATTAATTTAACTGGAACATTTCAATACTATAGCTAACGTTAATTAATACACACGTTATCGTTCACGCGAGTTATTAAAGGGACATCATTAATATTATCTAAGAGTATGAGAGGGATTACGGTAAACGTCTAAAAATACAGCAAACAGCTAAAGTTAAAGACGGACATCCAATTCCCTGTCAAACATCTAATTCTTTGTCAAACATATATATTTAGAGATTACTGGTTATCTTTTAACCATAGTCCATATTTTTAGATAATAAGCAGACGATTAACCAAATGGCTTTCCCAGTGTGATATAAAGCGATGTTTTACTATACATGTACTTCTTTACATGGTATATTACAATTTTCAATTTCACAGTAAAACTAAAGCTATAATAAATTTAAAACATATAGATAGTATGCAGAGGTGGATCCAAAGGGGGTCAGGGGTTGCAAACGATCAATGCTTTTGAATGGGGACATATGGTTGGAACCCCCAACTTATCCTGGGTTGGAACCCCTTTTAAAATGGCTGGATCCGCCCTGGTATGTCCCAATAGATAGTCTAGCGGAGAGACATTAATAAGCTACTACCAATAGATCAAAGATACTAGGGTTTATGTTTATTTTATTCATTTAAAACTAAAAATAAAAGATTTATGAGAACATGTATATGTATATATATATATATATATATAGGAGGCACATTCTCTTCAGACATTATCATGGTTTTCAACTAATGACATCGTCCTGAACATGCATGAAATATTTGCCACTGGACATTAAGCAACCAATAATCAATCAATCAAACAATTCATGATGAAATAGATCAAGTTGCCTTAATTTCCCTTCACAAGGTTTCATAGTACACACTTTTGGTGTACAAAGTAATTGCATGGATGATAAATTATCACAATTTAAAGATGTGTACTCTAATCAAGGTATAAAGAACCATATTTGTTACTCTTTATTTAAATGAAAGAAACTTGCAATCGTCAAAACATTTTTAGACCCAAAGATTTTAATAGGATATTTAAAAATCAAAGTGAAAATTAATTACAAACTATTTAATCTAATTTGGAACACAGCATTTTATTTCAAAATAGCCAGTGGCAATTTTTGTTTCAATAACTTGATTACGATACAATGAAATCTTACCCTTGTGGTCATTCATGCGTAGTTACTTAGTACACTGAAAAAGTATGTATTATGAAAATTAGAAGGCAAATTCAAGCAATTTGATTGGACGAGAAGTTGTAAGTATGTGCTAAAGATTAATATACATGCTAAATGTTTATGTTTTTCATCATTATAAGTGTTTAAAAGTATTAAGAAAAATAAAAGTAGCAAGTGCAAACTAAATGAAGGGAAATAAAATACAAGTTGCACCAGAAGAGCAAAAATGTTTTAAATTTCCATTTTATGCAATTATTTAAATGTAATTCAAAGTAATTGAAAAGTAATTCATAATTACATGGCAAAAAGGCAATGTAATTCATTACTTTCAATTACATGCTCAATTACACATTACATTGCATTACTTTCAAAATTGTAATTAATTACAGCTAATTACAATTACATTTTTAATTACCCCAGATCTGATACACAGCTCATATCTCATTTCTCTGTTATCTCAAAATACAATTCAAAAGTTGTTTTACATAGGTCTATTGTTTTTATTTTCTGTAGTCACTACCACAACACTTTAAATTTTAAGCTTAAAACTATTTTTATTTTTTCATTACATGTAACTGTCTCCCATACATGTTCTCCTGTGCCTGTCCAAAACTAGGAACCTTGTCAATGGTTGTCTTACGTAATATGTATTTTACTATTTTTTGTTGTTTGGAGAATTTGGTATTGATGGCAGGTCTTTGTTTCTCATTTGTTTAATTTATTCACAATTTTCATGGACTTGGGACGATTTAGAGCTTGACATATTGTGAGGACACCTGTGTAACTTGTTGTGTTAAGCCCTCTTGATGTATTTTGGTTGTTTTTGTCATTGGGTTGATGTCTCATTGATATATACCCAATATCTCCTTCATTTCATGTTGTGCTAGAACAATAATACATCATTGTACATAGTTATACATTCTTGTTCAGAAAAAAAGGAGATTTAAAATAGATGTTTGTATGCGGTAAATTGTGGAAGGTGTTGTCAGTTTGTCTTCAACTTTTGAGTATGAATATCCCTCTGGCATCTTCAACCACTCTCTTAAAACAAGAGTGCACACACTGAAATGTCTCAGACGGACATATACACCTAACTATTTTTTTATACACCAAATATAGTTAAACTATTGCTTATGGTAATTGAAAAACAAGACTAAAAACATTATAAACCAATGAACCATGAAAATGAGGTCAAGGTCAGATTACACCTGCCAGACAGACATGTACACCTTACAATTATTCCATACACCAAATATAGCCGACCTATTCCTATAAGTATTTGAAAAACAGACCAAAACACAAAAATTTAACATTGACCAATGAACCATGAAAATGTCCTGTAATGTCATACAAATAGTGATAAGGTGTATATAATCACAATGAAATAATTGGTAATTTCAGTTTTTGTGATTGGTTGGCCTTTGATTGGTACTGTTTATAAAGCAGCATCAGCATGTTATAATTAAGTTATTTTCCATGAATGGCATGATTATATATAGTTTTAATTCCCACATTTAGACATGAGATAATTACAATCCAAGACCAAAAATAAAATTAACACTGTTTGATGTTGCCAACCTACCCACCTAAAAAGCAGCTTACTCGAAAAAATTTATGACACAAATCATTTCAAATTTTGTTTTAAAGATTTTTCTTGTTTCTTGTCTAATGCATGTAATTTATGTTGTTGGCCCATAAAAAATATCCCTACCTACTTACCCAACCCTACAAGGCATGGGTAGGCAACATCAAAACAAAGAATTTTTTAAAGGGTGGCCAAATGAAATATATATTAATCATCTTAACAACTTATTTCAATATTTTTCAATTTGTGTAGGTTTTATAACTTTTAACATGTTTAACATAAACAAAGTTTGTATGCATCTGCTTGGAAATCTGCTTGTACAGTTGTGTATGTAACTTATTGTTTTTACACCAGTAACAAGACTTGTTAAGATGAAAGTCATTTGAAAAATTGCAGATTAATGTTGATGGTACTAACGTCTGTAAAAATATGTTTCTAGTATAATTGTGCATACACAATACTAGTCTTGATAACTTCTAATAAAATCATAACTATGTAAATATAAATATTTTACATTAAACAATGTTAAAAAAATAATGTATATCGATATGAAATTTCAATTGTAATTTTTTTTAAATATTCAAATAAATGTCTCTTCTAATAAATTTTATATATATTAGTATTTGAATTAAAGCCACAATCTTATTATCTTCCACCTTTGATATTATGTTCATAAATTTCAAATATATATATTTTTTCCCCCTTGTAATTATTCTTTTAAGTTGGGCCTCATCAACATGGGCCGACTTGACGAATCCGTGCTCCCAAAATCACGTTCGCACCCTTTTTATTGGGTTTTGTGTGGAATAAATATTTAATTGTGTTTAAGTTAGTGTATTCCTATAAATAATTTTCATTTATTGTTTCAAAATGAAGTGACATCATAAAAACGTAAACAGGTTTCCTTTAGCATGTTTAGTGTTTTATTATTTTGACGAAATGAATCATGATTAAAAAATTGTCATGATGATCTTGGACTATTATACAATATGTGGTGTCCAAGTGATAATCAAAGCAAAGTTTGTTCATCTAAAACTATAAAAGAAAGGCGGAAGATACCAATTCTTCATTGAGTTTACTCATACCAAGCTAACTACTTGCAGTATTAACATTTAGTTATAACAACAATCATGATTTTTAAACACAGAACAATAATACCAATTGTGGCTTTGTAAATACTAATTAACAGTAATCATACATAATTAACATTTAATAATTAATTATCAAATCACCAAATAAAATATTTCATTTAAAAATCCTGAAAAGTTTAAATATTTTGATGTATACATCTAAAAAACAACAGTATCTAAATAAGAATATGGTGTGAACGAAACCAGGGGGCGAATGTGTGGGTGCGAACATGTATTGGGAGAGAACGGACCTGATACCCGGCTCGGCATAAAAGAAAGCTAAGCGATCAACCGTCTCTTAACCTGGGACAGTGGTGTAACAGCACAACTTAAGAATGTTGCCTATTAACCACCTTGTTGTTTAAAAGCTGCATAGTTAAATAAAAAAATAGATAACAGATACCCCACCCTACAAAGAAAATTACTTTTCTTTTTGTTGTCAAAGCGGTCAATCCTCTGACATTGCAACAAATTTTCATTAAGTTATAGAACTCCAAAAAAAAATCGGATTTTACGCCGAACAGACCCACCTACTTGTCTTTGATAATCGGTTTATGGATGGATTATAAATCAGGCTAACCCTGTTGGTAATTTTCATTATTTCAGATTATTAGAAATGACGAAATTATACACTGTTAACACTAAATATAAGTGTAAAGTCCTGTGGGTCGAAGGGAACTGGTTTTTTCAGAAGGAACTGCAACAAGTGTACAAAATACTTTGTGGATTGACTTAATTTTCATAAAATACACTACCAGATTGTTTACTGTTTTCGTAAATATTGACCAGGCAGATCACTTCGTCTTCATCGACACCTGTCAAACACAACGCCACCTATAAATTTACCATCTGGTTAAAATTATTTTGCTGTATGCTGTATGAGCAAAGGCAATATAAAAAATAAATAGGGAACCAGATGACAACAATAATTTCGTTATCGGTATACGGAGAAAGAACCAAATTGTACGGAAAATGATGGAATATTTATGTATAATGTTACCGTTTATTTCGCTCATATAAACATATCATTATCATAATGCTAGCATATATTTGATTTGAAATATCAAATAGAAACTGGTCTTCAAATAATGTTTGAAAAGCGAAGCTCACTGTGATAACATATATATATATATTGACGTTATTTTTCATCTTGGATGTAACAGCACAAGAAGTCAGAACAAATTTGAAGAATATTTACAAAAAGATTTTAAAGATGCTGACAAAGCTGTAGAAGCTTTTACCTCAATTCTCTATGAAAATGCTCAAAAGTCAGCTAAATTAGTTAAAAGTTTTCCAAAAAACAAAACAAACAAGTTTGTCTAACCGAACACATTAGTTCTCAGAATCTTGTAAAGATCTTCGTACTTCAGTTATATCAGATGAAATAAACACAGAAATAATTGCAGATGAAATAGTTAAAGCTTTTAGATGGCACCGTTATGGTAAGAGTTCATCTGCTGATATGATCTCAAATGAAATGTTGAAAAATGTTGTACCAGTATTAATTAAACCACTTCATAAATTATTTAATTTTATTTTTACTAGTGGAAATTTTCCAAAGACCTGGAATGAAAGTTTTCTAGTTCTTCTCCATAAAAAGGGAAACAAATTTGACCCTGGAAATTATAGGGGCATATCCATCAGTTCCAACCTTGGCAAGCTGTTTAATAAATTTATATATAACAGACTTAATGATGAACTTCATAAATAGTAAAAACTCAATCAACAAAAATCAGATTGGTTTTAAAGAAAATAGTCGCACTGCTGATCACATATTTACACTAAAATCAGTAATTGATCATTATAAACAACAAAATAAAAAGGTATTTGCAGCTTTTATCGATCTTTAAAAAAGCGTTTGATACAGTTTGGCGAATATGATTGTTTTATAAACTTTTGATACATGATATTCCAAATAGAATTTTTAAAATTGTTTATTCAATGTATACTTACTCAGTATGCAGAATCAAGTTCTCAAATGGACTCAGTTCAGCATTTTTATCTGGGCGAGGAGTAAAACAAGGAGATGTACTAAGCCCTGTACTTTTTAATTATTATATTAATGACCCCACTAATGCTTTAATCAATTGTAATTCTGATCCAGTTGTAATTGGGGACTTTTCTTTAAATATTCTTCTATATGCAGATGATATTGTTTTATTGTCTCAAAGTAAAAAAAGGACTACAAAACAGTCTTAATGCTTTTTTATGATTATTGTACCTGTTGGAAACTACAAGTTAACACAGATAAGTTCAAAGTTTGGTATTTAATTCAAATGGTAAAACTTTTTTGGACGAATTTACTTATAATGATTCTTGTATTGAAACTGTTATAGTCGTTATTCTTATTTAGGTATTGTAATAAAATGTAATGGTAATTTCAATTTAGCCATTAATACTCTTATGGAAAAGGCAAGAAAAGCCTATTTCAAAATAAAGAAAACTGTTGGTCTGAATAATCCATGTAGACTACTTGAAAAATTGTTTGATACTTTAATATCACCTATACTTATGTATACTGTTGTGAAATTTGGGGCGTTTACTCATCCTTAAGGGACTCTGGACCCTTTGAAAAACTACACATTTAATTTATCAAAGAAGCACTTGGTGTTCATTGCAAGGCTTCAAATAATGCTCGTCGTGCTGAGCTTGGTCGAATTCCACTCAAAAGTAAAATTGTATTTTCAAGCATAATTTTTTTTTAGAGCATATACTTTCATCAGAAAATACACTTGTAAATCAAATTTTCTGTGCAACAAGGTTTTCAAACCCCTGGACAAGTAAAACAAATAATTTATGATCAGTGCTTGCAAAATCAAAATGCAAGCATACAGGAATCTTCTAAACTCAGTTTCTTTTGTCAAGTCTACAAAATGGGTCAAAGACTATCATATGTCACAGTTGATTCACTAAACAATTTAAATGATAGAGCAGCAATATGCAAAATACGCATAAGTGCACATTCTTTAATGATTGAAAGGGGAAGACATCTTAACATTCCTAGAGAGGAAAGATACTGTCCTGTCTGTAAAAATGGGGAAATTGAAGATGAACAACATTTCTTATTACAATGTAATAGATTTACCTCAAAACGAGAAATATTGGAAAATAAAATAAATGTTATATTTGAAATACAGCGTAACATTACCACTGATGAAAAAAATATCTCTATTGGTTAACAACAGCTCAGCATTATTACTTAGACTATCTTCCTCTTTCATATCAGAGTGTCTAAATATAAGGAATAGTGAACTAATATGATACATCAATATGTAACTTTTTATTCTATCATGATATGTTATCATGTAACTTTTCATTCTACCAGAGATATATGACCACAATCGATATCGATAAATTTACTATAGATTGTTAAAGGATATCTTAAATTTTGATTAGCTGTCAGTAAATATCACTAAATTTCTTTTTCATTGGCATCAATTTTGAAAGTTCAATTTTTAAGCTTTCTACAGATCTAATTTGTATTTTGATAAGGATTGCAGAAGTTAGGGCCTTTTTAAATTAAAAAAACACCGGGTGCACGACCTATTACTTCATACAATACGAAACCCAAAATGTGTGCACATGGGTTTTCTTTTCTGAATTGACATAAAATCTTTATTAGAAACAGCTTCATTCGCATGTATATTTATTTTCTGGTTTTAAATCTGTTCAACGATATAAATTTCATATTTTATAATTTTTTTTAATCGGGCCTTTTTTATTCAAAAATCGAGTTGCGATCATTTTCTGAAGTTGACCAGAAATAATCTAAGTCATACCAGGTAAATATTAAGGATAAATAATTAACACATGCCAATGTGATGACTTCTGTTATTCTCTGTAGTTTATGTTTTTTTTCTTTTCTTTGTGACGGTTTAATAGCCTCTTTCTTTTCAAGTTTACTTTATAAATTGTAAATTTCAATGCACAAAAGTTTCAGATGAGTAAAAAAGGATAAACCAATTGCCAAAGTCTTAAAAGAATAGGACAAGGGCAACATATGTGCCAGTGTGGACTATATACGAACATATTTGTATATAGTAATGCTAATTTAGAGATTATTAAACGGCAAACGCTTACAACAGGAACATATATATTGACGGGACTTGACACTTCCTAATTATGCAGATTTCATCGTCGGGTGTTAGATATATACTGTTTCCAGCTTTAAATTGAAATAATTTGAACTAGATATTTTAACAGTTTAAGAAGCAAAATTTTCGATATATACATGTACATGTGATATATACTCACTGGTGTTAAAATAATCACCGTAACTGCAGTTACGGTGATCTTAACATGGCGGAGCCCAAAACAGGTAAAATCATCTTTTTGGAATTTCTCCGTGTACACGCATTGTTTTAAAGAATAACTCAGACGCTAGGTTGATATGTACGGTATTGTTGTATGCGTGTGTACTTAATATCATATGTGACCTTGTTACCGAAATAATAGCCATTGAAAATTGACGGAAGATCACCGTAACTCCAAAAGAAGATAGTCGTAACTTGTGGACAACTAACTTGAAAGATAGTCGTAACTGTATAAAATATGTCTATGATCATAGTAACTGATTTTGTCAGAACCTTCTGCTAACGGAATTTTTTAATTAAAAAAAGTAGTGTTAAAGATAACAACAAACGCGTAAACAAGATTCGTGATTGAAATATTTTTCAACATAAGGAAGTTTGCACATGTGGAGCAGGATCTGCTTACCCTTCCGGAGCACCTGAGATCACTCCCAGTTTTTGGTGGGGTTCGTGTTGCTCAGTCTTTAGTTTTCTATGTTGTTTCTTGTTTACTATTATTTATTTGTCTGTTTGTCTTTTCATTTTAGCCATAGCGTTGTCAGTTTATTTTCGATTTATGAGTTCGACTGTTCCTCTGGTATCTTACGCCCCTCTTCTCTTCCAATTTTTCATGAACATTTTAACAAATATTGGTATACTATTCGGACAACCAGATGTCAACGATATTAAAAATATAATGCCTCCTTATGTTAAAAGTATACTAAAATATAGTTTCCATTATATCTTTATTTAACACTCTTAGTAACTTTTTATTTTTGTAGGTTACATGTATATGTGCTATATGTGTTCGTTTATGTCTATTGCAGACGCAGTATTGGCGCACACCTTATCTACCCACACCAAAAGAACTGATACAACATTCAGTTTACGAAAGAAAAAGTGTTTGAGGAGCGATAAAGACATTTTGCATTTCAGTCACTGCATTTTGCATGGAAAATACAAACTCTTAAAGAATATGTGGATCGAGGTATCATACTTAATCTAGATACAGAAGGAAAAAAGATAACCTTCAAAAGAAAAAATCAAAGTTTGAATGATGTGAAACATTATTCCAATACAGAATCAGAAGCATCAACACAAACAACAAACATTGACAGTTCATTGATTAATTCATTCATAGATGCATGCGACGCTCTAAAGAAAATAAATCGAAAGCCGGAGTGCCCGGAGAAAACCACCGACCTTCGATGGGAAAACTGACAATCCTAGTCGATTAAGACTGGAGTCGAGTGCACCCGCACGAGCGCAAACACGATTTATATGTAGTCGCCTATCAGCATAGAGAAAGTTACGATCATCACTAACAAGTTACTATGATCATGTCCAAGTTACGACTATCTTATAATCAAGTTCCCACTATCATAACAAACAAGGAACTGTATATTTAAATATACAATTCCTTGTAACAAACAAAATTCTTGGAGTTACGATGATCTTCAGTAAATTTTCAATGGCTATTATTTCGGTAACAAGGTCACATATGATATTAAGAACACACACATACAACAATACCGTCGTTATCAACCTAAAAATGACGATTTTACCTGTTTTGGGCTCCGCAATGTTGGGATAACCGTAACTGCAGTTACGGTGATCAGTTTAACACCAGTGTATACTAGTCTATTGCTTGTTTGATGCACATTCTCCTTTTATCCACTTAACTTTTAGAAAAATAAATCGCATTGAACAAAATAAATATTATTTTCAATTTGTCTCCGTCCTTTCAAAAGTTTCTATCGTGAAAAAAATTTAATTTTGTATTTGAACATTTATGTAAAATTTGTATTAAAAAGGAAACTTATGTAAAGTTTACGGAGAGCTGTCTCATTGGCACTCATACCATATCTTCTTACATTTATATTGTACATGTATTTGCAGAATTTTTAATTTTTAATGTATCGAATGAATAAGATAATTGGAATCGTTAAAATTTAGAATTATACTTGAAAACAGATGCCTGCGACCCCTGTTGTTTCGATTAGCATGTTTTCTAAAGATATCCGCGTGAAGTTCACTTATTTCAACATGTATTTGGTCACCTGGTGTGAATTTCAAGATACAGTTCCCAGCTCTTTTTTTTTTTTGAGGTAGGTGTTTGGCCGCATGGGAATTGACCTTGGAGGTTCAGAAATCAAGTAAGCCATGCTTTCAATTTTATTTGTATGCCCTTTTACCTATTTATTAGTATTTGCTTGAAGCTGCATGATTTGTTTATGATAGTCGATTTAAGAGCTCACCAGAGCTCATGCTTCCTTTGTTATTGTGTACACATATGTCGTCTTAAAATTGCGCAACACGACGGGTGCCACATGTGAAGCAGGATCAACTTACCTTTCCTTCCTGATATTACCCTCGGTTTTTGGTGGGTTTCGTGTTGCTCAGTTTATAGTTTACTGTGTACTGTTTTGTAGACTGTTATTTGTCTCTTGGTTGTTTTTCGGCGTTCTTTTCCATGGCATTGTCAGTTCGTTTTCGACTTATCAGTTTGACTACACCTCACTCACTCACTCACTCACTCACTCACTCCTCACTCTATCCCTCCCTCACTCACTCACTCACTCACTCGCTCGCTCACTATCCCTCACTCACTCACTTACTATTTGTTAGATATATAAATATTTCATCTTATCCATTGTCCATAAATTAATAATAAAGAAAAGACATCGCCCAATTTCATCAATTTGTTATATCTTTAAAATAAATCACACGAAATATATTGCAATTTAATTTAGATTATTATTACATGGGTAACTGATGATATTAATCTAACATTCGGAAAAACCTTGACAATCATTGTCAAGAATTTCATCAGTCCAGTCTTGAAAATTGTTCGTGACAGCAACATATTTCTTCTTTTTCTTCTTCTTCAATCTGCTTCTTTTGTAAATCAATATTCCATCGACATCCGATGATAACATACTGTTGTATACGTGCACTATCAATAAATTTTCACACCAAATTAAACAGAAAGTTTGCAATGAAAAATATAACAAATTCGTGATCATAGTAAAACTGTAAAATGTTATGCATTGGTGGAAGCTGAGACTACTACATGTGTTATGGTATGTATGTCTCTGGTGGAAAACTTCAAACAGTGGCGTACCCAGGGGGTGATCCGGGGGTCGGAACCCCCCCCCTTTTTGTTTGACAACTAATGCTATTGTATGGGTGGGGACACTAGTACAGTTAAAACCCCCCTTTTTGTATGACTTGCATGTGTTTGAACCCCCTTTAAAAATGGCTGGATCCGCGCCTGATCAATGTCTTTCTCATTTATGTTTGAAATAAACAATCTTAAGCTTAGCCTTAATTTGAGTTTAGATATCTTCCCTTAATGTCTAGCTACCGTGACTAGTGTTTGCTATGTTCAAATTGAAGCCTTTGAAAAAAGATTAATTCAGAACAGAACATGAAACATAAAGATGTAAAATTTAGGGCAGAGACCTGAGACTACTATAACACAATATAGTGTTATATAGTAGTCTCAGCAGAAACATATATTTTATAATATGGTTAGATTAAAGATCCATCTTTAATTATTTCTCTCAGTGATACGATAGACATATAATAAATAATAATGTATTACATGTCTCTGGCGATACTGAAATGAAATGAAATAGTACGAACAGAAATCCTTGTCACATATGAGACATTATACACCTATTGACTGGTTATTAGGGTAATAGCAAGTTTGTTGTTGCGAAGCCGAGGGCAATAGTTAGTATCAAGGGGACAACAAACTTGATATTACACTCATAACCAGTCATTAAGTGTTTTATTATACCGAACAAAACAACTTTCTAAAAAGACTACGTGTATACACCACTTGGAAAAAACACCAAATAGTCACATATAGACATGCACAAGATGGGGTTGGTTTTTTTTTTTTTTTGTTTGCCCGTGTGGTATTTGTCAATATTTTAATTACTGTAATCAAGACCAGGAATCCTTGTGTAAAAATTCCCGTGCATTTAATAAACGCTAGCTAAAATATTTTACCATACACCAAAGCAATCCCAGATTATGAAGACGAAGACATACCCATACCATAAATTTTTATGTTTTAGTTCTTAAAATATGTTGCGTAGATTTTCTTTTTCTTTTTTAATTGCTTCTGGTAGGTAATATATAAATTTGAAATTACGACGACAGACACATACAGATCATACCGATTACGATATTTCAGACCTTAACGTTGCCAAACGCACAAATCCAAGCAGAATAGTCTATGACGTCATTGTTGTCCAATGAAAAATTAGTATGAAAAAGTACGGGAAACATGTTTATAAAGCTATTGACCGGGGTAATAGTCTTTGAAACTATTGACTGACAAATAGTCTGTAGAATGAAATAGCGCAAATATTTCATTCTTTTTTATATAGTAAAACATACTGAGGTATAATTTCTTGTACTAAATGAAGCAAACCACATATTTCAGTTCTACATTATTTTGTGATTAATCCTATTTGTTTGCTTGAGCTTGAGCTCACTTGAGCTAGTTCCTATTTCCAATGCGTCACAATTTCGGATTAAGTAATACAACCTGATCCGGGATTTGGTTTTGATAGTATTCACTCCTTGCAAAATCGTATCATATGATGTGAAAATGGCACATTCTGCTCAAAAAGGAAGATTAATTGCTGTTATTGGTGATGAAGTAAGATTAAAAACTTTGTTTAATGTTTATAAAAACATTTTATATTACATAAGTGGTTCCGCGAGGCAGTATACAGTTCGCAAAAAACTCTCCTGACTTATCTAAGTAATGTCTTACTAATGAAGTAGCCCATGTCCAATCCCATCTAGATATATGGTTACCCATATGTGTATATTTATCTTTGCCAAAAACATTAATGCTCTCTAAATCCTACAGCACCCAAGTCATATTTTGGACTGTTATTATTGTAATTGTTTCCTTTGAGATTTAAACTGTCTAAGACATAAACAAATTATATTTAAATATATTTTTATGCGCTAAGAAGAGCAACACACACCTTGTCACCTAATATGAGGCAGGTGCTACCAGTGAAGATGGATGAAGTCAGCAAACCTATAGAATACTTTATGATATCCCGTAAACAGCAGATATATATATATATATATATATATAAACATTAATTGTAAAAAAAAATCCAAGCATAATTTCTGGTGACAAAGTAACTGAATTACGGAAAGGTATCCATTCTTGGTCCTATTGATAGGAACTTAACATGTGAAGTTATTTTCAATATAAACAAAGATGAAGATATCGTTTTTTCTTTTCTCTATTTTTAAAGTGTATTTTAATTAAAACATAATAATTTAATAAACGTAAAAAGAACGAATATACATGTACAAAGTCGGCTTATTACTGATCTATATCCAGTACAGAGAAAAAAATCTGCCTGATTGATTTGAGATGAGTTTCCCCAGAGAACCCATTTTGTTTGCAATAAAATTGTATGTTGAATAAGCTCTAGACCCATTTAAATACATACACAAACAAAATTAATTAAAAATGTTCAACCTCATTATTCTTTTTGGTAATCAGTTATACAAATTTGTGGGAAATCGTATGACTTGCAAGCTCAACTGTTAGGAAAAAAAAGGAAATAATTTTGAGTTCGATAGCGTATTGATTTTTATATTGATGTTTCGTTTTATTGATTTTCTGTAACTGTTATTGGGGACTTTGTCCCTATGTAATTATTCATTACATACAGAGTAGATCAGAGCAGTGACACACATGGCAGAGATGTTTAAATTCATCAGTCCTCACTGGTGAATTTTTAGCAGGAACACCACAAATCTGGATATAACGACAGAAAATGATACATAAGTCACAAGGACTGACAAACTCAAAATAGATTTAACAACTCTGACATACATCCAGATGTGTGACAAACATGATAACAACACTTGCTTGGCTATATTTCAAATAAGAACTGAATAAAAGTCAATAATATAGCCTCCGGAAATTCATTTTTTTTAAGTCCAGTTAACTTTTATCTAGTTGATATTTCAATCTCTGTGACTCTTGGCAAAATGTTGCCTTTTACATTTGTACATGAATGTTAGCGCCACAACCATGACAACATAAAATATCCTGATATCCAAAGTTCAATTTTTGATCACTGTAAATTAATACCAGTTTTAAAGTATTAATCCCATTAATGGGGATAACAGCAATTTATAAGAATCTTCCTCAACCTGTTAAGTCCAAGACCTAAGGCTTAGTGATAGCAAAACCAGAGGCCAGTACCGACTTTTCCAGGAGAGAATACAACCAATGAGGCATACCAAAACTCATTCTTCCTAAGAACAGTCTGAAACTAAAACCTCCTTCCAGTCATGCCAGTCATCACATTTGCTGCAGCTACCATAGACAAATGATAAGAAAAAAATTATAGAGGTCAACATAAATCATCAAAGGTCTTGAACAATAAACAGACATCTATGCAATATCATGAATAGGTCACCATCAAGCTTTCTAACAAAAAAGGTGTGACTTCAAACATCTGCCAAGCAGCCATCAACTCTTTTTTTTTCAAATGACAAAAGAAAAACACTAACAGGCCTTCATTTGGGACAGACACATGAACATCTGGTTTAATTGATATCTAAAGGTGAGAATGGATAAACGTAGATGCTGATTAAGCTAATTCTTATAGAAAATTTTTGGGCCGTCTTTCCCCATTGTGAGTTTTGAAATTTCTCTATCAGCTATCCACCATTTATTTTCACTTTGGTATGTTTCAAAACTTTTTTTCTCTTTTGCATCTCAAAAAGTTTTCTAATTCAAATTTCAAACTCTAACTGGAACAATTACACAAAGTTTGTTTGAAACACAAATGAATCTATACCTTGAACTTCAACTCGAATTCTGAACATTACTTGACCTTTATATTGCAAGCTATTCTCAAACTCTAACTCCATGGTTAGCCACACTCATGAAAAAAGCTTAATAACAACTGCTTGTAGAAAGTACAATGTACATGTACAATGTATTAAACTTTATTTGAGCTACTTCATATACTTGTATATTGTCAAGAGCTTCTAACCAGAGATATTTTTTTTACAGGATACCTGTACTGGGTTTTTGCTTGGTGGAATTGGAGAGTTGAATAAAAAAAGAGAGCCCAATTTTCTTGTTGTTAATAAAAGTAAGTATTTAAGAAATTTGAATTATATTTTTACATCATTTTAACCAGTTTTATTATATTGTACATATATGTAACACGAATCGTTAACTAACTCTAACCCATACCTTACCCTAACAATAGTCTAATATCTAAACCTTACCATAAATTAAACATCTAGTATTTTTCGTTCTTGAAAAATGAATGGCAGAGGGGAGCTACAAGAAGGAATAATATGGTCTATAAACCTAGAGGCAATAATGATCAATTTCTTTATCAACTACTTTGAAATTTCTAGAAATACCAAAACCAAAATTTGGACAAATAGTTTGCACATACATTGTACCTAAAATAATGATTAAGGGATACCATGTCCTTTTTTTTTCTCTCACTTTCCTAGTGACCAAACCAAGTGTATTAAAAGGAGGAACTTGTTTCCATCCTGCCTTTTTTTGGTGTTAAAATAAAAATTTCAAAATTACTGTATATGTACTTTTTTCACGAGTACTTAATTTCGCGATTTGGTGTTGTCAATGAATTCACGTGTTTAATTTTGTGGTACAGTGTATTTCCAAAAATATCAGAACATAAAATAACGGACTTATAATTTTTAGGTCTTTATTTGTTTAACAATATGAAACAAAATAAACAAAGATTATTCAATCATCAAATCAGTCGTCTGTTTTGATAGATGTTTAATAATCTGATTAAGTCGTTAATTACTTAATATAGCTGTCATATTTCGCTTCGGCTTTTATTTTTCACCTTTTATTCTTTTATTCTTAAGTGAATTTCTGTAAAGATAACTGGTGTTGTTTGAGGCGTTTCACGGTTCAGTTAAGATTATCTAAAGCCAATAAGGTGAACATGCATGTACAATTATAAATTCCTGTAATATTTATTAAATGGTTTTTATACGACCGCAAAAATTAAAAATTTTTTGGTCGTATATTGGTATCACGTTGTCGTTGTCAGCGTCGTCCGAAGACAGGTGGTTTCTGGATAATAACTTTAGTATAAGTAAATAGAAATCAATAAAATTTTAACACAAGGTTTATAACCACTAAAGGAAGGTTGGGATTGATTTTGGGGGTTATGGTCCCAACTGTTTAGGAATTAGGGGCCAAAAAGGGGCCCAAATAAGCATTTTTGTAGTTTTCAGACAATAACTTGTGTTAAAGTGTATGAATCTCTCTGAAATTATACCACAAGTTTCCATACTACAAAGGGATGGTTAGGATTGACTTTGGGGGGTTATGGCTCAAACCATTTAGGAATTAGGGACAAAAAAGGGGAAAAACAAGGGTTTTTCTGGTTAAAGGACAATTGAGACAACTTAAAAGCAGTGTAAGGGAGGTAAATCAAAATCCAAATCAATTTAAATAACAATGTTTGATTACCTCCCTTACACTGCTTGTAAATTATGTATTAAGAAATGATGATTGTCTGAGATACTGACCATAACTTGAGGGAAAGAATTATTTTTTGGAATAAGGGAAAGGGGGAGGTGAACAAAATTGGAGGGGGACAATTTTTCTCATTTCAGATTTCAGAAATTAAAAGAAAATTTCTTCAAATATTTTTTTTGGGGGTTAATATTCAACAGCATAGTGTATTGCAAAAATGAAAAAAAAAAACAGGGTAAAAATTTTTTTTTTTGGGGGGGGGGTCAATTCGCATAGTGTATTGCACAAAAGCAAAAAATTGAATATAAATTCAAATCATATAACCAATTTGAAGTTCTTTGGCTACAGTTATTCTGTGTGAGAAACCTATTATGTGTCAAAAATTTAATTACAATCCAAATTCAGACCTGTATAAAGCGTGAATATTGTGTCCAGTTTGGCCCCAACATCTGCAGTCGTATCCAGCTGCGCTCAGCAAAGCAATTTATTATATATTTATATGCATGAAATCTGCATTTGAATAAGTGTATTTTTATTTTCGCGAAAATATACCGTCCGAGAAATTTGTGAAAATAAGTACATATACAGTATGTCACTGGACGTTCTGTCGTTTCATTTCCTCCACTTTTCAAAGGTCTTTTTCATGATTTGAGAATGTTTAAAATCTTTGTTCCTGGACCTTATGCAATCAACAACCCATCAAGTAAGCAACCTATTAAAAAATATTTGTTTTTCCTGATGTTGGGAAAGGAAAAATAAATTCAAAATTGGTTTAGGAAATGTTTCCTTCTTTTCATAGCTCTTCAAAAACTTCACATCCTATTAGATTTTGCATCTATCCCCTCAAGAATTTCCACGAGAAACCATTTTCAATAACACATAAATTGCCTCCTGATCTGTAAACATTAATAAAAATAGCATGGCAACAATTATTTACATGTACATTACATGTATATTTTGTACCGGTACATGTATCTTAAAAACAAATTCTACTACAAAATTTTATCTTTTGAAAAAAAGAGACGTTTTTCAAAGTAAGAGGCCACTATTTGATTGTCATATTTAATTTTTAATATGAAAATACAGTTAAGTTTTTTTGGTCAGCATTTAATTTTAACATGTGACCATTAATATCACAAATCGTATATAGCCACGCCTTACTCATTTTTTGTTACACTTTATGTGCATTATTAAGTACGTTAATTTGTAAATGGCATTCTAAATTTAACATGTTAACAGTTAAGTTGGTTGGATTGTAGTGTTTAATCAAAGCTTAAAAGTGAGAAATGGCAAAAAAAGTTAATTTGTACATCTATCCCTCTTAATCTATAAGTGATAATTTGAATCATCCTAGAAAATTGTAAGATTTATATATACCGGTACATTAGCTCCTGAGTAACCAGTTTCAATATTCCACTGTTAGAAGATATTTCTGCTTTATACATAGAAAAAGTTTAACACTCATTCTTTATCTCTTCCAAATATACTTCTTTATGATTAATGCAAGTGTACCCTCTTGTTTTAGACACTCCTCGCCATGACATAGAAGAAGCATTCAGAGGATTTTTGAAGAGAGATGATATAGCTATTGTATTAATAAATCAAACAGTAAGTATCAAAGTCAAATGATATGGTATAGTCAAACCTGCTATAAAGGTCACCTCAAGTCAAATGATATGGTTCAGTCAAACCTGCTACAAAGGTCACCTCTTTTAAGCTAAAACCAACAGGTCTGGTCGCCCTCTTCCTGTACCACTGAAATAATACCATGCATTTTGAACCTCAATTCAAAGGTTACTTCTAATGAAGTCAGTTTTTTTCTGGTCCCAGATTGACCTTAGAATACATGTATGACTGTGCTTATAATTTAAATTATTAAATGCACATACCTTAAGCCAGTGAGTGATATCACAGATTATTATACCTTACATTATATAGTAATTAATTGATTGGCTAATATGGAATCACATGTCATAGTTTAATTTTGATGTTTTTCCAAAAATTGGCAGGAACAACCCTATTATTCCCCGGTGAATAACCCTTGTCGTACCTAAATGATCACGAGTTAACTCCCTTTAAGTATGACATCACTTAACGTCAGATAAACAAAAACAAATATGGCAACGGCCAGGTTAGAAGTCCATCAAATGACGAAGAAACAAGACCAAACAAGACTTGGAAATTCATCTAGTGTTGACGATATCTCTTGTAAACGGCCCTTTTTAGGGCCATCTATATTTTACAGAAAGAGTCTACCTTTGTTGTACATACGCAAAATTTCACACAATAGACATAAAATAGTTTTCTAACGCATGATGTAAGTGTTTTGACAATCTGTTACAATATTCTATTGTTATTTGTTTGTTCGGTATAATAAAACAATTATGGCCCATTGAGTCGGTGAATATCCAAAATTGTCAACCCTTACACGGATTGACAATTTTGGATATACACCTCCTCAGTGGGCCGTAATTGTATATTACTGAATTGTGCATTGATATATGCAGGATATGCATGATATGTTTACTGTACGAGATGTTTATGTTTCATATGCACAAATTTTATGAACATGAACAAAAGATAGACTCTCCAAACTTTTGTCTCCTTTTTTGTACTAAGTACAAATATTCACATTTCCTAACATAGTCTTTAGCTTTTGCAGTTTCTTTCTAAAGCTTTTCTTTATACATGTTATATAATTCTCTATTTCAATTCCAATTTTAATCCGTCATACTTTTTAGAGAAAATTATTCTTTCTTTAATGATGGTTGCAGAGAGGACAAGTAAATGAAATTTAGCCATATCAAATTAAAAATATCAATTTCTGAATTTTGAGTTGTGGCTGAATTTCTTCAATGCATTTACTCTCAAATGTTATAAAATATACATGTATTGTAAAAAATTAAAATTATTGAGTTTATGATGACTTTATGATAATTTAATCATGCATGTTAATTGCTCATATACTGTTTTGATAGAGATTTTATTTGTACTCCACATGAAACAAGAATAGAAATGCTACATGAAATTCCCCATTTCTTCTTGTTTTTTAGCCATTCACACCTAAAAAATAAAATCGTAGAGTTTATTTGATAGAAATAATTTTGAAAATTAGTCGACCAGACAAGCAGTTATATTTTAATTCTTGTTATGTCCAATAAATCAAGGAAAATAATAGAACTATTAGATATTGCATTTTGTAATTTAGAGTCTTGGTTTTTTTAATACATGTATATAAACATTGAGAATTGTTAATCTTTTCTTTCAGATAGCAGAAGAAATAAGATATGCAATAGATTCACATGACCAGCCAATTCCAGCAGTAATAGAAATTCCTAGTAAAGATGCACCATATGATGCTAGCAAAGATTCTATATTGAGAAGAGCAAAGGTATGTTGAATATAAGAATTACTCTGAGGCCTATTTTCATTAGTTAGGTCCGTGGATCCACAGTTGTTATCTTATACAAGATCATACAAGTTGTTGCCTTTTGGAATACTGCAAATTCAGGTATTTTACAAGCATTTATTATTGCTATTTTTGAGCAATTGACGATTTCAGGAAATGCTGCATACAATTATTGCTATCAAAATTTAAAATCCATGCCTTTATTCTTGCCCAACTTATTATGTAGCAATCAAAAATATATCACAAAAATTTCTGAATTTACACTGATAGTGATATACAATTACATTTATGATCTTCATCAAAAATTAATATCCAAGATAAATAAATAGAGAAAAAATCATTTTCCAGAGGTCTGCAGTACCGAGGGAAAATAACATTTTCAAGATTCTGAAATCAGAACTGCAAGCAAATCTTGTGGCCCTGCCATTTTCTCTAAGTATCAACTAGTTATTATTCTGACACATTATATTTAAAGCATACACATTCCCAAACAGTTATTTTGCCTACCTGCAGTTTATCATTATTTTATTTCAGGGTATGTTTTCTGCAGAGGACTTTAGATGAGATCTGATGGACATTAATATTACATGTACTAGTGAATGTAAACAGGACAGTAGATTAGGCTTGACAAATTGTAGCTGGACTTAATTAATATTAACATTTTTGTTATGCACTGGCAAGGTGGTCATTTATATTGATTAATTCTTTAAATTCTGAACCATGCAATGTTGACATTCAGTATAGACATGTATGAAATGAAAGCAATTTGAACAAAACACATGAATAATAAAAATAGTTAATTTTGACTTTTAAAGAGTGTACATTCACTGAATGTAAATTTAAAACTTTAAAAAAAAATAATAATTTGCCGAATTGGAACGGAGCAATTTTGGATGTTTTATCCTGCAATTCTATTTAAAAATACAGATATACAAATAAACTGATGTAATATTCATACAGTATACAATATCTTCTCCTGGTATCCTTCTTCTATTGTGAGTGAATGGTAATATTCAAATAAAAGTTTACATTCCAGTTCATTTGGTGTCCTCACCAAGGTCTGTGCCCAAGCTAGTCAAATTTTACAGAAAAAAACAATGACAATGCTTGTAATTATTAAACTAGATATTTAACCATGAATATTTAAATGCAAGGTAAAAACAAGATATGAACAATGTGGAAAACATACAATTTATTTCATCTGGATACAAAACAGTAGAAAAGTTTGACTATTCTCACCTTTCTCTCGGTTTCTTAGGCTGTTTAAATAAAACTTTTTTATTTTCTGACATTATTCATACATTGAATGTATTCATATATAGCAAAAGTGACAAGAACATAATATCAATATCCAGCTTTATTAATCATTTAATTTTTCATGTATGTGTTAATCTTATATTTATATACCTATTTCTTGAACTATCTAGTCAAAGAATGTCATTCCATTAAGTTTGATTGAACTTTGTAATAAATGTGATGTAGCAATGAATAAATATGTATGTGGATCTGTGTTTTGTGTGTGTTTTCCATCTTGTCACAAAATATTCAAACATGTAGTCAAAATAAAAGATTACTTATACAAACAGACATGAATTTTCCTTCAACCCCATTGGTGGTCTCATGGTAGTGTGAGCAGAAGGATCCTGCTGGGTCAAAACAAAGACTTAAAATTATGACATGTTTTCCAGTTTTCTTGCAATATTGGTCAGTTGTATTTTAATTTTATCAACAGCTGTGTTTCAAATATTTAAAAGATAATAGGCTAAAATGAAAAAAATTGGAAAAATTTGTTGTTTAAGGGCAATAACTCCTATAAGAAGTTGTCTGACAGTTTTGATGTCAATGGTCATTAGGTAGAACTCATCATTCTAAACATTTTTGCACCTGTCAGATTTTCTCTATCTATAGTGGTTTTCAAGATAATAGAAAAAAATTATCTGCAGGCAGGGACTTCAGACACATTTTTTATTGTGGTCAAGTATGGTTAAGTTTGGCCCAGTACTTTCAGAGGAGATGGTCTGTAAAAGTTAACAGACGATGACCGAGGCCAAGTGATGGGAAATGCTAACATGGCCAGGTGAGCTAAAAATCTGTAAACCAACAAATTTAAAAACTCTGGCCTAACAACATATATTACCTGATCAATACAAAGTTAACCAATGATTCATGAAAATGAGGTCAAGGTAAAAGGAAACTTGCTAGGCAGACATGTACACCATATACTAAATAAAACTGACCTATTGCTTACAGAATTTGAGAAACAGACCTACCCAGAAAATTTAACATTAACCAATAAATCTTCAAAATGAGGTCACAGTTAAGGCCAGGGCTCTTGGTCATAAAACTTTACTCAGTACTCGGAGTACAAAAAATTTGTGCTCGAAACACCAAATCCATGATTTTGATTGGTTGATATCTGAGTATGAGTACGAAAATTCTTGCTCGAAAGTTTTATGACCGCAAGGCCAGGTGAACCCTATCTAACAGATATGTAAACTTGCAAGCATCCCACTTATACCAAATAGACATCCTATTACTCATAATAATGAGAAATTCACATGAAAATAAGAACTATTCAGCTTTTATACGCAGTTAAAGATCTATGAAGTCGAGGTCAAGTACAAAAGAGGGACAGTCAAATGGACATATGACCGATGGAAAATTTGTGACAAAAGACATCTTAGTACAAGGAATGAAGCTTCCAGGTCTTCTACCTTCTGAAATATGAGCTTTATACAAATACTGCATATGTAACAAATAAAATGCTCCGCAGGGTGCAGCTTGATATGACCGCAGAGGTCGAACCCTGAACAGTTGGGGCAAGTATGGACACAACATTCAAGCTTGATACAGCTCTGAATTTGGATTCTGATTAAATATTTGACACAGCATAGGTTTCTGACACAGAATGAATGTGGTCTAAGAACTTAAAAATTTTAAATTGGACATTCACCTATTATGGTCCAATATCCAAAATCTAAATACATGGTTAGATTCAGCATATCAAAGAACCCCAATATTTCAATTTTGATGAAATCAAACAAAGTTTAATTTTGGACCCTTTTGACCTCAATGTGGACAAAGTTGATAACGGGCCCAAAAATCAAAAATCTAAATACATGGTTAGATTCAGCATATCAAAGAACCCCATATATTCAATTTTGTTGAAATCAAACAGTTTAATTTTGGACCAATTTGAAAACTGGGCCCATAATCAAAAATCTAAATACATGTTTAGATTCAGCATATCAAAGAACTCTAAGAATTCAATTTTGTTAAAATCAAACTAAGTTTAATTTTGGACCCTTTGGACCTTAATGTAGACCAATTTGAAAACGGACAAAAATTAAGAATCTAAATACACGGTTAGATTCGGCATATCAAAGAACCCCAATAATTCAATTTTGATGAAATCAAACAAAGTTTAATTTTGGACCCTTTGGACCTCAATGTGGACCAATTTAAAACTGGGCCCAATATCCAAAAACTTAATACATGGTTAGATTCAGCATATTAAAGAACCCCAAGAATTCAAGAATAAAACCCCATTGAAATTGGTCAAGAAATAAGCAATTTATACAAAGTATCTTCTTTTGCACAATACTGTGCAATTGAATATTTCTTGCAATTGCGCAATTGAATATTTCTGTACAATACTGACAATTGACAATTTCTTGCTATTGCACAATATTGTGCTATTGGATATTTCTTGCTATTGCGCAATACTGTGCAATTGAAGATTTCTTGCTATTGCGCAATACTGTGCAATTGAAAATTTCTTGCTATTGCACAATACTTATTATATAATAATTTACAAACCCTGTTTGGTGTGTATCTCCTGCCATATCATTATTATTTGCTTTTAAATATAAATTAGAAATAACCAACTTAAAATGGAAAATTTAAAAGAAAAAAAAAAAAAAGGAAAAAAAAATCCCCCAAATTTTTGAACCCCTTATGATTCATCACCCCAAACTCAATCCCAGCCTTCCCTTTGAGGTATGGTACCTTGCAGTACAATTTCAGAGATCCATACACTTGAACACAAGTTATTGTCTGGAAACTAGAAAATGCTTATTTTGGCCCCTTTTGGCCCCTAATTCCTAAACGTTTCAGGCAATTACCCCAAAACTCAATTCCAGCTTTCCTTTGTGATATGGAACCTTGTAGAACAATTTCAGAAAGATCCATACACTTACACACAAGTTATTGTCCTGAAACTAGAAAAATGCTTGGTTTTGCCCTTTTTGCCCGTAATTCCTAAAATTTTGAGGCAATTACCCCCAAAAATCAATCCCAGCATTCCCTTTGTGATATGGAACCTTGTGGTACAATGTCAGAGAGATCCATACACTTACACACAAGTTATGTCTGGAAGTTACAAAATGCTCATTTTGGCCCCTTATTCTAACTGTTGGTACCATAACCCCCAAAATCAATCCCAACCTTCCTTTTGTGATATTGAACCTTATGGTAAAATTTCATAGAGATCCATTCACTTAAACTAAAGATAGAGTGCAAAAACCAATGCGTCTTCGGACGACGACAACGACGACGACGCAAACGTCATACCAATATACGACCGCAAAATTTTTTTGCGGTCGTATAAAAATTTGTTCTGGCGTGACATTTGTTCCACTGGAACAAATTTCATAGGAAATATGTTCCACCGGAATTTATATCACAGAAAATATGTTCCAGCACTGTAAAATTTGTTCCGGAACTAATGTTTTGACTAAATGTGAAATAAGTTCCGGAACAAAAATCACAGTTCCATGAATTTTGTTTCAATATTAAATTTGTTAAAAAAGTTGAAATAAGTTCCTGTGATATTAGTTTTGAACGCAGATATTTCATAGAAATCAATGAATAAGTTCTGCTCAAACCTATTTTACAGACAATAAGTACCTTTGCAACATATTGCACAGCGAAATAATTTCTTGTTACACTTAAAAATTATAATGCAAGCTTGATGCTGTACTGTGCTTGCATAGGGTACATTTGCAATTAAAGGCATGACTGTGACTGTAGGATGGAGATAAGAAATAAAAGCAATGGTAATGTATCATAATTTGTATTTATGTTTTATGTGGTATTCGACCTCCTTGTTTCCTGTTAATATGTCATGGGTGTTCTAGTCATACATGTACTTAGCTCAGGGATTGCACAGTTACAAAAGAGTGTGTCTTTTGTTTCTTTATGTCTTTTAATATAATTGAATAGTCACTTTGTCCTTTTCAAATTAGTACAAATGTTCATCTTTAACTATACTTTTTTTTCTGAATGATTTTTCTTATTCTACTCTTTTCTGGCTCATAAGTGTCATTTTGGTATTTTTTATTGAGTATGTTATTAAACATTTGCCTTACTCCACAGGATCCAAATTGGATGTTGACACTTTTTATTTATTACATTATTAATATAATACATGTTTTTATAATGTACTTGAATGATAACTTTAAACTCACTGATGACAAGTGCTCAGTATATAAGAAATATTTGTTTAACCAGTGGAACATATTTCACAGACAAGGCACTTATTTCACCAGGTGAGGAACAAATCTCACAAACCCATAACTTATTTCACCAGGTAAGGAACAAATTTCACCAATCCAGAACTTATTTCACCAGGTAAAGTGTGGAACTTTTTTTATAGAGATAGAACAAATTATATAGAAATTGTCTGTGAAAAAAGTTCTCCCAGAACATATTTCCTGTGAAATTAGTTCCACTGCAGTGGAACTTTTTTCACAGGAGCAAATTTTGGCTCACACAAACAATGAGCCTCCTCATGGGGTTTTTGATTATGTGATTACTTGGTCATTTTTATAGTGATTATTTGATTACCTGACCAAATATTTCATGATTATTTGATTATTTGATAATCTAGGACTGTATTTTTGATTATTTGATTATCTTGTTTAAAAAAATTAATGATTATGTGATTATATTGGCAAAAAATTTGTGATTATGTGATTACTTGGACACCCCCATGAGGGGCCTCCACAAACGAAGTTGTCTCTGGATAAGCATCCCTATATTTCGAATTCTGTTACTTCAGACAAAACAAAAATGAATAATGTTCCTCTAGTTCCAATCACACATAAAACTCATAGATACTGGTTATTTGTTTTCATGTCATGTCTCTGCAAAGGACATAAGGGAAATGTACATTTCATTTAAGTTAAATATACATATTTCACACAAATACTGAAGTTTTTAAGGGCATACGATACAGTTACAAGGGAGGTTATGACGTTGCTAACGTAAATTGTTATTTTCGCGACGTCAAACGGTGACTTATCGGGGAAAGATGCAGTGTTCGGCTGATTTTTATCATTGAAACTAATTTAACTTGAAAACGAGTTCATGGACCCCTCTTTTTTAAAATGACATTTGGTTTGATTACGTAAGAAGATTATGTGTACCAATTTTCATGAAAACGTAAATAGTGCAATTTTTAAAATTTGATTAATATACAGCAAAAAATGACGGTTTTTTTCTACATTCATGAACATTTGATAAATTTGAGTTATTTGTAAAATAAAATGTACAAATTTATGCAATATTTATATAACACATAAATTACAAATAATTTAACAAAAACAGCTCATGTTTATCTTTTAAAACAAAAAAGTTATGTATTTCTATCGAAAGGAAAAAATACGTCCACAAATCCGTATTTTGAGGAAATATCTGAAATTTGAACATCAATTTACTCAAAAAGTAGCACATGAAGGTATATTTTTTATTACATATTTGATTTAATCAGGTAAAAAATAGCCTACATGCAAATTTAAATACAGGATCAAAACTGTATCATATGCCCTTAAGTCTGTTTCAACTATACTTAAAAATAAGAAAAGCTAAGAATAGAATTTGAATTTTTATGTCTTTGTAGATTGTGCCACAGTTTACATAATGACAAGTATAAAATGACATCATTTAAACAAATAAATTGGTGAATGATACACTTTTACCATATTTTAAAATAACTACTCTACATGTACTTGCTGATTACCGGGAAGTGAAATGTAAAATAAAATGCTTCGCTGAGCGCAGCCTGATACGACCGCAGAGGTTGAACCCTGAACAGTTGGGGCAAGTTTGGACACAATATTTAAGCTTGATACTGTCTGAATTTGGATTGTGATTAAATTTTTAACATAATATAGGTTTCTGACACAAAATAAATGTGGTCAAAGATCTTAAAAATTTGAAATGGGACATTTAATTTACCTAGAATGGTCTGATATCCAAAATCTAACAACATGGTTAGATTCAGCATATAAAAAAACACCAATAATTTAATTTTAGTTGAAATCAAACAAAGTTTAATTTTGGACCCTTCAAACCTTAATATGAACTTATTTGAAAACAGGGCCCAAAAAAAAATTCTAAATACACAATAAGATTCAGCAAATCATACAGCCGCAATAATTCAGTTTTTGATGAAATCAAACAAAGTTTAATTTTGGACCCTTTTGACCTCAATGTAGACCAATTTGAAAATGGGGCCCAATATCCCAAAAAAATATACAAGGTTAGAACCCCCAAAAATTAAAGACTTAATTAATCCCATCGAAATTGGTTAAAACATTTGTATTTGTTTTCAATTGAAGATTTGTTGCTATTGCGCAATACTGTGCAATTGAAGATTATTTGCTATTGCGCAATACTGTGCTATTGAAGATTTCTTGCTATTGCGCAATACTGTGCAGTTGAAGATTTCTTGCTATTGCGCAATACTGTGCTATTGTGCAATAGAAGATTTTGGCAAATTTCCAATATACATAATTTAAAAGCAGGTTAGGTGAGATAAACAAAAAAGCTTCATCAACAACATTTTATATTGGCAAATTTCCAATGAAGTTCATTAAACTAAAGTTATTGGCAAATTTCCAATGGAATTTATTGATAATAAAGTTTTTGGCAAATTTCCAATATACATAATTTAAAAGCAGTTTAGGTGAGATAAATAAAAAAGCTTCATCAGCAACATTTTATATTGGCAAATTTCCAATATACATAATTTAAAAGCAGGTTAGGTGAGATAAACAAAAAGCTTCATCAACAACATTTTATATTGGCAAATTTCCAATGAAGTTCATTAAACTAAAGTTATTGGCAAATATCCAATGGAATTTATTAATAATAAAGTTTTGGCAATTTCAATATACATAATTTAAAAGCAGTTTAGGTGAGATATTCAAATGAGTTTCAATTACCAACCTTACACTGCCTTTTAAATTATGTTCTGTACTTAAGTAATTGTCCATTAACCTGGAAACCCTTTTCCCCCCATTTTTGCACCTTATTCCTTACAGTTTGAGCCATAACTCCCAAAGAAAATTCTTACCATCCCTTTGTGGTATTCCAATATCCAAAATCTAAATACATGGTTAGATTCAGCATATCAAAGAACCCCAAGAATTCAAGTTTTGATGAAATCAAATAAAGTTCAATTTTGGACCCTTTAAACCTCAATGTGGACCAATTTGATAACCGGGCCCAAATATCAAAAATCTAAATACATGGTTAGATTCAGCATATCGAAGAACTCTATATATTCAATTTTTGTTGAAATCAAACAAAGTTTAATTTTGGACTCCGATTTGGACCAACTTGAAAACTGGATCCATAATCAAAAAACTAAGTACATGTTTAGATTCAGCATATCAAAGAACCCCAAGAATTCATTTTTTTTTAAAATCAAACTAAGTTTAATTTTGGACCCTTTGGACTTTAATGTAGACCAATTTAAAAACGGGACCAAAAATTAAGAATCTAAATACACAGTTAGATTCGGCATATCAAAGAACCCCAATAGTTCAATTTTTGATGAAATCAAACAAAGTTTAATTTTGGACCCTTTTGGCCCCTAATTCCGAAACTGTTGGGACCAAAACTCCCAAAATCAATCACAACCTTCCTTTTGTGGTCATAAACCTTGTGTTTAAATTTCATAGATTTCTATTTACTTATACTAAAGTTATTGTGCAAAACCAAGAAAATGCTTATTTGGGCCCTTTTAGCCCCTAATTCCTAAACTGTTGGGACCAAAACTCCCAAAATCAATCCCAACCTTCCTTTTGTGGTCATAAACCTTGTGTTTAAATTTCATAGATTTCTATTAACTTATACTAAAGTTATAGTGCGAAAACCAAATGTCTTCGGACGACGACGACGACGCCAACGTCATACCAATATACGACCGCAAAAATTTTGCGGTCGTATAAAAATGAAACAATATTCATATACAGTAAAATTTCATCATTTAAATATCAACAGTTTAAAGCAAAGCAAGCAATTTGAAGATTTCTCAATTTGACAAATTTTTACATATATAATTGTTCAGTGTTTAAGAAAAAGGTGCTGAAAAGTTACACTACTATCAAAAGTCAGACCCTAAAAATTGCACACACTTTAGATATCAAACTATCAGTAACACATACTTCATCTGACTAATACAGTATTTACTCTTAATTTTTTAGCAACTACTGCCCTACAATAACTCACTTCTGATCAAAATTTCTGCATGGTCCTTGTTGGCCATTATAGTTGGTCGTCTTGGACTGATAAAAAATCTACCTTCCCTACTGTAAATTCAAAAATTATTGCGTGAATTTATGATTGCGATTTTGAGAATAATTTTTGCAATTACAGGAAAAGCTGCATACAAATATATGTGTCAGATTTCAGAATGTGACTTCTTATTATTGAGATACTCACCCAGTTGCATTCTTTGAAATAATAAAAACCTCTCAATAATTTCTGAATTTACCGTATAGATGACTTACTTCATTAAAATATAAATTAGGCAATCATCATTCAGCAAATTCAACCTAATTATTGTCAAATTGCAAAATTGTGCGGGATATTCTGATCTATCTTCTCCATTTAAAAAAGCATGCTAATGTTGCTATGGACATTTGCAAAGATATATACAAACTATTGATCATTCACCATCATGGTCAGAATTTTAATTCCACTGTTTTTTGGATTCAAAAATGTAACTGCTGATTGATCACTAGATACTATAAATAAGTAAGAGTTTGTCATTTACTTTTAAACAATCTTTAGTTTCCCAAAGACACTCTGCTTTGCTCTCCCCTTAAAATAATGTAGACCATCATAAAATTGTACAAATCTAAAGACTTGTCTTAAAATGTGTAAATATCAGCCTTGTGTAACAATTTTCTAACATATTTTTGTTGTTTCTGGTTTTGTGTTGTTAGGTTGCTGTCTAATGAATGTGTTACCTACATCTTTTTTTGTTTTTATAAATGATATCACAACACTCAAAAGTAAAATGATGCCCTTTATGCATTGTAGAACCAGTCATAAGCATTGCATGAAGTAAATATACAGATGATAATCAATGCCATGATTTCATAAGTAGAAAAATAATAAATTTAACAATACAAAATAAGGTATATATTTGAAAAGCCATATAAATAGTTTATATACCTAATCTACATCACAAACAATGAATTTCTTTTGAATAAATTTTTGTTCATTAAAAATATTTCCTGTGTAGAAATAGATGTGGAATGGAAATATACCTGTACATTTATTTATATACTTTTCAATTTAAACTTTTTTCTGCATCAAATTGTAGAGTAATTGCAAAATGTTCATCGATGTGTTTAACTCCCACTCAAAAATTTGTAACTTTGTTAATGTATTTATATAAGAAAAGATCCAAGTAGGACATATTGCAACTAGTTATAATCTTGTTATATTTTAACTTGGCTTCATAGCTGAAGATTACCATACTCTTTTGAAAGAAGACTTGTAAATTTAATCCTTTACGACAATGTATATCAATAATTTCAAATTGAATTTGAATAGAAGTTATTGATGAAGCTTTGAATGAAGAATTTTAGGAGGAGGGACTCGTAGTAAAAATAATTGAAACCTATATATCATTCAGTTTTGAAAGCTAACCTTTAATGACGGTTGTATTACAGGCCATTTACGTTCCAGGCACAATAAGATATATTTAAGAATAGGTAACACTTGCACAAATTTTATTTTCGAAAGGTTTTCTTTTTGTTCCTTTTCTTTCTGTTATAAGGGGACTTTTCTATATGCTAAAAACTACAGTGCATAAAATTAAAAACTAGAGGCTGTGTTGCTCACCTATATATCTATAATACTAAAATAACGAGGTCCAATTTGTTAGCCGGCATGGCGTAAAAACGATGAATCGAAGAATTCAACTTTTTATATAACTAATATAGGACAATGGTGTTTACTAAAAATTGCACCATTCCAGACCATTTTGTTTTCCACATAATTAACATTTCCAATAATCAATAAGTTCCGGGTTGAATCTGATACCGATACCAACAGAATATGTCACATATAGTTTCCGGTTGTAGTTCTTCTGTATTCTTCCCTCCACAATACGGAGTACCACTACTATATTGTAGTGAGAAAACCAGGACAGGTACAAACAGAAAGATTTTGAAAGCATAGAAAACTGTACATTTATCAAATGACAATGCGAATACTAAAAATCTAAGCTAAAAATAAGGCATAGATACTTTAATTCAGTCACGGGCCCGTGATGTAGTGGGTGTGTTCTAGTCTATTATATATCTTGTCATTATGAACATTTTTGTCCCTTTCAGATTTTCTCTATCATAGCAATTTTCAAGAAAATAGACAAAACTTGCATTTTACCCCTATGTTCTATTTTAAGCCATGTCAGCCATGTTGGTTTTTACAAAAACTAGATACCCAAATGATGATTGTGGCATAGTTTGGTTAAATTTAGCCCAGTAGTTTCAGAGATGATCTTTGTAAAAGTAAACAGATAATGATGACAACAGACTACGGACGCCAAGTGATTGTAAAAGCTAACACTGGCACTTAGGGGCAAGGTGAGCTAAAAACCCACAACCAGACATATTTTTCTACTCAGTAAGTTGCACAGGGTATAAAATGTTTAGTGTATAAACAAAACAAAGAACTTATTCAAATGAATTCCAAATTGTTCAATTATTTATATTTTGACTAGTTTTCTTCAAAAGTCAATTCCATTGATATATTCTAACAAGAAAAACATAATCATTTTACACAACTTTAACAATTAAACATACAAAAACACAATAAATTAACAAATATGAATAACAATATAGTACACATATATATCTAAGCAATGGATGAACAAAGATTGCACTTAATGCTTTTAATATATAACACAACAAGAGGCTTTCAAAACCAAGTCACAATAAATGCATTTACAGAATCACAGATTTTTCTTCTTTCTCTGTAAATCATCTTTCCTGAGGTTATTATATATGTATTCAGATAGTCTGACAACATGTTTAATTTGTCTACTTAGACCGATTGTTGTTGCTCCATGAAACACAACATAGTAAATACATTTCAAGAATATGTTAGGACTTCAACTTAAAATTAACTATTTTCAAACAAAGTGCTAAAAATACAGATTTAAATAAAATTCCAGAAAAAAGTCTGAATGAATACATTTTTGGTTTACATTACTGTATTTTTAAATATCAACATTTTCTCATAACCTACTGTATATTTGATGCTTTTGTTCCTCCATTTTATTTTTTAAAATTAATGTATGTATATCCAAAGAAAGCTGCCCTACCTCCACTGAAACAAAACATATTTTAGAAACCAAATAGCATAAAAATAGTCTTCACACTCAAAGATGGGTCAAAAGATATGAAAACAAGACCAATACCGAGTCTGGACCTGCTTCACTGCATGCAATTGGTCAATGTAACATGTATACTGCAGCATTACTGATCATTACCTTTCATTGAAGCCAAGATAACCTTTACGAAAATTTTCCTTGTACAATGAGTGTTGTAAAATTTCAAACTATCGGCAAACAGGAAGTGGCTAAACAGCAGATGTAAAAATTGCTTATTCGCTACAACTTAATATTATCAAGCTGCAGACCAAATATAATAAATCATTGCCTTCATTAGGAGCTAAGAACACTTTGAGGAAAAATTTCCTTGTACAATGAGCTTTGTAAAATTTCAAACTATTGGCAAACAGGAATTGGATACATCGCAGATGTAAAAATAGCTTACTTGCTACAACTCAACATTATAAAGCTGCAGACAAAATATTGTTTCCTTTCATAGAATCCAAGAAATTTTGGACGAAAAATTTCTTTTAGATGGACGGGCAGAGTCGAGCCCTTTCTAGACCTGCCTCTGATTTTTTCAGTCATAAAAAAGACCATTATCATTGCCCTATGAAAATGTTACTTCATTGCACTCGACATTATAGGTGTACAGACTTTCTGGCAAGAGGAAAAGAAGAAGACCAATGTACCATCTAACATTCAAGAGATGTAAAAAAAATATGAAAGTGTGAATATCTGGGAAAATGTGAATGTATTTGGTTTGTCTTTTTTCTTTGGTGGATACAATATCATAAACTTGTCAGAGTTCATGTTTCAGTACAACTTTTGAATTTTAAAATTTGCCTAATTTAATGAGTATGAAGCTTGCCCAATTTCTCACAGTCTAAATGAAATTTATAAAATCTGGAAATAAGCTATATTTATTGTGACTTTTTAACAAAAGCATATAAACCATTTTTCTATAATATCACAAGACTATCAGGATACATACACATATGATATCAGCACAATATTCCCTTTCTTCCAAAATTAAAGAAATTCTTGTGTACAATTATGCAGTTTCAAATCATATTTCTGTCATATAATTTATTTCAAACATTTCCACCACAATATGCAAAACTAACCTTGAACATCGAAAACAATTCAAAAAAATACTTTTGCTTTAACCTAATGAAAAAGCTACACTACAATAATCTGAAATTTTTATACAATTTTCCAGCGTAAAAAATCTATTGCCTACTATATTGTACAAAAAAAAAAATCATATTACAACATTAATGAAGCTTTCAAAAGCAAAAATGAAGCAATTATCCACATGGATGACTATTTTTGAAAGTACTGTTAATTTTTTTTTTTTTTTTTTGGGGGGGTTAAATTTAGCAATTTCAAAAGCCCAAACTGTTCTTGAGACTTTTTTCATGTTTTACCAGTCTCTGATTTGATCTACCTTGAAGTTCAAATTGATGCTGGGGCATATTTGTCTAATTTTATCTTTAATCACCAAATTGGCAGGGAAAAAAAGTCAAAACAAATACCCATATTATATCAAATCAATTTTATCTATAGCATTATAAATATTCAAATGAAAATAATTACTAAGTGGTTAGAATGAAATTTTTTTCCAGTCACACAACCAATTGTTTAAGGCTTCTTTATGAGAATATATATAATGCCTTAAAATATATAAAATAACTTTTCCTTGAAAAGACTAAAAATGCATACCTGAATTTATAAAACATGCATGATTATAAAACTAAACACAGAAATATTAGAAGTTAGGAAAAAAGCTCCCTCTTTTATTAGAGTAAGCGTTTAATAATGTGACTTATTGATCCAATTTTGTACACATGTAAATGTAGAATATAAAATAACCATTTCTTCATTAATCTAATTAAATTTTTGCAGTAATTCTGATAAAACTATTAACATACTAGCTGTACTCACAAAATAATTATGGGTATTTATAATTTGGTAAAGATGTATTTCATGTTTAAAGCAATTGGTCCATTTTACTTCTTTAAATTGTTTGAGGGGTGTAGTGGTCTAAGAAGTTCATCTACACTAGCCTGTTAACACTTGAAGTTGTAATTTCGAACCCCACTCGTGGCATGAATAATGGGACTCCTATCTTGACTGAGTAGGATTGCTAGTTTTCCTGCTGAGGGCTGGTAGATCTCTCTGGGTATTCCGGCTTCCTCAACCAATAAAAAAATAGCTGACACCATATAGCCAAGAGTGCTGAAAGTTGCGTTAAATACCAATAATCAATCTTTACATTGATATTTTTGCTGATTTGTTCAAATTATATAAGTAAAGTATCAAATTGAGAAAAAAAATGTGGTTTTTCCTTGTTTCATATGAGTTTGCTGAAGTTAAGATGATTGATGTGTTGTGAATAAAATGCAAAACTGCCATGTTTTTACAGACAACATTGTTTAAATACATGTAGTGTAAATTTTATTGTACATGAGGGGGGGGAAATACCAGATGGACATTTAGAAAACAAATCTGACAGATTTTACAGTATATAAATCATATATAATATGAACTTGGTTCTTCTTTAAAAGTTGTATTAAATAAACTCAAAATATAAATCAACCACGAAAAAAAAAATTAATTATCAATAGTAGAAGTCAATTTTCTTAAAACACCTAAAAATATCTAACGAAGCAAAAATATCATAAATTAACAAATTTAACAAAAATGGCTGCCACAATTAAAAATAAATGATTTAAATAATATCTAACTAAATTCTTCTCTGTCATTTCTTCCTGACTGGTTTTAAATTTTCTTGAGTCATAACAGCAGGAACTATTCTAATTGTCTTGTGTTCCACTGTGTTTCCAATGATGGTAGGTATGGTTATAGTTCTCTCCCCTGATGAAGAAGCTATGGTTGATAAAGTTGAATAAGTTTGATCAGGTAAAATGTGAGTAAATGATGTAACTGCAGTGTTATTTTCCTGTTTAAGGTTTATGGGTGTGTCATCAACAACTTCAGATTCTGTCACTATAATAAATATGAAAAATATCAGAGACAAAACGTAACAAAATAAATTTCAGATGCTGATACTAAAGTCTATCAAAACATCTATCATTTTACACTCAAGTGAAACAGCTTGGCTTCAGGCAACCCTTCATTAGATTAACCAAACTTCCACAACAGCAATTTTAGTTTCAGCATCTGACATTTTTCAATATAGCTTTTTCAGTCTGAAGAATTTTAGGTTCTCCTCATCATTTATTAAAAAAAATTCTTTTTATCTATTTACCAACTATAATAACACTAGTTTAGTTCAATGCACCTTTTTTTTCTTCAAATGGTTCAGAAGAATGTTCAAAGACTTTAAAATATCAACCAATCATAAAATCCTAGTTTTGGCTGAGCTAATGATGTTTTAATTTTAATCAAAATAACATATTTTAGTGGACAGAGAATTTGAACCAAAATTTTGAATTAACAATGTTTTAAAATTGCAAAATAAAAAATATAGGCAAGTCAACGTAAAGATAAAAAATTCTGATATATTATACTTGTTGGAGTGCAAATAGTTTTCATAAACCAATACAGAACTCAGTGTCAAGCAACAGTCTATTTGCCAATTCCACAATTGACTCTGTAACTAGAAATCCATATGTACAAGTTTTTTCCCTTAGGAGGGATATTTTTTCATTGCCAATGATGAACAAGCAGAAAGAAAAAGTTTATCTTTGAGTATAAATGTGTGTAATCTAAGTTTTTAAAACTTTTAATTTAATCACATTGAATCTTTTGTTAAGCTAAATACTTTTTAAATCAATAGTTTTTTTTTCATCAATAAAACTTGTAAAATGCCTATATATAACTTTCATCTTTTCATGCTTTGACAGATTTAGAACCAGTTTACAATTGGTAAAGGAAACAAAGTGTGTTAAAAGTGTGTGATAACAGAATCAAATCAGTAATTGGCTAATAGACTAGAAAATTGTTTTATTCTTCACATCATTCTGAAATCCATTTGTTATAAATTATTTTTATAATGTATTCTACAATTTTGTACTGCTCTGTTTACTACATGAACAAACTTTTGTTAGTAATTAGAGTTACTTTCTATTGTTTAATTTAGATGAGATTTCTGTTTCGTTATATCTTACTAAATTGTAATCCTTGTTTTTGCATGGCATGTGTTACAGGACAATCTTTGTGAGCCAACAATAAGGTCTTCAGCTGTGCTACTTCTGTTCTTAATGAAGTTATCTCCCCCTAAAACATCAATATTTATAGTTATGTATTGTTTACAGTTTATATCATCAGTACTAGTCGAGTATTAAGTTACCGTCAGAAATACACAGTTTTTTCAAATAATTTTTAACAGGACTCCTCTTGGGCAATATTCTTTTAACATAAAAAGGGTAACCAAAAGTTATGTTAAGCACCATAAACTTGGACTTTAATTCCTCTTATGAATGATTAAAAACAGGTTACTAGTATGCTGATTTTTGCAGGAAATTTTACAAGTACGATGACAAATACTGATACTTTTGAATCTTGCCATTTAATGACACAATTTACATTTAATCTGGACATTAATGTTATATTTTGATTTTGTGTATCATTAGAGAAGAATGATGTCAGATATAGGGTGTGGCAAACCTAGTCTCAGAAGAGCTTCAAATTTTGTAAGTTATCACACTTTGATAAATAAATAGAAAAATAATAATCATATGGTTGCTACTGACCACAGATGTCATGGCAACAGATTATTTTATTTTCCGATCCAAAAATTCTCTTTTTCGACTATGAAATAGGTGAACTTCAGGCATCTATATCCTTAAAAATACCACTTTCTTGGTTTAAATGCCAATGATATATATTAATACCATTTAAATCTGAATTTAAAGTCAACTCAAATTTAATATTTTAACACAAGTGATAGTAAGGGGTATAATATCTGCATGAAGGGCCAACCCATGGTAAGATCAATATAAATTCAAGCCCCTATCAATTATTTATATTCTAATAAAACAAAGACAACAATTCTTTTGGATCAAAGCGCTCTAGGTGAAGGCCAATATTTGCTGTTCCAGTAATAATATTGGTGTAAAAGACAAAGAAAACTGAGTGAATGACATGCTTAAACAAATTTACCATAACATACTTAAACAGGGTTGGAGAAGTTAAATGATTATCTTACTTTTATTTTTAGAAGATGAGTTTACATCAAATTCTTACATCGTTTGTTTATTTTTCCATGTTTTGAGGACGTTCAGTTTCTCATGAGTGAATTTTCCTGTAGAATGCTTATATTCTTACGTCATCGTTCAATGGCCTCATTTACACCAATTGCCATTGTCACACTCAGTAACTCATTCATAATAAAAGAACAGAGTTCCAATGTCCCCTGCATTGCACATATTTTATCTATCCAAGGTACAAGGGCACTTTTTTTTGGTTCTTTAAAACTTTTTATTAATATCTTAGAGAAATGAAGGCTCCAGAGCAAATGCAATGTGATTTCCATTTTAATTAATATTTCCAAGGGGCATAACTCTTTAAAATTATTTGATCAGAACTTATTGTCGAAAGTGTCAAAGACATTGCTGATATAAACATTTGATGTAAGTTTTATAAAATTCTGGGAAGAATTGAACACATGAGAGCTCTAACTATGCAATTTTCCATATAATCTATATCCAAGGGGCATAACTCTTTCAAAAATAATTGATCGGCACTGATTTTTGAACTTGTCAAAGACATTGATGATATAAACCTATGATCAACATTTCATAAAATTCTGGCAAAAATTGTACATATGAGAGCGCTAACAATGCAATTTTCCATATAATTAATGTTTCAAAGGGGCATAACTCTTTAAAAATAATTGTTTGGCTCTGATTTTCTAACTTGTCCAGGCATTCCTAATATAAACCTATGATATAAGTTTCATAAAATCTGGCAAGAATTGTATAAATGAGAGCCCTAACTACGCAATTTTCCATATAATTAATGTTTCAACGGGGCATAACTCTTTTAAAAATAATTGATCAGTACAGATTTTTCGAAATCGTCCAAAACATTACTGATATAAAACTAAGTTTCATAAAAATCTTGTGAGAATTGTACATGTAACAGCGTTAACAAGATCAGACAGACAGACAGACGCCCGGCATTTCTGTCCCCAGTAACGCGTTGCGGGGGGGACAATAAGCATACGACGTGGGAGTATGATTGGAACAACCAAACAAATCATGCCGTTGACGATCAGCTGAGATACAATATATTCGTCAACGGTTGTGTACTGAAGTACATCAAATTAGAATTTATTTTACTGTTACCTGACCACTGGAAACATGGTAGGGTCCAACAGCTGTTAGAAATACCCAATTTAGACAGTTTTTATGGAAGTAAAGCAAACTTATGCATCCATATTGGAATAGGACATTATACTTTCCAATAAGGATAAAATCCTAGTTTCAATATAATGTATACACAATACAATTCTTGGCGGAATTTTTGCCAAGGGTGTTAACCATGGAAACAAAAATTGATAATTTCACATTTTTTTTTAGATTTTTTTCAAATAAAAAGTAATTGAAAGTTAAACAAACTCAAAATGTCTTTTTTTTAAGAAGGCGTATTGTTTTTTTTTTTTTTTTCTTCTTAAAACTAGAGGCTCCAAGGAACCTGTGTCGCTCACCTGATATTTTTATTTACAACTGATGCATAAATCAATGCAACCGTTATACTTTTGCTTTAGTTTCAGAGATATAAGCCAAAAACTGCATTTTACCCCTATGTTCTATTTTTAGCCATGTCTGCCATGTTGGTTGGCAGGCTGGGTCATCGGACACATTTTTTAAACTAGATACCCTAATGATGATTGTGATCAAGTTTGGTTAAATTTGTCTTACTAGTTTCAGAGGAGAAGATTTTTGTAAAAGATAACAAAAATTTACAAAAAATTGTTAAAAAAAATTGACTTTAAAGGGCAATAACTCCTTAAGGGGTCAATTGACCATTTTGGTCATGTCAACTTTTTTGTAGATCTTACTCTGCTGAACATAATTGCTGTTTACAGTTTATCTCTATCTATAATAATATTTAAGATAATAACCAAAAACAGAAAAATTTCCTTAAAATTACCAATGCAGGGGCAGCAACCCAGCAACAGGTTGTCCGATTCATCTGAAAATTTCAGGGTAGATAGATCTTGACCTGATAAACAATTCTACCCCATGTCAGATTTGCTCTAAATGCTTTGGTTTTAGAGATATAAGCCAAAATCTACATTTTACCCCTATGCTCTATTTTTAGCCATGTTGGCCATCTTGGGTGGTTGGCTTGGTCACCGGACATAATTTTAAACTAGATACCCTAATGATGATTGTGGCCAAGTTTGGTTAAATTTGGCCCAGTAGTTTCAGAGAAGATTTTTGTAAAAGTTAACGACGACGGACGATGACAGACAACAAGTGATGAAAAAAGCTCACTTGGCCCTTCGGGCCAGGTGAGCTAAAAAACTGCATTTATTATTTTGATATGGATGATAAGATGTTTTTTGAAAGGATGGTGTACCTTAAATTTTTTAAATTTTGATTTCTTATTTTCAGAAAGATGTATTGAAAATAAGTGAGCTTATGACATTTTTTTGAATAAAAATTAAAATATTTTAAAAGAATATCATCTACACCAACCTGCAATTTGTTGTTGTTTTGTTGTAGATCAGAACCCCTTTTCTCTAAGTTCATTATCCAGTTTTTCCTTTTCATACGACATCTTGCTGCAGCAGCTCTGTTTAAGAGTCAAATTAAAAATCATTTAATCATAGCTATTAATGAACATTTCTTAAAATATATAAAAAACAGTACACATTAAACGTTAACTATAGAGGTTCTAAAAAGGCCTGTATTTTCATCCAAATGTCTAGAACAGCCACTATCCAGCTCAATAAAGTATTCTGCCTCCTTGAGTTTAAGTTATCCAGACTATTATTGACCATGTCTTTGTATCAAGTGACAAGGATATTCTATGTAAAGCAAAACAAAATGATTTGGACATAAAATGGAAAAGTCTGGAATACTACAAGTATTCATATAATAAGTTTTAATTGATGTTTTAAACATGTTCTTAAATTTTTTCAAACTCTAAATCATTACATTTGTGCAAGAGAAAGTTAATAAATTATATATTTTTTTTTTCTTCAAAATTATGAATATTTGACTGCCACTTTAATTCTAGTCTGGTTACAGGATTTTTAAATTATTTTGGTGCATTTTCTTTTAAAACAATTTGAAAACTGAACAACCTGAATTAAGAATCGCATCTTTGGGCCATGATGTTTTTCATCTAACAAGAAATAAATGAGGATTTTGTTCATAAAAAAATTCTTTTCATTAACTAATCCTTCTTTAGTTCATGCTAACAAACAAGTTGTCTCATTGGCAATCATACCACATCTCCTTATTTTTATAGTTTCATAAAAGAAATGAAAAAGTACTCCCTCAAAGGCACAGCAATGTGGTATCATTTCAGTCAAAAAAAGACAGTCAGCATAAAATGAGGAATCTATGCTGTATCTCTTTACAATCATTTCTTAAAAGTTTGAAAACAATTGGTCATTTAATTTTAAAGGAACAAATTAAAACTGGCCAATTAGGTCAAGAAAAGCTATTGACACATTTTTTTTAAGAATTAGAATAAACAAAACATGACAGAAGAAATGTGTGGAAGGTCCAAATACACAGATCCTTGAAAATTCCTTTGCACAGTCTCAGTATGCTGGCAAATAAAACTTTGTCTAATCAGTGACATCTGTATAATGTTATTAATAATATGCAATTCAATTTCTGAATCTGAAGCCAGTAACTGTCACGATTTAAATGATACAATGTTTGTTTCACAGTTTATAAAATTGAAGAATAGTACTTAAAGGTTGTCTTTATCGTAGAAAATGTTAACCTTAAACGGATGGTTTTGGACCTTCTTTCAGAATTTTATCTTGGTTTTGATGCTCAGAAATTTTCTTATTATTTTGCCTTACAAACTTTTGGTTTTTCCAGGAGGTCATGCTTGTAGAAGATTATTCCAGAAAGTCATGTTTGTTGAAGGTTTTCCAGCAAGTTATGTCTGTTGAAGGGTTTTCCAGGAGGTCATGTCTGTTGAAGGTTATTCCAGAAGGTCATGCCTGTTGAAGGTTATACAAGAAGGTCATGCCTACTGATGGTTATTCTAGGTCATGCCCACTGACATTAGTATCATACATTATATTAATGGTATTGGACAATATTAAAGACTAAAAAATACCTATTCCTTTCCAAGAATTTCTTTCGTCTTCCATCCATTGGGTCGTCATCATCATCTCCTCTCATTCTTTTGTTTGAGCTTATAAAAAATCAGATAAAGGTACATGTACTTAGGAGGTAAAATGAAAAAAAAGAAATCTAACTATCTTTAATAAATTGCTTCGCTGAGCGCAGCTGGATACAACCTCAGAGGTCCAACCCTGAACAGTAGGGACAAATATGGACACAATATTCGCCCTTGATACAGGTCTAATTTGGATTGTAATTCAATATTTGACACATAATAGGTTTCTGACACAGAATAACTGTAGTCAAAGAACTTAGAATTAGTTATATAATTTGAATATATATTCAATTTTTTGCTTTTGTGCAATACACTATGCTGTTGCGAATTGACCTCCCCCCCTTCTTTTTCCAAAATAAATTTTTTTACATGGAACCTTGTGGTACAATGTCAGAGAGATCCATACACTAACACACAAGTTATGTCTGGAAGTTACAAAAATGCTTATTTTTGGCCCCTAATTCCTAAACTGTTGGGACCATAACCCCCAAAATCAATCTCAATCTTCCTTTTGTGGTTATAAACCTTATGTTTAAATTTCATAGATTTCTTTTTACTAATACTATAGTTATTTCCGGAAACCAAATGTCTTTGGACGATGACGTGATACCAATATACGACCTCAAATTTTTTGCGGTTGTATAAAAAAGACATGAATTGAATCACAATAGTTTCTTAAATGATGTACTGAAAGTATCAAAGAGTAACATTTTTCAAAGATTTAAGTGTGTAGTGTAAAGACTATTGTTATACTTCATGTCAAAATGCCAGATTTTGATTGGTTAATATGATGGAGACAATTTACTCTATCCTATGGCAAATACTCTATTACCCTTCACGGAGACGCTTGATCAAGTGTGCACTTTATCAAATACGGATTGTTGTTATGTACAAGACGTCACAGTTTATTACTTTGAATTTGAAATTTAATAGACAGTAATAACAGAACATTCAGTATAATAAATTAAATAACACATAACTGAGAGGGTGATAGAGCTGATTGTTACCCCTCGAAAAGACATTGTCAACCTTGGCTTCGCCTCAGTTGACAATGTTTTCTCGGGGTAACAATCTGCTCAATCACCCTCTCAGCTATCTGTTATTTATATATTGTCTTGACAATGTCTGACTTGGAAGTCTTCATTTTTTAAAACTAAAATGTCTGATAAATGATGCATTTGTTTCATAATCAGTTGGTCCCTAATCTTTTCTTTATATTATTCCAGAAATCTTGTATCTGTTCCCATGATGTATCTATAAAGATCATTCCTTATTATCTTCGGACACCTAATCCTCACTACTGTGACCAGAAAATTATGATGGCATGCACAGCATTATCAAAATTTAGTTTCCGGTGTAAATATCAACTTTTATGAATTCATACCACTGCACTTGTTCATGTCACTTTATGTGAACAGTTTAGGTATGACTCCCCTGCCTTTAAAAATCAACTACAAATATTAAAATGTGTGACTATAACTTCCCTTTAAGAAAATCCTGAACATAAACATCTGAATAAAACAAATCTAGTGTTCTTAGTTTCATGAACAAGCAATAAACCATACATGGATTCACTGAGACAAATGTCTAAAATTCAAAAGGACATACTTTAAAAAATCAAACAACACAACCTACAAGCATGGATACTTATGATGCAAAAGGTATCAGATAACAACACAACCTACAAGCATGGATACTTATGATGCAAAAGGTATCAGATAAACAACACAACCTACAAGCATGGATACTTATGATGCAAAAGGTATCAGATAACAACACAACCTACAAGCATGGATACTTATGATGCAAAAGGTATCAGATAACAACACAACCTACAAGCATGGATACTTATGATGCAAAGGTATCAGATAAACAACACAACCTACAAGCATGGATACTTATGATGCAAAAGGTATCAGATAAACAACACAACCTACAAGCATGGATACTTATGATGCAAAGGTATCAGATAAACAACACAACCTACAAGTATCAGATAAACAACACAACCTACAAGCATGGATACTTATGATGCAAAAGGTATCAGATAACAACACAACCTACAAGCATGGATACTTATGATGCAAAAGGTATCAGATAACAACACAACCTACAAGCATGGATACTTATGATGCAAAAGGTATCAGATAACAACACAACCTACAAGCATGGATACTTGTGATGCAAAAGGTATCAGATAACAACACAACCTACAAGCATGGATACTTATGATGCAAAAGGTATCAGATAAACAACACAACCTACAAGCATGGATACTTATGATGCAAAAGGTATCAGATAAACAACACAACCTACAAGCATGGATACTTATGATGCAAAAGGTATCAGATAAACAATATCTTTGTCTTAATTTCCCTTATTACTTTTGCAGATACATTAAACACTCACAATGAGGTCCCCTGTGTGGAATCCACTGTATCTGGTGATGATGCTGTATCAGATAAAAATGACTGCTCCATTGATAATGGTGAATTATGGGATATATTAGCAGCAAAAGATGAACTACTACTAATAGACCCATCCGGTGAAACTTGTATTATCTGTGTGTTTGATCGTGAACTTGGTGATGGTAATGTTTGTTGCTGTATGGCTTGTTTCAATTTCTACAACCAGAATTATAAAATGATTTTTTTAACAGTTTTAATTGAATACAAGAAATGAGCTATCAAATTGACAGCAAACAAGGTTTTCTGTATTTTGAAGGTAACTATTGCTGAACTTAAGAGGGCAGTTAGTACTAATGAAATAGATGTATTCTAATGTATGGCACTTTCAGGTTTGTTCGACCTGCAATGTCTGGTGCCTATTTTCCAATCTATCAAGGATCATATGTCATGAAAGTTAAAGTGAAAATGGTCAATATCAACCTTGACCTCAATTTTGTCAATAGTAACAACATATTAAAGTTTGAAAAGCATTGGCTGAATACTTCATATGTTATTGAACAGAAATGACATAAAGTGCCATTTTTCGATCTATCAAGGACCATAACGCCTGAACAGCAAAAGTGAAAATCATCAATATCGAACATGATCTACATTTAGTCATCAATAACAACATATTGACATTTGGAAGGCATTGGTTGAATGATTCATATGTTATTGCATGGAAATGACATAAAGTGCCACTTTCCGATATATTAAGTATCATAACTCCCTATCAGCAAAATTTACGATCATCAATAACAAACTTGACCTTCTTTTGTCATCAGTAACAACATGGCAAAATCTGAAAAGCATTGGTTGAACAGTTAACATTATTATACGGAAACTGTTAGCAGCAACCCTCCGCTGCCTGCCGTCCTCCTGCCATCTAAGGTAAATTGGAATAAAAACTTCCTTTTCTTCAATGCAAAATTTTGCCATCTTTTCAGCAGAATTCAATCTTAATTTCTTGTTTCAATTTTACTCATTAAAATAAATCATTGACTTAAATATCTTATAGCTTATAAAAATAAGATTGCACTCCCTATAATGACTCCCATGCTGAACTGATTATGATTAAACTTTTTGTTGAAAGTCTTAAAAATTAAGGTTTTACTACATGTATTACATAAACCTAACATTATCAGTGATCCATGATAATGAGGTCAAGGTCAGATGATGCTATGCAACAATTATAGATGACCTATCACTTATAATGACTGTGAACCTAATCTCATCACAGTAACTAAACATTTATCAATGAACCCATTACAATCATTCAACACATCAAGTATTGTTGAATTTGATCACTGATTCATGAAATGAGGTTAAGGTCTTAAGATTAAAATGTACATCTTACATTCATTCAATACAATATAGTTGACTTAATGCTTATTGCATCAGAGAAAAACATGGTTACCTTACAAGCATTCCATGCACCAAACTTAGTTGACCTATTGCTTAAAACAAGTGAGAAACAAACTTAATTACAAACACTTAAGGTTCACCTATTAATCATGAAATTAAAGGTCAAGGTCAGTTTAACCCTGCCTGACTGCAGACATGTACACTTTTCTATCATTCCATACACTAAATATAGTTGACTACAACTTAAAGTATCTGAGAAATAAACTTAACAACAAAAACGAAATATAAAAATAAGAAGATGTAGTATAATTGCCAATGTGACAACTCTCCACCAGAGACCAAATGACATAGAAGTTAACAACTATAGGACACCGTACGGCCTTCAACAATGAGCAAAACCCATACTGCATAGTCAGCTATAAAAGGCCCTGAAATGACAAATGTAAAACAATTCAAACGAGAAAACTAATGGCCTGATTTATGTAAAACAAGAGTGCACATGCTGAAATGTCTCACCTTCTTTACTAACCATTGATATTATTTTGATAGTCCTAAATATAAAGCTTTACTACAACTATCACATAAACTTCACATGATCCAAGAAAATGAGGTTAAGGTCAGATAAACCAAATACACTAAATATAGTTGACCTATTGCTTATAGTTTCTAAGAAACAGACTTAACCAAGAAAACTAAACATTGACCAATGAACCATGAAAATGAGGTCAAGGTCAGATGAACCATGCCAGGCAGACATGTACACCTTACAATCAATCTATGCATTAAATATAGTTGACCTATTGCTTATAGTATCTAAGAAATAAACTTAACCATGAAAACTTAACATTGACCAATGAACCACCAAAATGAGGTCAAGGTCAGATGATACCTGCCAGACAGACATATACAGTTTACAATCCTTCCATACAACAAATATAGTTGACCTATTGCTTATAGTTTAAGAAAAACAGCCCAAAACACAAAAACTTAACACTGAGCAATGAACCATGAAAATGAGGTCAAGGTCAAATAAAACCTGCGAGACTGACATGTACATCATAAAATATTTCCATACACCAAATATAGTTGACCTATTACATATAGTATTAGAAAAAAAAGACCAAAACTCAAAAAACTTAACTTTGACCATTGAACCATGAAAATGAAGTCAAGGTCAGATGACACCTGCCAGTTGGACATGTACACCTTACAATCATTCCATACACCAAATATAGTAGACCTATTGCATACAGTATAAGAAAAACAGACCAAAACACAAAAACTTAACTATAACCACTGAACCATGAAAATGAGGTCAAGGTCAGATGATACCTACCAGTTGGACATGGACACCTTACAATTCTTCCATACACCAAATATACTAGACCTATTGCTTATAGTATCTGAGATATGGACTTGACCTTCAAAACTTAACCTTGTTCACTGATCCATGAAATGAGGTCGAGGTCAAGTGAAAACTGTCTGACGGGCATGAGGACCTTGCAAGATACGCACATACCAAATATAGTTATCCTATTACTCATAATAAGAGAGAAATTAACATTACAAAAAATCGTAACTTTTTTTTCAAGTAGTCACTGAACCATGAAAATGAGGTCAAGGACAATGGACATGTGACAGACGGAAACTTCGTAACATAAGGCATCTATATACAAAGTATGAAGCATCCAGGTCTTCCACCTTCTAAAATATAAAGCTTTTAAAAAGTTAGTTAACGCCGCAACTTGATCACTATTCCTATGTTGAGCTTTCTGTGACAAAAGTCGCAGGCTCGACAAAAAAATGAATGAAATACAAATGTGATAAACAGCAACAAACGACAAACACTGAATTACAGGAATATGAAATGAGGTCAAGTTCAGGTTATTCCTGTCTGACAGACAATTATACTTTGAAATGATTATATTTACCAAAAAAAGATGCCCTTTCACTCATATTTACAAAATCATGAGCTAATTATTTTTTTTTAAGCAGTTGATGCCCGAAAATTAAGTCAAGGACAATGGACATAATTCATACTAATACTTCAGAACATAAGGCATCTATCAGTATACAAGATATGAAGTATCACAGACTTCTACCTTCTAAAATATAAAGTTTTATACAATTAGTTTACACTATCACAGGATCAGCATCCTTAGGTCTCGCACTGTGTGACATTTGCTGCAGGCGAGACAAAAGTTATTATGACTCTGAGATAGGATTATAAAATTGCTGTCTCAAACTTAATGCAAGGTATATCACTTCTTTTTCATTTGAGAAAAATGTTGTTACACCTTATGTTTTAATAGACTTGGTTTTCCCGTTTGAATGGTTTTACACTAGTAATTTTTGGGGTCCTTTATAGCTTACTGTTCAGTGTGAGCCAAGGCTCCGTGTTGAAGACCATATTTTGACCTATAATGGTTTGCTTTTATAAATTGTGACTTGGATGGAGAGTTGTCTCATTGGCACTCATACCACATCTTCTTATATCTATTGTAAGCTCCACAATAGAAGCTATAAATCTCAGTGGTTGATGTTAATTGCAAGCAGAAAAAAATTCTTGCCTGTTTGGTGAGAGAAGTTTGAGATTTTTGTGGAGATGCTATAGACTGTTGGGGAGGAGATTGCAGAAGACTCGTCTGACTGATCACATTTGATTTTGCCTGCTGCTGTGCAGCCTGGATCACAGGTACGCTTGGAATGGATGCTGGTATCTGAACTGGGACTGTTGTACCATTTGGAAGTTGTAAAAAGATCTGCATGGTACATTGGGACTGTTGTACAACTGGCATCATTGATAGTTGGGCAACTGTGGTTTTGGGTCTGAAAATATAATTAATGTAGCTGAAACAATAATCAAATCAATTTGTCTATAAGAATGATTATATGTATAAAATTTCATTTTTTTTCTTTCTATATTGTGCTTAATTGTCAATTTGACATTTTTTTTTTTTCTAATATTAAATCATTGAATTTTTCAGACCGCTTTTTAAAAAAATGTTCACGGTCACGATACTTCATACTTTGTAAAAAATCACATAGATCGGTTCCCTTAAACTTACCATATTACCATAATAGACATGCTCAATGCTCATATCTGTAATTTGTTTTTAAAGTCCTGTAACACTGAAAAACTTTAAAATTGAAAAGAATCTTGTATTCATGGAACCAAACAGATGTACAAATTTTGCACAAATGAAAGAACCTTAGTGAGCGCGCTCACATACCCCACATCCCCACATTGTCATTGGAGAAATAAAATAAGTGTAAGAAAAAAAAATTGTATCAGAAAAAAAAATTGAATCATAATTTCCTGTCAATATGCACATCTGGGGTACATAGTATGTCCTTATTATCTACACAGTTTCATGAAATTCTATTGTGTGGTTTCAGAGGAGTTGCGATGACAAACTGTTGCAGAAGTACAATGAAGCAAATAAGTTCAAAGGGGCGTAACTCCTGGAAAAAAAATTGAATCATAATTTCCTGTCAATATGCACATCTACGTAGTATGTCCTTATTATCTGAAAAGGTTTCATGAAATTCTGTAGTGTGGTTTGAGAGGAGTTGTGATGACAAGAGGTTGCAGTAGTATATTGGGCAAATAAGTTCAAAGGGGCTTAACTCCTGGAAAAAAAATTGAATTGTAATTTCCTATCGATATGCACATCTACGTAGTATGTCCTTATTATCTGAAAAGGTTTCATGAAATTCTGTTGTGTGGTTTGAGAGGAGTTGTTATGACAAAAGGTTGCAGTAGTATATTGGGCAAATAAGTTCAAAGGGGCGTAACTCCTGGAAAAAAATTGAATCGTAATTTCCTGTCGATATGCACATCTACATAGTATGTCCTTATTATCTGAAAAGGTTTCATGAAATTCTGTAGTGTGGTTTGAGAGGAGTTGCGATGACAAAAGTTTGCAGTAGTATATTGGGCAAATAAGTTCAAAAGGGCGTAACTCCTGGAAAAAAAAATTGAATCGTAATTTCCTGTCGATATGCACATCTACGTATACGTAGTATGTCCTTATTATCTGAAAAGGTTTCATGAAATTCTGTTGTGTTGTTTGAGAGGAGTTGCGATGACAAAAGGTTGCAGTATTATATTGGGCAAATAAGGTCAAAGGGGCGTAACTCCTGGAAAAAAAATTGAATCGTAATTTCCTGTCGACATGCACATCTACGTAGTATGTCCTTATTATCTGAAAAGGTTTCATGAAATTCTGTTGTGTGGTTTGAGAGGAGTTGCGATGACAAACTGCTGTAGTAGTATATTAAAGTAAATAAGTTCAAAGGGGCGTAACTCCTAGAAAAAGAATTGAATCGTAATTTCCTGTCCATATGCACAACTACATAGTATGTCCTTATTATCTAAAAAGGTTTCGTGAAATTCTGTTGTGTGGTTTGAGAGGAGTTGCGATGACAAGAAACAGGACTGACGGACGGACTGACGGGTCAAAAACATTTTACCCTCCGCAACTCGTTGCGTGGGGTATAATAAAGCTCAATAATTCTGGAATGATTATTTGGAAATCCCAAAGGGATCATGTCTTTATAAAACCAAAATTTGTGTAAAAATTTCATATAGATCTGTTTTGGTCATTTTTTGAAATTCTAGTAATGTTGAGAAGTCATGTAACTTAATGCTTTATGCATGAAAAAGACATATCTTGTAGACAAGACAGTGAAACTATTTTTTACCAAAAAATCAGTATCCATAAATTTTTTTTAAACTTTATACATGTGCTTGGTCAATCCCTGATTACCTTATAATAAATACAATGTAGAATATCCTTATTTATATGTCCAGGCTACACCATAATAAAGCATTAGCAAATAGCAAGTTACATGATTTGATTTGACTTTTTTTTTTTTATTTTACCACTGTTTTATTTCTTGTAGCATGGTCTCAAATCATAAGTCTTGATGTATACCGGTACCTTCAATAAATTAGGTGATTACAGCAAAAACTGGTCCTGTATAACACAGTGGTTTCAGAATATCAAATCTCTAAATTTTCTATATATAGTATTGGTAACAGTTTCATGCAATAATTCTGTTTATGGAATCTCTTTTCTTTAAGTGAACATATTTCCTTTAACTGTGCATGCATCTTAAATAAATTCTAAGAAATCTTACGGAGACTGAGTAGTGGAATGTGCAGCAGTAATCAATGTTGTGGTTGACATGACAACCTGTGACCTTGAAAATGGCGTAACAAAACAGACTTCTTTGTCTGTTACAATTATCTCTTGATCTTCATCTGGTGTTTTAGGTTCAGGTTTCAGTGAAAGCTTCTCAGTTGTGCTACGTCTAATCTTTGTTAAAGGACTGATCTCTGACAATGACCTTGGAATATGTGGTACAGGGGTGTTCAATTCATTATCATTTCCAGACGGCCCTGGCAATGGTATCCCCTACAAAATTCCAGTATTCAAATTTCAAACAATTATTTAAATAAAATAAAAGTAATTTTATAGAGCTCACTTTAAAATATTCCCAATTATTTCAGTTATTACAACAGTCCTCCTTAAATATTCACTTGACATCTAAATAAAGTTCATTTATAGAATTTAAATGCAGAGAAATTGACAAATTACACAACTACAATGCATATAAGGGAGAAGAGATTCAACTTTGCCTGAAATCTACTCATTGCTTTGGATTGCATATACGTTACTTTATAAGGGTATCTTTTAATTTGATTCCTACCAAAATCTTATCTTAAAAATCTTACATGTCTCACTAGCAAAACTATTGGTGTAGCTGTCAAGTTCATAGCCCCACTCCCTTTTTTGTATAGATATGGCCAAGTATATGTTTTGCTGTCTAAAACATCAAAAATTATTTGGATTGAAAAAAAAGGATAGAAAATGGACAATGGCATTATGTAAGAAAGATTCTATGAAAATTTTGCTGAAATCAAGTATTTGTTTTAGAAGGAGATACAGATACTACTCCTTCTGTAGATACAGCAAAGTTCATGATCAGCTATTGGAAACCCCAAAAATCAGAAGGATAAAAGAATAAAATAGGAGATGTAAAATGCCATTAGATACTAAAGATTTTGTGAAAATTTCAAATAGTGTGGAAATACTAAAGAATATAAAAATGAAAGGACAGACAGACAGACACAACAATCTACAAATACTGCTGCTTTTGAAAGTGGGGGTTAAAAAAACTAAAGGATGCACAACCACATTACTGATACTAATAAAAGATACAATTTTTTTTTATTATTAAAACTGTGTTAAAAAGATTGGCTCAAACAGAAATACACTCAGAAAGATGGACTTTACACTCAGAAAGATGGACTTTATACCAATACCTTATATTGTAGTTACTTAAAACTTGTCCAGAACATTTCTTTTGTTATTCAAGAAACTTTAAGCCATTTGTTTCCCTAGTCCCTACACTTTTCATCTTTTCTTTGTTTTTTATTCCTCATATTCAACTTCTGTATGTCTTGAGATAACATTTAAATTCAATTTGCCTAGTGTAATTAAGTACCTAGATTTGAACTCTTAAGTTTTTCCTCTTATGTATGATCTTATTGCCAATGCTCTAACCATTACACCAAATACACAACAAACTGATATGTTCTCAGATAATGGCTAACATTTTGTGAACTCTTTTAGTGTTCATATTTCATAAATATTTTATCATACTGAATTAAAATCTATATATATATATATATATATCACTGTATATTATTTAATTAAATATGATTGAAAGTGATAATAACACAGTCACAATGACAATGCAAAAATATATGTACAAATGTAGTTATCAAAATTTACATGTGGATAAATAAGTGAGGTCAAAGTCCATTTATCTGGACAAATCAACATACATGAGCAGCTAAATGATATTGATAAATATTGATGTAAATACATTGTATGATGGTATGGTAGACATCTAAATCTTCTGATACATTTCAACTCATGTAATGAAATGCTTCAATTCAAACAAACAAAAAAACAGACTGTAACAATTATTCTATTGCCACTTGCAAAATGGTGTGTGTGACTTTTGAGAATTACTTGCCTTGTTTATTACCCACTCAGCAATTTTAGAGTGGTGCACAAAGTTGTATGGACAGAGGGGTAAAAATAGCTGTCCATACAACTCTGCACACCACTCTAATGATCAATGATCACATTTCCAAATTTAGTGTTCCCAGTTTAAAAACTCTAACTAGGCATGCTCAGTATATATTAATCAGTTTACTTTATAATGAAGATATGTGCTAAGTTTACAGTTAATGATGTGACCACAAACTAACTTAAGTCAAAACTTCAACATGATATGTGACAGATGAACAGACCGGAAAATATACTGCCCCTCTTCTATTGTAGGTAGGGAAAAAAAATTATTAACATTTCTCTTCTATTTTGTTTTATTTGTCAACAACATTGGACCTCGTGTTATGGCATAAGCTTACATGGCCTTAGGGCCATGTGAGTTAAAATGAAAATGTTGCAGTAAATAAATGAAAGTAAATTTGGTACGGTAACTGTTCTTTTCCCAATTTCTCAGAGGTGAATTTTTGGACGATTTCACTTGTGAACAACATTATATTTTAATTTAAAACAATAAAAAAAAGTATGCATAAATCAACATAACAGAAAATGCCAACTGACACCCTTTTCGTGTTTTTTGTTAACTTGAAAACTTTATTGATACCGTAATTGATAATGAGAAACTGAATAGCAAAATGATCAGCAAGATGCATTTTTTTTAAGATCAACAAATGGGTGAAAATAACTCTCTTTGTGGATCGACTTATTATAGAAGTTACTGCCCCTAAATGACAATTTTGGACCAATTCTAACGCTTTTGTTCAGGTTTTGAAACTGATTTTAGATACACATGATACATGTAATGAGAAACTGATAAATTCAAAAGTTATCAAACGGACAAGATTTACAAGAAAATAAAGCTAATTTTTAGTGGTATATTATGTCCTCAAAAGACTTGATTTTTGTTGTTTTTTCCAAATTCTCTAAATTGATCTTGATCAAACCTTGTCACAATCTTATTTAGTGTGTGAAAGATAGTTGCTACTGTTGCCATTAATCTTATATTTTTGTGGGTGTTCCAGATCCTATTAGCCTCTTTTTTTCTTATTTTCAATCTTTTTTCATCAAATTGATATCAAAAGTTTCTGTCATGTTATAAAAATCATATTGAGTAATGCTTAATTTCTAATCTGTCAGAAACAATCTTCTTTCAGTGATCCTCAAAGTTGATTTCAGGAAAGCTAATTAACAATTTTTTGTTACAATATACTTGTATTCACTTCAGATGATCAATGAACAGAAATGACCACAGCATGGAAATGAGGAATGAAAAAAACTCTTTTTTGAGAGCTAAAAATCTCAAATAAGGATTTCAAATGTCGAAACCAAATTTTGGACCCACTAACTACACAATACATTGATTGATTGATGTTTGCTTTATATCATTCAGTGTCTACACACTACAAGTCGATGAGAAGTCAAAAAGTGGCCTTGACATACCTTATAAATTATCCTAATGTCCTGCATGATCAGTAAGTATTAAACATTCTGCATTTCAAGCGATTAATTCAAAATTTTAAATATCTGGATAAATGAATGAAAACTTGCACAAATAATGGTGCAAAAGTAAAGCTCTGCAGTCTATAACATATGAGCAAAACTGTGGAAACTTTAAAGTAAACAAAAATTTAAATGTTACAATACTCACAGGAACACCTTGGTCACCATCGTTGTCAAGTGCTTTTTTGAATGCTTCCTCAAAAGGATTTTTGTTTAATTCCTGAAACAGTCCAATCTCTTCACAATTTTTCAGAAACTTTGTAGGAGTCGGTGTTTGATCTATAATTCAAGAAAAATTATTTAGAAAAAAAAGTTAAACATTCATATGATATTCTTCTAACCAAAATAGATTTATATATAATTGATATATGTTAACATGTGTAAGAAAGATAATGTGTAAGTAACATTGATTTAAAATCCAAGTTTTAAGGAGGAGTGTGGTGGTATAAACAAATGGAAGAACTAACAGATACAATGATGACTATGCATCACCCACTTCATTAAGCAGGATGAGTTTTAAAAAATAAAGCATGGTATTTCATTTCTTACAAGTACTAGTTTTTGACACTTTCATGCAATAATATGCTGAGGTGCTAAAATGCAAAAAATACTGAATCAATCTTTAAATTTAAACTAGTATTTCATTTGTAATGGTATTCTTGTACTAAGCATGCCTATTATCAAACTTCTCATCAAATAAATATCAATTTTTATGAGATTCATTAATCAATGCAATATTGTTTTTTTTTAAATGTAAAAAATTGACAGGATGAATATTACCACTGAAACCCACAAGAACTAACTCTCAATGTCTTTAACATGTTCTCGTTCTGAATATACATATTAATTTGCCACTGGACATTAAGCAGCCATCCATCATTATCACCATCAATGTCTTTTGTGTTTTTGTGTCATTGGGTTGCTGTCTCATTGATGTACACCACTCATCTCCTTTTATTTATAAACACACACAATTTGAATGTACAATTTAATGAAGCATACTTATTTCGAATGCCAGCACATACATAACTTACCTAATATTAAGCCTCCCATTCTGGAAGGAGATATACCAGTAGAAGATAAACTGATTCCAGGATTCAACGCCAGTGACATTTCATGTTTTCTCATATGAACTGAAAGATGGTCTTCATTAGTGAACCTCTGAAAATAAGATTCAAAAGATAGAAATGCATCCATCTACGATTAAACACTAGCATGTATTTACTGAAAGATGGTCTTCATTAGTGAATCTCTGAAAATAAGGTTCAAAAGACAGAAATGCATCCATCTATGATTAAACACTAGCATGTATTTACTGAAAGATGGTCTTCATTAGTGAACCTCTGAAAATAAGATTCAAAAGATAGAAATGCATCCATCTATGATTAAACACTAGCATGTATTTACTGAAAGATGGTCTTCATTAGTGAACCTCTGAAAATAAGATTCAAAAGATAGAAATGCATCCATCTATGATTAAACACTAGCATGTATTTACTGTAAGATGGTCTTCATTAGTGAACCTCTGAAAATAAGATTCAAAAGATAGAAATGCATCCATCTATGATTAAACACTAGCATGTATTTACTGTAAGATGGTCTTCATTAGTGAACCTCTGAAAATAAGATTCAAAAGATTGAAATGCATCCATCTATGATTAAACACTAGCATGTATTTACTGAAAGATGGTCTTCATTAGTGAACCTCTGAAAATAAGATTCAAAAGATAGAAATGCATCCATCTACGATTAAACACTAGCATGTATTTACTGAAAGATGGTCTTCATTAGTGAACCTCGGAAAATAAGATTCAAAAGATAGAAATGCATCCATCTACGATTAAACACTAGCATGTATTTACTGAAAGATGGTCTTCATTAGTGAACCTCTGAAAATAAGATTCAAAAGATAGAAATGCATCCATCTATGATTAAACACTAGCATGTATTTAATTACATTACTCTATATATACATATGTTTTGTAGATAATCTCTATCCAACTGAAGCAATTTTACTAAGGGTTGTTGATAAAATAAGATATACATTACTGTTTCATATAAAATATTAATTGTTTAATTTTTAATAATCATAAAGATAGACAAGCATTCTGAGAGTATTGCATGGCAATACATAGTCCCCTACCGGTTAAAAATTCATTATACTGGAACAAAATGCTAACTTGTTCTATAACTTGTCATGGTGTAAACAAATAGAAGATATCAAGTCAATATCTTCAAGCATGACTAAAAACAGTGTGGAAAACTGAATATATAAGAGAATTTTTCAAGTCCAAGGACCATAACTCTGCACAAAATTATCAGACTGAAACAAAAATTTGAACTTGATCTGTAACTTGTCATGATAAAACTATATACCAATTGTCAATCAATATCTTCAAGCATGAAGAGAAAAGTATGGAAAACACTCTAACATTAGATATTATGTAATACAATGTATATCTATTTTGAATTACAATCAAATATAATTAATAGTTCCAAATATTTTTCTTTCATTTGTCACAAACTAATATAGATTTGTAACTTATCTATAAAATGTCAACAACTTTTATCTACACAATGTAATGTAATGAAATATATACTTTAATAAAAATAGATTATTATCTAATTCAAGGATTTCACTTAATAAAAAAAAAAAATATATATATATACAGTAGCATTCAGAAAATTAGTTTATACAAAATAACATATAAACCTGCAACAAAATTCCTCAATTTACCAAAGAATGTCTTTTAAAAAATGAGTTATCTCCTTTTGTACAGATATATGGTTTAACATAGTACTCTAACATTAGTTATGGATTATTTTTATGGATAATAACTCTGGATTAAATCATCAGACCGGAACAAAATTCGAACTTGATCTATAACTTGTCATTATAAAACTATATACCAAATATCAAATCAATATCATCAAGAACGAAGAAAAAAAGTGTGGAAAGCTGAGTTGCGGACTGACGGATGGACAGACGGATGGACAGACGGACAGAGTGCAAACCTAAAGTCCCCTTCGACTTCGTCGGTAGGGGACAAATAAAATAGGTGGTATAATCTAAACACTTTAGTGCAGAAAATGGCAATTGTGATGCCACTATGATTTCACAAAAATGTAAAAATTGATGTTTGACCTAAGACGGCCATTTTACTCATACTTATTGTCAAAATTGAATATGAGCCAAGGTCTTACCTAAATATCAATTTACCAACATTGAAATATGTTTGACAAAATATTTGATAGATTTACTTTTTGGATTTTTGAATTCTTATTTGTATAGAAAAGTAGAAAAGGCACACTGAGGTTTAATTAAACTAGATATAAAACAAATTACTATACCTGACCACATCCATGTTCAATACAAACAAATGGTTTGTCATCATCCATTTCTCCCTCTTTGGGAAAAACCTATAAAAAATGAAACACACATGTATCAGTTACATATATATACTGATGATTTAGAGCTTGACATATTGTTTAAACACCTGTCTATTGTTGAAGACGGTATGTTCTCTCTAGATGTCTTTTGGTTGCAAAAAATTAAAATATGTAAGGGTTTCAACCAATACACAAAGAAAAACTTCTGTTTCATACTGATATCCAGATATTACTTAAAATTCTTAGTTCTACAAAAGAATTAAGCAAAAATATTAAAATGAATGAAATAATGTACTGTAAATTCAGAAATTATTAGAGGTTTTTATTATAGCGAATAATGCGACTCCTTGAGAATCGCAATAATAAGAACTCGCATTCTGATATCTTGTACATATAGCTTTGTGTAGCATTTCAAAATCGCAATAATTAAATTCGCATTTTGTTCAATCTTCAAAATCGAATAATAAATGAAAATAATTTACAGTATGCAAAGTAGTGGTTAATTTCTTGCGATTTTATGCATAAGTGGAGGTTTCAAGCCCAATAATCAGACTATGAGGGCATATACTCTGCTGGACAGTTAGGAAAAAAAATTCAATTGTAGCATTTCAGGGTGCCCATATTATGAAATATCTCAACAATGCTAGTTAAGGGAGGGGGATAGGGGATTTAGATGTGTTGAACAGCTGAAAAACATTGTTGAATACCTTTGATTGAATGCAAACTACTTTATTCGTGTAATAAAGCAAATTACACACATAAAATTCCAATATTAATTGTTCAGCACTCAAAAGTCTGTGAATGGTGCATGCTACATTGGGAAAGTCAAACAGTCAATGTCACTGCTGGAAAAGAACCATTCTAAGATCATGCACGCTTTGGTAGTATAATACATTAAAAAAATAAACAGCTGCGCCATGAGTGCATGATACGCCCGTCGTCTTGTATGTGAATTTTTATGCAATAAGCATAAATAGTTTCTGACATACGGCGTGACATGCGAAAACCCCTTTTTTTTTTTTACAAAAAACTCAATATCTCTAAAACAAAATTTTGAATCAAAACCAAAAAGTATACAGATCTTTAGATTAATACAACTAAGAAGTGTGTAAAATTTTAAGCAATAATCATAAATCGTTTTTGAGATACGGCGTGACATGTGAAAACCCCTTTAAAAAAAAAATCAATATCTCAAAATAAAATTTTGAATCAAAACCAAAAGTATACAGATCTTTAGATTAATATAACTAAGAAGTGTGTAAAATTTTAAGCAATAATCATAAATCGTTTTTGAGATACAACGCGACATGTGAAAAACCCTCCCCCTTTTTTAACAAAATACTCAATAACTCAAAAATAAAATTTTGAATCATCACCAAAAAGTATACAGATCTTAAGATTAATATAACTAAGAAGTGTGTAAAGTTTTAAGCAATAATCATAAACTGTTTTTGAGATACGGTGCGACATGTGAAAACCCCTCCCACTTTTTAACAAAATACTCAATATCTCTAAAATAAAATTTTGAATCATCACCAAAAGTATACAGATCTTAATATTAATATAACTAAGAAGTGTGTAAAGTTTTAAGCAATAATCATAAATTGTTTTTGAGATACGGCATGACATGTGAAAAAAATACACACCTGTTTTAGTTACTAAGTCCCGTAACTCAAAAGTTTTAATCTTATTTTCACCAAAAGTATACAGATCGTTTCACCATCATAAGAAACAACTATGTTAAGTTTCATGAAATTTGGATAAGTCATTCTCAAGTTACGGTGCGACATGTTTACCGGACAGACAGACAGACGGATGGACACTGGACATTTGTATACCATAATACGTCCCGTCAATTTTTGACGGGCATATAAAAACTACTTTTTCTGAGTTTTTTTTTACAATTTATAGAATTTGAGTCTACCATGTACTGACATTTGTAATTAAATGTATGCATTCTGTCATGATGGTTATGTTGAACTTTTCAATTCATGCATCACATCACAATTATTTTTTGTTGTATAAATGAGGTTTATCCTGCAATCACATCTATTGCACAAATAACAGGTACACAAATAAATTTTTGCTTTATTTGTACTTGTACAAATAAAGTCTCCTGTTACCCATCTTTCAAGTTGAGCAAGAGGTAATGTGGATATTTCTTTTTGCATACAGTTCATTTTGGGGTCCTCTTAGCAGTCCGCGTTTAAACTATGTCGATTTCTTTGAAAAATTAAAGACAATGATTTAGATTTTAACAACTAAAGTTTCAAGTGTTGGGTGTAAATTATAGGATAAAAACAATATATATACACTGTCGGAGAATATAAAATTTATTTGTACTGCGCTGCGAAACAGGAGAAAAGCTCGGCAAGCCTCCCTTTCGTCCTGTTTCTAAAGCTCAAACAAATAAATTTTATATTTTCCGACAATGTACATATATTGTATATTATCAACTATCGTAAATGATTTTATATATTCATTTTCAAACCATATTAAAATATTTGTTTTCAAACAGAAAGCACTGCAATGCTTTTCAAGTCCAAGAGTATAAATATTAATGTTTAATAAAATGCTCCGCAGGGCGCAGCTTGATACGACTGCAGAGGTCGAACCCTGAACAGTTGGGGCAAGTATGGACACAACATTCAAGCTTGATACAGCTCTGATTTTGGATTGTGATCAAATATTTGACACAGCATAGGTTTCTGACACAGAATGAATGAACTTAAAATTTTAAAATTGGACATTTACCTATTATGGTCCAATATCCAAAATCTAAATACATGGTGAGATTCAGCAAATCAAAGAACCCCAAGAATTCAATTTTTGTGAAAATCAAACTAAGTTTAATTTTGGACCCTTTGGACCTTAATGTAGACCAATTTGAAAACAGGACAATACTGTGCAATTGAATATTTCTTGCTATTGCGCAATACTGTGCAATTAAAAATTCTTGCTATTGCGCAGTACTGTGCAATTGGATATTTTTCTAGCTATTGCGCAATACTGTGCAATTGAAGATTTCTTGCTATTGCGCAATACTGTGCAATTGAAGATTTCTTGCTATTGAGCAATACTGTGCAATTGAAGATTTCTTGCTATTGCGCAATACTTAATACAATAATTTTCACATCCTGTCTGGTGTGTATCTCCTGCCATATCATTATAATTTGCTTTTAAATATAAATAAGAAACTACCAACTTAAAATGGAAAATTTTAAAGAAAAAACTAGAGGCTCCAAGGACCCTGTGTCGCTCACCTGATATTTTTATTTACAATTGATGCATGATAAATGCAACTGTTGTACTGTCATTTAGTTTCAGAGATATAAGACTAAAAGTGCGTTTATTTCAGCCATGTGTGCCATGTTGGCAGGCAGGGTCATCATACACAGTGGTCCCTGGATATCCTAGTGGTGATTTAAACCAAGTTTGGTTTAATTTGACAGTAGTTTCAGGGAGAATTTTGTAAAATTTATCTAACGAAATGAAGTGATGAGAAAGTTTGTTGTGAAGTTTTGTTGTTGCAACAGTCCCCCAAAAAAAAAACAAAAGGTAATAAAAATTATCATTTAAGGGCAATCTTTCCTATTAATGATTTCTGCAAAATTCAGTTGATTGTGCAAGGGTTGTATAGCCAGCTGAGGTCGTTAAAACTCTCATTTGTTGTTGCAAAATTCAAGTGGTTTTGAATTGCTTTGTTGATCTTTTTGTATTCAACTTTTAAACATATAAGTACAACAAATATGATGACTGATACTCATGACACTGAAAATATGGTCTTCATTCTTGTGAAGAAAATGGTAAGGTTTGAAATATTTCTTAAATATTAATTCAATACCAATACTTTAATTTGTATTGGATTTATCCCAGGAAATGAGAACAAGGGACACAATTAAATTCAGTTTTTTCCTAAATTTCTGATAAAATATAAAATGAAGAACTATATTTTTTAATGAGAATTTTTTTTTAATAGTTAATTGATAATTTGAATAATATTAATTAAGTTTTAGATCTTGCATGGTTGATTAATTTTCTCTCAAAATTTCTGATATTCTATTAAAGTTTTAAATATAATATGAGGCAGGCATTCCCTGTGAAAGGGATGAAGTCTGTATAAATTAGTGTAGGAATTCAAGCATCATTTGCACTTGAATCTGTAGAAAATGAAGCCAAAGTACTGAAACATATCTGACATTCGACCTATTGTTCGGGATTATAGTTGTGACATCATTTTCAATGTAAAGAAAGAAACACCATCATCAGGTATTAATGTGGTTTTTTTTCATGTTATAGAATTATCAATTATTTTCATTCCCAGTACATTAGTAGATTGTTTTCTATATTGATTTTCTACTGCACTTTCAGAAAAAAGATTACAAAAGGAAAACATTTTGTAAAACTTACCAAAATTTACCAAATTAATGAAAATTGTTAAAATTGACTATAAAGGGCAATAACTCCTTAAGGGATCAACTGACCATTTTGGTCATGTTGACTTATTTGAAGATCTTACTTTGCTGAACATTATTGCTGTTTACAGTTTATCTCTATCTGTAATAATTTTCAAGATAATAACCAAAACGGCAAAATTTCCTTAAAATTACCAATTCAGGGCAGCAACCCAACAACCAGTTGTCCAATTCATCTGAAAATTTGAGGGCAGATAGATATTTACTTGATAAACAAGTTAATCCCTGTAAGATTTGCTTTAAATGCTTTGGTGTCAGAGTTACAAGCCAAAATCTACATTTTACCCCATGTTCTATTTTTAGCCATGGCAGCCATCTTGGTTGGTTGGCTGGGTCACACACACATTTTAAAACTAAATACCCTAATAATGATTGTGGTTAAGTTTGGTTGAATTTGGTCCAGTAGTTTCAGAGGAGAAGATTTTGTAAAGATTACAAAATTTACAAATAAAATGCTCCATGGGCACAGCTTGATACGACCGCAGAGGTCGAACCCTGAATAGTTGGGGCAAGTATGGACACAACATTCAAGCTTGATACAGAACTGAATTTGGATTGTGATTAAATATTTGACACAGCATAGGTTTCTGACACAGAATGAATGTGGTCTAAGAACTTAAAATTTTAAATTGGACATTCACCTATTATGGTCCAATATCCAAAATCTAAATACATGGTTAGATTCAGCATATCAAAGAACCCCAAGAGTTCAATTTTGATGAAATCAAACAAAGTTTAATTCTGGACCCTTTTGACCTCAATGTGGACAAAGTTGATAACGGGCCCATAAATCAAAAATCTAAATACATGATTAGATTCAGCATATCAAAGAACCCCATATATTCAATTTTGTTGAAATCAAACAAAGTTTAATTTTGGACCCGATTTGGACCAACTTGAAAACTGGGCCCATAATCAAAATCTAAATACATGTTTAGATTCAGCATATCAAAGAACCCTATGAATTCAATTTTGTTAAAATCAAACTAAGTTTAATTTTGGACCCTTTGGACCTTAATGTAGACCAATTTGAAAATGGGACCAAAATTAAGAATCTAAATACACGGTTAGATTCGGCATATCAAAGAACCCCAATAATTCAATTTTGATGAAATCAAACAAAGTTTAATTTTGGACCCTTTTGACCTCAATGTGGAACAAATTGATAACGGGCCCAAAATCAAAATCTAAATACATGGTTAGATTCAGCATATCAAAGAACCCCATATATTCAATTTTGTTGAAATCAAACAAACTTTAATTTTGGACCCGATTTGGACCAACTTGAAAACTGGGCCCATAATCAAAATCTAAATACATGTTTAGATTCAGCATATCAAAGAACCCTAAGAATTCAATTTTGTTAAAATCAAACTAAGTTTAATTTTGGACCCTTTGGACCTTAATGTAGACCAATTTGAAAACAAACCAAAAATAAGAATCTAAATACACGGTTAGATTCGGCATATCAAAGAACCCCAATAATTCAATTTTGATGAAATCAAACAAAGTTTAATTTTGGACCCTTTGGACCTCAATGTGGACCAATTTAAAACGGGCCCAAAATCCAAAAACTTAATACACGATAAGATTCAGCATATTAAAGAACCCCAAGAGTTCAAGAATAAAACCCCATTGAAATTGGTCAAGAAATAAGCAATTTATACAAAGTATCTTCTTTGCACAATACTGTGCAATTGAATATTTCTTGCAATTCGCAATACTGTGCAATTGAATATTTCTTGCTATTGCGCAATACTGTACAATTGACAATTTCTTGCTATTGCGCAATATTGTGCTATTGGATATTTCTTGCTATTGCACAAAACTGTGCAATTGAAGATTTCTTGCTATTAGCAATACTGTGCAATTGAAAATTTCTTGCTATTGCACAATACTTATTATATAATAATTTACACATCCTGTTTGGTGTGTATCTCCTGCCATATCATTATTATTTGCTTTTAAATATAAATCAGAAATAACCAACTTAAAATGGAAAATTTTAAAGAAAAAAAAAGGAAAAAAAAAAAAAAAAAATCCCCCATTTTTGAACCCCTTATGATTCATAACCCCAAACTCAATCCCAGCCTTCCTTTGTGGTATGGTACCTTGCAGTACAATTTCAGAGATCCATACACTTGAACACAAGTTATTGTCTGGAAACTAGAAAATGCTTGTTTTTGGCCCTTTTGCCCCTAATTCCTAAACGTTTAAGGCAATTACCCCAAACTCAATTCCAGCTTTCCTTGTGATATGGAACCTTGTAGTACAATTTCATAAAGATCCATACACTTACACACAAGTTCTTGTCATGAAACTAGAAAATGCTTGTTTTTGCCCCTTTTGGCCCCTAATTCCTAAAATTTTGAGGCAATTACCCCAAAATCAATCCCAGCATTCCCTTTGTTGTATGGAACCTTGCAGTACAAAGTCAGAGAGATCCATACACTTGAACACAAGTTATTGTCTGGAAACTAGAAAATCCTTATTTTGGCCCCTTAACTGTTGGTACCATAACCCCAAAATTCCCAACCTTCCTTTTGTGAAAACATTTTGGGCAAATTACCCCAAAATCAATTCCAGCTTTCCGACCACAAAATTGTGATATGGAATCTTGTAGTACAATTTCAGAAAGATCCATACGCAATTTCACACACTTTCACACAAGTTATTGTCATGAAACTAGAAAATGCTTGTTTTGCCCCTTTTTGGCCCCAATTCCTAAAATTTGGAAGTAATTACCCCAAAATCAATCCCAGCATTCCCTTTGTGATATGGAACCTTGTAGTACAATGTCAGAGAGATCCATACACTAACACACAAGTTATGTCTGGAAGTTACAAAGATGCTTATTTTGGCCCCTAATTCCTTAACAGTTGGTACCATAACCCCAAAATCAATCCCAACCTTCCTTTTCAGGTATTGAACCTTATGGTAAAATTTCATAGAGATCCATTCACTTAAACTAAAGTTAGAATGCGAAACCAATGTGTCTTCGGACGACGACAACGACGCCAACGTCATACCAATATACGACTGCAAAATTTTTTTGCGGTCGTATAAAAAATAATCAAATAAGAAATTAAACTACATTAACTTTACATAGATATAGGAAAATGTGGTATGAGTCAGTGCCAATGAGACAACTCTCCATCCAAGTAACAATTTATAAAACTAAACCATTATAGGTCAAGGTACGGCCTTCAACACGGAGCATTGGCTCACACCGAACAGCAAGCTATAAAGGGCCTCAAAAATTACTAGTGTAAAACCATTCAAATAGGAAAACCAACGATCTAATCTATATAAAAACGAGAAACGAGAAACATGTATGAACTACATAAACAGATGACAACTACTGTACATCAGATTCCTGACTTAGGACAGGTGCAAACAAATGCAGCAAGAACATTATTTAAGGAGAAATGAAATAATTTTGATGTTCATAGAACGAAGAAGTGAAAATTTGTAGTAATTCCAAATAATCAAATCTGGTATATAGACAAGATCCATGTTAACATTAAACAAGCATTCTGAGAGTATTGCATGGCAATACATAGTCCCCTACTGGGCAAAAATTCATTTTACTGGAACAAAATGCTAACTTGTTCTATAACCTGTCATGGTGTAAACAAAAAGTAAATATCGTGTCAATATCTTCAAGCATGACTAAAAACAGTGTGGAAAACTGATTATACATCGTATGAGTGAAAACATTAGATATGATTAATAGTTCTATAAAATTAGATATGATGTATTACAGTGTATATCTTTTTCAAATCATCATCAAATATAATTAATAGTTCCAAATATTTTTCTTTCATTTGTCACAAACTAATATAGATTTGTAACTTATCTATAAAATGTCAACAACTTTTATCTACACAATGTAATGTATTTAAATATATACATTAATAAAAATAGATTATTATCTAATTAAAGGATTTCTCTTCATAATTTTTTTTGATATATATAGCATTCAGAAAATTAGTTTATACTAAATAACAAACAAACCTGTCAAAAAATTCTTCAAATAATTTAACAAAGAATGTCTTTTAAAAAATGAGTTATCTCCCTTTGTACAGAAATATGGTTTAACAAAGTACTCTAACATTAGATATGGTCCAGAGGTATGGGTCCAACTCTGGACTAAATCATCAGACCGAACAAAATTCGAACTTGATCTATAACTTGTCATGATAAAACTATATACCAAATATCAAATCAATATCTTCAAGAACGAAGAAAAAAAGTGTGGAAAGCTGATTTGCCAGACTGACGGATGGACAGACGGACAGACGGAGTGCAAACCTAAAGTCCCCTTCGACTTCGTCGGTAGGGGACTAATAACAGAAGTTTAAACATGCTGTCCATCTATTCTTACCTTGAAAACAAGAAGAGAGACAACCGAAAATAAAATGCTTCGCTGAGCGCAGCCTGATACGACCGCAGAGGTCGAACCCTGAACAGTTGGGGCAAGTTTGGACACAATATTCAAGCTTGATACTGTCTGAATTTGGATTGTGATTAAATTTTTAACATAATATAGGTTTCTGACACAAAATAAATGTGGTCAAGGATCTTAAAAATTTGAAATGGGACATTTAATTTACCTAGAATGGTCTGATATCCAAAATCTAACAACATGGTTAGATTCAGCATATAAAAAAACACCAATAATTTATATTTTAGTTGAAATCAAACAAAGTTTAATTTTGGACCCTTCAAACGGTTAACCTTAATATGAACTTATTTGAAAACAGGGCCCAAAATAAAAATCTAAATGCACAATAAGCACACTTGTAACAAATACTTTAAAACAATATTTATATCAACACCTTTATATATATTGAGGCAAAATATACCAATTAAAATAAACTCATAAAGAACCAGTGTATTAAAAAATTAACTTACCTTATCTTTCCCTCAAGAACTGCATGGTCATAATCTCAATTCAAATTTCCAATGGACTTAGCAACCATAAAAGCCCATTTAAATACATCATAAACGTATTAAAATAGAAAAAGACATCATAGTCATGGCTGGCAAATTTCCAATATACATAATTTAAAAGCAGTTTAGGTGAGATAAACAAAAAAGCTTCATCAGCAACATTTTATATTGGCAAATTTCAATGAAGTTCATTAAACTCAAGTTATTGGCAAATTTCAATGGAATTTATTAATAATAAAGTTTTTGGCAATTTAATATACATAATTTAAAAGCAGTTTAGGTGAGATATTCAAATGAGTTTCAATTATCAACCTTACACTGCCTTTTAAATTATGTTTTGTACTTAAGTAATTGTCCATTAACCTGGAAACCCTTTTCCCCCCTTTTTTGCACCTTATTCCTTAACAGTTTGAGCCATAACTCCCAAAGGCAATTCTTACCATCCCTTTGTGGTATTCCAATATCAAAATCTAAATACATGGTTAGATTCAGCATATCAAAGAACCCCAAGAATTCAATTTTGATGAAATCAAATAAAGTTCAATTTTGGACCCTTTAAACCTCAATGTGGACCAATTTGATAACTGGCCCAAATATCAAAAATCTAAATACATGGTTAGATTCAGCATATCAAGAACCCCATATATTCAATTTTGTTGAAATCAAACAAAGTTTAATTTTGGACCCTGATTTGGACCAACTTGAAAACTGGGCCCATAATCAAAAACTAAGTACATGTTTAGATTCAGCATATCAAAGAACCCCAAGAATTCAATTTTGTTAAAATCAAACTAAGTTTAATTTTGGACCCTTTGGACCTTAATGTAGACCAATTTGAAAAGGGACCAAAATTAAGAATCTAAATACACGGTTAGATTCGCATATCAAAGAACCCCAATAGTTCAATTTTGATGAAATCAAACAAAGTTTAATTTTGGGCCCTTTGGCCCCTAATTCCTAAACTGTTGGGATCAAAACCCCAAAATCAATCCCAACCTTCCTTTTGTGGTCATAAACCTTGTGTTTAAATTTCATAGATTTCTATTTACTTATACTAAAGTTATTGTGCAAAACCAAGAAAAATGCTTATTTGGGCCCTTGTTTAGCCCCTAATTCCTAAACTGTTGGGACCAAAACTCCCAAAATCAATCCCAACCTTCCTTTAATGGTCATAAACCTTGTGTTAAAATTTCATAGATTTTTATTTACTTATACTAGAGTTACTGTGCGAAAACCAAGAAAAATGCTTATTGGGCCCTTTTTTGGCCCCTAATTCTTAAACTGTTGGGACCAAAACTCCCAAAATCAATCCCAACCTTCCTTTTGTGGTCATAAACCTTGTGTTTAAATTTCATAGATTTCTATCAACTTATACTAAAGTTATAGTGCGAAAACCAAATGTCTTCGGACGACAACGACGACGCCGCCAACGTCATACCAATATACGACCGCAAAAATTTTGCGGTCGTATAAAAACTAATCGTAATGTCATTGAAGACAAAAGAAAAGAGTGCCTGTGGTTTCACTTGCAAAAACATCGACAGGATACATCCATGTTAAATTACCTCTAGCCAAGGTAAGATAACAATTGCACCAAGATTCAGACACACTTTGTCAAAAATAAAGGATTTCAGAGTAACTTGTGCTGATTTTGGTTCGGAAAACAAGTTTTGTGTTCCTGCTAAAGAAGTTAGAATATATTAAAAAATTACCTATAATACTCATACATTGTATGGTCTGGCCGTTAATAACAAAATGATTATATGAGTATACCAATATGGTAATGACCATACACTTATGGTCCAAATACTCATATGGGTCTGGAACATAAACAAGAATGTGTCCCCAGTACACAGATGCCCCATCCGCACTATCATTTTCTATGTTCAGTGGACCGTGAAAATGGGGGAAAATCTCTAATTTGGCATTAAAATTAGAAAGATCATATCATAGGGAACATGTATTCTAAGTTTCAAGTTGATTGGACTTCAACTTCATCAAAAACTACCTCGACAAAAAACTTTAACCTGAAGCGGGACGAACGGACGGACGAACAGACAAACGAACGAACGGACACACAGACCAGAAAACATAATGCCCATAAATGGGGCATAATAAATGGGGCATAAAAATGGCTTTTGTCCTTAGACTAATTATTTAAAGTTTCTATGAAATAATATAACACTAAACAGACCTGCAACAATCAAGAGTCCGGAATTTTTTTAATGCGTTTCAGTAATGTTGTTGAAAGTTCCTTATTTCAAACTGTCAAATTCATAAAAAAAACGTCAAGACATAAATGAACCTGCATCTTCAGTTTGCTGCACGAACTGCATAATTTTTTTATCTGTATTTGTAAAAATGTTCATCATATGTTGAATGCAACAGTTTAATACTGCAATGAAAGTTATCAAAATAACTTAATAATTCAAAATTCCTTTGGAATAAATCATGCAACTTTCAATTTTGAGAAGACTGTAAAACAGAAGGTTTAAAGTTGATTATGAATTCGGTTTTACGATATAGGCTTTTCTTCTGACAATCAAATGACAGTTAATCAACATTTTTGAATATCAAACTTGCACAAGTACTTGTTATAGAGAGGGTGACACTTACTTTGTAAAGATAGTGTGGCATCTCATGGTTTTTTTTTTTGGCTGGCTTGTTTGTCAGATCAATGCAATTTTGATGCACAATCAATCCATTTTTTTTTATTTCAATATGTTTAATGACGTTCAATTGAAGATAGTTCAATGGTTGAAGTACAAAATGTATCACCAAATAAAGGAATACTCTGAATTAATCATTTTTCTCTTTTATATCCTCAGATTTGTAAATTAAGGATACAGCTTACATTCTATAAATAAAGAAATATTGATCGCAAAATAGGTTCAAGTTCAAAAGCTTTATTTATAGACAAGATCATTATACAGAAAACATAAGCTCTATTGAGCTTTTATATCGTCTTATTACAAACAAAACATCTAAAAAAGTGCATGTTTAAAACAAAGTAAGCATGCTACACACAAAAGCTACAAAAAGCAAATCACTACATTGAAGCATACATATACAGTATACATGACATGAAGAAGTTAAGTATGTAATACTATGCAAATATTAAAAGTACAGATTCAATATTAAAAACATATAAAGCACTTTAAAACACATAAGCAATTACAGCACATTAAGCAGAAAAAAAGCACTAAAAATTAAAGCAGCTAGATATACATAAAGATGGTAACACCTACTTCTTACCAGTAACTGTATATGTATTTGTTCTTAATATATATGTTATTTTTTATGTATTGGGTCGATTAAAATACATATCATTTAACTCTTTTGTATATGGTCTCTTTTATATGAAGCCCAGTCAATGCCCGTAATTATTCACTTGACTGGCCTAAACCTGTTTTCGGATTGTGACAAACCTGTAAAAAGAAGTTCATAATCTTGACAATCATGTTTTCGACCTTTAACCATAGTGCACATACAAAGACAAATTATATATTACACTCGGCTCTCTTTCATTTTCGTTTTGATAAACAACCGACAGCAACAGCGGGCACCTGTTCCGTTTAAATGAAGTGTTTAACAAATATCTATCAATTTATAACATAATAAATTATAAAAATTTACATCAATGTGTAACAGATTTCATTTCGTGTAATATTTTCTCCGACTAAAACTTACAAACACTGAAATTTATCGGTTTCTTTCGTCAGGTTAATTTTTTTGATGACAGCTATGGCGGAATACACACAAAAGGTCAATATATCAGTGTTTACTTCCGGGTCATCTGAAATGGAATATTGATTTGTTTTTTTCTCGTCAATTCGACCTTCCCAAAAATTACTAGTAGAGTCATGATGTAAAGGCCCTTATCAACTGAATTGTCAATCCCGTTTTATTTTTTTGTTAATTTCTTGTCTGTCACTTTGGTTACCTGTGCTAATTAATGTTTAGATGTTAATGTTGATAATTTTCTATGTTTTCTATGTATTGTGTGCGATTTTGTCCCATGTACATTTACTCCATATCCTTTCATTTTCTAACTTTAATGTTTTAAATGTTATACTTTTTATGATATTGGCATCATTTAGAAAATATTGGTTTCTCATTTCTCTTGTTAAAAGCTGCACATGATTCTTAAAAGCTATTTGAAAAAAAAAAAAAAAAGCCTTCTTGGTACGGATCAATTAATGTTTAAAGGCAAAAATTCAGGTATAGAAAACCATATACCAGCAAAATATTCAACATTTACAGAAGTTTACACTTTGGTCAGATTATTAAGGGATAGTGGGAAAAAACAGCTAGATGTACATAAAGATGGTAAACTAACTTAATTAATATGTAACATTCATGTGTAGTTTAAGATTTGACAATTATTTGTCAATAATACGACTTTTTGAGAAAAATTAAATGTATTACTAGATTAAGAATATGCGCTCACAAATTGCAAATTGAATCAGGCAGATACCACTCTTTGACAAAACCGAATTTGTCTCAGGTGCACCTCAAGGTACAGTTTTTGTCAATCCCGTTATATTTCAACATAAAAATCCCGATTTCCCGTGGCTAAAAACGTGGCTTTCCCGTATCCCGATGTTTTTCTATCCCGAATTCCCGATCTTTAAACAAGGCAATCCCGATTTCCCGTTGCTAAAATCGGCCGATCCCGGCGTCCCGAAAATGGTCTCGCCCCCCTCAAGATGGAGTTCATTTTTTATTTAAATGTGACACCCATTAATTAAAAAGAGAGGAATTGATGAAAAGTATAATAAAATCATGTCCAAAATTCCAACATTTAAATTCTAACAACAGAATAAATTGGATAATGAATAATGAAGATCCAACTGTACTATCATTGCATTTAATAAATGATACTTATAATAAAAGGAAAACATAATCAGAAATAACTTATCCCCATTTTATTCTTTAATTTGAGTTTGGATACTCTGTTAAGCCTGCACTGAGCATAAGAAGAATATATATTCCGTGGCAACGTCCCATGATGATCATTGCTGGCTAGACTTAGACCGTGCTCTATTATTTTAAAGGCAGTGGCTTTTTATATGCTACTTTACCGGCTCCGGCAAAACAGCCTCCTTAGTGCTATTTTGCCGGCTCTGGTTTATTCACTTTTGGTGAACTACACTCATGAAATTACATGTACATTACACTGTCAGGATCAGTGGTTGTCGTTGTTGCTGTATATCATGTTTGTTTTCGTTTATTGTTTTGTACACAAATGAGGCCGTTAGTTTTCTCGTTTGAATTATTTTACGTTTGTCATTTCGGAGCCTTTTATAGTTTACTATGCGGTTTGGGTTTTACTCATCATTTAAAGCCCTATGATGACCTATAGTAGTTAGCATCTACGTCATTTGGTCTCTGGTGGAGAGTTGTCTCATTGGCAATCATACCACACCTTCTTATTTTTAAAGTTACTTCTAATTTCAAAACTTATGGGATATCTTTAATTAAAATATCAATTTTGATATGCATGCTTTGCTTATGTATACAATTTTTAAAGAAGACACACTTTTAAAATTTTTATTAAAGATTATGTTTCTATATGTCTACTGCCTATTTTAAAAAGGAGTTTGACTCATCAGTGCATGAAGTACAAGTAGGAATTTCCCTTTATGCATCGATTCTATGTGCTAACTGCAGTCCATTATTCAGTTATTTGCAGTATACCTCATAGTTAGGGACGACATCAAAAGTTCAATGTAGGATAAAAAACTTAATTCACATAGTTTTTCACTGCCCCCTCTTAACTTAATTTGAGAAAATTGATTGACCAATATGGATAAATGTAAAATCGATTTTGGATAAACAAAACTTGCAGCAATTTTAACCCCAAAAAAAAACTATTTGATTTAAGTTTTTATCCTACATTGATCTTTTGATGTCGTCCCTTAAATGTGTGGGTGTTTTCTCTGTGCGAGTTTTTTTCTATAAATTTCTCCATAAGGCACAATTAAGCTACTTAAGCCTTTTGATTGTTTAATAGTCAAAACACACTTACCTGGTGCACTTGAGTCAATGTCAACATAATATTAATTGAATGATATGTTGTTGTTATTTTGGTGCGTGTGTTTCTTTTCTTTTTTTTTTATTACATGTCTATATATTGTCTAGATTGCATTGCATATGTTATTGTTTATAATGATATTGTTTATGTGCTATATGCCTCCTGAGACCCTTATTTTGGTGAACAAAAATATTCTATATTCTATACTACACTCCTGTTCTATAGTGTATATTCTTAACAAAAAACATTTTAAAAAATCTTCTGAAGATACCTCAATTTTTGAAATGCCAAGTTATATTACCCTTCACAATACGTTTGTCTAAAACCGGTCATTTACAAGTAGTTCCTTTTTCTAAAAAAGATTTCCGACGGTCTTGATTTTTGGCATGGTACTTAACGCTTTGCATCTACAATACTGAGGAACACATTTTTCAGTTTTCAGGAAAACGAGTAGCTCATAAGGAAAACAAAGATAATATTGTAAAGGTTGTTCTCTCAGTTGGATACTTCCTCTTAACGACATATGTCTTTTGATTGAGTTAAGCCATTGCAATTGATATTTTATAGTGTGTCTTTCTATGTCGTGATGTTACACTATTGTTTCAGGTTAGGGTGAAGGTTGGCGCCTATTAAAACGTTTAAACCCGCTGCATTTGTTTGCACCTGTCCTAAGTCAGGAACCTGATGTTTAGTGGTTGTCGTTTGTTGATGTGGTTCATAAGTGTTTCTCGTTTTTTTATATAGATTAGACAGTTGGTTTTCCTGTTTGAATGGTTTTACACTAGTCATTTTTGGGGCCCTTTATAGCTTGCTGTTCGGTGTGAGCCATGGCTCCGTGTTGAAGGCCGTACTTTGACCTATAATGGTTTACTTTTACAAATTGTGACTTGGATGGAGAGTTGTCTCATTGGCACTCATACCACATCTTCTTATATCTATAATTTGCTATGCGGTATGGGTTTTGCTCATTGTTGACAGCCGTACGTTGACCTATATTTGTTATAACTTCTACGTCATTTGGTCTCTGGTGGAGAGATGTCTCATTAGTCATATCACATCTTCTTATTTTTATACAATCTTTCTTCGCATTTATTTGCATATGCACTTTAAAAAATTCAAAATTCTTCCGATGATGTATTATTCTGGAAATATGCGATATCACAATGTTCGGTAGTTATATATATATAAATATTATAAATTTTAGGGTTTTAATTTATTTTAGTAAATATTCCTAAATATATCAACTTTTTTCACTTATCTAATGCGTTCTTTCTCTTATCCATACGATTTTACACTGAAAACACTAAAATATATAGAAAAAGGTGGGTCCATTCCCTATTAGCATATGGGTAGTTAAGTTTAAATAAATTTCATTTGCAAACAATATAATTGCCGGTTCTTCGATGCGAATGCGATCCAATTGTGTATTAAATTTCAGTAAATAAGGAAATGGATATTTAAATATTATAAACATCGCCCTTCTCAGCAAGAAACTGCATTGGTCAGTCTGCATTAAATAACTTGAACATGCAACTTCTCTTAAACAGATGGATATGTAATGGTTCTTGTAGGTCCACTGAGAATATAGCGTAACGTCGATAGCGCCAGCTAGGGTTAGTACAAAAAAGGAGAGAGTATCTCCGAGCATCGATTAAGCTTGTGACTTTCTAATTTGCTAACAGATAGCCTCTTCCAATTCTATAGACTCGGGTCAATTTACAGATTGGCATGTTGTAAAGACACTTGTTTATTGTTGAAGACTTATGTTGCCCTCTAGTTGTCTTTTGTTTATCTTGTCACTTGGCTGCTGTCCTACTGATGTATAATCCACATATCCTTTTATTCATCCTACTGGGTTGAATAAATGACTTAGGCAGCAACCATTTGATTTTCTGGGGGCTATGGATTTTTTCTGGACAAACTTTTTTTCGCCTGTGGCGAAAAACAATCTATTTTTTTGGCGACAAGTCGGAAACAATTTTTTCTTTCAATTTTAGCATTACATATAGTGCCCCCAGAAAATCAAATGGTTGCTGCCTTACAGTCGAACATGTTGAAATAATCAACTTTGATTTTTTTCATAACTGTTTTGATTCGGGACCACTGATGATTCCTGTGTAGATGAAACTCGCGTCCGCTGTACCCAATTATAAATCTGGTATCTTATATCCTGCAACATGCCACATATGAATCTCGAAAAGATTTGTTCAAATGAAATAAAAGCACTAACATAAGTTCGTGCGTCCGAAGCGCCATTTATTTTTGGATTTACCTTCATCAGAAACACTCAAACCCAAAACAATTGAAAGCCAAAGATATATATGTAGTGTTGTTCCGATGATCGGAATAAGTCGGAAATCAGTTGGTTGGGCTTAGCGATGTCGATAATCGATTGGAATTTTGTTCAATCGATTGTCGTTATAGTTTCGGACTTTAGCATATGAACTTCCGGTCCGGTTCCAGTTTGCATTCAGTCAAACAAATTGTAAAAAAATTTTCAGTAGATGACAATACCAATGTCAAACATCCTATAATCAAAGACATCAGCAATTTCTTTCTGTACCATCGTGGTAAAAGCATTGACTTTGCAGATTGGTAATATGTTATTTAAAATAAATAACTTTTATGAAATACTTTCTTTCACTTCCGGTATTTGTTACTCAAGCGAACTTCAAATCATTCTGATTTTCGATAAAATAAATTTGTTGCTACATTAGAACGTGGTGCAAATTGCCTTTTATTAATGTTTCATTCATTTGTTGCGTTAAAACGTCATATTCCTTTTCAAATTGCTTGTCAAACATCGTTATTTTTGTAAATTTTCCCGGTTTGTCCGCCATTGAAACATATACGAATCACGGATCAAATACAGACCAACTATGAAAGAATTCCGTTTTCTTACAATTATAAGTACAGACGCACGAATGACACAGCTGACATAAGAATAAAGATCACAAAAGTGAAAATACGCAGTCCACATGAATTAACAGACATTGGTTGGATCCCTTAGTTAAATGTTTATATTTCAATGCAAATGCATTGTTTTATTTATTGATTAATTTTAAATTGCTTAAAGTTAAATACTTTACATATATATATCTTTTTTAATGAGAAGCATTCAAATTTTGATGAAGCTATGTATTTGAAATTATAATGTGAGTGATACCATTGAAATTTAGAAATTTTAGTGTCATTGTTGGTAATAAAAGTTGTAACCATCAGACAAAATATGTTTAATCTGAAGCTATATTCTAATTGATTCACTGTTTTAATTGCTTGATAAAATATGAAAAGGAAGCTAAAGATCAAACATGAACATTTAAGACTCTGCAATGATATGGAATATACGCATTAGACTTGTACAATGTGGCTGAATGCATGATTTCATATACAAAAGAGCAAGGTATAATGATGCGATTATAACCGATAGTCGGTTGGTTGCTGTCAACCGATAGTAATAGATAATCGGTTGGTAATTTCAACCGATTATCCAACACTATATATATGTATATATAGCACTAAATACGTGAAGAGCTATTTGATGAAAGGGGACATAAAAATATACAAGTTCTCAATGCAATGATCCTTTAATATGCAGAGAGCTTATAAACCAGTCTAAGAATATACCTAACATGCAATCAAAACAGACAAACACCAACAGTCTACTAAACACTATCAAAAAAGGTTGAGCAACAAGAACCCCACTAAAACTGTTGGTGAAATCATGTGCTCTGGATGGGTAAAAACTAATTAAAGATACCAGGCTTTACATTTGGTATGCCAGAATCGCGTTTCGTCTACATAAAACTCATCAGTGACAGTTCCTTCTTCAGTATACAAGGGGACGATCATTTGCTATATCGGCTGATTGAACTTTGAAATTTGTCAGTGGGAGATCATAAAGTACACAGAGACACTTAAAAAAAATCAAATTTTATGTACACATCTGCATGTCGCGTGATCTGTGCAAGTTTGGTGGAATTCTGTCCAGCCGTTTCAAGGCAACACAACAGAAAGAAATTTGGCTAGTGAAATTGAGGACAAGGCCATAAGACCTTTACAACGAACCCATACCGATAATCGTTACTGTACACATATAACCTAAATCTAAAATAAGCTGACGGTGGCATATAGTGCTTAAATCCACGTCATTTGGTCTCTGGTGTTAGGTGTCTCATTGGTTATCATACCACATCTTCTTATTTTTATATCAATGTAATATAATCTGTTGACATGGGCATAAGTTAAAGGTTATGTAACAAACAGTGTCACGACAGTCACATTAACTTCTTGTAATTAATTCACAAACGAATTGTAGACCTGTAAGAAGAATAAAAGTACTAGTAATCTTCACATAATAATCATTTGGACCACTGCAGCATGCAAATGCAGTGTGAATAAAAGATGACGGGCATACATTAATGAAAAGCAACCCAACAACGCAAAAGTTTACATTTTTAAATGTATCGTCTGCTGCAATATATAAAGGAATTATTTTGAGGAAGTGAAATTTGAAACAGTTCAGTGCATATTATGTTCATATGTTTTCAATTTAGACTTGTTTATATTTTTTCGTTTGGACTTGTATTGTATTTGCCTTCGGGTTTATATGATCCGTTCATCCTATTTTGATTCCTCAAAATTCAAGAGTCTATCCTAAATTGAGGTAAATTATATGGCCTTCCAAATACCGTTTCGATTCCTAACATCACTGAAGAGACATTAATTGTCGAAATCCGGATATGGTGTACAAAAATCTTTGCACCTTTTGTTTGCGGTATACCATCTTTGCCGCAAAATTATTGTTTTCTGTTTGGTATTAATTTATAAATAAGATTCATTTATTACACCTGGTGATCCGTTTATTTGGCAATCGCCAATGGCAGTCGGCAGGGTTTAAGAACATTTGTTGTTCGACCTGTTAGTCAAATGCGTTTTGTTAAAATATACTTTTTCACTTTTTTTGGTCTTTTGGAAAGTGTTGTATTTAGACCCCTCTTACAAGAAATTTGTTTTGCATGCACACGTATAAAAATTGCGGTTTTTATCCAACGCAATCATAGGTTTGAAAGTTGTTTTCAATTTAGACTTGTTTATGTTCATATATATATACTTGAAACAAATACAAATATTCGGTCTATTTTCCGTTTTTACACACCAGACCGTACTGGTTACTCATTGGATATACCAAATCAGGTACTTCATATCTGAGAAAAAGTCAATATATGCCCTCCTTGTACATTTATGCATAAATTTTTGTATTATTTAAAACTATCATTCAAAAGGTGTTCTACAATGATCACCAGTCCTTCACCTTTCATTTGATAATTAAATTACCAAAATATATTCTACATAGTTTGATATTTACACCTATATGCGTAGGAACTATTTTGTTATAGATATGTACTACTTTCCAGTATGTTCTTTTTGACCGGGCCTGATTTGGTGGTGTTACACCTCACAAAGTCTAGCCGTATTATTTTGCAAAGAATTCCTCTCGCTAGGGGCGGTCTTAAACTTTCAGTGTGGTGAGAGTTTATTTGCTTCGTGTTGAATATCTCACTGTGACTTTGAGATGAAGACAACAACAATAAAATGCTGTACCTTCGCTTTTTCTGCTTTTTTTTTTGTTGTGCACGTACTGATTTTCTGTCATGGATGGATACCTTTGTTTTTCTACTAATTACGAAACTATGATTGAAAAATGAACCATGAAAACGAGGTCAAGGTCAGATGAACCATGACAGACATCATGTACACCATGCAATAATTCCATACACCAAATATAGTTGCCCTATTGCTTGCAATATCTGAAAAAACAAGCATAACCATGAAGTTTTACATTGACTAATGAACCATAAAAATTATGTCAAGGTTAGATGAACCCTACCAGACAGACATGTACACCTTACAATCGTTCCATTCACTAAATATAGTTGACCTATTGCTTATAGCATCTGACAATCAGAAAAAACCATGAACACTTAAAATTGACCAATGAACCATGAAAGTGAGGTCAATGTCAGATAAATCCTGCAAGACGGACATATACACTTTGCAACCATTCTCTACATCAATTGTAGTTGACCTATTGCATACAGAATCCAAAAAAAAAGGGATCAAATCAGAAAAATTAACATTTATCATTGAACCAGGAAAATGAGGTCTATGGTCAGATGAAACTTGACACTCAGATATTCAGATGTTACAATGATTCCGTACACCGAATATAGTTGACCTGTTGCTTAGTGTCTTATTTTTTGAACATGTAAACTTAACCTTCATCACTGTCTGGTGGACAAGCAGACCTTGCAAGGAACCCATAAACCAAATATAGTTATCCTATTACTCATAAGTGAGAAATTCACACGACACAAAAACATAATTATTTTCAAGCAGTCTCTGAACAATGAAAATGAGGTCAAGGACAATGGACATATGCCAGGCGGAGACTTCGTAACATAAGCCATCTGCCTTCCAGTTTTTCTACTTTCTGAATTCTAAAACTATATCTGACCTTTCAATAGTTTATCAGTTCTATATTGTTAAGTAAATCGCTAAAATTCATTATTTCAGAAATATCATCTACTTCAACATCTTACTAGTGCCAGGATAGCATCTCAATACCTAGTAATGTATGGTGTCTTAACCGATACAAAATCAAAGCATACTTTCAGTTCAACTTGTTTTTAAACACAATGGATCTACTTTTATGCTGCTTAAAAGAATAAGTTGAAGTACTGTTTCAACCAAGATCCCTAATGTATTACCAAAAATATGAAAGATCTGGAAAGTAAAAATATTTTTCATATTAGATTCCAAACAACATATTATTTCAGAATAAATGCCTTTTTGTCGATGTCGCGAAAGCGTGACATGGTGATCCTAGATTCCATCGTTAACCTTTATAGGTTCAGTCTGTGATTAAAATTTTGTTTTATACATCAATAACTTCCTCAAACCTTCATGGAATTTTATAAATTTGGACAGAAGCTTTTTTTATCACCAAGATAGTATCCATAGCAAAATTTTGAAAATATTTATTTTCCGTATTTAACTGATAAAATTACTGTTTTTTGCAGTTAACAAGTAGATACACAATGGGATTAAAGTTTGTTACACATCAATTAATTTGTCAAAACTTCATCGAATGATCTGAAACCGTTTGGCAAAAGTTTTTTTTTTATGATTATGAGATATTGTCTGAAGCAAAATTTTCAAAATATATTTCTTTAATTATTCAATATTTTACTGATAGATGGACTTAGTTTATTGCGGTTAACATTTACAGGCGGCAGACTGGGATTAAATTTTTTACATGATAAATTTGAAAACCTCCGTGGATTGTTAAGCGAGACTTGGACAGATATTATTCTCCAAGATCAAGAAAAATCATCTAAAGGTTTTTTAATTCTGTATTTCATTGATAAATGAACTCACTTTTTAGTCAAAATTACCTTTTACACTATCAGTAGCAATTGTAGGAGAGACACGGGGTTCCGCGGAACCCTTTACGATTTTTTTTATCACTTTGATACAGTACCAAACAATTTGTTTCATCTGGATAAATGTTTTAATCGCAAGTTGACCATGGAATTGATCTTGTTGTTTTTTCACACCTGTTGAAGACTGGACGTATTATGGTATACCAATGGCCGTCCGTCAAGACCGTAGGATAACTCAATTTTGCTTTTACCAATTCTCATGTAGTTTTAACAAAACATTAGGATTGACGAAAGAAAACACCCTTTCGATTTTGATTATTTACAATTTCTCTTCAGTTCTTGCAGTTTCTGCAGAAAATGAGTAAAAATCCTCTTCCAAGGGTAAAATCTATAACAGGTCAGTTGACACATTTGTAGATCGTATTGTTCTACTTAAAAAAAAATCCTCTCTATCCAGAGATCTTCGAAAAAAATTACATCAGACGACAGGCACATGGCCTTTTAGGCCAGGCAAGCTAAAACAGAGCTCCCTTTCGATTTTTTTAGTTTTCAATTTTTCCATTCGCTAGACAATATCCATTTGAATTAAAGCAATTTTTCACATATTGCACACCAACTCGAGTTTGCCTGGATTGATTTTCTCAAAGCGTTACCTTATTGTTAGGATTGATAAAAAGAAGCTCTCTTTCTATTTTTTTTCCTTACTGACAACTTTACACAATTGTTAGAATTGGTGAATGTACTCTTTGATATAAAATATTTTCTGGTTCGTCATTCCAGATTAAGGGACGTTTAACAGTCATAATTGACACAATACTTAAATCCTAATGCAGGTTTTTCCACAGAGTCATTTTATTTGCCTCCGATTAATTGCCTTCTGAATATTCAATTTTATTTTCGGAACAATTTCAAAATTCACAAAAAGGGGGCATCATTCGCTATTGGTGCGGCTATTTATCTAATTCATTGAGACAAAGGAGGAAGCAAGAAAAATATTCAACTGATAGTCATGCTTTTTTTACCTGCACCACAACAGCAAGAGACCTACTACTAAAAAGGCTATTAAATGGATAATGGATTTCAGATACGGTATTAAATGAGGTAAAGGCAATTTGACACCTCTGTCAGACTTGTACACGTTACTACTGCATATTCATAAAGAATTATCGGTCTTCCTAAAAACTAGGTCAACCTTAGGACATTGATCAAACTTTTATGAACCCAATTCCATTATCAAATTTACCTTTCAGGTATGTACATAAAGGAACTTGCGTATTTCTGATATCTTACCCCATTCTTGGAACCTGAAAAAATTAGGCAGATGTCACAAGACAGTGAACAGAAGGTCTTACCATAAATAAATGGGCAATGTGTCCATAGAAAACAGATGATGCTCCCACTTACATATAACGTTATAAAGGGACATCACTCAAGAACAGTAAAAAAGACGCTACCAAAATTCGTACTAGATCTAATTCAGTGATAAGCATGGTATGTTAAGTAACATTTGGTTGAGGCAAACTCAGGTAAGAGAACGGAAACAAAAATTTTTCCATTTAAAAGGGGCATAACTCAAGATCGGTAAGAGAACCACCAAAATTCAAACTGGATCTGTGTTTTGTGGTAATAAGCATTGTGTATAAGTTTCATAACATTGTTGAGGCAAAATAAAGTTAACAAAGAGAACAGAAACCAATTTCAGGACGTACAGAACGGACAAGGGTAAAACTTGATGCCCCCTCTGCTAATGCGGGGGCATAAAAATATTTGTCAACACGACAAAGGGGACAGATTTGTAATGCCAGAAAAGTACTATCTATGACCAGCTGTCTCGACACATATGTCTTGCCGGTCTGCATATAATTCAGAAAAAGACAATCTGATGGACAGCAACAGAAATATTGACAATTAAGAGAAAGTGTTGAGACCTTGTGAACATAGCAGATTTACAATTTCGGGTTTCCAATCCAATTTCTCTTACCAAGCCAATACCTTTTCAAATGATAATATTGCAATTTTCATGATTGAAATTATTATTATTAGTCATGTTTCATATGAATTTAATGTTTCACACATTTACCAATAATATACTCCAGACAATAAAAACTTTTACCCATGCATAAACATTTGCAAGTAAAACATCTTTTGATAGTTTGTTTAATGTATTCCCCTCATTTATAGACTTAGGGCTTAGAGCTTGACTTACTATATAAACACCTCTATTTTTGAAGACTGTTGCCATCTAGATGTTGTTTGGTTATTTTTGTTGTTGAATAGCTGACTCCCTAATTTATAACCAACATCTTTTATTAATATCAATGTTCATGTACAGGATCGTCTCTAAGAATAATATCCTAGGAGAAACCAAATCATAGAGACAGATGAAACAGACATAGACTTGTATCATTACCATTAGACTTTTTTGGTAACGGATATAAATTCACAAAAAATAGTATGCTTCCTAAAATCTAGACACCAGTTGGCATGGAAACAATGTACAAGATTATATGGATTTAACTGGTATTTAGGGTTAATGCACATATGCAAAAAGTCCGAAAATAGAAAATTGAGTGATTTCAAATTCAACTCTATATTGATTTTTCTTCTGTAATGAGGGCTTTGTCCTACATTATAAATAAGGACATCAAACAGCATTAGGTTAATGTATATGAAAGACAATTTTTGAAGCTTGGATTTAGATTTCAATGATAATAAAATGCTCTGCTGGACGCAGCTTGATACGACCGCAGAGGTCGAACCCTGAACAGTTGGGGCAAGTATGGACACAACATTCAAGCTTGATACAGCTCTGAATTTGGATTGTGATTAAATATTTGAGACAGCATAGGTTTCCGACACCGAATGAATGTGGTCTAAGAACTTCAAAATTTTTAATTTACCTATTCAAACCATATCATTATTATATATAAATCAGAAATAACCAATTTAAAATGGAAAATTTTAAGGAAAAAAAATGACTCATCACCCCCAAACTCAATCCCAGCCTTCCCTTTGTGGTATGGTACCTTGCAGTACAATTTCAGAGAGATCCGTACACTTGAACACAAGTTATTGTCTGGAAACTAGAAAAATGTTTGGTTTTTGGCCCCAAATTCCTAAACGTTTATAGGGCAATTACCCCCAAACTCAAACCCAGCTTTCCCTTTGTGATATGGAACCTTGTAGTACAATTTCATAAAGATCCATACACTTACACACAAGTTATTGTCATGAAACTAGAAAAATGCTTTTTTTTTTGCCCCTAATTCCTAAAATTTGAAGGCAATTACCCCCAAAATCAATCCCAGCATTCCCTTTGTGATATGGAACCTTGTGGTACAATATCAGAGAGATTCATACACTAACACACAAGTTATGTCTGAAAGATACAAAAATGCTTATTTTTGGCCCCTAATTCCTTAACTGTTGGTACCGTAACCCCCATAATCAATCCCAACCTACCTTTTGTGGTATTTAACCTTATGGTAAAATTTATAGAGATCCATTCACTTAAACTAAAGTTAGAGTGCGAAAACCAATGTGTCTTCGGACGAATACGACGCCAACGTCATACCAATAAACGACCGCAAAATTTTTTTGCAGTCGTATAAAAACTTTCATTAGAGAAAAACTTGTGATGGGACAGGGTTATTACTGGCAGTTACAAGTTATATACCCAGACACACTACTGAAGGATAAAAATCTATGAAATTCATGACAAAGTTGAATAGAAAATGATCATTTGTCATCATAAATGCAATATCAGTCTCAATAGGACTCGATTCAGGCAACTAAACTATTCAAATGACCAAAACATTTCTGCTGATGACTACAAAATCCCTGACAGTTTATTAAGTACAACCACTAACAAAATATCAAAATAAGTTTTAAGATTTAATAATTTACAAAACTTGTTCCACTGAGTGGCAATTGGTCTCCTTGTACATTTGTACATGTTTTGATCAAAAGATCAATGATAGCACTCAACAATATTTTTTCAATCTATTTTTTTTTTATATCAACAAACACTCTTATGCCAAAGTCTACATTAAAGAGCAAATAAGATCATGAAGGCTACCATAATACAGAAAAGTCCCATAGCTTCAGACAAAGCGAATCCTAAAATAGCATAGGAAAACAATGCCTGTTTCAGTGATGGGTTTCTTGCATATCCTACTACCAATGCTCCAAATACATTTCCAATTCCTGCCCCTGAAATAAAAAATATTTATGTATTCATTACAATCATACTTGGCATCAAATGAATAAGGGCTATTCCAGAAAAAAAAAGTGTCACTAGGGGCCGATTTCCATTAATTAATCATTATGTTGGTGGGGGTGAAAGTTCAAAATTTTCAATGTGAAACAAATATTGCACCTTAGTTTTAATGTGTTGGTAGTACCCCTGAATCTCATGGGCGTTCTGCCCCAGGAGACACCTTTTTCTGGAATAACCCTAATTGCATTGGCTTATTTTTCAATTTTGAAATCAATAAAAAATAAAATGCTCTGCAGGGCGCAGCTTGATACAACCGCAAAGGTCGAACCCTGAACAGTTTGGGCAAGTATGGACACAACATTCAAGCTTGATACAGCTCTGAATTTGGATTGTGATTAAATATTTGACTAAAACCCCCAGGGGTTCAAATTAGTGGTGGTCCGAGGTCTGTGACCTTCCACTGTTGCAATCAGACTTTCGTTTTGGTTACTAGGTACGCCTGACGGACCTTCGATTTGTTCGATTTGAAAGTAAATAAAAATTAATTTTTGCGGTCGTATAAAAATGTAGTGGAAGATATCAACTTCTACTGTAGGGAAAAATTAACCCTGTGACTCAATTCACAGAAGAATACCCCTCTTCCTGCAATACTATTAGTATATTAAAGTTAAGTAAACTTGATTATCTCCCCTTCAACATGTTGGACCAAGATATTCCAAAATGCGCATCCTCAGGTAATGTTCTACAACTGTGCAAGGCTTCATAAAAATCTGTCTAGCATTAATTTGAATATAATGTAATGTTAAACTGAGAATTTGACCAATTATCCACCTCAATATTTTTCAGATGCTTGTGATTTTCATGATAATTCTTAGACAATATTTTAACAGTCTACATGACTTGTTTCTTAATCAACATTCTAAAAGTCTACATGATAATCCAAATTACAGAGCCCAAACCTGCCTTTTTGGGAATTTGACCATTTATTCACCTCAATATTTTTAAGATGCTTGTGATTTTTATGGTAATAATTCTTAAACAATATTCTAATAGTCTACATTATAATCCAAATTACAGAGCTCAAACATACATGTTTTCATCTTTAGGATAGTGCACTAAGATTCAGAATTTTAAACTTAAATCACCTATTAAAACTACAGAATACAATTATTACCTGAGCCTGCTGCTCCTACTGTGGCAGCTCCAGCACCTATATATTTGGCAGCCTGATCAATATCTTTTCGTGATGCACTAGTTTGGAAATTTCTAATCTGAAATTGAAATTAAAAAAAAACACATTAATTCATAGTTACATAAATTCTTGCAAAACATTTTCACTTTTTGAAAAATACTGATGTTCCATTTTCAAATAAATTTAAGGATTAAGAGTTACTGGATAAATTTATTTTGTGACCACCACAAAAAATTAACTTTAATTAGGCCTAAAAAAATAGTTACGTTTCTGCTAACATTATCAACCCTACAGATTGTTTTGTCATTTCTAAAAAAGCACTAGAAAGTCAACTCTTTCACTCCTTTAATTGGTCGATAAAAATTGGAAAAATAAAACTATTTGCTTACTAACCCAAATTTTTTTAACATGCAAGTGGAAGTGTTGAAATTAAATGCAATACTTTAATGTGTAAACTATGCAAATCATTCAAAGCCAATCAGCCATGAATAAAGGGTGAGGGACAAATCAATCTCAGACTGAAATGAAACATGACAATATCATTGACTTGTAATAAGTGGTTCCTAAACACCAACTAACATATAAACATTTTAAAATCAATGATCCATGATTGAGGGGCTGAGCCATAAAATCTCCACTGAAATGAGAAGTGCAAATGTAATCCAAATATCACTGACTTAATACCATTAGTGGTTCATTCTGACCTAACCTTTAAGCAAACCAAGATGTAAAATAAAAAAAATATTCAAAGTCAATAGACCCTGAATGATGGGCAGTGTTCTCGAAAACCGTTGGTCCTGACCGCCAAAAATCGGCTAGAACCGACAATTGCATGTGTAGTGGCAGTCCTGATGACCGACATCATTTTGGTGGTTGTTCACTTTTGTTTTAACATTTTTTCGGTTTTTCGCTCCCATGGCCCCAGCTTGTCTGGCAAAACAGCCGTTCCACGTCAGAATAATCTCGGACTATCAGAGAGGGTGCTAAACCAGAGAACTCTGTATTTGAACAAAGACTTTAACAGAGACTGAACATTTTTTTCTATATCACAAAATGTTTTGTATATTACAAGACTTCGTCTTTTATTTCTATCATTTTATTGCACTTTTCACTGTAAATGATTGCAGTGGACACAGCTTTCGATGTAATTCATCATTTCGTTAAAGGCATTTTTTCTAATGAATTATATGGAACAGTTTACCCAAAATGTTGTGTCTGCAAATACCGTTGATAACTTTAAAATACAACTTGATCATCATTGGGAAGATGTTATGGACCAGTTCTAGTGATAAATTATTTTAATTACAATTTTTTATTGTTTCTTAATATGAGTGGATTGGCATTAGGAAGAAATCAAATACCAGCTCTTATGATGAATTTGGACTTCTTTAAATATTAACTATTTTAAATTTGAATTATTCGTCAACCAAAAGTGACCCATAAAATGCAGGATTGTTATGAGTGTAGCTTTTAAAACAAGTACGAATTTGGGTGGGCTAAAAAAGTATTGAATTTCCTTACACATGAGCCCTTAAAAGACTCTACAGGTAGTATAATGCACGAGACATAAAACAAAAATGAAATCAAGCATGTTATCAAACTGACAAAGTATAAAAATTAGTGAACAATGCAAAGTTCAAACGTTCATTAAATAAACTGTTATCACAGAGATATGTCTCGCCTTTTTGTAATTTTGATAATGCAAATGTAGCAATACTTTAACATGCAAGTTATGCAAATATTCAAAGTCGATGAACCATGACTGAAGGTACATGGCTAAACAATCTCCATGGAATGAGATGTGCCAATGCTAATACAACTGCATACCAAATACCATTGACTTATTATAAGTCATTCCTTTTCAACAAACCTAAACACAAACATTAACTTGTAAACTATGTAAAAGTTTAAAAGTCAATGAACCATGATCAGGGGTTGGGCTATATAATCTCCATGGAAACGATACTTGCAAATGCCAATACATTTGCATACCAAATATCATTGACTTAACATTAACAGTTCATCTTCAACTGATCTAATCACAAACTAATACATGTAAACTAAGCAAAAGTTTCAAAGTCAATAGACCATGACTGAGGGGGCGGGGCCAATTATTCTCCATGGAAATCAGTGATCTGGAAGGATTTTTTTCTATGGGCCCAAGGCCCCCAAAAAATAAAATGAATGGGCCATTCGTTTATAACAAAAATTAAAAATTGTATATTTCAGCAAAAAGGTACTAACCTGTATGATTTTAATTGATATCATGGATATTGTTCCTGTACTTTAAATTTGTAGTTTCAGTGAATAAAAGTTAATTAAGTTCATGTGGAGATTTATGTGACCAAAGACATACAAAAGAATATATGTCTCTGGTGTGACTAAGAATGACATCGTATGAGTTCATGAAATGTAACATCACTCAGAAATTAAACTGAGCAATATATGACTAGACCAACACCACTTCAATGAACAGAATCATTAATGAGGAAATGCGGAGATCAAGAATAGACATCTGATCTGGACTGATTTTTTAAAGTCTGTACTAGTTATTATTGAAAAATCTATGATATTTGATTAAATTTCATTCTTTTGAGAAAACATGAAACTTGAACATTCATGTATATTAATTATCAAACTATACAATACAATCATAGTAGTAACATAATAAAAGATAAAAGTAATAACTGTTACTCTGTATTGATATTGGGCAAAAACAATAAACTGAGTTACTAGAACTACGACAATGGCAGACTAAAAGTAGCTGACCTAGATTTTGTTGCACAAAATTGGAGAAAGAAGAAATGAATCTTAATAAGAAAACTAGACCAATTAAATTCCAAGTTAGTTGAAAGAATTTGTGGCAAGATTTGCAGTACATTTTGCTGCCATCATACAGTAACCAGTGTCATAACTTCTCCCAGACCAGGCTATATTTACGAGAACCTAAATTAACAATGTTAATAATGGTACCGTCACCTTGTTCATGTTGATGTTCCTTTGACATTAAATTTGGGTCTTTGTCGACTGCCATACTTTATTCCTGATGTTCCGTATTAGAGGACGTTTCAGGCATATCCTCTGCATTTTTATATTATTATTATTTTATCAAGAATAACAAAAGAGAGTAACGTTTCTTGAAAAGACACAACAACAATTCGCTGTAGTCATGTTTACAAAATGTACAAACGAACTTTAACCAAACACCAAAAAATTGACAAGGACAGTTAAGCGCCTTTTAGGCCTAAAAAAAAAATCTGTGTTTCGGTAACATCATTTTGAAAATAGGGTCGGTAGGTCGGATTTTTTTTTTTTTTTTGACATTGTAAACGAAATCCGGAAAATTATCATGGTTTTCCAAGTCCGGGTCCGTAATTAGTTTCAAATACCGGAAGTGCGGCCATTTGCAATGTTTTGAAGCACCTGCTGTGCAAATTTCTTTGATTTTAACCTATTTGGAATACCTTTTGACATAAATAAACGTTTTACTGGCTTTCTGTGCCAGAAGAAGCAAGTTACATAAATAAATATGTCGATTAACAGAAGACTGTGTCAAAATCAGGGTCGGTTGATACCAATTTTTTTTTTTTTTTTTGAAGATCCAATAAAATAAAATGCTCCATGAGGCGCAGCTTGATACGACCGCAGAGGTCGAACCCTGAACAGTTGGGGCAAGTATGGACACAACATTCAAGCTTGATACAGCTCTGAATTTGGATTGTGATTAAATATTTGACACAGCATAGGTTTCTGACACAGAATGAATGTAGTCTTAGAACTTAATTTTTTTTAATTTACCTATTATGGTCCAATATCCAAAATCTAAATACATGGTTAGATTCAGCATATCAAAGAACCCCAAGAGTTCAATTTTTGATGAAATCAAACAAAGTTTAATTTTGGACCCTTTTGACCTCAATGTGGACAAAGTTGATAACGGGCCCAAAAATCAAAAATCTAAATACATGGTTAGATTCAGCATATCAAAGAACCCCATATATTCAATTTTGTTGAAATCAAACAAAGTCTAATTTTGGACCCCGATTTGGACCAACTTGAAAACTGGGCCCATAATCAAAATCTAAATACATGTTTAGATTCAGCATATCAAAGAACCCTAAGAATTCAATTTTGTTAAAATCAAACTAAGTTTAATTTTGGACCCTTTGGACCTTAATGTAGACCAATTTGAAAACGGGACCAAAATTAAGAATCTAAATACATGGTTAGATTCAGCATATCAAAGAACCCCATATATTCAATTTTGATGAAATCAAACAAAGTTTAATTTTGGACCCCGATTTGGACCAACTTAAAACTGGGCCCATAATCAAAATCTAAATACATGTTTAGATTCAGCATATCAAAGAACCCTAAGAATTCAATTTTGTTAAAATCAAACTAAGTTTAATTTTGGACCCTTTGGACCTTAATGTAGACCAATTTGAAAACGGGACCAAATATTAAGAATCTAAATACACGGTTAGATTCGCATATCAAAGAACCCCAATAATTCAATTTTTGATGAAATCAAACAAAGTTTAATTTTGGACCCTTTGGACCTCAATGTGGACCAATTTAAAAATGGGGCCCAAAATCCAAAAACTTAATACACGGTTAGATTCAGCATATTAAAGAACCCCAAGAATTCAAGAATAAAACCCCATTGAAATTGGTCAAGAAATAAGCAATTTATACAAAGTATCTTCTTTTGCACAATACTGTGCAATTGAATATTTCTTGCAATTGCGCAATACTGTGCAATTGAATATTTCTTGCTATTGTGCAATACTGTACAATTGACAATTTCTTGCTATTGTGCAATACTGTGCTATTGGATATTTCTTGCTATTGCGCAATACTGTGCAATTGAAGATTTCTTGCTATTGCGCAATACTGTGCAATTGAAAATTTCTTGCTATTGCACAATACTTATTATATAATAATTTACACATCCTGTTTGGTGTGTATCTCCTGCCATATCATTATTATTTGCTTTTAAATATTAATCAGAAATAACCAACTTAAAATGGAAAATTTTAAGAAAAAAAAGGAAAAAAAATCCCCCAATTTTTGAACCCCTTATGATTCATCACCCCAAACTCAGTCCCAGCCTTCCTTTGAGGTATAGTACCTTGCAGTACAATTTCAGAGAGATCCATACACTTGAACACAAGTTATTGTCTGGAAACCAGAAAATGCCTATTTTGGCCCCTTTTGGCCCCTAATTCCTAAACGTTTGGGCAATTACCCCAAACTCAATTCCAGCTTTCCTTTGTGATATGGAACCTTGTAGTACAATTTCAGAAAGATCCATACTCTTACACACAAGTTATTGTCCTGAAACTAGAAAAATGCTTATTTTTGCCCTTTTTGGCCCCTAATTCCTAAAATTTTGAGGCAATTACCCCAAAATCAATCCCAGCATTCCCTTTGTGATATGGAACCTTGTGGTACAATGTCAGAGATCCATACACTTACACACAAGTTATTGTCTGGAAGTTACAAAATGCTTATTTTGGCCCCTTTTGGCCCCTAATTCCTTAACTGTTGGTACCATAACCCCAAAATCAATCCCAACCTTTCTTTTGTGGTATTGAACCTTATGGTAAAATATCCTAGAGATCCATTCACTTAAACTAAAGTTAGAGTGCGAAACCAATGTGTCTTGGACGACGACGACGACGACGACGACGCCAACGTCATACCAATATCGACCACAAAAATTTTTTGCGGTCGTATAAAAATTAGGTCGGGGCTAAAAACAGGGTCGGTCGGGTTACCGGAAACACAGACTTTTTTGGGCCTTATGGAGAAAAATACTATACTAAAAAAAGGCCTTTGATTTATCAATCGAAATTATAGCAAGTTTACTTTAAAGATTATAATTTGAGAAATTTCTCAATTAACTGTACTTGCCAACTTTCACATAATTTACTTTGAAAATTTAGATCATGGATGATGGTAATTCACGTTTTTTTGGTAATCAGATATAACGCACATTGCTATAATCTTTAACATGAAGGAAAACGCCCGAGACGTCCCAAAAATATATAGGTGGTGCTCCTGTCATTGGAGGAACACAACACAGTTTTGTACACAAATGGCAACACGAAGCACGATCGAAATCCATTTTACGATATCTAAACGCTTAGATACGAAACGAAAAATATTGTGCGCCACACTGGCGCTTACATTTGCAACTCTATGCGCCATTTCTGTTCCATATGCGCAAATGGCGCATGGCGCTCGACCTTCCTGATCACTGGGAAATGAGATGTGCTAATGCTTATACAACTGAACACCAATTAACATTGGCCTACCACTATGGTTCCCCTTGAACTGACCTAATCACAAACTAATACATGTTAACTTAGCAAAATTTTCAAAGTCAATAGACCTTGACTGAGGGGGCGGGGCCAAATAATCTCCATGGTAATGAGATGTGCCAATGCTAATACAACTGCATACCAAATATCATTGACCTACCACTAGTGGTTCACTATGAACTAGACCGTCGCCGGAAACAGCATACCTATGTCTCGCTTTTTGACTCCGTCAAGGCGAGACAAAAAACCAAACATATAACATAGAAACTAGGATGGAGTTAATATAGTATTGAGCAATGACTTTCATGTAACTAATAGGTGTTTGATAAATTCAAGTAAAATTACAGGACCACCAGGAAAAAAAAGATTTCGAGAACTCTGGATGGGTGGGGGCAAAATAATCAACATGGATATGAGATGTGCTAATGAAACTGCCAAACAAACATCAGACTTACAATTGGAGGTTCTCCTTAATCTGACCTAATCACAAACCATGTTAACTATTAAAGTAAAAATTTCAGTCAATAGGTTATAGACCATGACTGAGGGTGGGGCAAAATAATCTTCATGGAAATGAGATGTGCAGATGCTAAATACAAACACATACCAAATATCATTATCCTCCCATCAGTGGCTCCCCTTAATCTGACCTAATCATAAACTTTCACATTGTTGATGCAGCAAACAGCACCCCCACCAGTCATGCCTCTTAGACTTCATAGGAGACAAAAAATTGTCATTGAAGGGCAAAGACCTTCACACTGAACCACAGGCCCAGCAGCCCAGGCTTGTAAAGTTGCTCTCGGGCCTGTAAAAATCATCTCTACAGGCCAACAGAATCTTATTGAAATTTTCCAAAAATTGAGTTCCGGGCTTGTAGATTTAAAAGTTCATTGACTTTTTTTGTGAAGACTGAGGGCAATAACTCATATAATGAGTGGCCTGATGATCTGTCAGTCTTGTTGACTAAATCTTGTCTAGCTGGTCTTTTATTAAGTTTCTATAAAGATTATAGCCAAAAACAAAAAATGGGGAAAAATTCTCATTAAAGGGTAAAAAGTACATGTACACCACTCTTAAATTAAATTCCTAACTAAACGAGACGTTTTTGTACAAGTTACTACCCAACACATATATAATTACCTGATTAATAATTGGTGAAAAATTTGAGTTCACTGGAACAATACTTTGACCAGACAAACCACTATAGGCAGATAGACTACTCCTTGGGGCTACCTGTAAAATAAAATAAACAGTTAGAAAGAAATAAACTAAAATAAATGGGGAATGTGTCCATTGGACACAGATGATGCCCCCACTTGCATATAACATTACAAAAGGACACAACTCAAGAACAGTAAAAGTGACGCAACCCTAATTTGAACTTGATCTGAGTTTTGTGGTAATAAGCATTGAGTATAAGTTTCATAACATTTGGTTGAGGCAAACTTGTTAAAGAACAGAAATGAAAAATTCAGCTATTTTTTCCATTTGTAAAGGGACATAACTCTAGAACGGTAAAAGTGACGCCACCCAAATTTAAACTTGATCTGTGTTTTGTGGTAATAAGCATTGTGTATAAGTTTCATAGTATTTGGTTGAGGCAAACTACAGTTAGAGAACAGAAATCAATTTTGGGACATACAGACAGACAAGGGTAAAACTTAATGCCCCCTCTGCTATGGCGGGGGCTTAAAAAATAAAAGACTTGAACATTACAACTGTTATACAAACTAAGTTCAACACTGCCCAAGCCCTTCAAATATAATTGCTAGATGAATTTTTTACCATGCTTTATAATTAAGTTGGTTCTTTTGATAGTCAGAGCAAAAGAAAAGAAAAGTAACATAAGGTTAGGAATAAGTCATAAAACTAGAGATTCCACATATAATAAATAAGGAACAGCAAGTGGTTATTTAAAAGTTACGAAAATAATAATTTTTTTTTGCTATAAATTCAACATTTTAGGTAATCCCAAACCACAGAGACTACAACAACAACTAATAATGGAACAAGAGGAAGCTGGTTACCATCTTTTTCTGACCAACCCTTGTTTGAGCTATGGTTTTTATGAGAATTTCTTCAAAATCTTTTCATGGACACAATATAATCAATTGTTATATCCACAGAGTTCGCGAAAACTATTTTTGACCTGTCAGTCATGGGACTGACTAAGCAAGATTATTTGTCAGTCCTACAAAATTTTGCTGGTCCTACAAAATCTATCAATTTTTCCTGAAATAAAATAAATAACATTTTAATCAAAATATCAATTTTATTCTTCACAAGAAAATTTCAGAATGAAAGACCAGTTCTGATCTTCAGATTGTTCAAATTCAAAGTTATCTTCTGTTTCCATTTCATCATCATCATCATCATCATCATCATTATCATCATCTTTCTCATCAGTAGTTGTTTGAACAGTAATAATGTTCTCATTAGTAACAGGTTCAAGAAGCAGAGTTTCCTGATCTACAGTAACATCCTCATTAAGTTCATCCTGGACCTGATTCTCATTTTCAGGTTCAGGTTCCTTATCTGCATTATTATCTGCAAGCTCTTGATCCATGTCAACATTTTCAATTTGAACATTGTCATTTTCATTAATAGCAATATTTTCATTATCATCCTGAATGGATTCATTGTCACTGTCCACAGCAATTAAATTATTATTAGCATTCTCTTTCACAGCTGATTTTAGTTTCCTCTGGTACTGTGTTCTCCTTGAACCTTGTCCACATGACTGAAATAAAAACATTTTTATCAGTGTTAGAAAATAAAAACAAAAGCAGTATTCAAAACCCTAGAAAATCAAATTCAACACACAATTTCATGCCAAGCTCAAAACACATTAGGGAATAGGGAATAGTGGATTTACTACAGTAAACTGTTCATAACAATTTTAAATACTTAAAGCTTAAGACTGAGTCAATTTTTTAATACTAATTTTCAAGGACCTTTTCTCTCATTTCAGAAGAATCAAATTTTTACAGACTGAAAGAAATTTGAGTGGGATTGTCAATTTATTTGAATATTATTTCAAACCATTTAATATTCAAAATATTTTGTTATAGTAAATTACCATCCATTTGTCAATAGCATCACTTGGGTCAAACTCCTGTACACTAGGGGCCTCAAGTTTAGTCATCATGCAGTCATCGAGACGAGATCCACCCAATCTATGCCTTCTGTCAGTCTTTAGAAGCTTCATCTGATTAAATGCTGTCTCATTGTAAACTGATGTAGGGGGCAAACTATTTAACATGTCCAACAGCAGAAGAACATTGTTAACACCCATGGATGAAAAACTCTCATTCAACTGTACCAAGGATACTTCACTCAAAGCACAGTGTGTAAACCTGAAAAACAAAATGTTAATAAATTCAATATTCATTATTGAGCATTGAATTCTTTTTTCATTTGAGATTGACTAGAAAAACCTTTCCGATTCATACTCAAATGTATAATATTAATATATTATACATAACCAAATTAAGATGTACATATATGCAAACAAAAATCTAGTACTGACATAATCACATTTCATGCAATGGAAAAATAAATGTGATAACAAGAGCAACTACTAGTATATATGTAACAATATATACATTAACACATACTACATACTTATGGTATACAAGTCGTTGAAGGTGTCTCCATTCTCCTGGTAATTCCTCAATATCAACACCAGTTGACCTCAGAACAGTTCCAAACCTTTTGACTAATTTTTCAATGTGTGTTACACCAAAATCTGAAAACAGTTATTAATAAATTGATTAATTTATTTACTTGTAGAGGCCTCAAAATATAGCTTTGGAAATGATGCATTTATTTAACGTTTAATCATGATTTAAATCACATACTGGTTTAAATTGAAATGTCAAATACAATTAGACAAAATATGAATGATATCAGTTGGAAAAAGAGTACTAAAAGACAAAAGCTAGGTAGTAGCAGTAAGCACTGCACTGCAGTGGCAAGCATAGTAGTATATTATTAATGGAGCACTCAGCAGTGAAGTCAAGATAGTATGCATGGGATGATTGATTTATATGTTTAAATATATCATATGTGAATACAGAGATATTATTAGTCTAGTAATAGTATAGCCATCACCTATAATATATGATATCATTATTACCTTCTGTCATATTCTGTAAATAAAAACACACAATATAAATAAATTAAAATTGTTAATTCTTTAAAGTTCCTGTACTACTACAGTACTACTGATCAGTGATGACAGATGTATTTCATAATGCTTTGCTTTGTTATTAATTTAATCATCTAAAATAAATCCTTGGAAGTTAATATGTAACATTAAACAACATTTATTTTCCCAAAAGGTTTCAAATAAGAGCTTCTCATATATGTGAAATAAAACTTTTCATGATTGAATGTGCATACCTGCTGTAAGCTCCATGAGGCCAGAGTCTCAATGCGCTTATCACTGTTGGCTCCAGATCTTCTTGCAGGACATCACTAAATCTGGTATTTATTGCAGTCAATATGTTGTCTATGAGTTTGGTGTTATCAGCGAAATAAAACCCTAGATGTCAATGTATACCCCATGAATCTTTTACTCTCGATCACCTCTACCATTTTATCAGATTTCCTTTAAAAAGATGAATTGATATTATACTATATTTACTCTCTTTATGGGATACATTACACAATTATTGTTTTCAAACATGAACATGCTCATTGCTGCTTTTAAATACAATGTTGAACTCAACTGATTTCATAAAAAATAAAATTTCTTGCTTTGAACTGAAATTGGACAAAATTAAATATAGAAAAGGGAAAACAATCATAAACTACATACTGGCCCTGTAGTTGAGCTAAGGCATCCTTTGTTGACAAGACCATCAGAATAGCTTCCCCTAAGGTGAATTCATCTGCCTGTAGCGTCAGAGAGAGGCGACAAAGAGGATCAAGCACTTCCTAAAAATTAAATAAGTCAAATAAATATAAAAAACAATATTTCTTTTCAGTATTATCATGACTATCAGTCACTGCAATACACTTGTTCATGTTGATTGAAGCAGTTAGTTAAGTTGTTTCATTTTAAATATCATTGATCAAAACAGTAATGTTCTCTGTCTTTAATTCATGTATACTATAATATTACTTAGAATTGATTATTGCCAAATTTACTTGCTGTTCATTTAAAATCAGAGACAGACATGACATGTTAGTTACAAGCTTGAAATAACAAATTACAATGCCATGGTAAATTAAATTCTGCTTACATATAAAATCAAAGCAAACACCACAACATTAAGGCTTGCTAAGATTTTGCCAGTCCCTCTGCTTTTGGATTATTGTGGGATTGGTTCTGCAGATGAGTTATGTACCCAGAGTAACTTTTAAAAGTGACCCTAATGCTGTCTTCATGTGTGGCATCCATCTCGAGCCCCCTACACGCTTTGGTAGGCAACCTTGTATCATTAACAACTGGAAAGAAATACAGTAAATTTTATTTATAATTATTTGTTTAGTTTTAAATAGTTTGGACTTGGTACATTTCTTTTTTTGAATGTGTTTACTTTGTCATAATTTTATTTTATAATATTATATAGACTATACATGTAGTATATACAATGTACTTTACCTTTTTGGCAATTTTAACTAGAAAAAGCTAGTGTCATGTACATTTATAAAGCTTAATATCATAAAGTCATATGTCAAAAAAAATTGCAACATTGAAATATAATTTGCTTTTTGTAACAAACTGTAAAATATGTTGTCATACCTTGAAAGTTTTCTTTAATCCTTTCCTCTGAAGCGGGCTCCTCTTATAGAAGTAATAAAGTCCTAAGAGCAGGGTAACCAGTTTGTCATATGTGGCATGGTTTTTTTTTATTGCATCCTTAAATGACAGTTCTAGCCTATGAGCAAGGCAGTGAATCCCTATAATGTTCGGGTAATCATTCTTTAGCTGAGTTATCAAGCCATTTCTTACCCCTGTCATGTTTGACGCCCCATCAGAGCCAAAGCCCACACATTTATTCATTTCACTAAAAATGTTTTTTGAATGCAACTGTTCAATAACAAAACTGTATAGGTCATTAGACGAAGTGCTTTCAGGTTCACCCATGGTTACAAATTTATGCTCAACTTTCCCTTTGTTACAATAGCGTAGAAAGATGGATTCTTGTTCTACAGATGAATCATCGGTACTTCCGTCCATAGTCAATGAAAAAAACTTAATATTTTGCACTGTTTTAACTAGCTTCTCTCTTGTAACATTTGCTATGGATTGAAGGAAATTTACAGCAGCTTTATCATTGTTATAAGTGTCACCCGTATCTAGGCCTTTACTTTTGTCCAGTTCATTTAGCCATATATAATCTGAGAAAGGGCGGTTGTGTTTCACTACAGCATGTATGTTTCTAAATTTCAATTCTAGTTGCTTTCTTCTATGTTGATTTAAAGACAGTAAGGAATTGTATGCTGGGGTCTTTTTAGGTTGTAATGATGCACGTTGTTTTGTCAGAGAGTCTTGATGGCTTTTAGACTTCTCATGATCTAAGATAGAACTTAATCTAAAATTGAGCACCCTGTGATGAATAAGTTCCGGTTTTTAAGTGTTCAATACACTTGGAACCGCCTGCGCCTGGGTACTTAATGCATATCAAACAGGTCATGACTTTTTTTCAGCGTCGGTTAAGCCATTCCTTTTCTCCTGCCAACTTGTAGAAAATGAGCGGTCTGGTCTGCGTTCCGCTCATACTGTTTTCTTTATTTTGTTTTGTTTCATCAGAAGTATCTGGCGCCGATCGTTTGCCAGGGACAGCTCCTTTAACAAATTTGATAGGCCACATGTGTAACTAATATTGGGTTTGTTTATAATAAAATTAGGGAACCAGTACGGATATTAGCCCGATACATCTGATGACCGATGAAAAAACGAACTCGAAATTAACCGCGAATACATCTGATAACCGATGCACTGCAACGGCCGTTTTGCATCGGTCATCGGGACCGCCGTTAGTGTACAAAATACAGGTCCGAGCCTCATTTTGGCGGTCAGGACCGACAGGACCGACCATTTTCGTGAACTCTGTATCCACCAAGTTATTTCATCAAACTATACAGACAAATTGATCAAATGTTAACTCATGGAAATATTGCCAAAGGAATATATATAGTAAATTGGGATATTCAGGTGATATACACCTGATCGCTATTTAGTCCAATCTGGAAAACAGTCACTTAGTCAACTTCCTGTTTGGGTCAAAGGTTGCAAAAACAAAGGTCATCAGTAAGGAGCTGAGGGAGGAAAAAGTTTAGAAAGCGAATAGTTTGAAACTTTGACAGATTAAGATCCACTTTTTTATAAACACAAATTCAAGTAATAAAAATGCTTTGTTTGAAGTGTTTACGGTGGTTTTAAGAAGTTTTAAGCACAATACATTGTTTAAACAGGGCCACAGATAGTTCAACTGGTTGAAAAAGTTGTGTAATTTCAGAACTTATCCGGATTGGAATAAATAGCGATAAGGTGAATTTACGATACAGCAACGATTCAGTGTTCCAATTTTGACAGTATCTGTTGAGCATATTAGAAATTATTGTTAAATTGGTTGTAGGTCACAAGTTAGGACATGATATTTGGTAGTAAAACCCCAAAATATAAATCAGATTTGAATTGGCCTATGGGCCAGGTGAGCTAAAAATAAAGATAATGTTTACTACTACTAGAAGTGTCAAGTCCAGTCATGATATTAGTCCCAGACAAGATATTTAAGTTTTTTCAACCATGACCATGGGTCCATAGATTTTTTAAGATAGGGACCCAGGTGGCTACCAAGATATTGGTTGTAATTTCCCTTCCTGTAGTGTATAATTCTGTGAATTTTCATGAAACTTGGTAAAAGTCAAAAGTAATGACAATAGACATCACATCTAAACAAAAAAAAAAGCATTCTTAATCAGGAAAAGACATCACAAGTGATAAGTATATTGTTGAAAACTATGTCACCCTCTGAACGTCTTGGGTTACTTTTGTCATTTGGTTACCTCTCATTAATGTATATCCCAAATCTTTAATAATTTTTTTTTAAGGTAATCCACATGGACATAAAATAGTTCAGTCACCAGATACACATCTACATTTAACAACATACCTCCTGGTTTTGTGAAACGGCTGCACTGCTTAAAGGTCTGGCTAAAATGCGACCTGCAACCTGTAAAATGAAAAGTTTCAAACTTTAATATCTTATCAGACTTTGAAGACATGGTACTAGATAGGATTACTGCAAATCAAAATTTAATATGAATTCATAAACAAATGGAAATAACACAAGAACAGATTTCTGTGCCGAGTACTCCATCTTAAGGTTAATCTATACACTTCAACAAAAATGGCAGTGTTTACACCATGAAATTTTCTCTGAATGTGGTCTAAGAACTTCAAAATTTTTAAATTACCTATTCAAACCATATCATTATTATTTGCTTTTATATATAAATCAGAAATAACCAATTTAAAATGGAATATTTTGGAGAAAAAAAAAAGGGAAAAAAAAATCCCTCCCTCAAATTTTTTAACCTCTTATGATTCATTACCCCCAAACTCAATCCCAGCCTTCCCTTTGTGGTATGGTACCTTGCAGTACAATTTCAGAGAGATCCATACACGAACACAAGTTATTGTCTGGAAACTAGAAAAATGCTTGTTTTTAGGCCCCTTTTCGGCCCAAAATTCCTAAACGTTTAGGGCAATTACCCCCAAACTCAAACCCAGCTTTCCCTTTGTGATATGGAACCTTGTAGTACAATTTTATAACGATCCATACATACACTTACACACAAGTTATTGTAATGAAACTAGAAAAATGCTTGTTTTTGGCCCCTAATTCCTAACATTTTGAGGCAATTACCCCCAAAATCAATCCCAGCCTTCCCTTTGTGGTATGGTACCTTGCAGTACAATTTCAGACAGATCCATACCCTTGAACACAAGTTATTGTCTGGAAACTAGAAAAAATGCTTATTTTTGGCCCTTTATTCCTAAACGTTTTGGGCAATTACCCCCCAAACTCAATTCCAGCTTTCCCTTTGTGATATGGAACCTTGTAGTACAATTTCAGAAAGATTCATACACTTACACACAAGTTAATGTCATGAAACTAGAAAAATCCTTGTTTTTTGCTCCTTTTTTGGCCCCTAATTCCTAAAATTTGGAGGCAATTACCCCCAAAATCAATCCCAGCATTCCCTTTGTGATATGGAACCTTATGGTACAATATCAGAGAGATTCATACACATTCACTAGTTATGTCTGGAAGTTACAAAAATGCTTATTTTTGGCCCTTTATTCCTTACCTGTTGGTACCATAACCCCCAAAATCAATCCCAACCTTCCTTTTGTGGTATTGAACCTTATGGTAAAATTTCATAGAGATCCATTCACTTAGAGTCCGAAAACCAATGTGTCTTTGGACGACGACGACACCAACGTCATACCAATATATGACCGCAAAAAAATATTTTTTTGCGGTTGTATAAAATCTTAAGATTTTTTAACTTAAAAGGGGGAAAATTCATTATATTTGGAACAACTTTTCTAAAATAGGGGTCCAATTATTTTTAATAATAAAGAAGATATAAGTCCAGGAATATTACAAAATTCTTGGACATGTTTTGACCATTTTATACCAGATACATGTGTAGATGTATAGTTCTTTGGGAAACGTTTCTTCGAATAATATAAATATGTGCTCGTTTGTACTAAAAAGTGGATTTTACAAAAAAATATTTTTTAACACTTGAAATGTACCCCTCATAAAAGGGATAGTCACTATATTTAGGGGTTACCCCTAATTTGAGGGGTTGTTCCAAACCTGTTCAAGTACATCAATTAAAAGTATTGAATTATAAAATATCTGCAATAAACAAAAGAATTTGGTTTGGCCAAGGAGACCTTCACAACAACCTTGAAAATTTGAAGAGCTTTTTTAATGAATTTTAAGTCTTCAGTAATTTAGCCATGGGTGCTAGCTAATCTTCTAATGTACCACACTCTCTTGAATATAATTTGTGTGCACCTCTGAATTCAATGTCCTTGAAGGACAAATGCATCATTGGTAGTGAAAGGTCTATGGAAAATCTCAACTTTCCCACTATTTATTAAGGGATTTAATTGCAAGACTTACCAAACATTTTTGCATAATATACAATTTTGAAAAATGCTCATTTATAACAGTAATTTCATTTTGGAAATGACAGGTCAAAGGTCGCCACAATGACATTATAAATATACCTTTTTCTAAACTCCCTTGTTGATTATATGATAAATTCGTAGTTGTTTATAAAGTTTAAAATTCACTAAATGTTGCTCTTGATTTGTAAATTCAAACCTTACACTGGCAAATTTAAATCAAACTCCCAAATAAAACTGCAGCCATAAACTTGTATATACGCTTGTTAAAACATGAAATATACACAAATGACCACTATATTTCCTTGCATTCATATTAGATTCATTCCCTACTTAGCTTAATTAAACATACCATGCATCTACTGGCCGGTGTCATCAACTTTGTACAGTACATGTTTGTTGTTCGGCTGTTTACCTATATATGTATCTGCAAAAAGATTACCGGTATATTTCAATGTCAAATTTAAGTATCGCTAGGTAAATGAAGTACGATTTTTGCAACTGTAAAACAATGCTACATAGAATTAAAAATATGTTTTTCCTCTAATAAATTATCAATTTGAAAATTTAAAGCGCTGTCATAAGCAGGATGAAAGAGATTCAATAAGCAGTGAGATTTCTACAATAGCTTACCCGTCGTCCGGCAGAGGAGGTTACCATTGCGCATGCCCCTTGCTATTTCCGGTAAACTACACTTTTTGCATTATTTATTGGTCTTAGGGCGGTTTTTGTAAGGCATATTTTGCTTTGGTTTTAGTAAGGGGAAAATCGTTTTTCAATAATTTTATCGTTAATGATAAGAAATATTCGGATATTTTCGGATTATGCAAATTAGATTTAAGGTCAACCGATCATATTTTACTCTACTGCGCAGATGGCGGTCTTCCTGATTAACGAGTGTAAATATTTGGGCTGTGGACTGGAATTTCAGTCGTTAGGAGACTTGATTCGCCATATAGAAGACACGCATATTGGTATATTGTTGTTTTTATGCATGTTATAAAATAAGTCGAGACGCTTTTCACGGGTATTTGTTTACACCTTGGAAGTGCGGGAAAATGTCAGTGACGTCACTCTAAATCTGGAAATCCCCACTTCTATCAGCTGATCAGTGTAGACTGTAGTGAAACTGTCTTACAGTCGTTAATCTATAACATTTACCAGACTGCAGGGACGTTGAATAAATAACCTTTGTGGTACATTAAAAGGAAATAGAACGTAGAAAATCAGATACATTGTATATTCATGGATTTGCTCATTTATTTTTCTACGCCTTTTTTTCTTTTTTTTATATCTTTTGCCCATTATTCTCTATTTTTTATATTTTAACACCCCATTATTCTTTATTATTTTGGCCTGTTTTTCTCCATTAATTTTTTTTTAGCCCAATATTATCTATTCTGTTAACCCCACTGACTCTTACTTATAGACGTATTTACACTTGTATGCAAATTTGTTCGCCATTTAGTAAAATAATACAGGTTCCCGTAAACTTTGACATCAAAATTCAAAACATTTGACGTCACAATTAAAAAGTGATTGTTGCCTGACGTCGAAAGGTGATTCGGAGTAGATCTAAGGTCATTCGGAGGCAAAATATAGCTAAATACCAAAAGTGTTAATACGTTTATTACCACATAGTTATAAAAAAAAAAGTAGACTACTATCACGTATGTGGATTTTCCTGCACATTGCCAATATCACAATGCTTATGTTATTTTGTCACTATAAGAGTCAATTGTTCAATGATGTCATTTAAATATGCCAGTTAACCTCAGGTTAACATATATTCACTGAAATCTTGAAATTGGTAATGCCAGAGACATATATACTAAATATGTCTCTGGTAATGCATACTTAAGATAAATATAATTGATATTGTATATTTCAACATTTATAAATCATAATTTTTCTGCAAATTAAAGATTTTTAAAGGTAAAAAAAATTGTGCCATTTTATCTATTACATTAATTGTTAATATAAAAATAAGGAGATGTGGTATGATTGCCAATGAGAGTATGCTAGGTCTACATTTAGGTATTTAAATTTAATCACTAAAACATCAGCATACCAATAAATGTTCACATACATTTACATGTAAACAGGGGAGGAGAAGTACATGTAATAAAAGTTTTTTTTTTAAGTAATCAATTATTTCCTATATTTTCAACAGTTTGATTAAAATCTAATGCAGCTGAAAATAGAAAGTTTGAAGGATCTATAATCTTTTGGCTTCTCAGTGTCCCAGCTAGCCCAAAATATAGGAGGCAGGTTCCTGTGCTCCCCTCTGCTCTATTTGTGTCCAGTTCCCTTCCACTTTCTGTGCACCCCTCTGCAAGTATAGTCAGTTCCTTTGCATCTTTGTTTCCTAAAAGAGATAAATACTCATGAAACAAACAAAAAATCATTTTAACCACTCACTGGTAGAACAAATTTTGTAACGTCAAAATAATATAAATCAAGTAAAACATATTTATTATGTTAATTCAATTTTCTATCTATAAGCATGATAGAGATGTCACTTTTCAGACACAAAACTGCTTTTGTGTTTGTCATCTTTAAACTGGCCCCCCTCTGTCCTTAAATCCTAGCTAACACAATGCTTCTGTTTTATCTTTTACTCAAGTATTTTATATAGAAAAGCATTGTCCGTTATGTGTCCATGTAATAAGAAAAGAGAACATATAGACCTTTGGTTGCTAACTTCTATGTCATTTGGTCTCTGTTAGAAAGTTATAAAAATAAGAAGATGTGTACAGGTATGATTACCAATGAGATATGGCAACCATACCTCATATTCTTACTTTTATATTTTAAAAATGATGGCTAATATTGACTTGAACGCTTTCATAATTCATAATATGCACATGTATTTCATGACTAGTACCAACAGTAATTGGGGCAATATGTGCAATTGTTTCTTCATAGGCGATAATGGTAACGTTTTCTTCTCTAGCTCAGTCCATATCGTAAACTTGGATATGTATGATGGCTCGTTTAGAAGCTGAGACATTTTCACATATGTGGTTAAATTTTCGAGTGCAGTGTGATTCATTTATCCGTAAATTAGCATACCCCGAAAATCCTTTCGTGATGCGGCTCTTCATGGTAAAAAATCCCTTTTTTCACACAATAATTTCTTTAAAAATTTAATACTTTGAATACATTTAATAACTCCATAGTTTTTAGACATTTATTCTATGGTCCTCTACTTTCCAGATCAACACAAATGGTTAAGCTCAGTCACTTGTTAAAAATTGAAACATGTCCAATATCACTACACAGAGATTTTTTGTTTACACACAACTTTTGTGTTCCTCAATTGGAGGCGCATTAGGATATTGACCCAATTGAATGCTGGACAAAAATTTGCAATTAAGTTTTGACATAACTTTGTCTTTGATAAGAAAAAGACTTCTTTTTTAACAGAATTTCTGTATTACTCTTAAACTAGTCTATTATAATTATACATGTAAACAAATCTTTTAACATAATTTAGTGTCAAAAATTCAATTATTGATTTTTGTGGTTTGGTTTGTTTCTCAGGTATTATAACGGTCACTTAGATTTGGTGCAATGAACGATTGTAATGTGAACATTCTGTCTGGCATGGTTCATATGACCTTGACCTCATTTTCATGGTTCATTGGTCAATGTTAAGTTTTTGAGGATTTGACGTCACAGTTTATCAGATACTATTAACAATAGGTGAAATATATTTGGTGCCATGAATTATTGTATGGTGTACATGTTGTCTGGCATCAGGCTAACTGTATTTGGTATATGGTATGATTGTAAGGTGTACCTGTCTGTCTGGCAGGGTTCATCTAGCCTTGACCTCATTTACATTGATCATTGATAATGTTGAGTTATATTACAGACTTTCAACATAAATTCAATCATGATAAGTAAAGCAGGCGAGACATTTCAGCGTGTGCACTCTTGTTTAATAGCTTCTTTGTTGTGAAGCTTTTGGTGTGTAAATAATAACAGGATTGTATGGAAACCCAGTAAACTAGGAAAATAAAATTGAGAATGGAAATGGGGTATGTGTCAAAGAGACAACAACCCGACCACAGAACAGACAACAACAGAAGGTCACCAATAGGTCTTCAATGCAGCGAAATTCCCGCACCGGAGGCGTCCTTAAGCTGGCCCCTAAACAAATATATATACTATTCCAAATGATTGGTTTTTATTGAATTCAAAAAGTATATCACTTAGTACTTAAGGTTAATACTAGACACAATTCTAATTGTGATCAAAAATGAATACAGTAAATGTTAATATTTGAGAAGTGTGATATCCATATTTTTCTGTATAAAAATAAGGAGATGAGGTATGATTGCCAATGAGACAACTATCCACCAAAGTTCAAATAAAGTGGATGTAAGCAAATATAGGCAACCATACGGCCTTCAACAATGAGAAAAACCCATACCGTATAGTAGGCTATAAAAGGCCCCGACATGAAAAATATGACAATTCAATTGAGAAAACTAACGGCCTAGTAGTTCATCTTTGAATGGAAGATTTAACATAATATGCATAAACTTATATGAAAATTGATTACACTTTCTTATCTTATTGAAGTAGTTTATTGTATATTTGCAAACAAAAGCAAACATCATTTTACGCTACAAACTGTAATGACATAAACTCAAGTATTTGGATGGCAGATTTACCAGACTGGAGTCACTGTACTGTATATGACATCCCCCCTTTTACATGTTTTAAGTGTAAGATTGATCATCATTGTGTGTACTTGTATTTTGTAAGCTATCTATTCACAGGAAAGCTACATTCTGTTAATTTTTTTAAATGAAACACCCAATAGTAATTCCTGTTATCCTTTTATGTATTACCAGAATAAAAGAAGAAAAGGATTTTCTTAGGTCCAATCTGCTAGGCTTTGTGAAGCTAATACTTTATTGATACATTGATGATAGTTTATATTCATTTCCATGTACAATTTGATCAGATATTTAGTCTCATATTTAACCAGAATATAATCAAATACATTTCATAGAATACTGAAAATTATTTTATTGACCACATTTTTGCATAATTTCATATAGCATCTTGGCTAAAAATTCAATAAGGCCAAAAATGTGTTGCTAAATGTGTCATTCTTCTTTTCAATGGAGGAGAATACGCCACCTATTTGCATCCATCATGTGTCAGCTGTTTATAAATTTTCATATTTTAGTCTTCTATGAAACCATGTGGCATGCTTAAACCAAAGTTTGCAAAAATACTGTATAAAAGTTCTTTTATGAAACATTGTTGTCATTTTTCCCCAAATTGGATGAAAACATTGCCACAAGCAGTCGGGTTTTAAAATTTCTTTTCATTTGAAACTAAACAGCCAAATCTTTTGAAGCAGTACATATATATAAATGATGATCGAGAAACAGTTTTGAAAGAGTCATCATGTTTCTTTACAATTTGATAGCAAATGTATGCATGCTGGCAATGATACCACACCAATAGGAAATAACATTTTAATTTTTTCTAAAACTTCATTGATGAATTTAATAAACCTGGTCATGCAATCCAGTGGAATATTTAAATCTTTTTGATGTGACATTTTGTTATTTTCTTTGGAGTCTTTGTCTGCATTGACTTGGATAAAAATTTAGAAAGAATTTTTCAGTGAAATTGTTAATTTTTCATATCCTTCATGTCTATGTACATGTAGGCTTAACTACAATAGTGAAATTTGTAAATTTGGTATTTGAACATAACTTGGTTGTTCAACATTTTTCTCTAACTTTCATCGTTCTCTTATCCTTTATATTTTTTTCTTTTCTTATCAAAACTACACAGTAATAAAATATTGTTGTTTTATTTATAGAAACAGATCCCTCACAATTAGAGCATCAAGAACTGGAACAGCCCCAATCATTAGCTCCTAGTTATATACTTAGGTATGTTTTATAGAATATCTGAACAAACATACATGTATGTTTAAGACATTGAAAAATCAATCATAAGGTGCTCAAATACTTAACTTACATATTATTATGTGTCATTAAGGAAATCATACCTTTCCCTAGAATCAGTACTTGTTCATTTTGTTATTTAAATTTTTGCAAAGTGAATTGCCCCATTGCATAAATAAAATAGCTATTATTCTCTGTGGAGTTCATTGAAAAACCAATCGTTCATTGATTAATTTTCCTGTACAAAAAAGTAAACATCAAAGCATAAGTGTTAACAGGAACATATAACAGTGACACTGCCAGTTGTATTGAATTAATGCGAAATACCAACAATCAATGTTTAATTGTTAATATAATACATGTATTATTAATACTATTTATATATATATATATATAGATTCTACCACTGCATCGAGTGTAATATGATATTTATCCACTCGAGACAGTTAAATTTGAAATTTAAAGCGAGGCTCGCCAAGCGTTTTAAATATTGAAAATTTAACTGTCGAGTCGAGATGGATAAATATCGATAACACGAGATTTGGTGGTGGAATCTGTTTCTCTAATGATTTTCAAACAATATGCAGGCAAAATTATTCCTTCTTTTCGAATGATCTGCAAAAGATGTGTTCTTTCTATGTGACTTCATCAGGCATGGTCGCTTTTTTCATGCCATCACAATAAGAAATATAGAGGAAAGTAAGAAAATTCGACATCATAATCGGATTTTAACCAGAGATGAACTGAGATCAACGTTGATTAAATTTTTTTATACAATGGGTGCAGAAAGGGATAAATTCACGAAGAATTAGAGAAATATATATATATATATATATAAAATAAGTATAAATTGAAAACAGCGTTCAAACCTATGATTGCGTTGGATAAAACCGCAAGTTTTATATGTGTGCATGCAAAACAAATTTCTTGGTAGAGGGTCTAAATACAGCACAAACAACATTTTCCAAAGGACCAAAAAGTGAAAAGGTATATTTAAACAAAACCCATTTGACTAACAGGTCGAACAACAGATGTTCTTAAACCCTGCTGACTGCCATTGGCGATTGCCAAATAAGCGGATCACAAGATGTAACAAAATGGATCTTTATTATTAATTTAATACCAAACAGAAAACAATAAACTTGCGGAAAAGATGGAATACCGCAAACATGAGGTGCAAAAATATATATATATAAATGTCTAAATAACAGCCCAACAATGTTAGATCTGTAAATTTGCGGAAGCAAATTTTTTGTTCTTCCCTATATATGCATAACCACTCTAAATATCAGCACAATTGAACAATGTTAAATCTGCAAATTTGCGGAAGCAAATTTTTGTTCTTCCTTCGCCGGGATTCGAACTCATGCTATTGGGATACCGAGACAACACAGCCTGCACTGTGTCCAGCACTCTAGACCACTCGGCCACCTAGACTGAACTAATAATTCAGCTTTTGGTGGCCTAGTGTTACCTTTCCTCGTCATTAGAATCTAGAGTTGTAACACAGTACATGATATATTGGGCATGAAGATGGATTTGATTGCAGATTAGCTAAATATCTATCGTTAAGGATCGTATGATACAGTCACAGAAATAATTATTTTGATAAGTACATCTAAACAAGTGACAACTCTACGACAGATCCATCCATTGGATCACCAGTGAAGGTGATTCACGGCTGAAAACACATATTATATTCATAACCACTCTAAATATCAGCACAACAATGTTAAATCTGCAAATTTTTGTTCTTCCCTCGCGGGATTCAAATATATATATGTTACAGTGAATTTGTATAATCAGTGATTATATAGAATCCCTAAAATTTTCAGGGATTTATAATGTAGAATCACTGGTTAGTTTAAGTATTATATGTAATCACTAAAATTTTCAGGGATTATGTATAATTACTAGAAAAACGTCAGGATTATACATAATAACTGAAATGAAAAATTAGTTTTATTTATAAAGAAAATGAATAAAAGTTAAATAATTCATTCTATAAAATCATATCAAAACATCATAATAAACATACATTATAAAGTGTTAAGCACAATACAGATATATTAAAATGATAACCTCAATACATTAAAATGAAAGGCACAATATCAAAATATTAGGCACAATACATTAAATTGTTACACAATATTTTAGTATGTTAAGAACAATATTTTGAAAACAATCATTTATTTTTACAAACTAAATTTGGATGGCATATACAACTGCTCATTTTGCCCTGCTTTTATACAGGCACATCTATTTGATTCACATCTGTTTTTACTACAACATCCACATTTTAAACAAACCTTGTCCTTCACATATGGAATCAGATTTTACAGCACGTCTAAAAGAAATAAAGTTTTCAATGGAAGCATCTAAAAGTCCAAAAAAAGGAAATCATTTACCTCAAACTGATATCTTGTATAAGATCCTATCAGGATACCATGTTTTGTGGCCAGGCAAAATATATTGTGAATCCTTAAATGAGGGATACATTTCAAGTGATTAATAATATTTTTTTCTATAAAAACCACTTCTGCACACAAAGTTATTCTTTTTTCTTTGGTTTGGGGATGGTGGTGGTGGTGGTAGTGGGGTGAGGGGGTCCTTACTTGATCAAAACAATAGTATACCAATGAGACATTAATTTTGTTCGTAAGATATTTAAGATTATTTTTATAAGATCCATGCCCACCAGCCCCCGCCCCTTTCCCTTTGTTAATGTAAAATGATGTGAAGAGTAAAATCTATGAAATATAAGTACTTACTTTGTCAACAGATAATTGTATTTGTTACTTATCCATATCTTGCATTTTGATTTTCCTCTGATTTGATTTGATTTTGATTTTGGTGTTTTAACGCCACTTTTAAGCACCGCTTTTGGGCTATTTCGTGGCGGCCAGTTTTATTGGTGAAGGAAGCCGGAGTGCCGGAGAAAACCACCGACCTTCGATAGGAAAACTGACAATCCTAGTCAATTAAGATTGAGTCGAGTGCACCCGCACGAGCGGGTTCGAACTCACAACCTCAGTGTTGACTGGCTAGTGATTACAGTAGTAACTACTTAGACCACTCGCCACCGAGGCCCCGATTTTCCTCTGAAATTTGCAGTAACTTTTGTGCATACGTTTGCTCCAACCCAAGCAACATCCGTGATTGTAGCATACTTATTTGTTTGTGAAGTATTTAGGTTCGGCAGTTGAATAAAATATCACTTGAAAAACTGTTCTCTTAAGATTCACCAAGGCCTAGTAGTATTAGATAAGGAATGAAAACTGTTCACTTAAATTTTCAAGAAAAAAAAAAAAAAAAAGATAAAATTTGTCTATATTTGATTTTTTTAATAGAAAAGGATCTTTGAATTATTGATAATCTCTGAAATCATATTAGGGAATTTGTAGAATAATTATTAAAATGTTCAGTGATTATGTAAAATCACTGGTCATTTTCAGGGATTATATAGAATCACCTGAGACTACTATAGTAGTCTCAGAGAATCACTAATGATTTTAGTGATTCTACATAATCCCTGAAAAATTAGGGATTCTACATAATCCCTGATTATATAAATTCACTGTAACATATATATGTATATGCTAGGAAACGCCCTTTAATTGGATTTCATAAAGCATTTGTATTCATATTTGTATTCATATTATCAAAATTATAATTTTTATTGGATTGTAGAAATTATACTATATTTTGGTTATTGATTATAATTAGGAAGTGGCTATGGCTAGATCAAGAAAAACTAAAGGTAATGGTAATTTTGAAATAGCATATATTTACATATAGCTCTAATTGAAATTACCAATTTGTTTTATTGAGAATTTGCAAACATATTTGTATATTGACAGATTTTACACAGATGCTGATTTAAAGTGCAAAGTGAGACCAGTATCTCCGTCCTCCTCTCTCAGGAGTAGTACACCTATAGGTAAGTAGATCCTCTCAGGAGTAGTACACCTATAGGTAAGTAGATCCTCTCAGGAGAAGTACACCTATAGGTAAGTAGATCCTCTCAGGAGTAGTACACCTATAGGTAAGTAGATCCTCTCAGGAGTAGTACACCTATAGGTAAGTAGATCCTCTCAGGAGTAGTACACCTATAGGTAAGTAGATCCTCTCAGGAGTAGTACACCTATAGGTAAGTAGATCCTCCTCTATCAGGACACTACAAACCATTGAAAGTCTGAAATGGCCTATATTTGTACTCGACTGTACTGATTTTTACTCGACTTGTCTGAATTGGTTTGAAATTTACTTGATACTACTCGACTGTAGTCTGAACCGTATTTAACCATCTGAACTTCTACTCGACCAGTACTAAATCATTTTATTTACATCTAAACCATGCTCGACCTAGTCTGAACAATGCTCGACCTAGTCTGAACATACTCGACCTAGTCTGAACCGTACTCGACCTAGTCTGAACCATACTCGACCAAGTCTCAACCAACCTAGACCTATTTTTTTGTATCTATCTATTGTATTTCATCAATTTAGGAACTGTTTTTAAGAGCTATTCCCCCTGGCTAGAAATTTGAACAACAATATGAAATTCAAAATGTATTCAATATGGCATTGAAACCAAAATTTCACAATAAACATAATATAAGTTCAACACCATATTCATCAACACTTACATATATATATATGTATCACCTTTAAAATAAAAATAAAACAAGCTGATCAAATAATCTCAAAACTGAATTGTGACTAATATTTTCAATGTTATTCAAAATTTTTGAATGTTTCAGATATATTTTATGTTAATGGACAATTTTCACCATTTACTTAAGCCTTGTATAGATTTATGGTGTCAGTTGAGTTTAGTTAATAATGCAGTGAACATTTTTTTATCAAAATATTTTTAAAATAGTATATAAAGCAACTTAATAAATTTAAAAATCACACCTTTGTTTTGAAAAACCAAGAATTTGATATAATCATGATAATAGAACTTCCATAGCAATCCTTGATAACCATTTAGAAAAGGAAATGTGTTCCAATGTTGCAGAAAAATTATTTTCATTCAAATTTAAATAAACTTTTGTCAAAATTAAAGACATGGCATACAAGAAGCACTTTAATAAAGGTTAATTACCTCAATACATGTGTGTTTTACAGGTAAAAGAAAGCCCTATTTTTCTTAAACTTGTGTATTACTTATCTAGTGAAATCAAAAGGCCTTGCGATTTAAGTTTTACAGGATATTGCAATTTTATACGACCGCAAAAAATTTTGTGGTCGTATATTGGTATGACGTTGGCGGCGTCGTCATCGTCCAAAGACGCATTGGTTTTCGCACTCTAACTTTAGTTTAAGTGAATGGATCTCTATGAAATTTCACCATAAGGTTCAATATCACAAAAGGAAGGTTGGGATTGATTTTGGGGTTATGGTACCAACAGTTAAGGAATTAGGGGCCAAAAGGGGCCAAAATAAGCATTTTGTAACTTCCAGACATAACTTGTGTGTTAGTGTATGGATCTCTCTGACTTTGTACCACAAGGTTCCATATCACAAAGGGAATGCTGGGATTGATTTTTGGGGTAATTGCCTAAAATTTTAGGAATTAGGGGCCAAAAGGGGCAAAAACAAGCATTTTTCTAGTTTCATGACAATAACTTGTGTGTAAGTGTATGGATCTTTCTGAAATTGTACTACAAGGTTCCATATCACAAAGGAAAGCTGGAATTGAATTTGGGGTAATTGCCTGAAACGTTTAGGAATTAGGGGCCAAAAGGGGCCAAAATAAGCATTTTCTAGTTTCCAGACAATAACTTGTGTTCAAGTGTATGGATCTCTGAAATTGTACTGAAAGGTACCATACCTCAAAGGGAAGGCTGGGATTGAGTTTGGGGTGATGGATCATAAGGGGTTCAAAAATTTTGGGGAGGGGATTTTTTTTCTTTAAAATTTTCCATTTTAAGTTGGTTATTTCTGATTTATGTTTAAAAGCAAATAATAATGATATGGCAGGAGATACACACCAAACAGGATGTGTAAATTATTATATAATAAGTATTGTGCAATAGCAAGAAATTTTCAATTGCACAGTATTGCGCAATAGCAAGAAATCTTCAATTGCACAGTATTGTGCAATAGCAAGAAATATCCAATAGCATAATATTGCGCAATAGCAAGAAATTGTCAATTGTACAGTATTGCGCAATAGCAAGAAATATTCAATTGCACAGTATTGCGCAATTGCAAGAAATATTCAATTACACAGTATTGTGCAAAAGAAGATACTTTGTATAAATTGCTTATTTCTTGACCAATTTCAATGGGGTTTTATTCTTGAACTCGTGGGGTTCTTTAATATGCTGAATCTAACTGTGTATTAAGTTTTGGATTTTGGCCCGTTTTTAAATTGGTCCACATTGAGGTCCAAAGGGTCCAAAATTAAACTTTGTTTGATTTCATCAAAATTGAATTATTGGGGTTCTTTGATATGCGAATCTAACTGTGTATTTAGATTCTTAATTTTGGTCCCGTTTTCAAATTGGTCTACATTAAGGTCCAAAGGGTCCAAAATTAAACTTAGTTTGATTTTAACAAAATTGAATTCTTAGGGTTCTTTGATATGCTGAATCTAAACATGTATTTAGATTTTTGATTATGGGCCCAGTTTTCAAGTCGGTCCAAATCGGGTCCAAAATTAAACTTTGTTTGATTTCAACAAAATTGAATATATGGGGTTCTTTGATATGCTGAATCTAACCATGTATTTAGATTTTGATTTTGGGCCCCGTTATCAACTTTGTCCACATTGAGGTCAAAAGGGTCCAAAATTAAACTTTGTTTGATTTCATCAAAATTGAATTTTGGGGTTCTTTGATATGCCAAATCTAACCGTGTATTTAGATTCTTAATTTTTGGTCCCGTTTTCAAATTGGTGTACATTAAGGTCCAAAGGGTCCAAAATTAAACTTAGTTTGATTTTAACAAAATTGAATTCTTAGGGTTCTTTGATATGCTGAATCTAAACATGTATTTAGATTTTGATTATGGGCCCAGTTTTCAAGTCGGTCCAAATCGGGTCCAAAATTAAACTTTGTTTGATTTCAACAAAAATTGAATATATGGGGTTCTTTGATATGCTGAATCAAACCATGTATTTAGATTTTTGATTTTGGGCCCCGTTATCAACTTTGTCCACATTGAGGTCAAAGGGTCCAAAATTAAACTTTGTTTGATTTCATCAAAATTGAATTATTGGGGTTCTTTGATATGCCGAATCTAACCGTGTATTTAGATTCTTAATTTTGGTCCCGTTTTCAAATTGGTCTACATTAAGGTCCAAAGGGTCCAAAATTAAACTTAGTTTGATTTTAACAAAATTGAATTCTTAGGGTTCTTTGATATGCTGAATCTAAACATGTATTTAGATTTTTGATTATGGGCCCAGTTTTCAAGTCGGTCCAAATCGGGGTCCAAAATTAAACTTTGTTTGATTTCAACAAAATTGAATATATAGGGTTCTTTGATATGCTGAATCTAACCGTGTATTTAGATTTTTATACGACCGCAAAAATTTTTGTGGTCGTATATTGGTATGACGTTGGCGTCGTCGTCGTCGTCCGAAGACACATTAGTTTTCGCACTCTAACTTTAGTTTAAGTAAATGGATCTCTAGGAAATTTTACCATAAGGTTCAATACCACAAAGGAAGGTTGGGATTGATTTTGGGGTTATGGTACCAACAGTTAAGGAATTAGGGGCCAAAAGGGGCCAAAATAAGCATTTTGTAACTTCCAGACAATAACTTGTGTGTAAGTGTATGGATCTCTCTGACATTGTACCACAAGGTTCCATATCACAAAGGGAATGCTGGGATTGATTTTGGGGTAATTGCCTCAAAATTTTAGGAATTAGGGGCCAAAAAGGGCAAAAATAAGCATTTTCTAGTTTCAGGACAATAACTTGTGTGTAAGTGTATGGATCTTTCTGAAATTGTACTACAAGGTTCCATATCACAAAGGGAAAGCTGGAATTGAGTTTGGGGGTAATTGCCCTAAACGTTTAGGAATTAGGGGCCAAAAATAAGCATTTTTCTAGTTTCCAGACAATAACTTGTGTTTAAGTGTATGGATCTCTCTGAAATTGTACTGCAAGGTACCATACCTCATTGAAGGCTGGGATTGAGTTTGGGGGTGATGAATCATAAGGGGTTCTAAAATTGGGGGATTTTTCCCCTTTTTCTTCCTTTTTTTTTTCTTTAAAATTTTCCATTTAAGTTGGTTATTTCTGATTTATATTTAAAAGCAAATAATAATGATATGGCAGGAGATACACACCAAACAGGATGTGTAAATTATTATATAATAAGTATTGTGCAATAGCAAGAAATTTTCAATTGCACAGTATTGCGCAATAGCAAGAAATCTGCAATTGCACAGTATTGCTAATAGCAAGAAATATCCAATAGCACAATATTGCACAATAGGAAGAAATTGTCAATTGTACAGTATTGCACAATAGCAAGAAATATTCAATTGCACAGTATTGCGCAATTGCAAGAAATATTTAATTGCACAGTATTGTGCAAAAGAAGATACTTTGTATAAATTGCTTATTTCTTGACCAATTTCAATGGGGTTTTATTCTTGAATTCTTGGGGTTCTTTAATATGCTGAATCTAACCGTGTATTAAGTTTTTCGATTTTGGGCCCCGTTTTAAATTGGTCCACATTGAGGTCCAAAGGGTCCAAAATTAAACTTTGTTTGATTTCATCAAAATTGAATTATTGGGGTTCTTTGATATGCGAATCTAACTGTGTATTTAGATTCTTAATTTTGGTCCCGTTTTCAAATTGGTCTACATTAAGGTCCAAAGGGTCCAAAATTAAACTTAGTTTGATTTTAACAAAATTGAATTCTTAGGGTTCTTTGATATGCTGAATCTAATCATGTATTTAGATTTTGATTATGGGCCCAGTTTTCAAGTTGGTCCAAATTGGGGTCCAAAATTAAACTTTGTTTGATTTCAACAAAAATTGAATATATGGGGTTCTTTGATATGATGAATCTAACCATGTATTTAGATTCTTAATTTTTGGTCCCGTTTTCAAATTGGTCTACATTAAGGTCCAAAGGGTCCAAAATTAAACTTAATTTGATTTTAACAAAATTGAATTCTTAGGGTTCTTTGATATGCTGAATCTAAACATGTCTTTAAATTTTGATTATGGGCCCAGTTTTCAAGTTGGTCCAAATCAGGGTCCAAAATTAAACTTTGTTTGATTTCAACAAAATTGAATATATTGGGTTCTTTGATATGCTGAATCTAACCATGTATTTAGATTTTTGATTTTTGGGCCCGTTATCAACTTTGTCCACATTGAGGTCAAAAGGGTCCAAAATTAAACTTTGTTTGATTTCAACAAAAATTGAATATATGGGGTTCTTTGATATGCTGAATCTAACCATGTATTTAGATTTTTGAATTTTGGGCCCGTTATCAACTTTGTCCACATTGAGGTCAAAAGGGTCCAAAATTAAACTTAGTTTGATTTCATCAAAATTGAACTCTTAGGGTTCTTTGATATGCTGAATCTAACCATGTATTTAGATTTTGGATATTGGACCATAATAGGGAATGTCCAATTTAAAATTTTAAGTCCTTAGACCACATTCATTCTGTGTCAGAAACCTATGCTGTGTCAAATAGTCAATCACAATCCAAATTCAGAGCTGTATCAAGCTTGAATGTTGTGTCCATACTTGCCCCAACTGTTCAGGGTTCGACCTCTGCGGTCGTATCAAGCTGCGCCCTGCGAGCATTTTATTGATATTTGGGCCCGTCATCAACTTTGTCCACATTGAGGTCAAAAGGGTCCATAATTAAACTTTGTTTGATTTCATCAAAATTGAACTCTTGGGGTTCTTTGATATGCTGAATCTAACCATGTATTTAGATTCTTAATTTTGGTCCCGTTTTCAAATTGGTCTACATTAAGGTCCAAAGGGTCCAAAATTAAACTTAATTTGATTTTAACAAAATTGAATTCTTAGGGTTCTTTGATATGCTGAATCTAAACATGTCTTTAAATTTTTGATTATGGGCCCAGTTTTCAAGTTGGTCCAAATCAGGGTCCAAAATTAAACTTTGTTTGATTTCAACAAAATTGAATATATTGGGTTCTTTGATATGCTGAATCTAACCATGTATTTAGATTTTTGATTTTGGGCCCGTTATCAACTTTGTCCACATTGAGGTCAAAAGGGTCCAAAATTAAACTTTGTTTGATTTCAACAAAATTGAATATATGGGGTTCTTTGATATGCTGAATCTAACCATGTATTTAGATTTTTGAATTTTGGGCCCGTTATCAACTTTGTCCACATTGAGGTCAAAAGGGTCCAAAATTAAACTTAGTTTGATTTCATCAAAATTGAACTCTTAGGGTTCTTTGATATGCTGAATCTAACCATGTATTTAGATTTTGGATATTGGACCATAATAGGGAATGTCCAATTTAAAATTTTAAGTCCTTAGACCACATTCATTCTGTGTCAGAAACCTATGCTGTGTCAAATAGTCAATCACAATCCAAATTCAGAGCTGTATCAAGCTTGAATGTTGTGTCCATACTTGCCCCAACTGTTCAGGGTTCGACCTCTGCGGTCGTATCAAGCTGCGCCCTGCGGACATTTTATTGATATTTGGGCCCGTCATCAACTTTGTCCACATTGAGGTCAAAGGGTCCATAATTAAACTTTGTTTGATTTCATCAAAATTGAACTCTTGGGGTTCTTTGATATGCTGAATCTAACCATGTATTTAGATTTTGGATATTGGACCATAATAGGTGAATGTCCAATTTAAAATTTTAAGTTCTTAGACCACATTCATTCTGTGTCAGAAACCTATGCTGTGTCAAATATTTAATCACAATCCAAATTCAGAGCTGTATCAAGCTTGAATGTTGTGTCCATACTTGCCCCAACTATTCAGGGTTTGACCTCTGCGGTCGTATCAAGCTGCGGCTTGGGAGCATTTTATTAATGAATGTTAATTAGAAATTAATTCTCTCTGACCAGGTGTGATCTTTATAATGAGTTTGCCCCAAGCAGGTATTACTTTATACTTTACCACTAATCAGATGAAAAATATTATTTATTTAATTTTTTATCCCTTTTGATATATATTATATATGATATATCCCAAATTATAATAAGAATAGATATATTTCTAATATAAGGTTAAACAATTTCAGTGATTTTTGGCTGTTGTTGACGCATTAAAAGATAATTATATAACTATTGTATGTAACCATAAAACCTATGTAGTTTTTCTTTAGGAATTTAGGAAAATTAAGTTAAAAAAACAAAAAAACACATGCCAAACAAGAAGCACCTAAATTAGATTTTATTACCCTCAGTAAAGGTGTGGTTTTAGGTAAAATAATCTTTTTTTTTAACAAAACTCTAAAACTTTAAAATTAATATAATTAAATTATTATGCAAGATAATTTGACTTAACTATCTCTATTTGATAAATCTGAGAATCATGTAAGGATGTAAAAATATGTTTTTATACATATATCTTTATTTTATTGTGGCTGTTGTCATGTTAGAAAAAAAAATTAATTTTAACAGCTAAAATAAAAAAAATAGAGGTTATAATATATTTGGTCAAGTATGGTTCAGACTGGTCGAGTATTGTTCAGACCTTTGGTCGAGTATGGTTTAGACCGAAAAAATAGGTCGAGTACAGGTCGAGAATGGGTTAAGACTGTTTCAGACTGGTCAAGTAATAGTTCAGACTATTTTCAATGGCAAAGATAAGGGTCAAGTACAAATCAGTACGGTCGAGTATGGTTAAGACTGGGGTCGAGTAATGTCGAGTAAAATTCAGACCAATTCAGACTGGTCGAGTAAAAATCAGTACAGTCGAGTACAGATATAGGCCATTTCAGACTTTTACTGGTTTGTAGTGGGAGTAGTATACCAGTAAGTAGATCCTCCTCTCTCAGGAGTAGAACACCTATGAGTACCAGTAAGTAGATCCTTCTCTCTCAGGAGTAGAACACTTAGAAGTACCAGTAAGTAGATCCTTCTCTCTCAGGAGTAGAACACCTATAAGTACCAGTAAGTAGATTCTCCTCTCTCAGGAGTAGAACACCTATAAGTACCAGTAAGTAGATCCTTCTCTCTCAGGAGTAGAAGACCTATAAGTACCAGTAAGTAGATCCTTCTCTCTCAGGAATAGAACACCTATAAGTACCAGTAAGTAGATCCTCCTCTCTCAGGAGTAGAACACCTATAAGTACCAGTAAGTAGATCCTTCTCTCTCAGGAGTAGTAGTACCAGTAAGTAGATATTAACTCACCAATACTACAAGAGTATTATCTAAGCATTGTTAGAGGAAACAAAAATGTTTGACTATGACTTAAATAATTGGTTTTTGTACACTTATCTAGTTGAAAATCATGACTCATAAATGCAGATTTTATAAACACATACATTCATCACCATTAGAATTTAGTTATGAGTTTATTTTGGTCTTTAGTTTGAAACTTGCATTCAAAAATAAGTTTACATGGATTGAAATAAATTCTATTCTAACAGTTCATAATTTGAAAATAAACTGTGAGGTAATATGGTACTGGACTAAACAAAATTGAAAAGTGACCTCTTGCAGAAAAAATATTTCTATTTTCTGCCACATTTGCATATAAATGATATGTTGATTTAAATTTTGAGGAGTTGTAGTATGGAAAAGCCAAAATAGTCACATTTAATCATGCTACTGATTAGGATTATTAGGTGTAAGTCATGTTCTTGTAAAAGATCTAAGAGTTTTATGAATAAGATTCACACATCTGTTTCAGGGAGTGAACTTGATGAAGAAGATTTGCAGACAGACGGATATGAAAGTGATGATTCTGTGTCATCAAGTCAGGAACTAACTGCCCCACTAATACTTAGGTAAAAATTATACAGAAATATCATCACCTTGTTAATTAATGAACCAAAGTTTAAAAAATGCATAAGTCCAAAAAATCCTGTCATATAATGCAATAGAAAAGAATAAAAATACAAATGGAGGAATTATTCAGATGAGTCAAGTTAAACAACATTACGGTCACTTCTCTAAAAATATTATAACCTCTTGGTTTCCAGTTGGACAATGTTATGGTCTCCTGCAATGCATTACTACAAGGATTACTACTGTTGTTTTCAATTTCAACGTCTACAGTAATAGAATGATGTATAGTTAAAATAATTTTCTGCAGGATTTTTTTTAGATGTTAGTTCACTCCATATTTTGTGTTATGACAGTAATTACATGATTATTGATTTCTTTCTTGTAGATCATTCTTTTATTCACATATCTTTATTCAGAGTTTTTGTCCATTTATAACATCAAAATTTGTCTGAGAAACAGTTTTTGAATACAAGTTATGGAAAACCATTGGTCCTGACCACCAGAAATAGGGAAAGGTCTGACAATTAAGTAGTGGCAGTGCTGATGTGGGCCTGTACAAAAGTCAGTAATTAGACATTTAGTGGTTATACTAGGTGTATATTGCCATGTAATTGCATTTGTATTTTGGTATAATATAGTTTTTATACCCCGTTTTAAAAAGTGGGTATACTGTTTTACCTCTGTCTGTCCTTCCGTCAGTCCATCAGTCAGTCCGTCCGTCCCATGAATATTTTCGTCGCATTTTTCTCAGGAACTACTTGACAAGGATTTCTGAAATTTGGTTTTAGGGTTTATATAAGTCAGCTATACTGTGTGATGCATTTTCAGATTCATCACTCAACAACTTCCTGTTTACCGAAATATCATCAGTGAGCAGTAGCTCACAGTTTTACTTGTTCACCATGTTTATTTAATCTTTCGTCGGTATGAATTCAGTTTACTCGGTTTGTTGAAAACCATGCAGAGGGCCTAAGTTTTTTTTGCGTGCGACGCGTTGCAGGGGACATAGAAATACTGGGCATCTGTCCGTCCGGTCTTGTTAGTGCTCTCATGTGTCAATTCTTGCCAGATTTTTATAAAACTTATATCATAGACTTATATCATAGGTTTATATCAGCATTGTCTCGGATTACTTTGAAAATCAGTGCTGATCAACAATTTTTAAAAGAGTTATGCCCCTTGGAAATATTATTTATATGGAAAATTGCATTGCATTTAATATGTGCAACACGAGGGACATTGGAACTCTGTTCTTTTACTACTGCAGATACATCTCCCAGTTATCTCTCCATTGTTTAATTGTGATTTTTTTTTATAGTATGTTGACCAGAAACCCAGGAGAATGTGATAAACCTATTGTTTGTCCAATACCAGGTTGTAAAAAGAGCTACAAAAACATTAATGGAATGAAGTACCACGCAAGGAATGGCCATAAAAAAGATATAGGGTATGTTTAATATGGATAAATTAGTCCAAATTAAGAAATTTTCATATCAGATGTATTTGCATGGATACAAATAGTGAAATGTATTTAGATTTCTACAAAATATTGCCAAATTTTCATTATTAAGTAGTAATTCTACAAAAAATATATTTCATAAGAAAACTATGAATAAAAAAATGTGAAATATTTGACATGCAATGTTTAAAGTAAATATTCCAACATAAGTATAATAAATTGATATCAAGTTTAGTTTGTCTTTTAAAAGTCATTACTTCCTTTTTTCAGATTCATTCAGAAGGCATATAAATGTGAATGTGGTAAAAATTACAAGACATTACATGGACTGAAAAACCACAATTCGAACTTGCACTCCTGTGATTCATTGACAATGAAATCTGTGACATTGACCAAAACAAAGGACATGCTTATAGCAACACAGATATTTGCACCAAGGGTCTCGAAGAAAGAACCTGCAATTAAACATGTCAGCATGGCACCGAATATCATAAGGCAGACATCAACGTCTTGTCAGTTTACAAATATCTTAAAGTTGAACAAAGATATCAGTCATGAAAAGTTGAAATCTCCTGTGCTTAGTATGAATTCAATGCTGATTTCAGAAGATGTACATGTTGATGTCATGGAAACGTCATTCCTGGATGAAGAAAGTCAGTCATTTATTACATCAGAACAAGCTAGATTCCAGTGAATTTACATTTTGAATGACTGATCGCCATTGTATACATTTTATTTTAGAGTTTGTCACATTTTAGGTGTAAATCAAAGATTTGATGTCAGGGGTAATCTTAAAATAAAAAATATGTCTTTCAATCATACAATGTATGTAAAACCAAAGTGCCAAAATTTTTCATTTTCTTATAGTGCATATCAGATCATTTATTCAGCCAAAATTAGTCATTTCATATATTTATATTTAATCATTACACTTTCAGTTCATTATTAACACAAGATAGTTACATTTTCATTTTTGTTTATTCTGGTCAAAATGAGTGTACATGTATCACCAGTTTATTTTATTCAGTCAAAATGTTACATATAAAATTCTCATCTTTATTTTCTTATATTATTGAAATTTATTAGGAAATTTAAATAGAAAAACTTATGAAATCCCTTAGTTATGTATTGAATACAATGAAATATTCAATATATTGATTCATTCCACTGTTTGACAGTTATATTTACACCATTCCATTCTGTTAATAATGACATTTAGGTATTTCACAGTTTGTGCAATTAACATGTGATAAACATTAATGTTTCATTTTTTTTAATATATATGTTCAAGCTCTCGGCTGTTTTGTTTAAATCCATTACAAATTCTTTTACCTGCAATAAAAAAAGGAAAACATTTTATTAAAGAGAAATAATTAAAATCCAAAATTTCCTTTTGAACAAAGGCAATATGAACTGTTTACATTCACTTCATTTGAACTGTGGTGGATAGTTGTCTCATTGGCAATCATACCACATCTCCTTATTTTTGTATTTCAAGGTAAATTGGTCATCCACTTGCAGATATAAAAAAAAATATGGTGCTTTCATTTTACTCTGTGCATCATGCTAACATTTTTTTGCGGTAAAGATTGCATGGAATGTATTCAAATCCATTATGTCTGACTTATAATCTACATCTTCCAAACCTTACCTCTACCAACTGCATAGTGCAGTGAGCTGAACTTTCTTTAGATCCTATATAGCCCAAGTCTTGTAATTTATTAATTGTATAAGCTCAGATATTCAAGTTATAAAATGATGCATATGAATATAACCATACTTTTCATTACATCTGTAGTGCATGGCGTATGATTCTATCTTTAATAGAAATAGGTTCAGTTACAAACATACAACTATGAACAAAGGAAGATAACTCCTATTCAAAATAAAGAATTTGCCTAAATGTGTTCCATTGCTAAATACAGTTGTTTCTACATATCTATGAAAATTTGTAAGATTTAGGGAAGTGAAGAGATGTCTTCATTTAATCCTAGCAATGTCTGAAAAGTAAGCCAGACATATGAACATTATGTATAGGTCTGCTGCTATGTGTTGCCTATAAGAATGAAAGTTAGATTACCATCTTGAAAATTATGTTTATAAAAAATATGATTAGCTTAATAATGTTTATAGAAATATAGATAGCAATGTGTGTTGTTTTGATGCTTTATATATGATATTAAAGTATTTTGATTTGAAATGAGCATACTGTGTATTTTTTATCATTATTTCAGAGATGTTAATTTTTATGTCTCCTGTTTAAGGGATAACCACACATTGTTATGTCCTCAGCAAAATTCATGAATTTTTAACTATAGAATCAAATATCCTTAAAACATCTAATTTTGACGAAACCACAAAACTATGTGTAGTATCTGTGAATATAATTAGATCCACAGTTTGTAAAATTAAGATTGTAAAATATAAAAAAAAATCATAAAAGTGCAATATTTAAAAAAATTTTTGTTATTTTGTTGTTTTATACATATGTTTATATTTTTTTATTGTTCAATTATGTGCGTAGGTGCTAGAATTTTTATAATATGATAGGAAATAACATCAAGTTAGGTCATCTTTATTTTGACCTGCTCTGAATATGTTTCAAAACATTGATTTATCTTTGTTTGTTCTCCTGTGTCGGTCTGGTCTTGTTATGTATCCAAGATTTTTTTCTCAGGAAACTGTGGTGAAATATTAATGATATTTGATAATTACAGTCTTCATGTTCTATATTGATATATCATGCGTCAATGCAATGATTTGTACATTTTTGTGTCATGATTCAGTGATATTTTTTTTTCTCCACAGTACATGCGTAATACACTTCTGTAACAAGAACAAATGAGTTGGCATGATCTACATTGATTCTTTGCCCTCTTCTCTTAATATTTTTATCGACCGCAAAAATTTTTGTGGTCGATATTGGTATGACGTTGGCGCTCGTCGTCGTCGTCGTCGTCGTCCGAAGACACATTGGTTTTCGCACTCTAACTTTAGTTTAAGTAAATGGATCTCTAGGAAATTTTACCATAAGGTTCAATACCACAAAGGAAGGTTGGGATTGATTTTGGGGTTATGGTACCAACAGTTAAGGAATTAGGGGCCAAAAGGGGCCAAAAATAAGCATTTTGTAACTTCCAGACAATAACTTGTGTGTAAGTGTATGGATCTCTCTGACATTGTACCACAAGGTTCCATATCACAAAGGAATGCTGGGATTGATTTTGGGGTAATTGCCTCAAAATTTTAGGAATTAGGGGCCAAAAAGGGCAAAAATAAGCATTTTTCTAGTTTCAGGACAATAACTTGTGTGTAAGTGTATGGATCTTTCTGAAATTGTACTACAAGGTTCCATATCACAAAGGAAAGCTGGAATTGAGTTTGGGGTAATTGCCCTAAACGTTTAGGAATTAGGGGCCAAAAGGGTCAAAATAAGCATTTTCTAGTTTCCAGACAATAACTTGTGTTTAAGTGTATGGATCTCTGAAATTGTACTGCAAGGTACCATACCTCATTGAAGGCTGGGATTGAGTTTGGGGTGATGAATCATAAGGGGTTCAAAAATTGGGGGATTTTTTTCCCTTTTTCTTCCTTTTTCCTTTTTTTTTTTCTTTAAAATTTTCCATTTTAAGTTGGTTATTTCTGATTTATATTTAAAAGCAAATAATAATGATATGGCAGGAGATACACACCAAACAGGATATGTAAATTATTATATAATAAGTATTGTGCAATAGCAAGAAATTTTCAATTGCACAGTATTGCCCAATAGCAAGAAATCTTCAATTGCACAGTATTGCGCAATAGCAAGAAATATCCAATAGCACAATATTGCACAATAGGAAGAAATTGTCAATTGTACAGTATTGCACAATAGCAAGAAACATTCAATTGCACAGTATTGCACAATTGCAAGAAATATTTAATTGCACAGTATTGTGCAAAAGAAGATTCTTTGTATAAATTGCTTATTTCTTGACCAATTTCAATGGGGTTTTATTCTTGAATTCTTGGGGTTCTTTAATATGCTGAATCTAACCGTGTATTAAGTTTTTGGATTTTGGGCCCCGTTTTTAAATTGGTCCACATTGAGGTCCAAAGGGTCCAAAATTAAACTTTGTTTGATTTCATCAAAAATTGAATTAATGGGGTTCTTTGATATGCCGAATCTAACCGTGTATTTAGATTCTTAATTTTTGGTCCCGTTTTCAAATTGGTCTACATTAAGGTCCAAAGGGTCCAAAATTAAACTTAGTTTGATTTTAACAAAAATTGAATTCTTAGGGTTCTTTGATATGCTGAATCTAATCATGTATTTAGATTTTGATTATGGGCCCAGTTTTCAAGTTGGTCCAAATTGGGGTCCAAAATTAAACTTTGTTTGATTTCAACAAAATTGAATATATGGGGTTCTTTGATATGCTGAATCTAACCATGTATTTAGATTCTTAATTTTGGTCCCGTTTTCAAATTGGTCTACATTAAGGTCCAAAGGGTCCAAAATTAAACTTAATTTGATTTTAACAAAATTGAATTCTTAGGGTTCTTTGATATGCTGAATCTAAACATGTCTTTCAATTTTTGATTATGGGCCCAGTTTTCAAGTTGGTCCAAATCGGGTCCAAAATTAAACTTTGTTTGATTTCAACAAAATTGAATATATTGGGTTCTTTGATATGCTGAATCTAACCATGTATTTAGATTTTTGATTTTTGGGCCCCATTATCAACTTTGTCCACATTGAGGTCAAAAGGGTCCAAAATTAAACTTTGTTTGATTTCAACAAAATTGAATATGTGGGGTTCTTTGATATGCTGAATCTAACCGTGTATTTAGATCTTAATTTTTGGTCCCGTTTTCAAATTGGTATACATTAAGGTCCAAAGGGTCCAAAATTAAACTTAGTTTGATTTTAACAAAAATGAATTCTTAGGGTTCTTTGATATGCTGAATCTAATCATATATTTAGATTTTTGATTATGGGCCCAGTTTTCAAGTTGGTCCAAATTAGGGTCCAAAATTAAACTTTGTTTGATTTCAACAAAATTGAATATATGGGGTTCTTTGATATGCTGAATCTAACCATGTATTTAGATTCTTAATTTTTGGTCCTGTTTTCAAATTGGTCTACATTAAGGTCCAAAGGGTCCAAAATTAAACTTAATTTGATTTTAACAAAATTGAATTCTTAGGGTTCTTTGATATGCTGAGTCTAAACATGTCTTTAAATTTTGATTATGGGCCCAGTTTTCAAGTTGGTCCAAATCGGGTCCAAAATTAAACTTTGTTTGATTTCAACAAAAATTGAATATATGGGGTTCTTTGATATGCTGAATCTAACCATGTATTTAGATTTTTGATTTTTGGGCCCGTTATCAACTTTGTCCACATTGAGGTCAAAAGGGTCCAAAATTAAACTTTGTTTGATTTCAACAAAATTGAATATATGGGGTTCTTTGATATGCTGAATCTAACCATGTATTTAGATTTTTGATTTTTGGGCCCCGTTATCAACTTTGTCCACATTGAGGTCAAAAGGGTCCAAAATTAAACTTTGTTTGATTTCATCAAAAATTGAACTCTTAGGGTTCTTTGATATGCTGAATCTAACCATGTATTTAGATTTTGGATAGTGAACCATAATAGGTGAATGTCCAATTTAAAATTTTTAAGTTCTTAGACCACATTCATTCTGTGTCAGAAACCTATGCTGTGTCAAATAGTCAATCACAATCCAAATTCAGAGCTGTATCAAGCTTGAATGTTGTGTCCATACTTGCCCCAACTGTTCAGGGTTCGACCTCTGCGGTCGTATCAAGCTGCGCCCTCATGGAGCATTTTATTTATTCTCAATTCACATCTGTTAATATTTTCAAAGATGTCTTATGAATAGTTGTGTACCAATTATATTACTATTTCTAGTCAAATTACAGATGCAAGGTCTATGCAAAATTTCCTTTTGAAGTAGTTGCATGCACATAAATATACTTTATATATAAAAAAAATTTTTTTTTGTATTTTTAATTAAGTATTATCATGTAAAAATGTCTTCTAATGATGACATGTGTTTGTTGACATGTTCAATGATGATGTACATGTGTTTGTATACATGTTCTAATGATGATGTACATGTTTTTTTGACATATTCAATGATGATGTACGTGTGTTTGTTGACATGTTAAATGATGATGTCCATGTGTTTATTGACATGTTCAGTGATGATTTACATGTGTTTGTTGACATGTTCCATGATGATAAAATGTGTTTGTTGACATGTTCAATTATGATAATGTGTTTGTTGACATGTTCTAATGATGATGCATGTGTGTTTATTGGCATGTTCAGAAATGATGTACATGTGTTTGTTGATGTGTTCAATGATGATGTATGTGTGTTTGTTGACATGTTCTAATGATGATGTACATGTGTTTGTTGACATGTTCAGTGATGATGTACATGTGTTTGTTTACATGTTCAGTGATGAAGTACATGCATTGTTGATCTGCAATGTAATATTTTAGGCTACAATTCTTATTCAATGCAATACAATTCTTTAACAATGAGGTCACAATGCTCTTAAACAATGTAATACATTTCAAAAACATTTGGATCACCAGAGTTTAGTTTTCTAAAAATTTGCATTTAGGTCAAGACCTCAGAAACCATTTATGGTGATATTACAATGCAACAGATAACTATTTTAGAGTAGAAATCTAATTATTTAGTTTTAAGTGGAACAGAATATTTTGGTCACCATGACCTATATATCGTGTTAGAGTAACCTCTGTTATGAAGCACATTTAGATCTGCTCTATGTACATCTGTAATGGTTGATATTTCGCCACTTCATTCTTTTATATTTTTAAAAAACATTTTTCTTCAACAATTTAATCATCATGACATACATTTTATTGGTGACTGGTTCATTTAGCTCCTTATTTTTAGCTTTTTGACATGGGCCTTTTAAGGTGGGGGATCTGTGTCTTACAGACACATTATATAGTTTTTAAAATGCTGTTTGATTCTATTTCAAACAACTTAATGTAAATGAAACATTTTGCCACAGAACAAGGTCCTATTTTGTATATTTTTTGTAGATATGTTATCTAGTCAGTAGATAGGTTTCCGTCCATTCTTTTATTGAATATGATTACATAGCGCAGGATGAGGTGCATAAATATTCAGTCATTTCAAGTATTATTGGTGCTCTTGATGATGTTTAAATGGTGCTGTTTCTCTAAGACTATTTGGTTTACCTTTGGTGCTTAGTATATGATGTATTTTTTTTACATCCCAAAATCACAAATTTAATGAATTTTATCGACCCCAAAAAATTTTGTGATCGTATATTGGTATGACGTTAGCGTCGGCGTCGTCGTCGTCCGAAGACGCATTGGTTTCGCACTCTAACTTTAGTTTAAGTGAATGGATCTCTATGAAATTTTACCATAAGGTTCAATATCACAAAAGGAAGGTTGGGATTGATTTTGGGGGTTATGGTACCAACAGTTAAGGAATTAGGGGCCAAAATAAGCATTTTTGTAACTTCCAGACATAACTTGTGTGTTAGTGTATGGATCTCTCTGACTTTGTACCACAAGGTTCCGTATCACAAAGGGAATGCTGGGATTGATTTTTGGGGTAATTGCCTCAAAATTTTAGGAATTAGGGGCCAAAAGGGCAAAACAAGCATTTTCTAGTTTCATGACAATAACTTGTGTGTAAGTGTATGGATCTTTCTGAAATTGTACTACAAGGTTCCATATCACAAAGGAAAGCTGGAATTGAGTTTGGGGTAATTGCCTGAAACGTTTAGGAATTAGGGGCCAAAAATAAGCATTTTTCTAGTTTCAGACAATAACTTGTGTTCAAGTGTATGGATCTCTCTGAAATTGTACTGCAAAGTACCATACCTCAAAGGAAGGCTGGGTTTGAGTTTGGGGTGATGAATCATAAGGGGTTCAAAAATTGGGGGATTTTTTTTCCTTTTTCCTTTTTTTCCTTAAAATTTTCCATTTTAAGTTGGTTATTTCTGATTTATATTTAAAAGCAAATAATAATGATATGGCAGGAGATACACACCAAACAGGATGTGTAAATTATTATATAATAAGTATTGTGCAGTAGCAAGAAATTTTCAATTGCACAGTATTGCGCAATAGCAAGAAATCTTCAATTGCACAGTATTGCGCAATAGCAAGAAATATCCAATAGCACAATATTGCGCAAAAGCAAGAAATTGTCAATTGTACAGTATTGTGCAATAGCAAGAAATATTCAATTGCACAGTATTGCAATTGCAAGAAATATTCAATTGCACAGTATTGTGTAAAGAAGATACTTTGTATAAATTGCTTATTTCTTGACCAATTTCAATGGGGTTTTATTCTTGAACTCTTGGGGTTCTGTAATATGCTGAATCTAACCGTGTATTAAGTTTTTGGATTTTGGATTCTTAGGGTTCTTTGATATGCTGAATCTAAACATGTATTTAGATATTTGATTATGGGCCCGTTTTTAAATTGGTCCACATTGAGTTCCAAAGGGTCCAAAATTAAACTTAGTTTGATTTTAACAAAATTGAATTCTTAGGGTTCTTTGATATGCTGAATCTAAACATGAATTTAGATTTTGATTATGGGCCCAGTTTTCAAGTTGGTCCAAATCGGGGTCCAAAATTAAACTTTGTTTGATTTCAACAAAATTGAATATATGGGGTTCTTTGATATGCTGAATCTAACCATGTATGTAGATTTTTGATTTTTGGGCCCCATTATCAACTTTTTCCACATTGAGGTCAAAGGGTCCAAAATTAAACTTTGTTTGATTGCATCAAAATTGAATTATTGGGGTTCTTTGATATGCGAATCTAACCGTGTATTTAGATTCTTAATTTTTGGTCCGTTTTCAAATTGGTCTACATTAAGGTCCAAAGGGTCCAAAATTAAACTTAGTTTGATTTTAACAAAAATTGAATTCTTAGGGTTCTTTGATATGCTGAATCTAAACATGTATTTAGATATTTGATTATGGGCCCAGTTTTCAAGTTGGTCCAAATCGGGGTCCAAAATTAAACTTTGTTTGATTTCAACAAAAATTGAATATATGGGGTTCTTTGATATGCTGAATCTAACCATGTATTTAGATTTTTGATTTTTGGGTCCGTTATCAACTTTGTCCACATTGAGGTCAAAAGGGTCCAAAATTAAACTTTGTTTGATTTCATCAAAAATTGAACTCTTGGGGTTCTTTGATATGCTGAATCTAACCATGTATTTAGATTTTGGATATTGGACCATAATAGGTGAATGTCCAATTTAAAATTTTAAGTTCTTAGACCACATTCATTCTGTGTCAGAAACCTAGGCTGTGTCAAATATTTAATCACAGTCCAATTTCAGAGCTGTATCAAGCTTGAATGTTGTGTCCATACTTGCCCCAACTATTCAGGGTTCGACCTCTGCGGTCGTATCAAGCTGCGCCCTGGAGAGCATTTTATTTTGCAGTTTAGTTTTAGTGCTTTTTCATGAACAAAATGTGAAATATTTTTTACCGTGAAAATACATGAAAAGTAAAGCTTTGAAAAAGTAACTAATCAGAATCTAATAATTGTTATTGCTCATACTGTATTCAAGACGGGATAAGTGTGGAAATACTATAGTAAACTCATGTAATTAACGGCTCGCAAATTTTGCAATTTTTATGACATATCAGGTTGTGTATATATTTACTTTTGTTTGTAGTGTTTTTTTTTGTTTGTTTATACACGATGATTGGTCTGTTTTAAAGCATAATTACATCAGTATTTATTTGGGGAAATAGAGGAAAATAGATGCCTATTTATATTTTGGAGGAGTGAGAGTCTGTAGCCCTTAAGAGAATTTTAGGAAGAGCTATTGTATTGTAACTGACTAAAAAATAGCAGAGGTGTGTAAATTAAAACAATATTCGTTTCATATTTCACCAAAATGTTGTTTATACCCTGCTGTTTTAAACAATTTTAAAAGGGAGGGGATTATGTTGCCTCGCTTATTTATAAATAGCTAGAGTTTTTTATACATTTTCAGTATTGTAAGGAATACAGGGAAGTAAACTTGATTATGTGAAAAGAAAGAACATTTTTTTAGAAATGAGAGCCTTTTCTGCCAATTATAGATACTTTTAGGAAATTAAAGTAAATTAGTATCAGTGCATTTAAATTATCTATGTAACGTCTCCTTTTGAATCAAATTTCAATATTTTTTATATTTCAAAAAATATATAGGTATTACTAAAAAATAGAATGATAAAGGTGTTTTCATCGAAGGAAAACTTACACAGTTTAATTGCATTTCTATATATATAAATTAATTTCAGTAAAATTCCTTACCAAAGAAATTTCTTTGTACAAGAAATCAAAAGTAGAGTTCTGAAAACATGTTCATGTGGTTTGTATATCAGTAAATACAAAACTGGTGAATTTTAAATCAGTATGAAATATTTTACAACAAAGAGGATAAGCTTGCAGAAACAGCCATTTTTTTTCTTCAAATTTAACCGAAGGGAAATGAAAAGGGATATTATAGTTTAAATTAGAAATCGTTTTTATTAAATATTAAAAAGCCAAACTTTTATTGACAATGATTAGATAACCTGCATAGATATTTTTCATAGCTTATCAAAAGAATGTCCAATATGGATTTGAAAAATAAAATATTTATAAATGTTTTAATTAAATGCAATATCAACACTGTTTGCTTACATACAGTACTATTATCTTTAAGGAATCAGTTAATTGTAATTATTTTATCTCACTTCGAAAAATGGGAAAAAGCCAGACCTAGGCATGCTGTTTTCGACGTTTTTTTAAAATTTCAATTAGGTCAGATTAAGGGGAACCATCATGGTAAGTCAATGACATTTGGTAAGCAGTTGTATTACCATTGGCACATGCAATTTCCATGGAGATTATTTTGCCCTGCCCCAGAATTTTCATATCAAAGTGTTACAATTTAAATTTCAGCATTTGCATTATACTATTTAGCATCTTACAGGCCAGACATATCTCTGTGTAAATGGTTTATTAAATATTATGCATAATAGTTTAAAAAATAACATTCATTATAACATGTTGGTTTTTTTTTTTTCAGTGAAAAGTCACATTGTTAATGATACAAATAAATACTCTTTGTAGATCTGTGGTTGCAAATAATATTTGTGATTTTTTGATATTTTCTATTGCAGTAATACTCAGTTGTTATTTTGTAAAACTTTATAGGAGAAACAATTTCTTAGCATGATAGTGCATGCAACTATTATGTTATCCTGGTTGTACAATTAAAATAAAATGTTGGTCATTTTGTATGTTTTTATTATTTATCCCATTTTGAATTTGTTTTTAAGCTGGTCACTATATAGACATATTATGGTATACCTTGTCACTCCCTTACTCAAGTATGGCTTGAGCAATTTACATAAAACTTAACGAGATTATTAAGATCATGATCCTAGCATCAGTGTATTCATTGACATTTTTCATATACATTGACATAAGATAGCAACAGCAGCAGTGTCAGCATCTTCCTGATGATGCTCTGAACAATCAAGTTATAACCCAGAAATGCAGCATGTGTCCATTTTAAAAATCTGATGTGGGCTATGGGTCAATATAATACACCATATAAATGGGGCAACATCCAAGTATTAAAGCAAGTATAATGAAAATGCTGCTCAACTCTTTTAAATTGTTCTATTCACCTTAACAATGACAATAAAAGACAGATACACTCTTCAAAATATTACTTAGAAAACTAACATGCAAAATAAATACCTAATAAAAATGGAATGAAGTGAGGTTATCTGGAAGAGTAATTATTTCCTGCTCTGTTTGAAAGATTGAGAATTGAGATGGGGAATGTGTCAAAGAGACAACAACCTGACCAAAGAGCAGAAAACAGCCGAAGGCCACCAATGGGTCTTCAACACAGCCATGCCTTTCAATCATGCCTTTCAATCACCTTAATTAGTAGTCAGCACTTCGGTGTTGACATGAATATCAATTATATGGTCATTTTTATAAATTTCCTGTTTACAAAAGTATGAATTTTTCGAAATACTAAGGATTTTCTTATCCCAGGCATAGATTACCTTAGCCATACTTGGCACAACTTTTTGGAATTTTGGGTCCTCAATGCTCTTCAACTTTGTACTTGTTTGGCTTTATAACTATTTTGATCTGAGCGTCACTGATGAGTCTTATGTAGACGAAACGTGCATTTGGTGTATTAAATTATAAGCCTGGTACCTTTGATAACTATTTAATTAAGGTATATATGCATTTTTTTTCCAAGACAGGTGTCTGTGCTTACAATCTTAAAGACTTTGAGTACAATTATTTGATCAACAAATCAAAATACTGGATTTGGTGTTCCAAGCACACTGAGTGAGTCAAGGTTATGACTGAATGGCCTGGATACTTTATATTTTGTATACATATTCCTTCTGTTTTGAAGTTTCCATTTGACATGTTTGTTGTCCTTGACCTCATTTTTGTGGTTCAGTGACTTCAAAAAAACAGAATAATTTTTTCATCAACATATTTCCTCACATATTATCAATAATCTGTAAACTACATTTGGTATATATACTCTTCAGACAGGGTTCACCAGACTTTTACCTCATTTCATTGATAAGTGATCAATATGGTAGGTCCGTTTCTCAGACATGAAAGCAATAGGTCAGCATATTTGATGCACACAATGTTTCTAGTGTGCAAAACATTCTGTACAAAGTTTTATATTTCAGATGGTAGAAGACCTGGATGCTACATACTTTGTATAGAGATGCCTTTTGTTAAGAGTCTCCTCCTATCTTATGTCCATTGTCCTCGACCTTACTTTCATGGTTAAGTGACTGCTTAAAAACATGTATAGGTTTTTTGTCATGTGAATTTCTCACTTATTATTAGTACATGTAATAGGATAACTATATATGGGTTCCTGACAATGTCTACATGCCTCTCATACAGAATTCACCTGACCTTGCCCTCATTTCATGGATCGGTATATCAAGGTTAAAGTTACATTATTAGGTCCATTTCTCACATATAATAAGCAATAGTTCAACTTAATGTGGTGTATTGAACGATTGTAAGGTGTACATGTTAGTCTGGTAGAATTCATCTGACCTTGACCTCATGTTCATGGTTCATTGGTCAATGTTAAGTTTTCCTGGTTAAGTCTGTTTCTTAAATACTGTAAACAATAGGTTAACTATAATTAGTGTAAAGAATGATGATAAAGACGTACATGTCTGTTTGGCAAGGTTTATCTGACCTTCACCTTATTATCAATGGATTATGTAAAGCTTATATGATATTTGTAGCAAAACCCCTTACCTATAAGACTTTCAACAGTGTTCTGTAGTCTGACTTTGGCCTCATTTTCATAGTTCTTTGGTCAACGTTAAGTTTTCGTGATTAGGTCTGTATCTCAGATACTATGAGTAAAAGACTATTGCACATCTACATACTATGTCCTCATTAACTACGAAGATTCATGAAATTCTGTTGTGTGGTTTCAGAGGAGTTGCGCTGACAAACGGTTGTAGTAGTATATTTAGGTCAAAATTCTAAGTTCAAAGGAGCATAATTCCTAGAAAAAACATCGAATTATAATTTTCTGTCGATATGCACATCTACATAATATGTCATTATCATCTACAAAGATTCATGAAATTCTGTTGTGTGATTTCAGAGGAGTTTCGCTGACAAACTGTTGCAGTAGAATATGTAGGTTAACAGAAAACAAACTGAATCATAATTTCCTGCCGATATGCACATATATAAGTTATGTCCTTATTATCTACAAAGTTTCACGAAATTCTATTATGTTATTTCAGAGGAGTTGCGATGACAAGATGATCGACAAGATGACAAGACATTTCGATTGCATATAACTTTTGCAAAAAATGATTGAATTGGGTCTAAATTTTTGCACTACGTCAATAAACATCACATTCTGTGAAAATGAAAATTTTATTGATGTCAATGTTGAAATCTCAGAAAACACATTTTAACAAACAAAAAGTCGTATGTACCTTCTCAACCGAAAGCAACGAAAATGACTTTGATTTTCAGTTTCTTTATCGAGTTATTGTCTAATGAGCAATTTGAATTGGCTTATCTCAGACTTTTGATTTTTGACTTTTGCGATTGAAATCTTTATTGTCACCACTTAAACGAAAATTTCTCTGTAAACTCTGAATCAAGTTCAAGTATATGCTTAAAATATAATAGATTTCTACAAATTTGTAGCCAAAACAAGAAATTGTGACACAATGGTAAAATGTACGAGTGTGTTATTTGTTTTGTTAGCATATTATTGAAAACAGATTTGGAAGGGTGTGGCCATGTGCAATTTTTCAGAACTTATTTGTAATGATGGCTTAACTTTTACATTGATAAAGTAAAATTAAATTTGATAAAGCTTTTAATTTTCTCTGTATAAACATAATACGAATTTTAGCTAAGATATAAACTGTATACTATTTATATTGGGTGAGGATATTCATCATCATCATGATCTTTGGAATACGTGTAAAATCGCAAATGTTTCCTGAAAAATGCATTTTCTTTTTTAATATGACTGTGACAAACTGTCGTGCAACGTTCCATATATTTTACCCCGACAGACAATACACAACAATACGCAAAAACGTCACAGTAATATCGCTATCAACGTTGTCGTTGTGGATCATCTTTCCTTGATTCAAAGCAGGCTCGAAGAATACAACAGCTTTTTAGAAATAATTGGTAAATCCTCACCGGAACAAAACGCATATCAAAGGTAAGAAAGTAAATATTCCATTTTTTTTTTATCTCTTTTAAAGTAGCATTTGTCGTAAATTAACAGTGGCGGATCCAGAAATTTTCATAAGTGGGGGCCCACTGACTGCCTAAGAGGAGGCCCGCTCCGGTCATGCTTCAGTGATTCTCTATATAATCAAATTTTTCCCAGAAAGGGGGCCGGGCCCCTGGTCCCCTAAATCCGCCTCTGATTAACTTATTTTTATTCAAAGTTTAATTCGCGTAACCAGGAACAACTTCGTTATAATTGAATATCTGAAAACGTTTGTTTGTAAGACACTTTTACTTCTTATACACTTCCACTCATAAAGACGAACAGAATAGCAATGGCAATAATAATCATCATAATATTATTCTCCCCAAAAAAAAAAAAATACTGAAAAAACAAACAAATTCAATGAGACAGCAACCAAACAATACAAAATACACGACATCTAGAGGTCAACATATTGTCTCCATCAATAGATGTGATTATATACAATAGGAAAACGCTTCAAAACACACTTACAGCTAATATTTTTTTAAATGCACTCTCAATAATGTCTTGCACGCGACCGTAAAAATTATCGACATGAAAAATGGGTGGAAATGCACATGTTTTTGCTAAATGCATAAAAAAATAACGATCATATGTGGCCATTACAAGAAAGGTTCACAGGAGATTTAGCCTTTTAGTCGAATTGTTACAATTGTCTTGTTCTGTTTGGAACTGATCGTCCTGAAAATGCATGAAATATTTGCCACAGGACGTTAGGCAAACTTCAATCAACAATTTGGAACTGATTATTAAAATAATTACTAAAACATTACGAAAATTAAATCTCGACAAGTTTCAAAAGCGTTATGAGGTTTCAGAGTATATATTACTTCTCTGTCCAATAATACGAAAAAAGGAGAAAAGGCATCACCTCATAATTTTTGTTAATGTTTTTGATAGATGGCAGACTTTAGTCATCCTTACGAATTGTTAGAAGCAGAAAAAGGAAATTAATTTCTCAGTTCAAGAGAGCATCTACAACAAGTGATGAATTACAGTTTTGGACAAAAACTGAAAAACTCAGAGAGCAGTTTGATAAACCAGTACTTGGAGATTTGTATAACGATTCAGGTATGCAATTCTAGGCTCCCATGTAATTGATCGATGACCTATCCCCTTGGATGTTTGTCAGTGTTTTTACCAAAAGAGTTCTCGGTTTTCCCATAGGGTTCTATGTTGAACTGTTGTGCACAGTGACAGCCAACCTGTACCAAACACTAAAAATAGCAGTGTCTTTTATTTAATATTTAGTTTTAATATTCAAGACTGTCATGGTGGATACACTAATTTAAAATCAGTGCCGACCGTTTATAGATTTTATTTAGCAAGACATTGCTTTTAATATCAAATCTACATATTGGCCAAGGTACTATGAGTGCTTCGTGTATGTAATTTGTACATTCCTGTAAATAACTTTTGTGCATGTGCAACGTTCCATTGGAGGATTTCCTTTCAACATTTTAACTTTGGAATAACTTCTATGTGAATACATTAACATTTTTAAAACTAATCCGTTAAGGGAACACAGCTAGCTGAGTGTGCTCCAACGCTGGAGAAATTTACGTAAAGAAGCAGAAGATTGCAAGGATTGCCAAATGATTCCGATAAAATATGTTCCACAAATGACCACAATTTTGATTTTGGAAAGCAGCAAAAACTCAAAATTAGAAAAGGAACACATTAGGTGCATTTCTGCATGATGTGATTTTAATATGCGAGATGGTATCCGAGAACCTGCATGCATGTAATTTTTATATGGTTCTATTTATGTTCCTTTGAGGTGGCCATTTCTTACTTGGGTTGGTCCACATAAAACTGTAAATTTGTTCAGGATCTTCCCAGTATCATTAGTAAAAGATTTTGTTTAAATGTCGAAATTGTTTCCAAGACGATATATTATGGTTTTAAGTAAGACAATATACCAGATATGGCAGATACCAATACAGATGCTCATAACTCCTACAAACTGATAAAAATTCTTTTAGATATGAACAGGACTGACGGACAAAAGGATTAAACAAATTATACTTACTAACATTACCGGTATGTATAAGTGAATGATCATTTACACTCAGGAATCATCAGCAGGCAGCACAGATGTTTAAAAAAAGTGTTACAAAACCACCTAGCATCATATTGCTAGTAGCACGAGAAGCATTGTTTGTATTTTTTTTTTATTTGGCTTTTGGACAAAAAATGTTTGGTTCAAGTGTAAATAAAATGCTTTAATCTCCCCTTAAATACTTACATTGAAAGGATGCTACTTCAACAACTCCTTGTGCTGACAGTTTTAATCATCTCACCTTACAGCAGATCATATGCAGATGTGAGTTTTCGGTCAAATCTTTATTTCACAAAGAATGCATTTGCATAACAATGAACTGAGCTCGAAGCAAAGCACTTTAATAATACACTTAGACAAAAGCTCAATCCAGTAATATACCGGTACTTTGTAATAGAGGCCTGTCATGAACATTTCGCCCTTCATAACCACCTATATGATCTAACAAACATGCCAAACTACATGGATCAGAAGTCCTGAAAATACATGTAATTTTTTATATTATATGTACGTATCCCAGTTAAAACATACAAAGTTGTGGTAAAACATTCAGTTTCTAGCAAGTAGTTGCCACTTCATGCACAAATTGATAATATATGCTGAGTGCCCTCTTTTGAAATAAAACATACTTCCACCTAATCATAGTATTAAACAGGCGAAAAACATTAAAACTATTAAATGTTATCAGACTTATCTATCAGTGTCTTTTACTGCCACAACTGAATCAATATATATTCATATTATGTTAGACTCAGATTGACGTCCAGTCTTTAACCAACCTCCATTCCTGAAGTCGAAATCTTACGTCATAATAAAATAAGATTCCAAATCTATATGTATGACCAATTATATATCCCCGAAATAGACATCTTTTTGTTGTTCTCAAAATAATGTCCCAATAGTAATGGCTTCTCTAATTGGTGTTTTTTTTACAGACTAGCCACAATGAAATCAAAGTTTTATAAAATGTTAGGTTGAACCCAATACTAAAAAGTTGGTGAAAGATATATTTTAAATCTTGCAAATACATGTAATAATACATTTCAACAATTGGCTGTACTTTTAGTTTTTATTTTGTCTATTGTTTGAGATTGTGTATTGACCTCTAGACGTCTTAAATTTTACCAATATGGCCCTTTTAGAAATCATTTTTTGTCAGGACAAAAGTTTCATTGAAATCGCAATTATTAAAGAACATCCTTGCATTGTTAGATTTTACATTATTTTATAGGTTTATATCTGTGAAATTGTAGTTATAATTGATTCAACAGTTCTTGGTGTCATTAGTTGGTGTCCATTGTTCATTATTTCATGTCCGTTATCATTTCACATTTATTTTACTTCTTGTGAACCACCAGGTTTCGCTCATTTATGAAATACCGCCTGTTGACCTTAAGTGTTTACTTTCTTGCCCTTTGTTCTCTTGTGGATTGTCTCGTTGACTTATCTGATATGACTAGTACTTAGCACAAAACAAATAATACAAAAAAAGTTACCGATCTAAGATGTATCGCAGTTACTGAAAGCTAGTCCAAAAGCTTGCAAAACTGAACTGACGACCCTGGAAAGTACAAGTTTAAAATTCTCTTTGTTTCTTGTTTATTTGTATATCCCTATATTTTTCTGAAATTTTACTGATTTTCCTTTATTTTGTTTGTTTTGTTAAATATATATCAGACATGAAATTGTGCTCGGTTATTAAATTTGTAAAACAAATTAATCAGTTGACTGTTTTCGTGCTTGAAGAACTGGAAAATCCCTTTGCGCTGATTGAAGCGCCAGTGAAGAAACTGCTTGCCAACTTCAAAACAGAAGCAACAACAAATGAGGAATTGAACTTCTGGATTGAAATTGAGAAGATCAGAGGAGATCATGGCAGGCAAGGGTCAAGAAAAGACTCTGGAGACCATTTGATAGGTTTGTTTTCGTATAGTGTACACACAAGTAAAGATCAGTTTTAAAAAAAAAAACAAAACAAGAAAGAAGAAGGAAGAAAAAAAGAAACAGCTTCATCATGTTTAAAAGTAATACAGTGAACCAATAATAAATGAAAATTGAACTTGACTTTCATTTAGCCACAGGAAACAACATATCTAAATTTGAAAAGATTTCGTCAAAGCGTTTTCATGTTAATGAACAGACAGTGGTTCATTGGTCAATGTTAAGTTTTTCTGGTTAAGTCTGTTTCTTAAATACTGTAAACAATAGGTTAACTATAATTAGTGTATGGAATGATGATAAAGACGTACATGTCTGTTTAGCAAGGTTTATCTGACCTTCACCTTATTATCAATGGATTATGTAAAGCTTATATGATATTTGTAGCAAAACCGCTTACCTTTAAGACTTTCAACAGTGTTCTCTAGTCTGACTTTGGCCTCATTTTCATGGTTCTTTGGTCAACGTTAAGTTTTCGTGATTAGGTCTGTATCTCAGATACTATAAGCAAAAGACTATTGCACATCTACATACTATGTCCTCATTAACTACGAAGATTCATGAAATTCTGTTGAGTGGTTTCAGAGGAGTTGCACTGACAAACGGTTGTAGTAGTATATTTAGGTCAAAATTCTAAGTTCAAAGGAGCATAATTCCTAGAAAAAACATCGAATTATAATTTTCTGTCGATATGCGCATCTACATAATATGTCATTATCATCTACAAAGATTCATGAAATTCTGTTATGTGATTTCAGAGGAGTTTCGCTGACAAACTGTTGCAGTATGTATATGTAACTGAATCATAATTTCCTGCCGATATGCACATATATAAGTTATGTCCTTATTATCTACAAAGTTTCATGAAATTCTATTATGTTATTTCAGAGGAGTTGCGATGACAAGATGATCGACAAGATGACAAGACATTTCGATTGCATATAACTTTTGCAAAAAATGATTGAATTGGGTCCAAATTTTTTGCACTACGTCAATAAACATCATATTCTGTGAAAATGAGAATTTTATTGATGTCAATGTTGATATCTCAGAAAACACATTTTTAACAAACAAAAAAGTCGTATGTACCTTCTCAACCGAAAGCAACGAAAATGACTTTGATTTTCAGTTTCTTTATCGAGTTATTGTCTAATGAGCAATTTGAATTGGCTTATCTCAGACTTTTGATTTTTGACTTTTGCGATTGAAATCTTTATTGTCACCACTTAAACGAAAATTTCTCTGTAAACTCTGAATCAAGTTCAAGTATAATTATGCTTAAAATATAATAGATTTCTACAAATTTGTAGCCAAAACAAGAAATTGTGACACTATGATAAAATGTACGAGTGTGTTATTTGTGTTGTTAGCATATTATTGAAAACAGATTTGGAAGGGTGTGGCCATGTGCAATTTTTCAGAACTTATTTGTAATGATGGCTTAACTTTTTACATTGATAAAGTAAAATTAAATTTGATAAAGCTTTTAATTTTCTCTGTATAAACATGATACGAATTTTAGCTAAGATATAAACTGTAAACTATTTATATTGGATGAGGAATAATCATCATCATCGTGATCTTTGGAATACGTGTAAAATCGCAAATGTTTCCTGAAAAAATGCATTTTCTTTTTTTTAATATGACTGTGACAAACTGTCGTGCAACGTTCCATATATTTTACCCCCGACAGACAATACACAACAATACACAAAAAACGTCACAGTAATATCGCTATCAACGTTGTCGTTGTGGATCATCTTTCCTTGATTCAAAGCAGGCTCGAAGAATACAACAGCTTTTTAGAAATAATTGGTAAATCCTCACCGGAACAAAACGCATATCAAAGGTAAGAAAGTAAATATTCCATTTTTTTTTATCTCTTTTAAAGTAGCATTTGTCGTAAATTAACAGTGGCGGATCCAGAAATTTTCATAAGTGGGGGCCCACTGACTGCCTAAGAGGAGGCCCGCTCCGGTCATGCTTCAGTGATTCTCTATATAATCAAATTTTTCCCAGAAAGGGGGGGGCCCGGGCCCCCTGGGTCCCCTCTAAATCCGCCTCTGATTAACTTATTTTTTATTCAAAGTTTAATTCGCGTAACCAGGAACAACTTCGTTATAATTGAATATCTCAAAACGTTTGTTTGTAAGACACTTTTACTTCTTATACACTTCCACTCATAAAGACGAACAGAATAGCAATGGCAATAATAATCATCATAATATTATTCTCCCACCCCCTAAAAAAAATACTGAAAAAACAAACAAATTCAATGAGACAGCAACCAAACAATACAAAATACACGACATCTAGAGGTCAACATATTGTCTCCATCAATAGATGTGATTATATACAATAGGAAAACGCTTCAAAACACACTTACAGCTAATATTTTTTTAAATGCACTCTCAATAATGTCTTGCACGCGACCGTAAAAATTATCGACATGAAAAATGGGTGGAAATGCACATGTTTTTGCTAAATGCATAAAAAAATAACGATCATATGTGGCCATTACAAGAAAGGTTCACAGGAGATTTAGCCTTTTAGTCGAATTGTTACAATTGTCTTGTTCTGTTTGGAACTGATCGTCCTGAAAATGCATGAAATATTTGCCACAGGACGTTAGGCAAACTTCAATCAACAATTTGGAACTGATTATTAAAATAATTACTAAAACATTACGAAAAATTAAATCTCGACAAGTTTCAAAAGCGTTATGAGGTTTCAGAGTATATATTACTTCTCTGTCAAATAATACGAAAAAGGAGAAAAGGCATCACCTCATAATTTTTTGTTAATGTTTTTGATAGATGGCAGACTTTAGTCATCCTTACGAATTGTTAGAAGCAGAAAAAAAGAAATTAATTTCTCAGTTCAAGAGAGCATCTACAACAAGTGATGAATTACAGTTTTGGACAAAAACTGAAAAACTCAGAGAGCAGTTTGATAAACCAGTACTTGGAGATTTGTATAACGATTCAGGTATGCAATTCTAGGCTCCCATGTAATTGATCGATGACCTATCCCCCACACACACACACACACACAGGCCCGGCCTTTTCAGCTGAAGAGAATATCAACTTCAACGAAAAATAGAGGGTTTATAAATTCGATAACAAATTGATACTCCTTTAAATTGGTACAAATGTTTCACCAGTTCTGTAGAAAATCTTTTAAATTTTACAAGTGTGGATACAGATCAGTGTGGATAGTATGTTTGGATGTTTGACAGTGTTTTTTGACCAAAAGAGTTCTCTGGTTTTCCCCATAGGGTTCTATGTTGAACTGTTGTGCACAGTGACAGCCAACCTGTACCAAACACTAAAAATAGCAGTGTCTTTTATTTAATATTTAGTTTTAATATTCAAGACTGTCATGGTGGATACACTAATTTAAATCAGTGCCGACCGTTTATAGATTTTATTTAGCAAGACATTGCTTTTAATATCAAATCTACATATTGGCCAAGGTACTATGAGTGCTTCGTGTATGTAATTTGTACATTCCTGTAAATAACTTTTGTGCATGTGCAACGTTCCATTGGAGGATTTCCTTTCAACATTTTAACTTTGGAATAACTTCTATGTGAATACATTAACATTTTTAAAACTAATCCGTTAAGGGAACACAGCTAGCTGAGTGTGCTCCAACGCTGGAGAAATTTACGTAAAGAAGCAGAAGATTGCAAGGATTGCCAAATGATTCCGATAAAATATGTTCCACAAATGACCACAATTTTGATTTTGGAAAGCAGCAAAAACTCAAAATTAGAAAAGGAACACATTAGGTGCATTTCTGCATGATGTTTTCAATATGCGAGATGGTATCCGAGAACCAACATGCATGTAATATTTATATGGTTCTATTTATGTTCCTTTGAGGTGGCCATTTCTTACTTGGGTTGGTCCACATAAAACTGTAAATTTGTTCAGGATCTTCCCAGTATCATTAGTAAAAGATTTTGTTTAAATGTCGAAATTGTTTCCAAGACGATATATTATGGTTTTAAGTAACGACAATATACCAGATATGGCAGATTCCAATACAGATGCTCATAACTCCTACAAACTGATAAAAATTCTTTTAGATATGAACAGGACTGACGGACAAAAGGATTACACAAATTATACTTACTAACATTACCGGTATGTATAAGTGAATGATCATTTACACTCAGGAATCATCAGCAGGCAGCACAGATGTTTAAAAAAAGTGTTACAAAACCACCTAGCATCATATTGCTAGTAGCACGAGAAGCATTGTTTGGTAAATTTGTGTTTTTTTTATTTGGCTTCTGGACAAAAAATGTTTGGTTCAAGTGTAAATAAAATGCTTTAATCTCCCTTAAATACTTACATTGAAAGGATGCTACTTCAACAACTCCTTGTGCTGACAGTTTTAATCATCTCACCTTACAGCAGATCATGTGCAGATGTGAGTTGTCGGTCAAATCTTTATTTCACAAAGAATGCATTTGCATAACAATGAACTGAGCTCGAAGCAAAGCACTTTATTAATACACTTAGACAAAAAGCTCAATCCAGTAATATACCGGTACTTTGTAATAGAGGCCTGTCATGAACATTCGCCCTTCATAACCACCTATATGATCTAACAAACATGCCAAACTACATCGATCAGAAGTCCTGAAAAATACATGTAATTTTTTTATATTATATGTACGTATCCCAGTTAAAACATACAAAGTTGTGGTAAAAACATTCAGTTTCTAGCAAGTAGTTGTCACTTCATGCACAAATTGATAATATATGCTGAGTGCCCCTCTTTTTGAAATAAAAACATACTTCCACCTAATCATAGTATTAAACAGGCGAAAAAACATTAAAACTATTAAATGTTATCAGACTTATCTATCAGTGTCTATTTACTGCCACAACTGAATCAATATATATTCATATTATGTTAGACTCAGATTGACGTCCAGTCTTTAACCAACCTCCATTCCTGAAGTCGACATCCAAATCTGACGTCATAATAAAATAAGATTCCAAATCTACATGTATGACCAATTATATATCCCCGAAATAGACATCTTTTTTGTTGTTCTCAAATTAATGTCCCAATAGTAATGGCTTCTCTAATTGGTGTTTTTTTACAGACTAGCCACAATGAAATCAAAGTTTTATAAAATGTTAGGTTGAACCCAATACTAAAAAAGTTGGTGAAAGATATATTTTAAATCTTGCAAATACATGTAATAATACATTTCAACAATTGGCTGTACTTTTAGTTTTTTATTTTGTCTATTGTTTGAGATTGTGTATTGACCTCTAGACGTCTTAAATTTTACCAATATGGCCCCTTTTAGAAATCATTTTTTGTCAGGACAAAAGTTTAATTGAAATCGCAATTATTAAATAACATCCTTGCATTGTTAGATTTTACATTATTTTATCGGTTTATATCTGTGAAATTGTAGTTATAATTGATTCAACAGTTCTTGGTGTCATTAGTTGGTGTCCATTGTTCATTATTTCATGTCCGTTATCATTTCACATTTATTTTACTTCTTGTGAACCACCAGGTTTCGCTCATTTATGAAATACCGCCTGTTGACCTTAAGTGTTTACTTTCTTGCCCTTTGTTCTTTTGTGGATTGTCTCGTTGACTTATCTGATATTACTAGTACTTAGCACAAAACAAATAATACAAAAAAAGTTACCGATCTAAGATGTATCGCAGTTACTGAAAGCTAGTCCAAAAGCTTGCAAAACTGAACTGACGACCATGGAAAGTACAAGTTTAAAATTCTCTTTGTTTCTTGTTTATTTGTATATCCCTATATTTTTCTGAAATTTTTACTGATTTTTCCTTTATTTTTGTTTGTTTTGTTAAATATATATCAGACATGAAATTGTGCTCGGTTATTAAATTTGTAAAACAAATTAATCAGTTGACTGTTTTCGTGCTTGAAGAACTGGAAAATCCCTTTGCGCTGATTGAAGCGCCAGTGAAGAAACTGCTTGCCAACTTCAAAACAGAAGCAACAACAAATGAGGAATTGAACTTCTGGATTGAAATTGAGAAGATCAGAGGAGATCATGGCAGGCAAGGGTCAAGAAAAGACTCTGGAGACCATTTGATAGGTTTGTTTTCGTATAGTGTACACACAAGTAAAGATCAGTTTAAAAAAAAAAACAAAACAAAACAAGAAAGAGAAGGAAGAAAAAAAGAAACAGCTTCATCATGTTTAAAAGTAATACAGTGAACCAATAATAAATGAAAATTGAACTTGACTTTCATTTAGCCACAGGAAACAACATATCTAAATTTGAAAAGATTTCGTCAAAGCGTTTTCATGTTAATGAACAGACACTGGTTGGCAGCCGATAGCCCTCCCGCCAGCCGTACATCCCCAAATCAGTAACCGATTTTTCTTTCGAAAATCCGGTTAAAAAGGCTTAAATACACAGCCACATAGAATACCTTTTAAATACAATCAAATACAGGAAGACGAAACAGTAAGTGAAAGGTATATATGATAAGTGTCTATAGATACGCAACACACCATATGTTAGGCGTACTCTGGTTCCCTCTTGAATAAAAGTACTAAAATTTTCCTGCAATACATTCTGCGAACATTTTTCAAAGTACTCCTCTATCAGTTAGGTCTCGCATAAAACTTTTTCTGTTTAGATACTTGTGATTAGTCCGATAGGGGTCAAAATAAAACAAAAAATCATGCAAATATGAACAAACTGGATCAAATGCAAAGGAAAATGTTAATCTGCATTACTTATTGATAACCTTTGCTGTATGGGTTCTTTATGTCGGTAATTTGCCATCCAAAGTGTAAATTTTATTTTATATTAAAACATTGAATTTGTTAACGTTAAATCTGAACACTGAATCTGAAAATCGAAAATATCTAAAAGTTGCTAGAAATAACGTCTTCAAAATCTTACAATGATAATTGCATATCTTCAAAAGAAGATTCGTCGGTTTGATTTATTAAAATGGAAAATACACGTAGAGTTTGGGTTTCTATTGGCACTCAATATACAAAAAAAATTATCTAATGCTCTGTTGTAGTGCTGGACGTTGAACATCCTTTTTCGTTTATCGAAGCTGAGACAAGGATGGCCATTTCTGACTTTAAAAGGGTGTCAACAACAGCTGCAGAATTGGAATATTTGATTGAAATCGAGGAGATGAGGGATTATCGAAAACCAGGACAAAAAGAACATCAGTTGATAGGTTGGTCTTATTGATATACGCAGAATACAATTAGTACAACAACAAAAAAGGAAAGAAGAAAGTAAAACCGAAATTAAATGGAATAAATCTTAGAAAATAAGTGAATAAGTAAAATATTAAGATGCTTTAGTCATTTAACATACACGATCTGTATTTTCAGGAACGACTTATAAGAAATCTTTCTTTTCAATCAGAATGACTTTTAACCATATGTAAAATGAATAGCCAATTAGGCATGGTGTATACAAATTTCTCTATGACTATTTATGAAGTCTTATACTAAATCCATTGGATGTTTGCTGATTGATACTTTAGTCTGTGAGAACATGATTTATCTATAAGTTGTAATTCGCTTTGAACTATAACTTTCAATAACTGCGAGTACTTTTATATCGGTGATTTGTATTTTTGTTACAAGTAAGTGTTGATTTTTTTGGTCTCGTATTCATTCTTTGAGATAAGGCATTTGCAACTGATTTTTATTTTCTATAAGTCGTTCCTTAAAATACTGATTTTGTTTCTTTTCGTTTTTATGTATCGTTTCTCACTATAAATATTTTGTTTCGTTTAGTTCGGGTTCGTTTCGTTACGCTGTGTTTCGTTATGTTTCGTTTCTCACTTTTAAGGGACTCCTTTTTTGACAGTAGTAAATATGTTCATTTTAGATGAAGTTATTGATGACTTGGATGGTATTAGAAAACAAATGGATAGTATATTACTAAAACAGGACGATAAGGAAGAGACTAAAATGATTACACAAGACATCACTCAAAGAATAGTTGGTAAGTTTTTCACGTTAGCATCACGAAGTAAGCTGAATTCCTGTTAATTTTTCATTCTCACATAATTTTGTGTTAATGTCAAATAGATTCAGAACGGACGTTGGCGAGGTACAAGTTTGTTGAAAAACTCCTGAAAGAGATTATTATATTTAAGAAGAAAAATCTAATAACCCTTGTCACTGACCATAACTAGAATCGTTGTATTTCGCATCGTTTTATAACATGTTCTACGCTTTACAAAAATGATTGAAAAGAAAAAAAATATGCGAAACCAAGTATTGATGTCCTATTTCGTAACAAATTATTTAGGCACAGTAGAGGCAAAAAGCTTAAAAGATTATTTCCAAACGACAAATTATTTCAAAGGGAGGATGTCCTATCGAAAATATTTGGAATGAAATTCATAATCAAATTTACCAAAATGATTTTCCGTGAAATTGTCATTTTCAGCAGTTCATATTATTTCCATTAATTATTTTAAGTGAAAGATATTTTTGGGATAACCATTAGATCAGCCAGGGAAGAAGAAAATGAACAAAAACAGATCCAGCAATACATGTCCGATTTAACTGACGAAGCTGTCATCGAATTTGACAAAGAACTGTGGAGAACGCTGGAAGCAAAGATCCAGAACTTGTCAATAACAGCGGACAATATGAGCATAAATTCCTCCACTGAAAAATGTAGCATATCGTGTACGAGTTCGAGTAACCATGAAGTAGGAACACTTGTACTCCAATCTCCGTTTGAAAAAATCATAACAACAAACTCCGCCATAACACATGGACTTCGGTATATTTACAGAGGTTAGTTTGTTATGAGATAAATTGACCAATGACGCTCGACATGCTTTTTGATAAGAAGGTGGATGACTTTAAATACCAAACTCCAAGGCAAATTCAAAAGGGAAGTCCATAAAAACCTACAAAATCAAACGCTATCAATAAACGGAACATGTGAAAAACAACTGTCATATTCCTCTTAAAGTATATCAATTTAACAGACGGAAGGCGAGCAATTTTTCTAACAAGATGAAAAAGTAGAATTTTAGTTAGAAACAACCAATACAAACGCAGACACAGACATATAGACGAATTATCTGTTATGTTACCATAGTTAGTGTCTGGATCTGCTCGCCAACACGTCCAGAGTACGGACACCCGTTCCCCCAAAAAACATGAAAAAAGAGGATTTGGTGCGTTCATGATGCTAGGTTCATAGTTTTCTATGGTGGTGTTTTGTAGACTCTTGTTTTGTCTTTTCCTCGTTTTTCTTTTTTGCCATGGTATTGTATGATTTTTTTCGACTCATGTTTTTTAAGTCCTGTTGGTGTCTAAAGTCTCTTTTGTTTATAGTATGGATACATAAGTAAAATGGATGTGCCAATAGCAAAAGAACAAAAATAAGTTTGTCAGCTGCTTTCGTTGTCTTGAAAGTAAAATTGCAAAGATTACAAAAAGAAAAAAAAAATGGCTATAGTCTCTCAAGTTAAGTTTCCTGTTTCCGTAACAGATATTTTTAATGCCCATACCGCATTACACTCAGCGATCTTAAGAATAAACCAAAACAGTGAAGATAAGAATAAGGTTAGACTAGAAAAGCTAAATACCAGACGCAATGAACTCATTTTTGAAATTGATCGTTCGGAATATGTATGAAATATATGCCACTGGAAGTTGATTTAACAACAATCAAATTAGACAATTTACAAACTTCGCTTTTTTTCTAATTCATATGTATATATCAAATATCATGCAAGGTGGGGTGTATCGGGATTAAAATGATTGTCTTTATCCTTAACCTGTATATTTTGATATTTAAGAATGTTTTATACGTGATTGTTTTCAGGTCCCCACTCTGTAGATAACGTCCGTCAAAAGGAAAAGCCTACATGGATAGCAGAAGCTTTAAAGGTATCAAATAAAATAAACATATATATAAAATAAGAATAACTTCCGAGTTACTTCTCATAATCTGGACAGGTTTTTCCAACAGACAAAAAATTCAATCTAATTAAAATATACATCTCTGATTTCGTTATCCTCTTATATATGCTAGCACGCGAGTTCAGATAGATCAGAATTTTATTCATATTGACCAAAAAAAAAAAAAAAAAATCAACATTGTATCATTCATCTTTAATTATAATCTTATAGTAAATCTGTTTTAGAAAACCATCTCAAAAGGGAATCAAGAATAAATTACATAGTGTTATCATTAAATATGCCAAAAAAAAAAAAAAAAAAAAAAAAATGCACCAAACTAGTATTAAAGTAGTATTCTCGCTGCATGCATTATTACATTCTTTGACCACTTAAATGTTATCAAAGTTTCACATTCGAGTCATATATCTGACCTTTAATATAACTCTCGTCCAATCAATATTGCTTCAAGTGTTTGTTTGCTCGTATTGGTCTTTGCTTGTGTTTCAGTCCATGTGTATCATCAATGTTGATTTTTGCATTTTGAGCATTTGTATTCTTCCCTTTGGTTTCGATTTTGATCTCCCATTTCAACAATTTTGTTAGGTGACTTATATATTTTATTTGCTAACATTAAAAATGCTCATTATACATATGTATATATACAAGCAAAATATGATTGATATTTACATATTGTCAAAACAAATTGCTTTTTATATATTTTTAATGTAATTTAATCAAAGAACTCGATGTATATGATATTCCTGATTTTACAGAGACAAACTGAACTAACGTTGCTGCAAAATAACGAGAAAGAAATTATAGAAAAGGACAGAAAAGACAAGAAGACAGTGATACATAATTTATTCAATAATGCTTATGAAAAAACGAAGACGAAGGAAAAGAAAGACAAGAAAAAGAAAATAGGTATATGAAAGTACTAATTACTATGTAATTCGAAACAAAGTATCACATATTTTTGTTTATATTTGTTTTTCTTGGAAATATCTTTTTAGTAATGTTTCGTATGAATTTTCAGATGGATCCCATCATGTGAAGAAATCGGTATTCCGAGAGTTCATGGGATCGTTATTTTCCTGTTTTCACAGACCAAAGAAAGTTACTAAATAACTCTTCAACATATATTATCTTTACTATAGCGTGTTACTTTTTGTGTTTATAAAATCTTTCCTATTGTGTTCGGTTGAAAAACAGTCTTGTTTCTTTATTACAAAACAATACTCGATTATACAACATATTTGATTTTTTTGTCTTGTGTTGTATAATGATAGCAATATTGTATATTTTTTCTTTCAAAAAAGCGCTTTGAACACACGAAATTTATAGAGTGTATTTTCATTTACTCAATATTTGTACACTGGGTTCAATATTACAATTTAAATTGGTAGAATTATTAAGAGATTTCATTCACGTTTCCTGCGAACTTGGTTCCTATTCCTACTGAGATTTTGGAATACTATACCGAAAGCTTTTGATTGACAACCAGGTACGCAGTTGTCAAAGCAACCCACCCGGTTGGCATATAACCTTACAATACAAAAATAATCCATGGACACATGCAACCCGTCAAAAACTAGATCACGGTAGATATAGTGTGCGGCTGAGATTGTGTTTTTTCGAGTGAATCGGTCTCCCTCTTTCGAGTGTAGATCAGGGTTTTTTTTTTCGAGTGATATTACATGTCATCAGATCGATTTACTGCTATTCCGAGTATACTAGTTTTATTCGTGACTGTTCATCTTATTCTGATTGCTATACATGTTTTGAGCACAAACGACGCTCAATTTCCTTGTAGTTCACTTATAATTCAGTGTTTTATATTGTCCGTGTTTTTTTCGAGAGCAATATTTAAAACGTCCGGGTTTTCAACAAATGGTCCGTGTTTTTTAAGAAACTGTGAATAAGAAAGAATACATTCTTGGGCTTAAAACTGACTTTTTCTAGTTTGTAACTTTAATTTAGCGAAGGAAAATATTATATATTCTTAATAGAAATCACTGGGTCATTTTGAAATGGTCTTTAGAACCGAGTACAGGGAATCATAATCTTTTCAATTTCATTTCATGCTACCTTTGTGTTTACAGTCAATAACATTTTCTGATTGATATATATTACAGTCACAAAAACATAGGAGCAAGAAAACTAAGGAAAAGCAGCAAAACCCAAATATTCTACTTAAAGAACCCCTCCCAAAAATAAATAAAATACACTTCAATAACATTTGAATTGTATGGATTATCTAATAAAAAATGGAAACAACACTTTATAAATTTCACGCGTCCGAAGCGCTTTTTCTGGATTTACCTTCATCCAGAACGATCAAAGCCGATTATTTGAAAGCCAATGATGTATGAGAACCGAAACATTGAAAGAGCCATATGACAAAAAGGAATCTAGAAAATAGCCTAATCCATCTAAAGTCAACTTTGCCTGATGGAGTTGAAACCTTAATTTCTTTATAATTCTTGAATTTAAAAACATACATTTTGAATGATTGGTTATTGGTTGCTGAACGTCCAGTGTCAAATGTTTCATGCATGTTCAGGATGAGAACAAATTAACAATTAATCCAATAGGTAAGTCCTGTAACAGAGGACGTTCGGGATGAAGGTCGGGGAATTTAGACTGTCACTGAAAATGAGGGTATAGTGGATATGGACAGAAATCTTGCATTGCAACAAGCCACCTATGGACCCCTCAAAGAGCTGTTGTAGTGAGCGTGGCAATCTATCTTCACGCCCCATTCTGAACGGACGTGGCTGTGTACTTTAACATCCCGCCCAGCCAAACGGACACCCCACTTTGACAAGGGTTTTACTGTCGGTCGGAAGAGGACCTAAGTGACTATATTTCTATTCCGCAGTCCCCTTGGAGATAAACAATTTAAGAAAGGTGTGTTATAAATCATGCCAGTACCAAAGTACTGACTACTGTGCTGATGTTAAACTCGGGGACTATTCCAATGTATTTGATACACAACGAAATAAATAATCTGTAAGCTTTAATACGATCCTTTTGAAATAATAATAAAAAAACGAAATGTGTATATAATATGCGAACACCTTACAAATATACATTGTCAGTTTTTATTCTTTTAATTTCTGATGGAAATGAAGCTATGATGGTGCTTTATTTCTGTGTGACCAAGCATAGCATACGTTTGATCAGACTCCTCTTCACAGTAAGATCATTTGAACATTGTTCTTGGTTTCCATTTCTAGAACCATAAAACATATTACAATACTCCTTAGTCACGGATCGGTCGCCATTGCGTAATCAAAATCGAAAACGAGGCTAGATTTTTAATGGCCGCGGCGTGAATAAAAGTATCAAGACAAATAGTAAATGAAACAATGAGAATGTATTTTCTGCTTAAAAACACACATTTACCCGCTTTACACACTATATGTACGTACGTTTCAATCCAACATGTCTGAGCTCACATAGAGATTGTTTACATCACGAAATATTTATTGTATGAAATCCATATCGATACAATAACATAAAGATTTCTGAATACAAATGAACGATGCCTTTTTGTGAATTGTACGTGTTAATACAGCATTATCAAACTGGTTTAAAGCATTGTATCGTGCTTTTGAAAAGTTCTTTATTTGAACCTTTTCATTGTTTTTTAAACGTAAATGCATTTACATATCACATTTTAAGCCAAAGTATTTTTTTTTTCGCTCGATAAAACAGGGACATATAAAAATGAATTTACTCGCAACAGTGTCCTATTCAATGCAAAAACAAGAATTTTTGTAAAGTGTCTGTATAACTAAGTATATATAGATCCATGTATGCATTTCCGTTGATATTTGCATTGGTATGTGTATATAAATTGCTTCGATCTATATTTTGAAATAAAGCATTGTAAGGCTAAATTAAAGGTTTTTAAAACAAAATAATGTAGGGTTGATAATATATTTTTATCCCTAATACTAATTTACCTTCTATGATCTTGTATTTAAGGTTCAAGCATCTTTTATTTTTACGTCTCACCAAAAAGGAAGTCTGTTTGTTTACAATTTTGATCATATTCAATCGAAAAAAACGTGGTCACACTAAAAAAAAAAACGATCAAATCACTCGCAAACAAAACGGTTTTTGGTAGTAGAAATTGATGCTCGCGCCGTCGTGGAATATGATTCACTGCTCTTACATAAGTGTAAGTTAGATATGGTGTGGATTTTTAACTATTGACAATACAGAGATACGTTGTAAGAAAGAAAGTCAAGTGGCAGCCATTTTTAAGGCGACAATTGAAAATAGTTTGGAAGTGGTTGTACCTGGTAAATAGAGGGAGACCTTACGCATATAACTGATGCAACTATTGAACCTGAACATTATTCTGAAAGAATGATTTACTTATCGAAAGGTCATTGGTGGATTCACTCAGGATTGCCAACATGTCTGACATGGAACGTGTTGACTATGGTTATAAAAGGCTAGCCAAACGTGAGACATCGTTAATATCTGAAGGACATAATCCAAGCAATGAAACTGAAGAACGAATTAATATGATGAGAAATATCATAGAGAATGAAGAAGAAAGAACAAACTGTGCCACCCTGCCTGATCACAGTGAAACAAAATCCCAGGCGACTAGCACTGGCCAAACAGGAGAAGCAGATAAAGAAGTACAAAATATGTTGGACGGTGGTATTATTGAATCAAGTAAGAGCCCATGGTCCTCACCAATTGTCCTGGCATTACGGATCCTGGATGGTCTTTTCCGATTTAATAAGAGTCAACCTTCTAAATAAGAAAGATTCTTTTCCACTACCGAGGATGGCAGATTGGCTCTATGCTCTCAGGGGAGCTAACTGGTACTAAAATGATCGACCAAAGTCCATTTTCAGAGACAAAGAAGCTGTAACATGTCTATCCTCTTCATGATAAATATGTTGTTGTACCTGCGGACGCAGCGTCAAATACTATTGTTTTTGTATGTAAATCGTACTACTACGAGTGTCTTGTAAAAGAATTAGAAATAAATGAGCACTAAGGTAATGAGATTTTGGCGAATCATAAGTCCTTCATGGCTTCAATGAAAATTACATTGAACAGCAAACCTGTCTGAGGACTTACCTTGTTTGTATTGGATACCTAAGCTTCACAAAATTCCGTACAAACAACGGTACATTGCCGGCTCATCCGCATTTTCTACAAAGGAATTGTCCATTAGATTGACAAAAATTCTGTCCGCAATGACAGAGGGTCTTTTGAAATACTGTGAAACTGTTTACTCGCGTAGTGGTATTAACCATATGTGGATTCTAAAAAACTCTAAAGAACTTCTTTTAAATCTCGATCTTTCTCTGAAGTTAATTCATCAAAACTTTTGATTTTCAATAAAATTGAGAATGGAAATGGGAATGTGTCAAAGAGACAACAACCCGACCACAGAACAGACAACAACAGAAGGTCACCAATAGGTCTTCAAAGCAGCGAGAAATTCCGCACCCGGAGGCGTCCTTAAGCTGGCCCTAAACAAATATATATACTAGTTCAGTGATAATGGACGTCATACTAAACTCCAAATTATACACAAGAAACTAAAAGTAAAAATAATACAAGACTAACAAAGGCCAGAGGCTCCTGACTTGGGACAGGCGCAAAATGCGGCGGGTTAAACATGTTTATGAGATCTCAACCTCCCCTATACCTCTAGCCAATGTAGAAAAGTAAACGCATAACAATACGCACATTAAAAGTCAGTTAAAGAGAAGTCCGAGTCCGATGTCAGAAGAAGTAACAAAAGAAAATCCTGTATACCACCATTTCCCATGTGAAATTGATAAATCGTCTAAAAGAAATAATCCACAATGCTTTTTTTTTTAAAATGATTGCATACGCTATAAATTTATTGCTTTGGGATACCATACGGCATATTTTGTTAATAGTGAACAAAAAAGTAAAACATGCTACACAGAGGAACAAGTGAGTTTCTTATTGACAACATATTTGTTGAATTTGAAGGTAGACTTTTTCAACAATTTGTCGGTATTCCTATGGGAACGAACTATACGCCCCTCCTTGTCATATGCGTCAGAGTTTCTTCAGACACTTACCAAAACAAATAGATCAAAGAAGCCAGATCATTTAATTTCACATTCAGATATATTGATGATGTTCTTTCCATTAACAATCCAAACTTTTCTGATTGGGTTCCATTAATATATCTTCCAGAAATAGAAATTAAAGAAACAACAGACACGGCTTCCTTCGCCTCAGTTTTAGACTTATACCTCGAATTTGACATAAACGGTCATCTTAGTACCAGAATCTATGATAAACGAGACGATTTTAATTTTGAAATTATAAATTTTCCCCACCTTAGCAGCAATATACCAACTTCACCTGCATATGGGATATACATTTCACAACTCATTCGGTATTCAAGAGCTTGCAGCTTCTACTCAAGACTTTATAAAACTGTAATCAGTGTCTGAGCAGAAAGTTGATGAACCAGGGTTATGTCAAAGAACGTCTAGTCCTTTTTCTAAAAAAGTTCATCGGAAGATACCAAGACCTTGTTGATAAATATTCCGTATCAACTACACAAATAATACGTGATGGTCTTGAAGTATAGATTTTAGGTACTGACGTTGTTTATCATTTTAATTACGTGTTATAGTGTTCTTTTTAATTGTCTTTGTACATTTTTAACCTTTCCTGTTTAGTCCATTTTTATTAATGTATTTTTGGCGTGGCTCGGTATTTATACATCCCGCCATTGTGTTATTTTGCTATGGTCATTTTTTGTATTCTTGTCTTTCATTTTTGCTTATGTTTTGTTTGTCTATAGAGAGTCTATAAGTTTTTCTTTGTTGAAATAGTTCTATGTTTTTATAGTGATTAAGAATATAACGCAATGTTGACTGCTGTACCCCAATTTTTGACAATTTTACCTATTAAGTATGTTTGTTTTGCTCACACATTGTTTTCAATATAATGGAATTCTATGCGAATTAAATTCGTTATCACATTTTTTTTTGTATTTGTGATAACGATTAATTCGTTATAACGGATTACATTCGTGATAACGAATTTATGGAATTAATTATCAGTTTTTTTGTAATTTGTGATTTCGGATTTTGTGATTTCGGACAAGTGAGAGGTTTAGCTAGCTATAAAACCAGTTTTAATCCACCATTTTCTACATAAGAATGCCTGAACCAAGTCAGGAATATGACAGTTGTTTTCCATTCGTTAGATGTCTTTGAGCTTTTGATTTTGCCATTTGATAAAGGACTTTCCGTTTTGAATTTTCCTTAGAGTTCGGTATTTTTGCTATTTTACTTTTTACTCTACTATTGGCTTTCAAAGTGTCAAGATGATCGAACAAGACAAGGAGAAGACGGCTTTCGTGACTTCTACAGGTTTGTTTCAGTTTAAAATCATGCCTTTCGGATAATACATATTGGCAACTCTGTTTGCTGTTTTTGAACGACATGACCATTTTTGCGGCATTTAATGATCAATTACAACGCCTTGATCAAGTTATCACGAAGATCAAGGAAGCTAACTTAAAATATCTCTGAAGGAATGTTCTTTTTTCCGAGAGGATGTGCATTGTTTTAGGTCATGTGGTGTCGTCAAAAGGTATCGCAACCGACCCCGATAAGATAGAGCCCATAGAAGGATGCCCATCTCCCAAAAATGGCCATGAGGTACGCAGCTTTCTTGGCACATGTTCGTGTTGAGGATAAATAGAGACTTTCATAGTACCGCGGGATATATACATATAGATTCTACCACTGCATCGAGTGTGATACGATATTTATCCACTCGAGACTGTTAAATTTTCAATTTTTTAAAACGATATGCTCGCCGAGCGTTTTACATATTCAAAATTTAACTGTCTCGAGTGGATAAATATCGTATCACACTCGATGCAGTGGTTGAATCTGTTTCTCTAATGATATTTAGATGATTTGCAGACAAACTTCATCCTTCTTTTCGAATAATCTGCAAAAAGATGTGTTCTTTCTATATGACGTCAAAATAGGAATTTCAGAGAAAAGCAAACATATTTGACGTCATAATCGGATTTTGACCAATAATGAATGAGATCAATCGAAAAATCAACAGGTCAGGAAAAGGATATGTCAGGTAAGAATTAAAGAAATGTATTTATACGCGTTATTGCTGTCTATGTAACGTCATGGTATCTATGTGTAAACATCATTGTCATCCATCATTAAATTGTTCATTTGTACAGACGTCTTTTCGTTCTTAATATAAACACAACGCATTCTACCCTATACGTTCACGACAGTTCGTACTATAGGCGATTTAAATGGGGATTCGCGGAAAAGGAAGAATATTTGTCTGGTTCTTCGAAGATGGTGGACACCCAACCTACCGAGCATACAAACCAATCATCTGGTGCTACGACGGAGACGGTGATTACCCCACCTGCAGAGAAGGAGGAACAATTGTGTGGTTCTTCGAAGGAGATGATGACCAATCCACCTACCGAGAAGACAGACCAATCGTCCGGTGCTACGAAGGAGACAACGGACACCCCACCTACGAGGAGGAGACTTCTATAAGTTTGAAGAAAACTTTTGTGAGACAGTAAAAACAGGTCGAAGAAGATGTCAGGGAATGTGCGGATGAAGCGCAGAATACTTTTACCACTACCGTCGTAGTACAGGAAGAGGTAGTGACAATCCAAGAGGAAAACATCCGCGTAGTTGAGATAGACGGGACGCAGTCAACTCTCCGCTATCTGCTTTTAAAACTGATAGTTGTAGACAGAAAGTATGATAGGCTATATATATGACCACCTACATTATCTTTTACCAGAAAAAAATGACAATGAAGATCCCAGGCATGTATTGACATGCCCGCCTTCATCCTATAGTCTGGCGGCGGAGGCAAGTCTCTTGCGGCGTCGAAGAGAACAGAGAAGAGGAAGGGCGTTACATCGGAAATTATACGAAATGGGTATTCTGGATTAATCAAGACAGAAATGTGAAGTGCCTGATGGGACAATATATTCACTGACAAGCCACTGGGCTCCGAAAATACCCACCAAAAGACGGCAATACTGGAACACAAATGGACGATCTAAGAAGCACAATCACAATGCAGACACAGACTGATACCGTAAAACAGTCCAAACAGCCGATACGGAAGTAGATTGCAATATCATTGCATGCAGGATGATTTGGAATTCATAAACATTATTTTAGACACTATTCTGTGTAACTGATATGGATTTTATAGATAGTTGATCGTAAAATGTTTGTAAAAATTTAATATTATTTATGCATATACATAATGGTTATTTATATAAAAGTATTGGGTAATGTAAGTAAGCTTTTAACGAGTTATGGTAAGACATTTGCCTATTCATGTTTATTGTCAGCTTATGCTAAGGAAATATTTTGGGGATAGTTTGGTGACAAACTCTTTTTGTTGAGGGTGGTGGCATTGTAACGGCCATGGTCTTTGCTTTAAGTAAATAAACTTCGGCAGGGGTAGTCATTTAAACATGCATGAAATTATTTTCAAATTAGGTATGAAAGTCATGAAATTTAGAATGGTCACTCGTAGAAACAGTTTAAAACAGAGAAATACTGTACATTATCACCGGTGAAATATCATCGTGTCACCTTACTCCAAATTTTACTTAATTTTAATAATGAACGTATCGAATTAATATGAACTATATTTCCTACCTTCACTTGATATTTACTGGCACTTTCGTGATATTTGCTGGCATTTTCGTGATATTTGCGAGCATTTTCGTGGAAGTTGCTAAGTATTTTAGAGCGTTAGAAAGTAGGTGCAACGTAAAATGTTACACGAGGCTAAGTTCGAACGGAACACGAGTTCTGACTAGAGTTCCACATGAACGGTAAATACTTTTTTAAGGTCTCTAGATTACCGGAAGAATAAGGCCCCTGCTCTGGATATGTTGACATTAAAATTTGATTGGATTGACGTCATAACATCCGGGATATCGAATCGATCTTGAGGAACCCTCTACACCCAGGACTCCTAGAATTCGAATGGCGGGAAAGCTGTATCCAATCATAACAGGTGTTATATATGACCATGTCAATCCTATCTACTTTAGAGTTCCATTCGAACTTGGCCATGGGTTTATGATATCGTCGTCAGCCATTATTGTTGACGTCATCGTATTGCATTTTGGGAAAGCGCAAGTGGCATGACGTCAGAAACGTTATTATGCTATCTTCGTTATGTCTATATTGATTTATGGGTCGCACTGTGTCGTACTGTTGTATATAAACGGAAGTTCGCTTCTCTCGGGTTAAGTCTTGTCTTTGCTGGGCGCCATATTTCAAATTTGAAAAGTTCTTACAAGCATTTACAAAATCAAATTGTCATATTGTCGTTAATTAAGTTGGGCAGAGTTAATATATATTATTCTCGACTGTAATTTCGATAACTGTTAGTTTATCTATGTAGAAAAAACAGTTTGCTTTTGTTAAATAGAATCTATTGTCGTTACTGTGTGCCGACCAGACACTGTCCCGATTATGGGTTTTCAGCTCTAGGGATTCCCGCTTATTCCTTTTGGGAAAATAATGATCCCTTATTTTTCACTGAGAAAAATTATTGAATATTATTTTTTATAACTCGAATATATTTACCTTATATCACAAACATTCAAACAGGAAAGTGATCATCACACATATAACTATACTAGAAAATATCTGAAAGCCAGGCTATTTCATTAACACATTAACGATCACTTCAATGTATGCCACGCTAGCGACACATTTTAGGCATAATTATACAGAATATTGATGGATAGAATCTTTCATATTTACAAAATAGATTGACACTTACCTTCATTTTTAAGTTAGAAAGAATAAACCGTTAATCATATGAACAAGCAGAAATATCGGACATTATTTATAAAAAAAGGATAATTTTATTTGTAATATTACTTGTTGTATAATATTTATATAAATACCCATGTTTTTCCCATATCATTGATACCAGAGCTAACAACGTATAACTAACATGAATGTCAGAAAAGCCTTTAATTAGTCCCTTTTCTCTCTCTCGAATTTTAGTATCAGATAATATAACGATAGTAGCCAATATTGTTTTAATTTGGTATACTATATTTGTACAGATATATTGTTCAGCCTGCATAAACTAGAAATTTTTGTGGTTTATAAATAATTAACTTTTTTCTGTATAATTTTATAAATGCCCTACAAGACTCAATTTCGATACTGATTACAGATTCGTGGGGTGTTACACTTACAAATTCACAAAGTACTAGTAATCCACTGGAGACGCAACCTAAGACCTGTTTTCAGGCATATAAATTAATCAGTCATATACCCCCTCATAATCGGAAGTTGGAACCCTGAGCTCGCTACAGTATTTCATTGTTATCAAAATAATACGAGGCTTGAATAGTGCATTAACATCTAAGAAACACAGTAAATAAAGGTCAATTACAATAATTATAAACACGTGACATAAAAAGTAGAAAACAAATACGAAAATGACGCTTTACCTTTTACCGTTCATTTATCTGTCAATTACGTTGTTTAATATAATTAAGTTGTTTGCGCTTAAATTGATTGGTTGCTGTTTACTTAGAGTCTTTTGACAAATATTTAATGCAATAATGAGCGAGACAACATAAATCTACAACTTATGCAATATGTAAACTCAGCGAAGTGGGTAGACCAGGAAAAAGACAGACAACTTGTACTACCACTGGAAAATTAAGGCATAATTGATAAAGATAAAAGTTTTCCTGCAAAAGAAATCGAGTACGTGACACTCCCCTTACACGAAACATCGGAAGAAACGTCATCTTTTGCGACCAGACGTGCCTGCATATTTATACATCCCACAAAGGCAAACCCACAGCAGAGAGAACGAGCTAATACAAGAGTATATTAGGTCTACATCAATGATTAGTTTTTTCATGGTAATTTTGTATCTGAATCTTTTATAAAGGCCCTGTCACGCACATCTATCCATATGACCCAATTATTGCCGTATATGACAATAAATGGTACTGCCGTGCCAAAAAATAGACACATTACTACTCTTAGTTATTTTTTGAAAATAAATTAATGCTATGAACATCAAACGTTAGACATTCTCCGAAGATTTTCAAATAATCAAAAATAAATCAAGGGAAGCTCAAACTACAATTCACTACTATTGATAATATGTTCACTTTATACTTACCTTTTAAAGCCTTAAAACTTGAAAAAAAAAAAACATTTTGTGCATTCATAGATTTTTGGAAGGCACCGTGTTGAGAAATTTTATATTTATATAAGATATTGCTGGACCAAATAAATAGAAAAATGTATACGGTCATTTCAAACATGATGTTATACTAAATCTTTCAATAGCTTAATATTCGAATAGTTTGCATGTTAAAATGGTGTCGGTCAAAAAGAAAATGCTTCTCTTTTATTATCCTTATTTTTGAATCATAAAGAAGATATTTATTAATAAAAATATTTCTGGTCTCAAAATAAACCCCGACCTCTTAGCAAGATTCTTATTATATGGTATATATATTATATAGAAAGGTAGATAACCACTTGCCTTGCAGATTAAATGCTTTCAGTACTGTAAAAAGTGGAATATAAAGTTAATGTTGCCTTTGTAGAATATCGAATGATCACAATTTTACTTTCTACAGCAACAGTATTCAGTTTGTAAAGACTTAAAGTTATCTTTGAAACAATTTTTACAAAAACGTGCAATTTTAGTGTACAAAAGAAAAGATTAATAGGAGCTGCTTTAAAAGCAATGTATGAGCGTTCAAAAAAAGTTTCCATAAAATTTCATCTCGATTTATTCGATAAAATGGTTTAGGCGAGTCGTGGTTTTATGGATTCGAAATATTGGGATTTGGTAATATGACATCACACAAAGTTCCCCTAAAATTATAATCGATTGACTTTTGCTTGCTTAACTTCCAGTGGCCAATATGACGAAAACAAATTAATAGTAAAAATAAAATAGTTAGGTTCTACAAAAGTGAGCCAGCCCAGATGTTAGATCGCTCAAATTTTGCCAAAACAATAGAACTATGAACAACTGCCATACCAGTGGGATGTTTAGCTAGCTATAAAGTTATGATTAACCCACCATGTTCATGTACCACGTGAGGAATATGACAGTTGTTTTCCAATTGCTCCATTGGTTGATGTAGTCGATCGTTTGATTTTGTCAGGTTTTATGGACTTTCCCATTTTCGACTTTACTTGAGTTCTTTTTTCCTTCTTTATACCTTTTGCCTTCTTTGCAACAGGTCACCTACGGACATCAAAACGAGTTGTTGCAAGATCTCCTCAATGTATGCCACTCTCCATATATACACGACGTACATAAACATCTACATTCGGACTGGACGTGGCTTCGTATTTATACATCCCGCACAGCAAAACGGACGCTTCTGTTACTGCCAGTTTAGATAAAATTCATTTAAGACCATATTTCTTTAACTAATTCAACCATTGAATGCATAAATTGATACTATAATAAAAATTATGCCATTCTGTCAACATTTTACTTCAACAAAACACCGCACACATTCAAAGTTTATTACTTTTTAACCCTTTTTGTTTATTCGTTTCCAACAAGGCAATAAGAAAAATATTTACACACAAACTACAACCACGAGAAAACACTGCAGGAAACAGGTGTTTTAATTATCTTAAGTGTCAAGGTCCATCGAAATTACCATGAAATAACAATTTTAACTGTTCTATAGATTAAATGAATCGTCTATAATTAATTAATAACATTGAGAATGGAAATGGGGAATGTGTCAAAGAGACAACAACCCGACCACAGAACAGACAACAACAGAAGGTCACCAATAGGTCTTCAATGCAGCGAGAAATTCCTGCACCCGGAGGCGTCCTTCAGCTGGCCCCTAAACAAATATATATATATACTAGTTCAGTGATAATGGACGTCATACTAAACTCCAAATTATACACAAGAAACTAAAAGTAAAATAATACAAGACTAACAAAGGCCAGAGGCTCCTGACTTGGGACAGGCGCAAAATGCGGCGGGGTTAAACATGTTTATGAGATCTCAACCTCCCCTATACCTCTAGCCAATGTAGAAAAGTAAACGCATAACAATACGCACATTAAAAGTCAGTTAAAGAGAAGTCCGAGTCCGATGTCAGAAGATGTAACAAAAGAAAATAAACAAAATGACAATAATACATAAATAACAACAGACTACTAGCAGTTAACCGACATGCCAGCTCCAGACCTCAATTAAACTGATTGAAAGATTATGTCTTCATCATATGAATATCAGGCACAATCCCTCCCGTTAGGGGTTTAGTATCATACCATCATAAAATATATGAGAAGAGCATAACCCGTGTCATGCCAACAACTGGTTTTTAAATAAATGTGTTTAGTTCCGATGCAAAGACCCTATAAGAGAATCAATATTAAAGCCAAAATATGTCTTTAATGACCTGACAACAGTATCGTAACTATATCCCTTCTTAATAAGTCTATTTAAAGGTTTTGTTAGCTTCTGAGGTGAATACTGACATTTTGTGCTTTATAAAGAATATTACCATAAAAGATTGGATGTGAAATACCTGAACGTAACACAATATCACACACCTATACCCCCCCAAAAAAAAAAAAATTATCTTCAATTTTGACCCCATTTTAAAGAAAAAACCCTTTTACATCCAAAATAAAAATTTTACCAACATTTTTGTGTGATTTTAACTTCAAAATTAAGAAGAAAAAAACACACTTTGCATTTATACCCCATAAAAAATAAAAACATTTTTTGTAAAGAGCACACCAAAACCTTAATCCTGGGTTTTTATAAAACTCATTTTTCCCTAAGGGAGTAGTATAGTACTTGTACTTTTTATAAAAAACGTTATTAAAACACCCAAAAAAAAACAACAAAAAAATTTCAAAAACAAAAATAAAAAAAGGTCGGAGAACACACCGCAAAAAATTCTGTTGGATTTTGGAGAAAAAATTTTTTAGAACCCCGAGAAATGGTAAAGATAGTAAAAAGCTATTTTGAGTTCCCATAATCCTAGGTAGCATTTTGTAAAATTTCATACAATTCTGAGCTGACTTTTCAATGCTATATTTAGAAACGGTTATGCATAACCGGGGAACTTTCTCAATCTGTAATTGTGTTTTTAATATAGTATATGTGATATTGATTTTCTTATTCCATATAAGGAGTGATCATACATGATCAGTGGCTGGGACAACTTTGTATATATTCCGTATAAGGAGTGACTATTTCTCAATGCTATATTTAGAAACGGTTATGCATAACCGGGGTAGTTTCTAATATGATTATTATTGTTTTCTAGGTCTTACTTTTTGTAAAAAGTCACTTTGCATCGTCTTTGTCATCAGTTTTGTTTGTCGTCTAATACGAGGTAAATGTACACGAGCAGCATATTTGGCTGAAGTAAATATTCATGAGACAACTATCATGCGTAGCGTCGTTTTTAAAACTTAGTCATTTGTAATTCTTGTTCATAGAAAGAACCTGTTATTTCTTCGCCTTTTAAATCAATTATTTTATAAGTAAAAGGAATTGTATTTAAAACTTTTCAATTACAAATATTTCTTTAGTCCAACGAGTAGTATAACCCTTTTCAAATTTACCCTTTTTTTGTTATTCTTACTCTATCTCCGACTTTGAATTTAGGTTTTTAATTTTCTCTTCCTTTTCTGGATATAAATTTTATACACTGTTAATTCATTTTTAATTTACTTGCTTGAACAGGTGTCATTTTAATTGAAGAATGTACTGTATTATTATAATTTTTAACTAATTTATCTAATATATCATAATATTTTAAAGTTTCATTAGCAGTAAAGTATTTATACATATGTTGTTTCATTGTTCCTATCCATCGTTCCACTACACTGGATTTTTCTTCATTCTCAGTTGAATATAACTTTATGTTATTATCTTTTAACAATTCTTTTACTTGTCGATTATAAAATTCGGATCCTTTATCTGACCAAATATATATTGGTTTTCTTTCTTTAAATAATGTTTTAAATGCTTCACTCACTGATACTCCTGTTTTATTTTTCAAAGGGCTTAACCAACCATATTTACTAAAAACATCTATAACTGCTAATAAATATTTATAGTGTTTATTTTGTTTTGAATATGGTTGCATATCTATTAAATCAACTGCCCATGTTTGATCTATTGAATGAACATAAACACGTCTTTTAGGAAAAGATTTTACAACTCTATGATGTAGTTCATCTGCTAATTTATTTGTTAGATTTGTTTTAGACATTTTGAAGTAACTAAAATGTTTTCTTAAAAAATGGAGGCAAAAAAGGATAAAATTTTATCCAAGCAAGGAGATTCATATAAACTTGTTTTGACAAAAGAATATAAACATAAAGCAAGTATTTATGTATTTAATTATAAAATTAGTCTAAAGGATGAAAAACAAGAAACATTTACAAATGCTTTTGATCACATGATAGATTATTCTATAAAAGATTACCCTAATGGAAGAATTAAAATAGTACCTATTCATGAAATCATAATTGCTAAACATAAAAGCTGGCCTATAAGAACATATAATACAGTTAAAAAGTTATTCATGGATCAAATGGAAAGATTATTAAATAGTGCTGAAGAATTAAATTTAGAAGAAGTTATTTTTGAAGTTACTATTATACCCAATAAAAGAGGAAAAGGTAAAGCTTTAAAAATATTAGATGTCATAAATAAAAGAAGTATTATCAAAATAAAAATGATGATACAATATGTTTATCAAGGGCAATTGTAACTTCTTTAGCTTCAAATAAGTTATTAAAAGATTTTACAGATTCTCAATTAAAACATATCAATGAAAGTAGACCATTACAAAAAGATTAGCTGAAGATTTGCATAAACAATCAGGAGTAGAAATAAAAGAAGAAGGAAATGATTTGGAAGATTTAAAATTTTTGAAAATTATCTTAATATGAGAATAATTATTTTTACATCAAATAGTACAGAACATATTTTATATAATGGTAATGAAGAATACAACGAACAAATATATTTATATTATCATGATGAACATTTTGATACAATAACAAACATAACAGGATTTTTAGCAAAACGTAGATTTTGTAAATTATGTTTAATTGGTTATACTGAACAACATACATGTAAAGATAATACAGTAACAACTATTAGAAAACAACTTGTTTGTGAAAATGTAATAAAACATATACAGGTAAAACCATAAATGTGGTGAAAAAATATGTTTAATATGTTACGAAAATACACGGAAAGTAATGAAGAACACTTATGTTATATGAAACCATCAGTACCAAAACAAGTAAAAATAATAAATATATATATTTTGATTTTGAAGCAAATCAAGAAACAGGAATACATATAATGAATTTTGTATAGCTTACGATTTAGAAAATATTTATTGTTTTAAAAATAACTATGTAAAAGTATTTAAATGTGATTTCAATATTGATGATTTAAACTTGTTAGAATTAGACATAGATGATTGTTTTAGTGATGTAGAAAAATTAAATATGAAACCCTATAGGAAATTCTGTAATAGACAACTTTTGTAAATATTTCATAAGAGACAAATTTAAAGACTACACTTTTATTTCACATTATGGAAAAGGTTATGATATGCAACCGATTTTAGGATACATTGTAAAAATAAAATTGAACATAACATAATTTCTTCTGGACTAAAATTAACAGCTATGTTTATTAAAGGAATAAATTTAAGATTTATAGATTCAATAAATTTTACATTGTGTGGATTAGCTGCTTTCCCAAAACATTTGGTTTTGAAGGTAACAAAGGATACTTTCCACATTATTTTAATACAACAGAAAACCAAAAATACAAAGGTAAATATCCTGATAAAAATATTATGGTTTTGATACTATGACTACCAAAAATAAAAAGAATTTGACAAATGGTATGAAACAAAAAAGATAAAAATTTAAATTCTATAAAGAAATATTTTATTATTGTTTTTGGATGTTTTAATTTTGTCAAAGGTTGTACATTGTATAAAAATTATTTTAAATATAACCAATAATTGTATTGATCCATTTCAATATATTACAATTGCTCAATGTTGTACAAAAATATTTAAAACATTAATGTTAACAAATGAAACAATTGGAATTCACAAAAGATGACAATTAAAGAAGTACATTCACAAAAATCAATACAATGGTTAGAGTATATTTCTTTAGAATATGGTATAATGATTCAACATGCTAAAGAGCAGGTGAAAAGAAATTATTCATTAATAATAAATGTTATAAAGTCGATGGTTATTATTATGATAGAGAAAATAAAATGCGTAATGTTTATGAATTTTTGGATGTTATTGGCATGGATGTACAAAATGTTATAGTCCTGAAGAAATATGTAAAAAGATAGAAATAAAAACTATGAAAGAGTTATATGACCAAACTAAAGAAAGACTTAAAACTATTGAAGATTATCTAAAACCAAATGTAAAAATTCATACAATATGGGAATGTGAGTTTGATCAACAAAATATCCTGAAGTTGATCCACATTTAAAACCTATTGATAAAAGAGATGCATTTTATGGAGGAAGAACAGAAACTATTCAATTATACAATAATCTTTCTGATTTAAAAGGTAGATATGTAGATTTTGTTCTCTGTATCCATCAGTAAATAAATATTGTAAATATCCTATAGGACATCCTATTACATCTACAGAAATATCTGTAGATGATTATATAAAAATAATTATTTCGGAATAATGAAATGTAAAATATTACCACCTAAAGGATTGTATCACCCTGTTTTACCTTATAAACAATTAACTAGTGATAATACACATAAATTACTTTTTGGATTATGTAGAACATGTATGAATAAAATATCTTTTAAATGTAAACACATAGATGATCCTACTTTAAATAAACATGATAAAATACATGAAATAAAAAGATGCAAAGAATGTAAAAATATTAAAATGAAAAATGTATACATTCTAATGAGGAAAGAGTTATAGTAGGAACTTGGTCTACAATAGAAATAGATAAAGCAATAGAAAAGGTTATAAATTACAAAAATATATGAACTAGAACATTTTGAAAAACATCTACAGATATATTTAAACTTTATGTAGATACGTTTATGAAATATAAACAAGAAGCTTCAGGATGTAAATGTGATCCTAAATATTGTAAACCTGATTGTGAGAACGATAAAGAATGTAAACCAAAATACAATATATCATAGATAATGCTGCTTATAATCTAGATATTGACAAAGTTAAACACAATTCGGGATTAAGATTTATAGCTAAAATATGTTTAAATAATTTATGGGGACATTTTGGTATGAGAGATAATTTTACACAAAAGAATATTGTTTTACTTTAGAACATATAACTAAAATAGTATTTAATGAAAATATAAAGATATAAGTACCATGATATTAGATGAAAATATTGTATTAACTGAATATAAAGAAAAGAAGAATATTCTAAACCTAATCCAAGTGTAAATGTTTATATAGCTTTATTTACAACAGCACATGCTAGATTAAAATTATACGAATTATTAGATATTCTACAAGAAAGAGTTTTATACATGGATACAGATTCTTGTATTTACAATGATGATGGTTCTGAAGCATGTAAAAAGTAGAAAATATGATGGGAAGTAAATTAGGTGATTTAACAGACGAAATTGTTTCAAAACACAATGCTAATCACATAAAACAATTTATATCTGCTGGTCCAAAAGATTATTCAATGAAACTAGATACAGAAAAACTAGTTAGCTGTTGTAAAGGTTTTAGATTAAATGCTGAAGTTGAAGAAAAGATTACATTAGATAAAAAATAAAAATAGTTACTGATGAAAATGAAAAATATGAAACTGTAAAATATGACAACATAAAAATAGGAAAAGATCATCAACTTAAAACAGTTAAACAAGTTAAAGCTTATGATTATATGTTTGATAAAAGAATGGTATGTTATGAAAATGAAAATCTAATTAGAAGTTTTCCTTATGGATATTAAAAATATATAATTTAAATTTTTATTTTAAAATGATTGAAGCTTATACCGAGAAAGATGATCCTTATGCTAGAGTTATATTAGGAAAAATAAAATTATCAAATTATCAGATATGTTGTTTAAGAGATGATGGAGAATGTCCTTTGACATCAAAACAAATGGAAGTAATGGAAAAGTTTGATGGTAAAAGTTATCTAAGTTTCCTCCTGGTTGGGATGCTTTCATTAGACCTGACAAAATTTATGAATATGTTTTGAAAACCATGTCCTGAAATTTAATTTATTTTGTTATTTCTTTATAACCCTCTTTAAAAACTTTAATCAAAGGAATAATATTTTTAGATTTAAATGTATCATTTTCTTCAAGGTAATCATCGCTTCGCTCGCTTATTTTAACTTCCAAACAACAAAACCTGTTAAAACCATTCCACCAACAACAAATGCAATTTCTCTATTTTTTGATCTTCTGATGGTGTATAAAATCACTTAGTTTAGGTTTGGGTGATAATGGAGTTAATTGTTTACTTGTAATGTAATAGTATTGTTTCATTGCTTGGTCAACATCTTCAAAAGTATGTTCGGCATGATGTTCCTTTTGTAATTGTTCATTGATAAAATCTAATCTTTGTATTCTTCTTTTATTCCAATCTGCTTGTGCTTTTTCTAATTTTTCTATAGCTTTATCATGTCTTATTTTCTCTTCATTTGCATTACTACCCATATGTGAAAATAAATAATTACTCCCTGAAAATGCAAAAGCATTTGTTATTGCCCCACCAAGCATCATCGCTAAAGCACTTGCCATTTTATTAGAGCGACAAGCGATTCCCTAAAAAACAAAATAAAATAAAAAATAAGTAAGCAATCAGTTTATTACTTCATGATATCAGCAGGTATAATACCTTGCTTAATCAACATATCTTTTGTTGCCATTGCAAGTAATATATCAATGGATAACATTACAACATCATTTACATTAAAATCTACTTTTGGTGCTGGCCTCCTTAATACCTTTTTACCTATTTCTGCATATCCAACTGTTAACAATGTTTCCACTCCAGCATGATATAACATATTTGCTATTTGTTTTCCGTCTTTTGGTGTTGACATTTTTATATATTAAATTTTTAAATTCTCACTTTGTTCGCTCAATTAAATTCAAAAGGATCAATTTCTTTCTTTTGTTTTTCTGGTTTTTCTGGTTTTGTTATTTCTTTAATCATTCTTTCTGGTTTCTTACTTTGGTTGTAAAAAAACAATCCCAATCCAACAATACTTATAGGAAAAAGTACAAATTTGTAATCAACTAGGGAACTGGAGTGTTTCTTGACAGAAGGGATATGTTCGTTTGATTCATAATCTGTTTCTGTATCAGAATCTTTTGTTATTTGTTTGATTTTTGAATTTTCTTTTTTTAATTTTTCCACTTCTTTTTTTCTCAATTCTGCATTTCTTATTCTTACTTCTGCACCTTTCTTACCAGCAGCTACTCTTTTGGGTCTTTTGGTTTGGGTTTTTAAATACTTTTTTTTCTTCTTTGTTTTCTTTTTGTTCAGGATTTTCATTCATCATTTTTATGTCATTATTTTCATCTTTTTTCGGAAATCGAGCGAAGCGAGTGGTTCGATATGTCTTGCTGTTGTTAATATTGCAGTAAAAGGAGCAAGATACATTCCATATCTATAGTACAGTTCACAACATGTATTAGTTAAAGCATTATTGATAAAAGGATCTTCCTCTAAGTCTTGTATTAAAATTGGTGGATTAACAACTTTGAAAAACTTTGATACACCCATGACATATAAATTTATAAAAGAGTTTCCTAATGTCTTGGTCATACTAGCTCCCAATCTTGCTTCATATTTACAGTATAGTTTGTTTATTTGCTCTGTTGTCATTTTATCAATATCTGACAGTTGTAATTCTTTACCCAGATATTGTTTACTATTTCCACCAGCAACAACAGCTGATAATCTTTCGCGTTTTTTTTCTTGAAGGAACCGTTCACTTCGCTCGCTTCATCATCAATATTTATGTTTTCCACAATTTGTTCGCTTAATAATTCTTCAGCATTCATTTTATACGTTTCAAAAAACGGATATAATTTATTTTTAACTTTAAAAAAATTAAATACAACATATCCAACCAATGATAAGACTGCAGTGTTTGTTGCAATTGTTAGTATTTCCAACAGCATTGCTTTTTTTTATTGCTTATTTTGGTTAAATTACTTAAGAATTACTTAAGCATTACTTAAGCATTATTTTGCTTATTTTGGTTAAATTACTTAAGAATTACTTATTTTTGTTAAATTACTTAAGAATTACTTAAGAATTACTTAAGCATTACTTAAGCATTACTTAAGAATTACTTAAGCATTACTTGAGAATTGCTAAAAAATCAATTAAGTAACCAATAATCAGTAGGTTGATCTGTCTTTAATATTAATTTACGATGTTTCTTTTTTTTAAGTTCTTCCTTTATTCTTTGTCTTTCTTCCAAAGTAGGAATAACATCATTTTCTCTTAGGCAATTATCAAAACTATCTCTATCTTTTGTGTAGAACATGCATAACCATTTTGTTTGTTCTCTTAAATCTTTTAAAACAGAGTTGTATCTCTGTGAAATGACCCACACTGATTGTTCCGCATGTCTTCCTGAAAATGCAAGCTCGGACAGCATATCTTTTTCTTTGTTAGTTCTTTTGTTGCACTGCAGTCATCAATGATATATAATGTTGGATGACCAGCATATTTTTTAAAGAACATTCTTAGTAGTTCTTGTAGCTTCTCTTCTTCATAAAGGGAACCGTTCGCTTCTCTCACTTCAACAATAGGATTAACAATTATTAGATTTTTGTTTTGGTTTTCTAACATCACCAATCCATTCACGATTTTTGTATGCTTTGTTCCATTGAATGGTTGGACAAAGTATGACTATATATTTGAAAACTCCACTATATTCTCCTTCTAATAAATCAAGAACAAACTCTGTTTTTCCACATCCTGTTTGTCCACATATAATAGCACAATGGGGATATTTTGGTAATTCATAAAGGAATCGAGTGTATCTCGCTCCGCTCGTTTGTTTCCATTTTTAAGGGAACCGCTAGTAATTAACTTCTTTAAATCTTCCATCTTCAAAATTAATTTGTGCATCTTGTATAACAAACAGATAAACATTTATTGATTTATTTGCTCCTGCTGTTTTAGTTATTTGGATTGTTATACCTTCAGAAGCATTTTCAATTCTTCTACCTGAACCGTGTAATGAGTTGTCATCTGTTGAACGTAAATCTAACCATAATGCATAATTAGTTGTAAGATATTTTTCTAATGTTGTATAGGATAAATTTAAATCTTTTAAAACTTCTTCTGTTGTTTTATTTCTTTTGAATTTAAAGCAAAGAATTTATTTATTTCATCCCATTGTTGATATGCTTTCATTCCTTGACTGTATAGTTGATTTGGAACACCTTCTATTGTCATTTCTACTTTTGTTATATTAGGATTATAATAAGTTTCAGTGCTTGTTCTTTCAGGATCTTCGAACAACATTAGAATTCCTTTCATACTTCTAGCTGGAACATTTAAATTTATATTCCACAATGTATCAGATTTGTTTTGGTTATTTTTCTATGTCTTAGTATTCTATCGTACAAAATAACCATCTTACCATTAACTTGTTGTCTTATCTGTCTTGCTAATTCTGCATCAGTAACCATATCAAATTCTAAACAAATGTTTTGATTGTATAACTTGCAGATGTATCTGTTGATTTAATAACATTGCTATAATTATTAAATGTAAGTTCATATTCAAGTCTATCACCAAGACCTGCTTGATAAAAAGGCATATGAGTTTCTAATAGTTCAAAATCAAGTGGGATACAAAATCTTGCACCATATGCAGTTGCAATTGCTTCATCACCTATGTTTGATGCTTTATCATCCGCACCAACTCTGTGTTTTAACATGTTTGTTTCACCAATTCCTTGGTATGCCATATTTAAACGTTCAGATGTAGATTTCCATAAATCAACATAACAATGATAAATATCACTATCATCAATTGACATAATTTCATTTCCACTTATACGAATTGTTGTTTTTAACTATTGTTCTTCCTATGTTTTGATATATAGTTGCATTGTCGTCTGTAGATGTGAGTTCTATTTCAAATGCCAATCTGGTTGTTCCAGGAACAATAACATCATTATTGCTTAGATTGGGAATCTCACTAATAGCTGTTGATTTTGATCAATAGTTGAAGGATTATTTGTTATTGATACACTTTGACGAATACCTTTCACACCACGGGGTTCTCTTATTTTTCTGTAAGGATTTAATTTGTTTCCGTATGCTGACATTTTAAGGATTAAATTTGTTAAAAAAATAATTCAATTACCACTGATACTAGAGTATTGATACATAAAGGATTATTAGTCATACTAATAAAACTTATTCTATCTCCAGCCTTAACTTCAAAAGGTGTATAAAAGTTATTAAAACCGTGTGTAACACCCTTATCCAAACTCATTTTGTAACTAGTTGACTTATCATTAACCATCATCTTAATGGCTATAATATCTGTGCTTGTTCTTAAACTTACTAAACTAATACCCAATATTTGTCCTGGAAAGTTCATTACATAATAACCACCACCAACACCAAAATTAAACTTTTTATTTCCATGTATTGGACCATCAATTCCAGCATATATACTTATTATTGTTCTGTCTGGTTTATTTTAATATTACCAACTATATTTTCAACATTTAAAACTCTGATGCTTAGGGCAGCGACACTCCGGCGTAAATCTTTATCCTTAGTATCCATTGTTTGAAGCTCACTCTTCATATTTAATATTTCCTTTTTTATTTCCGATGTATCTACGTTTTTTTTTTTGACACCAAGTATGCTCATTTTATTAAATAAATTATATAACTTCTAAAACACAATTAATTGGTAAATGATTAATTATCTTGTTATTATTTTCATCTCTTATTTCTAATTTCAATTCTGTTATAACATCATTTACTAAACACTTATATTCCGGATGCTCAAATCTCGCTGTTATAACTTCACCAAACTCTTTATTCTCGACTGGAATAACAGCCAATAATGTACTTGGCTTACCATCAAGATAATTATGAGAAGTGCTAACTTGTTCCAAATGGATATACAATGATTTATGGATAGCAAAATCTACAAATTTTTTTCCATAATGTAATTCATTAGGTTCGAATTTACGTTCATTATTAAATCCTAACATATTTTTCAAATCTTCATTTATCCTTAACTCAATAGGAGTGTTTAATGACGCAATACCATTTGTTTCATTTACGGATAATACAATATCTTTTTTTTTAAATTCATCCGCTATTTGTTGGAAACTATAATAACCATCTTTAATCCTATGAACTCTTTCTCCTGTTTGTCTTATAACTCCATCATAAACATTATACCAACCTACACTATATCTTATAGATTTTAAACCAATACGTTTATTTCCATCTCTGTTATCAATGTATTGTTCTAAGTTTATTGTATTATCAATATTTGAAATAGTATGAAACATTTTAATATAAAAAATGATAACAAAAGAATTTAAATATAATCCTAATGTTTCATATAATCCAGGTATTAAATATTCTGAAAAAGATATAAATCTTGTCGATCAAATAATATTTGTAAATCAAAAGAAAACTTTAAAACAGCTTTCCCAATTTATTTCAAAATATCAAAACCCATCATTGCACACCAACGAACCATGGAATACATGGATTCATTCTTCGTTTGATTGGTGGCAATGTCAGTTAAACTTTGCAGTCTGGTGTGCAAGTACAGGATGTGGTGTTTCTTATAATGATCATATACAAAATACTTCAAATCTTACTAAATCACTTTATATGTTTCATTTATATTATTGCATTGCCAGAATTTTAAAAGAACTTAAATCACCTTTACCAACAGATTCTTCTTTCTGTTATTACAAAACCCATATGACAAAGCTGCATATCAAAAATTATGCAATGAATTTGATGTTTCTCCAAATACAGATTGGAGACAAAAGTAGAATCATCATCTAAAGGATTAGGAACTTTTCTGAATATTATAAACCAAGTGGTGAATACAGATATCATCATTCAGGGATGGTCCCTTCTTTAATATTCATGATACAATTCGTCATACAAAAGATATAAGCATGGCTTGGACAACATTTATATTAGATAAATCAGAGGGTTTTACAAAAGCAGGTATTGAACGTATCAATGAAAGTATTAGAATGTTTGTATGGGCATTATTAGGGCACAATCTCAAACAAGGGTAGAAATATTAAAAGTAGGAACAGGATTTGATGCACAAAACAATTCTTAGCAAATGTACAAGATGTAATAAATAGTCCTATCGATTTACCCACCCAGATATCGAATTATGAAAATGTTTTAAAATATGCAAGAAGTAAAGTTGATTATGCTTATGGACTTGGTTTATATATGTCTCCCAGTGATATGGTATTACAAATTGACACCATTGTTGGTTATAACAACAAAATTGTAATTGCAACAGAAAATCAAACACTCGGTTTAAATGATGATTTAAATAATAAAATTTTGATTTTACCGGTCTCGATCCTGTCGATTTCCAACCAAATAAACCAAAACCGATTCAACAATATCAATCAGAACCAACACAAAAAATGAATATGACGAACACGAAGATAATAAAAAGCAATAATATTTGGAAGTATTGTATTAGGTATTACAGCACTTATTATTTATAAAATTTATTAATTTATTTTTTAAATATTCCTAGCAGCAGCATACAATAAACCAACAACCAAAACAAGAAAAGCCCATAAGTTGTTTGCAAACCAATTTACTACGTCTTTTGTTACAGACAATAACCAAGATACAATAGAACCTATAATACCTGGTAATGCAGCTGCTAATTTTCCTGCAAGAAAAGATAATAGTTTTCCAAGATTTTTAATTGTTTTTTATCCAGTCTTGTACACCACCTTTTGATGGTGGAGGAGGAGGAGGAGGAGGAGGAGAAGGAGAAAAGTAGTTCCACCAGTAAATGTTTCTACTATAACACCAATAATCATTCCAAAAGCAGTTAAAATACTAACTATTGTAATTCCTTGTTCTCTGAATAATGTTCTTATTCTTTCACCTAATGTTGTGTCTTCTTTTAATACTTTACGTATTGTCTCTTTAATTCTGTTTAATTGACTACGTAATTTTTCTTTATTAATATTAATTACTTCTAGTCTCACACTTCTCTCAGATTCCAACTCTCTTATTCGACTACTTATTCTATTTGTTTGAAATTCATCATTATCTTCTTTAGCTTGTTCTAATTTGGTATTTTCTTTTGCTAAGTCTTTTTTGTTTCATTCAGTTTTGCTAATTCATTTGCAATCTCTTCTTTACTGTTGTCATTGCATTGATTACACTATCCATTTCTCTTTTTGTCATACCTGTTTGAGTTTCCATTTCTTTGTAAGTTGTCCCTTCTTCTATAAAAGAAGTTTCTATTTCTTTTACATATGTTTCTGAATTACTTGCTGTTTCTAATAATTCTTGTACTTCTTGTTGTGTAGATATTTCTTGTAATGGAATTTCTATATTATTGAGTTCACAAATTGGTGCTTCATTTAACATTCTCTGAAACTCTGCTCTACTTTTTATTATTCTATCAGATATTTTATAATCGTCTACACCTAAAACATCTCTAATAAAATTAACACCGTATATTCTTTGAAGAGTGCTAAATTTATAAAATTTTAATACTCCTTTTTGATAATATGTTAATGCAATTTCCTACCATATTCATCTTTTACATACAACATTGTTCTTCCATTAAAATCTTCTTTTTTTTTTTCTTCTTTGGTAAAAAATTTTTGTAATTTTGTTTGAATATAATTCATTATTTTTGTTATAAAATCTTTTATAATTTTTTGGTAATTTCTTTTCGCGAATTTTAGTGTCATTGTATGATAAATCTCTTAATACCTCAGTTTCCTTATTTATATTATTTTGAAACTCTTCATCATCTTGAAAAGACGTTTCTTCTTCTTCTTCATCATAATCATTATTTTTAAACTCAGGATTATCAAACTCAGCCATTTTATTCATCTAAAATATTAGATAATAAACAATAAAAGAACCTGTTAAAAACAACTTAAGATAAAAATAATTAAATTTTTATTTAACATTATTTTACATTTTTACTAATTTTTCTTTTGTTTCTTCATCCATTTATTTAATTAAAATTGATTCATAGTTTGGTGGATTTCCGTTATCAACTAAAATTCGTATAACAATTTTATTAAAGAAAATCAAAGATTTTCCATTTTTTTTTAATTCGTTTTTACTCTATTTTCTGTTTCCTCAATTAGTTTTTTTCTTTCATCATCTGGTAAACTTTTAAAATTACTTTTTTTTTTTTTTTTCATCTCATTAAATTTTTCTAATTCATCTAAAATAAGTTTAAATTCATCTGCACTTATCTGTCCGTCAGTTAAAGATTTTGATATTAAATCTTTTATGCTGTTTAACTTGCATTCTGCCATTGTTTTAATTTCATAATGTTTTTTGATTTTGTTGTCAACTTTCTTCTAATTAATTTAACTAGACCTCCTAAACTTCCACATACAACAGCTGCAATTTGTATGGGAAGAAAGATAGGAAAAGCAATTCCTATACCAGCTAAAACAACAGATGTCGAAATTAAACTTGTATCAACACCATCAGTAACATTAACTCCACGTTTATATTTTTGTATAGTGATTTTCGTTTATCTCTCTCATTTATTAATGTTTTTCTATTTCTGTTATTTTTGTAGTCTATAATTTTGTCCATCTTCTATAGGTAATTCTGGATATAATGGTATATCCATTGATAAATCAGGAGCTGTAGGTTGTTTCATTTTAAAAGTAAAATTGATTTTTTTTTTCTCCAAAATCCAACAGAATTTTTTGCGGTGTGTTCTCCCGACCTTTTTTATTTTTGTTTTTGAAATTTTTTGTTGTTTTTTTTTGGGTGTTTTTAATAACGTTTTTTTTATAAAAAGTACAAGTACTATACTACTCCCTTAGGGAAAAAATGAGTTTTATAAAAACCCAGGATTAAGGTTTTGTGTGCTCTTTACAAAAAATGTTTTATTTTTTATGGGGGTATAAATGCAAAGTGTGTTTTTTTCTTCTTAATTTTGAAGTTAAAATCACACAAAATGTTGGTAAAATTTTTATTTTGGATGTAAAAGGGTTTTTTTCTTTAAAATGGGGTCAAAATTGAAGATAATTTTTTTTTTTTGGAGGGGGTATAGGTGTGTGATATTGTGTAACGTATAAGAAGTGTGCATGTTGAGCTATATTTACGAATGATGTCCTTGTACCGATGATAAAATTTAGTAAATGTTTTGACTAGTTTGTGATATCGAAAACCCTGGTGTAATAATTTTTCAGTAATACATAAATTTCTCTCGTTAAAATCTAAAACGTTGTTACATACACGAGCGAATCGTACAAGTTGAGATATATAAACACCGTAAGATGGTGACAAGGGAACGTCACCATCTAAAAATGGATAATTAACGATAGGAAATGAAAATCATCTCTTTTATCATAAATTTTTGTATTAAGCTTTCCGTTAATGATATAGATATCAAGATCGAGGAAAGGGCAGTGGTCATTGTTAGTATTAGCTTTATTTAAAGTAAGTTCAACAGGATAAATTTCTTTAGTATACATACTGAAGTCGTCATTATTGAGAGCCAATATATCATCCAAATATCTAAAAGTATTATTAAATTTTTGTATCAGATGTTGTTTCAATGGGTCTTTGCTGATTTTAGTCATAAATTGTAACTCATAGCAATACAAAAACAGGTCCGCAATAAGTGGTGCACAGTTAGTCCCCATTGGAATTCCGATAACCTGACGATATACGGAATCTCCAAAGCGAACAAAATATTATCTAGTAAAAATTCAAGGGCAGATATAGTATCAAAGCATGTCCAATTGACATAGTTCTTTTGTTTATTGCTACTAAAAATGACCTAAAAGAGTTAGAACATATGTATTCACATTCTGACTTTTAAATGCCCATTTAATTAGGTGTGTGAATTTTTCTTAATGAGAATGTGAGGCGTTGTGGTATACAGGGTAGAAAAATCAAACTTTGAACAGATTCAAAATCACCAATATAAGCATGCAATTTATCAAGTACTTCCAACGAGTTTTGACACTCCAAAAGTAATTCATAACATGAAGAAATAAGCATAATAAATAAATATCAAAATACCAGTAAACATTAAAAATAATTTTGTTTCAATTTCATGTTATTAGATTCATTTTGAGAGGAGTTGAAAGATAATGGTAGACCCCCAAAAAAAAAAAAAAATTGCAGCCCATTTCCCCACTTTCCAATTAAACATTTATAAAAGGCAATACTTTTAACTGGTTTAATGTCCGGTCAGAATTTGGATGTGCTCCTTACACTAAAACGGTTGGCCAATACGATGTGTCGGTGTCAACACTTTTGCATGTTTTCGCAGTCTAAGATCTTTAGGTACCAGTAATTTAACCTGCGACATTTTGACTGTGGGTCAAGTCGCATGGCGTATGATGCATGCATAGCCAGAGACGTTTACCCTGTCGACGCTTGCGGTCTCGCAACCCCAATGGTGACCTGGGGATAGAAGTATGGCCACTATTGGTTTCCCGACCGGGAGTAAAACTTTGTCCGTTTGGCTCTGTGGCACAAGTACGCAGCCACGTCCTGTTAGACTGGGGACGTTAAATCCGATGTCTCGTGTATAGAGAGTGTAACGACACTACACGTAAGATAGGAATTAACGTCCCATTCTGATTGGACGTGGCTGTGTATTTATACATCCCGCAAGGCCAAACTTATGACCTTCTGCAACATGGATTTACTACTGAATGGGATAAATTCAGGGAACCATTTTTCTATACTCCAGTCCTCCCTTGGGTAGCTACGATAACTTAGCCTGTGTCCGCAACTCTAGCGATATGATTAAGAGGCGGCAGATACCAAGGATAATTCCAAATCCACAAGTTGAAATAATAACTGACGCCATAGCAAAAAAAAAAAAAAAAAAAAAAAAAAAGAAATGCCTGGTGTCTTCAGTCGCCTTTTTTTCAATCTGGACCTTTAGAAAAACTAAATCCACCACATTACTACCAATAGAGCAAACCTTTACTGTTTCTGTAATATGATTTCGTTCCTGTCTATGAAAGAAAAATCTTGATAACTATGAATAAATACTTCTCTTACATTAATGTCAAAATAAATTTACTAAACACAATTTGCGTTTCCTATTATTTGTCTGTCCCTCTGGTATCTTTCGTCCCTCTTCTATTATCTTGATTTTCTTGACAGAGGACTGCTACCCTAACTTAATACCTACCTAGCATGATACCCCAATGATAATTGTGGCCAAGTTTGATTAATTTTTGTCAAATAGTTTCAGAAAAAGGTAATCTTTGTAAAAGTTAAGTGGGTCTCATTGGGGTCTAAGCGTGACGCGGGATTGGCCGATTTTTTTTAAGCGTGACACGTGAAAGTCGAATAATTAAGCGTGAAAACGGGAAACGAAGTCCGGCGGGACACGGAAAATTACATACGCTATTATGGCAACGAGAAGCGGGATATGGGATTGTCACTAAACAATAAGCGGGATCCGGGATCAGACCCCCAATGAGACCCCAGTTAACGGATGCTAACGGACAACGATGACGAACGACAAGTGATGGCAAAAGCTCACGCTGGCCCAGAGAGCTAAAAAGGTAATTTCACACAACTATTAATAATCATGTAAATGATTGATTTTATTTCATGATTAGTTTTTCAACTCATTTAGTAAACAAGAATGTGTCCATAGTTCACGGATGCCCCACGCGCACTATCATTTTCTATGTTCAGTGGACCGTGAAATTGGGGTCAAAACTCTAATTTGGCATTAAAATTAGAAAGATCATATCATAGGGAACATGTGTACTAAGTTTCCAGTTGATTGAACTTCAACTTCATCAAAAACGACCTTGACCAAAAACTTTAACCTGAAGCGGGACAGACGGACGGACGGACGCACAGACCGAAAAACTTAATGCCCCTCTACTATCGTAGGTGGGGCATAAAAATAAATATTTAATTTTGTGTTAATTTTTATAAAGGTTGTAAGATCTAATTGTTGGAGAGGTATAACTTTGTAGTAAAATTCATAAACAGATAACTGTTTAAGAAAAAGCCCCAATTACATTTGTCACTAACCATCATTAGAATCATCGTACTTCCATTTGTTTTGTACCATTTTAACCATAACAAGTGGAAAGAAAAGAATATACGATACTAAGCGGAGATGTCTCTTTTCGTGACAATTTCTTTAGGCACAATATAAACTAAAGCAGAAAAGCGTATTTACAAACGACAAATTATTTCAAATGAATTATGTTCTGTCGAAAATATTTTCAATGAAATAATACCTCTATATTGCATAATAAAAATTTCCTAAAATGATTTTCCGTATTAACTACAAGTTTCGGCAGTTCATATTATCTATATTGATTATTTCAAGTGAAAGATTTTTTTGGAACAAACATAGAAATAGCTGTGGAAGAGGACATTCAAATTCAGATCCAGCAATATATGACGTTGAGATCAATGGAAGACAAAATCCAGAGCTCGACAATAACAGCTGTCAATATCAGCTTCACTTCTTGCAGCATATCGTTAACGAGTACAAGCAACGATGAAGTAGAAACATTACACGAATCAAATGTACTACAATCTCAATTTGACAAAAGCATCTCTTAATTATTCAAAACAACACATTCAGCCATAACTCTCGAACTTAGGTATATTTACAGAGGTAAGTTTGATAGGAGATATATTGGCCAATGACGCTTTTTGTAATGGAGGGGTGAGCTTTTTTTAATATACCAATTCATTAAAAACAGACGCCAGCAGGGGAGCTGGTTTTTTTCAACAAGGTGAAAATGTAGCATTGTTTGATACTTTTACCGCATTACACTCACCGATATTAGGAATGAACCAAAACAGTGAAGAGAAGAAAAAGAATTAGACAAGTGAAGCATTAAAAAATAATCTTTTCAGTTCATCGTCCGGAATATGTTCGAAATATATGCCACTGGAAGTTGATTAAACAACAGTTAATGAGACAATTCATAAACCTATCTAGAAATTATTACTATTATTACAGCAATCATGGTTTTATTTCGGATAGTGTGAAATGTAAAAGCGGACTGCCGACACTTCGTTTTTTTTTCTAACTCAAATGTTTACATTAAACACCAAGCAAGGCGGTGTTTATCGAAATCAAAATTATTGTCTTTATCTAAAATTTGTAGATTTAAATAATTCAGAATGTTTTCTACTTGATTGTTTGCAGGTCCCATTTCTTTAGATAACATATTTTCCGAGTTTCTGCTCATTATTTGGACAATTGTTTTTGTTTCTATAACAGAAAAAAAAAAGAGTTCAACTCTGTTTCATACATCTTTTACATGTTTAGTTATAATCTTTCTCAGAAAACAACCTCAAAAGGAAACCAAAAATCAATTAAATTTCATCACAACATAGTGTTTTTGTCTTAATAATTGAAAAAACACACCAAACTAGATATTTTCCTCACTGATGAACTTATTCCATCTTTGACCACCGAATAATAAAACAGACTTTGCATTAGAATTAAGATCTGTTTATTCCTTCGTGGTAACTTATTTCTCTCGTTTTTGATGTGAATTTGCATTGAAATAGTTTTTGATGTTCGTATTTATCTTTACAGAGACAAACTGCTTGATCCAAAATCACGAGAGAGAAATGTAAAAGACAATAGGTAAATAAAAGTACTATTTTACTATGCATTTCAAACAATATTTCAATTCTTTGTTTATAAAATTATCTGGGCACTTTTTATTACGACTAAGGTAAAATAATTTATTCTGTTCATAATGAATATGTAACAAATGGAAATCAATTACGAATTTTATGCGAATCTTATGCACACAATTTATAAAGTGTTACATTCGTTTATGAGCTACATGTAGTTGCGTATTTCCTGCTATCTGTAATGACAAACGCATTCAGGTAGTGACAAGAACAAGTAAAAAAAAAAAAAACAAAACAAAACAAAAACAAATGGAAGGTGCTGATGGGACTTCTTTGCAGGAAGGTGGAAATTTTTAGTGGCCCTAAAAAATGAAGAGCAACAAGTTTTACTCAGGAAAAAGATATAGAGTGTTATTTAATGGGGAAACGAACTATGTTAAGATTCCATGTTGCAAAATATGTAACGGCTATTTATCTTTTGAATGTAACGGCTATTTATCTTTTGAAAGAACGGAGTTGATGGTTACTAACTAGCTTTTACACAGATATCATTTTTATTAGTGTGACATATAAAAACTTTCCTACATTTTTTGTAAGGTTTCGCATGTATTTTCAAATGGATCGCAGCATGCGAAGATGTCAGAATTCCGAGAATTAATGGGTTTGTTATTTGCCTGTTTTCAAAGCTCAAAGACAGCAGATGGTTACTAAACTAGCTTTAACACAGATAATTTTTTTACTAGTGTGATATATAAAAACTTTCCTACATTTTTGTAAGGTCTCCCATGAATTTTCAGATGGATCGCAGCAAACGAAGATGTCAGAATTCCGAGAATTAATGGAATGGCTATTTGCCTATTTTCAAAGATCGAAGAAAGCAGATGGTTACTAACTAGCTTTTACGAAGATATTATTTTTACAAGTGTGATATATAAAAACTTACCTAGAGTGCTAAGATTTTAACCAGTCTTGTTTATTACAAATCAATATTTGATTATTTCACAAATTTGATACCTTGTCTTATATTGGGTAATGAATGCAACATTAGCTGACTGGAATGTATAAATACACAGCCACGTTCGGAATGTGGAACTTAATTCCGGTGCCTCGTGTAGAACAATTGAAGGATGGTTGCTTAACGTCCAGTAGTAAATATTTCATGAATGTTCAGGACGAGAACAAATAAATGCAACATGTAGGTCCTGTAATAGAGGTCGTCCGGGATGAAGGTCGGGGAAATTTAGACTGCCACTTGAAAATGAGGATTCATTGGGTAAGGACCGAATAATTGCCTTCCAACAGGCCACAAACAGACCCCTATAAGAGTTGTTGCAAAGTTTCTTAACGCACAAAGAGCGTGGTTTTCTCTTAACATCGGATTCAACGTCCCCATTCTGACCGGACGCCCCACTTTCAGAAGGATTTTACTGCCAGTTGGAAGTCGTGCGTATTTTTACATCCATGGGATTAAAATTTTTAGGTTTGAGCGCTTCTGATGAAGGTTAATTCAGAAAAGCGTTTCGGACATACGAAATCTATAAAGTGTTATTTTCATTAACTCTATTGGGTTCAATATAACAATTAAGATTAAGAGACTTCCTTCACTGGAAAGAGATTGGTTTCCTGTGAACTTGGTTCCTACTCCTACTGAGGTGTTGGAATATTGGAATAAACCTTTTTTCTGTAATACTATACCGAAATCTTTTGATTGACAACATTATGTATAAAAAGGGGTTTATTAAAAAAAATATACAAATTTATATAAAAAAGAGAAAATAAGTATCTAATTTGAACTATTCATATTTGGTTGATACATTTAACCAAAGGACATGCATTGTAATAGATGTAAAAATAGATATGTAAAAGTACTAATAACTCCACCATTTTCCACATAAGGAAATGCCTGTACCAATTCAGGAATATGACAGTTGTTTTCCATTCATTTGATGTTTGAGCTTTTCATTTTGATTTCCTTGGAGTTCGGTATTTTTGTTATTTTACTTTTAACTATGTTAGTCGAACAATATTTCCATTCTTTGTTAATAAAATGATCTAGGCACATTTTATAGTAACAAAGGTGATTCTGTAAATTATAAATATGTAAAGGGAAATCAATAACAAATCCTATGCTTCAGACGCAAGAAATTTATATGGTTTATTTTCGTTTAAGACTTGCATGTAGTTTCCCGTTATCTGCAGTGTGAAATTCATACAGATCTTCACGAGAACAAGTGCAAAAAAAAAAAAAAAAAAAAGACATAATAGGTAAAATGTAAAAAATTGGGGTACAGTAGTCAACATTGAGTTATAATCTTAGTCACTATAAAAACAAACAGCTATGTCATCAAAGAAAAACAAAATGGCATGTAAACACTCCATAGACACAGCATATAAGCAAAAATGAACGATAAGAAAACAAAAAATGACTATAGCACAATAATACAATGGCGGGCTGTATAAATACCGAGCCACGCCAGAAGGATATTACCAAAAATTGGCTAAACAGTAATGGTTAAAAATAGACAAAGACAAATAAAAAGAACAATATAACACGTGATTAAAATGATAAACAACGTCAATACAACTTGTATTTGCCCTTAAACATCAATAACAACAAGTCTTACTCCGACCCTCGCAAACATATGTAGTGATGTTTATTGTAAAAATGGTTTGTTTTTAATTATGTTAAGGTCCAACAAGGCAACACATATGACAGAAGTTTATCTTTTGAAAGAACGGAAGTTAGAATATTGGTATCAAGATCAGAATGAATAAAAATATAATATTCATTAAAGATATGACAAATTATTATAAAATGCCTGTTCCAAGTCAGTAATGAGACAGTTGTTTTTTCCATTCGTTCCGTTGGTTGATATAGAGCAGTTCATGTTGTCAGATTTAATGGACTTCCCCATTTCAAACTTACCTTGGAGTTTTGTTAATACCTTTTGCCTTCCTTGCAACAAGTCACCTACGGACCCCCGAATGAGGTGTTGCAAGATCTCCTTAATGTGTGGATAATAAGAAATTCTACATACACATCTATATTCCAACCGGAAGTGGCAGCGTATTTATACATCCCTAACGGCCAAACAGACGCTTAATCTTTATGATGTATTTTACTGCCGGTTTTGAGAAATCCATTTTGACTCTAATCAAGTCAATCATTGGGTGCTTAAATTGATATTATAGTACATATTGCGTCATTCTATCAAAATGTATCTCCAACATAAAACCGCACACGTTCAAAGGTGCATCGTTTTCTTCATTCGTTTCCAACAAAGTAATAACAAAAACATGTTCAAACAAGATGCAACCACGAGAAAAACGCTGCAATGAACAGGTGTTTTACTTGTCTTACATTTGAAGGTCCATCGACGTTACCCTGAAATAGTAATTTTAACTGTAAATAAAAATGAATCGTCTAATATTGAATTATTTGTCATGACATGAAGAAATAAGCAATATAAATAAATATCAAAATACCAGTTATGTATAAACATACAAAAATGATTTGTTTCAATGTCATGTTATTAGATACATTTTAAGAGGGAGTTGTTAGGTAACTCCGAAAGATAACGGTAGCCTCCTCCATTACAGTCCATTTCCCCGATTCTCAGCCATTTATAATTAAATGCAATACTATGCTACTGGTTTAATGTCCGGTCGGAATTAAGATGTGCCCCAGAAACAAACACTGCACCAACATATTTTTAGGAAGAATGACGAATGACTACACAAGTTTTTCGGTCACCATCACGAATGGTTGGCTGAAACGATATGTCGGTGTCTCAACTTACTTGCATGTTTTCGAGATCTAAGATCTTTAGGTACTATTATAGTCGTCCGATCTTATTTCACCTGTGATTTTTTGACTGTGGGTCAATTCGCATGGCGGGTGATGCAAGTGTTGTGAAACTGAAATGGTATTTGGACAAACTTCGATCTTTAATGATAATTTCTTATGAAATATCATTCCTTTCATATTATTCAAGTTTGCCCAATTTGTGTAAAGGTATGACAGACAATGATAATGATGATAAAGCACATTTTAGTCTCGTTTCATTTATTAATCAACGTTTTCAGTAGAATTTACTGTGCTGACACATTTTCCGCCCAACCGTAGTTCCATGTTTTATGCAAGAGTTGTCGTTCTTACCACAACAAAGAAGTTATTTCTGAAATACGGGATTTAATTCCGGGTGTGCTTATTGAAATATTGTTATTATGGAATAAAACTATTTATTGTATATAATTTATGGTCGTGCATATTTGTCAGTGTTATGATCGCGTATACGAGATCCACGAAATGTAAGTAATTACGGGAAATAGCCCGTGATAATGACATCTTGGTTGCGAACGTAAACAACTTGGTAGGTTGAAATTTAACTGTCCCAGAGAACAGCTGCTTTTCGTTCTCCTAACCTATTTATTTCACGTTTGGCTTTATGAATTTATGTATGAAGTAAAGTTAAGCTATTTTAGCATTTATTTACACATCTTCAGGTATTATTTGTGTAAAAAGACGGTGAATTCCGTTACACATTGTACTTGACGGTGGTGGTTTTGCCGTGAAACATTTTTAGCCCAACCCTGGTCTAAATTTGGAATTGTTCGATTATTATTGAAACATATATTTATTGCTATTCGTTATTTTTGTCTAAACACTGACATTATGCAGGTTCTTTAACTTGATTTAAATTGTGTGAATTAGTTGTATCTAAACGTATTGAAATTAATATTCCTGCATAATAAATTATTTTATTTAGAACTCTTTGTTAATTAGCAGCCTTTTCTACTATTCCGCTCGGTAGTTTACATTTTACAATACTGGTGGCAGCGGGCTTATTCATACCTCGCATTGTTTGTAAAATTTCATTGAAATTATTTTTCTTTGATTAAATGAAAGTATGAGTACTTATGAAACAGAAATAGAGATTGAGGTAGGTAGTAATACAATAGCTAGAAATTCATCTTTTGACAAGTTTGAGGCTATTGAAGTACCTGCAGAAGAAAAGCAAATGCACACAGGTGATAGTATTACTAGCAAAGCTTTAGAGTACGATAATCGTAGATCTCAAACTCCCAATGATATTGAGATTTCAGATCATTAAATCATGCAAAAAATATAAATATGCCAGGCACAAGTGAAAGTGTAGTAAGTACAGAAAAAAGATCATACACGTATATAGAAGAGATGTGTGCTGAATTAAGGAGAGAATTAGTAAATACAAAGAAAGAGCTAGCCGAAACAAGGGTAAGATATGAAGCAAAAGATGCAGAGTTAAGACGTAAAGATGAAGCTTTTAATCAGATGTATGAAGAAATCAATGAGATTAAGTCTAATTTTCAGACTAGACTAGAAAACACTGAACAAGATTTTATATCGCACACAGCAAGATCTATTATTTGCTCAGTCCCAAATTGCCAAAAATCAGGTAGTAGATAATAGACAGATGGAGACTAGTTTAAATAGAGAAAATATCTATAAAAACAATCAAGAAATGATGTATCAGCAAAATCCTAGGTATGGTAATTACGCAAGAGAAGGTGTGAATGACACGGTCCTGCTTATGGTTCCTATGGCTACCCATATGCCCGATTCTTCAGTTTCGTTCAATAGAGGCACACAGAAATACCAATAATTCTGATGAACCTAAATCCAGAATACCATATTTTAAAAGGAAAAGTAAATTTGAGGGGTTCTGGACTGTTTTTGAACTTGGCACTAAAAAGTTCCAGTGGAATAATCAAGCAAAAATAGAAAATTTATAGTGTTCCCTTAAATATGACGCTTTGGATTTGTAAATTATCCCCGGATGTGCAAAATAATATTTCTCAATTTAGAGATGCTTTGCAAAGACGATATGGAGATAACCGTTTACCGGAACAGTATAGAGAAGATCTGGCAAACATTAAAAAGCACTTCAAAGAGACCTTGCCGGAATACGCTGCAAGAGTAGAAACTTAAGTTTGTAGGGGGTACCCAAATTTAAGGGAGATTGATTTATTAAATACCTTGAAAGTTGAAAATTTCTTAAAGGGGCTCCCAGACCAAAGTATTGCATACGAGGTTAAAATCAGAAAACCACAAAGTATTGATGATGCAATTGATGATTTAATTGGCATGAATGTTGTAAAGGCAATATTTTTAAGAAGCGTGTCGAGGTAAGACAGATTGAAACTGAGGATCAGTATGAACATACTGAGCTTATTGAAGAGAATGAAATAAGAAAAGTATCAGGGAATACTCGTTTTGTAACTGAAGAGAGGTTAGATAAAAAACTTGAAATTTTCTCTCGAGAAATAAAAACGGAATTTTCTGCCATTGAAAATAATTTTAAGGGAGAAATAAGTAAATTGAGTACCAGTCTGAATAAAAATCAGAATTACAAAAGGAAGTTTGATGAAACTGTTTGTTTTTCATGCCAGAAAAAAGGAAATATCAGTAAATACTGTCCAAATAAAAAATATCAAGGTAGTCAAACCAAGGGAAATGATTTACAGAAATGTAAATAATCCTGGGGGAGTTAAAACAGAAAGCAATGATAAGTTAAACTAGATCGGGTTGAGCCTGACGGCCAAGTCTTAGCTCATTCAGTTATTGTAGATGAATTAAAGGAGAATAAAGTTATAATTGAAGAAAATGATGATCATAAATGTACGCTGAATAGAGAAAAACTGTTGACTTTAATTTGACAAATTCTAGTAATAAGAGAAATGCTAAAGTTTGTAGAAATATTGATATAGGTAAATCAAAGCTCTCAGTAGCTTTCGATATCCCTGATAAGTTGTATGCTGTTGATAATGTTTGTGGTGATGAGCCTGACAGATCAAAGCTCTCCGTAGCTTCTGGTCAGTTTGATGATGCTGAAATAAATATTTCAGAAAGTTCGTTTCTTGATGAATATGTTACTGTTGACCCTTCTGTTGATATGACTAGTGTTGATGTTGTTATAGATAGGGTTAGGGCAGTTACTTTGAGGTTACCTATTGTTATTGAGGGTGACTATTTGAATGCAGTAATTGATACAGGTGCTGAGGTTACTGTTATGAGTCAGGAAAAGTTCTTAAAAATTCCAGAGAACAGACGTCCACAAATATATCGAGCTGAGAGAACTTAGTTGTCTCAGAGGCAGGCAAGAAAATGCAAACTTTAGGTATGGCGGATGTTTCATGTCAAATAGGTCTATTGAATTTTATTTGGTCTGTATATATTGCGCCTATTGGTGACGAGTTGTTGCTAGGCTGTGATATAATAGATGAGCATGATATCACAATTAATACTAAGAGAGGCTTAGAAATTAAAGGTCAATGGATTAATTGTGACGTCACTAGGAGGTCAGATAAAATTGCAAGAGTTGTTTTGAAGGAAGCAGTTACTATTCCAGCTAATTCAGAGGTGATTTTACCAGGTTTAAGTATTAATTCAGAAATACTTGATTCCCGTTATTGTAGTGTTTAACCAGTCGTTGAAGATGAAAGAAAAATTATAGTTGCTAGGTCATTGGTTGATCCATATAAGGAAACTATTCCTGTTAGAATAGTAAATGTAGGAAAGTATCCAATTAGAATTCGTAAAAACTATTTATTAGGTGATTTACATCCTGTAGAACAATTTGAGGTGTTCATTGACAACAATGCTGATGTTGAATTGTATGATTCTGTTTTATATAAAGATTTCTGTATTGATATGAGTCAAGGTGACATAATAGATAACCCAGTAATTCCTGAAAATTGGAAAAGTCCTAAGAATTGAGTACCAAAACTGATAGTTTTGAAATTGAGGCCGAAATTCCAAAACTACCAGATTTTCTTTATAAACTCTATCAGAAAAGTTGCGAGAAGATTAGTGACCAAGAGCAAAAATTGAAATTAGCCAAAGTTCTATTGAAAAATCAGGGTGCTTTTGCAAAAGATAAACTTGACTTGGGTTCTTGTTCCCTTATTAAACATAAAATAGATACTGCAGGGGCAGCACCCACTAGGCAACCTTTGAGACGTACACCTAAAAATTTTGAAGGAGAGAAAGAGGCGTATTTGAAAGACCAATTGGAAAGGGGGGTCATTAAACCTTCTTCATCAGCATGGAGGTCAAATATTTGTTTGGTTCGTAAAAGGACGGTTCGGTTAGGTGGTGTATAGATTACAGGAAACTCAATGAGTCGACTATCAAGGATGCCTACCCGATACCAAATATATCTATGTGCCTAGATTGTCTAGCCGGCGCTAGCATATTTTCAGTCATGGACCTTCAGTCTGGTTATTGGCAATTGGAAATGGCGCCGGAAGATCGACATAAAACTGCATTTATTACAAAATATGGTCTTTTTGGGTACACTAAGATGCCTTTCGGACTGTGTAATGCTCCTTCAACTTTTCAAAGATGTATTGAGTTAATTTTTAGTGGAATGCAATGGAAAACCTTTTTTATTTATTTGGATGATATTATAATTTACAATTCAAATTTAGAAGACCATTTTAATAAATTAGATGAAGTTCTGGGTAGATTACGAGATGTTGGTTTGAAACTTAAACCTTTTAAGTGTGAATTTATTAAAGATCAAGTCCTTTATTTAGGGCATACTGTCAGTAAAAATGGCATTAGTCCGAATCAAAAAATTGTTGAATCAGTTAGTAAATGGAAGGTTCCGAATTCAGTCAAGGAAGTTCAGCAATTTTTGGGTCTTTGTAATTACTATCGACAATTTGTTCACAGGTTTAGTGAAATAGCATCTCCTTTGAGTAGACTAACTAGGAAAGATGGTCCTTTTAATTGGTCAAGTGAATGTCAAAGTTCATTTGAAATATTACGGAAAGCTTTGTGTGAAGCTCCAATTTTGGCATATCCATTACCAGAAGGTCAGTTTATTTTAGATACTGACGCGTGTTATATTGGAATTGGGTCATTACTTTCTCAAATTCAAAATGGGAAGGAAAAGGTGATTGCCTATGGGTCCAAAAAATTAGATAAACCACAACAACGATATAGTGTGACCAGACGAGAGCTTTTAGCAGTCATTACATGTATACATCAGTTTCGCCATTACTTAGTTGGTCGAAAATTTTTGCTAAGGTCCGACCATGCATCCTTGAGATGGTTGTTTAATTTTAAAGATCCACAGGGGCAGTTGGCTCGTTGGCTTGAGACCCTCTTACAGTATAATTTTGATATTCAACACAGACCAGGGGTTAAACACCAAAATGATTCAAATTGGCTTAGTGGGTACACTACAAAAGAATTGGAAAATTTTCAAAGAGAAGATAGTGATTTAGGGCCTGTCCATAAATGGCAAGATAATAATTGTAAACCAAACAGAGATGAAATTACTTCTTACAGTCCATCAACAAGAAAATATTGGTTAAATTATGATCTCTTGATTACAAAAAATTATGTTTTGTATCAGAAAAGATTGCAACCAACTGGTGAAAGTTATCAATTATTAGTTCTTAAAGTCTTGAAAAAAGAAGTAATGACAAGTTGTCATAATACTATGTACTAGTATTCTGCACATTTTGGTGTAAATACATTTTGGTGTAAATAAAACTAAGGACAAAATTAAAACTTGTTTGCATTGGTACAAGATGGGAGAGGATATTCAATCACATGTAAACACTTGTTCTGTTTGCAATCGATTTAAGGCTTTAAATAGGAAACCTAAAGCGTCTTTACAGAGTTACACTGTAGGTTATCCATTGGATGGTGTTGCAATTGATGTTATTGGTCCTTTACCCCATACCCGTCAAAATAATAAATTTATATTAGTTATTGGAGACCATTTTACTAGATGGATGTAGGCGTTCCAACTTCCACACCAGCAAACTGAAAAGGTTGCTGAAAAGCTTGTCCATGAATTTATTTCCCGTTTTGGTATTCCTTTGGAACTTCACTCCGATCAAGGGAGAAATTTTGAAAGTAAAATTTTTACAGAAGTTTGCAAATTGTTGGAAATACACAAGACAAGATCTACATCCTATAGACCTTGCTCTAATGGCATCATAGAGATTGATTGATTGATTGATTGTTGGTTGCTTAAAGTCCAGTGGCAAATATTTCATGCATATTCAGGACGAGAACAAATTAACAATACATACAATTGGTAGGTTCTGTAATAGAGGCGTCAGGGATTAAGGTCGGAGAAATTTAGACTGCCACGGGAAATGAGGGTATATTGGGTAGGGACAGAAATTTAGCCTTGCAACAGGTCACCTACGGACCCCTCAAAGAGTTGTTGCAAGGGTTCTTAACTTGCAAAGAGCGTGGCACTCTCTTTACACAAGGCATTGGATTTAACGTCCGATTCTGACCGGACGTGGCTACAAATTTGTTCATCCCGCACAGCCAAACGGACGCCCCACTTTGGCAAGGGTTTTACTGCCGGTCGGAGGAAGACCAATGGTGACCATACTTCTATTCCCCAGTCACCCTTGGGGGGAGGCATCATAGATTTAATGCCACTCTTGAGGGAATGATTAGAAGTTTTGTAAATAAAAATGCTAATGATTAGGATTTACATATTGGTATATTAATGGCAGCCTATAGAAGTACTGTACATCCAGCTACAGGTTACGTGTCCAAGTTGAAGTCAAAATTGGAGGAAATTTACCAAATATCTGCTGTACGACAGAAAAAAGACACCCGTTTATCTCAAAATCAATTTTGTAAAGGATCACTTGTTTACAAATTTAATAATATTTTCAAAAAACTAAACGAAAGATGGTCTGGTCCATTTGAAATATACAATTGCAATTGGGCTGACTGTTTATATGAAGGAAAGAAGAGAGACACAATTTGGCACATTATATTAAACCATGTACAGGAAGACCAGGTACCATTTTATTGTAACATTTGTCACTACCGTGGAAATACCCGTAGAACCATGGACAGACACATCATAACTTATAAGCCTCATCTTGAGAAGATGGAAGAATTCAATATAGATTCTTGCAATAGTTGTATTATCAAATCTGTTAATCCATATTTTGTAAAATTGGGCACAGACGCATCTTGTGATGCCATATACAAGGATCAATCTTGTATTGTAACTGAAGAAGTAGAGGAAATTATCGAAATTATGATAGACAGTGGTGAATTTAACGTCATAGATAACTCCTGTCAAACGGAAGAGACTTTTATATCACACCGAGAGCTAAAGGCGGAGATGAATATATTAAAAGGTAGTCATCAGGCTGAGTTGAATAGATTTGGGAGCTACATTGCCCGTTTGGAGCAAAGATTAAAAGCCCAAGAAGATGAGGTCCAGTCAGCTGAAAGGAAACTTAGGAAGGGAGAAGAGGGAAGCAAGAAACAATTACAGTAAAAAGATGACGTTATAAGGAAACTAGAGAGGAAACTCCGACATAAAGACAATGAAGTGGAAGTGCTGAGGAGAAAGCTGAGAGTACAGGAATATGAAACAGATGACGAGAAAGAAAATGAGATGCCAAGGAAAAAGCTTAAAGGCTATGTTGTGAAAAAACTATTGTAGACATTATGTTAATCTTTATTTTTATTGAAATGTCATATACATGCATTTGTTGTAGACAAAATTGGTTCCTGTAATCTTTACATGAAATTAAAAATGAATTATTAAATGACAAGTATATAAATATGAAATGAAATCAGTTTTCATTTGGAGCTTTAATTATTTACCTGTTTTACTGATTCTTAATTTTGAATACCAATTTTGTCTTTACTTTGTAAGACATTTTAGTGTTTTAAAGGAGGTGAAGTCCCCAAACACTTTTCGTTGTTATTGTGTATATATTATATATATAGATTTAATGCTTAAAGGAGAAGTTCTCAGCGTCAAACATATTTAATGATTTTTATTATTATTATTATTATTATGTTTAATAAGCATACTTTTCTAATTTTAGTTAATTGAATTATGGAATTTCGGGGACGAAATGTATTCTTCAAGGGAGTAGTGTTGTGAAACTGAAATGGTATTTGGACAAACCTCGATCTTTAATGACAATTTCTTATGAAATATCATTACTTTCATATTATTTAAGTTTGCCCAATTTGTGTAAGGTATGACAGACAATGATAATGATGATAAAGCACATTTTAGTCTCGTTTCATTTATTAATCAACGTTTTCAGTAGAATTTACTGTGTTGACACATTTTCCGCCAAACCGTAGTTCCATGTTTTGTGCAAGAGTTGTCGTTCTTATCACAACAAAGAAGTTATTTCTGAAATACGGGATTTAATTCCGGGTGTGCTTATTGAAATATTGTTATTATGGAATAAAACTATTTATTGTATATAATTTATGGTCATGCATATTTGTCAGTGTTATGATCGTGTATACGAGATCCGCGAAATGAAAGTAATTACGGGAAATAGCCCATGATAATGACATCTTGGTTGCGAACGTAAACAACTTGGTAGGTTGAAATTTAACTGTCCCAGAGAACGACTTCTTTTCGTTCTCCTAACCTATTTATTTCACGTTTGGCTTTGTGAATTTATGTAAGAAGTAAAGTTAAGCTATTTTAGCATTTATTTACACATCTTCAGGTATTATTTGTGTAAAAAGACGATGAATTCCGTTACACATTGTACTTGACGGTGGTGATTTTGCCGTGAAACATTTTTAGCCCAACCCTGGCCTAAATTTGGAATTGTTCGATTATTATTGAAACATATATTTATTGCTATTCGTTATTTTTGTCTAAACACTGACATTATGCAGGTTCTTTTACTTGATTTAAATTGTGTGAATTAGTTGTATCTGAACGTATTGAAATTAATATTCCTGCATAATAAATTATTTTATTTAGAACTCTTTGTTAATTAGCAGCCTTTTCTACTATTCCGCTCGGTAGTTTACATTTTTACAATACATGCATAGCCAGAGAAGTTTACCCTTTTCGACACTTGCGGTCTTGCACCCCCTAAATGTGACTGGGGAATAAAAATAAGGCCACGATTTGTCTTTTTCCGACCGGCTGTAAATCCTTGCCAAAGTGGGGTATCCGTTTGGTTCTGCGGGACGCACAAGTATGCACCCACGTTAAGACCCCTTGCAACAACTCTTTGAGGAGTCCATAAGTGGCCTGTTGCAGGGCAAAATTTCTGAGTATACCCTCATTTTCCAGTGGCAGTCCAAATTTGCCCCACCATCATCGCGGATGACCTCTATTACAAGACCAACCTATTGTATTTATTGTTAATTTGTTCTCGAGAAATGCATGAAATATTTGTCACTGGAGTTAAGCAACCAACAATCAATCAGTCCTTTTGGATTTCATTCGAGTAATTCGATTTGTCTGTTTTAATCGATTTAAAAGATTTAAACCTCGGGTAAACCATTAACCCTACCACCTTGTTTAGCCTGGATCAAGTGTGGGTATTGTAAAAAAAGAAGGGGGAAATGAAAATAACACACGTCCAAAGTGTTTTTTTTTTTTTAATTTACCATCATTAGGAACGCTCAATAAAAAAAATCCAAGATGTACTAATTCCAGAATACGAAGAAGAATAACTTCACTTCCTATATAAATGCTTATCTTTTGGAAGTGAAATAGGTGCCATTATCTTTGTTAACTGAACATTGCAATAATTTCTATTTTTCTTGCTTTTACATTAATTTCAGTACAGGTTCCGACGGTAGACAAAAAAAAAGTAGTATACTTTGACGTTCTATAATTGAATATTCGAAAACAGATTTTTCAGAACATGTACTACTAGTAAAATACTGTTTAATCTTCGGATATGAATGAAATTGCTCTACAAAGGGTGATTGATTGTTGTTTACCAAACGCCAAGTAGTAAATATGTAATGCATAGGCCGGGCGAGAACAAAATATCACAAATAAATCAATATGTATAGGTTCTGTAACGTGTATCTATCGGGACAAGGGCAGGTAATCAAAACTACGACTAGAAATGAGGTTATGTAATACCGGTATGACAGAAATTGTAACTTGCAACAAGCCATTTGTAAATTTCCTGAAGAATTGTAGCTCGAGTTCTTTCACTTTTAGGTGCGGAGAGCACGAAACTACACGTGACATCGGGATTAACGTCCCATTCCGACTGGACGTGACTGTGTATCCATACATCCCGCAAGACCAAACGGATGCCCCTGCAACATGGTTTACTGCTGAATGGGATAAATCCAGGTAGCCATATTTCTATACCCCAGACTTCTTTTGGGTAGATGCGATACCGTAGCTTGGAGTCCGCTACTCTAGCGATATGGTTGAGAGGCGGAAGATACCAAGAATAATTCCAAACCCTTAAGTCGGAAGAATACCTGACGCCATGGCAACAAAAAAAAAAAAAAAAAAAAAAGAAATGCTTGGTGTCATCAGCCGCTTTTTTTCAATCTGGAACTTTAGAAAAACTAAATCCATCACATTACTACCAATAGAGCAAACCTTTATTGTTTATGTACTATGATTTCGTTCCGGTCTATGAAAGAAAAATCTTGATAACTATGAATAAATACTTCTCTTATTGACATACTCTATAACAATATATTAAAAATTCAGTCAGTGGCGGGCGGAAGTAGTCAAGAAGACAGTATTATTTTTTAGGGGTTGACAGGATACACGTAATCGTTCGTAGTTTCAACTTCAAGGTTCTTATGCAAGCAAATTTAATAAACGATGATTCAATTCAGGTGTTTTTGGTTTTCGCTTTACATAGGGTTTTATCTGTAATTTTATTTCTTTGTGCACAATCTAAATCTAACTATTTTACCTTTATCAATGTTAGAAAACCTGTTTCGGACGATTCCATATACCATTATATTGTAGGGGTTTTTAGATTCAGAGTAGAGTTAATGTATATTACTTAGCGTTGTTTGCGAGAAATAAATCATTTTTTCTGATAAGGTGACTACATTCAAAACCATTATATATATAGTTGACATTTATATTTCATTTTACTGTGTCAAAATAACCTAAATATGAACCACAGTATAGCCTTAAAAATGGTATATCCCATTTAACGAATGTCATTTAAGCGGGAAAGAATTCCATTGACCTTCCATTTACCATTGCAATTATTTTGTTTCTGGATTGTAATTTACTGACCGTCAAGTAGAACAGTGTAAACATTTGACGTCGGGTTTGTACTCATTTTGGAATAATCATGGACGTCAATCGTCTTTTTTATTGAAAATAAGTGGATTCCTCTTTTAAAAAAATTGGGTCAAATATAATGAATTTTCCGACTTTTAATTAAAAAGGCTATATTTTTCTTTTTGCTTTTCTACAACAGCAAAATAACACCTTGTCTGAGGGACAGTCCCTCATTTAAGGGATATCCCTCATTTGGAAGGGGGGAGGGTGTTGTTCCAAATCTGTTGTTTCGTTGTAAATTATGCCATTACTTTTTTCAATTGAATTGTTGCATACTTTTAGTGTCGGGGGGGGAGGGTTCTTTTACAGCCGTACTAGTTTTTTTTCTCATTTTATGGTTGCCTATAACTGCTTACAATCACTTCATTTGAACTTTGGTGGATAGTGGTCTCATTGGCAATCATACCACATCTCCTTATTTTTATATTGGTTGCAGACCTGAAATAGATGTACGAAGTTAGATATGCAACATACTTCGAACTTCGATCAACCAACTACAGCTGATCAACCGTAAAACTTTTGAACAGAACTATTCATATTTGATCTCATTCTCTGCATGTAGTGCTGGTCGTTGAATACAAAATTGTTGTTTTCGAGCACTAGTCTCAGCAACTGAACAAGACAATCTGTTAAGGGATGTTTATCCTTACGATTGTTCCATACTTGTTCACAAGCGACTACTCCTTCTTTTTTTGGAATATTGGTGTATAAAGAAGACACATCCAAAATTGTGTTGTTTGGTAAGGGATTTAATGAATCCATTTTCTTCAAATAATCTGTTGTATCTTGAATGTAGGATGGCATTGTTCTAACATGTGGTCTAAGATGGAAATCAACGAATTCAGATATTTTTTCTGTTGGATGGCCATTGGCAGATACTAGCAGTCTTCCCGGAATCCCTTCTTTATGAAGTTTTGGGAGCAAGTAAAATCGAACGGCTGTGCAGGTTTCATCAGGGCGTAGATAGTCGTACGTGTCGTCATAGATGTGCTTTTTGCTATTCATATCTGAAAGGACCTCATTAATTTGTTTGCTAATTTCTTTTGTAGGATCACATTCTAATTGTTTGTAAAATTTAGTGTTTGAAAGCTGACGATTCCCTTCTTCAATGTAGTCGGTTTTGTTCATCACAACAACTGCACTTCCTTTGTCTGCTTGTATAATAGCAATAACATCACGGCTTTCTAAATTGTTCATGGCTTGGCTTTTTTGTTCTGAGAGATTCCGTATACATTTGCCTTTGACTGATGATTTTACTTCAGTTTTGATACATGATATAAAAGATTCTGAATTATCGTTCTTAAACCTTGGTGGATTCCATTCGCTTTTCTTTTTAAATCTGGGGATGCACTTGTCCTCTTTATCACTCTCATATTCAGAATCATTCATTCCGGCTTCCTGTAAGTTTTTTTGTGTTGCCTATTAAAATGTTCTTTGAGGCGAAGACGTCTTGCAAAATGATCTACATCTTTCTCCAATTGCAGGTTGTTAATATTGGCTGGTATAAGACAGAAATTTAGACCTCTACTTAACAATTTTTCTTCGGAGTTAGTTAATTCTGTTGACGACAGATTAACAACTAAATTATTCTCCGTGGGGTGTTTCCGTTTTTTAAAACGTCTTTTTCTAGGTTTTTTAAATCACTCTCTCTTGAAATCTGATTTATATCAAAACATGAAATTTGCAGTTTAAGATGATCTCTGGTGAATTTCTTTTGTTGCTTGTTTTTGTAATTTTGCCTTTCTATTCTTTCTATATCGGATAATCCGAAAATAACTATAGGATATTTTGCAATGTTACCTGCAAAAGTATGAATGTTATTTTACATTCTAGAATGTTCGGTTTGTGGCCTCCAATATGTTGGTGAGTCAAAGCAGCCTTTCTACAAACCCCTCAATGGCCATAGGAGTGATATCTCTAAGAAGCCACTTCTTCCAGTTTCTCAGCATTTCAGACAGTCGGGTCACAAACTTGATGACTTTAACCGCACGAAAATCCTAGTGATTGAACAGAACATTCACTGGAGTGATGCCCAGCGACAGGTTCGGGAAAGCTTTTGGATAAAGGAACTAAATGTACATCATCCAAACGGCATCAATAAGAAATACTAAGTTTTATTTTTCACTCATTTTGGGATGTAAATACACACAGTCACGTATATTTGAGTATCGAGTTTTGTTTTATATTATGATATTCAGGATTTTGGATTAAATCAATAGCTATTTTTATACATACCATGTGGTTTTGTAGCACTTTTTTTAACCATTTGTACTGCCTACTGAAGAGTCCTGAGTGCAACTGGTCATTCTTTCATACATATGGAACAAAACTCATAATGCTTAGTAAGTCCCTAAATTATCTTTCATTGTTCAACTTTTATCATTCATTTGTTATTTTTTAATTTGTGTTAATGTTAATTACCAGATTACAGCACTGTTTATTTTTTTATCACAACAAAGCTGCATCCCACAGGTTTCATTTATATTTTTATCCACATAACAAAAACCTTAAAACAAGAATAATTCTACAATACCTTTTCGAATCTTTTTAGTCTACACTATTTGTCATAATTTATTTATAGAAATTAAATAACGAATCATAATCAAATAAATTGGATATACCATGTTATTAAAATCATATCATACTGGTAAAATTGTCTTTTATCGTGTTTATATAACTACAACCAGGCCTTGGAGAATATAAGAAAAAGACATTTTCAAAGAAAGAATTAAAAATACATGTGTAATACAACAAAAGTGTACTTTCTTGCTCATCTAGCCCCATGTGCATGAGAGGTATTATCATCACTTTTTACTATTAGGCATCTTCTAAGAAACAAGTTCGAACATGTAAACGAAATCTTTACTAATGATACTCAGATGATCCTTAAAGCTTAATTACAGTGTTCCAAGTAAGAAATGCCCACCACAATGGACATAATAAGAACCATACGAGGAGGAGAAAATACATACAGGTTCTTATAAACCATCTTGCATATTTAAATCACATAAAATGCAGAAATGCAGCTTATGTGTTCCTCTGCTAATTTTGAGTTTTTGCTTTTATCCAAAAGCAAAGTAGTAGAACATATTTTAACAGAATCATTTGGTAATCCATGTAACATGTATAAAAATGTTTCCTCAATGATAGTCTTGAACATAAAACCAAATATTGAATAAAGACACTACAATTTTTTAGTGTTTGGTTGTGGTCTGATATTGATGATGGCTGTCACTGTGGAACATAGTTTAACATAGAACCCTATGGGAAAAAACCCATAGAAAACTTTTTGTCAGAAAACACTGTCAAACATTCAAACATACTATCCACACTGATCTGTGTCCACACTTGTATTTATGTCAAAATAAATTTACTTCACACAATTTGCGTTTCATATTATCTTGATTTCCTTGATAGAGGTCTGCTACCCTAACTTACTACCTACATAGCTTGATACCCCAATGATAATTGTGGCCAAGTTTGATTAATTTTGGTCAAGTAGTTTCAGAAATATATAATATTTGTAAAAGTTAACGGATGCTAACGGATAACGATGACGGACGACAAGTGATGGCAAAAGCTGACAAAGCCCCAATTAGATTTGTCACTAACCATCACTAGAATCATCGTACTTCCATTTGTTTTGTACAATTTTAAACTTAACAAGTGGAAAGAAAAGAATATACGATACAAAGCGGAGATGTTTCTTTTCGTGACAATTTCTTTAGGCACAATATAAACTTAAGCAGAAAAGGGTATTTACAAATGACAAATTATTTCAAATGAATTATGTTCTGTCAAAAATGTTTTCAATGAAATAATACCTCTATATTGCATAATAAAAATTTCCTAAAATGATTTTCCGTAATAACTACAAGTTTCGGCAGTTCATATTATTTATATTGATTATTTCAAGTGAAAGATATTTTTGGAATAAACATAGAATCAGCTGTGGAAGAGGAAGCGGAACAAATTCAGATCCAGCAATACATGACCGATATATGACAGAACTGTTGAGATCACTGGAATCCAAAATCCAGAGGTCGACAATACCAGCTGACAATATTAGCTTCACTTCTTCCAGAGAAGCTTGCAGCATATCTTTAATAAGTACAAGCAACAATGAAGTAGGAAAATTACATGAACCAAATGTACTACAATCTCCATTTGACAAAATTATCTATGAAAAATACAAAACAAATTCAGCAAGAACACTCGGACTTAAGTATATTTACAGAGGTAAGTTTAATAGGAGAAAGATTACCCAATGATGCTCGACATGCTTTTTGTAATTAAGAGGTGACCATAAACAAGCTTAGAGCGAATATTGTTATGCTACCATTTGACTTTAATTTCTAACACAAGTACTTATAACACACATAATACTTTTGTCCATGTTTTTATTATAAAAAGTGGTAAATTTAGAAAATGTTGGTATATTTGCCTATGGAAGAATAAATACTGCCGTTTTCCTTAAATTTCGACCGGACGTTCCTGCGTATTTATCCAGCCAACACAGCTAACCAGATTTTACTGCTTGTTTGGAGTAATCCATTTTGACCATATTTCTATAACCAAATCAACCATTAGGTGCTTAATCTTAATGATTTTCAGTAATTACTACAATTTTCGGCAGTTCATATTTTTTAAATTGTTTTTCTTCAAGTGAAAGATATTTTTGGAACAAACAGAATCAGTTGTTGAAGAGGAAGAGGAAGCGGCACAAATACAGATCCAGCAATATATGACCATTATATGACGAAGAACTGTTGAGATCACTGGAAGCCGAAATCCAGGTATCTCGGTCATAAAACTTTACTCAGTACTCGGAGTACAAAATTTGTGTTCGAAACACCAAATCCATGATTTTGATTGGTTGATTTCTGAGTCTGAGTACAAAAATCGTGCTCGAAAGTTTTATGACCGTAAGGCCAGAGCTCGACAATAACAGCTGACAATATTAGCTTCACTTCTTCCAGAGAAACTTGCAGCATATCGTTGATGTTTACAAGCAACAATGAAGTAGGAAAATTACATGAACCAAATGTACTACAATCTCCATTTAATAAAATTATCTATGAAAAATACAAAACAAATTCAGCAAGAACACTCGGACTTAAGTATATTTACAGAGGTAAGTTTGATAGGAGAAAGATTAGCCAATGATGCTCGACATGCTTTTTGTAATTAAGAGGTGACCATAAACAAACTTAGAGCGAATATTGTTATGCTACCATTTGACTTTAATTTCTAACACAAGCACTTATAACACACATAATACTTTTGTCCATGTTTTTATTATAAAAAGTGGTAAATTTAGAAAATGTTGGTATATTCGCATATGGAAGAATAAATACTGCCGTTTTCCCTATATTTCGACCGGACGTTCCTGCGTATTTTTCCAGCCAACACAGCCAAACGGACTTTACTGCTTGTTTGGAGTAATTCATTTTGACCGTATTTCTATAACCAAATCAACCATTGGGTGCTTAATTTTAATGATTTTCCGTAATTACTACAAGTTTTGGCAGTTCATATTTTTTCAAGTGAAAGATATTTTTGGAACAAACATAGAATCAGTTGTGGAAGAGGAAGCGGAACAAATACAGATCAGCAATATATGACGAAGAACTGTTGAGATCACTGGAAGCCAAAATCCAGAGCTCGACAATAAAAGCTGACAAAATTCCAGAGAAACTTGCAGCATATCGTTAATGAGTACAAGCAACAATGAAGTAGGAAGATTACATGAACCAGTGTTCTCCCCAGGCCCTTAAAGGACCGCGGGCCCGCGATGTATAATTTTTTACCGTGGTGGTATCGTTCTTACCGCGATGTATAATTTTTTTCCGTGGTGCTAAAATTTTCAGTTAAAAAATCGTAAATCGGTAAAGTTTTAAACGACTTGTTAAATCTTTTCCGTGCGGTATAAAATTTCAGGTGAAATTTGACTAGTTCAAACCAGTTCAAACCAGTTCAACTTCAGTTGTAAAGATTGTTTACACCACGTGATCGATTTACCTTACGAGGTTAACCTTGTTGATTGGATTTAATCGATGTAATTAACACTTGTTACACGATTCTTTTGTCTTTAAATTAAGAGATCATAACTATATGATCACAGAGAACTATTTTAGGGCTTCACTCACCACCCAAGCGTTGACCTGTGACAAGTCGGCAAATACTTTGTATAGGCTTTGTACTCAAACACTGAAACAGTGTCGACCCGATAGTTGACAATTATACATTTCTCAATTCTTATATCATAGTATTATATGTCTCTGATTAAACCATGGCCAAAATTATCTTTAATTATGACATAGTTATTGCATGATAGTCGGGTTTCAAACTACAGTATCTGTCAGGTAATTCAAAGGAGACGGATATCTGTACATATCACATGACCCATTTTGTTCACGTAGAATATTCAAGTTTATTTACAATTATGTTTTACAAATTAAATGCATGACTGTACCTTCAAACTGGGTATCTATATCCATAATTAATGAATTCAATAACAGAAGTAATCTTGCAAATTTTATCCAAAAGCACGTTAAATCTATTTATATCTACTTCCTGTCATTTAGGCGGGAAAGTAGGGAGACTTTGTTGTTGACATTGAATATGGTTTATACACCTAGACATAAGAGAAATTTATAGATTTAGGAATTCTTTTTAAATGCATCATGAAAAAAACAAAAATTTATAGATTTCAGTGCAGTATTAAGTCTGTATCTATGTTTGATTATCACCAAAGACAAGAAAGGTTAATATTTACATGAAATCTATGGCAAATTGTTTTAAAATTTATGAAAAATTTCTTTTTATTAAAATTTAAGATAGAAACTGGTTCAAATAATAAATCAATATTTGTTCTTCTTAATTTTATATCTCCTCATGACAGGAACCCGGATTTGTTTCAGTTAAATCGATTTATGACTTTTCCACAGCGGTATACTACTGTTGGCTTTATTAAGTATATTTACAGAGGTGCGTTTGATAGGAGAAAGATTAGCCAATGATGCTCGACATGCTTTTTGTAATTAAGAGGTGACCATAAACAAGCATAGAGCGAATATTGTTATGCTACCATTTGACTTCGATTTCTAACACAAGTGCTTATAACACACATAATACTTTTGTCCATGTTTTTATTATAAAAAGTGGTAAATTTAGAAAATGTTGATATATTCGCATATGGAAGAATAAATACTGCCGTTTTCCCTATATTTCGACCGGACGTTCCTGCGTATTTATCCATCCAACACAGCTAAACGGATTTTACTGCTTCTTTAGAGTAATCCATTTTGACCATATTTCTATAACCAAATCAACCTTTGGGTGCTTAATTTTAATGATTTTCCGTAATTACTACTAGTTTCGGCAGTTCATATTTTTTATATTGATTAACTCAAGTGAAAGATATATATGGAAGAAACATAGAATCATTTGTGGAAGAGGAAGCGGAACAAATACAGATCCAGCAATATATGACGAAAAACTGTTGAGATCACTGGAAGCCAAAATCCAGAGCTCGACAATAACAGCTGACAATATCAGCTTCACTTCTTCCAGAGAAACTTGCAGCATATCGTTAATGAGTACAAGCAACAATGAAGTAGGAAAATTACATGAACCAAATGTACTACAATCTCCATTTGACATAATCATATCTGAAGAAAGCAAGAAAACTCGGATTTAAGTATATTTACAGAGGTAAGTTTGATAGGAGAAAGATTAGCCAATGATGCTCGACATGTTTTTTTTTTTTTGTAATTAAGAGGTGACCTTTTATTAAAATATAACTTATTAAAAGACCGACGGCCGGGGAGAAATTTCTTTGAACAAGGTGAAAAAGTAGAATTATGTAATACTTTTATCGCATTACACTCAGCGATATTAAGAACAGAAGAGAAGAATAGGAATTAGACTAGTGAAGCATAATAAAAGACCAAATGTTTTTTTTTCATTCATCTTCCGGATTATGCTCGAAATATATGCCACAGGAAGTTGATTAAAAAACTGTCAAATGAGACAATTCATAAACCTATTTAGAAAGTTATTACTATTTTTACAGCATCATGGTTTTATTATTGATAGTGTAGAACGTAAAAGTGATTTAATGCTTTGAGTGTGATTATTGTGATTTTTATTTGATTGTTACTAACAAGCTATTACACAGATATTATTTTTACTAGTGTGCTAAATAAAACTTTCCTATTGTGTTAAGTTTTTAACCGGTCTTGTTTCTTTATTACAAATCAGTATTTGATTATTTCAAAAACTTGATTTCTTGTCTTATATTGAGTAATGAATGCAATATTGGGTGACTGGAGTTATGGTGGGTGTATAAATGCAGCCACTTTTGGAATGTGGAACTTAATTCCGATAGGATTAATTGAATGATGGTCGCTTAACGTCCAGTGCGATGACAAACTGTTGAAGTAGTATATTTAGGCCACAATTCTAAGTTCAAAAAGTGAAATAACAAAAATTCCAAACGAAAAGTTTCTTATCAAAGTGGCTCAACTCCTGTCGATATGCACATCTACATAGTATGTCCTTATCATCTACAAAGTTTCATGAAATTCTGTTGTTTGGATTCAGTGGAGTTACAATGACAAAACTGAAGTATATTTCATAGGCCAAAATTCTAAGTTCAGAGGGGCATAACTCCCAGTAAAAAAGTTGAATCATAATTTCCTGTTGAAATGCACATAAACATAGTATGTCCTTTTTATCTACAAAGTTTCATATAATTTTGTGTGTGGTTTCAGAGGATTTGCGATGACACGAATGGGACAGACGGTCGGACGGGCTGACTGACTGGTCAAAAACATTATAACCTTCGGAACAAAGTTCCGTAGGGTATTAAAATAGATTGCAGCTGCTGAAAGCAAGGTTTATTGGCAGGATGTTGGAAACTTGTACTTGCCATTTAAAATGCATAGCAAAAAGTCTTACTCAGACCCTCGCAAACATAAGTGAAGTGTTGTTTAATGTAAAAATAATTTGTTTTTAATTATTTTAAGATCCTATAAGGCAAAATATGTGACCAAAATTAATCATTTGAAAGAACGGAAGTTACATGATTGATTATGGTTGGTTGCTTAACGTCCAGTGGCAAATATTTCATGCATGTTCATGACGAGAACAAATTAACAATAAATACAATAGGTAGATCCTGTAATAAAGGCCGTCCGGGACGAAGGTCGGGGAAATTTGGACTGCCACGTAAAAATGAGGGTATATTGGATAGGAACAGAAATTTAGCCTCGCAACAGGCCACCTACGGACCCCTGAAGAGAGTTGTTGCAAAGGTTCTTAACGCGCAAAGAATAAGCACTCTCTTTACACGAGGCATTGATTTAACGTCCCCATTTTGACCGGACGTGGCTGCACAGCCAAACGACACCCCAATTTGGAGAGTGTTTTACTGCCGGTCGGAGGAAGGTCAATGGTGGCCATATTTCTATTCCCAAGTCACCCTAAGGGGCAGAAATTAGAATATTGGTATGGTGGTACTCTACATACACGGCGCATATACACACCTTTGGGAAAAAAGTAGTATTACATTTTCTCAGCTGTAAGTTGGCCTTGTGTGTACCCAAGGCAGGTGAAGGAACTTAGGAGCGCTGTGATTGGATGTAAGAGTATACTATATTTTTTAATTTATATATGAATAACTGCAGTGGGTTTATTTACAATATCAACTTTGAAACACATTGAAATATTTTCTTGATTTTTATAATGACGGTGGGCATGGATACTGTCGTGAAATTTTGCCTGCGAGGGCTCGAATACTTTAAGAAAAGAATCTGATGGCAAATTATTCACGAAATACAAAATCAATATAATTTATTCATATTTATGAGTATTAAATAAATAAATCAGTACAGCTGACGAAATACAAAATAAAACAATTAACCTTTGTGCCAGTGAATTTTGCCAAACTCGGTATTAAATATTAATTACATATAAATAACAGAAACAACAATTTTAGCTAAGGACAAATCCCCGGACTCCAAAGATACTTTCAATGTAAAAACAGTGGGTTTATTTACAATATAAACTTTGAAACACATTGAAATATTTTCTTGATTTTTATAATGACGGTAGGCATGGATACTGTCGTGAAATTTGCCTGCGAGCGGTTTGAATACTGTAAGAAAAGAATCTGATGGCAAATTATTCACGAAATACAAAATCAATATAATTTATTCACATGGATATTTATGAATATTAAATAAATAAATCAGTACAGCTGACGAAATACAAAATAAAACAATTAACCTTTGTGCCAGTGAATTTTGCCAAACTCGGTATTAAATATTAATTACATATAAATAACAGAAACAACAATTTTAGCTAAGGACAAATCCCCGGACTCCAAAGATACTTTCAATGTAAAAACCAAGATTCCGTTATTTCCAAGTCGCGAACTTCATCGTTTTATGACTTAAAAAATATATAAGAATATAGGCAATAATTATTTACTAAAAATATATATTAATTCTTTATCCAATATTTAACCCAATTTTCTAAAAAGGTGAAGAGCTCAAAGTTTCACGTCCGAGCTCAGGGTAATCTAAACTTTGCTTACCGTTTTGTTTTTCCTCCGTTGATTGACAACATAAATCACGCCCGTTTCCCGCTATGCAATTGTTTCATGGAATTAATAGCCATGAAAACAAAGTAAAACAATAATAAGATCTTTTAGTTTCACCATAGAATATTACCTTATCATGCAATTCAGAAATAATTATATACAACTTTACAATGAGCACATACATTCTAATAATAAAAAGTCAAGAGATTAATGTTTCCAAAGAACGATAACTCAAGCACAAGAGTTCAAGATGTAGATTGGCGGAATTTTCAACCAGAACATGAAACTATGTAAATTGAGTGATAAATATCCCTTTAAAGTAAGTTTCAAGAATACACCGAAGTTCAACTTTATTTCGCTTATCATGTCAGTTAAAGAGAACCCGATTAAACTAGTTAAAGTGATTAATATTGTGCAAATTCCCATAAAAGAAAAGACTCCTGTCAATTTTACAACACTGCCCTTCTGAGAATCTATTTTGTCCCCAAAATAACTATTTGGCTATATATGTGCTCATTTACAATACCGACAAATGTTTTTAAAATATATACTCTTTCATGTCATATAACATATTGGACTGAGTACTTCACCTCTAAGTAGCCCAACTTTAATATTTAAAACAGCGAAATGGACTTCACCATTTAACTCCACTATAATATATGTAATAAAATTTAATGACAAAATTGAACTTTAAGTTATTCCAAAAATCATTTCAATTTAACTACATTGAAACTAGTTTCAATTACCAAAATCTTTGAGTCTATGTTTATTTAGAAAATTTCTCAACAATTTTAAGAAAAATAGTTTTATGAAAAACCGAGGACTTAACCTCTTATTGGTGTACACAAAGCTTTAAAGGATTTATCTAAAATTTCAGACAAATTATTAAAAATCAACATCACAAAACAAATGTTTTCATTCTTCAAAAGAAAAGTTATATGAACTTTATTTACAACTCAAAACACCTGAAATACCTGAAAATAATCACAATAAAAAAAAAAAAACAAAACACAACAGCAATGTCATATTACAATATTTTTTAAAATTTCAAATAGTTTCTTCACCAAACTCTTGGACGGTGGTGAACTGGAAGTCTCCCTAACGGTTCCATATTTTCTTTGGCTACTTTTCCCTCCTCCATCCTTTCTCTTTCTATCTCGTTGTTCCTTTTGTCTCTACCCTGATCCTCCCACATTTCATTGAACCCTTGGATAAAAGGTTTGTCACATTTTAGTTCTCTTTTAATTCAAAATTTCCTGGTCCCTAGCAGATAATTTCTTTTCTAGTCTAACGATATATTCTGCTAAATTGTTCATCTCTCTCTTATGCTTTGTCTTTAATTTTTCAATATTTTCATTGTTCTCCTCTGTCTGGGATGCTGTAGATTCTATAACAGTTTCATTATGAAATCTATAAACTAGGGACCTTTGCTAAACTGATTTTCAGAAACTCTTGTATCATAGTCTTTCTTTTGTCTTTGAGCACTGGCTCTAAGATTCTCACGTGCAAATGATAAATCTCTTCAAGCTGTGATTGCAACTTTTCAACATAATGATTATTTGTATACATACTATGTTCAGGGAATGGGAAAATTATATGATCAGGAAGTATAACTTCTCTACCTAACATCATCATATTCGGAGTAAATCCAGTAGCTGGGTGTATCATATTTCTGTAAGCTGACATCAATTTACCAATGTAAACATCCCATTCATTTACATTTTATTTACAAAATTCTGAATCATTTTCTTAAGTGTAGCATTGATTCTTTCAATGACACCATTAGAACAGGGCCTGTAAGAAGTCGACCTTGTCTTTTAATTTCAAATAATTTACAAATTTCCTGGAAAATTACACTTTCAAAGTTTCTGCCTTGGTCCGTATGTATTTCAAGGTGTACCAAATCTGGAGATGAACTCGTGAACCAATTTCTCAGCAACTTGTTCTGCTTGTTGATCTGGAAGTGGGAACGCTTCCATCCAACGTGTAAAATAATCCCAATTACTAAAATAAATCTGTTACCACGTTTTGTCTTTGGTAAAGAAGGACCAATTACATCAAAGCAACCCGGTCCATAGGGTAACCGGCTATGAATGTTTGCAAAGCTGTTTTACCTTTTGCCCAAAGCTTTGTTCCTGTTACAAACTGAACAACCTTCTATATGGATTTTGATGTCTTCGTTCATCTTATACCAATGAAAGGTAGATTTAACCTTCTCAAGAGTTTTATTTAACTCTAAAATGAGCTGCATATAAAGTCAAATGACAAGTCAAAATTTAAGTTACTAGTAACTGATAAGAAATTCCATCATTTGGTAATAACCTTTTCTGATATTAAACTCCATTTTCTTTATGTAAAAGATTAAAATTCAACCAGTACTTCCTAACGAATGGACTGTTTGCCATTACTTCATCCCTTTTAGGTAAAATATTATTATCAGTCCACTGATGTGTAAATTTCAAATCATTATCCTCTCTTTGAAATGTTTCAATTTCTTTGGTTGTATAACCATCTAACCAATTTGATTGCATCAGTTTCTTACTTTGACTTCGTGTCACTACTCTAACACCACAAGAAAATGTATTTTGACTAAGATTTCCAACATTATCCACCGTACTATTAAATTCAGACCCACCGCTGCCACCACTGTCGTGAAATTTTGCCTCGAGCGGTTTGAATACTTTTAGAAAAGAATCTGATGGCAAATTATTCACGAAATCAAAGGACAAAATCAATATAATTTATTCACATGGATATTTACGAATATTAAATAAATAAATCAGTACAGCTGACGAAATTCAAAACAAGAAATGATTGTAACAGGATGTTGTTACGAAGTCTCCCAAACGAAGCTCCCATAATTCGTCATTCCCAGAGTCGCCTGACATCACAAAGTCCAGTGAAATTGGTTTGGTGCTGTATAGTTATATGCATTAGTGATGTCTGGGGACTGACCAAGTATATCATTCAAATCTTCTTGACATGACGAATAGGACTATATATGGTTTAGGGGTGGGGATCTCGACCATTTACAAGATATTAGATCATTGGGGCGGGGAACTGTTGTGCCACGATTATTTACAGTAATATTTTTAGCATTCATTTCATTCGTATTTCCCGGCATATATTTTCCGCGAAAGTTGGTTAAATACTTATTTTCACTTTTGCACACTTGCTTGTTATGCGGAATTATCTTTCATAGTTACAACATAATTACCTTATTCAGACGTTATTAATGCAACCTATTTAATCCATATTTATCCTTTTACAAAGTTAGAATTATCCCAAATCCTACTTGTCAACTAGAAAGCCACGTTGGTTTACTTTCACATTTGTGTACACATGTACTATTTTTAGCGTGTATTGAGTGACGTCGTCTAACAAACGTTTTTCAGAAAGATAGAGGAGTTTCAAATTAAAGCCGCTGGCGAACAGCTGATTTTTAGACAGTGACCCAGAATTATGTATTCAGGTATTTTGGCACACACTGCAATTCTATTTAATTGATTTATTAATAACTATTGTTAATGATATTAGCTTTTAATAAAGCTACTTTTATTTATTTAAGCAAATCTTATTTCTTGATTATCCAAAGTTTGGACTTCAAAACAGTTTTATTACTCTGACTTTAATTGATATTTGTATAATATCTGCCAACCATTTACAATAACGGTTGGCGCTTCAGGGACCCTGGGGACTGACCATATATATCTTTCGAATCTTTATGACATGACGAAGAGGAATATATATGGTTTAGGGGTGGGATCTCAACCATTTACAAGATATTAGAACTTTCTCAAACGGCAGGGGTGGGGTGATCCTGGGACTGACCCTATATATCATTCAAATCTTTTGAAAATAGGAATATATATGATTTAGGGTGGGATCTGGACCATTTACAAGATATTAGATCATCAGGGTGGGGACCCTGGGGACTGACCCTATATATCATTGGAATCTTTGTGACATGACGAATAGGAATATATATGGTTTAGGGAGGATCTCAACCATTTCAAGATATTAGAACTTTCTCAAATGACAGGGTGTGGGGTGACCCTGGGGACTAATCCTTTATTTCATTTGATTGACTGTATCATGACAAACAAGAATAAATATGGTTTAGGGTGGGGATCTTGACCACTTACAAGATATTAGAACTTTGTCAAATGGCAGAGGGTGGGGGACCCTGAGGACTAACCCTGTATTTCATTTGATGTGCTTTATCATGACAAACCAGAATATATATGGTTTAGGGGTGGGGATCTTGACCATTTACAAGATATTAGAACTTTCTCAAATGGCAGGGGGTCGGGATGACCCCTGGGGACTAACCCTGTATATCATTCAAACCATCTTCGCATGACAAACCAGAATATATATGGTTTAGGGGTGGGGATCTTGACCACTTACAAGATATTAGAACTTTCTTAAATGGCAGGGGTGGGGTGACCCCTGGGGACTAACCCTGTATTTCATTTGATGTGCTTTATCATGACAAACCACAATATATATGGTTTAAGGGTGGGGATCTTGGCCATTTAGAAGATATTAAAACTTTCTCAAATGGCAGGGGTGGGATAACCCCTGAGGACTAACATTTGATCATTAAGAACATTTTCAATTGAAAAGATTGGGTCTATCACAAACGGTTTTCAATTTATAATCATTTGAAAATTTTAAAAATAAAATCCCATAGGGTTCTATAGTAAACCCTCCTTTCTCTTCACCCATCAAAGTACCCTTTACAAACCTCACTGCACAAACAAAACCCTGATTGCACCACTAGACATATTAGTCTAACATATTGTAGAACCCTAAGTTAATCTGACAAGCGGTTTTGGAGAACGGGTGCAGACAAGTTCATTTAAAAAGTGGTAGAAGAGGAAGAGGAAGAAGAATAATAACTAGTAATCCTGTGTTAGGATGCTAACACAAAAGTCGCCAATACGGACCCAAAATCATTGTTCTGTGAAATCAATGGTTTCATTATATGCTAGGCAACATTTGTTTTAAGTTTCATTAAATTTGAAACATTTTGAAGTTTTTCATATTTTAGCCGTTTCCATGGTAACGGCGGCCATTTTAGAAATTCCAAACTCAAAAGTCAAGTCTACATAAGCTAGGCAACATTTGTTTTAAGTTTCATTAAATTTAAAGCATTTTGAAGTTTTCATATTTTGCTGTTTCCATGGCAACGGCGGCCATTTTATCAATTCCAAAGTCAAACTGCTGCTGCAAATTGTTCTCTCCTTAATTATATACCATCATATACCATTTAATGTCTCTAGAATAAATTTAACATTGATGTTCTGGAATATTCCATGAAAATTCACCCCCCTAAAATTATGCCAAGGAGACCCCTACTGAAATAAAAAAAGTTCCATGTTGAAGCAGACATGTGTCTCTTAATATTCATAAAAGTAATCATAATTCCATCTACTCTACATACAGTAGCAAATTTAAGAAATGTAAAATAAAATTGACCCCACCCATCTTTGAGCCCCCTAATTATGCCAAGTAGACACCCTGGTATCATGAACATAGGGTTCTGCAACCCCTGATGCAGACCTATACCCAGAATAAATATAAAGTTTCCATCCTCTATAGCTTCCAAGAAAATGGTAGGACAGTTTAAGGGTTTAGAAAAGAAGAATAAGAATAATAATAAGAAACGGGACAAAACAATAAGTCTCCAAAACTCCGTTTTGGCGACTTAATAGTAAGAACTGAGCAAAACCAATAAGTCTTCCCAAACTTCGTTTGAGAGACTTAATAAAACAATCAACCTGTGTGTCAATGAATTTTGCCCAACCCGGTATTAAATATTAATTACATATGAATAACAGAAACAACAATTTTAGCTAAGGACAAATCCCCGGACTCTAATATAACTTTCAATGTAAAACCTAGATTCCGTTATTTCCAAGTCGCGAACTTCATTGCTTTATGACTTAAAATATATAAGAATATAGGCAATAATTATTTACAAAAATATTAACCTTATATTAATTCTTTATCCAATATTTAACCCAATTTTCTAAAAGATGAAGAACTCAAAGTTTCACTCCGAGCTCTAAGCAATCTAAACTTTGCTTACCGTTTTGTTTTTCCTCCGTTGATTGACAACATAAATCACGCCCCTTGTACCGCTATGCATATTGTTTCGCGGAATTAATAGCCGTGAAAACAAAATAAAACAATAATAAGATCTTTAAGTTTCATCATAGAATATAACCTTATCATGCAATTCAGAAATAATTATATACAACTTTACAATGAGCACATACATTTTATAATAAAAAGTTAAGAGATTAATGTTTCCAAAGAACGATAACTTAAGCGCAAGAGTTCAAGATGTAGATTAACGGATTTTTTAACACAAACATGAAACAATGTAAATTGAGTGATAAATATCCCTTTAAAGTAAGTTTCAAGAAAACACCTAAGTTCCACTTTATTTCGTTTATCATGTCAGTTAAAGAGAACCCGATCAAACTAGTTTAAGTGATTAATATTGTGCAAATTCCCCATAAATGAAAAGACTCGCGTCAATTTTACAACAGATACCATAAACAAGCTTAGAGCGAAGACGGTCGTGCTACCATTTGACATCAATATAACCAGGAAGATTTGGACAAATGTGAATTAGAAATAAAGCCAATTCAGACATTATATTTTAAGTGCTATAGTGACAATTTGTTAATCCGTTTATCTCACCTGTTACCTTTCTCCTTTCCTTTTCTATAGATACTGTTTTTATTTATACTTTTGTATGTTATTTTGTGGGCAGTTTAGGTCTTAGGTCTGGTACTGTCCGGACCTTGCTAGTAAAGTTTAAAGTATTGGTATTCCGTCTTTGAGTTACTATAACCGGAAAATTTCCGGTTATATCAATTTCTAACACAAGTACCTTTATCACACATAACAGTTTTATACATGTTTTTATTGTAAAAAGTGGTAATTTAGAAAATGTTGGTATTGTCGCCTATGGAATAATAAATACTGCCGTTTTCCTCCATATATTCCGACCGGACGTGCCTGCGTATTTATCCATCCCACACAGCCAAACGGATTTACTGCTTGTTGGGAGTAATCCGTTTTGACCATATTTCTATAACCAAATCAACCATTGGGTGCTTAATTTTAATGATTTTCCGTATTTACTACAATTTTCGGCAGTTCATATTTTTCATATTGATTTTTTTCAAGTGAAAGATATTTTGGAACAAACAAAGAATAAGTTGTGGAAGAGGAAGAGGAAGCGGAACAAATAAAAATCCAGCAATATATGACCGATATATAACGAAGAACTGTTGAGATCACTGGAAGCCAAAATCAGAGCTCGACAATAACAGCTAACAACATCAGCTTCACTTCTTCCAGAGAAACTTGCAGCAAATCGTTAATGAGTACAAGCAACAATGAAGTAGGAAAATTACATGAACCATATGTACTACAATCTCCATTTGACAAAATCATCTCTGAAGAATACAAAACAACAAATTCAGCAAGAACACTCGGATTTAAGTATATTTACAGAGGTAAGTTTAATAGGAGAAAGATTACCCAATGATGCTCGACATGCTTTTTGCATTTAAGGGTGACCATAAACAAGCTTAGAGCGAATATTGTTATGCTACCATTTGACTTCAACTTCTAACACAAGTACTTATAACACACATAATACTTTTGTCCATGTTTTTATTATAGAAAGGTGAAAATTTAGAAAATGTTGGTATTTTCGCCTTTGAAGAATAAATACTGCCATTTTCCCTATATTCCGACCGGAAGTGCCGCGTATTAATCCATCCTAAATAGCCAAACGGATTTTAATATTTCTATAACCAAATAAACCATTGGGTTTTTTATTTTAAAGATTTTCCGTAATTACTACAAGTTTCGGCTGTTAATATTATTTATATTGATTATTTCAAGTGAAAGATATTTTTGGAACAAACATAGAATTAGCTGTGGAAGAGGCAGCGGAACAAATACAGATCCAGTAATATATGACGAAGAACTGTTGAGATCACTGGAAGCCAAAATCCAGAGCTCGACAATAAAAGCTGACAATATTAGCTTCACTTCTTCCAGAGAAACTTGAAATGCCTGTACCAAGCCAGGAACATGACAGTTGTTATCCATTCGTTTGATGTGTTTGAGCTTTTGATTTTACCATTTGATTAGGGACTTTGCGTTTTGATAAGAATTAAACTAGTGAAGCTTTATAAACAAAATGTATTTTTTCAATTCATCTTCCGGAATATGTTAAATATATATGCCACAAGAAGTTGATTAACCAACAGTCAAATGAGACAATTCAAAAACTGATCTAGGAAAGTTATTACTATTTTTACAGCAATAATGGTTTTGATTCGGATAGTGTAGAATGTAAAAGAGAATTAGTGCTTTGAGTGTGCCACGTGGACTGCCGACACTGTTTTTTTTTGTCAAATGTATTCATTAAACACCAAGCAAGGTGGGGTTTAACGGACTTAAAAATCATTGTCTTTATCTGAAATTTGTAGATTTTAATAATTTAGAATTTGTTTTACTTGATTGTTCGCAGGTCCCAATTCTGCAGATAACGTCCATCAAAGGGAAGAACCTACATCGATTAAAAACAGCTTTTAAGGTATCCAATAATATAAAGATATATCTAAAATGAAGATAGTTTCTCATTATTTGTCAAGTTATTTTTGTTTCTAGAACATTGTTTCATACATCTTTTAAATTATTATCTTTCTCAAAATAAATATTATCCTCACTGATGGACTTATACCGTCTTTGTCAACCGAATAATAAAACAGACTTTGCATTCGAATTAAGATCTGTTTATTCCTTCGTGGTGACGTATTTCTCTTGTTTTGATGTGATCTCGCGTTAAAATAGTTTTTACTGTTCGTATTTGTCTTTCCAGAGACAAACTGCTTTGATCCAAAATAACGAGAGAAATGAAAGAAAAGACAAAAAGACAGGGATTGAGTATTTATTCAAAGATGCTCCTAAAAGAATAAAGACAATGGAATAGAAAGAAGAGGAAAAGACAATAGGTATATACAAGTACTATTTTATTATGCATTTCTAACAATATTTCCATTCTTTGTTTATATAATTATATGGGCACATTTTATTTCGACTGAAGCGATTCTGTAAATTATGCATATTTAAAGAAAAAAAGAAAATCAATTACGAATCTTAAACACACAATTTTTAAGTGTTACTTTCGTTTATGAGCTGCATGTAGTTGCGTATTTTCTGCAGGTGTTGACAAGAATAAGTAAACAAAAATACGAACAAAGTGTAGGTGCTGCTAAGAAGACTTGGCAGGAAGGTGAAACATTTTAGTATCCCTAAAAAATGAAGAGCATCAAGTAAGATATAAATGGTTATTTAACGGGAAAAAGAGCTGTTAAGATTCTACGAGGCAAAACATGTGACCGCTATTTATCGTTTGAAAGAACGGAGTTTGAATGTTGGTATCAAGATCACAATGAATTAAAAATATGATATTCAGAAAGATATGACCATTTACAGAAAATTCGTAGACACATTAAAAAGAGTCACTATATTTTGATATTTGTTTTGCATGAAAACATTTTTTCGTAAGGTTTTGAATATAATAATGTTTTCCATTCTTGTTTCTTTATTATAAATTAGTATTTGATTATTTCACAAATTTGATTTCTTGTCTTTTATTGAGTAATGAATGCAATATAGTCTGACTGGAGTTTGGGTGTGTTCGGGATGTACAAATACACAGCCACATTCGGAATATGGAATTTAATTCCGGTGCCTCGTCTATGATTAATTGAATGATGGTTTCTCAGTTGCAAATATTTCATGCATGTTCAGGACGAGAATATGAGGGTTCATTAGGTAAGGACAGAATATTTGCCTTCCAACAGGCCACCTGCAGATCCCTCAAAGAGTTGTTGCAAGGGTTCTTAACGTGCAAAGAGCATGGAACTCTCTTTACCCGAGACATTGGATTTAATGTCACCATTCATATCGAACGCCTCACTTTCAAGATTTTAATGCCGGTTGGTCTTACGTATTTTTACATCCCTGGGTTTAAAATATTTAGGTTTCAGCGTTCCTGATGAAGGTTAATCCAGAAAAGCGCTTCGGACATACGAAATCTATAATAAAAAGTTATTTTCATATATTAGATATAAGAAAATGTGGTATGAGTGCCAATGAGACAACTCTCCATCCAAGTCAAAATTTATAAATGTAAACCATTATAGGTCAAAGTACGGTCTTCAACACGGAGCCTAGGCTCACACCGAACAGTAAGCTATAAAGGGCCCCAAAATTACTAGTGTAAAACCATTCAGACGGGAAAACCAACGGTCTTATCTATATAAAAACGAGAAACGAGAAACACTTATGAACCACATCAACAAACGACAACTACTGAACATCAGATTCCTGACTTAGGACAGGTGCAAACAAATGCAGCGGGTTTAAACGATTTTAATGGTACCAAACCTTCACCCTTTTTCTGAAACAATAGTGTAACATCACAACATAGAAAGACCCTATAAAATATCAACTGAAATAGCTTAACTCAATCAAAGGACATAGTAACACCATTGAACATACATTCTATATTTGTCCAATGGGTTCAATATAACAATAAAGATTAAGAGAGTTCCTTTACAGGAAATGGATTGGTTTCCTGTGAACTTGGTTCTTATTCCTACTGAGATGTTGGAATATTGGAATAAACCTTTTATTCTGTAATACTATGTCGAAATCTTTTGATTAACAACAGCTAGGTTACGCTGTTGTCAAAACAATCCACCATAAACACGCTAAAATGTATAAAAGCTTACGCTAGGTTTCAATATGTATAAAAGGTGTATTAATTTAATAATATAAAAAGTATATATATATATATATATATATAAAATTATTTTATCCAACGCAATCATAGGTTTGAACGTTTTTTTTTTCAATTTAGACTTGTATATATATACTTTTCCACGCCTAGATAGATTGAATGTTGATTGTTGCTATTTTTAGACATTATATATATATATATATATAGAGAGAGAGAGAGAGAGAGAGAGAGAGGCTGTGTCTCGATCTCGATATCATGAGTTCGAATCCCGGCGAGAGAAGAACAAAAATTTGCTTACGCAAATTTGCAGTTTTAACATTGTTGTGTAGTTATGAGTATAACATGTGTTTTCAGCCGTGTATTACCTTCACTGGTGATCCAATGGATGGATCAGTCGTAGAGTTGTCACTTGTTTAGACGTACTTATCAAAATAATTATTTCTGTGATTGTATCTTACGATCCTTTACAATAGATATTTAGCAAATCTGCAATCAATTCCATCTTCATGCCTAATATATCATGCACTGTGTTACAACTCTGGATTCTACTGACGAGGAAAGGTAACACTAGGCCACCGATAGCTGAATTTTTAGAGAGCGATGGACACAGTGCAGGCGGTGTTGTTTCGATATCCCAATAGCATGAATGAATTCGAATCCCGGCGAGGGAAGAACAAAATTTGCTTCCGCAAATTTGCAGATTTAACATTGTTGTGCTGATATTTAGAGTAGTTATATATATATATATATAATATATATAAAACTCTACAACAGAATGATCCATCGGATCACCAGAGGAAATAAGTATCTAATACTGGGATAGTCTTATTTCATTGATACCTTTGATCAAAGGAAACGCATCGTAATAGATGTAAAAATAGGCATGTAAAAGAACTATAATTACTAAGTGATTCAAACAATATTTCCATTCTTTGTTTATAAAATGATCTGGGCACATGTTATAACAACTTAGGTGATTTTGTAAATTGTAAATATATAAACGGAAATCAATAACAAATCTTACGCTTCAGACGCATTATTTTCGTTTAAGAGTTACATGTAGTTTCCAGTTATCTGCAGTGTCAAAATTATACAGATCTTCACGAGAACAATTGAGATAGAGTGCAGCTGCTGAAAGGAATGTTTATTGGCATGATGTTGGAAAATGGAATAAAAATATAATATTCATAAAGATATGACAACTTATTACAAAATACGTGTTCCAAGTCAGGAATAAAACAGTTGTTTTCCATTCGTTCCGATATTTGTTATACTAGTAGTCGAGTAGTTGATTTTGTCAGATTTTAAGAACTTCCCCATTTTCAAATTTACCTTGGAGTTCGGTATTTTTGTTAATACCTTTTGCCTTCCTTGCAACAGGTCACCTACGGACACCCCACATGGTTGATAATATAGTATAATAGTCCCAGACTTAACTTTCAAAGAAACGATATTCATGGATGTAGTGTTTAAACATATTATAGAGATTGCATCGAAGATTGCATCGAATATATAATCTTAATGTGTGGAGAATGTGGCACTCTCCGTACACGACGTATATACACATCTATATTCCAACCGGAGGTGGCTGCGTATTTATACATCCCGCACAGCCAAACAGACGCTAATCTCACAAAATACCATGTTACCATTGGGTGCTTAATATTATAGTACAGATTACGCCATTCTGTCAACAGAAAACCACACACATTCAAAGGTGATTACTTTTGCATCGTTATTGTTCATTCGTTTCCAACAAATAAGAAAAATATGTTGAAACAAAATGCAACCATGAGAAAAAAAAAACTGCAATACACACAGGTCTTTTATTTGTTTTACATGTCAAGGTCCATCGACGTTACCCTGAAATATTAATTTTAATTGTAGATAAAATGAAACGTCTAATATTAATTATCGTAACATGAAGAAATAAACTTTATAAATAAATATCAATATACCAGTTATGTATAAACACACAAAAATGATTTTGTTTCAATGTCATGTTATAAGCTACGTTTTAAGAGGGAGTTGTTATGGAACTATTGAAATATAACGGTAGCCCCTCCATTACAGCCTATTTCCCCTTATCAGCTTAACATTTATAAATTAAAGGCAATACTATTCTACTGGTTTAATGTCCGGTCGAAATTTAGATGTGCTCCATACACAGACACTGCACCAAAATATTTATGAGGAAGAATGACTGAAATCGACACTTCACAAGTTTTACGGCCACCATCATGAATCGGTTGGCCGACACGATAAGTCGGTGTATCATCTCATTTGCATGTTTTCGCAGTCTGAGATCTTTAGGTCCTAATTAAGTCGTCTAATTTTATTCAACCTGTGCTATTTCGATTGTGTGTCAATTCGAATAGATGCATGCATAGCCAAGGAAATATACCTTATCGCACTTGCGGTCTCGCACCCCAAAGGTAACGGGAAATAGAAATATGGCAACTCCGGCAGTAAAACCCATGTCAAAGTGGTGTATCCTTTTGGTTCAGCGGGATAAACAAGTACGCAGCAACGTCCGGTTAGCATATGGACGTTAAATCTGATGCATCGTGTAGAGAGTACCTCGCCCTCTACACGTTAAGAACCCTTGCAACAACTCTTTGAGGGGTCCGCAGGTGGCCTGTTGGAAGGGAAAATGTCTGTCCCTATCTAATATACCCTCATTTTTCTAGTGGCAGTCTAAATTTCTCCGACCTTCATCGCGGACGGCCTCTATTACTGTTGAGAATAGTACGAAGTAATAACGTTACGTTTCCCGTATTTACGTTCACATGTTTGTGACGTTACTTTCACCTTGTATGGTCTTTCGCCATTGTAAATATTATACACAAAGTAAACAAAACGCCAAGTACATATACGACTTACCTAGTTTATTCCACACATTTATGGTGCCGTAACCATTGGATAAGATGGACAGCAAGCTAAAAGCTGTCAGAGCCGGTCACAAAAGTGCAGTAAAGAGACTTTTACGGAAAGCGGAAGATGATGATTCAAACTTGGACAATGAAGAAAGTGCTGGACTTTTAGAAACATTAATTCAAAAACAGAAAACTATTAGTGCATTGGACGAAGATATTATGAATTCTTTAAAGGAGGAGGACATCGAGGAAGAAATTCTTAATGCAGATGAGTACAAATTCTTTTTGAACACCAAAATACGACATATACGGAAAACATTCGCAAACAAAGTACTGATATCTCACAGCATGATCACGCATTACCTTCTCACACTTTTGAAAACATTAATCAACACAGATCTGTTCCGTACACAACACAAATGTATCCCGTACAGCAACCTAGCAACCAAAATCACCATTTGACGAAACTTACACTACCCATGTTTAACGGAGAAAATCTGACTTAGCAAACATTTTGGGACTCTTTTGAATCTTCCGTCCATTACAATGTAACACTCACAGACGTACAGAAATTTAGTTATTTAAAATCCCAGCTTGTTAATGATGCTGCAAGAACTATTGACGGTTTACCGCTCACAAACTCAAATTACATGGAAGCTATTAAACTTTTAAAGGAGCGCTTCGGACAATCGCATAAGATTACAAATGCTTATATGCAAGCTATGCTAGAGCTTTGAGCACCACAAAACAACCTACTCAGTCTACGCGGTTATTACGCGGTTATTACGACAAGTTAGAGGTATATATAAGAGGTCTTGAATCGTTAGGCCGCTCCGGAGAATCGTATGGTGCATTACTTATTCCGATAATACTGAACAAGCTTCCGTCAGGAATTGATTGATTTGAGACGTGGAATTTTGAAAGAAATCACTATAATTGAAGCTGGACAACGCTCGTCGTCGTTTATGGATTCAATGCAGCCTACCGCAATGACCGCATCGTTTTTGACAAGCGCTAATAGAAAAGGTGAACCGAGTAAAGTAGATACATTCGATAACCGTGAGAGACAAACACCAAATATTCGACAAAAACCTTGCATATTCTGCCAGAATTTACATAACCCTGCAAAATGCTCAAATGTTACAGATAACGACAAACGCCTATCAATCGTCAAACAAAAGAAGTTATGTTTTAACTGCTTAGGATCACACCGTTCCGTAGATTGTAAATCAAAATTTCGCTGCCGCCAGTGCCATAAAAAGCACCACACAAGTCTTTGCCATGAAAATACATGTACTAATAATAAGCAAACGTCAGTAAATGCCGTAGTTAATGATAGCAAAAATACATTGATCGCCGCAAGTTTTCATTCGTCTGAAGAAAAATCCCGTTCGAACGTGCTTCTAAAAACTGCCGTTGCACCAGTTGGGGGAAATCGATATGTTGATACGCATATTTTGTTTGATGAAGGAGCACAGCGTTCTTTTGTTACCGAGCAGTTAGCGTCAAAAACTGACTTAGAAATACTAGGAACAGAAACCATACATTTATCGGCATTTGGAAATACGGACAACAAAGTCAATCATTTGTCAAGAGCACGCGTATATGTAAAGTCGATAAATAGAACGAAAATTCCAGTTGAGGTTATAGTAGTATCGAACATCGCCAGCCCGTTAACCAATTACATCGGTAATGGTATACGAGAATTCAAGTACCTGAAAGGATTACGTTTAGCTCATCCGTTTACAGAAGACAACTCTTCTTTTGAAATTTCCTTGCTCATCGGAGCTGATTTCTATTGGGATTTCGTAGAGGATACAATATCAAGAAGAAATGGTCCAACCGCCGTAAAGTCAAAACTTGGTTTTTTGTTGTCTGGTCCAATTCCGACGTCTAATCGTCAACAGAGTAATGTAGGTATGTACACCATATTGACATCGCACAAACCAGATGAGTTCAATTTAGAAAAATTTTGGGAATTAGAGTCATTGGGAATAGATAGCAACACGACAGATGTTGAAAAGGTAGACTATATGGAAACATATATTTAAAGTCAGCAATTGAATTCCGAGAAAACAAGTACATAGCAAAGTTGCCATGGAAACCAGATCACGAACCCTTGCCTACCAACTTCTTCGTTATGAAACGAAGAACTGAAAACGTCATTCGAAAATTAAGTCAAGATCCCGAAATGCTTAAGGTATATGGACAGATAATCAAGGATCAAGAACGCCGAGGATTTATTGAGAAGGTTAAGGATCCCGATATTAGTAAAGGTATTGACCGTTATGGAATAACCGTTTCACAGATGACATCGGATATGTTCCTTATGTCGTAACTACAATACCCTTCCCTTTTCACGAATGTGACCTACCGAATTAGACTATTTACCGGATTTGTAATAACATAAGCAACACGACGGGTGCCACATGTGGAGCAGGATCTGCTTACCCTTCCGGAGCACCTGAGATCACCCCAAGTGGGGTTCGTGTTGCTTAGTCTTTAGTTTTCTATGTTGTGTCATCTGTACTATTATTTGTCTGTTTGTCTTTTTATTTTTGGCCATGGCGTTGTCAGTTTGTTTTCGATCTATGAGTTTGACTGTCTCTCTGGTTTCTTTTGTTCCTCTTGTATTGTACATTATATCCCGCACCATCCCGTTAAGAAGGATTAAACAACTACACCCATAAGGATAGTTTACGATTGCAGCTGCCGACAGTTATCACAGTTACCGAGTCTTAATGATTGCCTAATGAACACACCCCCGATTTTAAACGACCTTACAAAGATTTTAATCAGATTTCGATTGAACCCCGTTGCCATAGTAACTGACATTGAGAAGGCATTTTTACATGTCGGACTACATGAACAGGACCGTGATGTCACACGATTTTTATGGTTAGATAACCCTGTTGATACACAAAGCGATTTAGTGACATATAGGTTCAAGTCTGTACTATTTGGAGCGACGTGTTCACCGTTTATCTTAAACGCTGTACTGCTAAAACACTTACAGCAAACAGAAAATAAAACTACTAAAATACTCACAAGGGATTTATATGTTGACAACATTTTATCTAGCATTTGCAATGAAACTCAAGCCGTAACTTATTTCAAGGAAGCGCGACAATTGATGTTAAATGCAGCATTTAATCTTCGCTCATGGACCTCAAACAACGAAAATGTGAGAAATCTAGCTATCAAGGAGGACGTGTTAGATACCGACAAAGAAGCCAAATTTGGGAATGCGTTGGAATGTCGAAACGGATGAATTATCTTACGCAAAACGAGTTTTACCGTCTGTATCATCACATATTACAAAACGAGAAATTCTGAAAGAATCTTCAAAGATTTTTGATCCGCTAGGATTTTTAAGCCCAGTTAGTATCCGAGCAAAGATTTTGATGCAAGATTTGTGGAAAGAACGCTATGATTGGGATGAACCCCTACCCGAAAATCTACAGTTACAATGGAAGGATCTGGCAAAAGACATAGGAATCGTTACAAGTATGAAATTGCCTAGACTATACTTTACCGGAAATACAAACTCAAGATCACTACATGTATTTGTCGACGCAAACATGAAAGCGTATGGAGCTGTAGCATACATGTATCTATCGAAAGGACATAGTGCCGCATTAGTGATGGCAAAAACACGAGTTGCACCCGTTAAAAAGCTTACATTGCCACAATTAGAATTAATGGCCGCCGTAATAGGAGCTCGCTTGACACAACATCTTAAATCTACTTTGGAATGTACAGATGTGACACTTTGGTTGGACAGCCAAATTGTACTTCAATGGCTAAATACGTCAAAACCGTTGAAACGCTTCGTATCGAATCGAATTAAAGAGATTGAGGAATTAACGGAAGAATGCAAATGAAAATACTTACCGACAAATTGTAACCCTGCTGATTTGCTCACTCGTGGTATAACCGCAAAACAGTTTATGGAGAGCGTATTATGGAAAACAGGACCGACTTGCCTAATTCAAAATTCAACCAACTTGGAAACAAATATACCTATTAACACAGCTTTATCCGTATTAGCAGACGACAATGAGGAGACATTAGATGAAGAAAGCAACACTGACAAAAATGATGATCTTCATTTTCGAATTGACAAAATTATAAATGCTTATAGGTATGGATCTTACGAGAAACTTTTGCGAGTGACAACTTATGTCCAACGTTTTATTCAAAATTGTAAGACAACTAAGTCTATGAGAAACACTGGGGAATTAAAACCAGATGAATTATAGCAATCAACTATATTATGGATACGATGTTGCCAAGCGACGGCATACCCCGGTGAAGTACGTGCACTCACATTAAAAAATGCGCAGAAAACCAAACTTCCACGACTTCGACAACTTCAATTATATTTAGATGAAAACAATTTAATGAGATGTAAAGGTAGAATTCATAATGCGCCATTATCCGAATCAGCAAAACATCCTTATATTTTACCAGCAAATCACCGATTGTCAGAGCTTTTAGTGTTGAACTCACACGAACTAGTTATGCATTCTGGAGTTAATGCCACCGTTACACAAATCCGTCAAACATTCTGGATACCGTCTTTGCGCCAATTCACCCGAAAATTACTTCACAGATGTTCAACTTGCAAAAAGGTCAACGGAAAACCGTACAAGGCACCAGACCCTCCACCGTTACAGAACATAAGACTTCAAGAAGCACCGTCTTTCACAGTTACAGGTATAGACTTTACAGCAGTGCTTCAAGTCAAGGAAAATGATGGTACATTGAAAAAAGTTTACATATGTTTATTTACGTGTGCGTCGACAAGAGCCGTGCATTTGGAGATAATACCAACTATGAACGAAGAAACTTTTTACTTGGATTTAGACGATTTAAAAGTAGGAAATCATTACCGCAGATCGTTATGTCGGACAATGCGCTTTCTTTTATTTCAGCGTCACAGGAGGTAAAACGGCTATGTGAGTCAAAGAAAATTGAAGAAGCTTTATCTTCTTTTAAAGTCGAATGGAGATTCATTCCGAAGCGTGCACCCTGGTTCGGAGGGTGGTGGGAGAGATTAATTGCACTGACAAAAACAAATTTGAAAAAGACACTAGGACGTGCGTTAATCAATTTGGATATGTTACAGACATTTGTCACAGAAATAGAGAAAATTCTTAACGACCGACCACTAACATATGTTTCTACAGACATTATTGATAGTGAACCGTTAACACCCGCGCACCTGTTGTATGGACGCCGAGTTACAACATTACCGTATCCACGTACCGAAATTGACAACTTTAACGAAACATACATTGACTGCTTCAGATATTTCAAAGCGTGCTCAAAGATTATCTACACTTATTGAACATTTTTGGAACCTTTGGAAATTTGAGTACTTAACATCACTTCGAGAACTTCATAGAAAGACCGGAGACAATAAGATTAACATTAAAGTAGGAGAAATAGTTCAAGTGCATGACGATAAACCGCGAATTAAATGGAAAACAGCGTAGTGGAGGAAGTTGTTACTGGTAACGATGGTTTAGTGCGTTCGGCGATAATCAGAACGAACAGTGGTCGAACTTCACGTCCGATCGTCAAACTCTATCCTCTAGAAATAAACGAAGTACCACCATCTGATGAATATGTGGAAGAACCAAACAACGAAGAAATATCGACAAGAACATTGCCCGTGCGGAAGGCATCAATTCGTGCAAAGGAAAGAATAAAATCATGGACTCGTTAAAGTTTAATTCAAATTCCTATTTTTGTGTTATGAAGAGACAGTAATTCCTGCAAGTGTAAAATTAAATTTCTTTTCTTTATTGATGAACATTTAAAGTAATATTCCATTGTTTGTACATAAATACACTTTGCGGGCCCCAGTATGTTGAGAATAGTACGAAGTAATAACGTTACGTTTCCCGTATTAACGTTCACATGTTTGTGACGTTACTTTCACCTTGTATGGGCTTTCGCCATTGTAAATATTATACGCAAAGTAAAATTGCCTATATAAATGCTCATCTTTTGGAAGTGAGATAGGTGCCCTTATCTTAGTTAACTGAACATTGCAATATTTATTTTATTTTCTTCTTGCTTTTACATTAATTCCAGTATAGATTCCGACGGTAGACAAAATAAATGTAGAATACTTTGAAGTTCATAATAATGTCTATTATAATTCAATATTCAAAACAGATTTTCAGAACATCTAGTCTACTAGTTAACTATAATTTAATCTTCGGATATGAATGCATTTGCTCTTCAATGGGTGATTTTTGTAAACCTAACGTCAAGAACAAATTCACAAATAAATCAATATGTATAGGTTCTACAATGTGTATCGATCGGGACAGGGGCATGAAATCAAGAATGCTACTAGAAATGAGGGTATGTAATATGACAGAAATTGTGACTTGCAACAGGCCATTTACGAAATTCTCAAAGAAATGTTGCTCGAGTTCTTTCAAGTGCTTAGAGCACGACACTACACGCGTAATTAACGTCCTATTCCGACTTGACGTGGTTATGTATTTAAACATCCCGAAAGGCAAAACGGATGCCCCTCTGGAACACGGATTTACTACTGAATGGGATAAATCAGGTAACCATATTTCGTTACCCCAGTCTTCCCTTGGGTAGATACGATAACGTAGCCTGTGTTCGCTACTGTAGCGATATAGTTAAGAGGCGGAAAATACCAAGGAAATTCAAAACCCATAATTCGGAAAAATAACTGACGCCATGGAAATAAAACGAAATGATTGGTGTCTTCCGCCGCTTTTTTCAATCTGCCTGTTTTTATGTTATAGCCTGTATCTAACTCAAGCTTTCTGCATCAGGTCAATTTCCAAATCAGAAAGCATACTGTGTGTCCATTTTTTTTGCTGTTTTTTGTAATCAACTTCATAAAGTTAAAATCTCTATATTTCTTGATGGAAGTTGGGATAGTGGAAACAAAGTGAACTGTCATTTTTAATATGCTCTTACAAACTCAGAGACCTTAAATCTGTTTCATTCATGATTGAATTTTCTGTTAGGTTGGACAGCCCAGCTGCTAATACTGCCTTAGCATTTCATGTTTATTGAAAGAAATTTCTTCCTTTATATCCTCATTCTCCTTATCACTCCCTCCTGGTCTGACAAGTACATGAGAGATAACATGTTTTCCAAAGGACATATGCTTTTAAATGAACCATCCTGAAGTACAACTAAATGCTATATGTCCAAGTTCAGCCATGTAAGTATACCTGTAAGAAAGCGTAGAAAACAGTAATACTGAATTTAAATATATATTACAATATATAAAATAGATATTGTTGTGTGGTCATTTTCCATCACAATCTACTCAACTGAAATGGTTCATCTGTTTGGTACAATGAGAACTTGATGTCATTAGCCAACGCCATTAATTTGAGTGGCCTAATTAGCGATCAACAAATATTAGGTAAAGAAACTCTCTCGTTTTCAATATTTAAATTTTTATTGTGATTCATATTGGATTCACATTCAGTGTCTTGGTTTATTTTGTTACCATTTGCCAGAATAGCATTATAAGCACATCTGGTCATATTCATACCGGTTTTGTACAACATTCTTCCATATGTTTTGTTTTTTTCTGGAGTATATTCTGACATTGTTTCGCCAAAACTAAGTTTCAACATATTGAATAACCAGCGTGTGTTGTCAACAAAGATATTTTTGTTTTTAATCCCTATTTGGGATAAATGTAACAAATGGGTAGAATACAAAGTAGATAGCATTACAGGTTTATCTCCTAGAAACTCATTGTGAACATGAAACAATTTTTTTTTTTTTTTATAACATAACATATCAGCAGTACTCTCATTACTAGCATCTTGTTCAAACTGGCTAAGATTTTCCAATTCATCATTTATAGAATTTGTCATGTAGCCTCTTTGTGATATTTCATTAAATTTGTTATAACAATACATACACATGACTGTTTTTGTGGAGTTTTTAGATGTTTCATCAAATTCAGCCAGAGAACTTAGGATATTAAATTGTGTATCTGAAATAGAAACCTGTCTGCCATTAATAGTTTTGTTACATGCAATGCATATATCCTGAAATCGACTGTCTTTTTATCCATTTACAATAATGTTGATGACATAATGAAATGTGTAAATTACTTTCTGAAGATGTGTCCAAGTCTATATTGAATATTTTTTTAAATAAATGAACTTCAAAAGTTTTGATTATTGTGTTGTGTATACTGCTGTTCCTGTAATTACAAAATGGCAAAAAACATGGTAAATCATCTGAAACTAAAGACAGTGAATTGATATTTATATTATTGCTGCGTTTAATTTTGGCAGGTGGACACTCGTCAGTATTAATTTTTGTTGTTGCTGAAATTTCCTTTTTAATTCGAATCTTTTGCAAATTCAGTCCTTCTCTGTAATGTTGTGCAGATTACATACGAATGCACAGAACTCTGGTAGGGTTTTCTTTTTAGTTGGAGGTGAATGTATGTAGAGGAAGGTAATTTGCAAATACAGCAAGGGCCAGGTGCTTTCTTTGGGTGGACAGACGGGCAGTTTGACGTTAAACCTGGCATAATTACAGGTTTTACTTCAAATTTAAGCCAACAAATGATAATAATCAATATTATATATTGAGTGAAGCTAATCATGTGAATTGTTGAATAATTTGAGGTAATGTTAGCCTAGAAAAAATCCTATATAATTTGTTTGTACACAGATAATGGCTTCTTACGCTATGTGAAACGGAAGATGACGTCACTTCGGTGGCGACACTAATAATAAATCATAACGGTAAAAGGATGGCTTGAATTTCGGAAATCTGAACGATAAGTTTTGGAACTTTAATATCAGGTTATAATTATTACTTGTGAAGCTTGGATACGCAAACGTCAAGTTAGAAGAAATTGCTCCAGACCGGAAGGTTGAAAATGTCTTGTTTTTTTTTTTTTTTACATTCGGTTATTGCTTAGTTGGGAGTAAAATTTCATTCCTTTTTCAAAGAAAATCTAGAATTGCATTATTAAAGAGCCATTATCATACAGTTGAAAAGAAATACACATCTTTTTCAGGTTCAAGACAAAACTTAAAGTTAGTAAATAATCATTTTTCTAAATCTTTATTTTCCCGTAATATTTTTCTGGAAATGAACTGCAGCGCCCTTAAATTACGTCCCCCTGCTATTGTTGCTGATAGAGCTTGACGACAACGGACTTATCGAAGGACTTGCTTTCCAACTATTGTTTCAAAACCACAGATAATTTACGTGTACAACTATCACTGCAACTGACATAAGACTGATATACTTTGTTATCGCTTTTTTCTAAAAATTTGCTCTCATATATATTTTCCATCTTAATGAACTCGTCTGAAGAGTGACGACATAATGACTCATAAGCCATGTCATTTACACTTTTTTTTATATAGAAAATGGCGATAGATAGATTTTATCGCTGTGTTTCCTTTCATCTTTCTGCATGATAATTTTCCATCCATCACCTTCGGATGTTACGGACATTAGTTAAACCCAAGTGTATGTGCCAGCCTCGGTCATTTCATTGCAGTAATTAAGATATATTTCAAGATTACTGTCTTTGTCGATGTCAAAACTATGGAAAGCCACAGTGAACTCCCCGATTATTATTATTTTTCCCTTCGAAATACATGGATACAAATAAATCTTCGGCTTTTAGAAATTCACGACCCCGCCGATTATTATCAATTATAAAATCTTCGGCTTTAAAAATAAAGACCCCGCCGATTATTTTCAATAATAAAATCTTCGTCTTTTAAAAAATCTTCGACCCCGCCGATTATTTTCAATAATAGAATCTTCGGCTTTTAAAATCACGACCCTTCAATTATTTTATAAAATCCAAACCAAAAATAACCTGCGGGACCCGCCGATTATCATTATTACAACATCCAAACCAAAAATAATCTGCTGGACCCGCCGATTATTAATATTATTTTAATAAAATCTGAACCAAAATTAATCGTCGGGGAATAGCCTAGTCAATTTAGCTCCATAACAATCACCAAATTATAGGCTCCAGACTTAGAGTAGGCACATATAGAATATGGTGGGGTTACACATGATTGTGAGTGTGCATGCTCAAATTAATTCACCTTAATTGGTATGTGTTACCTTCAGTTGTATACACTTATACTGTATATTACAAATGTATCATACGTTTTACATTGTGTCATAGATCAAATTAATTCGTTCAGTGTATGTTCACTTGTTTGTGTATATATGTCTTTTGATTGAGCTAAGTCATTTCAATTGATATTTTATAGTGTGTCTTTCTATGTTGTGATGTTACACTATTGGTTCAGGTAAGGGTGAAGGTTGGTACCTATTAAAACGTTAAAACCCGCTGCATTTGTTTGCACCTGTCCTAAGTCAGGAACCTGGTATTCAGTGGTGTCGTTGGTTGATGTGGTCTATAAGTGAATCACATTTTTTATATAGATTAGACCGTTGGTTTTCCTGTTTGAATGGTTTTACACTAGTCATTTTTTGGGCCCTCTATAGCTAGATGTTCGGTGTGAGCCAAGGCTCCGTGTTGAAGACCGAACTTTGACCTATAATGGTTTACTTTTACAAATTGTGACTTGGATGGAGAGTTGTCTCATTGGCACTCATACCACATCTTCTTATATCTATAAACCACTGGAATTATGATAGCATATGTTGAGACTGTAAAACATGATTGTTATAATTTATCTAAATTTAAAGTCATAGCTCATGCCATCCATACAATATGAAGCAGGTGTACTCTATGAAATGTGCCATTTTGTTTTGGTGTACTGTGACTTCTTTTTTGACAGGCAATCAAGGAAATGTTGCAGGGCACAAATTCAGATTCTTCCAAAAAGTAATAAAGGTCAGACAAATGAAACAGAAAGCAACCCCATATAACATGTAGGTCTCACAGGCTTACATTTACCTGCCAAAAGATTTATATTGATTTATAAGGAATTAAACCATGACAAGTTATAAATTAAGTTAGAATTTTGTTCCAGTACAATTAATTTTTAACCGGTAGTTTGACTGTCACATGATTGCTAGGTAATATATACAAAATGCTTGTTAAAATTATCTATTTCTGATATCAAACAAGCATGATCTTTGATATTGGTGTACTGCATTCATTATAATCCAGTGAAAATAATGGATTTTGAATGAACTGTGACTTCATGTACAACAACAATCAATTTTAATTCCTTAAAAATCAATATAAATCTTAGGGCAGGTAAATTTGAGCCTGTGAGACCTACATGTTATTTGGGGTTGCTTTCTGTTTCATTTGTCTGACTTTTTTTACTTTTTGGAAGAATCTGAATTTGTGCCCTGCAACATTTCCTGATTGCCTCTCAAAAGGAAGTAACAGTACACCAAAACAAATGGCACATTTCATAGAGTACACCTGCTTCATATTGTATGGATGGCATGAGCTATGACTTTAAATTTAGATAAATTATAACAATAATGTTTTTACAGTCTCAATATATGCTATCATAATTCCAATGGTTTATAGATATAAGAAGATGAGGTATGAGTGCCAATGAGACAACTCTCCATCCAAGTCGCAATTTGTAAAAGTAAATCATTATAGGTCAAAGTTCGGTCTTCAACACGGAGCCTTGGCTCACAACGAACAGCAAGCTATAAAGGGCCCCAAAAATGACTAGTGTAAAACCATTCAAACAGAAAAACCAACTGTCTAATCTATATAAAAAAACGAGAAACACTTATGAACCACATCAACAAACGACAACCACTGAACATCAGGTGCAAACAAATACAGCGGGTTTAAACATTTTAATAGGTACCAACCTTCACCCTTACCTGAAACAATAGTGTAACATCACAACATAGAAAGACATACTATAAAATATCAATTGAAATGGCTCAACTCAATCAAAAGACATATTAGCACAAACAAGTGAAAGGTATAATACATTTGTAATATACAGTATAAGTGTATACAACTGAAGGTAACAAATATCAATTAAGGTGAATTAATTTGAGCATGCACACTCACAATCATGTGTAACCCCACCATATTCTATATGTGCCTACTCTAAGTCTGGAGCCTATAATTTGGTGATTGTCATGGAGCTTAATTGACTAGGCTATTCCCCGACGATCAATTTTGGTTCAGATTTTATTAAAATGATAATAATAATCGGCGGGTCCAGCAGATTATTTTTGGTTTGGATGTTATAATAATAATAATCGGCGTGTCCCGCAGATTATTTTTTGGTTTGGATTTTATAAAAATAATCGGCGGGTCGTGATTTTTAAAAGCCGAAGATTTTATTATTGAAAATAATCGGCGGGATCTTTATTTTTAAAAGCCGAAGATTTTTTAGTTGATAATAATCGGCTGGGTCGTGAATTTCTAAAAGCTGAAGATTTATGTATCCATGTATTTCTAAGGGAAAAATAATAATAATCGGGGGGTTCACTGTGGCTTTCCATACAAAACATTTAATTATCATTCTATTCATTTAGGGATGTCAAAGAGTACTCAAGTAAAGCTCGGCAGTACCGAGTATCGAATAAGAAAATGATACTCGGCTCATTGGTTTAATTTCTGTTAGCATGTTGTTGCATTCTTTAAGGGCATACAACACAGTTTTGATCCCAAGGTGAATTTTTGACGAAAATTTGCATACAAGCTATTTTTAGAAATAAATGGGATCGAAATATTAGACATTCACTCAAAATTTCGGTTCCTTGGACAGACATATATAACTGTTTTGTTTCAAAAGATAAACGCAAGCGGATTTTGGTGAAAAGCATTTGGAATATCTTCTTTGTATAAATAAGTATTGTAAGGTACTGGGGAATGTTATATTGAAACATATAGGTATTAAATTGTGCGGTGTAATTTATAATTAAATACTTAATTTGTGGCAAGATTGACAAATATTTTATAATGACTTTTACAATTGTGGCAGTAATCCACTATACTTATAACTATGATCACAAGTCAAAATTCAAGTTTTACCAAATAAAAGGGAAGCATTTCATCAGCTATGATATAAATTTCTAGTTCATGTTTGTACATAGGTTCAAGATGATGATGATAATTATCAAGTTTATTAATTTTTAATGTGTAAAACACTGGAAGTGAAATGAATTTTCATTTGTTTACCTTTTGTTGTACAAGTGTTACGGCAGGGAATGTATGTAATTACTCATCGGTTACCTTCTTCATGCTATATATCATGTAATTCCCGTATTAAAGATCATTTCTTGTAACCAAATATTCATATTTAAACGTCCGATATGCCTGATATACATAGGAAAATACTTCAACTGCAATTGTTTATTTACGGAGACTTTGTCGTCTGCCATTTTGTGGGGACCGCAACATGTGTTTTATATCTTTAAATACCAATTCGTCCCTGGACAATTGATCTAATATTGTATTTTCGTACCACAGATAAGATATTTTATAAGTATACCCTGCCGGACACAAATATATTGTAAATATTTTAGATGGTTGTAATGAACTATGTTATATGTTATTTACTTTGTATGTTCTTACGCAGATCGTCTGCTAAATCCATGCGCGCGCAGTGATGTCCGATTGTTTATTTCAAGCTTCTTTATCTATATTTTAGATACTATGGCTTTGTTTTAATATTTTATGTATAAAGACAATCTTCGGACAACTCAAGATGATATGTATATTATGTTTTTCATTATCTGAAATTTGTATAGTTCCGGTACCCGGAAAGGACAAGTAACCATTGGATTAGTATGTCACGTGACACTTACAATTTAGTATATAAACGCGCGAGCACTCAGCAATGGCAGATAGCCCAAAGTTTTGCTGGCGGCAGGTTTGAACTAGAAAACAATAAATTTCCTATTAAAGCAGTAATAACCTTTAGGTGAGAATTAGGATAACATAATGAAGTTTAATTAGCCGTCTTTTGTACAGTAAGCTTTCTCCCACCACGTCGGACACCACAAACATGTATTTTAGGATTTATTATTCAGTACACTTCAACGCTATTGTTTATTTATATAAAATTATATAATGTTATAGGATTTTAACAGTTCAGCAAATAAAACTGTTAGCATTGAAAAGATCACTTTATTTTTATCAAACTTGGATACATTCAAAAGTACATGCATTTACACTTATGAAAACAATAGATTCTGGAGGACGCTCGTTCAAACATAAAAACTATGGAAAGCCGTTAGGAACAAAATTAGCTCAGTAACACTCGAATACAAGGGATCGCTCAATACACACATATTAAACATTCCGAGGACCATACCTGACAAAGTAATTAAGGATGTTTAATACAAATGTAGAGGTGCTCCAGGAGTCATATACTGTATTTAAGTGTTAATAAAGTAAACTACAGAGTATAGGACAGGATGCTCTCGGGTGGCTTACAATTTGGTGTCAGAAGTGGGATGCTAAAATTCTAATTAGCATCCAGGATACGAACCTTGAATAACCTGTCAGCTTAACATTGTGGTTTAAGCCCGACGTGGTGGATTTACTGTACAAAATTAATTATAACTATAAAATATGAAACAACAAATAAAATTAAAAGTCTTTATTTAGAATATGGCTGATGCTGGTATGAACTCCCAGACCCTGAAATAAATTTCCGTAGGAAAGGATTTAGATGACTTAGGACAAGGGACCGAATACATACTGATGACAATGACGACTTTGATAGGGAATCTATTTTACAAGGTCATGGTGATGAAATAGCTCAGAGACCTAAAGGACGGGATGAATATCAGAGACATGATTTTGATGATAGGAATGATAGGGTAATCATAACATGCAACTGATTGGCCCACCAAAGGTAACACTTAAACCTGAACCCTTCTCTGGGAAGGATTGTTGGGAGGAATACTTGTCGCATTTTGAGGACTGCGCTGAATTGGGACAATGGGTAAATCGTACAAAACTGTTGTTTTTGGCAGCTAGCTTGAGGGTCAAGCAAGAACATACTACATGAGCTTGTCTCCTGGCGACAGGCGCACATACCAAATGCTAACACAAAGTTAGATCAGAGGTTTGGGAGCTCAAAACACAAAAATCGTTGGCTCTCAAAGTTAGAGATGCGCAGGCGCATGCCAGGGGAAAGCATAGCTGAAGTGGGGGATGACATAAGGCAATTAGCGCAAAAGGCGTATTATGACCTTGACTCAGCAGCACAGGAGTCTCTAGCATTAAACCAGTTGTTTAAGGTAATAACTGTAGAAATGAAATGTCGCTGTATTGACAAGGAATGTCAAACAATAGCAGACGCTGTTGATGTTATAGAAAGGTATGAGTCAATACTCGGGGATGGGGACAAAAAGAAATCAACAATCAGAGCTGTGGAGTCGAAGGACATTGAAGGACATATGAGTGAAAAAGATTATCAGAGCAATTTGCAGGCTTTACAAGATAGGATAGCAAAGCTGGAACAAGGACACAGGAATCGGGACACAAAAAGGGCAAATACTGGCAGATGTTACAGTTGTAACTCGCCAGACCATTTTATGAGGAACTGTCCATACAAAAACAACCAAAGGACAGGAGGGAACTTCCAGGGCAACCAAAGACACAATACCTCTTTTAATAACAATCAGGGAAACGACAGAACGCTGGCTCAATAGGTCGTGAGTTAGTGACAGAAGATAAAAGGCCTTATATAAAGGGAGAAAACATGTCCGGACAGGACATATTGGGAAACAGATGATAATTGGGATAATGGGTTTTATATAAACGGATTAATTTATGGGTTTCCTGTCAACTTTTAATTGACAGTGGCTCAACAGCGTCAATATTATCTATTGATGTTTACGAAAATTGCCTTCTAATGTTTGGTGTTCTTTAGTACCAAACAAGTCCGAAATATTTGACGTTAATGGCAATAAAGTTTTGCCATTGGATCAATCATATTAGAACTAATGCTTGGTCAAGAAATTTTCCACAACCAGGAAATACAATGTTGGATTGGAGGAAGGCAATTATGATTTGCAGAGTAGAAATTAAAGACAACATGACTATTCCTCCAATGACGAGTACTATGATGCCTGTAGAAATACCGGGAGTCAATCATTTAACAGAATACGAATTTATAGAGGGCACAACAGGAACAGCAAAGTCAACATTAACAATACCTGGGATTATAAATACACAAGATCAAGCACACTTTGTAAATGTTGTCAACTATGGTGACAAGGAAGTAAAACTGTATAAAAGGAAACAATAGGAACATGTGAATCATATACTGAGCATCATTTGAACCCAGAGCAGATTAGAACATTACAGAAAGATTGCTTTACTGCTAGTGAGGAAATACCAGAACATCTTACTGACTTATTACAAAGGAGTTCAACTTATTTAATTGAGGACCAAAGACAACAACTTTCCAGACTCCTTTCACAGTACCAAAATGTCTTTTCAAGGACAGATGATGACATAGGGAGGACAGACCTGGTAACACATAGAATAAATACAGGAAATGCAATACCCTTTAGGCAAAGATCTAGACGTATGCCACTTGGAAAGCAAGAGATGGAAAAATCAGAAGTCAACCGGATGTTGGACAAAGGAATCATTGAACCATCTTCTAGTCCTTGGGCATCGAATATTGTCCTTGTAATGAAGACTTTGAATGACGTCACAAAAAGATTCCTACCGATTCCGAGGGTAGACGAGTGCCTAGACTCGCTCGCTGGGGAAATTCTTCGGATCAATGGACCTAAATTCAGGATTTTGGCAAATCGGCATGGCTTCCGAGGACAAGGAAAAGACCGCATTTCTGACAAGTTTAGGGTTATATCAATTCACTGTCATTCCCTTTGGACTTGTAAATTCACCATCTTCTTTTGAGCGTCTAATGGAAAATGTTCTCAGAGGGCTACAGTGGAAAGAACTATTACTCTATATGGACGACATCATATCAGTAGGTTCAACATTTGAAGAGGGTCTTGGAAGGTTAGAAAGAATCTTTATACGCCTACACAATGCACATCTCAAATTGAAACCTGCCAAATGCATTTTCTTTCAAAACAAGTCAGGTTCCTTGGACATATCGTGTCTGAGGAGGGATTTCCACTGATCTAGAGAAAACAAAAGCAATAGATGACTGGCCAGTCCCAAATCTGCAAAACAGGTGCGCAGCTTTTAGGACTCTGCTCTTACTATAGGCGATTTGTTAAGGGATTTGCAGCAATTGCAAGACCAATGCACAAAATTTGCGAAAAGAATAGCCGTTTTGCTTGGAATGATGAGTGTCAAAAGGCATTTGAACAGTTGAAAATGACTTAACAAGTACACCTGTGCTTGCCTACCCTCTTCAAATTTGCCATTCATACTTGACACAGATGCAAGTGATAAGGCTGTCGGAGCAGTTTTGTCACAAATTCAAGATGGTCTTGAAAGAGTTATAGCATACATGAGTAAATATATGAACATACATGAACAGGCATACTGTGTAACTCGAAAGAGCTACTTGCTGTTATTATAGCACTAAAGACCTTTCATCATTATTTATATGGCCAGGGAGTTTTGCTGAGCACAGATAACGCAGCTGTATCATGGATGAAAATCTAAAGAAACCCACTGGTCAAACAGCCAGATGGCTCGAAAACTGGGAACGTACAATTTGACAGTTACACACAGGGCTGGAAGGAAACATTCAAATGCTGATGCCCTATCAAGGAGACCTTGTAAATCCTGTGAAAGACAAGAATCAGGGAACCACATAAGCGACCATGAAACAGACGAAATTCAACTTGAAGAATCTGATTGTGTTAACCAGGAGTTACATGAAAATGAGGAGCCAACACCAAGAATAGAAATTGTGCAGTATGTACAAGAAGTCAGACAGGAAATCAGTCTAGTGCTACACCAAGTGGCTATTGCATAGAAGGATGGGACCCTGACAGTATTAGACAATGCCAATTGGAAGACCCAGACATGTCACTCATTGTGACATATCTTCAAGAAAAGGAAAATAAACCTGACTGGGACCAAGTATCAAAGGAACATCATACCAGAAAACAATATGGCGACAATGGGATAGGCTGACAATAAACAATGGCATGCTTTATAGAAAATTTTATTGTTCTGATAAAGACGATGTAGACAACTTCAAATTGCAGCTCCTGGTACCAAAATCACACCAAAAGACAGTCTTCAAGTATTTTCATGACGTTCCATCTGCAGGTCATTTAGGACCAGATAAAATGCTAAGTAGGATCCAGCAGCTCTTTTACTGGCCAGCTATGAGAAGCTCAATAACAAGGTACTGCAAAGAATGTGACCAATGTGCTGCTAGGAAATCACTTAAACGAAACAAGGCTCCATTAGGTCAATACTTGGTTGGCGAGCCTATGGAACGTGTTGCGATTGATATTCTTGGTCCACTTCCGTTAACAAAACGACAAAACCGTTATGTTCTTGTCCTTTGTGACTGCTTTTCTAAATGGACTGAAGCATATGCTATTCCGGACCAGGAATCCCTGACCATTGCCCGTACCATCGTGAATGAATTTATTTGTAGGTTTGGTTCACCATTACAGCTCCACTCTGATCAAGGAAGGTCTTTTGAAGCAAAGCTGTTCCAAGATCTGTGTGATCTCCTGAAAATTGACAAAACTAGAAGTACAAGTCAACACCCTCGATCTAATGGAAGCGTGGAAAGATTTAACAGAACACTGCTAAGCATGCTAACATTTTATTGTCAAAATGATCAGAGAAACTGGGATGAGATTTTGCCACAGGTTATGATGGCATACAGATCATCCGTTCACGCCAGCACAGGACAGACCCCTAACATGATGATGTTTGGCAGAAACATATTTCTTCCTATGGAAGCTGTTATTCCACGTCCTGATGGACCAGATGAATCCACTACCCCTGAAACGGATAAATATATAAATGAATTACAGGACGCTATGTCAAAGTCACATGTACTGGCTAGGAAACATCTTAAGCAGAATTCTGAGTATCAAAAACGTCACTATGACTTGAAAGCAGTAAAGCGCGAATTACAAATAGGTCAAGCTGTATGGCTTTATGATGCATCAAAGAGAAAAGGAATTTGTCATAAGTTGACATCAAAATGGAAAGGACCATATGTTGTCACAAGGAAAATTGATGACATCACTTACCTTGTGAAAAGGTCAAAGAAACAGCCAGGGAAGGTCTACCACATCGATAGACTACTGCCCTATCAAGGACGAAATCCGCCCACTTGGTTCTCCAGTAGGAAGGCCTGAGATGCCTTTCATAGTTGTTGTTTGAATAGCCGAAATTAGTTGTACAAGTTGTTACGTTTTTAATTGTTTTGATGAGTTACTATGTTTAAGAGTAACTGTATGACTTATCTCAGACTGGAGAAAGTCATGTTGGAATTCCTAGAGTTGGATCCACTCTGGAAGAATATGTAAGGGAGACAAATGGCCATTGTTTCTCAGGACATATTATTGGCTGTAAGGGAAGGATGATCCTTCCTGCCAGGGGAATGGCAGATTAAACTGTACTGCCAAGCGTTTTATTGTATGCGCAAGTTGCGCGGCGGAAAGCAATTAAAGACAACCTTTTGTCTTGAGGAGGCTTGAGATTTTTTTGGAATAGGGAGACCAAGGGGGTGGATATCATATTTTTATTGAAATGTAGGCTGATCCATTTACTACCAGCATATGCCATATGGGGGGAGGATTTTAAACACATAAGCAAATATAGTCACACAACAGCACACAACATACATATCTTTTATTGTATATGCTATATAAATGGTGGAGGATTTTAAAGATTTGATTCGATTTCAGAATGAGACCATCATCACAAGTGGATGTGAAGGTTGGCTGTGTCCCATGACGTTTGGGACAAGGAGACAACTAAAGAACTATCTGGCAGCTGCCCCACACAAACGGCTTTCAGTCGTTTGTGTTTGGTGTCCTGAGGAGAAGTCGTACAGGAGGATGGTTGACCTGAAGGAGCACATCATGGCCAAACACCGCAGCAAAATAGAGATCATGCCATACAGTTTCTTGGGCGAGAACAATGGGTTTTGGATGTCGAATTACCCAGAGACATATGCAAAGGTAACCTCACCATCAAATGAAAACTCCCAAGAGGCCATGAAAGCCAGGATTGAGGTCCTAGAATTCCTAAACAGGGTTGGAAACACCAACAGGAAGAAGGAGGATTGGACTCTAGGGTGGAAGTGTCTTAGGGAAATGGTTAGAGGTACGCAGGAGGAAGAGGTTGAGCAGGAGAAGACCAATGGGTCATATTCACCAACACGCCCCACCATCTATGAAGGGCTGGCCCTCCAGCAACTTACATTAGGACTTGGGGACTCCACAGCCATCTTCAAATTAGAACTTGGAGTGTCTATACGATTCTATTAGATAAGTTTGAATGACTTGGTTCTAAGAGATCACAAAATGCTTGATGCTTTAATAAGGAGGATGACGGCACTGGTAAACATCAAGTATGCAGGATCACATACATTCTCTGCCTCGATAGACGGTAAATTAAAGTCTATAGTGACGCCAGTAGTAGCTAGGAAACTATCCATCTCAGAGGAATATATAGCAGACATAAAAACTTCAGATGAACTCTTCCCAGGAAAACAGACAAAAGCCATCACAAATCCGTTATCACCACTTAAAACACCATCAACCTCAGATATTATATTAGAAGATGACGGCGACAATGAGGAACCAGAGATTCTGAACGAGAAAGCAACAAGCCCGAAGAAAAGTAAGAAGACAAAGAATGAAGGAGAGAAAATGGAGAGAAAGAAAGAAAAGAATAACCACCAGGAACAGAAGGCTAAGAAAATAAAGCAAAGAGAAGGAAGAACAGAAACAGGAGGAAATTAGACTGAAGGAGGAAGAACAAAAGAAGCAGGAAAAACGAAAACAGGATGAGGAAGTCAGACTAAAGGAGGCAGAACTAAAGAGAAAGGAAAAACAGAAGCAGGAGGAGGAAATCAGACGGAAGGAGGAAGAACAAAGGAAGCAGGAAAAACAGAAACAGGAGGAGGAAGAACAAAGGAAGCAGGAAAAACAGAAACAGGACGAGGAAGTCAGACTAAAGGAGGCAGAACAAAGAAAGGAAAACCAGAAACAGGAGGAAGAACAACAGAGAACAAAAGAACAGAAACAGGAGGAAATTAGACTGAAGGAGGAAGAACAAAAGAAGCAGGACAAACGAAACCAGGACGAGGAAGTCAGACTAAAGGAGGCAGAACTAAGAGAAAGGAAAACAGAAACAGGATGAGGAAATTAGAACTGAAGGGGAAGAACAAAGGAAGCAGGAAAACAGAAACAGGACGAAGAAGAAAGGTTGAAGGAGGAAAAGAGGATACAAGAAGAAAAACACAATGAAGAAAGTAAAGAAAGGAACTGGAAGCATCAGAAGATCAGGGCGTAGATTGTACAACTCTAAACGGCAACATAACCGCAAGAGAACGTGCAAGGACACTCCTGAGGAAAACACCGACAGGAAGTGAAGAAAACACAATGGCAACCAAATCTCGGTTTTATTTATATCAAGCTTTGGCTTACACAATAAAGAGTGACAAAGAAGATGCATCAACTGAACAAACATTAAAGTTAGAAACTGCAGTGAAGGAGAGATAACTCCACAGACGATGTGATAAAGAGAATAGATGCTCTTGGTATTCCATTGAGACTTGGAGAAGACAATTGAACACTAACATTTTAGATCTCAAAACTTCATTATAATTATGTGCTAAAATTTTCAGTTCAGGAGAATTCATTGTCTTTAAAGGTGGGGGAAGTGTAAGGTACTGGGGAATGTTATATTGAAACAAATAGGTATTAAATTGTGCGGTGTAATTAATAAGTAAATACTTAATTTATGGCAAGATTGACAAATATTTTATAATGACTTTCTACAATTGTGGCAGTAATCCACTATACTTATAACTATGATCACAAGTCAAAATTCAAGTTTTTACCAAATAAAAGGGAAGCATTTCATCAGCTATAATATAAATTTCTAGTTCATGTTTGTACATAGGTTCAAGATGATGATGATAATTATCAAGTTTATCAAATTTTAATGTGTAAAACACTGGAAGTGAAATGAATTTTCATTTGTTTACATTTTGTTGTACAAGTGTTACGGCAGGAATGTATGTAATTACTCATCGGTTACCTTCTTCACGCTATATATCATGTAATTCCCGTATTAAAGATCATTTCTTGTAACCAAATATTCATATTTAAACGTCCGATATGCCTGATATACATAAAAATACTTCAACTGCAATTGTTTATTTACGGAGACTTTGTCGTCTGCCATTTTGTGGGGACCGCAACATGTGTTTTATATCTTTAAATACCAATTCGTCCCTGGACAATTGATCTAATATTGTATTTTCGTACCACAGATAAGATATTTTATAAGTATACCCTGCCGGACACAAATATATTGTAAATATTTTAGATGGTTGTAATGAACTATGTTATATGTTATTTACTTTGTATGTTCTTACGCAGATCGTCTGCTAAATCAATGCGCGCGCAGTGGTGTTCGATTGTTTATTTCAAGCTTCTTTATCTATATTTTAGATGCTATGGCTTTGTTTTAATATTTTATGTATAAGGACAATCTTCGGACAACTCAAGATGATATGTATATTATGTTTTCATTATCTGAAATTTGTATAGTTCCGGCTATTAATATAAATTTCTAGTTCATGATTAAGTGAAATGAATTTTTCATTTGTTTACATTTTTGTTGTACAAGTGTTACGGCAGGAATGTATGTATGTCACGTGATCATTTCTTGTAACCAAATATTCATATTTAAACGTCCGATTTGATATACATAGCAAAATACTTCAACTGTATATTTGTCGTCTGCCATTTTGTGGGGACGCGTCCCTGGACAATTGATCTAATATTGTATTTTCACAGATAAGATATTTTATAAGTATACCCTGCCGGACACAAATATATTGTAAATATTTTAGATGGTTGTAATGAACTATGGCATTTACTTTGTATGTTCTTACGCAGATCGTCTGCTAAATCAATGCGCGCAGTTTGTTTATTTCAAGCTTCTTTATCTATATTTTAGATGCTATGGCTTTGTTTTAATATTTTATGTATAAGGACAATCTTCGGACAACTCAAGATGATATGTATATTATGTTTTCATTATCTGAAATTTGTATAGTTCCGGCTACCCGGAAAGGACAAGTAACCATTGGATTAGTATGTCACGTGACACTTACAATTTAGTATATAAACGCGCGAGCACTCAGCAATGGCAGATAGCCCAAAGTTTTGCTGGCGGCAAGTTTGAACTAGAAAACAATAAATTTCAAATAAAGCAGTAATAACCTTTAGGTGAGAATTAGGATAACATAATGAAGTTTAATTAGCCGTCTTTTGTACAGTAAGCTTTCTCCCACCACGTCGGACACCACAAAAATGTATTTTAGGATTTATTATTCAGTACACTTCAACGCTATTGTTTATTTATATAAAATTATATAATGTTATAGGATTTTAACAGTTCAGCAAATAAAACTGTTAGCATTGAAAAGATCACTTTATTTTTATCAAACTTGGATACATTCAAAAGTACATGCATTTACACTGATGAAAACAAAAGATGCTGGAGGACGCTCGTTCAAACATAAAAACTATGGAAAGCCGTTAGGAACAAAATTAGCTCAGTAACACTCGAATACAAGGGATCGCTCAATACACACATATTAAACATTCCGAGGACCATACCTGACAAAGTAATTAAGGATGTTTAATACAAATGTAGAGGTGCTCCAGGAGTCATATACTGTATTTAAGTGTTAATAAAGTAAACTACAGAGTATAGGACAGGATGCTCTCAGGTGGCTTACAGTATGCTCTAAAGTTGTGTAACAATTCTTTGGAAATAAATCAGTTTGATTAAATTGTCATGATTTTAGGAAAAGAACGGCATTTTTGATGTATCATTATCTAGTTTAAACAAAATTCATCTGTGATTTGTTCATAAAAATTGGTACAAATAATCTGTCAGCTTTAAATAGAGGGGTTCATGTACTCGTTTTCAAGTTAATAATTAAGGTATACACAGTTAGGAAAAAAAACTTAAAATTGACACCCATAATTTTTAACTACCCTTTTCCCTTGCTTTCTAACAAATAAGGCTTAATAATTGTGTTATGTATGTGCATATGTATGGAAACAGCATCACCCATAGATTTGATTTCCAATAGTTAAAATGGTGAAATATAATATCTTTTTGTTGTAACCATGACAACAATCTGCATTCATTTGATACAATATATTGCAATAAGGGGGGTAATTTGGTCCAAAGTAGAATATCAATCCATTAGAGTGATATCTTTTCTGAAACCATTGACATTTATCTATGAAGAGGTCCAAAAAAAAATTATATGCATTTCGTACGGATATATGAATACACAGTTACAACCGGTCGGAATGGGGCGTAATATCCGATGTCTGAGTTAAGAGTACCACATCTATGAACGTATTGAAAACCCTTGCAGCAACAATTGTTTGAGGGGTCCATCGGTAGCCTATTGCAGGGCAAAGATATTGTTTTTTCTCTTTCATACCGTTTCCAGTGGTAGCCTATATTCCCATGTCGACCCATATTGCTGATCCTACCTATTAGATTCTAAACCAATAGCCTCTGTACGTTACGCAAGCAACAATCAATCTGCCTGAATCGAATTTTTGGTTACACTTACTAGATAACATCAGTGCCTAAATTACATAAGTGTTCTTACAAACAACAACGTTATATTGCTGGGTCTTGCAAGTGCTACACGAAACCTCTTTCTAAATTATTAGGGCGGCGTGAATCAGATGTGGATACTTAAAATTCCAAAGATCTGTTAAAGTACATACAATCTTTCATCTTGCAATAGTATAGTATTAAAACATTTGACTGTTCTATCCTTTACACAAATATTCCCCGTTCCAAACTAAAAGACACATTGAAAGAATTGGTTCTTCTTCTTCTTCTTCTTCTTCTTCTTCTTCTAAAACCGCTAGTCAGATTAACTTAGGGTTCCACAATATGTTAGACTAACATTTCTAGTGGTGCTATCAGGGTTTTGTTTGTGCAATTGGGTTTATAAAGGGGTACTTTGAAGGGCCAGAAGAAAGAATGGTTTTACTATAGAACCCTATGGGATTTTATTATTTTTATTTTCAAATGATTATAACTTGAAAACAGTTAGTGAAAGACATAATTTTTATAATTGAAAATGTTCTACATGATGAAGCACATCAAATGAAATACAGGGTCAGTTCCCAGGGATCACCCCACCCCCTGCTATTTGAAAAAGTTCTGATATCTTGTAAATGGTCCAGATCCCCATCCCTAAACCATATACATTCCTGTTCGTCATGTTGCGAAGATTTGAATGATATATAGGGTCAGTCCCTGGGGTTTCCCCGCTCCGCAATGTTCTAATATCTTGTAAATGGTCGAGATCCCCACCACTAAACCATATATATTCTGGTTTGTCATGCCAAGATGAGTTGATAATATCTAGGTTAAGACCCATGGGGTAATCCCCACCCCCTGTAATTTGAGATCCCCATCCCTAAACCATATATATTCCTGTTCTTCATGTCACGAAGATTTGAATGATATATAGGGTCAGTCCCCAGGGGTTCCCCTTCCTAATGTTCTAATATCTTGTAAATGGTCGAGATCTCCACCCCTAAACCATATATATTCTGGTTTGGCATACCAAGATAATTTGAATGATATACAGGGTAAGACCCATGGGGTCATCCCCACCCCCTGTCATTTGAATATGTTCCAATTTCTTGTAAATGGTCGAGATCCCCACCCCTAAACCATATATATTCCTGTTCGTCATACTACGAAGATTTGAATGATATATAGGGTCAGTCCCCAGAGATTCCCCTTTCTCAGATGTTCTAATATCTTATAAATGGTCGAGATCCCCACCCCTAAACCATATATATTCTGGTTTGTCATACCAAGATGATTTGAATGATATACAGGGTAAGACCCATGGGGTCATCCCCACCCCCTGTCATTTGAATATGTTCAAATGACTTGTAAATGGTCGAGATCCCCAACCCTAAACCATATATATTCCTGTTCGTCATGTCACGAAGATTTGGATAATACATAGGGTCAGTCCACAGGGGTCGCCTATGCATATCACTTTACTGGACCAAACAATTTTTTACTGGACTTTGCCCAATGTCCGGCGACCCTGGTAATGACTAAGTATGGGAACTTTGTTTGGGAGACTACGTAACAGCATCCTTTTTCAATCATTTCTTGTTGACAACATATTTGTTACGTTTGGAAGACGTGTTTTTCAACAATCGGCATTCCCATGAGAACCAATTATGTTCCTCTTATTGCCGACTTGATTCTTTCTTCATATGAGTTTGCACCATACAGGAGTTCCTTAGTAAGAATGATAAGAATCTTGTAGTATTCTTTAACTTCACTTTCCGCTTGAAGATGATGTCCTCTCTAAATAATTTGGGGACTGTGTTTAACGTATCTAGCCCATCGAACTTGAAATAAAGGATACAACAGATACAATTAAGTCTGTCTCATATCTGGACTTATCAACGGGTTTGTAGTTACATGAGCAAAACATTGAGGAATATATCTACCTCATGGAAAGCTCGGATTCCTATGCGGGATTTGGCAATAACTTAGAATTTTTTTTCAGTTTTATCAGCTCTGCAATGTTGAAAATTAGTTCTGGATTTTCAAATATTTTATATTTGGCGTGGTGTATCACTGTTCACAAGAGAAATCAGTTGTCGAAATACGCATTTGGTGCATTTAAATTGGTACCTTTAATGTAAATGGCGAAAAACGGAAAAATAAAAGAAATAAATTGTACTAAAAGTTTAAAATAATGGTGATCAAGACAAGAGTGTATAATGTCGATACATTCAAGTGCATAACGAATTAAACATTAATATTGCACTATTAATTAAATAGGGATCCCATTCAATACGTGTCTTAGAATTTTTTCTTTTTCTTCAGTTGACAAGTGGTAGGGAAAAAACAAAATTTCAAAGTTATAATTGTTTTGTTTCAAAAAGATTCACATAGAGTAACTCTTGCTGTTGGTAGCATGGTACTCTGGTATACATGATGCACCATGTAATATGTTTGCAAAAAAATGACGCGTATTTTCCCCGGTTTATTGAAGTTTCCGATTTACGACTGCTATGACGGAGTTGATAATTTGCGACTAATTATTATCGTTAGTCGAAAATCGCAATTGTGAAACCGTCGCGTATCGAAAACACGGTAATTTTTCACGATTTACGATTTTTTATAAAACAAAAACTTGTATTCCAGCGAGGAAGAAAAAATTGTCAACCTCCTTTCATTAGGTCTAAAATTATCGTGGCATCCATCAGCTTCAGTAGTACCAGCTTCATCAGTAGTGGGTCATTGTCATAAAAAAAGTTTTTTTGTCACTTTTAATTGTCTAAAGATTTTCTATCCCAGGAAGAGATTACCGTAACTGATTTTGGCAAAACCTTTCGGAATTTTGGGTTATCAATGCTCTTCAACTTTGAACTTGATTTGGCCGTTTAACATTTTTGATTCGAGCGTCATTGGTGCGTCTTTTGTTGAGGAAACGCGCGTCTGGTGTACAGAATTATAAGCCTGGTATCTTTAAGTTTTTACAACTACTGGGTCGATGCCACTGCTGGTGAAAGTTTCTTCCCCGAAGGTATCACAAACCCAGAAGTCAGCACTACTGTGTCATTGATATGGTCATATTTATAAATTAACTTACAAAACTTTTAAATTCTTCGAAATACTAAGGATTTTCTACGCCAGAAATCGATTACCTTAACTGTATTTGGCAAAACCTTTAGGAATTTGACAACATCTTTGTTACGTTTGGAGGACGTGTTTTTCAACAAACAATCGGCATTTCCATGGGAACCAACTGTGCTCCTCTTCTTGCTGATTTGTTCCTTTATTCATATGAGGCTGACATCATACAGGAACTTCTTAGGAAGAAAGAGAAGAAGTTAGCAGTTTCCTTTAATTTCACTTTCCGCTATATAGATGATGTTCTCTCACTAAATAATTCAAAATTTGGTAGCTATGTTGAACGCATTTATCCCATCGAGATAAAGGATACAACAGATACAGTTAAGTCTGTCTCATATCTTGACTTACGTCTAGAAATTGACAATGCTGGTCGGTTGAAAACAAAAATTTTTGACAAAAGAGATGATTTCAGCTTCCCAATTGTGAACTTTCAATTTCTATGTAGCAACATTCCAGCAGCGCCTGCATACGGAGTATATATCTCCCAGTTGATACGATATTCCAAAGCTTGTATTTCCTATCATGATTTCCTTGATAGAGGGTTGCTGCTCACAAGGAAGCTATTAAACCAAGAGTTCCAAGTGGTGAAGTTGAAATCGTCGCTTAATAAATTTTACGGACGCCATCACAAGTTGGTTAACCGTTATGGAATATCCGTTTCACAGATGACAACGGATATGTTCCAATTGTTGTAACTACAATCCCGCCCCCTTCCCCAAATGTGACCTACCAAATTAGACTTATCACCGTGTTTGTACTAACATGAGCAACATGACGGGTGCCACATGTGGAGCAGGATCTGCTTACCCTTCCGGAGCACCTGAGATCACCCCCAGTTTTTGGTGGGGTTCGTGTTGCTCAGTCTTTGGTTTTCTATGTTGTGTTTGTGTACTGTTGTTTGTCTTTTTCTTTTTTTAGCCATGTCGTTGTCAGTTTATTTTCGACTTATGAGTTTGAATGTCCCTTTGGTATCCTTCGTCTCTCTTTTGTGTCCTCAGTGCTTTTCAAATTCGTACTTGATTTTGGCCGTTTTACATTTTTGATTCGAGCGTCATTGATGAGTCTTTTGTAGATGAAACGCGCGTCTGGCGTAAAACATTATCAGCCTGGTATCTTTGATTAAGTATTTGTATCTAATTCCAAGATGTCCAAGCCTGTCACTTTGTAAAAATCCCTCAAACTTTTCACCCAAAACCTGTCATTTTCTGAATTTTCATCCAGACGACGATAGTAAAAAGTTCTTCTTTATGTCCTTTTTGGTCATATAGATCATAACGTTTATACGTATTTATACATCCCTGGTCTTCAAATGTTTGTTTTTTCTGATGAAGGTAAATCAGAACAGCGTTTTGAACGAAAGAAATTTGTATTTTTATTTACTACAGTTTTACTACGGAACCGTCTTTCTAGAAAATTTTGATTGGGTGGGCAAATATATTCGAGCGTAAATAGCGAAACAAAAGACATGACAAACTTCTTTGGTCATTACATACAGAACCTTTAATACAGATTATCATTTTCTAGAACGGCGATATGTACTAGCTGCCCTCTTAAGTTCAACCTTCCTACCTTTAAGATTAAAAAAACCCGGTTTGCTGTCATTTTGACAACTCATTTAATGTTTCTTGATATTGTGATGAACTGTAAACAATCCAACGTACAGAGTAGGTATTGTCCTCTATATCAATTGGTATATATTTCAAAAAAAACATGGAGTGAGTCTAGAAGAGTAAGATGGAATAACGAATCCCTTTATTTGCCATATCTGTTTGTAAGTCATCTAAGTAAGCTGTCAAAACTAACTGCGTTAGACGGGGAACAGAAATCTAGGGAACAATACATTAATACGGCAAATAAAAATCAACGTAGCTACAATACAGTTGAAACTTCAGATATAGCAAAAAGCTTAAAAAAATAAAGGATACCAATACCTGAAAGTGATATCAAAAGGTGCTCTTAAAGAATAGTTCCAACCTCAGGCTATTCTTTTTATGGTCCTTTTGTGATACAGCTCGTAACGTTTCTGCGTACTTATACATCCGTGGCTTTCCCATTCTTCGGTTTGAGTGTTCCTAATGAGTTAAATCTAGATGACTTTTTCGAACGCACTACAGTTATCGAGATTTATTTTCGTATTACTTGCCTTGCATGAACTAAATTATTGCGCAGCGACCAAATCGAATTGTTTACGACTCATTCACCAGATAGTTTCTAGCGATATCATAAGTTTAGGCTAAATATAACCATGAGTAGTCAGTCAATGTGAATTCTGGAACACACGGTAGTGACCTAATCTATATGGTTAACATTAATATTTGAACGATATTAAGGCGTCATTATGCAGTGCAATTTGTATTCATTAGGGTATCGATAACAACTAGTATGTAAAATGGTATTTCATAACAGAAAGTATAAATGAAACATATAACATAGTTACTAAAATAAATGAAAGAAATTTCCCTCCATGACAACTTACTTTATTAATTATCGTTTTATTTCATGGTCTTTCCTTGTTCTATCTATAACATTAGTATTTATCGATACTGTTATGTACAATTAACGATTCCATGGTTTATATTTAAGTTTTTCTGCAAGAAATCGACACTATATAGAAAAACTATATAAACGCTTCAAGATATAACCATCTCACAATCTTTAGTCTTCATTTCCATTCACTACCGATTCCAGTCACTACCATTAACAATCTTCAAAACTTGTTTATACTCTGGTATCAACGGTAACAAATGGCACTCATGTAGGCCTTTTCAACATTAAGTTTTTGTCAAGTGCACAGCCATCAATGATTCCTAGTCAAACTATTTTTAACTCAACTGGACAACTATATTTTGTCAGTATTTAACTGATCTGCAACAATAAGTAAAAAAAAATTACAAGTAATATACTAGAATAATTTAAGGCGTATAAAATAAATAATTCTTGTGTTGTGCTGTCACACAACTTCTGGGTAAGGGGACTGGTTTACCGCAAACAAACATGTTTAACCACACAAGATTCGTATGTCCCCGTTCCTAAGCCAATAGCCTGTAAATAAGTGGTTGCCGTAGATTGCAATCTGCCATATATTTTTTTCGTTTATTGTTTTAGCTTAAATCAGGTCGTTGGTTTTCTCTTGAATTATTACACATTTTGTCATACTGGGACCTTTCACAGCTTACCATTAGTTGTTTTGGTCCATTATGGAATGCCGTACGTGACCTGTATTTGATTTGTCCTTTATGGATAGTTGTCTGATTGGCAATCATATATTTTATTCTCTCTCTCTCTCTCTCTCTCTCTCTGTATATATACATAAAAGTACGTCTAAACAAGTGACAACTCTACAACAGATCCATTCATTGGATGACCAATGAAGGTGATACACGGCTGAAAACACATATTATGAACATAATTACTCTAAATATCAGCACAACAATGTTAAATTTGCAAATTTGCGGAAGCGAATTTTAATTATGAATATAATATGTGTTTTCAGCCGTGTATCACCTTCATTGGTGATCCAATGGATGGATCTGTCGTAGAGTTGTCACTTGTTTAGACGTACTTATCAAATAATTATTTCTGTGACTCCATCTTACGATCCTTTACGATAGATAATTTAGCTAATCTGCAATCAATTCCATCTTCATGCCTAATATATCATGTACTGTGTTACAACTCTAGGTTCTACTGACGAGGAAAGGTAACACTAGGCCACCGAAAGCTGAATTTTTAGTTCAGTCTAGGTGGTTGAGTGGTCGAGAGCGCTGGACACGGTGCAGGCGGTGTTGTCTCGATATCCCAATAGCATGAGTTCGAATCCCGGAGAGGGAAGAACAAAAATTTGCTTCCGCAAATTTGCAGATTTAACATTGTTGTGCTGATATTTAGAATAATTAGACCCAATAATGTTAGATCTTCAAATTTGCGTTAGCAAGTTTTTGTTCTTCCCTCAGCGGGATGTATAATTACCCTGCCACGTCCGGTCTGTGTTTGTGTGAAGTTTTTCTGCTTTGTATCGATCTGATGAGTTAAGCCCTTTTCAACTGATTATTATAGTTTGTTCTTATGTTGTACTGTTACACAACACTGTCCCAGGTTAGGGAAGGGCTGGGCGCAAGCAAAATAGTTTAACCCCGCCACATTCTGTATGTGCCTGTCCCAAGTAAGGGGCCTGTAATTCAGTGGTTGTCGTTTGTTGCTGTGTATCATATTTGTTTTTCGTTCATTGTTTTGTACATACATTAGGCCGTTTGTTTTCTCGGTTTGAATTGTTTTACATTTGTCATTGCGGGGCCTTTTATAGCTGACTATGCGATATGGGTTTTGTGCACTTATGTAGCCGTCCGGTGATCTATAGTTGTTAATTTCTTTGTCATTTGGTCTCTCGTGGAGAATTGTCTCATTGGCAATGTTACCACATCTTCTTATATGTATTATTATTAAGAGCAAGACGTCCTAATGATTTTACTTGCTAAACGATCTAATAATTCCATCATATTCTTATTTATTGTTGAAGATGCGGACGCACGAAATTTAAAGTTTTATTTTAATTTACCAGCAGTGGGTCGATAGCACTGTTTGAGGACAGTGTGTCGTCAGCTCAGTAGTCAGTACTTCGGTACTGACATGAGGTATTACATACTTTTCTAGAACTTCCCCGTTATGAAATTACTAAGAATCTTAAGGTTCAACTCCTTTTTCTTGGCTATTCTTTTGATGTGACTTTTGGTAGTAAAGCGCCTAATATTCCATAGTTATTATACCTTTTATGTGACTTTTGGTAGCGCCTAATATTTGATAGTTATTATACCTTTTTATGTGACTTTTGGTAGCCCCTAATATTCCATAGTTATTATACCTTTTTATGTGACTTTTGGTAGCCCCTAATATGTCATAGTTATTATACCTTTTTATGTGACTTTTGGTAGTGCCTAATATTCCATAGTTATTATACCTTTTTATGTGACTTTTGGTAGTGCCTAATATTTCATAGTTATTATACCTTTTTATGTGACTTTTGATAGTGCCTAATATTTCATAGTTATTATACCTTTTTATGTGACTTTTGATAGTGCCTAATATTTCATAGTTATTATACCTTTTTATGTGACTTTTGGTAGTATAGCCCCTAATATGTCATAGTTATTATACCTTTTTATGTGACTTTTGGTAGTGCCTAATATTTCATAGTTATTATACCTTTTTATGTGACTTTTGGTAGTCCCTAATATTTCATAGTTATTATACCTTTTTATGTGACTTTTGGTAGTGCCTAATATTTCATAGTTATTATACCTTTTTATGTGACTTTTGGTAGTGCCTAATATTTCATAGTTATTATACCTTTTTATGTGACTTTTGGTAGTATAGCCCCTAATATGTCATAGTTATTATACCTTTTTATGTGACTTTTGGTAGTGCCTAATATTTCATAGTTATTATACCTGTTTATGTGACTTTTGGTAGTATAGCCCCTAATATTCCATAGTTATTATACCTTTTTATGTGACTTTTGGTAGTGCCTAATATTTCATAGTTATTATACCTTTTTATGTGACTTTTGGTAGTGCCTAATATGTCATAGTTATTATACCTTTTTATGTGACTTTTGGTAGTGCCTAATATTTCATAGTTATTATACCTTTTTATGTGACTTTTGGTAGTGCCTAATATTTCATAGTTATTATACCTTTTTATGTGACTTTTGGTAGTGCCTAATATTTCATAGTTATTATACCTTTTTATGTGACTTTTGGTAGTATAGCCCGTAATATGTCATAGTTATTATACCTTTTTATGTGACTTTAGGTAGTGCCTAATATTCCATAGTTATTATACCTTTTTATGTGATATTTGGTAGTGCCTAATATTTCATAGTTATTATACCTTTTTATGTGACTTTTGGTAGTGCCTAATATTTCATAGTTATTATACCTTTTTATGTGACTTTTGGTAGTGCCTAATATTTCATAGTTATTATACCTTTTTATGTGACTTTTGGTAGTGCCTAATATTTTATAGTTATTATACCTTTTTATGTGACTTTTGATAGTGCCTAATATTTCATAGTTATTATACCTTTTTATGTGACTTTTGGTAGTGCCTAATATTTCATAGTTATAATACCTTTTTATGTGACTTTTGGTAGTGCCTAATATTTCATAGTTATTATACCTTTTTATGTGACTTTTGGTAGTGCCTAATATTTCATAGTTATTATACCTTTTTATGTGACTTTTGGTAGTGCCTAATATTTCATAGTTATTATACCTTTTTATGTGACTTTTGGTAGTGCCTAATATTTCATAGTTTTTAAACCTTTTTATGTGACTTTTTGTAGTATAGGCCCTAATATGTCATAGTTATTATACCTTTTTATGTGACTTTTGGTAGTGCCTAATATTCCATAGTTATTATACCTTTTTATGTGACTTTTGGTAGTATAGCTCCTAATATGTCATAGTTATTATACCTTTTTATGTGACTTTTGGTAGTAAAGCCCCTAATATGTCATAGTTATTATACCTTTTTATGTGACTTTTGGTAGTGCCTAATATTTCATAGTTATACCTTTTGATGTGACTTTTGGTAGTGCCTAATATTTCATAGTTATTATACCTTTTTATGTGACTTTTGGTTGTGCCTAATATTTCATAGTTATTATACCTTTTTATGTGACTTTTGGTTGTGCCTAATATTTCATAGTTATTATACCTTTTTATGTGACCTTTGGTAGTGCCTAATATTTCATAGTTATAATACCTTTTATGTGACTTTTGCTAGTGCCTAATATTTCATAGTTATTATACCTTTTATGAGACTTTGGTAGTGCCTAATATTTCATAGTTATTATACCTTTTTATGTGACTTTTGGTAGTGCCTAATATTTCATAGTTATTATACCTTTTTATGTGACTTTTGGTAGTGCCTAATATTTCATAGTTATTATACCTTTTTATGTGACTTTTGGTAGTGCCTAATATTTCATAGTTATTATACCTTTTTATGTGACTTTTGGTAGTATAGCCCCTAATATTCCATAGTTATACCTTTTTATGTGACTTTTGGTAGTATAGCCCCTAATATTTCATAGTTATTATACCTTTTATGTGACTTTTGGTAGTGCCTAATATTCCATAGTTCTTATACCTTTTTATGTGACTTTTGGAAGTATAGCCCTAATATGTTATAGTTATTATACCTTTTATGTGACTTTTGGTAGTGCCTAATATTCCATAGTTATACCTTTTATGTGACTTTTGGAAGTGGCTTATATTTCATAGTTATTATACCTTTTATGTGACTTTTGGTAGTATAGCCCCTAATATGTCATAGTTATTATACCTTTTTATGTGACTTTTGGTAGTGCCTAATATTTCATAGTTATTATACCTTTTTATGTGACTTTTGGTAGTATAGCCCCTAATATGTCATAGTTATTATACCTTTTATGTGTTTTTTGGTAGTGCCTAATATTCCATAGTTATTATACCTTTTTATGTGACTTTTGGTAGTGCCTAATATTTCATAGTTATTATACCTTTTTATGTGACTTTTGGTAGTGCCTAATATTTCATAGTTATTATACCTTTTATGTGACTTTTGGTAGTATAGCCCTAATATGTCATAGTTAGTATACCTTTTATGTGACTCTTGGTAGTGCCTAATATTCCATTGTTATACCTTTTATGTGACTTTTGGTAGTGCCTAATATTTCATAGTTATTATACCTTTTATGTGACTTTTGGTAGTGTCTAATATTTCATAGTTATACCTTTTATGTGACTTTTGGTAGTGCCTGATATTTCATAGTTATTATACCTTTTATGTGACTTTTGGTAGTGCCTAATATTTCATAGTTATTATACCTTTTTATGTGACTTTTGGTAGTATAGCCCCTAATATGTCATAGTTATTATACCTTTTTATGTGACTTTTGGTAGTGCCTAATATTCCATAGTTATTATACCTTTTTATGTGACTTTTGGTAGTGCCTAATATTTCATAGTTATTATACCTTTTTATGTGACTTTTGGTAGTGTCTAATATTTCATAGTGACTTTTGGTAGTGCCTAATATTTCATAGTTATTATACCTTTTTATGTGACTTTTGGTAGTGCCTAATATTTCATAGTTATTATACCTTTTTATGTGACTTTTGGTAGTGCCTAATATTTCATAGTTATTATACCTTTTTATGTGACTTTTGGTAGTATAGCCCTAATATTCCATAGTTATTATACCTTTTTATGTGACTTTTGGTAGTGCCTAATATTCCATAGTTATTATACCTTTTTATGTGACTTTTGGTAGTGCCTAATATTTCATAGTTATTATACATCCTTAGCTTTACAATGTTAGGGTTTGAGCCTTCCTGGTGATAATGAATCAAGTATCGCTTTTCGGACGCACGAAATTTATAAAGTGTTAACATATCATTTCAAGGACTTTCTACATTTGGTACAATAATCCCTGCCGACAACATTGGTTAACACTGGAATCGATTTGCTCAAATTTTCATTGTCTTTGTTGTTTTACTGATTCTAATTAAGCCATATATCTATAGCTACCTTCCCCCCAAGGGTGACTGGGGAATAGAAGTATGGTCACCATTTGTCTTCCTCCGACCGGCAGTAAAACCCTTGCTAAAGTGGGGCGTCCGTTTGGCTGTGCGGGATGTACAAATTTGCAGCCACGTCCGGTCAGAATGGGGACGTTAAATCCGATGCCTCGTGTAAAGAGAGTGCCACGCTCTTTGCACGTTAAGAACCCTTGCAACAACTCTTTGAGGGGTCCGTAGGTGACCTGTTGCAAGGCTAAATTTCTGTCCCTATCCAATATACCCTCATTTCCCGTGGCAGTCTAAATTTCTCCGACCTCAATCCCAGATGCCTCTATTACAGAACCTACCTATTGTATTTATTGTTAATTTGTTCTCGTCCTGAATATGCATGAAATATTTGCCACTGGACGTTAAACAACCAACCAACCAACCTTAAAATGTATGGTAGTTTCAAAAGTTTAACGGATTATGAAAGGCTAATATGTCTTCTGTTCAATACTTACCTACTTCGAGTGTACGGAATGGTGCAGTAGGCGTAAAAGGCATCGGTTCGAGATGAGGTAGTTGGCAAAAATTTTCCCGAATAGACTTGATAGGGCTTGATAAGGGATTCTGAGGGCGGCCAACTCAGAAAATAGCTCCGGACACAAAATCCCAAAAGGGATTAGTAGCTCAGCAAATTATACACTGACCTGCATTGCTGACAGATGTATTTGGATACGTCTGAATGAAACTCTTTTCTTCTTTCTTGGCGTCTGTTAGTTCGGATTTCGTAAATGAACTGATGGAGGAACGACAAAGACAGCATCTTTCCTTTTCACTATTTAAAAGCCATCCACGAGCACAATTTTTATGGAATTCTGGACATAAAATTATAGAATAGTAAATTAAAATAGTCATGATATACTTTTTAAATTTATTCATCAATCGAAATAAAATTTTAAATGTCAATTGAGAAAGCATATTACTTTGCAGAAAATGTACAAGGCAAACAAACCTGCATTTATGATTACTATTTATTACGCATATGTTAAGGCACAACTTTGAGAATATGCCAAATCGTTTTTAAAAAATTAAGAAGTTAACGCCAAAAATTTCAATTTGCAGGAACAATTAGCCATTTTGACTGTTGTTTTAATTAACGCAAATACGTGGCATATATTTCATGCATATTCTGGACTAGAACAAAACATTTTATAGGTAGGTTTTGCATTATGGTCGATCTGGATGAAGGACGGAAATTTCGACTGCCTTTGGAAAACCAAGATATCTTTTGGAAACTGACAGAAATATTGCCTTACAACAGGTCACCTACGAACGTTAAATGTGAACAGAGTGTGACATTCTCTCTAAACACAATGATACAATTAAAACGCCCAATTTTGACAGGCTGTGTATTTATACAACCAAACGTACTTTTCTTGAGTTGTACTGCCAAATGGGAAAAATGTTTTTCATATTGCTATACCCCAGATAACTCTTTGGGTATTTTAATAGCCAAAACAGCCTGATATATAAAATAGTTGTGACTTATATTGTATAACTACTCTTTATTCTAGAATAACAGTCATTAGTTTCTTAAAATAGTTCACATAGTGATGATACCTTGTCGCCTGTGTAAGAACAAGAAGCCTGGATCGCTCACCTGGTACAAAATATGCCATTTTGATATTTATTGTTTTCCTTCATTGCAATCAGTTATGTTTGCTTATTTGTTGATCTTATTTAGTGGAATTTTTGTAAGTCTTGTATTGATAATAATTTTAACTGTTTACAGTTTAAAGTCTTTTGAAGTTTTTGGGATAAGAAAGACGTCATTTAATGGCAATAAATCCTATAACTAGTGTACGTGACAATTTGACCATGTTGGCTGATCTGTTTTGCTTTTTAAAGTTTCTCTCTTACTTTAATAGTTTTGACAAAAATGAAAAAAATGATAAAAATCATCATTCAGAAGAAATAACTTCCATAAGGAGTCGATTGACAATTTCGGTCATGACGACTGATTATAGTTTGTGCTGAAACTACAAAAATGGGGAAAACATCATCTGTTAAGGACAGTAACTCATATCCGTGTTAATTGACTATTTCGAACATCTTGACTTATTTATAGATCTTATTTTGCTGAACATGTTTGCTATATATTGTTGCTCTCTATCTTTGTTTCTTGTAAAAAAATCATAAATTGGTAAAAATGGTCATTCAAAGGCAATAACACTTTTAAAATATGAGTAGGTTTGTAGTTTCGGCCATGTTGACTTAATTGTAGATTTTATTGTGCTTTAGATTTATATCTCTATCTATAATGGCTTCTGCAAAAGATAAAACCATCTTTCAAGAGCAATAACTCCTATATGCGGTCATTTACTATGTATTTACTTTCAGGTATCACAGATCGAATTTTTCGTTCATAGTGTGTTAATTTACGTTTTGATTGAGTTAAGCCTTCCAATTGATGTTTTATCGTGTGTTTTCTATGTTGTGATGTTATACTATTGTTTCAGAAAAAGGAGAAGGTTTGGTACCATTAAAACGTTTAATCCCGCTGCAAATGTTTGCACCTGTCCTAAGTCAGGAATCTGATGTACAGTAGTTGTCGTTTGTTTATGTAATTTATACGTGTTTCTCGTTTCTCGTTTTTATATAGACTAGACCGTTGGTTTTACCGTTTGAATGGTTTTACACTTGTACTTTTGGGGCCCTTTATAGCTTGTTGTTCGGTGTGAGCCAAGGCTCCGTGTTGAAGGCCGTACATTGACCTATAATGGTTTACTTTTATAAATTGTTATTTGGATGGAGAGTTGTCTCATTGGCACTCACACCACATCTTCCTATATCTATTTGACAATTTCGGCCAAGATAATGGTATATATGACGAGTTTAATTGCAACCACTGGGTCGATGCCAATGCTATTGGAGGTTTCCTCCCCGAAGGTATCCAAGCCCAGTAGTCAGCACTTCTGTGTTGACATGAATTATCATTGTTATGGTCAAAATTTAAAAATTAACTGTTTACAAAACATTGAATTTTTCGAAATACAAGGAATGTTCTACCCCATGAAAAGACAACCTTAGGTGTATTTGGCAAAACCTTCCGGAATTGTGTGTCCTCAACGCTCTTCGACTTCGTACTTTATTAAGGTTTTTAAATTGTTTTGGTTCGAGCGTCACTGATAAATCTTTTGTAGACGAAACGCGCTTTTGGGGTACACATTTTAAGCCTGGTATCTCTCATGAGTGTACTTACAGTTTCTGTAAAAAACACAAACAATGAGTAAAAGATGTCTTTCAAGGACAATAACTCGTATATGGGGTAAAAAAAAGTATAACAAAAATCCAGGGCAAATTCCAAAAAGGGGAAGTCCCGGGGCATACAAACTGACAAAATCAAACGTTATCAACCAACGGACCGAATGGAAAACAACTTTTATATTATATACTTGGCACAGGCATTTTCCGAAAAAAAAAATGAAGATTAAACCTGGTTTTATAGCTAGGTAAACTTTCGACTTGTATGACATTTGTTTATAGTTCGGTTATTTTGACAACATTGGTTGAGCAACAGGCATAATAAGTTAATGTGACAATAATTGGGACTTTCAAACTCATAAGTCGAAAATAAACTGACAACGCGATGTCTAAAAAAGGAAAAGACCAAAAGACGAAACATCAATATACAAAACATAACATAGAAAACTAAGGAATGTAAACATACATCACAGACATACAACACAACTGACTAAAAAATTCAAACTAACATGTAGTTGATAGTAAATCTGACAAAGACGCCAACAAAAAGTTTTTTTTAGTTGATAGTAAATTGATACAGACGCCAATAAAAAAAAAAATGTGGTTGATAGTACAATCCACATATAGTATACACTTTCTCGATAAAGAAATATAAATACAAAGGGAAAAAATTGAAACAATACTGTAAAATCATCTTGCGTCTAAATCGCGCCTCATGACCCACTTGCACCAGGAACGCCCAAAGTAAAAACCCGATAGCTGGATGCATAACTACCGAGAGTAACGTCAGGAATTATTCTACCAAAAGGAACATAATAGCACGAATACAAATAAAGGGAAAAGTGTATTGTAAATACAAAATGTACAAAGATACACAACTTCAGTACCAAGAATTCTTCCATGTTGACTTGTATATCATATATTGTTGAACATTTTTACTGTCAAAAGATATGGTGGCCGGTTAAGGCCATTTCGCGTTTTCGCCTTTCATATTCTATAGGGCGAAAACGCGAAAACGCGAATCGCGAAGTCGAAAACGCGAAACCGATTTCGCGTTTTCGACTTCGCGATTTCGCCTTTTCGCCTTTTCGCCTTTTCGCCTTTTCGCGATTTCGCCTTTTGCCTTTTTGCCTTTTACGATATACATGTTATTATAACATAACATTTTAAATATAACTGGAGACAAGACTACAAAGTATGTCATTCAAATGATTGTCATATAAATTTCATATCTGTGGTTTATTTTAAATATTTTCATAAATTAGACAATTCCTTTACATTCTTTGTTTCAAATACTCTAACAAGTCATTATCTTTTAAAAGTGTCAAATTTATAAGTTAAGCCACAATGTAATCTATAGGCGGTTTTGTTGTTGTAATTATATTTTGTTCATATACATCTATTGTTTACATGTGTATATTAGTAGATTAATTATGTTTTAGTCATGTAGTTGATATTGTATTTAGAGAGCCTTATTTAAAATTGGTTTAATCCAAATGAATTACTCTCTTTAAATAAAGATATCATTATTATTATTATTATTATTATTATTATTATTATTAATATTATTATTATTACTGAACAAATTTAAAACAGATGCATTTGTATAAAATGCCTTTGAGTATACAATTTGCTTGAAATCATATTTTGACATTTTAAAATATATTTATTAATTGACCAGATTCAGTTTCTCTATTTGTTTTGTTAATCTGGTTCTGACACGGGAGGATTGTTGTTATTGTTTACCGCATTCAACAGTATATCCCTTGTCCCTTGGTGTCTCCTGTATATGAACAAATTTCCGTCTTTGAAAATTTGAAATATTAATCAATGCGTTTAGTAATATATGGGAAACACATTCTACATTTACATGAATTTTCTATAAATCCAGGTTACTTTTTGTTTAAATTAAAAGAACATGCAACAGGTTTAGGATATCTTTGCTAAGACCAACCTACGACAGTTTTGAGGCGAGGTCTTGGATAGTCCTAAGAGGATCATAAGACATGTCATAAGATATTCTAGTATCTTATAACAGGTCTTAAGATAGCTTCATGAAACCGTCCCAAGTTATTTGACAAAAGTCTTATCTCCACAATGTATTAAATTTTAAACTTTTTCACACAAGCTAATTTAAATATTAAAAATTTTAGATTCACAACAAGAGCATTAAATGAAAGATTATGTATTTTAAGTAACCATGGCGATAATAATGATTTATTTCATTTATTTTAAAATGTCCAAACTATAACTTCCAGCAAATTGTATGTTCAAAGGCATTTTATACAAATGCATCTGTTTTAAATTTGTTCAGTAATTGTCAACAAAGAATGTGAAGAAATTGTCTAATTTATGAAAATATTTAAAATACGTTACAGATATGAAATTTATATGACAATCATTTGAATGACTTATACTTTGTAGTCTTGTCTCCAATTATATTTAAAATGTTATGTTATAATAACATGTATATCGTAAAACGCGAAAAGGCGAAAAGGCGAAATCGCAAAATCGCGAAAAGGCGAAATCGCGAAGTCGAAAACGCGAAATCGATTTCGCGTTTTCGCGTTTTCGACTTCGCGATTTCGCCTTTTCGCATTTTCACCCTATAGAATATGAAAGGCGAAAACGCGAAAACGCGAAATGGCCTTAACCGGCCACCATAAAAGATTATCTCGATCAGCTAGAGTTTTATTCTTTATTCTTTATTGAAAAAGCACTTTACGCCCATATGGGCCAATGGCTTACAAACAATATACATGATATACATATATTACAGTAAAACAATGAAAATAAACAATACAGACACTTTCTACTATAATCCTTTCTTTAAATTAAAAAAAGAAGTGCAAAAGGTTAAAAACAATTATTTAAAGGCAATAACTCGTTTTTGGGGTCATTTGACGATTTCTGCCTAATATGATTTAATGTTGATCTTATGGTTATGGTCGTTTTTATTGTTTAAAAAATCTCTATAGTTTTGAAGATAATAACCAAAATTTTCCAAATTTGAAAAAAATAATATTTCAGACACAATAACTCCAAAACTGACTGTCCGATTTTTCTGGAAATTTTGCAAGACTTTGACCTGTTCTATGTCAGATTTTCTGTAACTGCTTTAGTTTTTGAGATATACGCCAAAAACTTTGAATTTTCCCCCTGTTCTATTTTTAGAAACAGTGGCCATGAGTGTGTATGGATCAAATCTCTGGATACGGTCTAGTAGTTTCGAGGCGAAGATTTATTAATAGTTTACGACAACGGACAAATGGACGCCAAGTGATGGCAACAGCTTGATGGGATTTTCGGCTAGGTGAGCTAAAAATTGTACAATTTTGGGGAATGAACAACAGCTCGTAGTAATCACATGCAACGTTGAATAGAATTTGCGCGTTGCAACTTACCGCCGGATACAGTTTGTAGAAATGCAAAAGATACCAAAGGGATATTAAAACTCATAAGTCGAATACAAACTGACAACGCCATGGCAAAAAAAGAAAAACGACCAAAAGACAAACAACAGTACACAAAACACAACATAAAAAACTAAGGACCGGGGGTGATCTCGTGTCCGCCATAATGATGAGCAGATTCTGCTCCACATGTGGTACCCGTCGTAATGCTCATGTAAGTTTAAACCAGGTGATAAGTCTAATTCGGAAGGTCACATTCGAGGAAGGGATTGTGGTTACAACAATTTGAACATATCCGTCGTCATCTGTGAAACAGCTTTTCCATAACCAACTCGAGATGGCGTCCGTAAAATTTTCGAAGGGACGATTTTAACTTCACCATTTGGAACTCGTGGTTCAATAGCTTCCTTGCAACCTTTTCTTATGGCATTGCATTTAGTTGGTTATATTAAATTCAGAGTTTACTAGAACCCAAAGAACAGCAGCAAGTAAAAAAATTAAAATAAATATTCAAACAACAATTCAAATTTCATACTGTCCTAAATGTCATAAAGTATATAAAACTATTTATAGCTCTTAACATTTTTATCGGACCATATAAAGTTTTGACCAAATATCCCGGATTGTTCTGCAACATTATTACTTTCGGAGTAATGTTTAAATGTACGCATTACTTCTCAAATTCACTACGCTCTATTCCTTCATCTTATTAAATGAGCACATCCTATCTTTTAATATAAGAAACAATAATTCGCTTAAACAGTGAAGTGCTCAGTTTGTCTCTGATGCGTACAAGGTATCATTATGTACTAGATGATACCTGTACCGCTTTCATTACATGCACACGACATGTGTATCTATAATATTTTTGTTCATAATGTAATTCAAGACAAAAGTTTCGTTAGCCAAATCATTACATCTGGGAGGATAAAAATCAAAACGGTACCTAAGCAGAATAGATAATAGCGTCATAGTTCATGGTTGTAACTAAGTTTTATTTCAATTCATTACATAATTTTATTTAGTGAAGTTTCAATAAAAATGTATGGTTTAATCATTCAAATGAAGTACCAAAAGCGCATTTTTTTAGGTGGATGGTATCATCGGCAACTATCAATCCACTAGCAATAGAGTAGCAAAAGCAATATTTGTATTTTGAAATTATAAAATTGCTCGAGCTTCATATTAAAGACACGATATATCTAAAAGTGTAGCTCCGTCGCTGCTGTTTGCAGAACATCCACTACCAAATATTTCATGCACTTTCAAGAAAATACAAAATTAAAGAAAGACAACTTCAATATCCACTACACAGTTTATTCCATGTGGATTCACTAATTCTTCCACTCAATGCATTTTTTTCATATGCTATCATTTTATATTTAGGTATTTTTAGTCGATTCTTGAACTCATACATTGTGTCAACTTTCCATAATGCAACAGTTCCATAGGAAATGGTTTTATTTTGACGTTAGAATAGCTTATCAAACGTTAAGCGCAGCTTCATTTTGTTGATTTTGTAAATTAAAAATCTGTGTTAGTTTATTTCAAATACGGCTAAATTTGTCTTTAACCATATTTATTTACATTTTTACCCAATTTTTAGCTCACCTGGCCCAAAGGGCCAAGTGAGCTTTCTCATCACTTGGCGTCCGTCGTCCGTCGTCGTCCGTCGTCCGTTAACTTTACAAAATCTTCTCCTCTGAAACTACTTGGCCAAATTTAACCAAACTTGGCCACAATCATCATTGGGGTATCTAGTTTAAAAATTGTGTCCGGTGACCCGGGCAACCAACCAAGATGGCCGCCATGGCTAAAAATAGAACATAGGGTAAAATGTAGATTTTGGCTTATATCTCTGAAACCAAAGCATTTAGAGCAAATCTGAGAGGAGTAAAATTGTTGATCAAGTCAAGATCTATCTGCCCTGAAATTTTCAGATGAATCGGACAATGGGTTGTTGGGTTGCTGCCCTGAATTAGTAATTTTAAGGATTTTTTCCGTTTTCAGTTATTATCTTGTAAATTATTATAGATAGAGATAAACTGTAAACAGCAATAATGTTCAGCAAAGTAAGATCTACAAATAAGTCAACATGATCAAAATGGTCAGTTGACCCTTAAGGAGTTATTGCCCTTTAAAGTAATTTTTACCAATTTTTGTAAATTTTGTAATCTTTACAAAATCTTCTCTTCTGAAACTACTGGACCAAATTCAACCAAACTTAGCCACAATTATTATTAGGGTATTTAGTTTAAAAATGTGTGCAGTGACCCAGCCAACCAACCAAGATGGCTGCCATGGCTAAAAATAGAACATAGGGTAAAATGTAGATTTTGGCTTGTAACTCTGAAACCAAAGCATTTAAAGCAAATCTTACAGGGATTAACTTGTTTATCAAGTAAATATCTATCTGCCCTCAAATTTTCAGATGAATTGGACAACTGGTTGTTGGGTTGCTGCCCTGAATTGGTAATTTTAAGGAAATTTTGCCGTTTTGGTTATCTTGAAAATTATTACAGATAGAGATAAACTGTAAACAGCAATAATGTTCAGCAAAGTAAGATCTTCAAATAAGTCAACATGACCAAAATGGTCAGTTGACCCTTAAGGAGTTATTGCCCTTTATAGTCAATTTTAACAATTTTCATTAATTTGGTAAATTTTGGTAAGTTTTACAAAATGTTTTCCTTTTGTAATCTTCTTTTCTGAAACTGCAGTAGAAAATCAAAATAGAAAACAATCTACTAATGTACTGGCAATAAAAATAATTGATAATTCTATAACATGAAAAAAAAACCACATTAATACCTGATGATGGTGTTTCTTTCTTTACATTGAAAATGATGTCACAACTATAATCCCGAACAATAGGTCGAATGTCAGATATGTTTCAGTACTTTCGCTTCATTTTCTACAGATTCCGAAGTGCAAATGATGCTTGAGTTCCTACACTAATTTATACAGACTTCATCCCCTTTCACAGGTAATGCCTGCCTCATATTATATTTAAAACTTTAATAGAATATCAGAAATTTTGAGAGAAAATTAATCAACCATGCAAGATCTAAAACTTAATTAATATTGTTCAAATTATCAATTAACTATTAAAAAAAAAATTATAGTTCTTCATTTTATATTTTATCAGAAATTTAGGGAAAAATTTAATTTAATTGTGTCCCTTGTTCTCATTTCCTGGGATAAATCCAATACAAATTAAAGTAATGGTATTGAATTAATATTTAAGAAATATTTCAAACCTTACCATTTTCTTCACAAGAATGAAGACCATATTTTCAGTGTCATGAGTATCAGTCATCATATTTGTTGTACTTTGTTGTTTAAAAGTTGAATACAAAAAGATCAACAAAGCAATTCAAAACCACTTGAATTTTGCAACAACAAACGACCTCAGCTGGCTATACAACCCTTGCACAATCAACTGAATTTTGCAGAAATCATTAATAGGAAAGATTGCCCTTAAATGATAATTTTTATTACCTTTTGTTTTTTTGGGGTGTTGTGCAACAACAAAACTTCACAACAAACTTTCTCATCACTTCGCATTTCTCGTTAGATAAATTTTACAAAATTCTCCCTGAAACTATTGTCAAATTAAACCAAACTTGGTTTAAATCACCACTAGGATATCCAGGGACCACTGTGTATGATGACCCTGCCTGCCAACATGGCACACATGGCTGAAATAAAACGCACTTTTAGTCTTATATCTCTGAAACTAAACGACAGTACAACAGTTGCATTTATCATGCATCAATTGTAAATAAAATATCAGGTGAGCGACACAGGGTCCTTGGAGCCTCTAGTTTGATGTTGCAAATTTTTATTTTAATGATATTTTTTTTTACATGATTGAGAGCTGACTGTTCACATCCAAAGGCAATTATTTCGTGCATAATCAGACTGTCGCTGGAAAATTAGGGTATGTTGGAGAGAGGCATAAAGTTTGCCTTGCAACAGACCCCTCAGAGAGTTATTCCAATCTTCTTTTAACGTGTAGAGTTTGGTACACACAATTTTATGCGGCATCAGATTTTACGTACCCATTCCAACCGGACGTGGCTGTGTATTTAAACATCCTGCCCAACCAAACGAACGATCGTCCCACTTTTGGTTTGATTGTCAGACTTGGAAGTCCGAGGATGACCATATGTCTATACCCCAGTCAACCCTTTGGGTTTTTTTTAACATGTAAATATTGTTGAAATATCAGCTGCAAATCAACAATATAAAGCTATTTTGGTGAGTGAGCTTGATAATTTGATTAATTTTGTGTCGAGAGGCTGATATCATTAAATTATAAGAATTTCTGAGTAGGATATCTGCGGTTAATCCTACTTTAAGGTTTTTGTACAGCGAACATATTGAGTTATAACCGTAGGTTGACCGACTGGTACTCTATAATATAAATGTACTTAAAGCTAACAATTTGTTTATTGTATTGATTTGAGATTTTTTATTGATCCGAAATAAAGTTCTATAAATGTTTTGAAAATTCGTGGTTGCGTCGAGTCAAAATTAATATCGTCCTGTCCATACAGTATGGTTTCGTTTACCCTATCGTTAGTTCAACTTCTCAACGTGACGAACCTTTATCGTGGATTGTCTGATATATACATAGAGAAATACGATAATTTAAGATATCTTAGATTTTGAAAATAGGACTTTAAAGCGGACTTTTATTTGCTTTGTGTTAAACTCAATGTGCCATCCATTGTGCGCAGTTTCATTTAAATGCAAAATCTGATAACGATAAAGTCACATCTAATTGCCTTCATACACTTTATTTATCAAATAACAATTGAATTTAAAAAAAAACCTACATCGACAGATGGAAAATTTAAACCCATTTCAATTTTTTCACTATTAATTTACACAAAGTATCTAATTTTGTCTTTTAAAACCCCACTATCAAAAAAAGATGTTTATACTTTTTTTCTCTCGATTCCAAATGAAAGATGGGTGTGCCTCTGACGAAGTAGTATTTTCTCTTCCATAAAACTTACTCTTGCCTTTTTTTGTTGTTCACTTAAATCCGCCCAATATATCTGCGGCTTCGTGACCTGGTCCGAAATGTACTTTGGTTATGTACACTGCAATGATTATCAGCGACATGACAGTATAAACAAGGGAGATACATGCATGTACATTTCAAGTTCATCTATAAAACTATACACTATACATACCGTGATTACAAAATAAAGTTACAATCGGCTCACTTCTACTGTCCTTCTGCTTTAAACATATTGCGCAGTCCGAACCTGAACAGATGAAAAGAAATCGAACTATATAGTTTGTATTATATAAATATTTAAACAACACAAATTTAAACAAAATAAATCAAAAGAGCAGAACAGTCCAAAAAGCTATACTTTTTTTATTCCTGATTATACAAATAGAACCTTAAAACCGTGTGCTTCTTGTCTGTGTCTCAAATTTCAAATGTTGTTTTTAATATTATGACATGAACCTTAATGTCTAACTCTTTATTTACGTTTTCATGTTAAAAATACTTTAAAGCCTTATTTCATCAAAGTCTGGTTTAATTGATTTTATTGTATGTAATATTAGTTGCTGCTATAATACTGTCTCAGATTTAGGGAATGCTGGATATTCACTTTCTAATTTCACTCAGCTAAATGTTTTTGTGATCTTCTCTAGTTAAGAACCTGTTATCAGATGGTCGTCTTCTCTTTCTTTCTCGTTTTTATTGTAATTTACTTAAGTTAGACCTGTCGTTTCTCGTTTGATGTGCTGATCATCTGTTTAGAGCTTGCCATTCGTTATGGATTTGTGTGTCCACTATTGTAGACCATGCGATGACCTTTAGATGTTCGAACTTCATATAGTGGTTTTTGGTGACCACATCTTATTTTTATATAAGTTGGATAGGTGATCATCTTATTTTTATACAATTTTGTTCTACAGAACATATTTCCAGCCATTTCGTGTTCATGATAAGTCATTGACTAGAGATATGAATATTTACCACCAAGAATCACAACAGGTTTATATTTATTGCTTTCCCAATCATCTGTCTGTTTTCTGTGGAAATCCTGCAATAAATTTATACATGAACGATTGTACCACCACCTGATAAAAATATTTCAAATACATTTCTGACATACCTTGGTCACTTTTTCTTTGTTTTTCTATGTATTTCTCTGTCTTTACGCGCCAGTTTTTGAAAGATTTTTTGATTGATATAAAGTTATCTTAGTTTAAACATATTTTATTTGAAAAGGAAGCAAAATTGATTGGACACAAGTTATAACAACATTAGTGGCGATCTCTCCTTAAAAAAGTAAGTTATCCGTTTTCCGTGTTTTAGTGTATCTTGTTCGGTAAACATTATCATTTTCCGTACGTTTCTTTCTGTACAATGTGCACAATTTAATGAGAAATTAAACAAATTCGAGGTAAGGTCAACTCTGGTCATCATTTTGGCGCGAACAATTCAGAATAGAAAATAGTTATATTTGTATTTATATTCTCCAATTTCATACAAATAACAAATGAAAAAAGAGAAATCCTACATTGTATCTGTCTGTAGCCGGTCTGTCACCGTACCGAATATTACTGAGATACTATCGAGACCAAACTTTTTAGCCGGGGTACTTGAGGCATAGTGCACTCGTATTCATAAAGTAAACATTTATCGATTAGACTTTAGGGAAAGTTGGAATTTAACCCCTAAATGACAAAAAAAAATATTTTACATCTATACTGTCATGAGCATTGGTCTGTTTATGTTCTCACCTGATATTGCAAATAGAAATAGACGACAGATAATCCAAAAAATACGCATCCAGTGCTAAGTCCAATGGAAACTTTAATTATATACTCTACTGTGAATTTCTCATTTTTATTTCTGAAATATAGAACATGAATGCTAGAGGAATTAGCTTTCAGTAATAATTGCAGGTTTGTTGTTTCCTTGAATAGATTCACACAGCAGTGATCCGTATATATCACATTGCTACACAGCATTTTCAAGAACATCGAATCTTTCGAAAACTGAAGCAATTAAAAATCGTATGAGTGAATAAATTATACTCAATAAAATATGACAAAGTTTGTAAAATTAAGACATTAGAAAATTGTGTATTGTTAATGTGACTTATTTCTACACTATTCTATAACTATTGACTATTACTAACTATTTCTAACTAGCTTTAGACTATAGCAGGGTATAGTGTGTGCAATCTTGACCAGACATGACTTGACTCTTGCATAGACTTTGTTAAAGGACGTAATTGATCCGAAGACTGCAGATCAAAATTTTGATTTCTCAGTTCAAAACATTACTGGTTATGATCAGTTCTTGATGGCTTCTTAAATACCAATGGGACAATCAAAATCCATAATTCAAAGAAAAGTAGACAGCACCATGGTAAAAAGTAAAAACAGACGAATAGACAAACAAGACAGTTCACAAACAATATACAAACATTTATTTTAGCAGCAGGAATCCCACTTAAAACAGGGATTGAGCTAGTGTGCTCTGGAAGAGTAAACAGGTCCTACCAATAAGTGTTTTTCTTCTAAAAGAAGAATTGCAACAAACACATCAGATCTTATATCACGAGATAGAACATAAAAATTTCTAACTAATATCCATCTTGAACTGCCATGTAAATATTACAGAAACGATGTTGTCATTGATAATGAATAGAATCAAAAGATTTCAACTTCTATCTTAAGCTTTCCATCACGAAGAGATCGAAGTCGGTGACTTTTTGTGACTCTCTTTAAATAAATTATCAGGAGGAGGTTTACAACAGTAAGATCACCTTACGGAGACACTAAAAATAGAATTATTAATATAATCGAAAAATGATAAAATCAAATGCAAATAAGGGCTCCGCGAACTGCACATTTACGAAGAGAAAGCAAAAAATGACAATCTTATTGAGGTATAGATTTATGATTTTGATATGCTCATAGCTCGATCATGCTGATTTATGCCGAAATTACGGGCTTTTGACTTTGAAAATTTCGTGAAAATAACAGTAATACGGACTTTCATTCTCAAATTTCCACTCCTATAAATGGCTTCAATCTTTTTATGCAGGCGGGGACTTTCGTGTCGTTCCGACACATCTAGTTTTAATGGTATGCAAAATGGTCCGATTATAAAGGTACAAAAAAAGAATGTTTTCCCCATTCTTCAACTTTATTTTGCTTTGCAAATTGATATGGAATTAAATAATGTAAACATGAAAATGAATTTGCTTTGCAAATTGATATGGAATTAAATAATGTAAACATGAAAATGAATAGTATAATATTAAACATTTTAGACAACAGATTACAGGTGGTCAACAGAGTACGTATTGCTTTAAAGATTTAAATCTTATACTAAATAAACATATTCCGTTATATCAGAACTAATAGATGTACATATATTAACAAGACCAACCATTACCAATAATGGCTAACATAACATGAAACAACATTCAGGCTGTCCTGTCTGTCAAATCTAAAGTTGGATTGAGAAATCAAAATTATATTATTGGACCCTAAATTAAAATAATTTGTTAATTATACATCTACACTTTATAAACATTCATTCTTAAAATGTGTCCGGATTCTATATAAAGTTTAATAAAATAGATTCAATCTTACCTTATCTTCGAAATTATACATGTACACATAATTAAAACAATCAAAGATATTATTAGTCCTAGTGCAACTAGTATATCCCAACATGCTTTGTACTTAGCCATAGGTAATAATTTGAATCTAAACGCTTGTCCTTCCTCCTTTCAATCGCGATGACACACATAGATAACGAAATTTAAATTCTTATCAAAAATACACAGCATACTTTCTACCTATCTTCTATATGATAAACATTTTGTGAAAAAAAGTCACTCACCTAAAGCCTCTATCAGGAAATATCTCATTTCAACGGAAGCGATGTCAAGAGTAGAAGGCTTAAAGCATTAAATTGTAGAAGAAAGTATACAACAAAAGACGACCTATAACATTTTTAAGTTGCAAATATTTTTAGGTCTCCTAACATCATTTTTACTCATGGGAATAATATTCTGCAGGAAAGTGTCCGAACAGATCTACTTCCTTTGAAATAGGGTAGAAAAATCAAAACTTTGAACAGATTCGAAATCACCAATATAAGCATGCAATTTATCAAGTACTTCCAACGAATTTTTGACACTCCAAAAGTAATTAATTCAACTATTTTCAAAGGCCTTATTTGAACAATTTATTACCAGGTTTTTGATTGTACCAAGTGTACTAGTAAGTAGAATAGACAGTTGAGTAGTGGAACAATGGCTTGAAGACGAAATAAATCTATATTTGTAAGGTGTTTTGTGCAGCTTCGGAAGCCAGTACATAGTTGGAACTTTCATTGTATTTGGTTCTGCTTGTAAAGAGGTAGCTAAAAGTTTATGTTTGTTGCAGATGTCATTTTCCGAAAATGGAGTCAGTTGGAATGTTGGTGAATTCGTGATTTCCTTTTGCAGAATCTCAATGTAAAATTTACGTCAAACAATAATGATATTATTACCAGCCTTGTCAGCCAGGACAAAAACAAATTCCTTGGCGAGCTCTTTTAGCTTATGTTTGATACGAGAAATAGGGCTATTATGGTTGTTGTTAGGAGTAAAATGTTTTATACGAATATCAACTATGTTCATTACTGAATTAAAAAAAGAATCTAAGGATTTCTTGTCAGCTTTTTCTCGTTTTATCCATTTCGAGCAGTAAGTACGGAGTGAGTCGTGGATGATGTTATGACACTCATTCCAATTAATAATTGACGGGGGGCGATATTTAGGTCCTTTACTGAGGAATGATTTCAACTCTCGGTCATGAACAATGTTAAGGTCTCCTGTTATAACATAGGACTGTTCAGTTTTGAAAAATCAATCAACATAGTGTGTATAAACTACCAAACCTATCTTATAAAATCTGTTGTAAATGCGTTTACCTTTTCTTTCATTTTAGTAACAAATTTTTATTTTAATTTCAAAAATAATTTTCATGATTCAGAATAGACTATTATTATTAGAAAGTGCATCATATTCCTATTTAGCTGGCTGATTATTTTGTATTATGAAACTTGTATTTATTTGTTTATTCACGTTGCACTATTATAAATAAGTCTTCTTCTTCTCTAAGGAATTATTATAATAATAGTACTTCCCTGCGCCTTTATCATCCTGCTCAGTCGCTCCGTAATTTTCGTGTCATGCCTTTCAGAAATGAGGTTCCAGTTATCAGGTTGTCTGCATATTTATATTGTAAAATATCAGCTGCAAGTCACAATATGAAGCTTTTTGTCGAGCAGCTGATATTTTACAATATAAATATGACGGAATCTGATGATCGATTTATCGGATTGTATTTGTGTATTTTACGCGATATAAACAAATTTTGTTTCAACAGCAAACATGAAGACGACTTTATAAGTTCGGGGTAAACTTATCAATGTCGGTTTATTTATTATAACGTCGTTAATATGTCCGGGTCAAAGTTATTAAGGCCGGGTCAACGTATTTGACGTCACAAAGCCGTGATATGCAATTTTATTATTCACCTTTTCGTGACATTTGAATGAATATTTACTTTTAAAACAGAAACTCGATCAATTTCTAAATCTACCTCACACGCAAAGAAAAATCTATAAAAAATGAGACCCCTACTTAAAATGGGTACACATTTTTGCCATGGCTTGAACACCCCTGTTCTTTACGAATTTCAATGCCAAATATTAGCGAGAATAGGATGTAAAAATTTTAGAAAATCGAAGGATATGTATTTTTTTGTACCCGTTTTGAATATCGCCATTTAATTTTACAGTGCAGAAAATCAAAATCCTAAATTCTGTGTTCAGATATAACAAAATAAGATTTCCTGTTGTATTAGAATATAAAAATGACAATAATACGTATTTTCATATATTTTTGTCATATAAACGTGTTTATAATCAACAGACTTAATCGTCAGTACTTTGTATTAAACGAATGAAAAAATTTAACGAAAGCGCGCCATTTTTCAGTTGACGTCGGGCAAAAATATGTCCAATTTTGCGCGTAGGACTACTGAGCGCCGTCGAACCTCATTTTGGCCAAAAAGGCACATCCGGTTGTCCTACTGCTGAGCAGGGTGATATTGCTAGGAGTTATCAGCGACGTCACAATATGACAGCAAAACTTATAAACCTTATTTTCCAGCTTAACGGTCCAGCGGAGGAAAAAGACCCCCTAAAAAAAGGGTACGATAAACAGATTATCGTGTTTTCTATATAAAAATATGTATAGGGAAAAGCTCTGTTTCTAAACAGGTTCACATTGTGTGGCTCGCAGCCGATATCCATGTGCAGAAAACCCGATAAAATATAATAGAAACTGAGAAGGATATGGGGTATCCATCCATGACACAAAATCTGTATATGCACAGCAAAAAACACAAAAAGCAAAGGAAAAGCGCTTTTATTGCTGTTCATCGTCTCAAAGTCACAGTAAGGCCTTTAACACGGAGAAAAAAAAACTCTCACTTCACTGCAAGTTTAAGCCGGCCCTGTTTGAGAAGAATTCTTTGAAAGTAGAACTGCATATTTGTGTCACTATGTTCTGGAAAATTTTGATGAAAGGTTCATCTGTTTTTATTTTCCTGTAAGAATTTTGTTTTAATGTGAACAGTTCAAGACTGAATAAGTATTCAAATACCTTAATATCTATATATTATTTTCACATTTTAGAGACAGCAGGCGTACTTCGCCTGGAAATCTTTTCTAACCCGAACTGACATATAACATAAGTTAACTTTTTCTTGTCTGTATCTTTATAAATAAAGAACATGAATTCGTTAATTTTTTCTGAATTTTGCCACATCACTATAATTATTTTGTCTCCAACAAAACTTTCCCTAGAAAATCAACGCTTGAAAATGTTACTGGGTACCAGCACATATCACCACTGAAATGTACCAGTTTCTTGTCTATACTTGCTGTTGTTACACAGTCCATACAAGATTTGACGTAAAGAGAATAGTTTGCATGATAATTTGAGTCAAGATCACTGTATCGTACAACCGTCCTGTATTCGAAAACTTCCGGTGGTTGTTCTGGCAATGGCATTTTCAACAGTTCAGACGGGACCCCTTGTATATGGGAGTTCTTATTCAAGTACCATTCAGGGTTGTTTACAGGTCGTCGGGTCTTATTATCGATAAAAACCAATTTCAAGAACCTTTCCACCAAAAGTTGTCCTGATATTGCATCAAATAGTTTTGATATGAGAGGAACTGATGTTCGTCCCAGCTGTCCCAACTCTATGGTTATTCGGAATTCCACGTCAAACCTGTACGTGTAATCATACAAAGATGGATGTAATTTCATGACTTCCTTTATGATAACACTTGAAACATGTGAAGATTTCAGGCTACGAAAATCCATGAAGTTTTCACGTTTCTGTACTAGGTCTTCAGCTCCATCTAAGAATAATGAAACATTCCATATACTCCATTTTCCTGAAAATAATCGATTTCAAGTTTCAATACAATGAACAATATTTAAGATTTATTTAATTCCAATGAAAAAGTGTCATGTTTACACCCCTTGCTTTATAATGTGTATAATGTGTACAATGTGCCTGTCTTAAGTCAGTAGATGTCTTAAGTTGTATTTGAATTTGTTTGTCTTTTAGGAATTGTGTACTAATAACAGATCTTTGTAGTGTCTTAAATTTTTACTTACAACTTTTCTAGAATTGGAGCTTTTCATATTATATTAGCACTTCTCTCTCCTTGTTAAAGACCGTGTGTTCACCTATGCTGATTTGTGGTGATTTTTGTCGTTAGGTTGCTGTCTCATTGACATTTACCCCACATATTTTATTCTTAAGAGCAGCAGAACCTAGGTTTATAAAATTAAAATTCTTAATTGATTTTGACACATTGGTTGTTTAGTGTCTGTAGAGAATATTAATAAAAGCTAATATTGAGTATATACCAATGAAACAGCAACCTAACGAAACAAAATATAACCAAAATCCATTAAGAGGGCAACATGCACTCTTCAACAAAAGACAACTTTATATACAATTTCTCAAGCTCTCGTCCCGTGTCTAAAAATGAATAAACCAAACAGAAGCTGTAAAAAATCTTCCATTAATCATAAGTTTTTAAAATACTAGTAACAAAAACAAAAACCCATTAAGATATGACATAAGACAATCACTAACGGGTTCCTGACTGGACAGGCACATAGATATCAAGTGGAGTTCAATTAAGTGAATCTTAAAGTGTTATATGTTCACCTTTTATAAAGATGGAGATAGCTATATATTAGATATCCAAGTGAAAGGGTCCATCTCCTATATATACAACTATGATACGAGATTTCTACTCTCTACAAGTTTTTGTCAGAAGTACACTGTTCTATCTCCACTCTCCCATTGGATTATAATAGCTTATTCATCTAGTTAGTTCAGAGAAAAATATTTGTATAGTGTTGTATCTCCACTATTTACTGTAATTAACCACAGGCACTTGTCTCAGAAAAAAATCCTATATACCTTAATATAAGAAATTTTTTTCTGAGACAAGTATTGTAATAAAAAGTAGCGTGATATTCGTGTAATAAAACATGGTCTGCTTACTGTTCTTTTCCCTCGGACTCTCAACAGAAGAACTACTTCTGTGAGAGTTGATTCTGGTCTTGACATATTCGGGGGACTAGCTGTGAACAATGCCTAGGATGGTGTATGGCATTGCTGCCGATATAGAGGCAGGCCGGGCGTTGTTGCCGATGTAGAGGCAGGCCGGGATCGACTGACACCTATAAGTTTCAAAATTCAAACTTTTAATAAAATAAATAAAACAAAAATAATACAAAACTGTTACAACCAACAATAAAGTAAAACAAATATTTTCAATTATTTCCCTAATAGAAAACAATAAATATTTTGATAAAACTTCATTTATGAAAACTATAAGTTATCTTTATTTTAGTTTAACTTGTTTAAAAATATTCTACTTTTAATCTTAATAATTTTTAAATCATGACTTACCTATAAGTTCCAAAATTCAAACTTTGACGTCTCAAAGCAGAATTTTCACTTATATAGCAATCATTTATTTGATGGTATGCCAACATCACTTTCTTTGTCAGCATAAAATTAGAAATTACCAATATGGTTATTGTCCGAAATAGGGTCGACATGTTATGTAAGTAAAATTAATGTCCCATATATAATAGAGAGAGATCACTTTAACAATGGGGATGATGAATAAACTTTACTTGACCGGAGAACAAATGGTATAAAACGTGATAAACATAAAATCGAAGGAATAATTGTAACGACGTTGCGCACGATGTTGGTACGAATTCCATTTTGCTATAGATTAGCATGAAAATAAATACGTAGACTGATCAGTTCGATAAAAATATAGTGATTTCTGGTTGAATTTATTACATTAGACTTGAAAATAAAGAAAAAAAAGGAACCGAAATTTAAAATATCAAGAATTATAACACTTAATTATCTCATTTTTACGCAAAAACGTAATGTCCAACGTTACATTTTGTGTGCAAAATATCGGAGTTTTTACTTTTCTCCTGGTTCATGATATTTTTTTGCCGGAAACCATGCGTATAGTTTCTATTGCAATGACTTCAAAAAGTATAGCCATCTTGTCCCAACGAAAAAAAAAACGCTGTATTTTCTTTACAATTGAGATTTTAACCGGCTGTATATTAAATAAGCATAGTTAGATCATAGAAAATAAAACTAGGCGGTAAAAGTTTTTTTCTTTTTCTTTTTAAACAATATAGTGTTTAACATTTTTTCGATAGGCAACAAGATTTTTAGATCGTTTCAAAAAATATAGCCGTTTTGTCCCAACGTTCGCAAAACGTAATTGATGTCATGCTCGGGTTTTTAATTCTATATCATAATTATTTGTTTCCAGTTTAATTCGAATGAAAATGAAAATATAAGTTATAATATAACCAATGTATGATAAAGGAAAAGTTTAATTTTAAATTCAAATGTTGACCAAATGAGATTGACATAAAAAATATCGGGATCTTATTTTTTTTCCAGCACATTCATGACATTTGTTTTATTCAAGGAACGTTGTCTATATGCAAGTTTTAAATCATCAAAAGCAACATGCATAATTTTTTTGTTAATAAAATAAAATTGAGAAAAACCATTTCTGGCAATTATAACAAAACAAAGGATATGCATAATGCCACAAAAATACGGAAATGAGAAAAACATGAATCCAAAATGTTTAACTACCTAGAATTTTTGCGACAAAGAAAGCATCGGGAAATGATAAAATATAGAAAGGAAACGGAAACGGAAAGAAATGCAACAAAAGTAGTATGTATAAACATGCAATAAAAAGGAAAATAAATTCAAAATCTGTATAAATTTGGAAATTAATTTATGATTCATTAATGCGAACTGCTGCCAATAGTAAAATTATCAATTATGACCTGGAAAGACTGACAATTCCTATAAATGAATATTCATTAAAAAAAAATATGTGTACGACCACTTTGAGTTTTATTTGTTAAACTATGCATTTTCAGACAAATCGAACTCGTTTACCAAATTCACAACAGTAAAATAAATGAAAACAACACATTATTAATTTCATGCGTCCGAAGCGATTTTCTGGATTTACCTTCATCAGGAACGCTCAAAGCCAAATATTTGAAAGCCGAGGATGTATAAGTACCGAAACGGTTGAAGAGCTATGTGACCAAAAAGTACCTAAAAAATTGCCAAATCCATCTAAGGTCAACTTTGCCTGAGGGAGTTGAAACCGTAGTTTATTTATAATTTCAAAATTTATAAACGGACAATTTTAGAAAGGTTTGTTATAAATCATGTCAATACCGAAGTACTGACTACTGAGCTGATGATACCCTCGGGGACTGATAGTCCACCAGCAGAGGTATCGACCCAGTGCTGTAAAATAAATGAAAACAACACATTAGTAAATTGACCTCATCAATTATAAGCTTGAACGCTTGAAACGTTCTTTGAAATCGTCGAAATCGCTTCTTTATGAGGAAGTCTTGTAACACTAAGTAATACCAACATCGTGCGCAACGTCATCGTCATCTATATCCAAAATTTATGTCAAATATCTGTCACAATATATCACTCTCCTTAGAAATTTTGGACTCCAAAATTAAATAAATTAAACATTTTAAAGAAATTGCATACAATTTTATGTTTACTATATTAATTTGAAAATGGATTTATAACTTTTAATTATTAATGTAAGTAAATAATCAATATCCATATGTAAACTTCAAAATAATATAGAAGACAAGCAATTGTGCGATGAAAAAATGATATATATAAAAGTATAGTATTCTGTTTTTGATTTTAAGCGATAAAAAAACTTGAACTTATTTTTTTTAAATGTTTTTCTCTTTTTTTTTTTTTTTTTTTTTTTTTTTTTGGTTTTAGACCTCATGTTAATCATAAATAGTTGGTTTTATTTTAAATCTTTATAAAGTAATTGATGTGTATGATGTTAAAATACTATTAAGTATTAATTTTAAATCATTGTTCTTGAAAGTTTGTTACCCGCATGCTTACAATTGAACGTTTATCTTTACAGTTGATGAAATTTACTATGAAATATATGTAAAGTGTTTAAATAAAATGTTGCAAAAATATATGAAGGATGAATACACTTGAATAAATCTTAAACAGAATTTGATTTTGCTTAATTCAGTCTCTAAGTTACTGTTGTTTTATGGCGTTCCTGCTTCTGAGGTAACCCATGCGTATATTTTTTTATGGCGTTCCTGATCCTGAGGTAACCCATTATATTAATTATTTGTGGCGTCCCTGCTCCCGAGGTAGTCCATGCGTATATATGTTTTATGACGTTCCTGCTTTTGAGGTAACCCATTATGCTAAATTATTTGTGTGGCGTCCCTGCTATTCATGTAGCCTATGCAATATGCTTGCCTATATATTAAATTATCATTATGGGCCGGCACTAAGCCGGTCCATCATATGATATGGGTTTGAGATTGTTACATGATTATCTGCGGATCTATATTATTTTCTGTATATGCAAAATTAAAGATTTTATATAGGTAATCAGTTGAAATAAATACATTTTTATTATTTTTTGTAAAAGAAGAAGATGCAAAAAAAAAAAAAACTTAAAAAATCTATTTATTACAATGACTGTTCATTGTTTTTTTATGCAAAAGAATGCGTGACATATTTGCGGAAATTCCCAAACCAGGTTATTTTTAGAAATGTAAACAAGGTACCATGTTCTTATAACAACTCGTCGTCAGAACATGGGAAATGATTTATAGATTGCGTTTTTTTTTCTCAAAATAGTTACTTTATATTCTATTCTGATTATTATATATACAGTTTTCCTCATTTAGAAAAATAATCATAATAAAGATATCTGTACTTTCAACGTAAACGATCTCGGGAGTTTTAATAAGTAACATTTATCAGTAATTTAAAGTGATTTTCAAGCCTCTCAAATATCCACTACTTGGTGTTTGTTAATACTTTGCAATTTTACTGCAACCCAACAGAAATGAAAACATTTTGTCAAGGATTTCTCAGCTGTTACGAAGAGAATAATTTGCTATACTGTCTGAAGCTTTCAGATTTTTAGTTGTAGTATGTAAGCAGTTTTTTCAGTCTGCCGTATACCCAATGAAAATATGAAGGGATATGGAGTAAATGTAAATGAGACGATATTAATATCAATACATGGTAAAACCCAAAAATGGAACGTTTTTATTGTTGTCCTTCATCTTCAAGTCACCATGAAGCATTCAACAATGAGCAGCTATTGCTCATAACTGGTAGTAAGTTCAAGTTGACCCCTCGCATCGGTTTGAGCAGATTTCATTGTTAAATATCATACAAAACTATATCCATATTTTATGTCTGTTGATAATTTAAAATTTCACCAAAACCGAATAGAAATGAAAAAAATATGTCGAGGATTTCTCAACCGTAACTGAGAGGATGATTTGACTTTTGTTTGGTTTAAGATTTTTATATCTTTTGTCAAACGAAGTTGGGGAAGGGATATAGTGTTTCAACTGTCCGTCACAAATTTAAAGTCCATCTATCTGTGGAAGTATAAGTTATAGTTCATGAGATTTTGTTCATAGATGGGTCAAGAATAACCAAGGGTCCTGATAAAATAAAGTCATCTTGACCTACATTTCATACATAGTTGTCTCCCTTACACAATGGCTGTGCATTTTCACGCGGCTGAAAACTGAATGATAATCCTGAATATATATGGTAGAGGGCGAGTAAACAGATACAATTGATATACTTAAATACTTTTATAGCAGTCTACAAACTTTTATTAAAGTTAAGATACGGGTCAGTAGGTGAATTTCTCAAAACCTCAAACCCTTGAACACGTTGTAAATCTGGTTTTACAAAATGGCGACCAACGGCAACGAAATATTAAAAAACATTAAAATTGACACAGATATGTCAAAGATAGACACAGAATACCCATCTAATTGCTTACCAACAAAGCTGAATAAGCGCACCGGCAAGGCAAAGAAATGTCAATTGAGGCTATTGATATAAATATGTATGAAGAAAGTGCACATATGATTACATTTCACACTTCTATAAATAGAATCCAACCCTGGATAAAGGCTCTCAGCCTGCTTTATTTTGAAAATATGGGTAACCAAGAAGATAATGTAATAAAATGGTCAGATGTACCAGAAAGATGGTCTGACAGACATGATGTTGCTAATTCCATATTAATAGAAGTCAGGGATCCAAGTGAATACATCTTGAAATATAATGTCACCTTTTTTGTAACAACAGGTACTATTAGAGTACAAGGAAGTAACTACCTCTCCTTTGTAGAAAAAGATTTTCCAATCCTGATTGAGATAATGAAACTATTAGATACATGTGACAATGACGAGACCTCCATGAAAACAATCGAAGATCATGAACTTAATGAAGTGGTCACACACCCAACAATAAATGATCAAGTAATGACTGTTTCAGAAAAACAAACCAAGACTGATACGAACAATATAAATGAAGAAACATCTATAGTTTCACAAAACCTAAACCCATCCAAGCCAAACATTGACACTAATAACAATGCAGCAGATACCCCTGCACAAACTGAAGTCAATTTGTCTCGTCTTCAACAATGCTTCCTTGATACTATTTGTAAACTTGAAATTAGTCAAGGAAAAGACACTACTTCTATATTAGAGGCTATTAATGGGTGCAAAATACTTCTTTTGCAAGGTCAGTCTCAACTTGACCACAAGAGCACTGATAAGGACACTCTGTCCAAAGAATTACAATCAGTACAACAAAAAATCAAAACATTACAAGAGGAAAAAGATTCTCTGAAGTCACAACTACAAATCGAAAAGGGGAATGTTATGCTTTTAAAATGTCAGTATGATGATTTGAACAATCATAGTAGAAATTTGCTAGAAGAGACTAGAAAGGAATTAGAGAAGCTTGTCTCATCCACAAACTCAGAGCTTGACTTTAATGCTAATCGGCTTACTATAAAAAACCAAGAACTACAAACACTTCATGAATCTGAGCAAAATTTAAGGTTACAGTTGGATAAAGCGATGGATGAAATACTCAACCTGAAAAGTCAAATTTCAACATCAATGGATATTTCTGGTCAACGTGCTGAAACTGCTACATCCAAATCACAATACCAGACTAAAGAACAAGTTGACCAACAATTAATATGGAAACCTAGTGTCCTTCTAATAGGAACGTCAAATATTCGTGGGATCAATGAAAACAAATTATCGTCAAGTATAGATGTTATTAAGGAAATATGCTTTACTCTGGATAAAACAAATGAGTATATCCTTGGTTATAATCCTCAAACACCACCAGCTGTTGTTGTTTTACACATACTTACCAACGATCTGAAGACAAAAAACCCACAGAATTGTGCATGTGAGCTGTTTGCACTTATATCCATTATTCAAGAGAAATGGTGTGAAACAAAATGTTTAATCTCACTTGCTACTCCAAGAAAAGATGATATGATGCACCACACTAATGGTCAGATTGTTAATGCTCTGATTAAACAAAATTTTTATGGTAAGCATTATACAGAGCTCGAGAAAGTCCAACTCATTGAACATAACAACATGTATTATGAGGGACAGGCAAATGAGGAATTGTTACAGAATGACTTGTATCACCTAAACGATAAGGGTGTGTCATGTCTTGCATCTAATATAAAGCAAGCAGTCCACCAAATCCTCAAAGTTCCGCTTCCACCGACTCGTAGACCTAGAAGCCAATCTCGTAACAGAAGAGGAAGAGGTAGAGGCGTGGCCGTGGAGATACAAAGTAACTTTGTACAATGATGATAATGTCAATTTTGTTCTACACATATATATTGTTCATATTCATATAACATGATTTTCTTTTTATTATATATACATGTATATGCAGTAGAACTTGCATGTTCTATTTTTCCATATAAAATTCAGGATGTCATAAATGAACAAAGATTTCATTGTAAAATTTTAATATTGTTCATTATTATTTGAATAGTTAAAAGTCATATACAAATTGAACGTAGTTTGTAACTAATATAGTTGATATCAAATAACGCAAGGATTGCCTTAATTTTATTCCTTTATTTCAATTGTCTGAATTGAATGTGTAAATTTGCACATAAGGGAATTTTGGTAAACTACTAACTAAGTTTATAAAAGAAAAAAGAAATCAAAATCAAAAGTCAAGGACACAAACAACTGATTTAACTTGACGGCCATTTAATTCTGATTCATTAATTGGCACCTTATAAAAGGTTAATCATTTTGCATATTCTTTATCATATTGTTTATAAAAGATTTAAATACTTTGAAAGTGTTCTAAATAATTCTTTTTCATTTTTTTTTTGTAACTTTCTTTGATATTTAAAATAATACAAGAATAGAAGGGACTATGTCACTAAGAACAGTCACGTCATTGTAAATGTGCTTTCTTAATGTAGGGGACCTTATGAACAAGGAGGGTAACAAAACAGATGATCCCCTTTTCTTAGACAAAATTCATAAATATGATTTAGCTTTTTTTGCTGAAACACGCATTGAATATGAGTCCAATATTCATAGAATAGGTTCTTTCAATTGTTATAATGTATGTAGACCTAAAACTAGGCAAACAATATATTGTTTGGTGGGTTGGCAGTCTTAGTTAAAAAAAAAATTATCAAACCTTATGTAAAAATTCTAAAAAAACATATATACTGACATTATGTGGATAAAGTTAGAAAAGGATTTTTTGTTTTGTTTTCAAAAAGACTTGTATATGTGTATAGTGTATAACCCACCTCCAATGTCATCATATTCCCAGGTACTCGACCATGATATTATTGAGTGTTTAGGACAGAAAACTGCAAAATATGTGAAAATGGGAAATGTTTAACTGTGTGGTGATTTTAATGCAAGAATTGCTAATTCCCTGATTATATTTTAAATGATGATAAATCTTATTTACCTCTTTTAATAACTACCCCATTGATAAACAAATCTTAAAAGACAAAGCAGTGATACAACAATTGATTCAAGGGAAAGAGTCTTTAGATCTCTGTATTCTGAACCAGTTAAGGATACTAAATGGTCGAGTCCTAGGGATGTTTTGGAAAGTACACATGTTATACACCAAATGGCAGTAGTGTGGTTGACTATGTGATGGTGTCGGAGAGTATTCCAGATCAAATTTTATATTTTTATGTTCACAACTTCATACCTACTATTTCAGATTGTCATTGTATACTGGAATGGGAAATGTCAAGTAAATTTACTGTTGATGATAATGATTGTAATATAAATATGTTTGATAAATCTCCAAACTTCATATGGTCAGATGACTCACCTACAAACTTTCAGACAGCTTTATTATTACCAGATATACAAACACAAATTGATACATTTAATAAAAGTATAATCAAAGAGTCTCAATCCTCCGTCGATGAGGCTGCAGCAGAATTATCACATATTTTCTTGTCTGCTGCTACTAATTCTCTAAAAGAAATAAACTAAGGAATAAGAAAATAAAGACAAAAATGGTTTGATGGAGATTTGTACCATCTCCGAAACAAATTAATAAGTTACGGTAAAGTATATTCAAAATTTCCTTATGACCCAATAGTGAGAGGTCACTATTATAAGCTTAATAAGCAATACTCTAAACTTAGAAAATTTAAGTATAAAGAATATAAAAAATCACTTGTTGAACAGTTACAGAATCTACATGATGATAATCCTAAATCTTATTGGAAGTTAATTAATGATTTAAAAAATAATGATAATAAGGATCATAGTTCTGCTGTTGCACCATCTGCGTGGGTTTCACATTTCAATGGATTATATCAAATACATGATTCATTCAAAGAAAGAGTGGCTAAGTTGGAAAAAAAGCTAGATAATCTTGAAAAAAATGTTTGTTTTAATAATCTTGATAAACTTATAACAGAGAAAGAAATTTCTTTTGCCATTTCTAAACTACATTGCAACAAATCACCAGGCTTGGATAACATTTCAAATAATATGATTAAACACAGTCAAACTATTTTACTGTCATCTCTTTCGAAAATATTTAATTCTTGTCTGTCTCATGGTTTATACCCAAGAAATTGGACCGAAGGTTACATCACAGTATTACATAAGTCAGGAGACGTCACTGACCCAAATAATTATAGAGGACTAACCATCACTAATGCAATCGGTAAGCTTTTTAACAGTGTACTTAATATAAGGTTGGATAGTTTTTTAGAAGAAAATAATGTAATTAATGATTGTCAAATAGGTTTCACAAGAAAGGCAAGAACATCTGACCATATGTTTGTTTTAAAATGTATTTTTGATAAATACTGTAATACTAAGGATGGGAGAGTGTTTGCTTGCTTTGTTGATTTTCATAAAGCTTTTGATAAAGTAATACATACCGGAATTAGAATTAAGCTGTTAGAGATTGGGGTTAGTTCAAGGTTTTATAGCGTTGTTAAGAATATGTATCTTGAAACTAGATCTTGTATAAAAATACATGATAGAATAACTGAATTCTTTCAAACCACGCTTGGTGTTAAACAAGGAGATAACTTGAGTCCTAACTTGTTTAAAATATTTATAAATAGCCTTCCAGATTATTTTACACAAACCAGAGATCCAATTATGCTGGATGGCAAACTCATTCATTGCCTTATGTATGCTGATGACATTGTAATTTTATCTAACTCAGCAGAAGGACTACAAGAGAAATTAAATAAACTTCATGATTTTTGCAATGATTGGTGCTTAAATATAAATACTAAGAAAACTAAAGTGTTGATATTCAACAAGGCGGGCAGACATATCTCTCAGAAATTTATTTTAACAAAGATGAGCTGGAGTGTGTATCTAATTATAAATATTTGGGTATCCAATTTAATGCATCATGTTCTTTTTCATATGCTCAGAATGATTTATACCAAAGAGCCTTAAAAGCGTACTTCAAACTATGTAATGATTTTTTAGTGCATAATCCTACTGTTAAAAATGCAATTCATGTTTTGACCATACAATAAAGCCTATACTTTTATATGGGTGTGAAATTTGGGGATATTTTAATCCCTTTACTGCACGTTTAAAAAAAGAAAACATATCGGTGGATACAATTTACTCAAGAATACTTTGTGAAAAACTTCATATTAAATTCTGCAAATATATTTTAGGTGTTAATAGAAAAAGTACAAACTTTGCAGTTTTGTCTGAATTAGGCCGTTTTCCACTGCACTATGATATAGTCAAACATGTTTTAGGATATTGGCATCGTTTAGAAAATATTGGCTCATCATTTCCCTTGTTAAAAGCTGCATATGATTGTTCTAAAAAGCTATTTGAAACAAAAAAGCCCTCTTGGTATGGATCAATTAATATTTTAAGGGAAAAAATGTCAGGCATAGAAAACCATATTCCTGAAAAATATTCAACATTTAAATTACACACTGTGGTCAGATTGTTAAGGATACTATACTGCATTGTGGAAAAACAGCTAGATATACATAAAGATGGTAAACTACGAACTTATGTAACATTCAAGTGCAACTTTGGTTTTGAAAATTATTTGTCAATAATGCGACATTTTGAGCAAAGGAAATGTATTACTAGATTAAGAATATCTGCTCACAAATTGCAAATTGAATCTGGCAGATACCAGGGTACTCTTCGACAAAACCGAATTTGTCTCAGGTGCACCTCAGGTAAGGTTGAGGATGAAGTTCATTTTTATTTAAATGTGACACTCATTTATTAAAAGAGAGGAATTAATGCAAAATATATTAAAATCATGTCCAAACTTTCAAAATTTACATATTAATAACAAATTAATTTGGATAATGAATAATGAAGATCCCAATGTACTATTTGCTTTTTATAAATATATAAAAGATACTAAAAACTGAAGGAAAACATAATCTGCAATAACTAATTTCAATATAACTCTGTAATATGAATTTGGATACCCTGTTAAGCCTGCACAGATCATAAGAAGAATTTCAAATTCTCTGGCACCGTCCCTTGATGATCCTTGCTGGCTGGACACAGAATCTATAATCTTAAAATATGTTTTAAAATATATTTTAAATAATTTAGGAGTTTGACTCATCTGCATTAAGTACAAGTAGGGACTTCCTTTAAGCATCGACTCTTGGTGCTTTCTGCAGATAAGTCATATTAAATATCCTTTATTAAATATACTTGTTATTTGCAGTATACCTCATAGTCAAATGTGCGAGTGCTTAAATTGCTTTTTTTTTTTTTTTGTATTTTTATATTGAGATTTCTCCACACAAACTACTAATGCCTCTTGTTTGTCTTTTTCATAGTGAAAATACACTTACCGGGTGCACTTGAGTCAATGTCAACATAGTATTCATTGAATGATAATACATTGCTGCTATTTTGTTGAGTGTATTTCCTATAGAATATTATTTTATTTTATTTTATTTTATTACACATGTTACATATCTATTGTCTGTGTATTGCATATTATTGTTTATAATAATATTGTTTGTATGCTATATGCCCTCCTGGGGCCCTAATTTGGTAAATAAAATATTCTATTCTATTCTATTCTATATGAGTGACTGACTAAAGTTTGCGTTAGAGTCCATGTCGTGGAGAAATAATATTTTGTCAGTAGATGCGTTTTCAATAGTCAGGAGGGTCCTAAAAAATAAGTCATCTTTACATAAAATTCGTTGATGAGTAAATGAGGTGAAAGGCTGCGTTAAAGTCCATATCTGAGATGAAGAATAAAAGTATTTTGTCAGAAGATGCAACTTTGATAGTCACGAGTTTCAAAATCAAGACTTGAAAATTAATTAAGTGATATTCCATTCCATCAACTGCACTTAAATGATATTCGATTTCATCAACTGCACAATTTAGTAAGATTTTATAGCATTAGCATAACTAATTGGATTGGAACAGTTCAGGCAATTGAGGATTCAAGTCAACTCAATATACAAATTGTTTATATAAGCATTTTGCACTTTTTTTACACCAAAAACCTCCATACTTCCGGCCCAAAAATTTGGTGCGTGCACCAATTAACCCTCTTGTAACTTTTTTTATAAGATTATCTAGCAGTAAACGGCAACAAGAATTGTCTAACTTGTTCCTAATAGGTAACTTACAAACAAGGAGATTTACTTTATGTAACCCTAAATGAAAGTTGAACCTAATCTTAAAGATGACTGATTGCAAATATTAATATTGACAAGCGTTTGAAATACAAACAATACTAGTTCAAATTAATATCATTCTGAAAAGTTATTCAATGAATGATTTAATGAATAAAATTTTACAACATTTTATCAAAAGAATATTTTTATAACTTATTTTAACAGTATTTTAGTAAAGTTTTTCTTAAAATTTTAAGACATGAAACGCAATACTATTTGTGAAATGAGAATGAACATTTTGTTTCATAGCTGAACATTTTAAAATTAAAATTTAGATTTTAAAATAGATTTTAAATAAGTATTTGATGTACTCACAGTTTCATGAAAATATATGTTTACAATAAAATACACAACAATATAATTTTTAAGTTCTTAATGTCACTGATGTTGATAAATGTTCTTGGTTCTTTAAAAATAATGCATCATAATGTTCTTTGATGTCCTTTAAATAGTTGGTATCGTTGTAAGATCGTGTATTCTGATTTAGTCACAAATAAATCATAAACTGGAAACAAATGTAAAATGAATAGTCCGAAAATTAAAAAAATAGTGTCCAACTGTAATATTCCTGTTCGAATGGTCAAAACAATGGCATGCTGTTTGATCAGGTTGTTGATGTGAAGAACCCATCTTTACAAGGTGTTTGGTGTCAGCTTTCAAAGGTCGTCCACCATTTATTGTAATAAGAAAATTATGGACAACGTTGATATCCGCGTGATGTAACATCCACCAGTTATTGTAATAATTAATGTTGGTGTCAGCTTTGAAAGGTCCTCCGCCATATATGCCTGTGTAATTAACCTATGTTCAAATGTCGTAAATCGATTAGAGGTAACAAACAAAAACTGAAGCAATCGTATAAACTCCAAAAAGAGCGGAACCGGGTGCGTCGACAAGGTAATTAAGCGTCTCGTTCTATGCATGCATCATCCGCCATGCGAATTCACACGCAGTCAAATTGTCGCCATCGATAATAGGTTTTGTTCATGTTAGATATATTAAAAGTGAACTCCCTGAGGTAAATTTCTGCAGTATTTGTGAAAGCAAAATATTAATTTTGTTATTAATGTTATTAAATGGAATTAAGACAACACTGCTTTGAAACGTTGTTATTTATTCTGCTTTATGCAAGTCACCTAGCAGGGGCGCACAACTAGAACTCATTGGAATACCGAATGTCTGTTGGATTATCAATCCAACAAAGATATTGTCGTTAAAAAAAACCAGCATTTTATATAATTCCTTTAATCTCTGATAATGATTTTGTTCCGTATTGATGGCCTTGTTGTGACTTTGATATAAAGAGCAGCAATAAAGCGAGGTTCCTTTTGCTTTTGGATTTGTTATGTTGGTGCAAGAATTTTAATAAAATTTGTCATATTCACAATGCCAGAATCATTGAAGATTTGCATCGAATGTATTTATTTGTATAAACTATCATTTCCAGGATTTACATTTAGGGTAAATTACAAGTTTGTTATACGTGAAAAAAACCAACACAAAATAATAAATTGCATGCAAATTTACGGCTAGTAAGCTAGCTCGTTAGTACAGCGAAATAGTACTCCTGCGTTAGTACTATGTATTTGTTATTTTCGTCACAATTCTATATAGATATAAGAAGATGTGGTATGAGTGCCAATGAGACAACTCTCCATCCAAGTCACAATTTGTAAAAGTAAACCATTATAGGTCAAAGTATAGCCTTCAACACGGAGCCTTGGCTTACACCATACAGCAAGTTATAAAGGGCCCCAAAAATGACTAGTGTAAAACCATTCAAACAGGAAAACCAACGGTCTAATCTATATAAAAAACGAGAAACGGTAACACTTATGAACCACATCAACAAACGACAACCACTGAACATCAGGAACCTGATGCTTAGATAATGTATTATTGGATCAGAGCTATGGTGCGAATTAATCAAATTGGCACACAGACACAAATATTGCGATATCCCTCCCCTGTCTTTTAAAAGTGTGTTACATGATATCTATTTGTGTCTAAATATAAAAATAAGAAGATATGGCATGATTGCCAACTTTCCACCAGTATGCATGGTTTACCGATGCTTAATGTTTTAAAATAAAATGCATATTGTTTGTCTGCAAGGGACTTATGCATTAGTTTTTTTTTACCGCGAAACTTTAAGTTAGAAAGTTGAACACGAACCGGTAAGGTTCTACATATAAGGGTTAACATGACGTGAACCCTCAACCCGCAAAAAAAAAAATTAAATACAACCGTGGAACATAATTTAAACTAATTGCCGTTAGCATGACTAATGTGAAATTTACCTCTCCTGTCATCAAAGTTGTAGTCAATGCCACGAGTTGTGAGTTCTGCATAGGCTGTGTTCACTTTATTTACAATGTAGCAAGACATTTCTACAATACATGTAAATGAAAAGGTATAATCTGTCCATTAAAATTTACCAAATGGTAACCCTGATGTCTGATGATCTTTAAAATAAAAAAAAGTTGATAATTGAACCACGAAAGCGAGGCCAAGGTCAGGCGACCCCTGTCAAATTAATTGAATACCTTGAACACATATTGTTGACAACTAGCTCATATAATCTGAATCAAGGACCTTGATGGCTATGAGGAAAAAGATAGTCATTGTTTCCATTTGTATAAGTATTACTTCCCAAATTACTTGCAATTTGATTCAATTTGAATATAGTTTTTCAGCTATGAAAGTAATATAAAAAATGTCAACCTGCTTGGTACAGTATATATATACAGATGACTAAATAATTCTTTTGTTTAAGTTTTGTTCTACATTTACATCATCCTTGGAAGTTCAAAGGCAATCATTTTACAAGTATTCCTTCTGAATTTTCTTATCAATCTCACATACATTGTACACAGTGCCAGTGGCTGTGTTATTGTGGTATGGTCATTTTTTGTATTGTCTTTCATTTTTGCTTATGTGCTTTGTCTATATGCCATTTTGTTCTTCTTTGTTGACATATTTGTTTGTTTTTATAGTGATTAAGATTATAAAACAACGTTAACTGCTGTATCCCTGTATTTGACATTTTTACCTATTATGTCTGTTGGTTTTGTTCACACGTTGTCAATATAATGGAATTTTATGCGACTGTCATACAAGTGAGAGGTTTAGCTAGCTATAAAACCATGTTTAATCCACCATTTTCTACATAAGGAAATGCTTGTACCAAGTCAGGAATATGACAGTTGTTTTCCATTCGTTAGATGTGTTTGAGCTTTTGATTTTGCCATTTGATAAGGGACTTTCCGTTTTGAATTTTCCTTGGAGTTCGGTATTTTTGTTATTTTACTTTTTAGCTCCCATTTCAGAAAAAAATATGGTCATCCTGTCCTGGGTTTGATTTCACAAAGTCGTGCGTTTCTCAGACTATTTATGACGCATTTACACTAAATATGTTGGATGTGTACTGATTGATACTTTAGCCTTGGAGAACATGATTTATTTATTAGTTATAATTGGCTTTGAACTAGCTTTCAGTAACTACGAGTACTCTTATATCTATGCTTTGTTTTTTGTGTTAGTTATTTTTTGCGTCGTACTTATCTTTTGAGTTACGCCTATTGAAACTGATTTTTTTTTACAGTTGTTTTTATGCTGTGCTGTTGCACCACTGTCCCAGGTTAAGGGTGGGTTGAGCGCTCACAAACATGTTTAACCCCGCATATGTGCCTGTCCCAAGTCAGCTGTAGCCTGTAGTACAGAGGTTGTCGTTGGTTTCAACTTCATGGCTGTCATATTTGTTTTTAGAAATCGTTTTGTTATAAATTAGGCCGTTAGTTTTCTCGTTTGAATTGTTTCACATTTTTTTCATGGCAGGGCATTTTATAGTAAGTAGCCTGACATCCTGACCCAATCTAATACTTCGTCGAGCAGTGAACCAGGATCTCAGGCTACTTTTATAGACGACTTTACATACAGTATCATCGGTTTTTTTTCCCCTCATTGTTGAAGGCCGTACGGTGACCTATAATTGCTTATATCCACGGTGGATAGTTGTATCATTGGCAGTCATACCACATCTCCTTATTTTTTATTGATGCTATCGGATGTACATGGTATTGGCAATATTATATCTCAGATCAACACTTGATCATGACCGGCTTTGAAAATCAACAGAAATCTGTCAATGCGATCTTGGGAATCAACAGGGGTCAAAGCGACCTTGAAAATCAATAGCGGTCAAAAGTTTAAAAAAGTCAACATTGATTTGTAAAAAAAATGGGTTCTTGTACGTTATTGAAAATAGTAGATTGATGTTTTCATTTAAACTTTATATACATTGTTTGTCTTAAGAATAACAGCCGATCACTATTTTACTTACCTGCATATATTGCTTAGGCCAAATAGGTTTCATGTTCTATATAATGACCGTCCTACTTCGAACGAAGTAACATGTACTACGATTAACGGTAAACATATTACTCAACTTGATAACAGTAATGATGTCTTTCTCTTTTCATTTGATGATAACGCAGCTAAGAAAACGAATAACGATTCAATATCCATGTTCATCTTAGTTATTGTTATGACGGAAAGTAAAGAACGTTGTGTATATGCAACCGTTAAGGGCATACGATACATTTTTGATCCCACGGTGCTATTTTTAGAGATAAATGGGTTAGAAAAATTTTAGACATTTACTGGACATTTCGGTTTCTTTGACATTTCTATCGTTTTGAAAGACATACCTAACTTTTTTGTTTTAAAAGATAAACGCAGGCGGATTTTTCTAAAAAAAAAAAAAAAACATCTGTATATTTATCTGATTTATCATTCATTTCATCGGTGATTTGTTTATAGAATTGGCACAAATAATCTTCATACATAATCAAGCCAAATGGCATTTTAAACAAGAGGGGTCCATGAACTCGTCTTCAAGTTAAATCAGTCTGAATAGTAAAAATCAGTCGAAAAAAGAATCTTTTCTCGATATGCCACAGTTTGACGTCGCGAAAAATAATATTTTACATTACCAACGTCATTACCTCCCCTGTAACTGTATTGTATGCCCTTAAATCGGGGGAGTCGCTGAAAAGAACAATACAGTAGCATTTGACAAATGTGAGAGTCCTTTTTTGTCAGCCCACCTGGTCCAAAGGGCCAGTGTGAGCTTTTGTCATCACTTTGCGTCCGTCATCTGTCATCCGTTAAGTTTTTCAAAGATCATCTTCTCTGAAACTACAGTGCCAAATTTAATGGAATTTGATGCAAAATTTGGCCACAATCCGGCATCATTGGGGTCTCTAGTTTTAAAAATTAGTCCGCTGACCCGCCAACATGGCTAGGAATAGAACATATGGGTAACATACAAGTTTTGTCTTTTATATTGAAAACCACTATAGATAGAGAAAATGTGGCAGGGCCAAAAATATATTTCTTTTCGTTTGAATTAGGGATTCCCCCTGTGTTTTATACTAGTATAGTTATACTATTTATATGTTTAAAACTGGTTAGAGCAGTTGTAAAACGGGTTCTTGTTATTTTGGATTCAGATATGTGGATAATATATGCACGTGAAATGCTTTGGCAGTTTAAAGGGTGGGGTTCCGTTATACTACTAGTATATAAAGAAAATGTTGAGCTGTCAGGGCTCACAGTAACTACATCGTACAGTTTGCCGTTTGTTGCCATATTTATGAATATGGATCATATGGATATATAAATAGTTTATGTTCATTTACATATAACGACGTGTTGGACAATTTGTTGTATGAAAATGCCAATTTTGATAGTGTAATTAAATCATACATGTATAAGTTATTATGTTATTAAACATTGTTTGCAAGAGAAAAGAATTTTCTAAATATACTGCCGAAATTTACCCAAAGGAACTTACTTTAAACAAATCAAATATATCCTTTCCTAGATTTAGATATTTCAGTTTTACACGGGAAACTCTACACTAAAATTTACGACAAAAGGGACAATTTTTCGTTCCCTATTGTTAATTTTCCTTTTTTGGATGGTGATGTTCCTTTTGCACCATCTTACGGTGTTTATATATCACAACTCGTTCGCTATGCCATTGTCTGTTGTGACGTTTTGGATTTTAATGAACGTAATCTATGTATTACTGGTAAATTATTATGTCAGGGATTTCGTTACCACAAATTACTTAAAACCTAAACTAAATTCTTCCATAGATATACAGATTTGGTTTTGAAGTTTGGTTGTACTTGTAGAAAAATTTTCAAACGGGATAGCACATCCTCATTTTTACGGAGATGTTGTTTTCCGAGCCCGGAAATTTAGAAACGATCCCGGTAAACTTATCGATCCTTTAAATAAACTTATTCGAAAAGGTTACCAATTCAACACTGTAATTAGATCTTTGAATATTGTTTTTATTGGTATTAATATTGATTTTGTTATCAATAAATTAAAATCAAACTAAATATTATTGTTATATACATATGCACATTCATGGCTCTACAATCTGTCGATACCTGTATCTTGGCATTGGACAATGTTTTTCTCTGACTGTTTATGACGTCTTTACACTAAATCCATTGGATGTTGGGTGTGTACTGATTGATAATTTAGTCTTAGATGCATGATTTTTTTTATTAGTTTTTATTGGCTTCGAACTAGCTGTCAGTAACTGCGAGTAGTCTCAGATCTGTGCTAAGTGTCTTTTTGTTCTTGTGATGTACAATTACCCGTCCACGTCCACTTTGTGTTTTTGTTAGAAGTATTTCTTTTTGTAGCCATCTGATGAGTTAAGCTTTTTTCAACTGATTTTTATAGTTTGTTCGTATGTTGTACTGTTACACCACTGTCCAGGTTAGGGGAGGGTTGGCGCCTTCAAACTAGTTTAACCCCGCCACATTCTGTATGTGCCTGTCCCAAGTCAGGGGCCTGTAATTCAGTGGTTGTCGTTTGTTGCTGTGTTACATATTTGTTTTTCGTTCATTATTTTGTACATAAATTATGCCGTTAGTTTTCTCGTTTGAATTGTTTTACATTTGTCATTTGTCAGAGAAAGTCTCCTGAAACCTTTCAGCTATTCATTGCATAAATTTCGTAAATGGAAGTTTTATACTTCAACACAATAACGTTTGATATAATGATCAATAAATATAAGAATTCCTGACATGGATTTTCAAATTTAGGAACAGATATAACAACAATATTCTCCTGTTTTGTGTTTCACGATTTATCACACATGTCGCGGCTTCATTTTTCATATTCTCATACTCGCTCATTTGTTTTATCCAACTCCCCCCTTTTAAAGATTCTACACAATTATTGGACTCATTTACATGTCCCAAGGGTTAAATAGGGTTCAAAAATAGGGTCAACTGCACTACCCAAAGTAAGACACGAGCAGGTAGCGTCCTTTTGTGTGTGAGGAATGTATAAATACACATCTACGTCCAATTGGAAAAGGTACGTTATAAGATGTCTCGCCTCTGCACGTAAAAGAACACTAGAAATATCTCTTAGAAGGGTCAAGTACATATAGAATGTGGTGGGGTTAAACATGTTTTCAAGCGCTCAACTCTTCCTTTACCTGGGGACAGTGGTGTAACAGAACAGCTTGAGAACAAACTGTAATAAACAGTTGGAAATGGCTTGACCCATCAGATTGGCATGAAGCACATTAACAAAAAGACAAAAGACCCAACGTGCCGATCTCCTATACATTTATTTCATAATATTGAAGCTTTATGTGCGTCCCTCCTCTGGTTACTGTTTCGTGACTTATGGAGTTGTTTTCAAAAGTAGTTAGTTATAAGTTTGAGATAATTTTATCATGACCAATCCTATTTAGTTCTAACTGACAAACAACGTAAGTCAACAGTTTTCTGCTTTGAGCATTACAAATATAAAATCTAAATCTAGAAATGTCATCTTTATCTTGCCACATTGCAATCATTATTTCATCTCCTGGGAAGCTCTCTCCTAGAAAATCCACGCTTAAAAATACCACAGGGTACCAGCAGATATCTCCAGAGAAGTGAACCAGTATCTTGTTCAAACTGGCAGCAGAAGCACAATCAAAACAGCTCTTGATATAAAACGATTGGTTAGTATGAAAGTTCGTGTCCATGTCGCCGTAACGAATGACAGTTCTGTATTTAATAACTTCTTTTGGTAGCTCTGGTAGAGTATTTTTTAAAACTTCAGATGGAGAAGCTTCCATGTTTGCATACTTTTCTAAAAGCCAAGCAGGATTTTGCAAGGGTCGGCGAGTGTTGTTATCAATCCTGAGGAATTTAACAACTCTCTCTACTAAAAGTTGCCCGCTCTCTTTATCAAACATTTTTGACACTGTAACTAGCGATGAACTCCCAGGTTTACAAATTGTTTTCGTTATTTTAAATGATATATTAGACATAAAATCGTAACTGTAAAACGATGGCTCAACCTTAAGGACTTGCTTGAGTTGAACGAAAGACGAAGCTTTTGATTGTAACTTTGGACTGGCATAAATAGAGCCATTTCTCTCGACCGACTCTTCTCCACCATCCATGAACAATGATATGTTCCATATGCTTAGTTTTCCTACAGAAATAAATTGCAAAAATGTTACTCTTATTAATACTTCTTGTGTAATGAATATAATGATAACATCATACGTTTCACAACGTATGATTTCAGCTTTAGTTGTTATATTTTGTATCTTTTAATCTAAAATATATTCGAAACAGACACATTTAATCCTTCGTGTTGGAAGTCATCCTGTCGGTAGCTGGACTGTGCAGGTTTTTTTATGTGTTTTACGCTTACAACATATGAGGGTGTGGATGGGGTTAACAGAATATAGAATAATGGCGAAAAAACATAAAGAATAGAGAAAAATGGGCAAAAAAAAAATAAAGAATAGAAAACAATGGGGTCTAGAATACAGTTATCAAGTAATTACAGAATAGCCATTATTTTTTAAGATAAAGAAAAATGAGCGAAAAAAATAGAGAATACAGAAATGAAGGACCCTATCCATACCCTCACATATGATATAGAAAGGTAAATGGAGACATTTAGTGCCTATCCAATGTCAGACTATGTATATCATGTATTGTTCGCTGTTGTTGGTCTTTGTTGCACACCATCAATGTGTCTTATGGTTTTATTATATCGGTAATCGGGAATAATTTGGGTTGTTTCATTGATTTGTTGTCGATACTATTCATTTCAATATATCGGTCATATATTTTCAACTACTGAAAATGAAAAATATATATAAGTTGAGGTTTTTATTCATTCTCGGTTATATTTGTTTTACTTGCATGAGATTTGTTTTAATGATAAAAACAACAGAAATATGAGCGAAAAAAAAATGCAAGTTCATTACTTGACTCTGACTGGATATTTTTTTTCGATTATCGAAAACTTAACCGATGATAAGCATTACATCCACTTCATTTGAACTTTGGTGGAAAGTTGTCTCATTGGTAATCATACCACATCTCCTTATTTTTATATTTGATTGAAAATGGATATCATTTAAGAGTATCCGTTTATTTTACAGGTGAAACAAATTTCTTCTGATAATAATAAAATCATCTAGTTGTGGATACTTTTCGGTAACAGTTTCTCACCTGTTCTATCATCATAATTATAGTTGAGTCCATGTGCTGTGACCTCAGCATATCCATCTGTAATTTTATCGATGATATATCTTCTCATTCTGAACTGGTCTGAGCAATGTTGACGTTGGAACCAATATCTATCACGCACCGAACAGTCAAAACGAGTAGTTCATCAAATTTGGTAAAAACAAATTGGAAACCTTAGAAAAATGTTCAAAACATGTTACTGCTCATCAACGTTATTACATTGATTTTAAAGGAAAATATCTGGATTACCAAGTTAAAATATTTGGTTACATAAATTATGCATCTTTCAAAAATTTCAAAACTTTGATATTTCAACATCTATAATAAGTAGATCCCAAGGAAACTTGGGACATAGAAAATTGACCACTCTGGTCTTCTACCGACCGGCAGTAATACCATTGCCTAGTTTGGCTGTTCGGGGTGTATAAATTCGCAGCCACGTCCGGTCAGAATGGGGCAAAATTTCTGTCCCTATTCAACATACCATTGTTCGCCAGTGGCAGTACAAATTTACCACCCTTCGTCCCTGGCGTCCCACCCTTCATCCCTGTCGTCCCACCCTTCGTCCCTGTCGTCCCACCCTTCATCCCTGTCGTCCCACCCTTCGTCCTTGTCGTCCCTGTCGTCAAACCTTGCAGAACCTACCTATTGTAAAAAGGTTTCCCGTCCCGAATATGCATGAAATGATTGCCACTGGACGTTAAGCAAGAAACACTCAATCTATGAATCTATAATTGGTTAGAAATGCTGTATAACAATAGACGACCTATAATTATAATATATAAATGGAGTTTCGGAGACATATCCTTTGAGGAATGGTCACATTCCAACGTATTGGTTTCACTTACAGTCAATATCTAAAAAGTGGAATTCGGATATTTTTAGTCTTTTTCTAAACATTCAAATAAAAATCCATAAACACCAATGTAATATGTATGCCCTATACACATTGTTTATATAACAGTTTTGTGAAACATTTCAGATTTTATGTTTGTGAAATCTTGCATCGATGAATATCGGGTCCAAACTTAATTGATCTATATTTGAAATTCATTGCATCTATCTTTACTTCGATGGAATGTTATTTTGGTTTAAATTAACATGTAAAAGATACTGATGCTACTTGGGAATCAAAACTAAAATCCAGAGGACACTTTACTAAACCGAGACATGATCAGACATATCAAAAGAAACGAAAAATGCATGCGGACAAAGAAATACACCTATGCAAACCGTAAACATTTTTAAACTAAACAAAGTTCAAGTCATGGCATTTATTCACGTAACAAACAAGTATGGTGACCTATTGTTGTTAACGTTTATGTCATTGGTCTGTGCTGGAGAGCGGTCTCATTGGCCACATCTTCTTATTTTTATACATATATCTATATATCACAGAATTTTTAAAATAAGTATATATTATGTTGCTACTCTAGAGATGTGGCAATTGTCCTCTCATGCACTTAATACTATTTTCAAATTTTTGTGAAAATTATTGTATTGTAAACTAGTATTTGCTCCACTGGTTTCATAGCTGCAATGTGTACAAAGGGACGATTCTCTAGCTAGGATTTTGGACTTGAATGATCACACAAACCTCGTATCTGATGCAGAGAAACAAATGATAGGGGTCCTTAATTTATGCATTCTTTAAAATTTTAAACTCTCAAAAAAATGATTTTACTATTATTTTTTTTTCTGTTGTTATATGATTTCTTTATTCAGTACATCGTTCATTTCTGTAATCAGTATTGTATTGTATTACCTAATTTTTTTATTTTCAGCAGTTAATCTTTAAACTTTTGCACCTCATTATTATCTATTTTTTAACTTCATTTTTCTCTAATAATTATTTTTGGAGCTATTATTCTTTATTCTGTAAACCCCATCAGGTCCCTGTAAAGTGGAAAACGGAATATAAACAAAACATTACCAAACGAAACGAAATTTTTATAATGAGAAACGAAATGAAGCAAAATCTGTATTTTAAGGAATGATACAGAACTGTTTCATTTTCGTACATAAAAAAGACGTATCTTTGACAGTTGCACTACACGAAAAGGCCAATTTACATTTATTTGCAAACATATGCAAATATTTGATAAAAATAACTCCTTTGCTGCCACATATATTTACTTACTTATATGTAACATACGAAATACAGCTTGTATTTACATTTACCCAAAATTTGCGCAAATATTTGGTGCATAGAACCCTTATCTTTGCATTAGTTTATAAGTATCGAAAATATATATAAAGATTATACATATATTTGCATATGTTTGCATAGGTTCTACTACATCAATAAATTTGAATGTGCGTAGGTTTTATTTACGGTGGTGTACGCAGTTTTTAGAGACCGCAGTTTATCGCTGCTTTCCATAGGTATTTAATTGTCCTAAATATAACAGTTATATTTGTAGTCTTTTCTTTCATTCGGATAGATATGTAAAATTTTCCCTTCTATTTACATTGTTTTACCGAGGTATGCATAGCACTGTAAAAATATGTATTTGCACAATATATTTATTATGGTATGTGCAGTTTTTAGAGACTATGGTTTATCGTTGCTTTCCATAGGTATTTAAGTGTTCTAAACATAACGGTTATATTTATAGTCTTTTCTTGCGTTTGGATATATATGTAAAATTTTCCACTTCTTTTCACAATGTTTTACCTAGGTATATATATCAAATAAACAATGTATTTGCACAATATATTTTTTATAGTATGCGCAGTTATGAGATACTGACGTTTACTATTTCTTTGCCTAGGTGTCAAAACTATTTAAAATATTGTGGTTATATTTCAACATTTTTGATGTGTTTGTTTATATGTGTAAAGTTTACTTTTTAATTTACGAACTTTTACAGGCGTATTCATTGTATTTAAAAGATTAATATTTGGGTTATATATTTGGTATGATATGCGTAGTATTCCAAAGCCAAAAATAGGCATACCTTTGAAAGGGTAGACAAACTATCGTAAATGAAACATCTTTTTTTGTACACTTTACATAGTTTAGTTTATTTCATTGAAATGATATGTATATGCATTGTGTTTAAATTAGTTCGTTGGTTTTCAAGTTTGGAAGGTTTTGCACATTTTTGAAGACGATTTTCCTTATGGAAATTGACAATATACTCAACTATTTTTTTTATTTTCTTAAACATATCATTGTCTTTTGGTTTAATGATTACCAGATATACCCCATAACCCCCCCCCAAAAAAAAAATAAAAATAAAATAAAATTCCAAAACGTCAAGTAATTGAAATAGAATAAATTAAAATATTTATTGTTACTTGCAATAGGTAGTGAAAACTAACATAAACGTTGTTTTTGGATTTATCTGACACTTTTGAAAACTAATAAAAATTTAGGCCGTGATATGTCTTAAGTCCATCTAAGCAAGAAGGTCATATAACCTCCTTGATCTAAGATACTTTCAAAATTCATGGCCAATGTCTTTCAGATTGAGCCAATAAAATTATTCTCAGTATGTGTGATGTGCATATGCCTTACATTGTTGTAGCGTCAATGATTTATTTGAATCTTGACTGATTAAGACCCATGTTTTAGATTTTTAGATTTGTGGTTAATCATACACTGCTTGGACATTGGGGTCTGTTAAGGAGCATTTATAGTGTCATTAACTTATGACCATTTTAGTAGGAATATTCCTTTAGACCGTCGGAGAATTAGTTAAGATGGTACAATTTCAATATGATAGTTTAAATACCAAGACTCAATAGAGCATTCCTGCATAAAAATGTTATTAATTTTCAAAAGAAAATGATCTAGGGTAAACCTCTGAATGTCAAGAATATGTTTGTTTTGATTTCAATGAACATATTATTTAAAATATTCGTTTAATGTCTTTTCATTTAAACGACTTTTTAAAATATTGATACATGTAATAATTAAAACATGGATACTTCCATGATTAAAAGAATGACAAGTTTGTTCATAAACCAAAAATTCTACATAAATAAAAGCATTCATTGTAAAAAAATAGAACAAGGTTTATTATGATAACCAGACAAAACAATGCAGGAGTTCACACCACCATGGGGTACATCTTTGTCTTGGACAAAGATGTACCCCATGGTGGTGTGAATTGCACTGATCTTTTTAGCATATTATTACCAGATGTGTGTACAAAGAAATGATACAAATTATGTCAACATATATTGAGCTTTTTACCATCCATTTCCTTATTCTGAATTTTCTAATTTTTTTTTAAATTTGTAAGATAATTACTAAGTTTAATAAACAAGTTGTAGTATTAAGGGAAAATATGAAATATTCAACCTGATCCTATGATACAAAACATTAGCCCGTAGAAACGCCTATTAAATATTTTGTTTCCACTCCTTTGTAAGTCCAGCAAAGGTTGAAAAAACGGCATGTTTACCTATTACCTTTAGTGAATGTCTGTGTATTGATTTAGATAATTGCCAGTGAATAGTGAAATCGTGAGCAAGACATTTTCGCCGGTCAACTGCATATTTCAAAACTTTGCAAACGAGATTTCTTAAATCAAAACAAGTGGCTTGTATATATAAAAAACATTTTAGACAGTTGTGGAATGTCAAATATATGGCATATGCAATTTGCTGATAAATGGGTATCAAAAAGTGTAGAACTCAAATTACAAGATCAATATAAACAGTTATGTCTGTCAAATATCTGTATATCCCCAAAGGGGTTATGTTATCGAATTTTTAAGACAGAAGTTAAGTTTGAAAACTATCTTAATATTTTACCATTTAACCATTTATATACTCTGTGCAAATTTAGATGTGGTAGTCATCGGTTGCCAATTGAAACGGGAAGATGGCAAGGTATTACGAGAGACAATAGAGTATGCCATCTTATTGATTCTAATGATATTGGCAACGAATACCACTACGTTATGATATGTCATAGTATGAAAGCTGATAGAAAAAATTCTTATCTGAATATTTTTGGAAATATCCAAATACATGTAAATTTAATCTGTTGTTCAATTGCACAAATGCTATACAACTAGAAAAGCTGTGCAAATTTATTAAAATCATTAATGTGAAAGTCAGTCCTCAGTTAAATTGTATATTTTGCAATTCACACATGCATGTTATAATATTTATGTATGTAAAATGTATAATTCTCTGTAACTTTGTATTTAGTTTATGAGAATAAAGTTCAGTTCAGTTCAGTAAATAACGGAACATTCAAAATAATTTTCAGTCAATGTGGTTATAGACATGTAGGTCATAGAAGTTATATGACTGTTCAGAAAAGTAAGAATATGAAGGAAAGACATCTATTCTATTAAATGTGTAGACTGAAATTTTTTAGTCGGTTTGTCTACGAGCCGACGATCGTCTGAAGTTATTATATAATTATAAACAGTAAGTGTATATAGTATACTTTATAACTTTAATTGCTTTAATTATCGGTGTTGCTTAATCAAATAAACCAACAAATATTGTTCCGTAGCTGGTTCCCTCCCGTCTACATTTTCTAAGTATGCGGAAATACAATTAATGAATTTCGGCCTACGGCCAACTCGCACCACACACACTCGCACCAATTTTTATCAACTCACATTACTTTATCAAGCTCACACCACAAAAAAAAAAAGAAATATTACAATTTCGCACCTGTCTACTGAAAAAATGTTTTAATCATCAAAGAGTACGAGAAAGTCTTCTTCTTCTACCAATTATTTCCTCCTTTTTCGGGGCACATGTGTTGCACAGAGACAGAACTGCATGGCACCACTAAAAAAAGAAATACTACAAACTCGCACCACTGAAGAAATGTTTTAAATCATCAGTGTTCTAGGTTCTCTTCATCTCTTGATTTATTTCCTTCGTTTTCGGAGCACCGATGTGACACAGAAACAGAAGCTATCAAATGGACATTAAAACTTGAATGGAGAGTTGTCTCATTGGCACTCATACCACATCTTCTTATTCATATAAAAATTCCTTATTAAAGAATAACAGTCAATGTAATGCAAACGATTAAAATCATGGATACAAACTAATAAATTTGATCAACATCATACGTCAGCACAAACAACAGTTTGAGAACTGACATGAACCCAACTGCACGATGTAGGGATGTGCTATATATAACCATAAACATTTCAAATATCATTTAAACCGCGATCGCGCGGTATTCTTCTAGTATTCTTTAAGTCGGTCACCCATAAACTCTCACAAGCCGAGTCATATATTAAAGCAAATGTGCGAAAAATAAAAAGTGGAAAGCTTACAATCTCTCTTCACATAAATGATTCTATTTACGTTATCACTGTGGTGACCTACATGTATTTCCATTTTTGATTATCGTGCACGCCTGCATTAGAAAGTCGTGCGCAACAATTTGAAAGTCATCTGCACCAGTCAGTTGGCAAGTCTTAAAAAACACTGTCAGACACAAGAGATATCAATACGGCTCGAACAAGTCTTAAAAGGGTTGTCAGACGTCAAAGCACTCAGACTACTACTTAAAATGCAAAAAAAAAATAGGCCCAACTACGATAGTTTTCTGGTATATGCGTCGGTCTTTCTGATGTTTGTCTGTCCGTTCGTCCTTCCGATCCGGATCCGGATAAAGATTTTGGACAAGGTAGTTTTTGATGAAGTACAACATCGAAACTTAGTACACATGTTCCTTGTGATAAGGTCTTTCATAGTTGTTTATGACCCCAATTTTACGTTTCACTTAATTTGAAAATATGATAGTGTAAAAAACAGTACATTTTCAAGTTAAAGATTTTGGTCAAGGTAGTTTATGATGACGTTGTAGTCTCATGAACTTGAAACTAAGTACACACGTTTATATACTACTTAGTAGTAGATGTGATCTTTCTACTTTGTGTTCCAAATTTCACCAAATTTCATGGTTCATTGTACATGGAATATAATAGTGCAAGTGGTACATCTGTGTACTGTGGACACACGTGCTTCTTTCCACTTTTTTAACAACATAATTTTCATAAAGATGAAATAGTTTCCCCTTCTTTATTATTATCATTCATATACTAGTTTCTAAATTTCTAGTGCAACGTTGTTAAGGTAGATCATAGGTATATATTTCTTGAGACAGAATTTTCTTATACTTTGCTAAAATGAAGATTTTACTATGCTTTTTTCAAAAAGATAATAAAAAGTATGGGTCACCGTGCTATTTTCTAAGCTATGAGTCGTTGAAAATTGCATAAATTTGGTTAGATTGTTCATGAAAAAACAAATTTGTGTGCATAAAAAGAAATCTATGAGATAGAATTTTGAAATAAATTGTGAGAAGATAGGTTTTATACTATGTTTTAAGAAAAGAAAAAGAAAAAATGGTGTCACCGAACTTGTTTTCTTGCTACAAGTAAAAATTAAAAATTTCCCTATCAGTCCAGTTTAATTTTGTTACTAAAAGAGTTAAATGGCTTAGTTGAAAAAAAATATTCTAAAAACACAAAATTTGATATTTGTTTAAATACTTTGAATAATACAATAAATCACCAAGTTGTCTTCATATAAATAAACAGCCTAACCAATAAATTGTAAATCTGTCTCCAAATTTGCAGATTTGGGCAAATAAATAGACCGATAGTGTACTGCGATTGTACAATCCAAGATGGCGGTATACCATGAAACTACCTAAATAGCGTTATTTATTGGATATATGGAAAGATTTTTAACGTCCAGTGGCAAGTTAGATGCAGTTTCTAGACGAGAGCTTGATAATGAAAAATGTATAATAACTTTGCTGTATTATAATACACGCTAGGCAGAATTTATTACGTGCTAGCTCACTAGATAACTTTTCAGAGGAAGCCATGATAGCCTACCTGGACACAATAATTTGAATCTGGGTCGACCATTCGTTGCTCTTACTCCTTAATGTCATGTGCTTTGCGGGGAAGCAGCAAATAACAATTGCCCAGTTTTGACCCGGTCGAGGTTCGAACAAACGACCTTCCGCACTCGAGGCTAGCGCGTTAACTGTTTACTTACCGTTTTGATTTTATATTGAAAAACAATCTTTCACATTTCAATATAATTTAACTGATTTTACTTATTCAAATTGTTATAACTATTATCAGTGCGATTTGAAAATAACAGTTATTCATATATATATGTTGCTCCTCTCTCCTTATTGTTCATATTTTTAAGAAAAGATTTAAACTAAATACGAATTTCAAAATGGTTGATAATTTCAAATGAAATGTATCTTAAGGCAATGATTTGAAGTATAAATCATTAACATCAATAGTTATAGTACTCGAATATTCATACCAAGCAAGCAGGTTATATTACGATCAAAGTGTTGTTCTGCTATACTTGTTGCAACAACAAATATAATGAACACACACAGTTCTGAATTAAAGAATAATCGTTTGAACTGAGTTGTGCATTTATTTATTAAAGCGACTATTAAATCATACAAATCGTTTCAGTTTTGAAGAATTAATAATGAACGGTGATTTCGAGGTTGATAAATAAATAAATTATGTTTTTAATTTATGCTGTCTCTTGAATGTTAAACTGCTTGTTTAAAATGGTAGATAAGCATTTGTATTTAAGGCTTGTAGAAATATTGAGTCGGGACTATATTCGTAGACCACGAACATATTATGGAATGCCCATATGCCAATTTATTCATTCAATTTCCTTTTGTTTAAGTATAGTGTATTATTGTTAAAACGCATGTTAGATATTCCAATACTTCGCAACGATATTTATAGCAGCACATTAGTACATGTTATTAGAACAGTTATAATGCATATTTCCATATGGAATGTCCGATAGCATGTCCCGTTTTCAAGAAACTTACAGTATATCGAATGCACATTTCATCGCCTTCGCTCGTATTCTATAGTTATCTCTAAATTTTATTTAAAATATTCCTTTTACTTATTGTTATTTCAGTTAACATTATTCTACACAACTGAAATATATTTTGAATGAATCGGACTGGTACAATATTGATTTGAAAGCATTAACCCGTATATTCATAACTTTCATTTTTAAAATTTTGTCAAAAGACGCGGACCTTGTAGAAGACACCTGTCATTAGGCTATAAATAGAACACCATAATTATTTGATTTTAACAGCAAAAGGTTATTAATTATAATAACCTATTAATCACCAACAACACTTAGTCGAACGCGACCTGATCTCATTTGCATATTAATGCAGGCTAGCCTCATGAATATTAACGCCGGCTAGAATCACACATTCGTCGTATACTAGTATTACACATTTTGGAATAGAGTAGTGTCAAATGCATAAGGCGTCAGCAAATTTACGTGCAACACTTTCACATAATATATGTGCCTGTCCAAAGTCATTGCATGGTCTTATAACCCAGTTTTTATTGTTTGCATTGTATTTCATATCTGCCTTTCATTTATTTTTTGAAATAATCAGGCCGTTCATTTTCTCGTTTGAATTATCGCTTGTTATGTTCAAACCCACTGCATATATTATATGCATCTCTCTAAGTCAGGAACCTGTTGTTCAGTGGTTGTCGTTTGTTGGTATGTTTCATAGATATAGGAAGATGTGGTGTGAGTGCCAATGAGACAACTCTCCATCCAAATAACAATTTATAAAAGTAAACCATTATAGGTCAATGTACGGCCTTCAACACGGAGCCTTGGCTCACACCGAACAACAAGCTATAAAGGGCCCCAAAAGTACTAGTGTAAAACCATTCAAACGGTAAAACCAACGGTCTAGTCTATATAAAAAACGAGAAACGAGAAACACGTATAAATTACATAAACAAACGACAACTACTGTACATCAGATTCCTGACTTAGGACAGGTGCAAACATTTGCAGCGGGATTAAACGTTTTAATGGTACCAAACCTTCTCCCTTTTTCTGAAACAATAGTATAACATCACAACATAGAAAACACACGATAAAACATCAATTGGAAGGCTTCATGTATGTTTCTCGTTTCTCGTTTTGTAATTAGATTAGACCGTTGGTTTTACAGTTTGAATTGTGTTACACTTGTCAATCTAAATTATATCAATTACCATAAGGTAAAATTAAATTATTTAATGCCCAAAAGGCGCAAGCCAGGGCCGACCGTGCAAGGGCTGTATAGCCAGTCAAGGTCGTTAAAACTTTCATTTGTTGTAATATTTATATGAAAAGCTGAAGAACAGAACCATCATTTCAATATTCAAAGAAAACAAGATCGGTATGTATAAATACTGTTAGTTAGATATGTTTTAGAATAAGGATTTAAGCTAAATTGACACGAGAAAGGGTCGTAAAATGTGAGCTTTTGCACTATCTTGGTGTACGTCACCAATCTTCTCATCTTAAATTACTCGATCAAATTCAATCATAGTGTTTGAAAATCCATTTTTATCACTATTTTAGATCAAACAATAATATTTGACGAAGTAAAATTTCAATCGGGGGGGTTAAGGCATCACTGAGGAGCTAGGAATTTCTTTCAAAACAAATGCATGACTTCAATGATGTAAGCAAGCTTTCTAAAGCGGATATATATAGTGAAATTGGAGATGAGGTTGGGTAGGTTAGAATTCGAAAAAAGGCAGGTCATGAGTTTTAGTAAAAAAGCAGGATGAATATTTCTGAAAAAAAGAGTGAAGATAAACTAAACTAATAAGAAATTACAGTACCGAATAGAGTAAATAAAAAATTGAAAGGCAGGACAACATTTCCTCCCTCCAAAAACAAAGAACAAGAACGTATCAGCTGGTATAAGTGCAAAAAAATATAGTTTAAGGAAGTCACCTTCAATAGTACTGATTAAAAAAATGTAAAAAAAAAGAATAAAGACTTCGTTTCCACCACTAGATTATCTGCAGGTGATATATTTATTTTCTTATAATTTGATGTTATGGTAACTCGAATAATTCAAGCCCTTTCCGTGTCCGATTTTCTACCACAAGAAGAAAGGAAGGCGTTCAGGCGTTGATGTAGCCATCGTAGATCAGTTGAATATAACGACAGAATTATTCGGGTCAATGTTATGGAGACGCCTATATACTTATAATGCCTTTATAGATAAACTGCAAAACAAACTGACAGTTAAGAAGCGAAACAAATTTACACCGACAAAGACATCACAATAATAAAATACAATGGATTTCAATTGTTATTATACTCAACACTATAAAATGTACATCTTGAAGTTTTGTGTTGTGCATTATAAAATGAAGTACATTTTCGACGAATTTATACGAAAACGAATAAAACAGTGAAATCAATATTTGAAGTCCGAGTATTCATGTAATATCACGACAGAAAAAAATACCTTGAAGAAAATTAATGAAATCTGGCAAAAAAGGAATGACAATATAAGTTCATTGTTATTTTTGTGAAATCAATATTTGAAGTCCGAGTATTCATGTAATATCACGGCAGAAAAAAAATACCTTGAAGAAAATTTATGAAATCTGGCAAAAAAAAGAATAAAAACAAATTTTTGTAATGGTTCTTAGTCAATTTTTACTTTAAGTCTAAATGAAAGTTAATTTCATTTTGAAAAAAAAATCAATTTCAAGATGCTTCAAATTATTATCACGGCAAAATGTGCAACCTTGATACGAATTATTATAATTCCAATTTAAAGATTTTCTGTTATGCTATTAACTCGAATAAGTCAAGCCCTTTCCGTGTCAGATTTTCTCCTTGTAGCCTTCGTAGATCAGCGGAATATAACGGCTGAATAATTCGGGTTACTTTTCTATGCATTGACAGACTCTTTGTTATCTCTACAATTAACTGAAATTACCTCAAACCATCTATGTGGAGAAAGCTTGTATTTCATGAAACTTAACGTATGCGTTTCTAAGTTAATTAACTTAACATGATATAGGACATTAATCGATAATCATTATATTATCTGTATATAACAGCTATAAATGCTAATGATGCATATTCATTTATGCATTGTTTCACTAACCCGAATAATTCAGTCGTTATATTCCGCTGATCTACGAAGGCTACACTCGTGTGGTAGAAAATCGGACACGGTAAGGGCTTGAATTATTCGAGTTATAGTTTCACAAAAATCTTACTGTATATATAATGACGTTACGCGCGATGTTCGTACCGTTTACGTTTTTTGCATGTTTTGTGAGTAAAACTGCGCTGCAGATATAAATGTCCTTGTTCATTTATCTCCATTAAAACAATATAAAACGCATTTGTTCGAGTTGATAAGCATTTGATTCTGGATTTTGGAGAAATAATGGGTTGTCCTGTAACATTTGACGATGAAAACTGAAGTATAAACCTTCTTTTCGCCTTTTTTTCCGATTTTCATTAATTTTTTTTGCCGCGAATTGCCATTAAATGGCAACCCATGATGACGTATTTGTATGACGGCTAATGACGTCATATTCTGTTTCGCCAGGCAAATCGGCAAAGTTTCATTGTGTCCGATCTCCATTTCCGAAACTACTTTAACGAAAACAGTTCAAAAATAGGGATAAATGATGTCATCAGGTGAGAAAATGATATAGCTAGTATAATGTTGTTTTCTGTAATTAATTAATTTCAAAAGCAAAATCGTTCAAACTCAAAAACAGAAAAGATGCTAAATTTTTAAATTTGGTGAATAAAATGTCACACGTTCATTTTTTGCAAAAACGTTGCGTACAGTCGTAATTAAAGTTAACTATGTTTAGTTTTGCACTTGATTGTCGACAATGAAATTCTAATATAGACATGTTATTTTTCTAGTCTTTTAAAATATCTATATTGATCTCCATAGCATTCGTACTTTCCGAAAAAAAAATGTTTGAAAATGGTGAAAAGATGTCACACGCATTAAATTTATTACGGCGGCAACCTGACGTCGTTTCGAATAGTGAAAACAACAAAAAACGCGACGCCATAAAAACACACAGAACAAGCGCACAACTTAGTCGATTGTCGGTGCATGCATTGTTCAACTATATATAGAGAGAGAGACTTTATAAGCTACGATTTGATTTATCTATATGTTACTGATTTTTCGGATCCTTTTTGTTATTCCGTGATATTAATAAGTGTTTCACTCGACGCGGAACAGATTGCATGTTTTATTTTGCCCGCATATCCGTATCGGCCCCAAACAATTCTTAAAACATCTTATATATATATATATATACTTGATAAATCTCAAACTGAAGTGTTTAATGACTTTTGTATAAATAATCCAAACATAAAAATGAACCAAAGAACATTTGAGAGATTAAAGCCGTATTTTGTCCGGTCAGCAAGACCAAAGGATCGTGTTACGTGCTGTTGTCGCTACCACAAGAAATAAGAAGTTGCATGCGTTGTCGTTGGAAAAGAATTTAAAAAACAGTCCAATAAAAATAAACAAAACCAGTGTATATAATGTGCGAATCCTGAAATACCATTTTTACTGTATCCGTTATGAATTTCTAATGTAGAATGATAAATAAACAGACGACAAATTCATGATTTTTGAATAGAATAAGAAATAAGATATAATGTGTACTGTTTTTATAAATTCATGAAATAGGTATGAGATGCGGACGGGTTTTCATCGCGCCTACAGTCATCCAGGTGTAAAATTGATACACAAATAGATAAATATTAAGAATAGTTCACGAACAGAGCGTGCAAGAGATTTAAAAGCAGCAGTTAAGGGAGCTACCATTTGATTTTATGGGGCCTAGGATGAAAAATTTTGTCCTGCATTTTTTTAGTTGTAATCTCTGTCCTGCCTTTTATTTTTCACTCTATTCGGTCCTGCCTTTTTTATTAGTTTATCCTGACTTTTTACATAAATTGCCATCCTGCCTTTTTTTTTTTGCCAAGTTGCTATCCTGCCTTTTTTTTACTCAAAACTCCTGTCCTGCCTTTTTTTCAAATTTCATCCTAAAGTTTCATTTGCAGAGAAATGTACCTTTTAACATAATTATTAGTGTTGTATAACTTAAAACAGGTTTTGTTATTCAGCTTGTTGATATTGAATTAAATTACACTATGCTGTTTTGTTATGCGATTCATGTTTACTGTCGAATAATGATACTAGACTTTCATTTTCACTGTAGGGGCCATTCATTTCTCTTGTACATGCGATGCATTTTCACGGAAGGAAATTAATTAATTTTCATCACATAACGTCTTAATTCAGCCGACTCTCTAACAAAATTTATGAAGTCAGAAGGATTGATTATATGTGACCCGCCACGACATTTCCAGGCTTATGGAGGTAGAACATCATTGTGAGAAACACGCCGTTAACTATATGTGACTAGCTACTTCCAGGCTTATGACCTATAAGTTATTGAACAGCGGTATACTATTGTTGTCTTTATTTATACAACAAAAAGAAGGTACAACCATGGATCTTTATTTAACTATTATCTGATCTTTCGTATCAAACAGGCATTTGGGTTCATGATTGCATTTCTTTTTGAAAGAAAGCAACTTGTCTCTACAATTAACTGAAATTAACTCAAACCATCTATGTGGAGAAAGCTTGTATTTCATGAAACTTAACGTATGCGTTTCTAAGTTAATTAACTTAACATGATATAGGACATTAATCGATAATCATTATATTATCTGTATATAACAGCTATAAATGCTAATGATGCATATTCATTTATGCATTAGTTTCACTAACCCGAATAATTCAGTCGTTATATTCCGCTGATCTACGAAGGCTACACTAAACTGGACCCTGCTGTTGTTTCAATCTTATCTTTGTGTCGAAGTATCAATCAGCGGGTGGCCAGTTAAAGGCTACACTCGTGTGGTAGAAAATCGGACACGGTAAGGGCTTGAATTATTCGAGTTATAGTTTCACAAAAAGCTTACTGTATATATAATGACGTTACGCGCGATGTTCGTACCGTTTACGTTTTTTGCATGTTTCGTGAGTAAAACTGCGCTGCAGGTGCAGAAAAAACGTATTTTAATTAAAACAAAGATATCAATGTGCTGGATATAAATGTCCTTGTTCATTTATCTCCATTAAAACAATATAAAACGCATTTGTTCGAGTTGATAAGCATTTGATTCTGGATTTTGGAGAAATAATGGGTTGTCCCGGGTAACATTTGACGATGAAAACTGAAGTATAAACCTTCTTTTCGCCTTTTTTCCGATTTTCATTAATTTTTTGCCGCGAATTGCCATTAAATGGCAACCCATTATGACGTATTTGTATGACGGCTAATGACGTCATATTCTGTTTCGCCAGGCAAATCGGCAAAGTTTCATTGTGTCCGATCTCCATTTCGAAACTACTTTAACGAAAACAGTTCAAAAATAGGGATAAATGATGTCATCAGGTGAGAAAATGATATAGCTAGTATAATGTTGTTTTCTGTAATTAATTAATTTCAAAAGCAAAATCGTTCAAACTCAAAACAGAAAAGATGCTAAATTTTAGATTTGGTGAATAAAATGTCACACGTTCATTTTTGCAAAAACGTTACGTACAGTCGTAATACACCTTATCGCTATTTGTCCGCCATTACTGGATATCACACAGGTTCCGTAAAATTTTGACGTCATAATACAAAATATCTGACGCCACAATGGAAAAGTGATTGTTGTATGACGCCAAAGTTCAAGCGGCCGGGTCAGCCGGGAATAGCGATAAGGTGTATTAAAGTTAACTATGTTTAGTTTTGCACTTGATTGTTGACAATGAAATTCTAATATAGACATGTTATTTTTCTAGTCTTTTAAAATATCTATATTGATCTCCATAGCATTCGTACTTTCCGAAAAAAAAAAAAATGTTTGAAAAATGGTGAAAAGAAAAGATGTCACACGCATTAAGTTTATTACGGCGGCAACCTGACGTCGTTTCGAATAGTGAAAACAACAAAAACGCGGCGCCATAAAACACACAGAACAAGCGCACAACTTAGTCGATTGTCGGTGCATGCATTGTTCAACTATATATAGAGAGAGACTTTTAAGCTACGATTTGATTTATCTATATGTTACTGATTTTCGGATCCTTTTGTTATTCCGTGATATTAATAAGTGTTTCCCTCGACGCGGAACAGATTGCATGTTTTATTTTGCCCGCATATCCGTATCGGCCCCAAACAATTCTTAAAACATCCTATATATATATATACTTGATAAATCTCAAACTAAAGTGTTTAATGACTTTTGTATAAATAATCCAAACATAAAATGAACCAAAGAACATTTGAGAGATTAAAGCCGTATTTTGTCCGGTCAGCAAGACCAAAAGATCGTGTTACGTGCTGTTGTCGCTACCACAAGAAATAAGAAGTTGCATGCGTTGTCATTGGAAAAGAATTAAAAACAGTCCAATTAAAATAAACAAAACCAGTGTATATAATGTGCGAATCCTGAAATACCATTTTACTGTATCCGTTATGAATTTCTTATGTAGAATGATAAATAAACAGACGACAAATTCATGATTTTTGAATAGAATAAGAAATAAGATATAATGTGTACTGTTTTTATAAATTCATGATATAGGTATGAGATGCGGACGGGTTTTCATCGCGCCTACAGTCATCCAGGTGTAAAATTGATACACAAATAGATTAATATTAAGAATAGTTCACGAACAGAGCGTGCAAGAGATTTAAAAGCAGTAGTTAAGGGAGCTACCATTTGATATTTATGGGGGCTAGGATGAAAAATTTTGTCCTGCATTTTTTAGTTGTAATCTCTGTCCTGCCTTTTATTTTTCACTCTATTCGGTCCTGCATTTTTTTATTAGTTTATCCTGACATTTTACATAAATTGCCATCCTGCCTTTTTTTGCCAAGTTGCTATCCTGCAACTCCTGTCCTGCCTTTTTTCAAATTTCATCCTAGCCCCCATAAAAATCAAATGGTAGCTCCCTAAGTTTCATTTGCAGAAAATGTACCTTTTAACATAATTATTAGTGTTGTTTTACTTAAAACAGGTTTTGTTATTCAGCTTGTTGATATTGAATTAAATTACACTATGCTGTTTTTGTTATGCGATTCGTGTTTACTGTCGAATAATGATACTAGACTTTCATTTTCACTGTAGGGGCGATTCATTTCTCTTGTACATGCGATGCATTTTCACGGAAGGAAATTAATTAATTTTCATCACATAACGTTTTAATTCAGCCGACTCTCTAACAAAATTTATGAAGTCAGAAGGATTGATTATATGTGACCCGCCACGACATTTCCAGGCTTATGGAGGTAGAACATCATTGTGAGAAACACGCCGTTAACTATATGTGACTAGCTACTTCCAGGCTTATGAGGGTTGTCTAAAATTTGCTTTTGTATATTTATCTAGAACATTCTGAAGCAAAAAAACTCTGTCATGTTAATATAACCCGGAAGATTTGGACAAATGTGAATTAGAAATAAAGCAAATTCAGACAATATATTTTAAGTGCTAAAGTGACAGTTTGTTAATCCGTTTATCTCACCTTTAACCCTTCTTTGTGTTTAATTAATTCTATTGTTAAATATATATTTGTCGTAATGGAAATCACTTTGACGATGACAAGTTAATCCGTTGGACACTAATCCTTTTCTATAGATACTGTTTTATATATACTTTTGTATGTTATTTTGTAGTCAGTTTAGGTCTTAGGTCTGGTACATGTACTGTCCGGACCTTGCTAATAAAGTTTAAAGTATTGGTATTCCGTCTTTGAGTTACTATAGACGGAAAACTCCTGTTATATTATTATGACCTATTTTTTGTAATAACATTGAAACGAGTCATTTCGAATACCGACATGATAATGAGACTGTTCGATGACGAATTTTTCATTATCGAAGACACTAATTTATAAAATACAAAATTATTGTATTTTATTGGCGCTTAGTAATCTTCAACAGTGTATTTGAATAAAAATTTCAAACGAATTAAATTTACAACATTACAAACAGTTCTTAGCTCTATTTTAGAAAATGTAATTTAAACTTGTTAAAATGAAGTTAATATAAAATTTGTCAAAGAAAGCTTTTAGAATTCCTTTTTTTTTAATTTGTCTTTTAACTTAGATTTATGATGCATGTCTCTATACATAGTATGCGACGCGTAGCAGTTTATTAGTAGTTGTTCTCATATATGCATTTGATACGGTGCATTTATTATGGATATATTTTAGACTCCATTTATGAAAATCTATAGAGCAGAGAATTTTGATTTTTTGTATCAATTTAAAATGTAGATTCAAATATTTATATGTCGTTGATACAGACAAAAAGATCTATCATGTCAAAAGCATGATACAACAGGAAATTTTCATATGCACGGTCTGAACACAAGAATTTACAGAATAAGCCTGTTTCTTACTGAATAGAGAAAATAGCCAAAAGAATTACAGAATACAGAAATGTAACCCCCCTTTTTCCCCCTAATCCAGACCCTTATATATCATTGTGACGGATAGTTTTGTTTGTTCTATTTAACTGTTTTTATTTTCGAAAAGAATATTTGTACAAGGTGTTGTTAATAAATGTAACGGACAATATATACCATGCCCTCTCAGCCGACGTCGTAATTTCATTTTTAATGAAAGAAAGTATTTAAAAGCTTCTCTCCCTGTGCAATATGATTTATTAAACTCATTAGGCAGAGCAATTTTTATGACTACTTGCATAATTGTTTAATCGTATTAAATTCTGTATCAAATTTATATTAATAATAAAAGTTTCAGATCTTTAATATTGAAAACGGGTTAAAATTATTTACTTGCATTAATATTGATATAAAAACATCCAGTTCGTTTTTGTGTTTTTTTTGTAGATCTAAGAAAAAAAGCAACTATGTTACACTAAAACAATTGACTAATTAAAATTGTCACATAGTGTCTTCTTATGTCGTCTGAATTACAATGTAAGTTATTGATCTGTAATTTATATATTCGCCATCCGTAATTATTATCTAAAATGTTTATTTGGCATGCCATACTCGATAGAAGTGCGGACGTGAAAGCACTCTTCACAAAAACGTGAACGGAGATTACATTCCACGCAGATTAGATTTCGATGATTTCGTAAACCTGTAATTCCCGTTAAATGATAGAAGACCAAGCAAGACTAAATATAAAGCACAACATAAGAGTGTGATATGAGTTAAATTTGATTATAAGGTTACCATAAATAATTTTGTTTATAAGGTTACCATAAATAATTTTATATACAGTCTTGAAAACTAAACAAAGTTGAAAAATGCAGAGATTTGTTAAGCATGTAATCTCCGTGGAATGGTATATTCTAAACAAACACCTATTTTGAAAATAAATTCTACATCCAACAGATCGATATCGGTGTCAACATTCAATTTTAATACAACTTCTATCTTCAGATTCACGTATTATGTTTTATAAAACATTATGACGGCCGGTACGATCACTATCGTTGTGCAATATGTACTAAACTTTATAAAAATTAAAAATATAGATAATAAAGAAATATAAAAATCTCAGATATAAGTAAAACAAGCTACGGGTATATAACTCGAAGTCGTTAGTTTTGCTTTGTTACGGTGGGACAAATCAGCGTCATAAAATGGGCGCTTTACCGGAGAACAAGTGCGAAGCGCAAAGCTAACAAAACCTGCGTTTCAGGGTGAGTGCATGGGACCTATTTGTATCATGTTTTATATCTGGTTCTATTGCCAATGTTATTTCATTGATACTGTGTCTATCCAGTCTGTATATGGATATAATATCCATTTCATTTTCAAAATGATCAAATGAAGAAAGTGTGGTTCTAATATTGAAGATTCTTCTTCGTCTTCTAACATTTGCGGCATCTTGATCGAGAATAAAGCCATCTTAGATATGGTTTAATTCATATTCGCGGAAAAACTACGATCGAGATACGACTGGGTATAGCTGTAGTAAGTTACGCCAGGATTTACGTATTATTTACGCTCATCTTAACTTACGATGGCTTTGTGAAACGGCTGTAAAACTCACAATTTATTTACGATGAACGTACGAAGACACGTTAGACTTACGAAGGCTTTGTGAAACGGTACCCAGATCTTTGTTTTCAAAAACAATGGAGTTTAGAAAAATACACGATTCCGAACATTTTAGATTTCGAGCAAAACTTGTACCCTGTTTATGAACACCTGACTGATATCGCCGTTGCTACTCTATGTGATAAGGAACATGTTAATAAATCTTACTCGAAGGCGTGTTTAGATCGTGAATGTAGTAAATGTGGACTTTCGTTATTAAAATTTACGGACGAAGAGTTGAATGTTTCGGATGATGCTCCCAATGTATCTTGGGAACGGTACGAACATATCACTGTGAATTCTAAGAAAAAACTTACACTTGTCAGAAAATGCACTAAACCGGGTGATATGTTTAATTACTTTAGAGAACTTTTAGACAAATTCGCTGGACATCAGTTCCGTGCACAGTGGCAAAATGCACAACTTTAATGTTTGAAAGAAAACTTATTACCTAATCACTGTATTATAATTCATGGCTATTCCGAAAACTACGGTTGCAAAGAAAAGTTTGAACTTCAACAAACTTATTTTCAGCGCACCGAGGTATCTATCCATGTGTCCGTAATTTATCGACATGCAATTCTGGAGGTAGGCGGAGTAGAAAGTTTGCCGGATATTCCATGTATTATCACTGAGCATTTCTTTGTAATAAGCCCGGATGAGAAACATGACCAATTTCTTACCCAAAAATTTCAAACCCTTGTCAAGGAGAATTAGATTCGATTCGATATGATGTAAAAGTTATTCATGAGTTTACTGAAGGTTGTCCGGTTCAGTATAACTCACGAAATTGTTTTGGAATGTTAACCGGCATTTGTTCCAAACACGGATATGAACTTTTCATTCGAAATTATTTCGAAACTTCTCACGCAAAGGGACCTCAGGACGCAGCCGGGGGCTTTTTAAAGAATCAAGTAGACATGGCTGTTTTTCGCGGGAACGAAATAATACAATCTGCGGCAGATTTTTTTAAATATTGCGGGAAACATTTGAAGGACACTAAGTCACTGTATTGTAAGCGCCGAAAATTTAGATATGTCGAGAGTATAGATCGTGACACAATATCTTTTAAACCCGTTCCTGGTATTAGAAGTCTCCATCAGGTTTTTTCTTCTTTGGACGATGCTAATTTGACACTTAGGTACCTGTCATGTTATTCTTGTGAAAACTGTTTGGTTGGTACTTACAAAGACTGCATAAATAATTCCATTGGAAGTAAGGCGACCATACCGATAGTTGTCGAGAACAACCGAACCCGCCATTCGGGTCCCGCAGAATCCACGGAAAATTACGAAATGGAAGACCTCATTGCGCTTGGCACAATACTGGCAGTATACACTGATGAAGCACATTTAAATTATGACCTTTTTAAAGCAGATGCTTGTCCCGAAACTCTTAAAAAGGACATCACCGATGATTGGGGCGTAACTTACGTAAAGGGATCCAAAGTTGTTCGTGGTTTATACTTTGACCAAACAAAAAAACTTTTGTCGTATAAACTATTGGATAAGAAACATTCCATCATTTCCATTGCATCTGTTATTTACATTTCACCAACTCTTCAATGTTCGACGCGTGGAACTCTTAGTCTTCTGGAAACTACACATCTTGACATTTTATCAGTATTGGATGAAATGGAAGGAGCACAATAAAGTTATTGTTTAAAACCTCTTTTTCAATAAAACACATTGTTATATCCCCAGCAAAAAGATTTGGGCTATATAGGAATCACCCTGTCCTTCTGTCTGTCCATTTTCCTTGTAAGCGGTAATCCTTATAAATTACTTGACGGATATTAATGAAACTTTACACAATGTCATGTAGCTGTAGTACACTAGCTATAGATGTGCATGCAGGAAGATAGATCACTTCGTTAAAAATTATAATATAGGGTAATATATAGTCTTAATATGTAAGCGTAACTTATTCTAAAACGTTTATTGGATTTCAATGAAACTTTACATTAGTGTAGTATACTATGTGCATAGATGTGCATAAAAAATAATAATGTAGTCTGACAACTGTTACTTGAGATAATCTTAATTTGAGGGGAAAAAGGGGGTGATCGTTTTATCTGTATTAGAGTTAGATTGAAATGAATCATTTTGAAAGAGGTCAAATGGTTTGCAAAAAGTGATCATATTTATTGTATTGGGAATACATATCATTATAGTACAATTGTTATTAACGTTACTTATTCTAGAAGTATTTTTGTAGCGTCTGAACCATAAAAAACGTCCGATTTTAGCGATAACGTCTGTTACGCTTATAGGCACGAACATCGCGCGTAACGTCTATAAATGATCGATAATGTTCGAGACGTTCCGAGAATCTTCCTACCGAGGATATCGAATGGCCCATAGACATAGCCAAAACTCACCAATATATAAGCGTGAACCCCACAGGGTGTTCACGCAAAAAAAAATTGACAAATAGATCGCAGAAGTGAAAACTATTTGGTACCTGAGTTGAAATAGATTAAGATTTAAAAAGACATCGCCTTTCTTGAGGCAAGAACTTGAAATTCATATACAAATGTGAAACAGTAACAAAACATAAAAGTAACAGTGGAAAAAAAGATGTTATAACATGTTGGTGACAAGCCACTTACAACCAAGGCTGTTTCTTATTAGGTGCATTTTACTGCAATAAATCAATTTTTCAAAATTGTATAATTATTTGCGTTAACTCTGTACTTTACTCATTTTCTTCGAACTCTTTGTATTAACGTCTTAATGAATGCCCAGTGGCAAATATTTCATACTATTTTGGGACGATATTCTCATAGTTCTTCTTTTTCTGCATGTACTCAATCAATTGACAAAGACATTTTTAACTGAATGGTGACATTGCATGGTAATGGTTATATCTTGATTTAAATTTCGGTAAGAAAGACTGAACGTTTATTATAAGGAAAAGAGCATTTATATATTACGGAAGAATATTCTAGTTTTTTTACTAAAACGTAATTATAATGATTCAATACAAGACTCATAAAACAAAAGACATTTACAAAACCGAAAAAATAAATAAGAAACAATACGAACTCCAAAAAAAAAAAAAAAACGGGAGTGAAAGCAGGTGCTCAGAAAGGGTAAGCATTTGCGAATAGATTAATGTATCTGCTCTCTATTACACATCTTATAATTTACTTTGGTTTTTTGTCGATTAAATATTACTGTCTGATTGGTTGATTCGTAGATTTACGAAAGTTCATTAAAACACTAAAAAATATATTTAATTATTCCTTGAAGGGCAGACTAGAAATGTTCAGACGTTGAAGATCAATAACCCTAGACAAAACACACAAAAATAAGAAAAAAGGAAGATATGTATTTTTTATCCACTTGCAAAGTCTGCAAGGGCTTTTGGTGAAATTTAAGGGGTGCAAGTAAACGGTGTCTCCGACTTTTCTTTATAGTACATTTGCATGGGTAAAATGATTAACTATACTGTTGAAAATGGATAAACTATTAACAACAAAAAATACCAGTATGACAAAACATTAAAATGGGCTTATTTGAGGTAGATAAACGTCTTCATTTGTATCATTCGAACACACCTACCATGCCGTAATGACTCATTGCAAAAGCATGACATTTGACCCATATAATTTATTCTTTAATAAAGTGATTTTAAAGCTTTTTAATCAACAATTAGGCTTTATATATGAAAATAATGGAATCCGAAGCGTAATGATATATCAATTCTTTTGTTTAGACAAAACAGTAAACTCAAACACGCCTGAACTTAACAAGGTCTACCCATGGAGGTACTATACTAACTTAGTAACAAGTAAGTATAGTACCTCCATGGTCTACCCGACTTTTATTTGCGATAAAATGGTAATGGGGTGAATTTGGGACTTAACAATATGGCTTTTTTTCAATCATTGTACAGGTCATAAAGTGTTGTCTTTGTTAGCTTGACTCTTTGGCAAGTAATTGGTTCCAGTACTTAATTTTCTGTAGGTTTGTTGCATATACATGTATACGGGATATAGAATAAAACGGTCATTATACATATTAAAGAACAATGATGGTTTTGAAAATTATTTGACTATTTTACATCCTTTTGAGCAAAGAAAATTAAGAATATCTGCACATAGACTACAAATTGAATTTGGTAGATACCAGGATATTCTTCGACAAGACAGAATATGTCCCAGATGCACTGTTGAAGATGAAGTTCATTATCTAATAAAATGTGACACCCATTTACTTAAGAGAGAGGAATTAATTCAAAATATATTAAAATCATGTCCAAACTTTCAACATTTAGATGCTTATAACAAATTAGTTTGGATTATAAATACTGAAGACCCTGTACATTAGCTGCATTTTTAAGTATATAAAGATACAGATAATTAGATCGTAATCTGCAGCAACTGATTTTACTTGCTTCATTATTAAACACTATTATACTCTGGTAGGCCTGCACTGAGCATAAGAAGATTTAAATTCTGCGGCACCGTCCCTTGATGCTCATTGCTGGTTTATCATAGATTTCTTTATGCTGCTATAATTTATTATCTTTCAAAACTACTTTTTATGCGTTTTTGACTGATCTGCTTTGGGTACAAGTAGGGATTACCCCTTTCAGCATCGACTCTTGGTACCCATTGCAGATGAGCCAATATTTATAAATTAATGTAGTTGCATAGTTAGGTTTATTTTATTTTATTTTTAATGGTCACAGCAACTTCCTGATGCACTTGGGTCAAGGTTGATTTTAAAATGTCTATCTTTTATTTACACTACATGTACTGTTGTTCATATTATCATAGATATAATAGCCATAGATAAAGTACTGAACCCACATCAAAAGCAGATGATATTTGCCGAAATTTTATCACCCTCTTATTATATACATGTCACGCTTGGTGTTAATTAGCCTTCATTGGCAATTGCCGTCTATCGATATCTGATAAATTGTGAATCGGGAGAGTAATATGTCATTCTTCGGACAAGTTCGGTAGTTATCGTTATCTTCCGGTACATCATTTTTTTGGAATGTTTATATACGTGCTTAAAATACAAGTCAAGGTGATCGATGTATAATTACATTGTTCTTATAAGTCCTGAATATTCATCAAATATTTTCCACTGAACGTTGTGAAATCAACGATCATATAATAAATCACAGTAATAGAAAATACACAACTAGTTTCATACCAAACCAAAGAAGTTAAAAATAAAGTACACAAAATTTATTTTTCAAAACTTCGTGTTACCGTTACGACAGAAAGTTTCAACACTTTTTGTGTTCTAAAATATAATAATTTCGTTTTCTGGTCTAAAATGTGATTATACTGTTTTGAATCACGATAAAAAGAATTGTCTTTAACTCGCCATAGAAAAATTCGGCCAGGTTCGACCTCTTAACCACGTATACCATCAGTAGTTGATATGTCTCCTCTTGTCAATCATACAGGTCTTATTTCCCGAGTGCAACCGATGCAAAGGCTATGGCAATTTAATTTTACGTGCCTGATTAGTCCATTTTCCATAATTTCTCTATTTTATTATTTCAACAACAGCATAACCTTTTTATTTGTTGACCGATTTTCTCCACATAAATTACAATCCGAACAATTTTACAACCAGACTCTTTTCATTGCTACCGCCTCACGGCATATTTTTACTTGAGACAGGTAACGCATATTAATTATCAGCTGATAAGACGCGTGCCCGATAATTTAAATATAATTATGATAAGAAATTAGTCTATTGGGAGGATGTCGGCAGATATCATCTACATCACAGGCCACTTCGCGCCGTGCCGTGTGTTTGATATTTCAAAGGAAACTACATGGGGCTCAGTGTGATATATTCTGAGTACTTTATCTATGGCTATTATATCTATGATATTATATAGTTTTGTCAAAATGTGTAATCATATTGTTGTATGTTATATGCCCTCCTGGGCCCTAATTTGGTGAATAAACTATTCTATTCTATTCTATTCTATTCATATGCGACACTGTAATATTGTGTGAAGATAATTAAAATGATGCACAACTTTTAATTATAATAAAGCTATCCTGTAAGGATGAAAGTGAATCAGCTGAACTTTTAAAAAGCAGCTTTGAAAATAAATTAATAAACCCAGAAGAACCTTGACTTTCTGCAAATTATTAATTTTTTTAAATGGGCATGACTTTTCACAAATATGGTAATTAAGTTAGAACCGTACATAAAGCTTCAAAGTATTTCCTTTTGATGCTATTTAAACAATGAAACATTTATGTCATAGACTTTACACAATAGCCATACTAATCCAACCACGGGTGTCCAAATTCAACCTCCTTCTTCTACTAAATTATTGCATAATTTCAAATGTGATAATTTTGTCATATTGCTGTAGATTGTGATTTGTTAATTGTGGATCAGTATGTCACTAATAACACATAGTTATGTTATGATTGGTCAATTTATTGTTATCCTATTGTGCACTGCATGTGGTATAATAGATATTTGAAACGTTATCATTCATTCTGTACTGGACTATACTCTGTAAATGTAGTAAACTTGCATTCTTAAAGTTTTCAGTGGATGCGACTCGTGTAGTTAGAATTTAATCCAAACATTTGTGAACGATATTATTCAATGACATGCTCATTCTAGTTTGGATAAATATTTTTAAGCGAACTTTTAGTACATTTCAAATTTTAGGAATTTCGCGCAAAAGAAATTGACTTTTGTTTTATAAAATTCATTTAATGCAATTGATGTTTATCTTTCAAATCAAATTAAATGAAAATTAAAAATAAAAAAATTGTAAGTTTAACAATATCAATATAATATATAGTCATTTGAACTAATTTATTTCTATATTTTTTACGGAAAATTTTAATCTAACTAAAAAATCCATGATAGACTCAGCTGCAGCATTTAAGATATACATTTCCAAGAAGAACAAAACCTACTAGGTAACTTGTCTTAAAGGCAATTAGAAGGAGTATTTACAAAACGACAGAAAGAAAATGCGAGACAATACTGAAAAATATTAATAAATTAATATCCCCATCTATTTATGCATAGAGCCGGCATTTAAAGAAAACAAATTATATATATAATATTTATTTATACATGCCCGAAGTATACAAAGCAATGCAGTGCAACAAATCATTGCATACCTGCAAAATATATTGCAAAATTGGATGTTTACAAAGCTGCACTATACCAGTAAATATTTGTAAACATGTGTCTTTATTGTGTACTCTTTATGGGTGTAACTTTTGCAAATAATAACCTCCACATGCATTTCATATCCATCGTTTAGCAATGTAAAATGATTGTTTATTATATATTTGTTGTCTCTTTATTCCCACACAAAGATTAATGTTTGTTCTTGAATTGTTAAGGTTATAAAATTCCGTAAAATTTAAGAAATGACATGTCTTTCCATACGTGAAACGAAATGAATAAATATCTTTATTTCCAAATACATTTACACACTACGTAAAGATTTTTGCATATTCTCTTTTCTTATGGTATTTGAATGTTATTCTCCACAAAAACTTTACAACTATTTGCGACCGTAACAAATATCAAAATTTATCTTGGTGTAAATACATGGCAAAGCTCAAGTTTTATGGACCCCTTTAAATGTTGATATTTTCGGTTACTTTATATACGTATACGAAATATTGGAATTACTTTAATTTATTTATGTTTTAAATAGTTGTTTGCATGATATGTAAACCGCGGTCTCTAAAAACTGCCCTGTAGTATGGAAACACTATTAAATGTTAACATTTACGATGTGTAAAGAAATGGCAAACACCTGCAAATAAATGTAAAGCATATGCAAAGCTTAACACCTAAATAGGTTTACCAAATATTTGCATAGGTACGTAAATCGAGGATTTCGTGCAGTGTTGATGTCCTTTTCATATATTTTGTAAATTAAATAATTTAATAAACTGTATTTTGTGTTACAAAAGATTACTTCTTTTCATAATTAATAAAGGAACGACCATGTAACTTTGAAGGAGGTATGTTTTTTTTCAATCTGAAATTATTTTCGTACTACGAAAGCATCCATATTTTTTGTTAGATCTGTAAAGTTTAATTGCAAAAACTCTTGATCAGAAAATGTGTTTCCTTCTCCATGATTAAACTATCTTTATATTCAAAGTTGGGAATCAGAATGTTTCAGTAAACAAGAGTGGACACGCTGAAATATCTCGCCTGCTTTACTTATCATGATTGAACTTATTGTTGTTATTTGTATTAACCCTGTATCTCAAACACACTGAGATCCAGTGGGCATATATATTGTATGGTTGCCACTTGCTTAGACTTGTGTGTATGATATACTCATTTCAAGTGACTGTATAATGAATTGAATCATTATCCCATGCGGTATATAAAAAAATTGTTGAGTTAGAGTGCTGACAAATAAAAATACATTGTGTATAAAAAAAATAATATAAAATCTACACACGCAAAAAGCACAGGTCTTGTGTCTATTATTAGATTCGCCTCACGTGACAAGGTAACACTACGACTATTGAAGTTACATTTTTTTATATAGCGGATGTGGTCGAGCGCTGGACATGAGGCTAAGCGATTGGTGCTGTAGTGCATCAAAGGTGTGAGTTCAAATCCCGTTGATGGACAAAAAAAAAATTGTCAGCATAAAAATCTAATTCTAACACTGTTGGGTTTAATTTTCAAACTTAAGTCTAAAAATTTGCACAACGATACTAATATAAGATGGTATTATACGAAGATGTTGTTATTAAATCGTGTTGACAAATATTTCGGCTAATACGTAAATCGAATTCCGTATATACATAATTATTATTTCTGTATATACGTAATTATTTACGTATAAACATATTTCTGTATATACGTAAATCGAATTACGTATAAACAAAAATAATTATGTACATACGTAAACTAGTATTTTTGACCCTGACTCCGCGCCATACATATCTGAAAAAAAAACAGTTTTAACATAGCTATGTTTCGTTTCGTTTTTCTGTTCCGTTTCTCACTTTACAGTGACCTTCTCAATCCTGGGCCCGTATGCATAAAGCTACTTAAGTTAAGATTTTCCTTAGTAAACACTTAAGTTAAGGAAACTCCGCCCTTTTTGTCAACGTGGTATGCACAAAACATCTTAAACTAAGTATTTCCTTAGTAAAATCTTAGTTGGTTTAAGTCACGCCCAAAAAACTTAAATGGTATACATAAAACCCCTTAAACTAAGAACACCTAAGAGTATGCTTAAGTATAAGGTACCTATAGATCTACCTAAAATTTTCAAAAAAAGATAAAAATCAGTCGAAAGCATGCGGTTTTGCAGAAAATTAATAGATTACCTACCATTTAATTGATTGATAATTATATCCGTAATATTCGTTTGTTTATTGCTAAATATTAACGAACATTTTATTTTTTTCTAAGTCACGTATAATCAACTTGTGACAAAATCAACAGAGATAACAGAAGGTAGTTATATAATTTCATTCTACCCTTATGTCTCAATCTCGATATTGCGTATTCCGAAAAGCGCCCACAGTTTTACACGCATGGACTTCGCGCTATTATTTTTCTTTTGGACCCAATGCTCATGCATGTTTACATAAATAACACTGAACGTTATATTGTTAAAATACACCGCCTGGTATCGACTACTAGTACAAAAAAAGTATGAAGGAAGTGATGAGGATCTTGAGGCATGTAAAATCCCAGGGCTGAAAATTATGTGGAGGTATGTTGGCAGTTGCCTCCTATTGCAAGCCGACTATAAAAATAATAATCGAAAAAAAAATGATATATTATTTGAGCGTTCTTCTCCTGACACCGTAGAACATCCATCGTGCCCCATGACCTCTTAAACATGCATGTCAAACCCCATTCACAAATTTTATTCATCATGCTTTCAAAAAACTGTCTTGGCATTCGTCTTGACAATCCACAAAAAAACTTGTCATATAGCATTTCGAATTTAGTATAACAAAACCTAATACAGATTGAAAGATGAACTTTGTCAATACTTCCAAATGCGAAGTAGAACATTTTTTTGTACTCTGTCGGTTGTTCTGCCATAATCTTAATTGTCCTTGTCAACAATTGTCAAGTCAGTCGTAGATTTCAGAATTATGGTAGCAATCATAGGTAAAATCACGATGGCCAGTTCATAAATACGTCGCGTAAGCGTAAAAATATAAGGAACCCTGTTATGAAGATAAATGCCAAGTCGCCGTTGAATTTAAGTTGATGCATGATCAAGCAACCAGGACAAACAGTTCCTATCAACTCGTTCAGATTGATTGATTGTTGGTTGCTTAACGTCCAGTGGCAAATATTTCATGCATATTCAGGACAAGAACAAATTAACAATAAATACAATAGGTAGGTCCTGTAATGTAGGCCGTCCGGGAAGAAGGTTAGGGAAATTTAGACTTCCAGTGGAAAATGAGGGTAAATTGGATAGGGACAGCAATTTTGCCTTGCAACAGGTCACCTACGGACCCCTCAAAGAGTTGTTGCAAGGGTTCTTAACGTGCAGAGAGCGTGGCACTCTCTCTACACGAGGCATCGGATTTAACGTCCCCATTCTGACCGGACGTGGCTGCGTACTTGTACATCCCGCACAGCCAAACGGACGCCCCACTTTGGCAACGGTTCTACTGCCGGTCGGAAGAAGACCTGTAGTGACCATATTTCTATTCCCCAGTCACCCTTGGGGATTCAACTCGTTCAGAAAATCGATAGAGATCACAAACGAATACATACGATCGGCTGTTGAAAAGTATGAACAGGTTCATGATATACATGATATGAAGTTCAAAACCAAACCACAATCGAAAAGTAAGATGCATCAACTTATAAGGCGAAGTACACATGCATCATTAGATGATTTTTCGGATTTTTACGAAAGTTGGTATGCATTTAAATCTAGTTGAACTTCATCTCAATATTGAACAAATGGTACATATATCATTAACATATAGATTCTACAGATACAATCTATTCAAAACTTTATAAATAGAATCAGAGGTATTTATTGTATGTCTCTAATAGAGAAACAAAAAATTTAGAGGTAAAAAGCGACGAAAAAATGCATTTTATTCGATTAAAATTGTGATTTCTCATAATTTCGTCAACATAATTTGTTTGAAATTATATGTTATCGCTGAGAACATTTTTGGTTTAATGATATGAAAATATTAGGGGTCACCTTGAGATCGTTTTTGCAGTCCTTTAAAATAATTTTAAAGTATGAGTGATGTATGAAAAACTATGATAAATTACGATATTGTAGCATGACGTTACGCTTATTTTGTTTTTGACGCTTTTGTCACGTTATATACCGAGACTAATTGAATTTTTACTGAACTTGAAAACGAATCCGTGGAATTTTGTGACTGGAATTTCGAGAAATGCAAGATGCATACAATGTATTGTATCAATGTTTTTTACGTTCATTCTATACCTTTATAGATCCTTTTCAAAATGTTTTATTTGATATTATCTCAAAAAATATACACATTTCACTTTTAAGATATTCATAAGCAATAAATAAATTCCCAATGCATTCAAAATTTTATATAAAAAAGTTCCTACTTGGGTAAGACCGCTGTCCATAGAACTTGAATCTGAAAACTGTGACCTTGTGAAGACTCATGTCCAAGTTCGAGCACTAGTTAAATCATTACTCCGGATACGAGAAAATACATCGGTTTTTCAATATATACTTTCATTCTAAAGACATGAGGCAAATTTCCCTTAATTTGTTTCACTAACTGGAACAAAACCAGAAAGGTTATAAGACCAATTGGAATTGGACGTCTATAAACCACTCATGATCCATAAACCGTATTCAATTATTTTTCATATTTTCAAATATTCAGCGACTATATTGCTGCATGTTAACGAAAATATGGTAAATTTCAAATATAGAAGGAAGACTTTAACATATCACAACCCTTGTCATATAATTCATAAATATGAAATTGAGAATGGAAATGGGAATGTGTCAAAGAGACAACAACCCGACCACAGAACAGACAACAACAGAAGGTCACCAATAGGTCTTCATGAGTATTAGTGCTAAAATGTTCATTTTCATATCCGATGATTATAATTATTATCATGATCACTACTTTTAGTATTTTGTGCTTAAATCTGATAAAATTGTCATGTCATATTTCATTTATTATATGTTTTGCCACCTGATATAGTTTTTAAAAACCACAATACTGGTATAATACTGGAACAAAAATGTTATACCAGTGTTGCGATCACCAAGTACAGAGATCAATTCCGGTTTTTTTTTAATGCACGTAGACGATTAACGGGCTATCTGTATGAGGCGCCGTTTTACTATTTATTCCTCATTTTCTGATATCAAAAAATATTTCTTGATATCAAAAAATTGAATTCCTGATATCAGAAATTGATTTTTTGATATCAGAAAATATTTTGACATCAAAAATATTTCTTGATATCAGGAATTCAATTTTTGATATCAAGAATCCCTTTTGATATCAGGAAATAATCTTTATTTCTTGATATCAATAATTCGATTTTTTGATATCAGAAAATCATTTTTTGATATCAAGAAATCCATTTTATGATATCAAAAAATAGATTTTCTGATATCAAATAATACTGACGATTATTTGATATCAAGAAATACATTTTCTGATGTCAAAAAATGATTTTTTGATATCAAAAATTCGAATTCTTGATATCAAGAAATGATTTTTTGATATCAGAAAATAAGAAAAATATCAATGATTGCCCCCTGTGTGTCAATAAAAGCATCCGAGCTCACCCATGAGCCATAACATTAGGTCTAGTGTTTCGGTCTTGTTTAAGGGAAGAATATCTCAAGAGTTCGGCTTCATCAGTCATAAGAAGTTTTGTATGTTTGTGTTTTTCACATATTAATTATTTTAAGGTTTATAGTCAACAATTATAAGTTCCCGCTTCTTTTATAAGCAATTATTGGTTTCCTCTGAAACAGATTTGTGCAGCTAGGTTTTTGTGAAATTAAGCCCCAGTATTTGGTAATATTGTTTTAATTTTTTTCCCCCGTTGGTTATGTTGCGAATTTAGTAAGTCAGTTCTGATTAGTATACAAATCAGGAGATGTGGTATTATTGCCAATGAGACAACTATCCACCAAAGTTCAAATGAAGTGGATGTAAGAAATTATAGGCAGTCGTTCGGCCTTCAACAATGAGAAAACCCAATACCGTAAAGTCGGCTATAAAATGCCCTGACATGAAAAATATGAAACAATTCAATTTAGAAAGCTAACGGCCTAATTTATAACAAAACATATTACGAAAACAAATATGACAGACATGAACCAACGACAATTACTGAACTACAGGCTTCTGACGTGGGACAGACACATAAAGAATGTGGCGGCCTGGGACACTGGTCACGGTTACATCACAACATAATGTAAGAACAAACTATAAAAATCAGTTGACAAGGTCTTTACTCATCAGATCGATACAAAGAAGAAAAACAGCTAACAAAAACACAGACCGGACGTGGCAGGGTAACAACAACAAAAAGACACAAAGTACAGATGTGAGAGTACTCTCAGTTACTGACAGCTAGTTCAAAGCCAATTACAACAAATAAAAAAATGCATTTCTTGTATTTTCAAATACTTCGTCTATTTCGTCTTTTAACGAGACGTTTTTTGAAAGACTGCTAGTACTTCTTATGTACCGCGCCTTCAGTGGCGGATCCAGAACTTTTTTTAAAATAGGGGGCCCACTGACTGCCATAAAAAAGGGCCCACTACAGTCATGCTTCAGTGATTCCCTATATAATCAACCAATTTTTTCCCATGATAGGTGGGGACGGGCCCCCCTGGATCCGCCTATGGCCTTGAAAAATATCCTTTAAATACAGTTATTCTATATGAGCCTTTTCTGTGAAGTATTGAAAAGTTTCAGTAGGCTTGATGTACGTTTTCATTTTCTAAAATACCTTCATTTTGGAAGCGTTTGTCTTTGTATTAAACGACTGATCACGACTGTCAAGAAAGTTACAATTCATTTTGAGAAAATTGGTATGTACAATTTAGGTGGGTACATGCATTGTATTAGATATGTAAAGCGAAAAGATCATGTATTACGTCAGTTGAACCTGAATATATCATCCAGCCATCGTATCTAAATCTTGAACACATCAATATTTTTTTCGATAAGTCAAGTTTTGTTAAACATTTTCCAGTATTTAGTAAATTCTTAGATCGACTTATACCTCCGATTGGGATTGTTCGACGCATCAAAGTAAATATGTTATATTTTAGAATAATTTCAAAATCTTCAATATATCATCTTGAAGTGCATGGGACTTGAATTTCGTACTTAGTTGGATCGAGGTACTTCAGACTGAGTACTCGTTCAGTTTCGTCAAACTGAAGATTAGTGTACGTTTTTTTGCTTCAAATATTGTTATTAAATTGCAGTTTTCTATACTAGAGACTTTGAAGCCTAAGTCATGTTTATAAAACTTGAAGTGTATTTTGTTTTGTAACAATGGACCCTTTGTCATCTATAAATGACCAATATCGTGTAGCGGTACTCCACATAATAAAACAATCGGTATACCGGAAACATTATTTCACATATTTCCTGATGTTTGGGCTCATGGGTGAGCTTTGATGCTTTATTGACACACAGGAGCCTTCATTCATTTATTTCTTATTTTCTGATATCAAAAATGATTTTTGATATCAAAATTCAATTTTGATATCACAAAATCATTTTTGATATCAGAAATCTATTTCTTGATATCAAAAATAAGAAATATTTTCTGATATCAAAATTCAATTTCTGATATCAAAAATCGATTTCCTGATATCAAAAATGAAATTTTGATATCAGGAATTCGAATTTTGATATCAGAAAATCATCTTTATTTTTGATATCAAGAAATCCATTTTCTGATATCAAAAATAGAATTCTTGATATCAGAAAATAATTTTTGATATCAGAAAATAAGTAATAAATAGTAAAACGGCGCCTCATATATCTGACCTGTACAGTGGACCTGTAGTCAAGTCCCCGGTTTCGTTTGGTTTTAACGAATAATTTCTTCCGTTATTTATGTCAGATTTAAAATCATAGATTTAAATAGAATTTAACAAGTAAGGTTTTTATCCATCTATATATATTCAAATGCGTATTTTGCTAAACTTGATACAACTCACCTCAATTTTATCTGGACTAACAAATCACGTCCTAAAATATGACCCTGAAAGCGTGGACACAGGATCTGTGTATTTTAATCAAATATTATACTGTCAACAAAAATTGCATTATCCAGGTATCCTCTAACATTACATATGATGTAGCAATCTTCCTTTTTCGTTGGTTATTACGATCACGTGATGTACATGAAGACTGTTTCTATTTTAAAGTATATTGACACTTTATATGTTTCTATTTATAACCATGGAAGTATTATATCGACTTCCATTTTACTTCCATGTTATAACTTACTAACAAACTAATTTTTTTCAGTATAAAATCCAGTACAAAAGGATCATTGCTGAAATACATAAAAACTAGAAAAAAATTAATAGAAACAGCAATTTTGGCACGTATAACAAACAAAAGACAAAACACACACATTATAATTAATTATGCAATTATTGATAGATCCGTGTTTTTACTCGCTTGGCATGTAATATTAAAAACTATATTTCTGTTCTAATTCTATATTTTAACAACTACACATGTACATGGATGCTACAGATCTCTAACTCAACTCTCAGTTTTAGGCTACACGTGCTGTTCTTATTTATAGTCATGCATATTCAATAGGTATGTAGGCGTGTCAAAATCGTATCATACGCGATAATGACCAGCCAGTACACACTCACTACAAACCAGTAAAAGTCTGAAATGGCTTATATCTGTACTCGACTGTACTGATTTTTACTCGACCAGTCTGAATTAGTCTGAATTTTACTCGACATTACTCGACCCCAGTCTTAACCATACTCGACCGTACTGATTTGTACTTAACCCCTATCTTTGCCATTGAAAATAGTCTGAACTATTACTCGACCAGTCTGAAACAGTCTTAACCCATTCTCGACCTATTTTTTCAGTCTAAACCATATATACTCGACCAAAGGTCTGAACAATACTCAACCAGTCTGAACCATACTTGACCAAATAACCTCTACTTTTTTTTTTAATTTTAGCTGTTAAAATTAATTTCTTTTTTCTGACATGACAACAGCCACAATAAAATAAAGATATATATAAAAACGTATTTTTACATCCTTACATGATTCTCAGATTTATCAAATAGAGATAGTTAAGGTGGTATAGGAGTCTAAATTAAAAATGATAGAATTTGTTCATACTTTGCCAAAACGTAGTATATATTGATATATGTTCAAAAATATAATAAAAATGATAGGTCACCGTGGATTTTCTCAAGCTACAGGTTGTGACAAAATGACACATTTTGTATGGATTATACAGGAAAAACATCATTATGTGATTAGAAGCTAAACTAAATGATAGAATTGTAAAATAAAACACGAGAAGATAGCTTTTCGAAAATGCTTTGAGAATATCAAAAGAAAAGATAGGGTCACCGTGCGTTTTTTCCAGCTAAAATACAAAATAGCAAAATTCCATGTAGATTCCTTCAGAAAATGCACTATTTCAGAGTTACCTCCCCTTAAAATGCCAATTTAAAACATTAAAATCAAGCAAAAATAATCTACACTTGTAAAAATATTAATATTTATAAGTTATATTCATGTAAATTTGTTTTTTAAATACAAATTTACATTAGTTATCTGCATTCCTGCATCAAATTTTGCTAACTTGATTGAAAATCTGGACCTTAGATTCTCTGTTTTTACAATCCAAGATGGCGAAAGACACCCATACCACCTTAAATCAAATTATATTATATAATAATTTAATTATATTAATTTTAAAGTTTTGGAGTTTTGTTAAAAAAAAAAAATCTTATACCTAAAAACTACACCTTTACTGAGGGTAATAATTAAAACCTTATTAAGGTGCTTCTTGTTTGGCATGTGTTTTTTTAAACTTAATTTTCCTAAATTCCTAAAGAAAAACTACATAGGTTTTATGGTTACATACAATAGTTATATAATTATCTTTTAATGAGTTAACAACAGCCAAAAAATCACTGAAATTGTTTAACCTTATATTAGAAATATATCTATAATATCATGATTATATTAAATTCTTGGTTTTACAAAACAAAGGTGTGATTTTTAAAATTTATTAAGTTGCTTTATATACTATTTTAAATATATTTTAATAAAAAAAATGTTCACTGCATTATTGACTAAACTCAACTGACACCATAAATCTATACAAGGCTTAAGTAAATGGTGAAAATTGTCCAGTAACCATAAAATATATCTGAAACATTCAAAAATTTTGAATAACATTGAAAATTCACAATTCAGTTTTGAGATTATTTGATCAGCTTGTTTTATTTTAATTTTAATGGTGATATATATATGTAGGTGTTGATGAATATGGTGTTGAATTTATATTATGTTTATTGTGAAATTTTGGTTTCAATGCCATATTTAATACATTTTAAATTTCAAATTGTTGTTCGAATTTCTAGCCAGGGGAAATGGCTGTAAAAAACAGTTCCTAAATTGATGAAATACAATAGATAGATACAAAAATAGGTCTAGGTTGGTTAAGACTTGGTCGAGTATGGTTCAGACTAGGTCGAGTATGGTTCAGACTAGGTCGAGCATTGTTCAGACTAGGTCGAGCATGGTTCAGACGCAAATAAAATGGATAAGTAAAGGTCGAGTACAAGTTCAGACTGTTAAGTATGGTTCAGACTACAGTCGAGTATTATCAAGTAAATTTCAGACCAATTCAGACTGGTCGAGTAAAATCAGTACAGTCGAGTATAAATATAGGCCATTTTAGACTTTCAATGGTTTGTAGTGACTGTATTGTGATTTCATTAACCAGTATTAAAAGATAAATATAACATTATTCCCACTGATAAATTTCTGATTAAAATACATTTATCTATAAATATGTAAGAAATCTGTTGAGAACATCAGTCTCAGTACAGTTCATTAAATATTTAAAGAGATCAAAACCATGAAAATTGCAAAAACATGGTATAATGTTAACAATGTCATCATAAAACTTTTCCTATCGTCTTGATAAAGATTGAATTCACATATGAAATGAAACTCATCTTCAATTTTGTTATCAATACAATGTTTACATATTCTTTGACCCAAAGCTGTATTAGTATATCTGCCTTTTTCGATGTGTAAATTATGGTTAGAAATTCTTAATTTACAAAACTGTCTCATATATTGTTTCGAGACATTCAACTTTGTATAAGTCTCAGGTTTATATTCCTTTTTAGCTTGTAATGTGTACGTAATTTGTTTTGGTCTTCATCTGATGATCTGATATGACTCTGCAATGTTAGAAGCATATTTAGTGGCACCATGTACAAATTTACAATATCGAATGTGAACCTTTTCAGGTGCAAAATTAAGAAAAGTCTTTTCTAAATCATCGTTTATACCTCAGTCCTGGTGTTAATCTTTTGTCCAGGTAAAGAATTACGGACCCAACAATTCACTTCCATATAGAAGTACTGGTTTAGTGCAGGAGTCAAAAAGGTTTAACAGCAATGGTGTATTATTATATACACAATGAAATTTACGTTTAATAATAAAATTACTTTAAGAGCTTTTTTACTGAGACCTTCAACTGCAGTACTGAAAGAACCCGATGCTCTCATTACAATATCTAAGTATTTATACTCTAGAACACTTTTGGTGAGATTTTGACCAAAATAAAAATTACAGCCTTTCACTAATTTACCTGATTTATTAAACACTATTATTGGAGTTTTTTCGATACTCAATGATAATTTCCATTTTTTCAATAAAGTTCCCATGAGGATATATAGTTTTGTAGCCCTTCATCAGTTTGTTCTGCAAAAGCAAACAATTTAAAGCTGTGTTCCTATATCTACTGGATCACATTTCTCATCAAGGTGTGGAAAGTCATTCATAAATAAATTGAAAAGAAGGAACTCAGTAAACACCCTTGTTTTACAACAACATTTGAAATATCTAACACATGTATACATATCTTTGATTAAATGGAAAACCTTGCTACTAATACCTTGCTCAAACAGTATAAAAAGAGAAAATTTCTCCGTACTGTATCAAAGCTTGCTTTTCTAAAGTCAACAAAACAACAATATAAATATTTTTTTGCCCTAAACATCTTATCCACAAAAGATTTTAAAGTATAAACATGATCAATTGTTCTGCTAGCTTTTCTAAAGCCTATTTGATTTTACATAGTATGTTGTTCTCAGTTACAAATAAATCTAATCGGTTGCATAAGATCTTTACAAACAACTTACTTAGACAACTAGGCCTACTTCGATTCGTCCAACTCGGGTTGACGAAGAGTTATAAAATCAGTTTTAATGCGCATGTGCGCACCTTTCCCGAATCGAAGTGAAAACTCTTCTCGAGTTGACTCTCAAAATGGTGGATATAAATAAAAATATTCTATTCTATAAATATATATTAGCAGTAGTTAATTTTCTTTTTATAGACGTCGATAATAAACAACTTTTATGTTCAAATTTGTAACATTATTAAATTAAAGAACTTTTATCATTTAATCATTTCCAGTTCTTCCCAGGTCATTTCATTTTTAAACTCGTGTTGTAAGTAAAGAGAATGGATTGTCGTAATACATTCACATCTTACTCTTAGCAACTCAAATTCACGAAAATATCTTTTTTCTGTGCTCTATTTATAAACATCACCGACAGTATTTACACACGAAAAATATTTATTTCATTCCAAAAAACAAACAAAAATAATTTCACTAACAGCCCCTTTCTCTGGCTGTGTTTCGTAAAATTTTAGTTCTTTGTATCATACTTTTCTTTGCTGGAGCTGCTTGACGCCATTTTGAAACTCTACTAAACCTGCCCCAATCCAGAGTTGATGTCGAGTTAACTCGGATAGGTTTAAAAGGTCAAACTCGGGGGGTTCGATTGTCAGTCGAGTAAACTCGACAGACTCTACTTACCCGAGCTGGACGAATCGAAGTAGGCCTGGGAGATTGCTATACCTCTGTAGTTACTTGGATCTCTAACGTCTCCTATTTTAAAAAAGAGGTTTAATCATACTTTCTGTCCAACAACTAGGAAATAAAGTCGATTTCAAAATGATGTTGAAAAGTTTGCAAATACAATTCAACATATTCACACTAGAATGTTTAAGCATCTCATTACTTATAAAGTCAATCATTTTATATATACACATTGTAGATATATGAAGATTTGCAACATCTCCGAAACAAATTATTCAGTTATGGTAAAGTATATTCGAAATTTCCTTATGATCCAATAGTAAGAAAGGTCACTATTATAAGCTCAAAAAGCAATACAAAAAAATTAAATATAAAGAATATACAGAATCTACATGATGATCGATATTCCTAAATCTTATTGGAAATTGATTAATGGTTTCAAAAGTAAGGATCATAAGGATCATAGTTCTGCAGTTGCACCATCTGCTTGGGATTCACATTTCAATAAATTTTATCAAATACATGATTCATTTAAAGAAAGAGAGGCTAAGTTGGAAGAAAAGCAAGGTAATCTTGAAAAAAATTGTTTTAATAATCTTGATCAACTCATAACAGAGAAAGAAATTTCTTTTGCCATTTCAAAACTACATTGTAATGTGTCACCAGGCGTAGATAACATTCAGATTTCAAACAATATGAACAAGTCAGACTATTTTACTGTCCCCCCTTTTGTCTTTCGAAAATATCTAATTCTTGTCCGTCTCATTGATTATACCCATGAAACTGGACTGAAGGTTACATTACAGTATTACACAAGCCAGGAGACGTCACTTACCCAAATATTTATAGAGGACTAACCATCACTAATGCAATTGGTAATCTATTCAACAGTATACTTAATATAAGGTTGGACGTTTTTATAGAAGAAAATAATGTAATTAATGATTGTCAAATAGGTTTTACCAGAAAGGCAAGAACATCTGATCATATTTTTCTTTAAAAAATGTATTTTTGATCAATACTGCAATACTAAGGATGGGCGATATAAAGTTCCTTAAGGTCAGCATACTGACAATTTAACAACAAAAACAAGCAGTGAATGTACTTACTTCATATCAAAACAAGTTATATGCAAAATATTTCCAATAAAAAAATTATCAAAATAAATCATACATTGAATTGTCAAAACAAATGTTATTTTCTCTGCTAAATTCCGGTAATGTCTATGAATGTTAGAACTGGTATAACGAGAGTTCTGTTTCTTAAAATGGTTTGAAATTTCGTCTATCAGAGTCATGGCCAAATGTTCAAAGTCTATTGTTTCTGGATCTACTCCTGTTGAATTTGTTATAGTGCTGTAAACCAGTTAACCCATCGTCAGAAAGTCTGTTTTACACGTTGTTACACTGAAATCCTCTGCTGACGCAATTGAGTCCAGATCAACATTTATTTCTTGTTTTTCTGAGGCCACATCATTATCAACATCACCACTAGACACATTTTTAGAAGTAGATTGGTTAGGAATTTCATCAAAATCAAATTCATCCTCTGATATATCGGAATAATCATCAACATTAACCACTTGAAATTTATTTCTGTTCAAATCTTCTTTTGAAACACATCTAACTTCCACAGATTTCACTTTTTACTTGTGCGTCTCATAATTATATACGCAGAATACAGTAACAAAACGATTGATAAAACACTTACAGTTCAGGAATATTCACGTACATCCAAATAAACACTATAAGGTTATCCATATTTTGAAATATTCAAAGTCACAATTTTATCTTGTTGGATCCCACTTCTGACACCAAAAATGCCATGGCGGTCGAAATCGGATACATTACACACTGCTGATAACTACGATACTATAAAATAAAATGTAAAAAGAATGAAATAAATGACTTTAACAGATAAGAATAATATTGTCTTATTTACACTCTATCATTGATATATCCCGCTTTCGGACATTTTGTTGTTACTTTCTTATACGTGTGGGTCCGGTGGGTCATTTTTGTGCTGAATTGTTGTCTGTTTTTTTTTCGTTTGTGGTTTGAATTCTGTATTTTCGGTACATTTCACATATGTCTTATTTGTCAGTATAGTCGAGTTACTCCTGGTTCGTCCACAGGGTTTTTGTTTTATGTTCTTTGTTTTCATGTGTGTTTACTGTTTGGTCTTACTTGATCTTGCCTTATATTACAGTTATTTTATTTTTATTTTCTATATGTATGTAAAAGTTTAGATAAAAAATCAGCTACTTCATTTATATGATTTTAAGTTTAAAGCAACTATATGCACAGGAATTTTTGTTTATACACAGTTTTGATTCAGAAGAAAACCCGACATGGTTAGAAAATACAAATAATAGCACCATAACAAACATAATTCCATTTGAATATTCTTGTCATGGTTAGAAAATACATACAATAACACCATTATAAACTCAATCCCAATTTAATATTCTTGTACGTGTCTATAAATAAAACAAATCTATTTTATTTTTAGAAATTTATCTGTGATAACATAAACGTCACAAAAATACGTCACTTTTTGTGACGTTGATCCATTCATGTGACGCGCAGTTTATGTCTCGTTTATGGTGTCCTGGTGTGCTGTCGTAAATTCATGGGAGGTGTCCGTTGTTATTCTGTGGTTTACATGTTGTAATGTACTATTATATTATTTATTTATGTATTTCTCTGTGCTGATTGTTCTTGCGTTTGTTTGTACTGTATTCCTGTCACGTAATGTTGTCATTTTAGCGGTATTTTTAACATTGCCATATAAGCGGGAGGTTTGGCTAGCCACAAAACCAGGTTCACTCCACCATTTTTTCTTAAAATGTCCTGTATTAAGTCAGGAATATGGCAGTTGTTATCAGACAGTCCGTTTCTATGTATGTTGGCGTTTGCTTTTGTTGTAGTTCAGTGTTTCTGTTGTTCCGTTGTTTTCCTCTTATAGTTGATGTGTTTCCCTCGGTTTTAGTTTGTTACCCAGTTTTGTTTTTGCTTAATCGAATTATGACTATTGAACAGCGGTATACTACTGTTGCCTTTATCTATTATGCGGTACAGTGTCAAATCTTTGAAAAAATCAATGGATTGTAATGTCAGTTTGTAGACCGACGTCGAATGTGTTCATAAAGTCATGTAAGGTGACTAGCAATTGTCCTTCGCACGAATAGCCAGATCTGAATCCATGGTTGAATGATGTTATTACTGTATGCTTTTCGAGATGTTTCAAGATGTGCCTGCATATAATGTGTTCTAGTAGTTTGCAAGGTCCCGACGTCAGTGAAACCGGTCTTTAATGTTCAGCTGCGTGTTTATCTCCCTTTTTGAATACACAAGAGATGATTTCCTTTAGCCAGTCTTCTGGTAGTATTTCAGGGTCTATTGATGTTTGAAAGATTGCAGTAAGACCTGGTGCTATTTCTGTTGCACATTCTTTCAGTATTTTGTTTGGTACAGTCTGGTCCAGATGTTTTGGATGGATTTACATCTTTAAGTATTTTTTCTAGTCCTTTTGTTGTTATGCCTAGTGTAGGTATGGATTCTTTGATGTATTTTGTTGTTTTGGTATTGATGTTAATTGGTCAATTGTGAATGCAGATCTTAATTGTTGAAATAATATTTCAGCATTGCATTTTCTTTGCTGTTACCGGTCAGCTTCCCTTTGTTCTTTAACGGCGATTCTTCAATAATTTGCATTTCTTGGATTTTATGTACTTCCAGAATGGGTTGGTGTTTTTGTTTCGAGGCCTTTGATAATGGTACCATTGATTTATGTGTATTCAGCCTTCCTGGCTTGTCTTTTTACTTCTTTTTTGAGTTGTCTATAATTTGTTTACTTTTAAGTTCGTTTAACATTTTAGTATAACCTTTTTTTTTAACAGCTTCCTTATCCAGGGTAGGTTGTTCTTGGAGCGGATTTCTTTTGATGATATGGGTTTGTCCATTCTTTGAAAAAGTGTTCTTTCTTGAAGGAGACAATTATTTATTGTTTGTACATTTATTCGTTTGTCCTGCATCTGTCTTATTTTTGTTGATGTTAGTGTATTCTTTTATTTTATGTTGTTCCAGATTGCCTTTGACTGATACAACATTTCCTGTGTTTGCTACGTTGGTAGTATGCTTTGTTGTCGCAGTCTGTAACAATCATTTCATGGTCTGATATGCCAAATGTGTTTTGGATGCTTTGACCAGTAATAGGTTAGTGGTTAAAACTATATCAAGGAGGTTGTCTTCTCTTGTTGGTAATTCAAGGATATATTTCAGTTGGTAGACTAGTTATTTCCCTGAGTTTAGTTTTGGTCTCCTTTTCACTTGAGTTGTTTGGTACTCAAATTGATCTGAGTAGTATTAAAAGTCTCCAGTAAGTATGGTATTAGTGATTTTACTTGCTGTCATTTGTAAAGATTTTTTCTAGTTCATCTTGGCAGTTCATGTTTCTATGTGACATGTTAAATTACCCAATTGGTAGTTCTTTTTTGGCTTTAAGATGTATTTTTACACATTTCATCTCACAGTTTGTGACTAGGTTATGGAGCTTTACTAATATGATGTCTTTATGGATTAGTTTAAAGACTATACAACCAAGTAATCCCTTGTCGTTTTTGTAAGCAGTGTAATCTTTTGGGAATACTTCGCTGGATTTAATAGCATCTTTAGTGCTGACTTTCCCTATTATTTCTTCTTTGAGCCAGTATTCTATTCCACAGATGATGTTATGTTTGGTGTAATATTCTGCTGCTTTAAATTCTGATGTCTTATATTTTATGTTTCTACAATTGACAAACCTTTCTAAAACTGTCCGATTATAAATTTAAAAATTATCAAGGAACTACGGTTTCAACTCCTTCATGCAAAGTAAACCTTAGATAGATTTGTCTTTTATTTTTAGTACCTTTTGGTCATGCAGCTCTTCTACTTTGTCGGTCCTTATACATCCTTTTCTTTCAAATAAAAGGCTTTGTGCGTTCCTGGTGAAGGTAAATCAAGAAAAGTGTATCGGACGCATGACATTTATAAATTGTTTTTATTTTTTTTTTACTGTTAATATTCTTATGTTTCTTTTTTTCATTTGAGTTAAACATGTTGTTACTTTGTGATCTACTTCTTTTACTGTGATGTTTGGAATTGTTTGTTTTGAGGTTGAGATGTATTTAAATCCATTCTATCTCACAATTTGTGACTAGGCTAGATTGTTCTACAGATATGATGTCTTTATGATATAGTTTAAAGACTCCCTCACCAAGTGTTTCCCTGTCGCTTCTATAAGTAGTGAATACTTTTCTGGTTTGATAGCGTCTTCATTGCTGTTTTTCTCTGGGTTTTCTTCTGTGAGCCATTTAATTAAATATTTTATTTTGTGTTCTACTTCTATTTCTGTGAAAAAGTATAACAAAAATACCGAACTCGAACTTCAAGGCAAATTCAAAAAATGCTCCGCAGGGCGCAGCTTGATACGACCGCAGAGGTCGAACCCTGAATAGTTGGCGCAAGTATGGACACAGCATTCAAGCTTGATACAGCTCTGAATTTGGATTGTGATTAAATATTTGACACAGCATAGGTTTCTGACACAGAATGAATGTGGTCTAAGAACTTAAAAATTTTAAATTTGACATTCACCTATTATGGTCCAATATCCAAAATCTAAATACATGGTTAGATTCAGCATATCAAAGAACCCCAAGAGTTCAATTTTTGATGAAATCAAACAAAGTTTAATTTTGGACCCTTTTGACCTCAATGTGGACAAAGTTGATAACAGGGCCCAAAAATCAAAAATCTAAATACATGGTTAGATTCAGCAGATCAAAGAACCCCATATATTCAATTTTTGTTGAAATCAAACAAAGTTTAATTTTGGACCCCGATTTGGACCAACTTGAAAACTGGGCCCATAATCAAAAATATAAATACACGGTTAGATTCGGCATATCAAAGAACCCCAATAATTCAATTAATTTGAAAACAGGACCAAAAATTAAGAATCTAAATACACGGTTAGATTCAGCATATCAAAGAACCCCAATAATTCAATTTTTGATGAAATCAAACAATGTTTAATTTTGGACCCTTTTGACCTCAATGTGGACAAAGTTGATAACGGGGCCCAAAAATCAAAAATCTAAATACATGGTTAGATTCAGCATATCAAAGAACCCCATATATTCAATTTTTGTTGAAATCAAACAAAGTTTAATTTTGTACCCCGATTTGGACCAACTTGAAAACTGGGCCCATTATCAAAAATCTAAATACATGGTTAGATTCAGCATATCAAAGAACCCTAAGAATTCAATTTTTGTTAAAATCAAACTAAGTTTAATTTTGGACCCTTTGGACCTTAATGTAGACCAATTTGAAAACGGGACCAAAAATTAAGAATCTAAATACACAGTTAGATTCGGCATATCAAAGAACCCCAATAATTCAATTTTTGATGAAATCAAACAAAGTTTAATTTTGGACCCTTTTGACCTCAATGTGGACAAAGTTGATAACGGGGCCCAAAAATCAAAAATCTAAATACATGGTTAGATTCAGCATATCAAAGAACCCCATATATTCAATTTTTGTTGAAATCAAACAAAGTTTAATTTTGGACCCTGATTTGGACCAACTTGAAAACTGGGCCCATAATCAAAAATCTAAATACATGTTTAGATTCAGCATATCAAAGAACCCTAAGAATTCAATTTTGTTAAAATCAAACTAAGTTTATCATTGAATGGAACAAGTGAAAAGAACTGTTTGGAATTGTTTGTCGTTGAGAATTGTGTTTTGAGTCTTGGACTGCTGGTCTTTATTGGGCTGAATATGTTTGATGACACGGACCCACTTAAACTAAAGAATGAGATTTCAATATACGACCACAAAATTTTTTGCGGTCGTATAAAAGGGGAAGTGACAAAATTAAACGCGATCATTGAATGGAACAAGTGAAAAAGAACTGTTTGGAATTGTTTGTCGTTGAGAATTGTGTTTTGAGTCTTGGACTGCTGGTCTTTATTGGGCTGAATATGTTTGATGACACGGACCCGAATGAGATTTCACGTGTGAATGGTTCGTAGTTATTTGATGTGTTCAGTTCACAGCTGTGAAATGTGAAAGATGACACATTTGTACTCTCGCATTTACATTAGAACCATTGTATGTTTGGTCTTTGAAGGAGTTCGTTATCAACTGTACATAGTACATGATCTATGATACCATATATCACATTCATCACAACATACTCTATCGAACTTCCATGTTACAGTGTCCCGCTAGGTTCAGGGTTAGTTAAATATGACCCTTTGTGTATGTAATAGTATTGTAGGTGTTGATTCGAATTTGATGTCGTTAGTAATATGATTTTGTTTCCTTCTGCTATTGACATGTTTTCATTTAGTACAAAAGTGAGTAGTTGTTGTTGCTCCCATGATTTACTGGTTGTTAAGTTTGTTTCAATGCAGTAAAACAAACCTGTTAGCAGTATAATGTTGATTATATTTATATTGAAAATTCTGGTAGTCTGATGCTGTTGTTGATGGTCAAAGATTGTTGTTTTTTATTAGTCCTGGTTAAGCGCGAAAGTGCCTGTGCTGACCAGAGCTTAAAACATGTGTTAGGTTACCAAAAGTCTGTCTGAGCCTGGATAGAGATTTTCTTGTGTAAAATGCGTGCTAATAGGTTTGTTGGTATTTTGATACTGGTATTGGTGTTATAGATGGTATTCTGATGGTCAAGATTGTACTTGGTTTAGTGCGGAAGAACCCGAGCTAGAAAAACACGTGTTACCAACAGTCTGCTAGTGTATGACCAGAAATTTCCTTGGAAAAAAATCGTGCTTTTAGGTTTTTTTGGATATATTCCATCGGCATATCATTGGAAGTTGCAAGTTTTTCTGTCTGTTGAAGCTATTTTTTTAATACTTTGATCTTACTTGTAAGTCATTTAAGAAATTTTGAGTGTGGTTATTTATTCTACTGTTTATTTCTCTAATTTTGTTGTTTAGCTGGATGACTTGTTCTGCTAGTTCTTTATCTTGCGTAATAAAGTGGTATGAAGTTTATGGTGTTTCTTCTTATTTCAATGGTATATTGAGTAGAATGGTGTTTCAAGTATGGTTACCCTAAAGTTATCGAATGAATTGTTGAATAAGATCATTCTATGCATTTGTTATAATATTCAGTGGTATTGTCTATTTTATCTTAGGCATGTGCTGTGATTGGTATGTAGCATTTGTTATATGTGGTAAGGTCGCAAGTACCAAATCAAATGAAGAGCAAAATTGGTCCTTGATCTTTTATTTTTTGGCGAATGTTATTTTCATTTTAGGGGACTTTCTGTTTTGAATTTTCCTTGGAGTTCGGTATTTTTGTTATTTTACTTTTTCAATACACTTATATCTGCTTTTTGATATTTGCCCCGCATTTGCTCCACCACTTAATTGGGTGTTCAACTTGTTTGATGGGTTTACTTTTTGTTGAAATCGGTTTCTTTTGCTGTCCAGCAGGTGTGTATCTTTTTGTTGTTGGGGAACTGGTGGCCTTATACAGAAGATGTGGTATAGTTGCCAATGAGAAAACTCTCCATCAGAGATCAATTCAACAAGCTTTGCGTTGGCTATGGGCTGTTGGTCTTTTTGTTGATGTTACTAAATATTTATTTAGGACTGATTCCTTGCTAAACTAGTTAGCAACACATGATGTGATATATTATGAATATAGAAGAATGTCAATAACAAAGTTGATGGATCTTGGGCTGGTGTTTTGTTTTGTTATTTATGTCAATAATTTCTAAATTTTTCATTAATAATATTTGTTTTTTATTGAGGTTCACAGTGATTGTTTGTGTGTAATTTCCTGATTTATACTGTCTAGATGTTGTAGATAAAAGAGAAGCGAAGGATCCCAAAGGGACATTCAAACTCATAAGTCGAAAATTAACTGACAACGCCATTGCCAAAAAAAGAAAGAGACAAACAGACAAACAACAGTACACAAAACACAACATAGAAAACAAAATACTGAGCAACACGAACCCCATCAAAAACTAGGGGTGATCTCAGGTGCACCGGAAGGGTAAGCAGATCCTGCTCCACATGTGGCATCCGTCGTATTGCTCATGTAAGTACAAACCCGGTGATAAGTGTAATTAGGTAGATCACATAAGGGGAAAGTGGACGGGATTGTACGACAAATTTGGAACATATCAGTAGACATCTGTGAAACAGATATTCCGTAACAGTCAACCAACATTGTGATGGCGTCCGTAAAATTTACGAAGGGATGATTTCGACTTCACCACTTAGAACTCTTGGTTTGATAGCTTTCTTGTGAGCAGCAGCCTTCTATCAAGGAAATTATGATAGGAAAAACAAGCCCTGGAATATCGCATCAACTGGGAGATTCATACTCCGTATGCAGGCGCTACTGGAATGTTGCTACATAGAAATGGAAAGTTCACAATCATCTCTTTTGTCGTAAAGTTTTGTTTTCAACCGACATTCAGTTTCAATTTCTAGATGTAAATCAAGATATGAGGCAGACATAACTGTATTTGTTGTATCTTTTATCTCAAGTTCGATGGGATAGATGCGTTCAACATAGGCACCAACTTTTGAATTATTTAGTGTGAGTATAAAATAAGGACATGTGATATGATTGCCGATGAGACAACTATATGCACCAGTGTCCAAATGACGCTGATTTAAAGGAGCATTATTTGCGATTAAGACCAAAATTTAAGATTTTTTTCAAAGTGGAATTTGAAATAATGTTAAGCTATTAGCTGTCACTTTAATTCAGTATTGTCAAAGTATGCTTAAAAATATCGCTGATGTATTATTGGGTTGCAAGTCAATAATTCAACATCACTGAATCCATATTAATTTCATGCGACCTTAAATCTAACTGTTCGCTATAAATGAGTTAAGCATGTGCTAAATATAAATAAGAAGATGTGGTATGAGTGCCAATGAGACAACTCTCCATCCAAGTCACAATGTATAAAAAGTTAACAATTATAGGTCAAAGTACGGCCTTCAACACGGAGCCTTGGCTCACACCGAACAGCAAGCTATAGGTAGCACGGTAGTATTTGCATTCCAGAATTTAGGTTGCTCTTTTGTGTACTACTTAAGTCAATGTATCTGAACATTATGATTGGACAAAAAATACAGTATCAACTGAACATACTTTCCCAAACTGAGGAATGAATCAGGTGTAGAAAAATATGAAATAATTTTACATACAGATGAAAATGAATTTTTGAGATTTTTAAAAAATTTTGTATTCACTGCACGATAAAAGACATAAAAGCACTAGTGGCCTCAGGTTCTTAAAGATAGCAAAAAAAGTAAACGGTCATGATACATATTCAAATTCATTTCTGAATAGTAAAATGAAAGTACTTCAGTTAACTGTGAATGTAGAATTTTTGGCAGTGTTAGAAAGTGGTGAAAATTCTAAAAAGGCTAGCATTATCCCTTATGGGCCAGGAAATACCGTGCCACCTTAAAAGGACTCCAAAATGACTAGTGTAAAACAATTCAAACAGGAAAACCAATGGTCTAATCTATATAAAAAACGAGAAACGAGAAACACCTATGGACCACACCAACAAACGAATACAACTGAACACGCTCCTGACTGTTTAAGTTATTTACATTTTTCTTTCATCACATTTGCTCAGTGCGATTGACGAATTCCTAACGAGGTCACTTCATACGGGAAAGCTGAAGGTGAAGACAATAATTCAATAGCAGTAAATTTCCTTTAGATTTGGGTAAAATAAAGGATTTTCTGTTAAAAAAAAGTCTATGTATACGTGTTTTAAATAAAAAGTTAGCCATTCAGTTGTATAAAACATAGTCATGTTTGTCAAATTTGAAGCATCATATGACTTTTAAAGAAACAATACACGAGGGATTCATACTTTAGATGGGAATATAGGGTCGAATCTGTGATATATGTTTTTCGTAACTGCCAGCATGAAAACAAACCCTTTTGATCTTTCTTATTACTAGTATTTGATTTATATTTTCATTATGAACATTAAAAGAAATAAAGGACTTTTAATTATCACTGGTGTTAAACTGATCACCGTAACTGCAGTTACGGTGATCCCAACATGGCGGAGCCCAAAACAGGTAAAATCGTCATTTTGTAATTTCTCCGTGTACACGCATTGTTTTAAAGAATTACTCAGCCGCTAGGTTGATATGTACGGTATTGTTGTATGTGTGTGTTCTTAATATCATATGTGACCTTGTTACCGAAATAATAGCCATTGAAAATCTACGGAAGATCACCGTAACTCCCAAAGAAGATAGTCGTAACTGTATAAAATATGTCTATGATCATAGTAACTGATTTTGTCAGAACCTTCAGCTAACGGAATTTTTAATTAAAAATAGGTTGTGTTAAAGATAACAACAAACGCGTAAACAAGATTCGTGATTGAAATATTTTTTCAACATAAGGTAAGTTTGCACATGTGGAGCAGGATCTGCTTACCCTTCCGGAGCACCTGAGATCACTCCCATTTTTTGATGGGGTTCGTGTTGCTCAGTCTAGTTTTCTATGTTGTTTCTTGTTTACTATTATTTGTCTGTTTGACTTTTTCATTTTTAGCCATAGCGTTGTCAGTTTATTTTCGATTAATGAATTCGACTGTTCCTCTGGTATCTTACGCCCCTCTTCTCTTGCAATTTTTCATGAACATTTTAACAAATATTGGTATACTATTCGGACAACCAGATGTCAACGATATTAAAAATATAATGCCTCCTTATGTTAAAACTATACTAAAATATAGTTTCCATTATATCTTTATTTAACACTCTTAGTAACTTTATTTTTGTAGGTTACATGTATAAGTGCTATATGTGTTCGTTTATGTCTAGTGCAGACGCAGTATTGGCACACACCTTATCTACCCACACCAAAAGAACTAATACAACATTCAGTTTACGAAAAAAAGTGTTTGAGGAGCAATTAGGACATTTTGCATTTCAGTCACTGCATTTTGCATGGAAAATACAAACTCTTAAAGAATATGTGGATCGAGGTATCATACTTAATCTATTCTAGATACAGAAGGAAAAAGATAACCTTCAAAAGAAAAAATCAAAGTTTGAATGATGTGAATTAGTAAATTAGTAAATTATTCACTAGTTCTAGCCACACTATCAAACATCCAAACACGATTTATTTGATTTGATTTGATTTTTGGTGTTTTTACGCCACTTTTAAGCACCGCATTTAGGATATTTCGTGGCGGCCAGATTTTACTGGAGGAGAAAACCACCGACCTTCGATAGGAAAACTGGCAATCCTAGTCAATTAAGATTGGAGTCGAGTGCACCCGCACGAGCGCAAACACGATTTATATGTAATCGCCTATCAGCATATAGAGAAAGTTACGATCATCACTAACAAGTTACTATGATCATGTCCAAGTTACGACTCTCTTATAATCAAGTTACCACTATCATAACAAACAAAATTCTTGGAGTTACGATGATCTTCCGTAAATTTTCAATGGCTATTATTTCGGTAACAAGGTCACATATGATATTAAGAACACACACATAAAACAAAATGAATACCGTCATTATCAACCTAGCGGCTGAGTAATTCTTTAAAACAATACGTGTACACGGAGAAATTACAAAATGACGATTTTACCTGTTTTGGGCTCCGCCATGTTGGGATCACCGTAACTGCAGTTACGGTGATCAGTTTAACACCTGTGAATTATATAGTCAGCCAATAAATAAAAAAATAAATATCATGTATAGATAACTTTTTTCTCTAGTTCGTTGATACCATGCAGAGCACGACCGTGTACTTCCAAATGTACGTAACCTAATTCAATTTCACATCCGATTTAGGAGCAAGACCATGTTGGCATTTCAACATGACTCCAAAATGTAAATCAGTTAGACTTCGAAAAGCATATTTTACTATATAATAATATATAGAATTTTTCTTTGCATATTTTATAACTCCTGCTTAAATTATGGCAAATTATTTTCTTCCTTATATTGATAACAATCGATGTGCTATCTGGACATAGAAAAGCAAAATGATGTGTATTTGCAGATTGCGATTTTTATGGCAACTGTAAATAAACTCATCATAGATACCAGGATTGAAATTTTGTATTTGCGCCAGACGCGCGTTTCGTCTACAAAAGACTCAACAGCATCAAAAGAAGGCCGTTTCTAGAACAATAAACATTTATTATTGTTAAAATTGATGGAAAAAATCCTTGACCTTTAAATGATAAATTCGCTTTATGTTGAGCATAAAAGTCACAAAACAATTGATCCCCAAGAATATTTTTGCTCATAGAGCAATTTTATCTTTTTTTTTGTAGGATTTTTTAATGAAAGGCCATTTTGCTTAATTCTTGCAAAATTTAGGAATGTTCATTCTTGACCTTTGATCTTGTATCAACGGAAATTGCAACGACCGGACAAAACATAAGGTACAGCTTTCGAATGATTTATAATAAAGTCGTATGTTAAGTGGGTGCCATAAAATCCTTAGCTAGGTGGCTATTTAAAAAAATTGAACTCGCCTCAAGTTTATAGTAGTGTATATGGAAGGATTTATATAGTATTTAAATTCTTGGTACAAGGTAAAAAAAATCGTAACTGCACAGAGTTACCTAAATGCAAGATCAACGTCGGACTATTAAAATCTCTAGTTTTTTCCAAAATTCATCGTGAATGTTCTATACTCAAAAAATATTAACACCTGTGTTTTGTAACACTTTATTGCAATATTGAACTAGAAGCTCTAAAGAACATGTGTCGATCACCTAGGTCTATGTCCATCTTCAACAATGGACACTCTAAAACATTGTAGACTCACTCGAATAGAATTCATGACTAAAATCTCTTTTTTGTTGATCTTATATTGCTGATGATTTTTTCTGTTTAATTTCTCTCTTTCATCTAAATAGTTTCTGTCCAAAACACACAAAAAGGTAAACATAGTCATTTAGGGCTATAACTCCCATAAAAAGTCAATTGACGATTTCGGCAATTGTCTTGCTGACCATTTTTGCTACTAAAGGTTGCTATCATCTATTAGAGTTTTCAAGATAATAGGCAAAATTGCAACAACAAAAAAGTAAATATCGTCATTAAGGGACAATAACTCCAAAAAGGAGTCGATTGACGATTTCGGTTATTTGACCTTAAATGTTGATCATGTCTTGCTATTTAAAGTTACCTTTCTATTATAGTTTTCAAGGTAATAGGCAAATATGCAGAAAATTAGTGAATATCGTCCTTAAAGGGTAATTACTCTAATAAGGAGTCGACTGACGAATTATGACATTTGATTTCTTGTAGATCTCGACTTGCTGACCATTTTTGCTATTTTAAAATCTATCTATCTCTATAGTTTTCACGATAATAGGCAAAAATGCAAGAAAAAAGGTAAAATTCGTCATTTAAAGGCAATGACTCTTATAGAAGTCGTCGGACATATTTGATGTTAGTTGACAGTTGGAAGATCTCAAGATCAAAAACAAAAACAAAAATCTTTCGTTTGTCTGTATCTGAAGCTGTGAAGTACACAGTGCATGATCCTGTCAAGGATATTATATGCAATGGAAAGATAGCTGGTTAGACCAACTGTTGGGAGGGCAGTCGTGAGGCTCTCAAGTATCTTGGAACCTTCAATGTTCCTTCTAGATAGTTCTACTCCACTGTGTTTTTATAAAAGACATAATTCTTTTTTTACATCTAATCAAAAAGTGTATAGGAGATTTACGCCAAAAAGAAGCGTAAAAATCGTTATTAATAGTTTCAAATTTTAAGTGAGTAAGTTTTCAAACTTTTTAAAAGCGCCACAAAAAGTCAATTAACCATCATTGTTTGAATTTTATGTAATCCATTGTTTCAATCAGATATCATCATGGAGTAATCATGTTCATTCCGTTCAGGAGTTGACAGACAATTTGGAACATGTTGATATATATGTAGATAAAAGTAATAAAATGCTTCGCTGAGCGCAGCCTGATACGACCGCAGAGGTCGAAGCCTGAACAGTTGGGGCAAATTTGGACACAATATTCAAGCTTGATACTGTCTGAATTTGGATTGTGATCAAATTTTGACATAATAAAGGTTTCTGACACAAAATGAATGTGGTCATAGATCTTAAAAATCTATTAGCAATACTGTGCAATTGAAGATTTCTTCTTGAAACTTTAAAAAATTTGAAATTTGAAAATTTTGAAAAAAATCTTCCCAATCTTTTGAACCCCCTTTTGAAGCAATTACCCCCAAACTCTATCCCAGCCTTCCCTTTGTAGTATGGAACCTTGTAGTACAATTTTAGAGAGATCCATACACTTAAACACAAGTTATTGTCTGGAAACAAGAAAAATGCTTGTTTTTGGCCCTTATTCTTGCATGTTTGTGGCAATAACCCCTAAACTTAATCCCAGCCTTCCCTTTGTGATATGGAACCTTGTGGTACAATGTCAGTGAGATCCATACACTTACACACAAGTTATTGTCTGGAAACTACAAAATGCTTGTTTTTGGTCCCTTTTTGGCCCCTAATTCCTCAACTGTTGGTACCAAAACCCCAAAAATCAATACCAAACTTCCTTTTGTGGTATTGAACCTTCTTGTTAAATTTCATAGAGATCCATTCACTAAAAAAGTTATTATCTGGAAACCAAATGCGTCTTCGGACGACGCAGACGACAACATCATACCATTATACGAACCCAAAAAAATTTGTGCGGTTGTATAACAAAGAAATTTTTGCAGTCACATAAAAATAAGGCTCGTTTGACGATTTAGGCCCTGTTGACAAATAAGATCTTGTCATGTTGATAATTTTTGCTATTTACAGTTTCTCTCTTTCTATTAGTTTTCAATATAAAAGGTAACAAGAATGTGTCCCCAGTACACGGATGCCCCATCCGCACTATCATTTTCTATGTTCAGTAGACCGTGAAAATGGGGGAAAATCTCTAATTTGGCATTAAAATTAGAAAGATCATATCATAGGGAACATGTATTCTAAGTTTCAAGTTGATTGGACTTCAACTTCATCAAAAACTACCTCGACCAAAAACTTTAACCTGAAGCGGGACGAACGGACGGACGAACAGACGAACGAACGGACGGACAGACTCACAGACCAGAAAACATAATGCCCATAAATGGGGCATAAAAAAAATAAGAAGGTAGAATTCGTTGTTTAGGGGCATATAAGAAGTCATCTGACAGTTTTGATGTGAATGGACAGTAGAAAGAAATCATCATTATGAACATTTCTGACTCTGTCAGATTTTCTCTTTCTATAGCGGTTTTAAAGATAAGACAAAACTTGCATTTTATCCCTATATATGTTCTATAACACGATGAGAATGTTGGTTGGCAGACAGGATTATAGGACACAATTTAAACTATATACCCTAATGATGATTGTGGCCAATTTTGGTTCCAATTGGCCCAGTAGTTTCAAAGAAGATTTGTGAAAAAGATAACAGACAAGGAATGGCACGTGCTGAGAATATTAAGTCAGCACTATTTCAATTGAGCTCATATCATCTGAATTCAGTCAAAAGAATCCATGCAAGAACTATTTCATTTTATTGCCATTCATTTTCTTAAAATTTAGAATAATTTTGGCTTTCATAACCTGTAGAAATATGAAAAGACACTCTTTGAAATAAGATCCAACTTATTAACCACATATAGTGTGAAACTGTATGATGATCAATGAGTATTCCAAATTTACTTTGAATTCTCACAGCCATTTTAGGCCTTGCTGGGGCCACGGGGGTGCCACAGCCCCAGCAACTCCCATTTCATTTTCCATCATTATTTACCTTTTTGAACATGCAATGCATTTTGTGATTGATTTAAAATACCCATTATATATCAATGGCATTATGTCTGTGGTTAACTAAAACTAGCCTCAGACAATAATAAGAACAAAATAATTTTATATATTATTTGTTTTATTTTAAAATAATGAAAACCATTTCAATAAATTAAAAATATGAATATATTTCTAACTGTTGAGAGCACTAATTTGCATTTAGATTTTTTTTTTAAAAGTGTTTGTAAATCTTCTTTCTAGAGCTACTTTTTAGAGGAAGAATGTGCATCATGAATAAATTTTACAAATTCCTCAGGAGGTTAAAACCCTTCCTCCTTTCTCCTGTTAATTTTTGTAAGGAAGTTTCAATTTTCCCTCCAACATTCCAACAAAGAGGCTTAGAGAAATCTCAAACAGAAAGGTAGAAGATAGTTTGGTAATAGTTCCTGGTATGGTTATAAATAAAGTTGTAGACTGTATACAAAAATAGTCACATTCCCAGTAGAGGACAATATTCCCCCATGTAGAAAGTCATGATAAAGCTAAATTCAATCATAGTTTTTATTATACATTTTTATGAAATATACAAACTTAATTTAGAATGCGGAGGAAATATAACTACAATAACTTAAACAAACCTTGCATTTTACTAAATTTCATGTCTTTTTCACATAAAAGTTCTCAGAAGACCATTATTGAACAAGTATAAAGTAGGCATGGCCAACTAAACTTCAAATTGATGGATTGTCCCCCACATATCAAATAATATTGATGAAAAGAGAAAAAATAAAAAAGTCATAGTTATCAAGAAATCAAAATTGTTAAAACTATTTTCCCTAGAGCCCTATTATACAGAAAACCCTATTGGAAAACCCCTTAAAAATTGACATGATTACATTAAACCCTGGCTAACCTCTCAACTGTAACAAAAGCACCTCAAGAAGTTGCCAAGAACCAACAAAATACTACCTCATATTCTAAATTCATGTATAATCAGTTTTTTTTTTTTTCAGCAGCTGTGACCTTGACCATTGACCTATAAATTAGAAGTGTTCTTCTCACTTCATTTATTTCAATCTATACAAGTTTGATTTGAAACCAACAAAGGAAATTCTAGTTGCCATCCAGAAAACAATTTTTCCAGACAAACGAATGGAGGGACAGGCAAATTTGATTATTTTTTTTTTATCATAAAATGAATTTTATTTACATAACTTCTATTACAATGTTGAAGTCATCAATAATAAGATAACATCTGCAACAAAAGTATTCACATACAGTATTTTATCAATTTAAATCACTTACAATGAATGATAAACATTCTCATGTCAGTGAAAGATACTATTATAAATCATAATCCCCATCTGCTTCAACTCCAAATAAATTGGTTCCCCATTTTTTTCATTTTCAGGTAAAAAAATTAAATGGTTTGGATAAGGGTGTATTTTCATTTAAATCTGAAGGAAATCAAACAAGAAAGGAGGGTGCTACACAAACAATATAAATAATTAAGTGATATTTGTACAAAAAACTATGTTGAGATTTGTATACAAATAGCATCCCTAGTGAAAACTATTAAATGTAAATGCTAATAAATTGTGAGAACAGAAAATATGTTGTATAATTACATGCATGTATAAATCTGTTGTAAAATGAAACCTGTTTGAAGATATTTCAGTAAGTGAGTTTTTCTACATTTTAAAAGCTCCAGTCATCTGTTAAATACTTCACGTAATATAATGTATATCAGTATTTACGGTATATGTTTTTTTTAATAAATTTATTTTTTGTACTTGCAGAGGGCCTTGGAGATGCAATCAAAAAATAAATCACATAACATTTTAACATGTTTTAGTTGTAGGAGCAAATAGATATTGTCTAGCACTGTTTACTATGGAAAAGAAAAAGAAGACCAGAATAGGAAAATCCAGATCTTTGATTTCATAAGGCAAAACAAATGTATGTGTATTTAGGATTTCCTTCATAAAAATAAAGGGCTTAGTCAAATATTATTTCTGTCACAATAATTAGAACATTGTTTTTTTCAGTAAGTCTGGTTCCTGTATTCTACATATAGCTTTACAGGAGGTTTACCATATTTTGATCAAGTATGTTTGTTGATGAAAAGTTTTGAAGAGCTAAAAATTTGTTTGTTTTGGGAAGCCCTAAACACACATCTTTTTGTTTTTGTCTCATCAATTTAAGTGGAAGATAGCTTGCACAATTTGAATAAATTATCTAAAATGAATCACAAAGAAATGAGGCTATGACTAATGATTCTGTCAAACCTAAATAAATCTAGCATTTCTTAGTAAATAACCATTATTTACACATTGTTCTATTACATATATATAGACAAGAAAATAGTAGATAAATATTGATCACAATTGCTCTTTGTTATTTTGCTGTTTGTGGAATTTGTGGCAGTCCATATTCATCAACAGGTACATTGTCCTGTAAGAAAAGAGGAAAAAAGTAGGAAGAGTTATTCTCCTTGTGATACAACTACTTTTTTAAAATTTTAAATTGCATTGAATACATTAATATTATATAATTAAAGCATGACATGTTGTAAAGACATTTATCTTGAAGAATATATGGCAAATATTTTACAAAATCTTGCAAATGACAAATACATGAACATATGTCAAGAATTACTTTTTCTATTATATTTTTTTTCTGTTGTCCACTATTGTTATTTAACTTATAATACAAGTATTCTTTTATTATTAGTTTTTTTACATCTTGCTGTATTAAAAAAAAGATATCTAGAGGGAAAGAAGAATAAAATCTTTGATCCAGGTTATTCTCTTTACTAAAAGTCATATATATTATGATAACAAGCACTGAAGAGGATGATTAAAGCAGTAACTTGGAAGCACCATGGATTATCATATAATACTGAGTGGCAGCTTTATCAAACTGATAGGAATTGCTACTGTGACATTGACCTTAGACCTAGTAACCTCAAAATCAATAGGGGTCTTTTTCATCCCAAAGACACATTATCCAAAAGTTCAAAAGTTATCATCCAGAAACCAAATTTTGCACCAAAAGTTTAGTTTATCAGTTGCTGCTGTGACCTTTGACCTCAAAATCAATAGGGTTTTGTTCACCCCATGGGCATGGGGCAGTATCAAACCAAATTTGTTATATTGTTGATGATTCAAAAGATAGCGTCTGGGAACAGAAATGTTGACACCTTGACACTGCATGCCCAGTCTGCATACATCATATAACAAGCAGAGTTCCACATTGAGCATTGCTTTAATACTTACTCTCATACTCTCTCCACCTGGCTCAGATGAAGGAACTGATGGTGTTGCAACCGCATCATCTAAATATGATGAATCTTCCAAATCAAGTTCATCTCCCAATGCGTCTAATTCTGCTTCAAGGTCATCTTCATCTAATTCAGGCATTCCATAACTTCTGCCCATTACTTCTTGAATATCATTGGCTTGTTCAGATAGATCTTCAAGTTCATCTTGTAAATTCTGAAATTGTAAAAATTCAGTACAGGAAAATGTTTTATTTCTAATTTGCATAGGTTTTCCTTATATCTATTGTGGACAATGCAAAATGATATTTCTTATATTGTGATTAACTCTACACAGTAAAGATTACAGCATTATATGACAGTATATATTTACAGTATATCAGTTCTTTTTCGTGTCAGCATTTTTAAAGATTTATGACAATAAACTGTTATCACAGAGATATGTCTCGCCTTTTTGTAATTTTGATAATGCAAATGTTGAAATTAAAATTGCAATACTTTAACATGTAGTAAGTAATGCAAATATTCAAAGTCGATGAACCATGACTGAAGGTACATGGCTAAACATGTACAATCTCCATGGAATGAGATGTGCCAATGCTAATACAACTGCATACCAAATACCATTGACTTATTATAAGTCGTTCCCTTTAAACAAACCTAAACACAAACATTAACTTGTAAACTATGTAAAAGTTTCAAAGTCAATGAACCATGATCAGGGTGGGCTATATAATCTCCATGGAAACGATACTTGCAAATGCCAATAAATTTGCATACCAAATATCAATGACTTAACATTAGCAGTTCATCTTAAACTGATCTAATCAAATACTAATACATGTAAACTTAGCAAAAGTTTCAAAGTAAATAGACCATGACTGAGGGGGGGCCAAATATTCTCCATGGAAATGAGATGTGCTAATGCTTATACAACTGAACACCAATTGACATTGGCCTACCACTAATGGTTCCCTTGAAATGACCTAATCACAAACTAATACATGTAAACTTCGCAAAATTTTTAAAGTCTATAGACCATGACTAAGGGGGCAGAGCCAAATAATCTCCATGGAAATGAGATATGCCCATGCTTATACAACTGCATACCAAATATCATTAACCTACCACTAGTGGTTCCCCATAAATTGACCTAATCACAAACTAATACATGTTAACTATGAAAAGTTTCAAAGTCAATACACCTTGACTGAGGGGGCGAGGCCAAATAATCTCCATGGTAATGAGATGTGCCAATGCTCATACAACTGCATACCAAATATCATTGACCTACCACTAGTGGTTCACCATGAACTAGACCTAATCACAAACTAATACATTGTTGACGCCGCCGCCGCCGACAACAGCATACATGTACCTATGTCTCGCTTTTTGACTCCGTCAAGGCGAGACAAAAAGGGCGAGTAATTTCACTGATAGATATGCAACAAAAAATCACTTTAATGTAATCAGATGTATAGTGAACTTGAACTACATAAACTTTATCAACTGAAAGAAAATCCCCCACAAATAAATATGTGGACTAACAATTTCAATATACAAAATTTGGACAGCAGTTGATGGAAGTAATTTGTGCCACAATGCTGATTGCCAAAAAACATTTTATACAAAAATCAATTAAAATTATCATCGAAAAGTTCACTAATTATTTTTATCAATATTTAAATCAAGTTCCAATTACAGTAAAAAGCTTAATACTAGTTAATGTTTATGGAAAATTCACTGATTGCTGTTGTGTTAATGGGGTTTTCTTTTAGTGGATATGAGTTTTTAGTGGGTGCCAGTGTAAATTTGTATATAGTGCATTAGCCATCCTTCTATGTAGGAGTGCGCTGATATGGAACGTTGATCCATACCTGTAGAAAGTTAACGGGAATGATTAGCCTTTTTAACTGTAATGAAAACTGGGATCTTGATTAAAATTACCTATGATTGACTAATGAAATTGATTTAATCTTATCTATGTTGAAAACTTAGAAAAAACTTGTACCACATTCTGCCTGTAATTCTAATTAGGTCTTTCCACTTTTCCGTGGAAAGACCTATTGTATTTGTTCTGATTATTATTATTTTCTTCTGCCAAATTTTGTTCTCGCGTAAAATTTTTGTTTCGCAAGATGACGCTTAGATATTTCTTATATAGTATCATACAGTTAATGCGCTTTTTATTTTCACCCATTCTAAGCCGAACAATTTTCTTTGTAGGAGTTATCTCCCCGAACACTGTTTTCCTTGTGACTCCATCTCCTCCGTAACCGTAAAAGAAAGCGACAAATTTATTTTATAAAATTGCTCATTATATCCTTTGCATGATTTGTCCTATTTTGACCGAAGCGATATGAATATTCCATATGAGAGTTATTTCCCCTTATGCATGTGATATAAGTGATATGCATTTCTATCTTGTAAACCATAAGTGATAGAGACCTAGGATCTTTTGATCTGAGGTTCTTGATCCAAAAAAAAGAAAATTAGGTCAAGGATAGGTCAAGGTCATATTTTATTTTTTTATTTTGGCTTATTTTCAATACTTTTCAAAACCGTATAAGATATCGACAACATATTTTTACTAAATTGTAAGTTGCGACATGTCATAACACATGAATTTTGGTTGAAAGGGTACGCTAACATTAAATTGGAGTTTTCTCCCCTCTTATATTAAAAATTAGGCATATAGTAATATAACTCATTAACCATATATAATTAAGACCTATGGTCTTTTGATTTGAAGCCATTGGTTTATGACCTTGAAATTGAACTCAAGGTCATAGGTAAAATTGACGTTCTAGATTTTGACCTTTGCTTTTACCTCATATGTATACATGATAAAGCCATGGGACTTTTTGCATTACGTTGCAAGCCACTTGACCATGGAAAAGCCAACCTTAAGTGACCTGGTGTAAACCGGAAGTAGCTATTTTTTGTACTTATTTAATGTAAAAGTATATTGAACAATATATTTTTGGAATCAGTATCAAGTAATCTGACAATTAAACCAGAAGTGACATATTTCAAACCGGAAGTAACAATGTATCTCCCTTATTGAGAAACAAATGTATAGAAATCATATATTTTTGGAATCAGTGTACAATAAGCTATCATTTGACGATGGATATGATATTTCAAACTGAATTTTGGTAGTTCTATATCAAAATTGTTCTTTATAGTGGAAAGACCTTAGAACAATTGGTTTTAATTCTAAATATATTTTGTACAAACCTCTACTTGATCAATATCTACGTGCTTGTAGGCTTTTTTAAATTCTTTTACTCCAACTTTCATTGCATCTACCTAAAAAATGAATCCTTCAAATAATGTATTTTTCATTGACTGAATGTCAACATAGGTTAATATAAAACATTCATATAATACAAAATCATTTCTGATTGACCTCATTTCTGATTGACCTCATTTCATTCTGGCAAAACAAAGTACAATCATTTTACAACAATAATTCACTTTTTATCACAAATTTTACTTGATTCATTAGACATTAGATGATTTCTAAATTCAGTTTTATAAAAGTGTTGAGCTGAAACTGAACTGCTTTAAACAATTGTATCAGTAACATCATCTTTTTCAAATCTATTTCTATCGCAAATAAAATGCTCCGCTGGGTGCAGCTTGATACGACCGCAGAGGTCGAACTCTGAACAGTTGGGGCAAGTATGGACACAACATTCAAGCTTGATACAGCACTGAATTTGGATTGTGATTAAATATTTGACACAGCATAGGTTTCTGACACAGAATGAATGTGGTCTAAGAACTTAAAAAATTTTAATTTACCAATTCAAACCATATCATTATTATTTGCTTTTATATATAAATCAGAAATAACCAATTTAAAATGGAAAATTTTAAAGAATCAAAGTGCTGGATAGCACCTCTGGGAAGTTTGCAACTGTAGATGTGTATTTTTTCAAATAGATTATAGATGTATATTATTTTAAATATGTATTCAATCACAGCTTTGATATTTTTAACTAAACCATTTAATCAAATATACAATAAGCTCTATTAATTTCTTTATGTGCCCATGCCATATCTAGGGCCTGTGATTTTATAGTATTTTTTTCCATTCGTAACTGGGCATAACCCTAACAACAACAGTAAAATGACGGCACCGAAATTCAAACTTGATCTTGGTGTTGTGGTTAAAAGTATTTTGTATAAGTTTCGTAACAATTGGTTGAGGCACACTAAAGTTAGAGCACGGAATTGAAAAAAATCGTAAGTGTTCCGTGGAACCCGGTGTTTCGCCTACTTTTGCTGTTAATCGAGGCTCAACAAAATGAGGAAAATTAATAAAATATTCCTCTCTATACTATCTTTTGATTGTAAGAAGCTTCTGTCCAAGTTTGGTAAAATCCAGGATAGTTTATGAATCTAATAAATGTTTTAAAAATAACTGCAGACTGTATGTAATGTTAACTGGAAGAAAAGCTAAGTCCATTAAGTAAAATACGGAAAAACAAGAACAAAATTTTAACTAAATTTCCTTCTAGATACTAGCTTTTGATCATAAACAAGCTTCTGTCCAAGTTTGATACAAATCCAGGATAGTTTAAGAAAGTTATTAAAATTTTAAAACTTTAGCCACAGAGTGAATGTAATGTTTCCTGGCAGAAAACCAAGTCCATTTATAAGTAATATACTGAAAAAATGGATTTTTTTTAACAAAATTTACTTCTGGGTACTATTGTATGATCATAAACAAGCTTCTGTCCAAGTTTGGTAGAAATCCAGGATAGTTTAAGAGAGTTATTAAAATTTCAAAACTTTAACCACAGAGTGAATATTTGTGGATGCCTCCGCTGCCGCCGCTGAAATGTAGGATCGCTATGTCTCGCTTTTTCGACAAAAGGCTCGACAACAATCAGTTTTAAATTTGTAAAGGGCATAACTCTAGAACAGTAAAACTGACGCCACTAAAACTCAAATTTAATCAGTGTTTTGTGATAATGAGCATTGTGTATAAGTTTCATAACATTTGGTTGAGACAAACTAAAATTAGAGATCGTAAACAAAAATTCAAGCAACTTTTCATTTGTTAAGGAGCATAACTCTAGAATTGTAAAATCGACGTCACCAAAATTCAACTTGACCTGTGTTTTGTGGAAATAAGCATTGCGTATAAGTTTCATACAATTTGGTTTAGGAAAACTAGTTAGAGAACAGATGGGATGTACGGACGTACATACAAGTAAGGGACGATAAATTCTTACAGAAGAAAAAGGGTAAAACTTAATAGGGTGGAGACATAACAATAGCAGTATGACGACATGAATAAAAGTTTATATACACTAGATTCATAGAGGTGCTAATAATCCCGGCTGTAACACATTTTATAGTTGATGCTGTGAAATTTAGCATTGAGACAATAACATTTGAGATTTTGGTTTGTCATAATTATTTGGACTAGCACTAAGAAAAGAAAGTCATTTTCCTATTACATGGACAGATTTTATTTAATCATGTAAATAATTGCTACAGCACTTGTCTTGATACACTGAGTTATTCTAAGTAGAAGCTGACTTGTCTGCCTTATATCCTTGTAACGATTTGTGTACAAATGTAATCATTAATCGTAACGCTGAGGAGGCTGCGATATGTACGAACAGTCGTTCAGTCAATGTTTTCAGCTGTCAGTTTGACCCATGTGACTGAGCATGCTGGACAGGTGAAGGTCCTAAAATCCACATTGGAATGTGAAATAGCTAGTATTTAAATAGCGGAATTTAAAGTTTTCAAATGTTTTGGCATCAAAACATTCTGATCGATGTTTTAACAAAACATGCACCTTTCTATCATAGCCGGTATTTACCTTTACTCATCGATGGCGTGTGACATAAGCCATATGATTATCGAGTATTTCTGTCACCTGTGTATAATTGTTCAATCAAACTTTTATGACTTGTCAATTATCCGAAGGCTTGGTCAAAACATATCAGTATTGTCAGCCATACGGGATTCTTCGATACACTTGGACTTTTACTTATTTAATAATAAACATTTGTAAATATCGTACATAGTAAAAAAGCGCGGGAAAATGTTCATTCATGAAATATTCATGAATGAATTAAACGCTGTCTCGCGTGATTTCTTTGATTTTCTCTTCAGCGCATGGCAGATCCGCGAAGTAGTGTTTGTGATAGTTATTTTCAAAATAAAGTTAAATTCATCTGAACTGTCGGTGAACATTCATTCCTTTTTTTATTCAAGCTGTAATCTTTTCAAAAGGACTCAAAATTTCAAAAGAAACTTCTTACAATCAGTATTCAAACACTAGTACTACATTATCTTGGAGCAGAACATTTGCGATAGTCTGTCACCGGAAGTTTGAGGCCGACGCCTAAGGAAAGTATTGCTATAGCAAACTTCCCCAAAAAAATGAAAAAAAAATCCCCACTCAAATTTTTTGAACCCCCTTATAATTCATCACCCCAAACTCAATCCCAGCCTTCCTTTGTGGTATGGTACCTTGCAGTACAATTTCAGAGAGATCCATACACTTGAACACAAGTTACTGTCTGAAACTAGAAAATGCTTGTTTTTGGCCCCAAATTCCTAAACATTTAGGGCAATTACCCCAAACTCAAACCCAGCTTTCCTTTGTGATATGGAACCTTGTAGTACAATGTCAGTGAGATCCATACACTTACACACAAGTTATTGTCCTGAAACTAGAAAATGCTTGTTTTTGCCCTTTCTGGCCCCTAATTCCTAAAATTTTGAGGCTATTACCCCAAAATCAATCCAAGCCTTCCCTTTGTGGTATGGTACCTTGCAGTACAATTTCAGAGAGATCCATACACTTGAACACAAGTTATTGTCTGGAAACTAGAAATGCTTATTTTGGCCCTTTTCCTAAACGTTTTGGGCAATCACCCCAAACTCAATTCCAGCTTTCCTTTGTGATATGGAACCTTGTAGTACAATTTCAGAAAGATCCATACACTTACACACAAGTTTTGTCATGAAACTAGAAAATGCTTGTTTTTGCCCTTTGAGGCCCCTAATTCCTAAAATTTGGAGGCAATTACCCCAAAATCAATCCAAGCATTCCCTTTGTGATATGGAACCTTGTGGTACAATGTTAGAGATCCATACACTAACACACAAGTTATGTCTGGAAGTTACAAAATGCTTATTTTGGCCCCTTTGGCCCCTAATTCCTTAACTGTTGGTACCATAACCCCAAAAATCAATCCCAACCTTCCTTTTGTGGTATTGAACCTTATGGTAAAATTTCATAGAGATCCATTCACTTATACTAAAAGTTAAAGTGCGAAAACCAATGTGTCTTCGGACGACAACGATGACGCCAATGTCATACCAATATACGACCACAAAATTTTTTTCTGTCGTATAAAAAAATAAATCAACTTTATATTCTTAAACTGGTTTAAAATACAAAAAGAACATGTGTCTTACAGTTGTCTTTGTGTCTTTAATATTCTGTATATTGTAATTCTGTTGTTCTAGATTAAAGGATTGCTGCATTAAATTATCTCGCTGGTTGTCATACCTGCATAGATTAAAATAATATAAGTCTCAAATTATTATTATTATTATGGACACGGCAATTTTCACACGTTTTGAGACATGTAATGTATTAATTCATTTCCACTATTGAACAGTGTCTTTTTTTGTGGTTATTTTGTGCCATGGTTAAGATTTACGATTAAATCTGTATATAAATATCAGGGTTGCTATATAAATGTGTCTTCTTACTTTTGTAACATGTTTATTTATAATATTTGTTGTAACAATGTTTAATATCTTACATAATATTGACCTGCTCATTACTAGTAGGTCTTTTATAAATGACAAAATGGATCAACATCAGTCAACATGAAATACATTTATCAAGAATTTTGAGATTCTAAACCACCTTTCATGAGGTAAGAGGGAGGGTTCTATATTTTACTTTTTGCTGATTTTCCCGAAAAATTGATTGGAATTTAAATCTGGAGGCTACAAGGAGCCTGACTCACTCACCTGGGACTGAAGGGAATTTTAAGACCAAATTTCTTATATTTCAAAGATCTATTAAGTTTTAAAGATAATAGTCAACAGCAGGTGTCAGTAGTCTAGATGTAATAAAATGCTTCGCTGAGCGCAGCCTGATACGACCGCAGAGGTCGAATCCTGAACAGTTGGGGCAAATTTGGACACAATATTCAAGCTTGATACTGTCTGAATTTGGATTGTGATCAAATTTTTGACACAATATAGGTTTCTGACACAAAATAAATGTGGTCAAAGATCTTACAAATCTATTGCGCAATACTGTGCAATTTAAGGTTTCTTCTTTCTTCTTGAAACTTTTCAAAAATTTGAAATTTGTAAAAATTTGAAAACAAAATATGAAGCCCTTAAAAAAAATTGGAAGCCCCCACCATTTTTGAATCCCTCCTTGGAGCAATTACCTCCAAACTCAATCCCAGCCATTCCTTTGTAGTATAGAACCTTGTAGTACAATTTCAGAGAGATCCATTCACTTAAACACAAGTTATTGTCTGGAAACTAGAAAAATGCTTGTTTTTGGCCCTTTTTTGGCCCCTCATTCCTGCATGTATGGGACAATTACACCCAAACTCAATCCCAGACTTCACTTTGTGATATGGAACCTTGTGGTACAATGTCAGAGAGATCCATACATTGGATGGAGAGTTGTCTCATTGGCACTCATACCACATCTTCTTATATCTATTCACACACAAGTTATTGTCTTGGAATTACAAAAATGCTTGTTATTGGCCCCTTTTTGGCCCTGAATTCGTAAACTGTTGGCACCATAACCCCCAAAATGAATCACAACCTTCTATTTGTGGTATTAAACATTGTGGTACAATTTCAGAGCAATCAAAATACTTATACACAAGTTATTATCCTGAAACTAGAAAAATGCTTGTTTTGGGCCCCTTTTGGGTCCCCATTCCTAAACGGATGGGACCATCATCACCAAAATCATTCCCAACCTCCCTATTATGGTATTGAACCTTCTTAAAAAATTTCATAGAGATCCATTCACTTTAACTAAAATTATTGTCCGGAAACCAAATGTGTCTTCGGACGACGACACAGACAATGACGACATCATACCATTATACGATCCCAAAAAAATAAAAAGGTGGGAGATTGATTACTTACTAAAACCATAGGCATGTTATTATGCAAAAAGTGTCAAATCAGGAACCTTGTCAGTGGTTGCCTTTACTTAAAATTTTAATGTTTTTGTCCTTTAAAATTTGGTGCTGATAGCATTATTTCCCAACTTGCCTAAAATCAGGCCAACATATGGTACAGACTATTGTCTATTATTGATAACTGTGTGTTAACCTCTAGATGTTTTTGTTTTTGAGTGTTTTACTGTATATCTTTAATCTCTTTTCATACAATATGATTCTATAAGCAAATTTAGTTGGCCTTTTACTCATACATGTAGATAAGGGCATGAATCTTTAAAACTGATGGGATTTACATAAAGAAACCATTAAAACATATTAATGAGGTCAAGGAAAACTGACATATGTCAGACAGAAATTTCAGTCAATATGACATCTATTTATAAAATTTGGATAACTTAACTCTCCACCTTCTGAAATATTTCCAAATGATTAAGCTTTATACAACTTGTGAACATTGCAGCTGCTGCATACCTATGTCTTGAATTCTACCACTTTCAATTGAGGGAAACAAAACTTTTTAATATTCTAATTGTGTGATGAATAACAAGTATATCAAATTGTCATCTGTAAATCATGTATCTCTATGTATATAACACATCTATCAATTTATGATGTGTGCAAAATAATATAAATAAACATACATGTTGAAACAAAATCTTCATATCAACATGAACAATACAGTTAAATTTTTATATCAAGTATTTCGAAAATTTTAATTTTTTACATAAACAACTTACATTTTCTTTTGTTTTAACACTCTCATTGCTTTCTGTTTTACCATATTCTGAAATAATTAAACAATATTCTATTTATAACTACAGTTTCTTTTAGTGCTGCTTGCTTGTGTGTAATGTTCTTCAAAATTATAACCAAATATACAAAAGGCTGCCTTTCCTATTTTGTTTTTGGTTTCTCCTGCTTTGCTTTGCTTTAATCAATTCAATCTAATTTAGCCATGACATGATTTGATGATCATTTTTTTCTGTTTTCAGTTGATCTTCTACAGTTGTTGCATGAAACACAATAAAGTGTAAAAATTGTCATTTAAGGGCAATAACTTCTATAACAAGACAACTGATAATTTCATCTATGCTGACCTATTTGCTGATCTTATCTTGCTGATCATTTTTGCTTTTTATATCTTCTTTTGGTCTATAACATTTTTCAAGATATAAAAATAGTCATTTAAGGGCAATAACTCCTATAAGGTGTCAACTGACGATTTCAGCGATGTTGACTTACTTAAAGATCTTATCTTGCTAATTTTTTTTGCAATAAAAAAATTATATCTATCTATTATAATTTTGTAGATAATAGGCAAAAACACAAATAAATGGTAAAACTTGTACTTTAATGACAATTATTTCTTAAAGGAGTCGACTGATGATTTCAGCTATGCTGGATTATTGTAGATCATATCTTGTTGATTCTTTTTGCTATTTGAAAGTTTTTTTTTTCTATCTAATTTAATTTTCAAGATAACAGGTAAATATGACCAAAAAATTGGACAAATTTGTCCTTTGAGGGCAATAACTCCTACAAGAAAAGAAAATTTGGTTAAAACAAATAACACTTAAACTTGATTTGTGACATTACCAAATTTAAAAAAATCCAGTCTGACATATTTCTGCCCATTTGGGAAAAAAATGCTAAAACCTTAAAAGTGGAGCTGGGGCATTAATCAATAATGCTGTGAACATATATCATGTATATAGATGCATACATAGCATACTAGTACTGTTTGTTACATACCTTCATAATATATTCCAAGCAAAACAAGTCTGTCATGCTCAATGACAGCTAACCAGGTTTTCTTACATGCATTAATTAGAGTCAGTAACAAAAGCAATTACGGGCCATAGCTCCTCGACAGTCTATGGAAAATCATCAAATCCAATCTTAACCTACCTATTAAAGTTTGAAAAGCATTAGTAGAAAGGCTCTTCCATGGAAACAGCTGGAGCTACCTGTGATACTACTTTACATAACTGAATTTTCTTTCTTAAAATTCAGTAAATAATTGATAAATAGAATTAAATATTGGTGTCTTACCTTTGCAGGTCCTTCTCTCATTTTCTTCATTTGATCTTTATACTTCTTTAATTCTGCATCTAACCTCGCAATTTTTTTGTCTATAGACTCTCCTCTAGAGTCAATCTGAATTATATAAAAATCATTATAAAAGTACATTTAAAAAAAAAGTTTAATATGAATTAAATAAAAAATGTATCAGAATCCAGCTTCTTATTCTTGAAAAAGACCAAATACTCTGCTAATCCTTGTACATAATTTATACATACATGTAAATGTGGTACCATTCTCTAATGAACTGCCTCAGTGGTAACATATACATGTCTCAAGTGCCTGAGGTAGTGGGTTTCAGTTGGATTCCAGACCCAAACAAACTAAACACTTTAAAATTTCTATTTGCTGCTTCTCCACTGAGGTTGCAGCATTTACGAATTAGAGCAAAGACAAGTTACCTCAGTCAGATTGATGTTTGTCTCTTAGACTCTTAGAATGGTCCTTTTGTCATTTTTGTCAGACATTTTAAGTTTGGGGTGAAGTGCTCACAAACATGTTTAACCGTTCCACATTCTGTATGTGTTCATCTCAAGTTAGTAATTCAGTGGTTGATGTTATTTGGTATTTGTTTTTCATTTATTGTTTAAATATTAATCAGGCCAATGGTTTTCTTGTATGAAAAATCTCTACAAAATAGTACAAATGACAGTAGGTAAAAATACTAATAACATGCTAACTGGAGACTTAAACTGTCCAGATATAAACTGGGAATAAAAGTCTGCAAAATGACAAGGAGTTTCAAAATAAACTGCTTTCTTCCAACTCATTCAAATCCATGAATCACCAAGAAGAAGACAACCTCCTTAATATAGTGTTAACCACAAACCCATCACTGGTCATAACATGATTGACAATCATACCAAATCTTTTTATTTTCATAATATTGAAGTATCACCTTTAAAGTACAAGGGGAGCTAACCAGTGAGAGTAAAGAAAAGGCTGAAATACTTATTCAACAATTTCAATCTTCACTACTGACCAATCAACATCAATACCCAAAACAACAGAACACACCTGAACTAACCATAACCATAAAGAATAGAAAGACTACTCAAAGATGTAAATCTATCAAAAGCATCTGACCCAGATGGTTTTCAAATGTAATACTTAAAGAACATGGAATGTGAAACAGAGATGGCACCTGGTCTAACTGGAATTTTTCTACCAACTGTAGACACTGGAATCCTACCAGAAGACTAGCTCAATGCAAACATCTAAACATCTCTTGTGTGTTCAAAAAGGGAGACAAACACATAGCTGAAAATTACAAACCAGTGTTAATGATAAATTCCTTCCAACCTGCTAGAACACATCATATGCAGGCACTTCTTCAAACATCTGGAATAGCATACTAACATCACTCAACTATGGATTCAGATTTGGCAATTGCTATTGACCATCGAGGTTGGGTGGTATTTACCACCCGGTATTTACCAGTGGTATTTACCGGTATTTACCGCCCCGGACAATACACCCCAAGTGGTCAATACTGGCAAATACTGGTCAATTGAAATTTTCATGCTTTTTTTGACTGATTTATCTATCAATTCTAGTAAAAACGGTTGATGAGGGAAAACTTTATTCCTTTGGCATGATATAGTTTATAAAAATGAGTGATATTGGTATGTTATTAATTATTAAAACATTAAAAATTACTCATTTAGTTCTTAGGGGTAATGATATTGCATACTTTTGGTATACATATAAAATGGAGCAGCTATATCAGTTATTTTAACATGTATAAATCAAGATATTTTTTCTTGAAAAGGTTTGAATTTTACAGGTAAATAGAATTACAAGTGACTAGCAATATAGATTATCAGAGCATTACCTATTATATGGCTAACAGGTGTCAAAATTTTAATTACTATAACAACTGTCCCCTAATAAATGTTGACATAACAGGAAAAAAGTCATAAAAGTGTTTTCTAAAGATTGTTTTAAACAATGAATTAATTCCTGACTATTCAACAGCATGATAAAATTGTTCTAATTGCAGGAAAGGTTTTTTCAATAAATATATAACACATATATATATATATATATAAAACAATTTTTTAAATTTTTAATTGCATCTTTCAAAATAACTGTTAAGAAAACCAGATGTTATATAGTCTCTTAAGTGACTGATTTCATGGTGTTAATGAGTTTATCTGTTGTATGATTAAATTAGTATTTGATAAATCTTCATTAAACCATGTTCATGAACTAATTAATTATGACTTTTGTCCTATTACAATGTAGTAAATAAGTGACTTTCTGCCATGTGACTATATATATATATCTATCCATTTACCAAGTAATTGACCTGAGGTAGAGACTAGTTTTATAGTAAAGTCCTATCAAAATTTCAATTGACCAGTATTTGCCAGTATTGACCAGTATTTGCCAGTATTTCCGGTATTTCCGGTATTTACCACCGGCATGGTCAATACTAGTATTGACCGCTTTTGCTAACCTTGTGACCATACATTACTTTATGAAAGCATTTGATGTCGGTCTACAAACTAACATTGATTTCCATAAGTTTTGTCAAAGCCTTCGAAAATATGACTGTCACGGTACCACATGAAAAACTACTATTTAAAATAAGAGAATATGGAATTTAAGGACAAAAAACAGCTGGTTAAATATTTTCCTGACACAGAGGAAGATAAAAGTTGTAGATGGTGTACCATCAGAAGAAGTAAAAGTTGACTAAGGCGTCCCACAAGTAACGTACTTACTCTGTAACTCTCTCTCTCTGTCACCTAAATGACCTCCCTGACACTGTTAAATTTTCAGTACATTATTTGCTGTTGACTGTTTACTCTTCTGAACCATCTAAACAGTAAAAGACCAAAAAGAACTGCAAGAAGACCTAGAAAACTTAGAAGTTTTGGCAAATAACAGGGGAATGAGATTTAGTGCCAAAAAAAAAAAAATACTACATATACATTCTGAGCATCAAAAACAAAAGCCAGAGATTTAAAGCATCAATAGATGCTTACTTCAAAAAATTTAGAACAACCCATATCTAGAAGTGAAAATATCAGAAGATCTGAACCATGCACATGACAAATGTAGCAAAAAAGGCAAATTCGACCCTAGGCTTTCTCAGAAAGAGCCGGATAAACTGCAAACAGGAATGTAAGAAACTGCACACATTTCACTAATCCAATCAACGATGGAATATGCAGCAAAAGTATGCGACCCCTACACTGTAGCAGATTTTTTAGCCTTCTTCTATTCCTTTCATTAATAATTCAAATCTTCTGTTTTTTGAAAATTTCAACCCCAATAAATTTGTCAATCTTTATTTTCTATTATATCATTCTTGCCAATCTTATACCTTGATTTTGTGTCGCTGTTAAAGGTAAATTTTACCTGTAAAATCATAGAACTTCAATAATTGTGTGGCTTCACTTGACAGCTTAGTTGTCAAACATACTATCAATTAATGTATTTTACCTGGATAACTACAGTTGTGTAATAAATGATCTGTGTATTTGAAACACTTAATAGAAATTTCAAACTTCTTCCATTATTTTACCATGTATTTTCAAGTTACATCGCTTAAATTAATGTTAACTGGTAAAAAATATATATATACAATACAAATTTAAGGAAGAATTATATAAGAATAGTAATTAAATGATTTTAACTATCTATCTTAGGACAAATAGGAAAATATTTTATTGAAAATTATTTGAGAGCCTTTTACTACTTTTCAATCTGGGGCGTCCTAAAATCCATAGAATTTTTTAACTATTTGTCAAAATGAAGTTTTTTACATGCTTCTTTCAACATGTTCAATAATATAATAAAAAGTATGGGTCACAGGACTTTTTTTCCAGCTACAGGTTGTGCAAAATTGTCAGATTTTGTATAGATTATGCATGGCAAATCCAATTTTGTGTGATAAAAGAAAACTACCTGATAGAATTTTAAGATAAAATGTGAGAAGATAGCTCTTATAACATGCTTTCAGATAAGAAAAAAGAAAAATGGGGTCACCGAACTTGTTTTCTTGCTACATACATGTATTAAAATTGGTAAATTCACAACACTTTCTATTATAAAATTACTATATCTGAGTTATCTCCCCTTATTTAGCAAAGTTGAAAAAAATGAATCAAAACAAATATGGTGTTTTTTAAAGAAATTACAGCTGTAAAAATGATAAAACACATAATTTTCTATATTTACATCAAAAGTCTTACACACGAATTACATATTACTCTCAAAATTTGCACACTTCATTAAAGATATAGACCAACTGTTATCTGCTTCTTCAAAATCCAAGATGGAGGAAGACACCCATGCCACCTTAAATTGAATTTATTACAAATTTATTTACACAAATATTTTTGTAACTTTCTATGACCTGATGTCCACGCATTATCTGGCTAAATTATCAGTCAGAGATATAACTCTATAGGGTTATTACAGAAAATAACTTGCGTGTGTTATTACAGATACTTTCATGAGTTGTCTACTCTTTATTCCTTAAATTTTCTAAATCTGTAATAACATATGTTTGTTATTTGTAAAATTATTTCATTTATAGTGGGCTCTAGGGAACTCTTGAGACTTTGCGCAGAAACTAAATGCATAGCCTTGATAACTAATTTTTTAATTAAATTAATTCATTTTTGATTAACCATGGTAAATCAATGAGACAAGGCTATTAAGGGATAAACTTAGCTGTGATAACAAGGCTAGGTTATTAAAGGAATGTAACTTATTATATAAGACACTTGGGAATTATTGAGAAACTTATGCAGAACCTCATTACATGCTCTGGTCATTATTTCTTAGAATAAATTAAAATACATTGTAATTAAGCATGATGTATGTCTGAGCAAATGCTTTGAAGTGATATACAGAAGCTGTGATAACACCCTTTAGTTATTACAGGCATATTTTTCTGTAATAACATATAGGTGTACACCACTATGCAAAATTGGCAAACTATGAACTGTTATATCTTTCAATAGTTAATAAAATTGAGAATGGAAATGGGGAATGTGTCAAAGAGACAACAACCCGACCACAGAACAGACAACAACAGAAGGTCACCAATAGGTCTTCAATACAGCGAAATTCCCGCACCGGGGCGTCCTAGGACGTCATACTAAACTCAAATTATACACAAGAAACTAAAAGTAAAATAATACAAGACTAACAAAGGCCAGAGGCTCCTGACTTGGGACAGGCGCAAAAATGTGTTTATGAGATCTCAACCTCCCCTATACCTCTAGCCAATGTAGAAAAGTAAGCTTTTAAAAGTCAGTTAAAGAGAAGTCCGAGTCCGATGTCAGAAGATGTAACAAAGAAAATAAACAAAATGACAAGTATACATATAGACAAAAGTAATATCAATATAACTTTTATACATTTTAACTAAACTAATGATGTATATTGTCCCTTTGAAACATGTAACATACATATGTTATCACAGTTCTTTGATTTTTTTCTGTAATAACCCTATAGAGTTATATCCCTGACTGATTATAAAATCAATACTTTTCATGAAATTTTCTCTAATTTTCATGCTATTTTCACATGTTTCCATTGGTGTGAGAAAAATATTTCTCCTCTCTAGAGAAAACTTTAATTTATTCTCTGCAAATGATTGGTTGAAATTTCAATTATGAAGTCAAATTTTCTTGATTTCTTCTGAATTTCCTATTGTGATGTCATGAAAAAAGGCAACCATGCCTGATGACGTCACATATAAAGAACACAACTTTCTACAAATCTTTGAAGGGGAAGGATAAACTTGTTTGGATATTGTCATAAAATCATAAGAGAAACCTATTCCACCACTATATCTTGTGTATTATGATATTTCTCCACTCTCAACAGTAAAATTTTAAATATTTAATAAGCTTAGCAAGCCTCACGTTTTAAATTTTAAAATTCAACTGTCTCGAGTGGAGAAATACCGTAACACACTTGATGCAGTGATGGAATCTATATATTTAGTATGGGCACAGACTTACAACTGAGATAAACATGAAGAAAGACAACAAGAAAACTTATGAAACAAAATCAAATACAAACAGAAAAGCTTATTATGGAGGTGACAAGATAGTGAAATCTATCCAGTACACATAAATTATATTGTTGTTGACTTATTAAAAATGTTGATAACTTATTTATGAATAGATGCTTGAAAACTCATTTTTTTCTTCATTAAGTCAAGAGAAGTGCAAAGCAATTTTTAACATGACAAAGGCAAAATTGAGGTCTATGTTTATCTTAAAAATTAAAAGTTCTTCATATAAACTGTTATCACAGAGAAATGTCTCGCCAATTTGTTATTTTGATAATGCAAATGTTGAAATTAAAATAGCAATACTTTATCATGTAAGTTATGCAAATATTCAAAGTCAATGAACCATGACTGAAGGTACAGGGCTAAACAATCTCCATGGAAATAAGATGTGCCAATGCTAATACAACTGCATACCAAATACCATTGACTTTTCCTAAGTCATTCCCTTTAAACAAACCTAAACACAAACATTAACTTGTAAACTATGTAAAAGTTTCAAAGTCAATGAACCATAATGAGGGGGTGGGGTTATATAATCTCCACGGAAATGAAACTTGCAAATGCCAATACATTTGCATACAAAATATCATTGACTTAACATTAGGTACCAGTCTTGTATTACAACTCCAGTTTCCGGTGCATGTCAAAACATGGAGGGAAATAAAATGGTCCATTTTTTTCTGAATTTTTTTCTGGACTCAATTTTCTCTGTTTGATTAAAGGTTTATACTGAATTGAAACATATATATAGATTTAAAAAAAAATCTTGCATCTTTTTGGGGATATCAATCCAGGAAAGTGGAAGGATATCATGTTTACGGGGAGTGGTGCGGCCTAGTAAAAACAGCAAACAGAAAGTAGAAAAAAATAGTTCTGACTTCAGGGTTACATAACTTTTTATTCTTCGTGGCATGACCCACTTTTTTTCGATTAAATCACAATTTCACATTAGTACAAACATGATATGAACCTGAAAAAAATTTTCTATGTAGCATTTTTTATTTTTTTATTTTCAAAGATCAGCTGTTTAGCATGTAAGCCTATGGAGCAGTCAATTACAAGACTGCAACCATTAGTGGTTCATCTTAAACAGACCTAATCACAAACTAATACATATGTAAACTAAGCAAAAGTTTCAAAGTCAATAGACCATGACTGAGAGGGCAGGACCAAATATTCTCCATGGAAATAAGATGTGCTAATGCTTATACAACTGCATACCAATTAACATTGGCCTACCACTAACAGTCCCCCTTAAACTGACCTAATCACAAACTAATACATGAAAACTAAGCAAAAGTTTCAAAGTCAATAAACTATGACTGAGGGGGCGGGGTCAAATAATCTCCATGGAAATGAGATATGCCAATGCTTTTACAACTGCATACCAAATATCATTGACCTACCACTAGTGGTTCCCCATAAACTGACCTAATCACAAACTAATACATGTAAACTTAGCAAAGTTTAGAAGTCAATAGACCATGACTGAGGGGGCAGGGCCAAATTATCTGCATGGTAATGAGATGTGCCAATGCTAAGACAACTGCATACCAAATATCATTGACCTACCACTAGTGGTTCACCATAAACTAGACCTAATCACAAACTAATACATTGTTGACGCCGCCGCCGTCGTCGTATTTGCCGACACCTGAAACAGCATACCTATGTCTCGCTTTTTGACTCCGTCAAGGCAAGACAAAAAAAAAATTTGAGATATGAAGCTTTATTATAAAAAAGAACAATTAAAACGTCGATAAAAATGTACAAAAAAAATCTTTATTTAGGAGCCCTAAACTACATGTACAGCTGAAAATCTCCCATTGTGACTTGAAATCTATGTCACATGTCTGGTACAAGATAAAATCATTTATATACATGTATATGTACAAGGTGGTTGAGAGGCTGGTTCCTGCTATCAATCCAGATAATAAATTGAAAGCAAGACCAAGAAGAAAGCATTCATAACAGCTACAAAGTTTGATACTTGAAACTTCCCTGGCCAATTGTCTAAAAACAAGTGAGAAACAATATACAGTCTTGGGTCAAAAGTGTTTCACCTATCAGAAATTCCCCCATTATTTCATATAAAACACATTTTTAATAAAAAATCTTCTGAAGATATTTCTTGTCCAAATTGAGCGATTTCTATTTCATTAAATTCAGAAATGTCTGTGCAGTTTCTTGCAATAATTCTGAAATATATTAATGATTTATATTTTTAGGAAATCACTGTTAAAAGACAAATATTAATTTCTGCACAAAAATTGTATGGCTATATAGGAAAATATGAAACTTAATTTCAACATTTGTATCCAAATAATGATTTTCAGTAATGACTCGTCATAAAATATTGGATCACTTGAACTTGGGGATCACAATACTGTAGTATACGGTATGAACAAGGAATTATTTGAATCTGGAAAATTATTATGAAATGTATGATGAAAAAACTACCCAATATAGGAAGGTTATCCATGCATGCATGGCTAAGGGGTTAGTAAGTTCAAACTGAAATATCAGTGAAAGTAAAATTAACCTTAGCCATGTGTGCATGGCTTAACCTATTTAGTTGGGTTAGTTTTTATCATACATTTCTTATCAATTTTCCAGAATTTAAAATTATTCCAGATTCAAATAATTCCTTGTTTTATATAATGTTAACAATACTGGTATACATGCGGTATAAAATATTATTCCAGTATTGTGGGCTTTAAAAACAAATACTACAATACTGGAATATGAGTGTGTATGTATACCAGTATAAATGATCTAATTGAATTATGTTTTATGTTGATAAAGCATGATAATTGTGTATCAGCAAGGATTTTAGAGAAGTATTGAAGATTTGGCTCATATTGATAAGTAATACCTTATCAATTATCTATCAATTATCTGTCATATTGATAAGAAAATAAAATAAAAGCTATACAACATGTACAACATCTGTATATTCATTCATTGATACACACAATTAAACATCAAACTTTTGTTTATTTATTTCTAACATATTTAGAAAAAATTTTAAATTGGACATTCACCTATTATGGGACCCTTTGGACCTTAATGTAGACCAATTTGAAAACGGGACCAAAATTAAGAATCTAAATACACGGTTAGATTCGCATATCAAAGAACCCCAATAATTCAATTTTGATGAAATCAAACAAAGTTTAATTTTGGACCCTTTGGACCTCAATGTGGACCAATTTAAAAGCGGGCCCAAAATCCAAACACTTAATACACGGTTAGATTCAGCATATTAAAGAACCCCAAGAGTTCAAGAATAAACCCCATTGAAATTGGTCAAGAAATAAGCAATTTATACAAAGTATCTTCTTTTGCACAATACTGTGCAATTGAATAATTCTTGCTATTATGCAATACTGTACAATTGACAATTTCTTGCTATTGCAATATTGTGCTATTGGATATTTCTTGCTATTGCGCAATACTGTGCAATTGAAGATTTCTTGCTATTGCGCAATACTGTGCAATTGAAAATTTCTTGCTATTGCACAATACTTATTATATAATAATTTACACATCCTGTTTGGTGTGTATCTCCTGCCATATCATTATTATTTGCTTTTAAATATAAATCAGAAATAACCAACTTAAAATGGAAAATTTTAAAGAAAAAAAAGGAAAAAAAAAATCCCTCCCCAAATTTTTGAACCCCTTATGATTCATCACCCCCAAACTCAAACCCAGCCTTCCCTTTGAGGTATGGTACTTTGCAGTACAATTTCAGAGAGATCCATACACTTGAACACAAGTTATTGTCATGAAACTAGAAAAATGCTTATTTTGGCCCCTTTTGGGCCCCTAATTCCTAAACGTTTCAGGCAATTACCCCAAACTTAATTCCAGCTTTCCTTTGTGATATGGAACCTTGTAGTACAATTTCAGAGATCCATACACTAACACACAAGTTATGTCTGGAAGTTACAAAATGCTTATTTTGGCCCCTAATTCCTTAACTGTTATTACCATAACCCCAAAATCAATCCAAACCTTCCTGTTGTGATATTGAGCCTTATGGTAAAATTTCATAGAGATCCATTCACTTAAACTAAAGTTAGAGTGCGAAAACCAATGCGTCTTCGAGACGACGACGGCGACGACGCTAACGTCATACCAATATACGACCACAAAATTTTTTATGGTCAGATAAAAATCATGTCATATCATATCTTAATATAATACTTCCATGATTACACAATATAAAATATAAAACACCACCAAAACTGGTATGTCGTGACACCAATACTGGAATAAAATTGTATACCAGTATTGTTTAAAATAGTTCATGATAAGTTCTATAAAAACTGTACACATTTGTGAATTTAACATTAAAATTTCATCAAAATCAGACCTCAAATTAGTTTTGAGAATATTTTTAAAATATATGTTGTAATAATAAGGAATTTATGATAGGTGAAACACTTTTGACCTAAGACTGGAAGCAAGACAGCTAGCCCCACTGTCAAATTGCCCCACTTATGAAAATTAATGTAATCTACACAATCTCCCCATCTGTACTGCTAAAATAACAATAGACAAACAAAAAATAAACACTTGTCAAATTATACTAATAAATAAATGTGGATTGTGTCCACATGTGGACACAGATGATGCCCCGCTTGCATATCATATAGTTATAAAGGGACATAACTGAAGAACGGTAAAGGTGACACTGCCCAAATTTGAACTTGATCTGAGTTTTGTGGTAATAAGCATTGTGTGTAAGTCTCATAACATTTGGTTGAGGCAAACTTAAGTTAGAGAACAGAAACTAAAAGTTTTGCAATTTTTCCATTTATAAAGGGGCATTACTCTAGAACGGTTTGAGTGACGCCACCAAAATTCACCCTTGATCTGTATTTTGTGATAATAAGCATTGTGTATAAGTTTCATAACATTTAGTTGAGGCAAACTTAAGCTAGAGAACGGAAACTAAAAATTTAGCAATTTTTCCATTATAAAGGGGCATAACCATGGATTTTTCTAGCATTCCACAGGGTCCTGTATTCGGACCCATTCCCAATTACAAAAACCCTACATTTTCCCAATTTTGAGAGCAAAATTCCCAAACGATCTCAAAATTCAAATTTTCATCTTTATTATTTATGACAGCGATGATCATTTTGTTCAACCACTAGCTTTATGCGAAAATCGCCAAAAGGAAATGTGTAATTCGAGTAATAACATATCTGACTGACAAAACAACATCGACAAACAAGGCTGCCATAACCGGAAACGTAGATAATTACAATACCGGATCAGATTCCGGTGCGGATAAGGCTAATTCGGGTTTGCCGATCAAATTTAACAAATAAATAAAAATAAAAATCCAGGCAGTTGACAAAATACAGCTATGAAATATAAACACTAGAATGTAAACTTAGCAAAGTTTAGAAGTCAATAGACCATGACTGAGGGGCAGGGCCAAATTATCTGCATGGTAATGAGATGTGCCAATGCTAAGACAACTGCATACCAAATATCATTGACCTACCACTAGTGGTTCACCATAAACTAGACCTAATCACAAACTAATACATTGTTGACGCCGCCGTAAATCGTATTTGCCGACACCTGAAACAGCATACCTATGTCTCGCTTTTTGACTCCGTCAAGGCAAGACAAAAAATTTGAGATATGAAGCTTTATTATAAAAAAGAACAATTAAAACGTCGATAAAAATGTACAAAAAAAATCTTTATTTAGGAGCCCTAAACTACATGTACAGCTGAAAATCTCCCATTGTGACTTGAAATCTATGTCACATGTCTGGTACAAGATAAAATCATTTATATACATGTATATGTACAAGGTGGTTGAGAGGCTGGTTCCTGCTATCAATCCAGATAATAAATTGAAAGCAAGACCAAGAAGAAAGCATTCATAACAGCTACAAAGTTTGATACTTGAAACTTCCCTGGCCAATTGTCTAAAAACAAGTGAGAAACAATATACAGTCTTGGGTCAAAAGTGTTTCACCTATCAGAAATTCCCCCATTATTTCATATAAAACACATTTTTAATCAATTGAGCGATTTCTATTTCATTAAATTCAGAAATGTCTGTGCAGTTTCTTGCAATAATTCTGAAATATATTAATGATTTATATTTTTAGGGAAATCACTGTTAAAAGACAAATATTAATTTCTGCACAAAAAATTGTATGGCTATATAGGAAAATATGAAACTTAATTTCAACATTTGTATCCAAATAATGATTTTTCAGTAATGACTCGTCATAAAAATATTGGATCACTTGAACTTGGGGATCACAATACTGTAGTATACGGTATGAACAAGGAATTATTTGAATCTGGAAAATTATTATGAAATGTATGATGAAAACTAACCCAATATAGGAGGGTTATCCATGCATGCATGGCTAAGGGGGTTAGTAAGTTCAAACTGAAATATCAGTGAAAGTAAAATTAACCTTAGCCATGTGTGCATGGCTTAACCTTTTAGTTGGGTTAGTTTTTATCATACATTTCTTATCAATTTTCCAGAATTTAAAATTATTCCAGATTCAAATAATTCCTTGTTTTATATAATGTTAACAATACTGGTATACATGCCGGTATAAAATATTATTCCAGTATTGTGGGCTTTAAAAACAAATACTACAATACTGGAATATGAGTGTGTATGTATACCAGTATAAATGATCTAATTGAATTATGTTTTATGTTGATAAAGCATGATAATTGTGTATCAGCAAGGTTTTTAGAGAAGTATTGAAGATTTGGCTCATATTGATAAGTAATACCTTGCTATCAATTATCTGTCATATTGATAAGAAAATAAAATAAAAGCTATACAACATGTACAACATCTGTATATTCATTCATTGATACACACAATTAAACATCAAACTTTTGTTTATTTATTTCTAACATATTTAGAAAAATCATGTCATATCATATCTTAATATAATACTTCCATGATTACACAATATAAAATATAAAACACCACCAAAACTGGTATAATACGTGACACCAATACTGGAATAAAATTGTATACCAGTATTGTTTAAAATAGTTCATGATAAGTTCATAAACTATAAAAAACTGTACACATTTGTGAATTTAACATTAAAAATTTCATCAAAATCAGACCTCAAATTAGTTTTTGAGAATATTTTTAAAATATATGTTGAAATAATAAGGGAATTTATGATAGGTGAAACACTTTTGACCTAAGACTGGAAGCAAGACAGCTAGCCCCACTGTCAAATTGCCCCACTTATGAAAAAGGGTAAAATCCTGATGAATTTAGTCCTGCCAACATGCCCCACTTATGAAAATTAATGTAATCTACACAATCTCCCCATCTGTACTGCTAAAATAACAATAGACAAACAAAAAAATAAACACTTGTCAAATTATACTAATAAATAAATGTGGATTGTGTCCACATGTGGACACAGATGATGCCCCCGCTTGCATATCATATAGTTATAAAGGGACATAACTGAAGAACGGTAAAGGTGACACTGCCCAAATTTGAACTTGATCTGAGTTTTGTGGTAATAAGCATTGTGTGTAAGTCTCATAACATTTGGTTGAGGCAAACTTAAGTTAGAGAACAGAAACTAAAAATTTTGCAATTTTTCCATTTATAAAGGGGCATTACTCTAGAACGGTTTGAGTGATGCCACCAAAATTCACCCTTGATCTGTATTTTGTCATAATAAGCATTGTGTATAAGTTTCATAACATTTAGTTGAGGCAAACTTAAGCTAGAAAACGGAAACTAAAAATTTAGCAATTTTTCCATTATAAAGGGGCATAACCATGGATTTTTCTAGCATTCCACAGGGTCCTGTATTCGGACCCATTCCCAATTACAAAAACCCTACATTTTTCCCAATTTTGGGAGCAAAATTCCCAAACGATCTCAAAATTCAAATTTTCATCTTTATTATTTATGACAGCGATGATCATTTTGTTCAACCACTAGCTTTATGCTGAAAATCGCCAAAAGGAAATGTGTAATTCCGAGTAATAACATATCTGACTGACAAAAACAACATCGACAAACAAGGCTGCCATAACCGGAAACGTAGATAATTACAATACTGGATCAGATTCCGGGAGCGGATAAGGCTAATTCGGGTTTGCCGATCAAATTCAACAAATAAATAAAAAAAAAAATCCAGGCAGTTGACAAAATACAGCTATGAAATATAAACACTAGAATTTAAAAGCAAAAGATATATGAAAAAGAAAGAAAAAACAGGAAATATTTTAAACAGAAACTCAAAATTATTTTTAGTTCATAAGTTTTCATGTCAAAATCCAATAAAATGGGACATTACTTTTCTTTCTCACTAAAAAATGTTGATATGAGATTTTTTATAATGAAACATATAACTACAGATCCAAGAGGTAATTTCTTCTCAATCTTAAAGGGCCAGTAAAAATCTGGAAGAGCAAGTGAATTAAAAAAAAGTAGCCAGTTAAAATACATCTCATTTCTATCCCTGAATTATTTATTATATTAACCATGTTAACTGTTACTGTCTTTGAAGATAAAAAAGGCAGTAAATTTTTATCACATGTATGCTTTAAGAACTACGATATTTTGATACTAAAATAAATTTGAGTGCCTTGTTGTTAAGTTTAAAAACAAAAAGAACAGAAAATAAAAATTATAAATATCAATCATGTACATGATCATGATGATGTAGTTTCTTACTTTATTTTCACAAAAAAAGATAACTTTTAATGAAATATACACACTAAAACTCACTTCTGGTATATTTGTTGTTTTCCCAATTTCAATGAAAATCGTGTAAAAAAATTCCCAAAACTGGCCAAGGTCCTTTTTCCCAAAATACCCAGATAAACCCCTGATAACTTTAGAACCGTTTTAGTGACGCCAGCAAAATTCAAACTTGATCTGTGTTTTGCGGTAATAAGCATTGTGTATACATGTAAGTTTCATAATATTTGGTTGAGGCAAACTTACATATGTACAGACGGACAAGGATTAAACTAAATTTCCTATGGGGGGCAATTTTGTAGGCCCAAATTAGGCGGGATTAAAGTCTTTTCTTATATGAGTTGCTTAAGGCAATTTGGCAATGGGATGAGTTGTCATGGATTCCTAACTGTACTTGTAGGTGTATTCAAACTCTTTTTGTCTAATGCCCCCTCCGCTACAGCGGGGGCATAAAAACTACTTTTTAATTGTGCGGCGAGTTGTTAGGCCTAAACTCACCAGGATTAAACTAAATTTCCTATGGGGGCAATTTTGTAGGCCCAAATTAGGCGGGATTAAAGTCTTTTCTTATATGAGTTGCTTAAGGCAATTTGGCAATGGGATGAGTTGTCATGGATTCCTAAGACTGTACTTGTAGGTGTATTCAAACTCTTTTTGTCTAATCCCCCTACAGTACCCTATGTATTTAAGTCTTATTGGTTGCTTCGACGTATACATACAGATACAAATACCACCTGTCATATCATAATAATATTTTTTAACTGGAACATGAAGTGATGAACAATATTATTTGCCTTCAAAAAAGTTCTATATAATTTTTCACTTCCAGCGACTTATGCTGTTATCTTACACTGATCTGAATCATTTCGTTAGCTTACATTTGAAATGCAGTCTGTGAGATTAGGTGCAGGAGTTTTTTCTTTGCCTTTTCCGAATAGTCGATTCATTTTTGTCTTATTTTTAAATGAAAGCTAAATTTCTTCGTCTGTTTTGATTGTTCCGGAAGCTGAATTAGTGTGACTAAACGTCATATCCTTTAGGGAGCACTAAGTTCATCTATCTTTCTTATTTTGTATATGATATGTATTTCAAAATTATCTACTGCACAAGAGCTTGAAGAAACTAAAACTGTATATTCAATCTATATCATGCAACACGAACGTTATTCTATAAAGTATTTACAGAGACATAACTCTGGTATTTGGTAAGATTAAAAAAAGCCTCCCTGATCATGTGATGGAGACAAAATGGAGAATGTCAGTGATTCACATCATGCTGATTATGATAATCAAACTTTGGCTTTATTTACTTCACTGAAGCGTGAATCCATATGTTATTACCCTTGTACTATTTATAGTGTTATGTTTCATGTCGTTAGATAAAACATTGATCAAAATATGGAACAGAAATTGCAGTAAAAAGTGGAAAAAAGTTTCAACAACTTCTGCATACATTAGTTTTTCAGAAAACAATAAAACATCTGCCTTTTCCGATTTTCTGAGATAAATTTTGGTCTCTTCCTTTGTAATAATAGTTCTTATTTTGAATCATAATCATATAACAAGCATGGATCAAGGTGGATCTAATTCAAGTTTGCCCTCATTTCAATCATTTTTCTGTGGAAAGAACTCTAGTAACCCAAACATACAACAACATCAACCAAACAATAACTTTTATTATGATACAGCACAATCATCTACAGCATTAGATTTAACATGCACAAATTCAAAACCAGTATCTATGTATAATTCATGTACTGTTGGCCAACATGGCCAAAGTGAAAACTCTGATAAACAGTCTCTTTACTACAAAGAGTGCTTACCAAGCTTTGCAAACTTTATGAATTATCCTCAACATAGTAATAATTATGAAGAAAGATCTAACCATTTAGAAGCAAAAGAAATTAATCAAGCACGCCAACAAGCACAAGAAGCACACCAACTTGCACAAGATAAAAGCAATGCTGCAGCAGGATTAACTGGTGCAGAAAACTATTACAGCTATAAACTTAATGAAATGTCTCAAATGTGGAAAGACCATATAAAAACTGAAAAACAACTGCCATCAGATCATGAACCAGTTTATCATAATAACCACCAAAGTGCTGTTGGTCATCATGGTCATGTAGCATATTCACAGTATGATCCATATGCTTTTATGAACAATATGCCACCAGTTAGTTCACAAGTTAATTTCCAACAATATTATAATCAGCCAGGCCATTCCTATCAAAATTACGGAATGTATCCAAATATAAAATCAGAAGAACTTTATGGCAAAACATTTCAAGATCCACATTTACCGATTAATAATGATGATAATGGTTTTGAAGATCTGGACTCATTGATCCTTAAAAGACGTAAACCCTCCTCAAATTCAAAGAGAGCCAAGAAAATGAGAGGTGGGATAGAAGACTGCAACTATGAACTTTGTAACATGTGGGATGAAGTTGCAGAACCTAATGATACTGTTGCAAAAGGAAATTGTTTGTCAGAAACTTCACGGTCATCTCTAAGTACTGATTCTAATAGTCAAACAGAACTTAGAAATTCAAAAAGTCATGACAATGAAAACTACAGCAGTTCTAATGACCAAGCTTCCAGTAATTCTGCTAAAGAACTAAATGCTGATATTTTGAAGCCAGCCACAATATTTAACTATGTGGCAGATGAATCATATAATTTGAAATGTTGTCAGTTTTTGGAAGCAGAAAAGAGGTTATGTCAGCATTTAAAGATGATAAGTTTCGGTGAACCTGTGTCTCATATTTACAATCCATTAGTTTATGCATTTGAAACTCATTTGAAGTTCCTGAAAACTTTCTGTACATCTGATAAATCTGTTCTCTTCCTAGCTATGAATCCAGGTCCATTTGGAATGTCACAAAACGGAGTAAGTATTTACAAAAACTAATTATTGAAAAGTAAAAAAATGAAAATAAAAACTCTTGTAATTTTATCCTTAAATGTTTCTTTTTTCTTTTGTGGAAAATGTTTTGTAGACACTTTACAACCACAGCTCAGTGTTTCCTCAGGATGGTAGCTTATATACATGTAGAGAGTACATTTAATAGGAAATTTCAATGGATGGGGTCAAAATATATGTATTGGAGTTCCAACATGCCTAAACCCTCTAGAAAAACATTGCAACATTAAAACTGATAGACATTTACATTTGTATAAAACAGTGTAGTTTTGACTTGTGGAGTTGACTTGTATATTGAAAACTGATTCATTGAAATGGATAGTCTTGTTATATTAATGAAGCCAGCCTTCTCATAACTGAATTGTATTAACATTATTACAAGAAAATCTTCTGTTTTTCAATTAAAAAGTAACATTATAGTATAATGTCTTGCTCGCTCTGTTAAGTTTTTATCGTCAGTGAGTTTTAGTATTCAGTTTTGATGCTGAGGTAGTGATATTATATTTTTTTTAGTTTTTTTGTAATAATAGTTCGAATAAATTTTGTCTGTTTTCATTAGAATGTAATTTTACATGTTTGTCTGACAGGGGTCACCTGACCTTGACATGATTTTCATTGATAAGTGTTCACATGGTCAGTTTCCAAATTTCCTTTTAAGTTATATCTCTAATATCAATAGTCATTAGATAGTCTTCTATATGACTGCAATGCTCCTTGTACCAGTAACTCTAACATGTTTAATGAATATGTTCTTGAAAATTGGTGCAGACCTTCAACATGCTATTTGTTTATATCTGTTATGCAGGTGAGACATTTTCTGTGTGTCAGACAGGTCAGGTACTTTGACTTTTCTTTTATTGAAAAGGAGCATTCTTTGACAAATGTTTGATCAATGAAGTATTATTGTTTGCTTGTTCTTGTGTTTCTGTTATCTATTTCACTATTATCAGTCAAGGGTCTAACTTAAATAAGTTATTAGAGAAAAATAACATACATTTGTTATTGAGGGCTAAAAATAAAAAATCTGTGATAACATATGTATGTTACATGTTTCAAAGGGGCATTATACATCCTTTATTTTTATTAAATTGTGTACTATTTCTATTGATATTATAATTGTCTTTATGTATATTAAACTTTAGAAAGATATAACAGCCCATAGTTTGCCAATCATGTATAACACACCCATGTTATTACAGAAAAAATATGCCTGTAATAACTAAAGGGTGTTATTACAGCTTCTCTACATCTCTTCAAAGCCTTTCTCCTACATATATCACAATGTATTTTAATTTATTGTAATAAATAATGATAAGAGCATGTAATGAGGTTCTGCGCAAGCTTCCTAGTCATTCCCAAGTGTCTCATGTAATAAGTTAAATGCCTGTAATAACTAAGCCTTGTTATTACAGCTAAGTTATCACTTAAAAGCCTTGTCTCATTGATTTACCATGGTTGATCAAAAATGTATTAATTGAATTGCAAAATTAGTTTTCAAGGTTATGTATTAAGTTACTGCGCAAGTTTCAAGAATTCCCAAGTGCCCACTGAAAATAAAAATTTTTATGGTACATTTAACTGATAACAAACATATGTTACTACAGATTAAGATAAAGTATCCGTAATAACACATGTATGTTATTTTTTCTCTAATAACTTATTCAAGTTACACCCTTGACTGATTATATTATAGTGTTAAAGTGTTTTATCTGTACTTATTTTTGGTGAACGTTCTTCTACATGTATGTATCCTTTGTTATCCCACTGATTGACATTGGAAGGGGATTGAGATTTCAAAAACCTTAACGTTTTTTTTTTATGTTAATCAAGGATTTTTGAGTTCATGCCAGATTTTTACAGTCACTGATAACTAATTCATTTTTTTTCTAGAATTACCTCCAGATGTCTTATGATTTTTGGTGTCAATTAGGTTTCTGTCTACTTCGCATCATGTTTTCACATATTTAAAGTTAATTTCTTCTGGATGTATTTGTCAACAAAATCTGTTGAGTAAAATTATAATTATAAGACAGATTCTGATAAGTTATAACCATATTTATTAATATCTCTTAGGTAAGAATGAACAATTTAGGTCTAAGTTGTTGCTATATGTTTGGTTCCAAACAGTCCAAATGAAGTTTCTTTATGTTAGTATTCAACATGATAAATAAACGGGGAAGGGAAGATCTGGTTTTAATCAGATTGTATTATGTAAAAAGAAGAGACAGTTATAATCATGTTGCAATTGGTATTTTTATGATATTTTTTCCATGTTTTTTGTTTTCACTATTACAAGGTTTCTAAAAGTTATAAAATCTATAAGGCTATATTATCTGAAAAAAGATGACAAGTATCTGTATCCTTTATTTAAGGTACCTTTTGGAGAAGTTTCTGCTGTCAGGGATTGGTTTAAAATTAGAGGCAATGTACAGAAACCAGCCAGGGAACATCCTAAAAGATGTATTACAGGACTGGATTGTCACAGATCTGAGGTATTTATAATACAGTTCTTGCCAGGTGCAGTGATTTCTATAAGTTAATACTGGTAAGTGCTGGCAATTTAATTAAGTAATAATAGGGTCATGTTCCATGCTTATTTCATCATGGATAGCATTATATTTGTCAATCTTTTTACACTGAGCATTAGCGAGAGATAAAATATTGAAATAAGATAATATAAAAATAAGAAGATGTGGTATGATTGCCAATGAGACAACTCTCCACAAGAGACCAAATGACACTGAAATTAACAACTGTAGGTCACCGTACGGCCTTCAACAATGAGCAAAGCCCACACCGCATAGTCAGCTATAAAAGGCCCCGAAATGACAAATGTAAAACAATTCAAACGAGAAAACTAATGGCCTAATTTATGTACAAATTAATTAACGGAAAACAAATATGTTACATAGCAACAAACGACAACCACTGAATTACAGGCTCCTGACTTGGGATAGGCACATACAGAATGTGTCGGGGTTAAACTAGTTTGTTGGTGCCAAACCCTCCCCCTAACCTGGGACAGTGGTGTAACAGTACAACATAAGAACAAACTATAAAAATCAGTTGAAAAAGGCTTAATCATCAGATGGATACATATAGAAATACATCTAACAAAAACACAGAGTTGACGTGGACGGGTACTTATACATCCACACCACAGAAAGACACTAATGCCTACCATTTTGAAAAGAACATAGAGCATGGCACAGAAGAAGTATTTACTATATATTTTAATCTATTTACATGGATTTTTGTCCATTATCCAGTATCCAGTTGAAATTCCACAACGGACTGATTTTTGCTGAGCCTGCAACATTTATGTCATGTAAATTGGGTGCAAGACACAGCAATCATATTCTGTCATCGTCAGCGGCATCAACATTATGGTTTAGTCTGTGGTTAAATTTTTTTTAAACATCGATGACTTTGTCAAACCTTCATGGAATTTTATGAAATTTGGACAGAAACTTTATTAGATCAACATAAAGTATCTAGAGCAAAACTGTTGGAAAATAATTTTTCTCAGTTTTCTGTATTTTTATTTATAAATGGACTTAGCTTTTGTTTAGCAGTTAACTTCGAGATACAGTTAAAGGTTGAAGTTTTTAAGTCATCAGTTGCTATTTCAAACCTTCATTGAATTTAATGTAAATTGGATAGAAGCTCTTTTATGATCAAAAGACAGTATCCAGAGCAAAATTATTAATTTTTAAAAAATTTTTTTTTAGGTTTTTTACTTAAAGGAGTTTTCCTCAGTCAGTCAACAAACATGGCCACCATGGCTAAAAATAGAACATATGGATTAATTGCAGTAATTGTCTTATATCTTGAAAACAGTGAAAGATAGAGAAAATCTGACTTGGCAAAAATGCTCATAATGTCCAGATTGTCGAATGGACATTCTGAGCATTTTTATCCTGTCAGATTTTCTCTATCGTATTATAATTTTCAAGATATAAGACAATTATTGTATTTTACCTACTGCCTACATGTATTTGTACCAAAATAGTAATTGCCCTTATATGACAATTTTTGGCTAATTTTCATGTTTTTGCCTTTTAAGTCAAAAATTTTATAAGTTGGTAAAACAGTTAAAGGCAAACATGATCAGCCATACAAGAACTACACAAATGCAAATATGACCAAACTATTGGATGACTCCTGAAGGAGTTATGATCCTTGATGATGATTTTTGAGGAATTTTCATTGCCTGTTATCTCAAAAACTATAACAGATAGATAAAAAATGTAAATAGAAAAAAAATGATCAGCAATATACATGTATCTACAAAAAAGCCATATGACCATTACCATTGAATGGCAGCTTATGGAGTAATGATCATTAAATGACATTTTTTGTGTTTTGCCACTTTTCTCAAGGACTATAAAATATAGATAAAAACTGTAAACAAAAAAATGATCAGCAATACAGGATATACAAAAAACCAATATGACCAAAACCATTGATGAGTCTTTATAGTTATAGGAGTTGTTGACTTTAATACAGTTTTTGACCAATTTTTATAATTTTGCAAATTATCTTGAAAACGGCATGTATAATAGATAGAAGAAAACTGTAAATAGCAAAAATGATCACCTATACAAGAGCTACAAAAATGCCAAAATGGCTGAAACCATTGAATGACAGTTGCCCTTAAATGATGATTTCTGACTAATTTTTATACGACTGCAAAAATTTTTTTGCGGTCGTTTATTGGTATCATGTCGTCGTCGTCGTCGTCAACCGAAGACAGTTGGTTTCTTGACAATAACTACAGTTTAGGAATGAGGGCCAAAAAAAGGGGCCCAAATAAACATTTTTGTAGTTTCCAGACAATAACTTGTGTTTTAGTGTATGAATCTCTCTGAAATTGTACCACAAGTTTCCATACCACAAAGGAATGGTTAGGATTTACTTTGGGGGGTTATGGCTCAAACCATTTAGGAATTAGGGGCAAAAAAGGGGGAAAACAAGGGTTTCCTGGTTAATGGACAATTAATACAATTTCAAAGCAGTGTAAGGGAGGTAATCCAAATACATTTAAAGAACAATGTTGTGTATGTTTGAGATTACCTCCCTTACACTGCTTGTAAATTATGTATAAAGAAATAATGTATTGTCTCTAGGTGATTAGCTGTCAATTTATCTTTAGAAGTTACTATTAATTAATATCAATTTTAACTTTGGTTATGTATGTCATTTTCTATTTTAAGACTATTATGATGTATTTTAATGGTTGCAAACTCCATTAGAAATTTGAATTGAGATTTTGACCATATCTTGAGGAAAGATTTTTTTGGAAAAAGGGAAGGGGAGAGGGGGGTAATAAGAAATTGTGGGAGGATCATTTCAGATTTCAGAAATTAAAAAGAAAATTTCTTCAAATTTTTTTTTTTCTGTTAAAAAAGGGCCGGGTGGGGGTTCAATACGCAACAGCATAGTGTATTGCACAAAAGCAAAAAAAAGTGGGTAAAAATTTTTTTTTTGGGGGGTGGGGGGGTCAATTTGCAACAGCAAAGTGTATTGCACAAAAGCAAAAAATTGAATATAAATTCAAAATAATATAACCAATTATAAGTTCTTTGACTACAGTTATTCTGTGTCAGAAACCTATTATGTGTCAAATATTTAATTACAATCCAAATTCAGACATGTATCAAGCGCGAATATTGTATCTATTTTTGCCCCAACTGTTCAGGGTTGGACCTCTGCGGTTGTATCCAGCTGCGCTCAGCGAAGCAATTTATTGTGTTTTGGAATTATCTCAAAAACTATAATCATGATAATAGATAGGTACAAAGTGTGCACTCCAAAGATGATCAGAGATACAAGACCTACAAAAATAACACAACTGATTAAAAATAAAGATAAAAATTTATATCAGAATGGCATATCTTTACCAGGTGATCAATTCACATTTATATCACTTTGTCTATGTATAAAGTGTAGCTGTATTTGGTTTCTGTATTGAGAATTCTAAAGAAGAGGTTTATTAGCTTTCAAATGATTGTGTTTCAGTGTTCCTGAAAAAAGTCAATCCATAAAATTTAAATGCCCTTTGGACACACAAAAATTATGAGGTGTTATTTCCTTTATGGAGTGACACATTACTCACATCTGTTAATCATTCTGATATTATATAAAAATTTGAAGATGTGTTATGATTGCCAATGAGACAACTCTCCAACCAATTTAGGTAGAAGTTATATATGTTATCTATCTATATGGCTTTTAAGTTAATGTCAATATAATGTACCAATAGATATTCACATATTATGTATTGCCACTGGATATTAAGCAAACAACAATCATCAATCAAATATTGTAATCTCAAAAAATTGTTGCGATGCTTTTATTGAGCAATGAGTTTCACATACATTGTAAATTAGAACTCATATTTTGAATTCTAATTCCTTTTTAGAGGGTAGACTGTTTTACTTCTGTCTGTATATCTGTCTCATGTAATTTCCATTGCATTTTTCTCAGGAACTAATAATCAGAGCTTCCTGAAATATGTTATATGGGTTCACGTCAGCATGCTTTACCATGTAACTTAGTGTTAGATTCATGCATTTTCAGATACTTTTCTCTTCAACTTTCTGATTATTGAAAACTTAAAGCAGGGGTATCATTAGTGAGCAATAACTCACAGTTTTCTTGTTTTTTGTGTAGCTACTCCTGTATCTCCGATTCTTTTCCGTTGTTTAACAATTGCATTCCTAATTATAAATGCTCACAATAATTTCTGAATTAACAGTAACTGTTTTTTTTTTTCATTAATTTTAGGTGAGTGGTGGTCGTTTTTGGGGATTTTTCAAGAGAGTTTGTGGAACACCTGAGGTTTTCTTCAGACATTGCTTTGTACATAATTTTTGCCCATTAGCATTCATGTCACCAACTGGCAGAAATATAACTCCACCAGAATTAAGAGCAGACCAGAGGAATGCCTTAAACCATGCTTGTGACATGGCTTTGATTGAGACTTTAAACATCCTACAAGTCAAAATAATAGTATGTATAGGAAAGTTTGTAGAGTCAAGAGTGCAATCTGTTCTAAAGAATCAGGGAAATAATGAAATCCGTGTAGAGAGAATCACACACCCAAGTCCCATTAATCCAGCAGCCAACAAAGGCTGGGATGATACTGTTTATCAGCAGCTGAAAGACATTGGAATCTTGTCATACTTTACCAGAAATGATTAAACAGATGACTCTCGTTTGACTCAACCTAAATTAAGTTACTTTTAGGGTTACTTCAGTTATAAGTCACACAACTTTCATATCTTTATTTTGAACATTTTTTCCTCATTGAAATAACTTTGAAAATATCTTAAAGTAGAAATATGTTGCTTTCTTTGTTCATTATCTAAAAGCTGAATATTTTGTAAGAACTTCAGATGTACTATTTTGCAAAACTAACATACATGTATATATATATATAGGTAGTAATGAGAGGCTCCAGATCTCATACATGTACATTTTTGTTACCCTTCAAGTCAAAATTTCCAATAGTTTGTGAAAGTTTATTTTCTTTGAATGTAATTAATATGATATGTGTGGTAAGCAGCTTTATTTTTACTAATTGTTGTAATTTGAGATTTTATAACTTTGTTATGTGTTGTTATATTCAATCACTATTTTAGGACATAACTTTGTAGTTTCATTTTGCATTCAGTACACATAATTTATGGTTTTAAATTAGGTGTTTCCCCAGACAAAAAGTTTATTGATATCTCTGAAGGCACTTTTTCAGCAGCAGTCCCACTTTCCAAAGATTTTTTACCATATACTTTAATGCTAAAACATAATCTAGACCCAACCACTCATTGAAAACTCATAAAAATTTATATGCAAATGCCGTCAAAGATTCTACCTTCACTGCAACAGCCAATTAATTACATGTTTAAACATATTCAGATGTTGTAGTATTTTTAATTATTTATGTGCATTTTATATGTCAAAATAATTAGTTCAATTATTTTCATGGCAAATGCAAATAAAATTGGGAAATTATATGAAATGGCCTGTGAAATGCAGTTAAAAAGATCGGATATTGGGTAGATTCTTTTTGGACATGGTCATCTGAAAAATCAAGGAATTGTCAAACAGCAGAAAAAACTTTAAACTTTTTGCAGTTATACTCTTGAATCAGATCAGCATTCGCCAAAATAGGACATTTTTTAACCCAAAATGCATTGTGATGCAGTAAACCCAACTAGCCCAGAGGTGTGTAGTATTTTACCATGGGTTTTTCATATATTAAGGTTTTTATAGCACCATATTAGGATTATCCATTAACTATACAGTTTGTATCTGGTGGTTAAAAAAGTCAGCCAATTACATAGTATATGACTGAAAATAGTGATTGAGTAACACTATTGACATACAATATGTAAAATATTTGATGTAAATTTTAGTGCTGTTAACTTGGAAGGGTGCCAAAGTTATTTTCCTATTTTTTGTTTTTATTTCTTGCCATTCACTGTATTTTTGTTATATTGGATATGTGTAAAGATTTTACTATTGAACATGATAAGCTTTACAAGATTTGTTATATGTTTTGCACAGATTTCTTACATTTTGGGGTGTTTTTTCAAAACTGATACTTGTCTTCTGGGGGGATGCAAAATTCTTTTGATACCACCATGGATGTATTATATTGACATTTTACTTTCATGATACCACTAAATCAATTGATCTTAAATTTTGATGGAGTGTGTATTTATTTTTATTTACTATTTTTGAGCAAATGTTGTTCTAGCAAGATTGTGACTCCAGTAAAGAGATTAATTAAAAATTTTGAACATGATAATCAGAATTTTTTTACCTACAATTTTTTTTAAGTAAAGTTGCAGAAACACATTAGCTTCATATTTGGCTTAAAAGATTAAACACTTAAAATACAGGCTTTTTGTTAGACAACGCATCATCCAGTGTAAAGTCAAATAAAATATTTTGTATTAATAGCAGTATTAACTGAATTATGCCTTAATTCTTTTCCATTATGCACAATAGTTTCTGCTGGCCACACATATCTTTATTTCTATGTAATGTAGAAACTAAGCTAAAGCTTTAATGACCATTTCAGACCAAATAAGGTTTGAGTCAAAATGTTTCATGATTATATAATGATTTTAAACAAATATTTAGAAGCATTTTTATAGTGGAAACTTCTATATATATTTATTTTTAGCTCACCTGACTGAAAGTGTCACCACATGGCATCCAACATCCCTCTGTCTGCTAACTTTTTATATTATCATCATTGTCCTCTGAAACTACAGGTACAAATTCAATGAAACTGGGCAAATGGTTCCTACAAAAGATCTTTATCGGTGTATAATGAGATGAAAAGCAAAACAGCCAGATGTATACTTTGATTTTGATTGGCTGATAAAACATCCTTTCTGAAAGATCTTTATTTAATGCTTATTTGAAAGTTTAAAAACACTATGGCAGAATAGAGAGGAGACTGTTTTCCTTTTTTGAAAGAGCAAATATGATAAATCTGTCGACATCTCATCTTTTTCAAAATCCTGGATCCTCCATTGAAACATGATTGTAACAGTTGTAAATTGCTACTGTTGAAAGCATGTTTTTCTTTGCTTCTTATGATTTGGATTTTATTCCAGTGACCAATTCAAACTGTAGATGGTTTAGGATAGCATGATTTCATATCAGCAGTTGAAGTACTTTGAGTTTGCTTTTAGTAACTGTGAACAATCTTTGATACATCATAGTATTGTTTATTATCTTTTTGTTTGTACCTGTGTTTTTGTTATCTAGTATACCATATAGTTTTTTTAGAGCTAAGTGCTATTCTTGTACTGATTTTTATTTTATATGCTTTTGTGCACCTTTTATTTTTTGAAGGATCTGTGAAATAAATGTACATAAATTTGTTCACAACTTCAATAGATTTGGGGCTATTTAGAGCTTGACCTATTGTAGACAGTGTTTGTCATCTGTCTATTGCTGAAGACTGTATGTTAACACTATGTAAACGGTGTCCTCTATGAATGTGCCTTCACGTTCTCTTAATACTGGGACTTCCATTTTAAAACACCAAAGGTAAAATAAATGCTACAAATCACAAAATACAGAAATTCTTCGTAACACTAATTAAAATCAAATGAAATCAACACAATATTATGTTGTAAAGGCCTCTGCCAAAAAATTTATTACGATTTTTATTGAATTAAAATGACAATGCATTTGTTGACCATGAAGTTTCAGAACATTCACAATCGCTTGTTAACACTGGATTGAAATTTACACAAAGTTACAGTACACATGGTACACTTGCAGATTAATCCGACCATGTCTATTCATGACATGTAAAAGTATACAAAAATATTAAGGAATATGTGTGTTTGAAGAGGGGTCTAATTCATGGTTTGGCATTTGTAATAAATTCTCTAAATAAATTGGTAAAAATCTTGGAAGGAAATCCTGTCAGACAATACACCAATCTACTGTTAGATTCATTTTTTTATTTTAATGCAAAAATGAAAGTAATGTATGCCAAATTCATTCAAAGATCATGTTATTAAAAAAGTGAAGAATTAATACAGAAAATTGAATAACATACCAAACTGAGTGTCCTGGTGTTCCAAAATGGAAGTCACAGTACACAGAGAACACAAAGGCACATTTCAAAGATGACACCCTTTACATACTGCAATGTTGCCATCATAGATGTCTTTTGATTATTTATGTCATTTGGGTTGCTGTCTTGTTGATATTTACACCTCATTTCCTTTTATTTATAATTAAAGCTATGGACATCTCCTCTCAAACCAATAAGCCAAAAGGATACAAATTTAGCAAAATAAATGGATTTAAGGCTGGCACTCTATACATATATTAGAATTCATATTCCCATTCTAAGTAGAAAAAAACATAGCTGCCACATTTTGATTAATGATTTTCTAAGGGAAAAACTGTGAGGCTATGTTTTCAAAAATAAATATTTGGTATGCTCTCTACAGATGCCTCTCATTTCATGCTAATCTGGCATCAATTGGCAGAAATGATGCAACATGGATACCTACAGAACCTTGTGTGAAATCATTATAGCAAAATGAGCAATAAAAATACAGACTCCATGGAGTTAGGTTATTTGTTGAGGTATTTTGCTGTTTATAGAGATAGTACATTTGTAAATAAATTTAATGGGTAAACATAATTGAACTTAAATCTTATTTTATTTTTAATATTTTGATAGTACCGTACTCTTATTCAAGGTCATGTGTTAGGGTTTTATAGCCATACACACTGAATATTGATTTTGATAGAAAAAAGTTAACAAACAAGTTGCTAAATAATTATCAAGTTATCCAATGCATTAATCTGCTGATTCTGCATTAAAAGCAATAATTGGTAAATAAGTAGACACAGAGTATTTCTGTCATTTCATCTTGTTTGCTTTAGTAATCTCCAAGTTTTAATCTTTAACATGCAGTAATTTTTTTATTTAAATCAAAGTTTAATGTACTTATAACTTTGATATATAGATATACTAAGTAATATCATTTTCATTTGTAAAAAATATTAACTTTTGTACAAGTAATTGTTGTTGATATATATTTATATTGTTTGTTAGTGTTTTAACCTAGTTTTTACTGATGTTGAGGTTTTTTATGGACTTTGTATAATTTTTGAATAGTTTTATTTATTTAATACTTCTATTAATGTAATTGAAAGGACTGTTTATTTTGTTGTTTTTTGTTTAACAGGAAATCCTTATAAGTTGACTTTCAATTGTAGATTAGTGCTACTCTTGTAGATGAGTGCTTCTTATGGCAGAGTTGTTCCTCAATGTTACTAAATACAAGTGGAGTTAGTAATTTTACCCATCATTATATGCAATAAGATGTCTTCAGTATAAAGCATTAACTGTCATCATCCCTTCACAGGAAAGTAAGAATAAACCATATAGTAGACTACTAATGTACATATTCAGAACTCTGTAATATCTTGATAAGACTACATTATCTGCCATAATACAGTCTGACCTGTATTGTTTGCAGGTGTCATTAATTAAGGTCAGTTATAATTAGAACTAATTCCTGATTGGTATTCTGCTACATTTTATGACTCTTGTTCTTGATAGAGTCAAAATATGTCTACACACCTGTCACAATCATATATTTTCTTCAATAACCAAGTGGATTTTAACCCTTAAGAAGTGTGTGTGAAACAGACTAAACTCAAGACAGATTTCTAAACTAGGTAATTGTACAAAATATGAGGAAATTTCCCTACCTGAAAAAAAATTATGTAATAAGTCTGAAATATATTATGACTTTTTTAAAGAAATTCATGGAAATAGGTGTTAGATTAGAATGTGAATAATTGGTAATGGGATAAAACAACTTTATCATTGGGGAAAATCAAGGAACATGTTTAATTTCTAATAGATGATTTATACTGAATCAAAACTCTATACATCACTTCTAAGTTGTTCATTATACGACCGCAAAAAAACTTTTGGGATCGTATAATGGTATGATGTTGTCGTCTACGTCATCTGCTTCGTCGTCCGAAGACACATTGGTTTCCGGACAATAACTTTAGTTTAAGTCAATGGATCTCTAGGAAATTTTTTTAAGAAGGTTCATTACCACAAAAGGATGGGATTGATTTTGGGGATGATGGTCCCAACCGTTTAGGAAATAAGGAGCCCAAAAGGGGCCAAAAACAAGCATTTTTCTAGTTTCAGGATAATAACTTGTGTATAAGTATTTTAATTGCTCTGAAATTTTACCACAATGTTTAATATCACAAGTAGAAGGTTGGGATTCATTTAATGGGTTATGGGGCCAACAGTGTAGGAATTAAGGGCCAAAAACAACATTTTTTGTAGTTTCCGGACAATAACTTGTGTGTAAGTGTATGGTTCTCTCTGACATTGTACCACAAGGTTCCATATCACAAAGGGAAGGCTGGGGTTGAGTTTGGGCATAATTACCTTAAACTTGTAGGAATTAGGGGGCAAAAAAAGGGCAAAAACAAGCATTTTTTTAGTTTCCAGACAATAACTTGTGTTTAAGTGTATGGATCTCTCTGAAATTGTACTACAAGGTTCCATACTACAAAGGGAAGGATGGGATTGAGTCTTGGGGTAATTGCTCCAAGGGGGGGTTTCCAAAAGTTTGGGGGGAAGGGGATTTTTTTTCCAATTTTTTTAAGGAATTCATATTTTTTTTCAAAAATTTTCAAATTTCAAATTTTTGAAAAGTTTAAAAGAAGAAATCTTTAATTGTCAGTATTGCACAATAGATTTGTAAGATCTTTGACCACATTTATTTTGTGTCAGAAACCTTTATTATGTCAAAAATTTGATCACAATCAAAATTCAGACAGTATCAAGCTTGAATATTGTATCCAAATTTGCCCCAACTGTTCAGGGTTTTATCCACTGCGGTCGTATCAGGCTGCGCTCAGAGAAGCATTTTATTTTTACCTTGCATTTGCATGTTAATTTTGAATTTATATTGATTAGTAAGTTTGCTTGTGCAAATTGCGACAGTTTAATGGTTTGTGTGGTATCAATTTACATGAGTTTCATACTTCACTATGAAATACTTTACTATGCTTAATGAAAAACATATTTTCATTGATATTAAGCTATGTTTCATGATCCAAATAACTAAGGTTCTCCTCAAACCACAAATGAAAAGAATTTTTACAGTTTTCAAACCGTTTCATCATGTAATGGTGTAAAAACGACTGTATTTTATACAAAACTTTAGAAAATTGTGTCCTCTAGGTAAAACTACTTATGGTAGTTGAAAATTTTTATGTTATTTAATTCTTAGAATTTTTGGCTGTTTTTATTGGATTTTTTATTCTTTATATACAAGCCAGATTTGCATTCTATATATATAACCAGATTGAAGTTGCTGTTTTTTTTTTTCAAAGTTTTCTTGTCATGTTTTATTTTATTTCAACCAGACTAGCATTTAAAATGGAATATTACTTTGTTATTAATTTATAGAATACCTAAATTGATTAAACAAATTGTATTGCCTCTTGGTTGTTATTGTTAAATAAATGCATAATGATTCAGTTAAAATCTTGGACAATTTGTATAAGACAACATAATTCAGGGAAAAACTATACGATTACTTAGCAGATAGCTTTACAAGGAATAATCAAAATGTCAAGAATCCATAGGATTTAACATTATCAAGACAACCTGTTCAAAAGAAGAAAGAACAAACTGCTAATCACAAAGTCACACATACACGACAGACAACAATTAAAAGTAAAACTTTAGCTATGAAAATCCAGTAAAACCAGTGAATGTTTGAAAAAAAATCTTATGAACAAAATTGATTTTAAATTATATAGGAATGTAAATGACTTTATGATAATACACAAAAAGGATGACAAGAATAGAAATAGTGCACACTGCACAGTACAACATACCACATCATCCTCCAACACTTGACTCCTCAGGAAAAAAAACCCACATGTAAATCAAAGAAAACAAAAAACACAAGTATCTTTACTCATGGCATGTTTGGTGAAAATAGTTGCAGATAGTTATATCAGTTGCTGTGTAAGTCGGAAACCTTCCAGTGTCCCCACAGTTATATATTCAAAGTAAGTAAGACCTTTTGCAAGGCAATTTTTATTTCCCTATCCCATATAATCTCTTTTTAAAGCAGCAATCTAACTTTCCTACCCTTCATCACAGTCAACCTACTTTTCAGAACCTACTAATTCGAAAGTTTTCTTGTCATGTTTTATTTTATTTCAACCAGACTAGCATTTAAAATGGAATATTACTTTGTTATTAATTTATAGAATACCTAAATTGATTAAACAAATTGTATTGCCTCTTGGTTGTTATTGTTAAATAAATGCATAATGATTCAGTTAAAATCTTGGACAATTTGTATAAGACAACATAATTCAGGGAAAACTATACGACTATGTAGCAGATAGCTTTACAAGGAATAATCAAAATGTCAAGAATCCATAGGATTTACCATTATCAAGACAACCTGTTCAAAAGAAGCAAGAACAAACTACTAATCACAAAGTCACACATACACGACAGACAACAATGAAAAGTAAAACTTTAGCTATGAAAATCCAGTAAAACCAGTGAATGTTTAAAAAAAATCTTATGAATAAAATTGGTTTTAAATTATATAGGAATATAAATGACTTTATGATAATACACAAAAAGGATGACAAGAATAGTAGTAACAGTGCACACTGCACAGTACAACATACCACATCATCCTCCAACACTTGACTCCTCAGGAAAAAAAACCCACATGTAAATCAAAGAAAACAAAAAACACAAGTATCTTTACTCATGGCATGTTTGGTGAAAATAGTTGCAGATAGTTATATCAGTTGCTGTGTAAGTCGGAAACCTTCCAGTGTCCCCACAGTTATATATTCAAAGTAAGTAAGACCTTTTGCAAGGCAATTTTTATTTCCCTATCCCATATAATCTCTTTTTAAGCAGCAATCTAACTTTCCTACCCTTCATCACAGTCAACCTACTTTTCAGAACCTACCAATTCGATTTTTATGCCCCCACCGTAGCGTAGGGGACATTAAGTTTTACTCTTGTCCGTCTGTACATCCGTCCGTACGTCCTGAAATTGGTTTCCGTTCTATAACTATAGTTTTCCTCAACCAAATGTTATGAAACTTATACACAATGCTTATTACCACAAAACACAGATCAAGTTTGAATTTTGGTGCCGTCACTTTTACCTATCTAGAGTTATGCCCCTTTACAAATGGAAAAATTGCTGAATTTTTCGTTTCCGTTCTCCAACTAAAGTTTGCCTCAACCAAATGTTATGAAACTTATAAACAATGCTTATTACCACAAAACACAGATCAAGTTTGAATTTCAGTGGCGTCACTTTTAACATTCTATAGTTATGCCCCTTTACAAATGGAAAAATTGCTGAATTGTTTGTTTCCTTTCTCTAACTTTAGTTTGCCTCAACCAAATGTTATGAATCTTATACACAATGCTTATTACCACAAAACACAGATCAAGATTGAATTTTGGTGGTGTCACTTTTATCGTTCTAGAGTTATGCCACTTTACAAATGGAAAAATTGTTGAATTTTTCGTTTCCATTCTCGAACTTAAGGTTGCCCCCACATGTTATGAAACTTATACACAATGCTTATTACCACAAAACTCAGATCAAGTATGAATTTGGGTAGCATCACTTTTACCGTTCTTGAGTTATGTCACTTTATATCGTTATTTGGAAGGTGGGGGCATCATCTGTGTCCCATGGACACATTACCCATTTATTTGTTAATTTTTCTCATCCTGAATATGCATGATTTGCAACTGGATGTCAGGGAAACAATTAGTCAATCAATTTTAATTGAAGTCATTCAAATTTCATATTCAGAATTGGTTCAAATTTGTTGTAAGATTGAGACACATCAGAGAAATATATATCCAGTCATTTTATAGATCTCTATGTGCAGTGTTATCCACAGGCATATTTAGATCTTGATTTTAATCACACATTACTATTTTGAAAGATATTTATACAATTTTCCAGGCCTATGTGACTATCAATCTTGTGATTGTCCTTCTGTCCTCTCTTCAGTCCTAAAACTAATTTCCATTTTCTAACTTTAGTTTGCCTCAACAAAATTTTGTAAAACTTATACACAATGCTTATTACCACAAAACACAGATCAAGTTCGAATTTGGGTGGGGTCACTTTCAACGTTCTTGAGTAATGTCCCTTTATAAATGAAAAAATTGCTGAATTTGCCATTTCCACACTTCTTTAATGTACTTAGCCTCAATCAAATGTTATGAAACTTATACATAATGCTTATTACCACCAAACACTGCTCAGTTCAAATTTTGGCACTTCACTTGTACCGTTCTTGAGTTATGTCCCTTTAAAAATGGAAAAATTGCTGAATTTGCCATATATTTACAAGCTTAGGAATCTATCCCATGGACACATTCTACTTTTATTAGTCCCCTACCGACGAAGTCTGTCCTTCTGTCAGTCCGGCAAATCAGTTTTCCACACTTTTTTTCTTCATGTTTGAAGATATTGATTTGATATTTGGTATATTGTTTTATCATGACAAGTTACAGAAAAAGTTTGAATTTTGTTCCGGTCTGATAATTTTGTGCAGAGTTATGGTCCTTGGACTTAGAAAATTCACTCAAATAATCAGTTTTCTGCACCTTTTTTCGTCATGCTTGAAGATATTGATTTGATAATTGGTTTATAGTTTTATCATGACAAGATACAGATCAAGTTCGAATTTTGTTTCGGTTTGATGATTTTTTGCAGAGTTATGGTCCTTGGACCTAGAAAATTCACTTAAATTATCAGATTTCCGCACTTTTTTTCTGCATGCTTGAAGATATTGACTTGATATTTGTTATATAGTTTACACCATGACAAGTTATAGATCAAGTTAGCATTTTGTTCCAGTACAATTAATTTTTAACCGGTGGGGACTATGTATTGCCATGCAATACTCTCAGAATGCTTGTTTTCATATATTTTTTTATAGTAAGAAAAAAGCAATATGCACATTCAGGTAGGTTAGAGAATGTTTTAAGGAGGACTTTATGTGTGAGTGCATCCTTAAAGTTGTCTGTGGAATTATGGTTTTTGGGTGTACGTGTAGTTTATTCAAATCTTTGTTTGGCTAAAGAATGAGAATTTAAAACTGTCTTTGTTGTATTGAAGTTGTCTGTATGTTTGTTGATGGGTTGATCTAGTTTTAGACTGGCTTTTGATGAGTTTATCTTGCGATGGTAATGCAATTTCATTGTTTATGACTAGGGAACATCGATTTGGTTTTTAATCTGCCTTCTTGTAAGGTTTACCAGTTTATATAAAAATAGATGTGGTTTGATTGCAAATGAGACAACTGTTCGCCAAAGTTCAAGTAAAGTTGATGTAAGCAATTATAGGCAACTGTACCGCCTACAATAACGAGAAAAACTCATACTATATAGTCAGCTTTAGATCGTTTAGCATTTTAGATCCACTGCTGGTATTGTGATATCTGTTATTGCATATGGTGCAGCTCTTCTTTACACTTGTTCCAGTCTGTATATATTTTCTGAAGCCTGTGGATCCCAAACTGTGCAACAATATTCTAATTTTGGTCTAACTATAGTATGGTAAGCTCTTTCCTAGACATGTACTAATATTGAGTTAATTTTTAAATTTCACCTTATAAATGATAAAGATTCATTTGCTTTTGCTGCTGATTGTTGTATATGTTTGTTCCATTTGAGATTTGAAGAAAGTGTAATGCCTAGATATTTTGCTGATCCGACTTGATCTGGGATATGACCATGCATGTTGTAAAAGAAAAATACAGCGTATTTGTTTTTTCTTTTTTGAAACTCTAATGATGTTGCATTTGTATGGGTGGAGCGACATGACCCAGTCTTTCTCCCATTTTATAGCTGCTTCAATATTTTCTTGAAGCTTAATGTAATCATTTTGGCAGATAATAGGCCAGTAAATGATGCTGTCATCTTCAAAGAGTCTTAATTAGCTGTGTTTAAGATAGTCAGCTAAGTAGTATATGTAAATGAGAAAGAGTTTTGGTCCTAGTACAATGTCTTGAGGAACACCTGATGTTACAAAAGTCAATGAACCATGACCGATTGAGCGGGCCATATAATCTCAATGGAAATGAGACTAGCAAAATGTTACTACAACTGCATACAAAATATCATTAACTAGTCACTAACCACACTTGGTTGACATCTTCAGCTGACCTTATCACAAACTTAAACATATATCTATGCAAAAGTTTCAATTTCAATGAACCATGACTGAGGGAGCTGGGCAAAATAATATCCATGGAAATGAGACTAGCAAATGTTAATAAAACTCCATACCAAATATCATTGACTACCATACTTGACAACTTCAGCTGACGTAATCTTAATTTTTAACATGTTTCAATAGACTTTGAATGAGTCTGATGGGAAAAATAATCTCATGGATATGAAATGTAGAAATGCTAATTCAACTGCATACCAAATACCATTGACTGCCCATTACTGACCTCATCACAATTTTTAACATGGCAATGCTAATACAATCAAATATCATTGACCTGTCACTAGTGGTTCCCCTTAAGTGACCTAACCAAAAACTAATTCATTGTTGAGGCCACTGACAGAAACAGCATACCTTAGTCTTGCCTTTGTGACTTTACTGAGGCAAGACAAAAATGTATCTTTGTATTTTTCACATATTCCTGCCTATGACAGAAACTAGTTCAATAAAAGAACAGAGTTCCAATGTCCCCCTTGTTCAGGCGTTGGGTAATGCAAACTTGTAATTGTAATGCATGGTAATGCATTACATTTTCCAAGTAATTGCATGTGTGTGATGTAGCAATTTTGCATTACATGTAATTGTAATTTAATGCATTACTTTGGCAAAAGTTGTGTAATTGCATGCATTAGGGATCATATATTTATTCTTATGAGGAATATCCGAGCATGCTCGGAGGATATTCGGAGCTTTTCAGTAGGCTCTTCTCTGCAGTTTATGTGAAAATAATTATCATGATCCATTAAGATGTCAATCAAATCTACACCACTTCTATGATAAGGAAAGTAGAGCATTATAGAGGAAGCTCAATTAACACCTGTGTAAACATCTAATCTATTCAAATACATTTTGCATGAAATTTTACAAAACTATAGAATAGATTAGAAATTCTTCAACAGTACTGTGTAATGCTTGGAAAGAAATCTCAAGTCTCCACAAAAAGTGAAAGTCATTTAACAAAAAATATATAATTATTATATTTAATAATCATTTCTTTTTTTCATAATAAAAAAATTCTCAAATTTTATAATTAGATGATATGATTTAAATATAGTTCATATTATATAATATGCTACATAAAAGTTATCAAGACACAAACAACAGTCAGGGGTGATACTAAACAAGTTATTTTTAAGATTTTTATATCATTTCATTAAGTAAAATTAAGTATTTATCCAACTTGAGATGAGTATAGAGAGGTTACTTTAAAAATAATGACAAAAATATTACTTTTATAAATTATTTTATACATCTTCGAAAAACTAAGTATACTTACAACTATTTAAGGAACATATGTAATTGTTTTTGATAAAGATTTCAAATTATAAATAACTTCAAGTCTTAATAAAATCACAGGGTTCCATCCATTTATATCTGTTCATCTCTAAGATTTTAATGGGAAATGTTGTTTTAATAGCCCCAAGAGACCAATCTTTGACCAAGAAGTGTGGCATCAGAAAGGCAATTAGTGTTTCAGGAGGATTTAAATAGTTTTATACTGCATGGGAAAATAACCAGATGTGAAAATTTGTTAAAGCTTGTAAAACCTGTATGAATGGACACCTATAGAAATAATATTAACAGAAAGTACTTATTCATGATATATAAGTAATACTTTGAAACAACCTTGTTTTCAAAATTACTTGTTTAAGAAGTATATAATATATACAAGGGACAATATAAAGGCATATGTAAGTTTTCATAGTATTTCATCTGAAATATATTGGCCATAGAATATATTGAGTGTTTAACCATAATAAAGACCAATGATTCCTATACATTAGCAGAATGTCTTTACAGAGTTTGAATTTAAAACAAGTAATTCTTAAATGTTATTATCTTAGCATGTCAAATGGTTCTGTTATTAACTCTTTAACCTTATTAATAACATCAGGATGTAATAAGATTTTAGCAAAATGTTCAACTGTTAAATTGTCATCACAGTCAATATTTTGTTGTGTAAATTGTATTGTATCTGATGTTTTTACTATGCATCTCTGGCACTGTTGAGCAGTTTCTAATTCAGTCCTGTCACATGATAATTGACGTTCCTGACAACTATTCAATAATTCTTGCGATGCATTTTTCATGAATTGTGGTAGATCAATGATTGAATCATGCCTTGTCTCCTGTTTAGTATGATAACTGCAAATGACCTCCTTTACATACAAATCATATGACATTGGTTCAAGTAGCTTAAAATTAGAATCAAATGATAAGGTATTGTGGTGAAGGCATTCACAGTAACTTTCCGTATCAGCATGCAAATTTTCAGTTTCAAGATCTTTCCTTTGTTTTTTATGCTCATCTCTAGGACTGGTACTGACTTTTCTTTTCAAACTCTGGTCAGTTTCTTGATTATTTCCACTGTCAACAACATCCTGAAAAATTAACTGGTTCCTGTCAGGAATAGCAGCAGCTTTGTTGGTTGCAATTTTTAAATCAAAATACTTTCCTATCTGAGATGCAAATTTAGTTAAATTGCTAGACAGATTCTTTTTATTTTCTGCTTTCTTATATGAATCAACAGCTTGTCGAAGATATCTGAAGTTAACATCATGGCACTGGACTTCCTGTTAAATGGAAAAAGTAATTATTATTTCTATGCAACAATATATACCGGTATTCCAATTGACACATCAAGAATTTTTTTATAAAAAAATATTTATGGTAACTTCTTAATAATTGCACTAACAAAGAAAATGTTTTATATTGAAGACACAACAACAAGCCTTTTGTTTTCCTGTTCTTTGAAGTATGTATGTGTATACCTTTTTTCCTGAAATAAATATTTCAATTGGTCTTACATACAACATAAACATGCAGCAAGGTCTGGATGGGGATTACAGTATAGAGAATAATGGCAAAAAAATAAAATAATAAATTAAGAAGAATGAGCAAAATAACTGGGTGCAAAAGAATAAAGAATATCTGTCTAAACTAAAAGAATAAGGTGATAAAATACTGTTTACAGAAATGAACAACATACCAAATAAAAAATCCTTTAATTACTGACAAAATTAATAGTTAAATTATTTTCATGAGAATTTTACGGAATAGACGTTATTTTTAAAGATAAAGAAAAGTGCCCTGAAAATTTAAAGAATACAGAAATGAATGACCCCAAAGTTGGTTATCAGGTGCAAAAAGCATCAATTTTGATGATTTTTCGTCCCCTATCTTGACCTGGAAGACCGAGGGATGCTGATAGATGTATCCATCTGTAGTCTGCATGTAGAGTGAACACATTAACCACAACAGTTCTTAGGTCAGAGTGAAACTGATCTTGGTACAGCAGTGTAAAGAAGGTCATTTTAACAAAAAACTCGAAATTTCTCGCTTTTTTTCCGATTTTTGACTTCAACTGGACCTGCAACCAGAAATAGTTCTTTCCTTGGCGTATTTCAATAATAAACAAGATCAGCAGTTATATGCCCGTGGGTTTACACTATTTGTGGAAGTTTTAGGCCTCTGAACTTCGTGTGTCAGACATCGAAGGGAAGCCCACCCCTCCAAAAAACCCAGTTTGAACCGATTTCAATTTTTCGAAGTCCGTATTTGAGCTCAAAATGAACATTCAAACAGAGAAACATGACTATAAATGGTGTAAGATTGGGATACATGCATACACTACGAAATAAATGTCATAAAGTTGACCTCCAAAAGTATGGAGAGCCATTGGAGCCAAATAACGGTATTCCGGGTACGGCTGTATAATTACGGCCCCTGCATGGTAAGTTTTAATTTCAGGTCTAGTTCACTTAATAAGATAAGCTTAAAACTATTCTCATATATACCATTGTTTAAAGTGAAAGGTCTAAGGATAATATGTAATTATAAAGTGGGGGCTTTTGTCCTAGAAAGGATTACACAAAATAAGTAATCACTTATCACAGCCTGCCTTACATTTAGCATATGAAAATCTGACTTCCACGGTGTAATAACCCAGTCTTGAATCATATGCACCAGAATACATATGTAAACAGTAGGTTGTGAGCAACCTACTGTGTGTCAAAATCACCATGAAAAGCAGCATTTTATATGCAGATACAATTTATTTTTCAAACTGTGTGTAAATTAAAAAATACAAATATTAAACCAACAGCTTGGACATGTGGTGAGTCATTCTCTACATCAATGTGACATCATTTCTTTAAACAATAAATTGCTTCGCTGAGCGCAGCTGGATACGACCGCAGATGTCCAACCCAGAAAAGTTGCGGCCAAAATGGACACATTATTCACGCTTGAATTTGGATTGTAATTAAATATTCGACACATAATAGGTTTCTGACACAGAATAAGTGTAGTCAAAGAACTTAAATTTGGTTATATGATTTGAATTTATATTAAATTTTTTGCTTTTGTGCAATACACTATGCTGTTGCGAATGTACCCGATTTTTTGCTTTTGAGCAATACCACTATGCTGCTGAATATTAATTAACCCCAACCCCAAAAAAAATATTTGAAGAAATTTTCTTTTAATTTCTGAAATCTGAAATGAGAAAATTGTAGCCCCCAAATTTTTTCAGCTCCCCTTTCCTTATTCCAAAATAATCTCAATTCAAATTTCTAATGGAGTTTGCAACCATAACTACTCATTTAAATACATCATAAAATATTAAAATATAAAATGACATACAGTCATGGTTAAAATTAATATTAATTAATAGTAACTTCTAAAAATAAATTTACAGCTAATCATCTCAAGACAATCATCATTTCTTAATACATAATTTACAAGCAGTGTAAGGAGGTAATCAAACATATATACAACAGTATTCTTTAAATGGATTGGATTACCTCCCTTACACTGCTTTTAAATTGTCTAAATTGTCCTTTAACCATAAAAACCCTTGTTTTTCCCCCTTTTTTGCCCCTAATTGCTAAATGGTTTGAGCCATAACCCCCAACCATCTCTTTGTTGTATGGAAACTTTTGGTATAATTTCAGAGAAATTCATACACTTAAACACAAGTTATTGTCTGAAACTGCAAAAATGCTTATTTGGGCCCCTTTTTTGGCCTCTAATTCCTAAACCTTTGGGACCATAACCCCCAAAATCAATCCCAACCTTCCTTTTGTGGTTATAAACCTTGTGTTAATATTTTATTGATTTCTATTCACTTATACTAAAGTTATTATCCGTAAACCATCTGTCTTCAGACAAAGCTGACGACGACGATGACGTGATACCAATATACGACCAAAAATATATATACTGACAGAGAAGATTCAGTTTTAAAAATAATAGCATTATCAAAATAGATCACTATTTTTTACCAGAGGAAATTTTAAGATACAATAAAAGTTTTGCTACATTTTATTTGTTTTAAATTTTATTATCTAAATATGAAAATACAAACTGAAAGAAGTAACATTTAATTCAAGTTCAGTGTATCATTAATGACTCCTCTACATAAACATACATTTAAACATTCCATGCAATTTTATTACCTCTCCTGGATTAATCCAGTCAGTAGTTGACCCCACTGACCCTATTTTAATGTCCATCATACATCCAAACAATACTCTTGATATAGCTTCTGTCACATGGCTATCTTTGTCTTCCTCCTGAATTTAAATAAATAAAACAAAAAGATATCTACAAATACTGTGAAGGTATTATCTATGGGAGCATACTTACATGCATACTGTTTATAAGTTTTTACCATTGGATAGCTCTCTCATTGATGTACATCCCACATCTCCTTTAAACCACACAACTTAAAAACAAATGAAATGCAAATTTTCCACCGATTTGTACTTTATCAGTTATGAAACCTAAATCTTAGAAACCATGAACAAATGATTCATTTGCAATAAAGGAAAACTTACTTTCTTGAATAATACTTCTGTCATCTTCACAGTGACTTTATCAGAACTGTATTTTCTGGTAGAATACTTTGGTCATTACACAAATGTGTTTGACCACATATCAAAGTCCAGAAGTATATTGTATTTCAAAAGATCTTAAGGTGTTTGCAATGTTGGTTATAATACCCAAATGACTAAAAATTTCCTATTGAACTATCTCCTTTCTACATTGTAAACACAACTGATGCTCCCTTGGAACACAAACAAAAATACCCAAATAATAATTTCTGGTTGATTTTAATTGAGGGGTAGTTCCAAGTACATCAATTCTGTATTCATGATATAATAGGCTTCTTGCAAATTAAGAAATCTGTCACCTACAACATCTTAATGAGAACATTTTGGATCATTTTATAAAAAAACTTTTTGGCCCCTTGAGGTCTAAAAAAAAATAACATGTTATCAATCTTTCAATTATTCTTCTGAATTGATTATAGACAGTCTGTCACTGTCAGACATCAATTATATTTTCTTTTTAAATATTTGCTGCTAGAATTCATATTTTTTTTTTCAGAGAAATTAAAAACTGTTTAAAAGAGCCTAATTTTGAGGTCATAAAAATATGAATATTTGAAACAGGTTTTCAACAAAGAAAAGAAAACAAATGTCTTTCCTAAATATGAGGATAAGCTGGGTAAGGCTGAGGTACATATTTCAAATTTGGTTAATCATGCTTATTATCACATGTTCATGAAATCAAAATAAAATCATACTGACATATTATTGCATTCTTTGTCTAGATTATTTTATTATTCTAAGTAGATATTGAAATAATTAAATTTACATTACTGTTATTCATTTTTTTCTGCCAAATAATTGGCTCTTATCATATCTCTTCATTGTCCAAAATCCTGATATAATCATACCATTTCTACCCATGTATTTATACTGATAGATGTCTCCAAACTCTCAACAAAGTGCCACCAATGTCTAGGTACATATAAGACATCTCCTGGTTCTAAAATTACTACATGAGGATGAGAATTCTGAAAATTAGATACATATCACTTAAAAATTAACTCAACTATCATTTTTATGAAATGGATCAGATGATGATAAAATTTTTCAACATCTTACCTCCTATACATTTCTAGGAATATGATTAGTTAAAAGCAACCGCATGGAGACCGTGTATATTTCTTATAGGGTTAGTAGGTGTGGTCTTTTTCAATACACGCTTAGTAGTGGTGTTACGTCCCTCTGTAAAAACAACACGGTGTTGAGGAAAAATCTGAAAGGTTTCAACAGACAAAGAAACTGATATGAACGATTGAAATAAATGCAGAATACACATTAAAAGCTAACAAATTGTTATTGTTAGCATTTGTTTTTGTATAGACCAATGGAAGTAGGTTCCTAATATTGAAGACTTGATCACTTTGATATGCCACTAGTCTAAATGCCACATGTTAAGATAGTCGGTAAGATAAATTTGTTACACAGTGTGCTAATGACCTAATATGATATATATGGGGTCAGTAAATTCCATATGGGGTGAGAGTAACGCTACGCTCTCACCCCATATGGAATTTACTGACCCCATATATATATCATATTAGGTCACTAGCACACTATTTAACTAATAATATTTTGTTTTTCATTAAACTTTAAAGTTTCTTATATTTCTAGTATTTCATAAAGTTGGATATTGAAATTCAAAGAAAAACACATCAAACTTATATATTGAAGAATGTCTGTGCATTAAACTGAACCAGGAGTTTAAATAGAAATGTGTTTATTATTTTGATAACAGGCTGAACATGCACTCTGAAAATGCCAAATATATTTTAGTATATAGGCTCCTAATCTACAGGAAGACTTTGACTTAACATAAAATTATGTATCATCCTTTCCATTCCACCGTTTGCCTTTTGACAAATTGTCAAGCAAGTTTTTATTGTAAATTATTTGTGATGCAACCTGAACTCCTACTTTAAACAAATAAAAATTACTTCAGAAAATTCATATAATTTTAGTATGGAAGGTCACAGATGACTTAGATGTTTCTTAATATTCTTTTAAGTCAATAAGACTCTTAGCAAAATGTGAAATTGAGACTTTCCTTTGTTTATATAAAAAATATATATTTCCAATCAAAATTTTTAAACAGAATTAATTCTACCTTGAAAAGATGGAAAGTAGTGGTATCTGGCTTTTTCACATTGACCTGACTAAAAACACTAGACTCTTCATAAGGGATCCTTGTTGGATACAAATATTTGGTATCTGAAGGCGGAAATAAAGTCCATCTCTTTCTACAATTATATAACTTCAGTAGGTATCTTTCATATGTAAATTATTTCTAATATCTATTGTTAACAACAAAGTACATGTTAGAAATAAAAAGATAAATTGTCTGATAAAATTCATTTCCAATAAAAAATCATTTCCAATGAATTTTGGACACAAATTTGCCATGCTTTGAGTGAAAAGTCATTTGTAAATGAAATGATTGATATGAAATGTTACAGAGACAAGTAAACTGTCAACAAGTAAGGTACTTTCAGCTTGCATTGAGTAAGTAAGCATTCATTTTAATAAAAAATATCTAGTAGTATTTTTTCATGTTTGTATATCTTTGTAGTACACATATGTTTCTAATAGAAAGCATTTTTATTCTTATTTTCTGAACCAATTTTTAAAGATTTTTTTTAATTCTGCCATAACTACAGTATCATCATAAAGGAAGAATTTTAAACTCACAATTTTTAATTTAACTCCATCACTCATTATATAATTATCTGCCTGTCCCAAGTGAGGAACCTTGTCAGAAGTTGTAGCTGTATATATTGTTTTTAAGATTAAAATTATTTGTATGCTAAATAAGGTGGTGTTTTTAAGATTATCAGCCGTCTCTGTTTCAATTATTGACATTTGATCTAGTAAGAGCTTTCTAAGCAATATGGATATCTGGTCACTAATGATATCTGAAGTGACCTCTATATAGTAATGGTAAATTAAGACATTTAGTATGCAACTATTATTGTCATTGTTAAACAATTAACATCAATTAACAAAAAAAATGTGAAAAACTATTGTGATATCAGTAAATGGTGCTTACAAAAAATCCAATCAAAATTTTTAATAAGATTTTATTTTTTGTGAAACCTTTCTTGTAGAAATTATTACAATAATAAAAACATCGAAAAAATTCTGAATTTACAATATTATGTTTTTTAGTTAGCTTGTGTTGTTGGATAGCTATCCATCAACATTAATCTGATATCTCAATTAATTTATATGCATATAATATGTTCAAATGAATCGTTCAAAAATTGTACCTACCTACCATAAATCTGAGCTACCAAATTAAAACCGTATGTATCATAATGACAATTAGTGTAACAGCCTTCACTTCCAATCCAGATAGTACTGTCATTTCCATCTCTGCTTTCTAACCCAAAAATACTCCAATCCACTGCCTGAAAAGGAGAAATGTATTTTTCTTAAATCTGAAATATACCTTTTTTATCTGAAATGTTTGGGTTTTTTCAAAATCTGAAATACATGTATATCTCTTTCAATCTAAAATGTATTTGTTTTAATTGTTTAAAAAAAATAAGTTATGCTTACTGCTTACATATATCTACCATCGCTGCAGAACAGTGTATTAGAAAACATTTCATACATGTCATTTGCAATTTGAAAAAATTGTTAATGAGAAATTAAAATCATCATTTCTTTATTATGCAATTTAAAAAAAAATTATTTACTGATTTCTTTTGTTCCTCTTTGATAATGCAAACAAAATGTACAGTCTCATCAGAAGAAAGTATTACCTCAAGATGATATCAAGCAATATCCAATTCTCACTCTTTATGAAACCTATAAATATCGATGTAAATATGAATTTGCACATGCAACAAAACATTGTTATTAAAATTGTGACTGTGTAGACAGAGTTTCCACATATTGTAAATTAAGAAATTATTGCAAGGTTTTAATTATTGCGAATAATGGGACTGCATGAATATCGCAATAATAAGAACTCGCATTCTAAAATCTGACAATATATTTGTTTGCAGCTTTTCCTGTAATCGCAATAATTATTCTCACAATTTGGTCTGTCATGTCAAAATCACAATAATAAATACACACAATGATTTCTGAATTTACAGGATACCAAAATTTTATTTTTTATACAACTGTGTTAACTTTACACTATAAGAGAGTTAGTTATTAACAAACATACTTTCAGGTGATCTGTTTTCTCAATAAACAAATCTTTCATGTATTTGTAGTCTATGTAACAGGTGACATCTAATCTATTGTAAGGAAGCAAAGGGTTATTTTCGACTGGCCTTCCAAAATTCCATTCTACAAACTGCTGTAATGTTATCTCCTCATGGACACATTCTGTTTCCCACAAAACTATCAAAAATATTAATAATTAGAAAATCTGCAAGATGTGATATCCTGGTCTTCAAAAACAAATTTATTGTTATTTACATGTTAAAGTAAGAAAATTGCCAATCTTAACTTTTAAAATACAATCAAATGGAGGCAAATTGGATCAGAACATTCCAAGAACAAAATATGTTATTAAATCTGAATATTTAAAACTATCACAGTACCTTGCATTGAAAAAGAAAGTCACAACTCATAGGTATATCACTGAAATATATCACACTTTATTTAAAATGACTCCAATACTAAACTTAAACTTTAGTCAGAAAAGCTACATAAGACTTTTATAAAAGAAAAAAGTACCAAAATATCGTGAATGAGCTAACATTTTAGTTTATTTTTAACATCATTATGAACAAAAATCCAAAGCTGAATGAACTTCATGTAAATTATGCTGCATTGTGCTGTACTGCATAACATGATTTCATTGGTGTTTAAATACAATACTAGATTTCTTATTAAGAAATATGGAACGAAATTCAAACTCAAATTCCACATGAAAATGATTAGTCCAAGATTCACTTAGACCAAGTCTTTTGTCCAGGAATACAATAAAGCAATCAATGTATCTTTTTTTTTTCTCTAGTATGCTCCTGATTGTTAAAATATACTTAGCGTGTTACTTGCATATCAGATTTTAATAGCTACATTATGATTACCATGATCATCCTTTGGAGCAATTTTACATTTGTATCTTTGATTTGTCAATTCACTGGCTAAATAGTTTGGTGTCCACTTTCTTGCTGGCCAGTCAGAAATCTTGTTTTTCAACACAATAGGCGGGCATTTTTTGGATGAAATCAAGGCTTCTAAAGTTGTCATGGTAACATGTGAGATAATCTATGAAAACCATAAAAATGGTTATCTACACTGTATAAGATATATACATTTATATCAACAGACAAATAAAGACACTGGTACATAATTATGCAAATGTTGTTATAAGATTTTTCGTTACTATAAGATCTTCAAAGGTGCTGAACTTATCCTGATTTTTATTCACCTTCTTAATGATTATAAACATGTATGATAACATTTCATGATAATTTCAATGTGAATGAGATTTTTTTTTGAATAAACTTCATCAGGTACACTTGAGTCACAAAGGTGAAGCAGCTAAACTTTCAAATGAATTCTTGAAATTTTTACACAAGACTATAGAAAGTTAAGGATGTAGTCAGGTGAAATTTAAAATAATCTGAAATTTGAAATTGATACTATAAATCAGAAGAGCATTAGTTAAGGAACAAAATAAGCTAAAAATATTGATCATGTTGATAGGACTAAGGTTATGGATTTCCTTTTCAAGATATTTGATTTAAAAAAATGGCGGGAAAAGACTGACTCAGAGTTTTACCTTACATTTAGCATTGGCATTATTTGGGTCTCAAATCTTAAGAAAAGAAATCCAGAATCTGCTTAAATTTTGGTAATGACCTTTTACGAGCTATTGAAGTCTATGAAAAGAAAAGTGGGTGATATGGGGCAAAATATTTTACCCTGTATTGTAGGAAAAAACCCAAGGAGTCCGAAGATCTGACAAAAACAGTTAGTTTCATAGGTTGTTAGTATGAAGCATGTGCAGTGAAATAATAAATTATACTTACAATCCCGTTAGATTTGAGTTTCACATATGTCATTGAAATTATATACATTTAGATGTACTTTTTAAACATATATCAATTTGTAAAGTCATATGAAGGTAAGGTATATACTATATAGCCTGGGGTCCTGGCTCACTGCTTGACAGGGTCAGGATGTCAGGTTAGTAATTTATAGTCATTTTTTAATTGCTTTATAATTGTCAAGTCACGTTTTTTAATGAAATAAAAAATATTGTTAATGAAAACATTAAAAAGTAATGGGTCCAATATTCAAACCTTTGGGCACACCTTTCTGTACATTTGCCCAGCTACTAACAAATTAACAATACCTCCTATTTTTATCTGTTGTTTTCTACTTGAAAGATGTGATGATGATAACATAGTAGCATTCTCAGATAGGCCATTGGAGGACAGTTTACATATAAGAATGTCATAGGGTAGGCAGTCAAACTCTTTGGACAGATCCATGAGTATAGCAGCCCTGGATATTCATTACTTTCTAAAGCAAGTTTCCAATCTCCCAGAAGTTTTAGTAGGGATGTTTGACAGCCATGTCCTTTTCTGAATACACATAAAAAATTATCAAATATGATTTCAAAGAATTCTGATAGCTATCTGGGGCCCTGTTTGAACAATGTATTGTTCATAAAACTTTTCAAAGAGAAATGTTTAAACCACAGTAAACACTTCAAACAAAGCATTTTTCACAACTTTAATCTGTGCTTCAAAAAATTGGATCATCATCTATCAAAATTTAAAAATGTTCACCTTCTAAACTTTTTCTTCCCTCAGCTTATTATTGATGACCTTTGTTAAAAACATTTTGCACACTTGACCCGAACAGGAAGTTGTCTAAGTGACTGTTTTTTTCCAGATTGGACGAAATAGTGTTAAGATGTATTGTGCTGGTTTACAGCATTTTATTAGTTTCACAGATAATTTGTCTACACCTTTAGTCTTTTTTACATCAAATTTATCTATACTTTATAATTTGGCTAAAGGGCTGAGAAGTCAAAAGTTTTCATGCTCTTGCAAGAGGATAGAGACGATTGTATGAACCCCTTTTGTTGGCCTTAATCATGTAATGGGACAAATCTATGAATTCATGTGACTTATTAAGTTTGCCAGCAATGATATTGCACCTGGTCCAGGATTATAATTTTTAGGCCATGGCAATTTTTAGGCCATCAGCATGGCTTCAGAGCAAAACGCAGCTGTGAAACACAACTTCTTACATTAAGTCATGAATTACTCAGTAATCTTCATAACAGCATACAAACAGATCTTATAATATTAAGACTTCTCCAAGGCATTTGACAAGGTACCTCACAAAAAATTATTAAGGAAAATGGATAACGAGATATCATTGAGATGGGAGCCATCTCTGTGGGCCCCGCTGTGAATAATGTGTGGTAAAAAATTTGTATCTTTATCATTGGACACGATCTTGACCTTTGACCTAGGAAGTTGTACATAAATTACGACACACCCTCTGGTGTTAGTTTATATACATGTTAAGTATAAACTTTGAAATCATACAGTTCTCAAGATATAGAGCAGACACGATCTTTACCATAGGACATGGGGTTGTCAACTAAAACCAAAGTTTTTGACCTTGACCTTAGACCTAGGAAGTTGTACATACATTATGACACACCCTCTGGTGTTGGTTAATATACATGTCACTTGAGCATGTTGAGTATAAACTTTGAAATCATAACGGTTCTCTAGATATAGAGCGGACACAATTTGTTACGGACAGACGGACAGACGGTCAGAGGGACGGACAGACTGATCACTATAAGGCGTCCTATATGGCATAAGGGGAAATACTTGGAATTGGGTATCAGCCTTCCTTAATAATAGAATACAATAGGTTGTCCTTGATGGGGAAGTATCTAGTCAAATGCCTGTGGTCAGTGGGGTGCCGCAAGGCTCAGTCTTGGGACCTCTTTATTTCCCTATTTTCTTCCTGCAACAGTAACATCAAAAACACGCTTGTTTGCAGAAGACTGTATTTTATACAGAACAATTCAAATCAGCAAGATTGTACCATCCAACAAAATGACTTAGACTGCCTAGCCAAATGGGAACAAACTTGGGGTATGCAATTCCACCCAGAACAAGAGGCTCTCATATATGCCTCAAGATAAATATCTAAGTTACCGGTATGTTCTTAGTGCTTAAGAGATGAAATATAACAAGAATTCTGTGAGTATTGCATGGCAATACATAATCCCCTATTGGTTAAAAATCATTGTATTGGAACAAAATTCTAAGTTGATCTATTATCTATTAGTAAACCTGGTGAAAAGGAGTTGAATTAAGTCTTGTAGTTTCAGAGAAAAAGTAATGATTCAAGAAGAAAATTGTGAAAAATAAATCTTTCAAGGGAAATAACCAAAACTATAATTTCTCCCAAAAAAAAAAATGTCCTACAGTAACCCAACAACAGATTGGCAATTTGTTCTGAACATGTTCATGCAGATAGATCAATACTATTTTTCTCATTTACACTTTCTTCTTATCTACTATAATTTTCAAGAAAATAATCAAAATCTAAAATTTCCTAATAAATAACTACTTCTAACAGTAACCCAACAATAAATTCTCCAAATTCTCCAATTGGCATGAAAATTTCATAATAGATAAATATTTACCTAATCATCACTCTAACTCTCTTTCACGTTTGCTCTAACTGCTTTAGTTTTTGAGTTGTAAGCCAAAAACTGCATTTGACCCCTATGTTTTATTTTTAGCCATGGCGGCCATGTTTGTTGATTGATCAAAACTTCGGATACAATTTTAACCTAGATACCCTAAGGAACATTTATTTAAAGTTTGAATGTATTTGGCCCAGTAGATTCAGAGAAGAAGATTTTTTAAATAGTTTACGACGAGAGACGACGAAAATTACCAAATTGGTGGCAGCAACCCAACAATGGTTTGTTTGATTTGTTTAAAAATTTCAGGGCTGGTAGATCCTGACCTGTTAAACATTTTTACCCCATATCAGATTTGCTCTAAATGCTTTACTTTTTGATATATAAGCAAAAAACTGCATTTGACCCCTATGTTCTATTTTTAGTCATGGCGGCCATGTTTGTTGATGGATCAAAATTTCGGATATAATTTATAAACTAGATACCCTAAGGAACATTCATTTAAAGTTTGAAGGTATTTGGCCCAGTAGTTTCAGAGGAGAAGATTTTTGAAATAGTAAGACAGAAAATTACCAATTTAGTGGCAGCAACCCAACAATGGTTTGTTTGATTTGTTTGAAAATTTCAGGGCTGGTAGATCTTGACCTGTTTAACATTTTTACTCCATGTCAGATTGCCGTAAATGCTTTGCTTTTTGAGATATAAGCCAAAAACTTCATTTGACCCCTTTGTTCTATTTTTAGTAATGGTGGCCATGTTTGTTAATGGATCAAAATTTCGGATACAATTTATAAACTAGATACCCTAAGGAACATTCATTTAAAGTTTGAAGGTATTTGGCCCGGTAGTTTCAGAGGAGAAGACTTTTTAAATAGTTTACGACGACAGACGACAACGACGGACGCAAAGTGATGGCATAAGCTCACATGAAGCCCTTCGGGCCCGGTGAGCTAAAAATGCAACTCCCTCACTGTAACAAGATCACAGTCACCATACAAACATAACTATGTACTTAACAGCAACATTTTAGAATATGTAAACATATCTTGGTATCACCTTATCCAACAACATGTCATGGGATACCCAAATTAACAACCAGACTTGGGGTAATTGTAATTGTAATCATTAATCAGCTGTAATTGATTACAATTTTTCAAGTAATCATCGTAATCATTAATCAGCCAAAATCTGATTACATGTAATTTAATTTAATCAATTACTTTCCAAAATACCTTGTAATCCTGATTACTTTTTGATTACATTCTGATTACATTGGGAATAAGTCTAAATTGTGTTAATGGTCAATATGTCATGTCTTACATGAACCTTTTAGTTCATATTTAATAAATATATAATTTGTTAAAATATTTAGGTTTACTGTAAAATTGAGAATGGAAATGGGGAATATGTCAAAGAGACAACAACCCGACCAAAGAGCAGACAACAGCCGAAGGCCACCAATGGGTCTTCAATGCAGCGAGAAAATACAGCACCGGAGGTGGTCCTCAGCTGGCCCCTAAATAAAATTGTGTACTAGTTCAGTGAAAATGGACGTCATACTAAACTCCAAAATATATAAATGAACTAAAATTTTAAAACATACAAAGACTAACAAAGGCCAGAGGCTCCTGACTTGGGACAGGCGCAAAATGTGGTGAGGTTAAACATGTTTTGTGAGATAAGCATGTTAATTGATTTATTTACTTCAGTAAACATAAACTTTACAGTATTGAAAGTCATCATTAGCCTAATTAAAAGGTATTGTACATATATTCACAATTTAAAGATGTATATATTTGATAATAACTGTTATATTTAAGTTATATATTTCTTTAACTTCTGAATTATAATCCTTTGTTAATATTGTGATTATTGTCACCTTTGAAATGAGAAGTAGAAGACCAATCAAGGTCTGTTTTACTGCAATTACCAATTGTGTGTAGCTGTAAGGCAATATATATGATAAATGATAAGACATTTGAAAATTTATCTAATTAACACACAAAAAAGTGTGACAAATATCTTGTTTAAAATAAGCAAATTTTGGTATATGGACATGTAAAATGCAATGATTTTACCACTTATAATATGTTTAAAATTTGTTTACATATGTTTTAACTGGTAAATTTATTTCATCCATCTTTTAACTTCCAGAGACTGCACTATGAAAATCATATAAAGTCTGGAAGATGTCAAAAGACAAATACCAAACCCTTTATAAACGTTTATTCAATTGAAGTCAAAATAATTTAGAGATTTATGATGATAAAGTGCAATGGGTCATATAACTGGTGACACAATGTTGTAAATCTTTGTGGTTTATCAAATTGATGAAGTTTGAAGTTATTATTTACCTACATATCAAATAAAACCCTTTCTCAAAAGGTTCAACAGCTATATTAAACCTTTATTTATTTACACCATTCATAATGGGTTATTTTGAAATTCATTGTAATCAGATGTAATCATGATTACTTGCCAATGTAATCATTAATTTAATCAGTTACTTTGAGAAATGATGTAATCATTAATTTAATTTAATCGTACAATTGACAAAGTAATTGTAATTTAATCAGTTACATTGAATGTAATCAGACCCATCTCTGTTAACAACATCACAGCTAAAGCAAATAAGATCTTAGGCTTTTTAAGAAGAAACTTTAAAAAAAGTTTGGCTTACAAATCTATGGTACTATCAAACCTAGAATACTGCTCTTCAGTTTGGTCTCCTACCATGCTAACACCCAAAAACAAAAAAATAATATTGAAAAAGTACAAAGAAGGGCTAAGCACGTTACGTCACCAACAGGTACCATAACACCAGTAGTGTCACTTCCATGATTGACCATCTTAAATGGAAGTCACTTGAAACTTGCAGAAACATCAATCGAGTAACAATGATGTATAAAATCACACACCAACTAATAGCAGTAGATCCAAACCTTTACCTTTCACCACAGCCAGTCAAAAACTCCAGATTCACCAATTCACTACAATATCAAACATTCAGCACCAGAACAGATTACATTATTAAAGTACAGCTTTTTCCCATTCACAGTTGTTCTCTGGAATTCACTTCCACAAAACATCATCAGTGTTAACTCTTTGGATCAGTTTCAAATACTGATCCAAAGTCAGTATAATATTTAGATATCTACCCTGTTTTTAAATATATGTAAATGTGTTTATTTTTAATTTTTGCATACAATTATTTTTGATCATTGCACTCATAAATTTGTTATCTTTTAATAAGTGTCTGTTTGCGATGTGCTGACGTATAGTCATCAATAGACGATTTACACTTGTATGCAAATTTGTCTGCCATTACGTAAAATCACACAGGTTCCGTAAACTAATTTGACCTCATAATTCAAAACATTTGACGTCACAATTAAAAGTGATTGTTGCCTGACGTCAAAAGGTGATTCGGAGTAGATCTAAGGTCATTCGGAGGCAAAATATAGCTAAATACCAAAAGTGTAAATACGTTTATGTGCTGATGGATCGTCGAAAGATGTAGTCTGTAGATCTATGTAGATGTTATGTGTGTATTAAACTATTATTATAAAGGTTTGCATTTTTATTGGGGATGGATTTCACAAAAAAACTTAATGTTTACACTGAAATTTGACAGCAAATTATGGATTCTTTCTGAGTTTTACCAAAGTTACGCAAATTGAACCACAGGAGTTCAAACTCCTGTGGTTGAGTTCAAACTCCTGTGGTTGGGTAACCAAAGTGCACTGTGCCTGTGGCTGTAATTACATATACTGGTTAGTTGGACGATACGACAACTTGCATTGCAGGAAATTCATACCTTTAGGGTATTGATTTTAAACGTCCGACCCTGGGGTTTCTATAGGTCAACATGATTAAAATTCTTAAAAAACTCAAAACGAAAGAGAAACCGGATATACAAAAATAAACGTAAAACTGACACGAGTCCGGAGAATCCGGAAGTGAGTTCAAGAGGGTCTGGACACTCAAATCCGCCTCTGAGTTTTAAATACTGATTCAATCAGACTTTTACTTCAAAGGGACACGACATCGAGACTTACTATAGAACAACTGATATTTTGCTATAAATGCCTAAAACTACATTCCAAAATCCCGTTAAAAAGCCATATAAAAATAAGGAGATGTAGTATGATTGCAAATGAGACAACTATCCACCAAAGTTCAAATGAAGTGGATGTAAGCAATCATAGGCAACCGTATGGCCTTCAAAAATGAGAAAACCCCTTACCGTATAGTCGGATATAAAAGGTCCAGATCTGAAAAATATGAAACAATTCAACTGAGAAAACAAACGGCCTAATTTATAATAAAACAATTTACGAGAAACAAATACCACGGTATGACAGGCATGAAACAAGAACAATCACAGAACTACAGGCTCCTGACTTGGGAGAGGCACATATAGAATGTGGCAGTGCTAAACTAGTGTACTGGCGCCAAACCCTCTTCCTAACCTGGGACAGTGGTGTAAAAGTACAACATAAGAACAAACTATTAAAATCAATTGAAAAGGGTTTAACTCATCAGATCGGTACAAAGCAGAAAACATCTAACGAAAACACAGACCGGACGTGTCAGCATATTTATCATCCCATAACAAAAAAGACACTAAGTAAAGATCTGAGAGTATTCGCAGTTATGAACAGCTAGTTCAAAGCCAATAACAACTATTACATGAAATCATGTAATTAGGACTAAAATATCAATCAATACATCCAACATCCAATAGATTTAGTGTGAAGACATCATTAACAGTCAGAGAAAACATGACCTTGTGCAATGCCAAAATATAGGTATCGACAGATTGTAGTACCGTTAATGTGCATATTTTCATTTCATATTTTATAATGCTATGCTATGTATTTGCTACTGTGTCATCCAAAAAAATATGTTCATCGGAGATTTAAAGATTTTTAAAAGCATAAATGTCTACGTATATTTTTTTGTATCTGGGGTTGTCATTTTCTAATTCATATAAATGACGAAAATCAATTTGATTTTTTTATTTGTGTGTCTATAAAGGTCGAATCTAAAATCCTGCTGATGCACATCCCAGACCTCCTTTGCCTCAATTTTTTAGGAGTGCGCTATGGCCGTGAATTCAATGTAACTATAGAATGAGATATCACGAATATAAAAGGTCTGGGAGTTTCCTTCTAATCTATATTCTTTAATTTTTAACGATTTTCTCTATTCTTTATAAATTTTGCACATTATTCTCTATTCATATAAATAAGAAGATGTGGTATTAGTGCCAATGAGAAAACTGTCAGCACATTATTTTCTATCCGTATTATTTTGGCCTATTTCTATTCTTTATTTTTTATCCATTTTCTGTAATGTTAGCCCTTTACATTCTCTATTCTGTAAACTCCATTCAGACCCTCATATAACTTTTGTTTTGAATTAACAAATTAAATATCCTTCAAATCTGTATTCTTTAATTTTTTTAACCATTTTTCTCTATTCTTTATAAATTTTGCACATTATTCTCTATCCTTATTATTTTGGCCTATTTCTTTTCTTTTCTTTATTTTTTACCCATTTTCTGTAATGTTAGCCCTTTATTCTCTATTCTATAAACTTCAATCAGACCCTCATATAACTTTTTTTTAATTACAGGACCAGTCAGCAATTTGTGACCAAAACATTACTGTTAAATAAATAAATCGATGCATTAACAAGAATCGGTGCAAGAACATGTGTCCATTAGACACCAATCCCTGCTCGCACTATTACGTATTCCATGTTAATTTTGCATATTTGTTAAAAAGTTCTCTGCATAATGAACATGCGCACCAAGTTTCATTTTGATGTGATCTAAAAGTAACTTAAACCAAAAATGTAACCTCATACACGCTTTAACTGACATTTCATTGAAAACTGACCCTTGAAATCTTGGTCAAACCATAAGGACAAGTGGCGATAATGGTCATTTTTTAACTTTCATTTAATTTGTCATGTGGTAGCCATCGGGAAATCGTGACAGTTTTGTATTTATTTTATATACCGTTATTCTGTTCGTAGCAACATGTATAATGGAGGTGATAAAATAAATAAATATGCTTTAATTTATTTCTATGACAGATTAAACCGGGTGAATAGGACATTTATATATCAATATGCTCTTTAAGTATTACACAAAATTAAGTGCATACTTTTTGGCAAATGTTTTTATATATTAATTATGAGTTTTCGAATTATACAGATACTAGTGTTGTGATGGGATTTACATGATGGTAATTTTCCTTCACTCGTTTGCCAAGTTCTCCTACGGTTCTTGTAGATAGAAAGATGTCTGGATATCTGGGGACTACATGTCGTTGTTATGGACTGGCTTGTCAGCGAGAGTGGGACTCGCGCCTTCCGACCCTTTTTAATGAAAAAAATAAGACGCAATTTGCTGGTAGGAACAAGGATAACGGGCAATAGACTTATATTTGCTTTTATAGTCACAATTCATTACCCAACATTCGTGTTCCCTAGCCGAAACTGGGCTTCTTTCGCAAACGATGGAATTTGTTGCCAAAACATTTATTGCTTCATAATATGCAAAATACATTTATCTGCTTTTGAAAAGCCTCAGGATTATTATTTCTAAAATCAAATATTTTGGAAGAATGTCAATTTCTGATCTTTATAATAAAAGATAATTAAAGATTTGTTAAATTTTAATTATTATCTTCTATCTATCAATCTTCGTATCTCAGCTTTTGATTGGTTATTAATCTGTCCAGCAACATAATAACCTTCCGTACGCGTGCTAAATAATTTGTTAAATAAGGTTCTTAGAATGCTTGTTATATTCTTACGAACCATGTGCTAATTCAATTTATTGTATTTTCCTGTATCAACGAATTATTTGGCATTTATATTCTCTTTTACTTTTAACTATCTTAAAACTATAAATATATTTTTCTTATTTTACTAAGATCTATTTTATTTCAATTTCTAATTATTTCTAATAGCGTCCTAAATCCTTTCATAACACTAGTAGATACATGTGGTAAATATACTAAACTCGAAGGAAAATGTCAAAGATAGAAATAAATAACTAGTATTCAAGAGAATTTTGTAACGTAATAGGGGCCTCGGTGGACGAGTTGTCGAAGTAGTTCAACTACAGCGATCACTAGCCTGTTAACACTGCTCGTGGCCGTACTCTAACATTAATTGACTTGGATTCTCCACGAAATAGCACAGAGTAATAAAAGTGGCGTTAAACATCAGCAATCAATCAATCAATATAACGCAACGAACATCAAGAGTCTACTTGGAATACAATATATCCCTTGTTTTTATGGAGAAATAATCATTATATTTGTTTCGTAATCTCATACATCTACGCCATATATAAATTCTTTAAATGATATTTACACATTTTGTCTCGTGCTATAGGTGGAGTCCGTAAAAATTTTTTTTCATACATGAGGAGTATACTTTTGTACTTTTACATTTATGTCATAACTATTGCCGTATAGGAACTACTATACGTTCTCTCTTTCAACCCCAATAAATTGACTGGTATAGATAAAAATTGTACTGCCTGATCTTTTCTCGTCACGAAGTAAAACCCTCGCTGAAGTGGTTGTCAGTTAGGATGTGCTGGATGTTTAAATACGCAGCCACGTCTATTCGGTATGGAAAACGATGCCCCGTGCATGTGAATTTCACATTGTCTGCACGTTAAAGATTCCTTGTTACAAACGTCATTATGGGTCTGTTAGTGGCCTGTTGCAAGGCAAAATTTCTGCCCTATCAAAAATGCTATCTTTTACAAAAATGCATTTATACTTGCCGATATACCTTGCAGATTTGACATTTTTTGTTTTCGTCTGCATGGAATATTGCCACTGTATGTTCAATACGGAACATCTATTGATGAAATGTATGGCATTATTTGTTGATTTCTTTGTAATTTGTTGATGTTCCTATCACTGTGTTCTTTTTGCATAGAAGTACAATGATCGACGATGCTAGGGACTGTCTTAAAATTGTAATGATATAATTATCGAATATATTTTTGACAAAGACAAACATATGTATAGGAATAGTTAAAAGGATAAATCGAGGGGGATGACATTTCAATAACGGAAAACATACACGAGTAATAGCGAAATAAATATAAGTTCGAGCTGATATAACTACAACAATTACAAAGACGGGGAAATTAGGGGCTGCCTTGGTAAATTATCTGTTGCACTTTGATTTGGGACTAATCATTTGTAACTAAAGGGTAAGTGGGAGGACATTAAGGGAGCCTTGGAAATTTTGGGAATGGAAAAGGGGTGTATCCAATTTTTTAATACTTCAAATTGTGGGGGGGCGGCATCGAAATGTTTTCAAAAGATTTGAGCAACAGTTACTCTGTATTTCAAATATGCAAAACTCATAGCTTATTGATGGATACACTATTTTTCCTTTATGACCTAGATTATAATAGAAATTGTATGCTTTTATTTTTGCTATAACGAACAAAAGTATTGAGAAATGAGGAAAGCGGGGAATTTTTTTTTTTTTTGAAGTGGGGTCTTGAAAAAATTTCAATGCTTCCTTCCATCCACTGGAATGCTTAAAATAAGAATCTCGTCACCTTAACAAATATTTGAAAATGAAGAAAACATATTTAGGATTTGAAAACTTCAATTTTTATACCTACAACATTCTAAATTTGAAAATAAAATTTTATAAGTATTAACACAAACAATCACATAATGGCAAAGTGAATTATCATAGTTTTCAAATTAACCTAGAATTATAGAAATGTTTTAATTGAAAAAGAACAAAGCAGGTATTGAGTACGGGGTTGAAGCATACATTTTATACCTCAAAAGAAAACGCGAACCTGATAGAGCGCATGGCAACTTGTGTAATTACATTGAAACTATGGATTCATAACAACTCTACCATTACATTCATGTAAATAAATTATTGTTTTCTCAATTTCTTGACTGCTATTTGTTTGCAAATAATCGTAATTTATATACAAATGACAGGACCAACCTCGACATATATTCATTTTACAGTTTAGGAAATAGTTCATTAAACTAGATAAATTAAGATTTATTGAATTCTAATCATTATATTTCTTGACATTTGACACCATGAGGTCGTTTAAGTACCAAGCCGCTTTGACATTTTGTTTTATTTTATCCTTATGTCTGTCCTACATTGTCAGTGACCCAGGAAAATGAATATCATATACCTTTTTATATGTAATAGGATTTGCTTCAAATTTATAGAAACATAAGGATTGAATTATTCATTTTATCAATTATAAAAACAACTATTAAACGATTATCAAACATATTAGCCAACGATATATTTATTGACTCGAGGGAACATTTAAAACTAAGAAAGGTATCCTGCACAAGGCGCGGGCAAACCTCAAGTAGTCCGTGAAAATGTTTGCTTATATTTTATGAAAATATTTAAAACTACAAAGATATCCTGCATGCAAGGGTTGGGCATATTTCAAGAAATGTTGATTTGTTTTTTATGAAAAAAAAAATATAACTATCAAGATATATCCTGCACAACGCTCGAGCATTCCTCAAGTAATACGTGGAAATAATTATTTACTGTTCTGAAAATATGAAAAAAAACCAACTATACGTGATTTTAATTACTGTCATCACAAACTATATTGGATTTATCAACTTATTTATTGCTTATTTCACACCTTTTGTTTGTTACCTTATAATTGTGATCAAACGTGTCAAATTATGACCAGTAATTAATATACAACATAATCTACAACACAGTTAAATACAATATACTACTCAATACCATAAAAAGTTCAAATAACTCGGTGGGCGAACGCAGACCTATCGGTTTTCCCCCAAATTTTTTTCTTATTTGATAAAACTTAACCATTCAATCTGAATGATTTTTTTTTTATTAATTTCAAGCAAATCCTATTACATTTAAATAAATAAACAGTAGTACGTACAACGATCCGGACACAGTCAACGCTGGTTAGGTCAAGTTTTTAACCCTAATAAATATATTTTTCGTATTTTTTTTATATTATCTAATTAATCATAGATCAACTTTTGTAAGTAAAATTACCAAGAAATAGGACTTATCATCGGTCAGTCATTGCCAACTTCGGTCAGGTTACGTTTACAGAATTTTCTGATATTTTATTTTAATATTTTCCTATATTTATGTACTAAATATTGAAATCTTATCAATTTCAAATTTGACATTAATTCTTAGAGAAATAAAAAAGTTATTAGCATTTTCATTTGGTCCTGTCATTGTCGATGTTGGTCCTGTCATTGTCAGCGTTGGTCAGGTCACATTACCGCAAGCTTTTTATACATTTTTTCTATATTTTTCTTTAATTGTGTATAAAATGGTGTAATCGTATTATATTTCAAATTTGAGAGAAATATTTTGAGAAATAAAAATTGAGAAATAAAAAAGTAATTAGCAGTTTCATTTGGTCCTGTCATTGTCGAGGTTGGTCCTGTCAGTCAGCGATGGTCATGTCACGTTTTCGCAATTTAAAAAATAAATCTATATTTTTTCTTTAATTTATGTATTAAAAGATGAGATCTTATTATATTTTAAATCTGAGATAATTCCATTGAAAAATAAAAAAATTATAATAGCACTTTTATTTGGTCCTGTCATTGTCGAGGTTTGTCCTGTCATTGTCAGCGTTGGTCAGGTCAAATTAATTTCTGTGTCATTTTGTCTCTTGTGGAGAGTTGTCTCATTGGCAATCTGACATACCACATCTTCTTTTTTATAGTTAATCCAGAGATATATATGCCTCTGGTTAATCTTAATCATTATCACAAGCCACACAATCTGGCTTGATAAATATTGTAAAAGTTTTAAACAATAAGTTACTGAAACCCATTGGATGTAATATTTATACACCTCTTTATGTCAGTTTTCTTTGTATAACTTAATTTTACTACTTAAAATTGTAGCTGGTTGTACTGAACGGTTGAATTCATTGTCAGTTGTATCAGATTTGATTCAGATTTTATAAATGCAAATACTGGTAAATTACTTCTTGCAGTGAGAAGAGAATAATAGAACTATAAATGCATAAAAAGTTTATTAAAACCTTTTTTTCAATTTGCAGCAGTTGGATAGAACAGTTGGTTTACTTATGGTTAGGTTAGGTTGAACAATGCACATTATGCACTTTGGTATTAAAAGAAATCTCTGCAGACAGGATAGCTACTATAGCAATAAAATTTCAACAATATTAAAATCATATCAAAATAGCATTTCACACAGGTCTTTCTGTACTTTTTATGTCGTAATGATGTTGCTGTATAAAATCTATTTTGAGATACAGCCGCTGATATTAGTATATGTAGAAACACGATTTCATATTAGCAGGTTAAGTGCTTTTTATAACAGGGAGCATTCTTTTATATAGTATTGTATTCTATAGTTGTGCTTTTGTTATCTTTTATAGTTAAGTGATTTTTGCACCATCTTTTATTTTCCCTGTAATGGAGATAATAGGGGAAGGTCGAGATCACCAAAAATAGTTTTAACCCTATCTCAGGGTCATGTACATCTCCCTCGCCAGGCTATCTTCAGTGGATCTCTTAAGCACTGCATTGTATTAGTCAATTAGAGATTATTGATAGCAGAACTATGTTTTTTTTTACTCTGGGATATTTAAAATTTGAAATACTGGTATTGTATAAATACTTCTGTTCTTGCAGACTATATATTGGCCTCTGGATGTCTTTTGGGTTTTTTTTGTGGTTGGTTTGTTGTCTCATTAACATTTATGTATTTAACCAATATTTACAAGGGGGCCAGACCTAATAACCTCCATGAAAATGAAGGCATATGCTTATATACAAATATCACTGATTAACCATTAGTGGTTCCCCTGAATAGGACAAAATCAAAAACTTAACATTGTAAGCTATGCATAAGATTCAAAGTCAATAGACCATTATTAAAGGGCCTGGGTGAAATAATCTCTAAGAAAATGAGATGTGCCAATGCTTATATAACTGCTTTATATTATCAAATATCATTGACTTACCAGAAGTGGTTTTCCTTAAACCGACCCTTTTCGACAGGAACACTATTTTTCCAAAACTGATGTTTCCCCTATGTTCTATTTGTATTAGTGATAGCCTTGTTGTCACCAAAATGGATACCATAATTAAACTAGAGACTTGCTATGATGCTTGCCTAGTTCCATTAAATATGGCTCTCATAATTTAGAATAGATATTTTTCATATACTTTTTCAAAAGATCCACGTTTAAAATGGAAAACCTAAAATTAAGCTTTTTCCACAAAAAAATTAATGGGAAACTTCCCAGGAAAATTGAAAGTTAAACATGCCTGTACTAAATGGTCTTTAATCAACCTTCATATTTCATTGATTGTTGCTTGCTCAACATCCAGTAGTTAATGTTTCAAATATTTTGGTCACAGCTCACGAGTGATCACCTTTTAATTTATTCATTTTTTGGGGCAGTGGGCAAAATTATGTATCATAACTAAAACAAAATTGTCAGTAACATAAACTGTTTTATAGTCAATAACAATATTTCTAAATTTTTTATGATTTGGTTGAGGCTTATGCAGTTATTGGACAAAAAGTACATATAATCCAAATTTCATAACTCAGGATCAAGAAAATTGAAAAGCAAATGTGTGTCATGGATGAACTTGACCTGGATTTACTAGTCTCTTTCAATACCAACAGAATTAAAATCATCATTTGGCCATGGTTTACTTAGATGTATTGAAATATTCTTTTTGGCTTTGGGTATAAAACAACATCTTCCAGGTAGCATGTACACCTTTCTAAATCAATACATGGGTACGAATCAGCAACTTTAAACAGTCTTTCTTATTAGGTCAAGAGTTCACTGTGCACCTCTCAAATAAATTTTGGGGCAATTGAAGTGGGAAAAACATACATGAAGGTCATAACTTATTGTCACTGTTGAGCAGAGACAAAAAAGTTAAAAATTGGATATTTCTTGCTATTGCGCAATACTGTGCAATTGAAGATTTCTTGCTATTGCGCAATACTGTGCAATTGAAAATTTCTTGCTATTGCACAATACTTGTTATATAATAATTTACACATCCTGTTAGGTGTGTATCTCCTGCCATATCATTATTATTTGCTTTTAAATATAAATCAAAATAACCAACTTAAAATGGAAAATTTTAAAGAAAAAAAAGAAAAAAAAGACCCCCCAAATTTTTGAACCCCTTATGATTCATCACCCCAAACTCAATCCCAGCCTTCCCTTTGAGGTATGGTACCTTGCAGTACAATTTCAGAGAGATCCATACACTTGAACACAAGTTATTGTCTGAAACTAGAAAAATGCTTATTTTTGGCCCCTAATTCCTAAACGTTTCAGGCAATTACCCCAAACTCAATTCCAGCTTTCCCTTTGTGATATGGAACCTTGAAGTACAATTTCAGAAAGATCCATACACTTACACACAAGTTATTGTATTGATGAAACTCGTCACAAAGGATATTGGGTAACACAGGTAAACTAAAGAACACATACGACAAACTTGACATAAAGGACATTGGGTAACACAGGTAAACTAAAGAACACATACGACAAACTTGACATAAAGGACATTGGGTAACACAGGTAAACTAAAGAACACATACGACAAACTTGACATAAAGGACATTGGGTAACACAGGTAAACTAAAGAACACATACGACAAACTTGTTATGGGCAAACAAAGAGATTTTCTTCTTCATTCACATAAACTAAGTAATAAAGAATAAATCTTAATTATTCATTTTTATTTAGAAAAGGAAGGTACAAATTTGCTGTACATGCACATATTTTTAATGGCTGCTATGAATTAGCACCACATGGTGATGCATCCCTGATCTCTGGTGACCAGAAGTATTTGTATTTATACATCATGTTAAAAACCATTTAGAGATATAAAGCAGATGGATCATACTTTATGTATAAATATCAAAATAAATATACTTTGAACAGAAAATTAATTACCACCATTACTTGACAATAAAATATTGAAATAAGATACAGGAAACTGAAAGATCCAAATTAATTTATTTTTGCAAGTTTTACTTCCAAGGATCATGCTGAAAAGTCTCATTTCAGATGAAAATTAGAAAAAAAATGGCTTTGAAATTCCAAAATAAATATGATTTACCTGCTTAAAGTTAAAAACTAGAATTCATTTGTTGAAACGTCTGTTGAAAACATATACCATTTCCTCCCAAAATACAGATATTATATGAAATTGCACAATTATTTTATGAATATTAGATAAAGCAAAATAATAATAACCAGGTGTTTTTTAAAGGTCTGCACATACACATTACCTTAAAAAGACAGTGAAATGAAAAGGCATCAGCTTTACTGGCCATTATCTATTTACATGAATATGTAAAGATGAAGGACAAAAATTTGTATTCCTACTAAATATCATCAATAGGCCAATGTTCTCACAGTTCAATCTTTTCTTTACACGTTTTTTGGCATACCATGCACTTGTAGACTTGATAAATTCTACAAAGGTAGCAGAAAATAATTTAATATTGTTGATATTAAAAACATTAACATGTACTGTATTATATACAAACACATGTATATATATATATTTTTAAACTTTGACAAGTTACTTAAAATAAACATAAACAGCTTGTAACCATGGTAATAGTCCATAATGTTTTTTTTTTTTTAAGTTATACAGTGCAACTTTGGTATATAACCATTTTATAAACTTTCCAAGTATATGCTTGGTAAATGAAGGAAAAGCTGCTCCATTTACATATGTATGGATCAAATAAATTATAATTACATAAAACAATTTATTCACATTCTAAAACTACCCCAAAAAATTTATACAAAGTAATAATCTTTGTCACAATATGCATACTTGAAATAGCATGTTTGAATGGTGAATGAAGAATTCGTTATTCTAAGATGATTAAGAAATTGATGGAAGAGATCAAGAGCGACTGAATGAGTGAAAATAAAATAAGGGGATGCTGTAACTAATTATTTTGTAGTAGGACAACACACACAAATGATTTGGGTATTAAATGGTTATCGCTTACTGTTAGTTACAATATGAAGAAAGTTTTTTTTTATTAATCTTAATTAAAATTCATGTGTAAATTATTTCAACAATTGATCAAAGTTCAATCCTACAAAAACACCATATTTATATTTTAAACAATTCTTCAATTCATTGTTAAAGACAACAAATAAATTGAACAAAATGAATTCATTTTAATTTTTGATTTAATCAGCAAATTTAGATTAAAAAATGTGGATGAGAGTAATAGTTCTTTTCAGAATTCAAGTTTGAGACTAAATGTTCCATAATGCATTTGTATAAGATTAAACGTGTACACATTTCCTTCCCAGAATGTAAAACTTTAAAGGAAAGACTCATGGTAATGCAAATGGTTTTCAGATACTGATTTTTTTTTTTTTAATTTGCCTTATCTAACTACTATTAATTGTGATTCAGTTTTTCCAAATGTTACAGTCATAAAAAATTTACATACAAATGTAATATCAAATCTTTAAGTCAATTTCAATCTTTCAAAATATCTTGTATTTTGCTGCCCACAGATAAAAGTATTAAGCTAAACCAATATGGTTTAAAACTAGTCCATCGTGTGACAATTTAAAGCATAACATTGAAAAAAATTCAATGAATCTTATTTATGAGTAAAATAAGAAACAATGTAATAATACCTGATTGCCTGTTTTGAAATAAACAACTGGCATAATGTTTGCTTCATATTTTTGGTGAATGAAAAATAAAATAAAACCAATTTATCCATGGAAGCATACAATTAATCATTTTACATTAGTGAGATTTTTCTTTGCATCAAATCCATTACATCTTATCACCTTTAACAATAGAAAATTATATCTCAATTTATTTAATTTTCTAAAAAAAATAATACCTGTAGTTGTATACAATCTTGAAAAAAAATGCATGTTGATTATAAAGAAACCTTGGTTATTTATGTTGTTTATATTTCATTCTGCTGTTCATTTTCAATTAAAATACAACAATAAAATGTAAAACAAAACAAAGGAAGGAAAGCTTATAAATAATAAGACAGAGGTTCTCTGACTGAATATACATGACAGCTTCTTATGCAAGTTTAAAAAATACATGGAAATTGACGCTGGTGTTATAATGATTTTTTTATTCTGTCATGGACATATCATTACAGATATATACATGGACCTAAATTAATATTCAACATAAAATTTTCAGAAAAAATTGGCATCAAATCTCTGTCAACAATTTGTCATTCTTTGTCTTTGTTTATTATAAAGTTAACCTAGTTTGCATCAGAACCATGATGAATCATGTACAGTTTTATCCTCATTATGCACAAGGTACAAGAAAATCCAAAGGGGAGTAACTCCAATTTTCAAAGGGAGGTAACTACATAACCACTGGGTCTGTATCTAGTCATCCTCTTCAGATTCTACAAAATAAATAATTTTCTTTTTACTTCAACTCATTTTCATCAATATTGAAAAGGACATTGAATTTGTAAGGAAACAAAGGTAGTTTATGACTAAATAAAAGAGTGGGTCTGAGGACAATAAACTGTTATCACAGAGATATGTCTCGCCTTTTTGTAATTTTGATAATGCAAATGTTGAAATTAAAATAGCAATACTTTAACATGCAAGTTATGCAAATATTCAAAGTCGATGAACCATGACTGAAGGTACATGGCTAAACAATCTCCATGGAATGAGATGTGCCAATGCTAATACAACTGCATACCAAATACCATTGACTTATTATAAGTCGTTCCCTTTAAACAAACCTAAACACAAACATTAACTTGTAAACTATGTAAAAGTTTCAAAGTCAATGAACCATGATCAGGGTGGGGCTATATAATCTCCATGGAACGATACTTGCAAATGCCGATACATTTGCATACCAAATATCATTGACTTAACATTAGCAGTTCATCTTAAACTGATCTAATCACAAACTAATACATGTAAACTAAGCAAAAGTTTCAAAGTCAATAGACCATGACTGAGGGGCGGGCCAAATATTCTCCATGGAAATGAGATGTGCTAATGCTTATACAACTGAACACCAATCAACATTGGCCTACCACTAATGGTTCCCCTTGAACTGACCTAATCACAAACTAATACATGTTAACTTAGCAAAATTTTCAAAGTCTATAGACCATGACTAAGGGGGCGGAGCCAAATAATCTCCATGGAAATGAGATATGCCAATGCTTATACAACTGCATACCAAATATCATTGACCTACCACTAGTGGTTCCCCATAAATTGACCTAATCACAAACTAATACATGTAAACTTAGCAAAATTTTCAAAGTCTATAGACCATGACTAAGGGGGCGGGGCCAAATAATCTCCATGGTAATGAGATGTGCCAATGCTAGTTCAACTGCATACCAAATATCATTGACCTACCACTAGTGGTTCACCATGAACTAGACCTAATCACAAACTAATACATTGTTGACGCCGCCGACGCCGGAAACAGCATACCTAAGTCTCGCTTTTTGACTTCGTCAAGGCGAGACAAAAATGCCTCTGCTCAAGTTTTGCAACGGAAATGGGTGGACAGACAGAAAGACAGAAGGACGGACAGTCAAGGGTAACACTTAATGCCCTCTTTCGCCTACAGCAAAAATAATAAAATGCTTCTCTGAGCGCAGACTGATACGACTGCAGAGGTCGAACCCTGAACAGTTGGTGCAAGTTTGGACACAATATTTAAGCTTGATACTGTCTGAATTTGGATTGTGATCAAATTTTTGACATAATATAGGTTTCTGACACAAAATAAATGTGGTGAATTATCTTAAAATTTTAAATGGGTTAAAAAATTTGTATTAAATTTCAATTGAAGATTTCTTGCTATTGCACAATACTGTACAAAAGAAGATTTCTTGCTATTGCACAATACTGTGCAATTAAATATTTCTTGTAATTGCGCAATACTGTGCAATTGAATATTTCTTGCTATTGTGCAATACTGTGCAATTGAAGATTTCTTGCTATTGCGCAATATTGTGCTATTGGATATTTCTTGCTATTGCGCAATACTGTGCAACTGAAGATTTCTTGCTATTGCGCAATACTGTGCAATTGAAGATTTCTTGCTGTTGCTCAATACTGTGCAATTGAAGATTTCTTGCTATTGCGCAATACTGTGCAATTGAAAATTTCTTGCTATTGCACAATACTTAATACAATAATTTACACATCCTGTTTGATGTGTATCTCCTGCCATATCATTATTGTTTGCTTTTATATTTAAAACCGAAATAACAAACTTAAAATGGAAAATTTCAAAAAAAAAAAAAGGAAATAAAGGGAAACCCCAAATTTTTGGAACCCCTTATGATTCATCACCCCCAAACTCAATCCCAGCCTACCCTTTGTGGTTTGGTACCTTGCAGTACAATTTCAGAGAGATCCATACACTTGAACTTACATAACTTGAGTTATTGTCTAGAAACTAGAAAAATGCTTGTTTTTTTTTGGCCCCAAATCCCCTAAACGTTTAGGGCAATTACCCAAAAACTCAAACCCAGCTTTACTTTTGTGATATGGAACCTTGTAGTACAATTTCAGAAAGATCCATACACTTACACACAAGTTATTGTCCTGAAACTAGAAAAATGCTTGCTTTTTTGCCCCTTTTTGGTCCCTAATTCCTAAACTTTTGAGGCAATTACCCCAAAATCAATCCCAGCCTTCCCTTCGTGGTATGGTACGTTGCAGTACAATTTCAGAGAGATCCATACACTTGAACACAAGTTATTGTCTGGAAACTAAAACAATGCTTATTTTTGGCCCCTTTTAGGTCCCTAATTCCTAAACGTTTAGGGCAATTACTACAATTTCAGAAAGATCCATACACTTACACACAAGTTTTTGTCATGAAACTAGAAAAATGCTTGTTTTTTGTGCCTTTTTTGGCCCCTAATTCCTAAAATTTGGAAGTAATTACCCCTAAAATCAATCCCAGCATTCACTTTGTGATATGGTACCTTGTAGTACAATGTCAGAGAGAACCATACACTAACACACAAGATATGTCTGGAAGTTACAAAAATGCTTATTTTTGGCCCCTAATTCCTTAACTGTTGGTACCATAACCCCCAAAATCATTTCGGTAAAATTTCATAGAGATCCATTCACTTAAACTAAAGTTTGAGTGCAAAAACCAATGTGTCTTCGGACGACGACAACGACGCCAACTTCATACCAATATACGACCGCAAAATTTTTTTGCGGTCGTATAAAAACTTTACATTGACCAATGAACCATTAAAATAAGGTCAAGATCACAAGATACCTGCCGGGCAGACATGTACACCTTACAACCATTCCATACACCACATATAGTTGACCTTTTGCTTACAGTACTTGAAAAACAGACCAAAACACAAAAACTTAATATTGACCAATGAACCATGAAAATGAGGTCAAGATCAGATGATACCTGCCAGACAGACATGTACACCTTACAATCATTCCATACACCACATACAGTTGACCTATTGCTTCTAGTACTTGAAAAACTGACCAAAACACAAAAACTTAACATTGACCAATGAACCATGAAATTGAGTCTAAGGTCAGATGAAACCTGCCAGACTGACATGTACCCATTAAAATCATTCCATACACCACATATAGTTGACCTACTGCTTATAGTATTTCAGAACTGGACCTAATCACGTAACATTAACCTTGATCACTGATCCATGAAATGAGGTTGAGGCCAGGTGAACCCTGTCTGACAGACATGTAGACGTTGCACGGAACCCGTATACTAAATATAGTTATCCTTTTACTCATAATAAGTGAGAAATTCACATGACAAAAAATCTCAATTTTTTTTTTTCAAGCAGTCACTGAACCATGAAAATGAGGTCAAGGACAATGGACACACGACAGACGGACACTTCGTAACATAAGGTATCTGCATACAAGATATGAAGCATCCAGGTCTTCTGTCTTCTGAAATATAAAGCTTTCTACAAATAGTTTACGCCGCTGCCCGATAGTAATACTTATGTCTCGCATACTGTGATTTTTGTCGCAGGCGAGGCAAAAATCAAGGTAGTTCCTTGCTTAACTCAACTATGTCCAATTCAAATACATTTTTTTTTTCAATTAACCAAACCTGTTAGACCTTTTTATATATGTAGTGGTTTAAATTATGACTGAGTAAACCAGAGACGATCCTTCCCTGTTCTCTTAAGCATTTAATATCTTTCTTGTAAAGTTACCTTCCTCAGCATTTTCCAACCATTCTATGAACTTCTTCATCTGTTCCAAGAATGTACTTTTCCCTTTGGAAGAGTGTCCTTCTTTGTACCATTTTAATATGACATCCTCTGATAAAACATCACCTATTGTATACAAAATTTAACATTCATTATTTATTCTATTAACACAATTATATTACTCAAATCAGACTATTTAACTTGGTGAATTTAGTAATCAATGTTAGATCACACCAACCATTTACTGTAAATTCAGAAATTATTGCGTGCATTTATTATTGCGATTTTGTCATTTTAGACTAAAATGCGATATTAAGAAAAAATCCTGTTTAATTCATATAAAAAATTTCAAAATGCGAGTTCAAATTATTGCGATTATAACCCTGTCGCATTTTTCACAATAATAAAAACATCACAATAATTTCTGAATTTACAGTAGCATTACTGAATAATGTGTATATATCGACTGGGAAACAAGCTATAACAACTCATACCAATCCTGTCCACTAGCTGGACTTTTCTTTGGATCCTATTTTTACTCTCTTTTGCTTTTGTAACTAAAGACATTCAAGACAATCAAGGTGACCATAGGAAAATAGGGCAAGCAATTTGGTAACAATAAAATGATTACTTCATATTCTTATATGGGTTTTGTTAACTGAAAGTGCATCCTTTGACATGTGTTTCATCTGCAGACTTACTTTTGTGCTCTACTCTTTATTAATGCAGTAACACTCTCATAAGAAAGTTTACTTTTATTTTAACAAGCATTCTGTGAGTATTGCATGGCAATACATAGTCCCTTAGCGGTTAAAAATTCATTGTATTGGAACAAAATTGTAACTTGATCTATAACTTGTCATGTAGTAAACTACATAAAAATATCAAGTCAAAATATTCAAGCATGACGAAAAAAACTGTTGAAAACTGATTATTTAAGTGAATTTTCTATGTCCAAAGACCATAACTCTGCACAAAATCATCATACCGGAACAGATTTCCAACTTAATCTGTAACTTGTCATGATAAAACTATATACTAATTATCAAATCAATATCTTCAAGAATGACAAATAACCTACCACTAAATTCTTCAAACAATTTACCAAAGAAAAGGAAAAAAATTCAAAATGTCATTTTCAAAAAATGAGTTATTTCCCTTTGAACAAAAATCTACTAATTAATAAGTAGTTCATCAAAAATTTAATTCCAGGGAAAGGGCTTTAACTGAAAAAAGAGAAAAGCTAAAATAGTGAAAATTGAACTTGACCTGTAACTTGTCATGATAAAACAAAAAACCAAACATCAAGTCAATTTCTTCAAGCACGAAGAAAAAAAGTCTGGAAAACTGGGGACTTTGTGGATTTGCCGGACTGACAGATGGACAGACAGACAGACAGACAGACAGACAGACGGAGTGCAAACCTAAAGTCCCCTTCGACTTCGTTGGTAGGGGACTAAAAAGAACACATTTTCCAATACCAGATCTTGACTTGACAGCAATAAAGATCAGAACAGAAACAGATAAATTGCTTCCCTGAACGCAGCTGCATACAACCGCAGAGGTCCAACCCTGAACAGTTGGGGCAAAGATGGACACAATATTCACGCTTGATACAGGTCTGAATTTGGATTGTTAATTAAATATTTGACACATAATAGGTTTCTGACACAGAATAACTGTAGTCAAAGAACTTAGAATTGGTTATATGATTTGAATTTATATTCAATTTTTTGCTTTTGTGCAATACACTATGCTGTAGCGAATTGACAACACCCAACACCCCCCAATTTTTTTGCCAAAAAAAAAAAAAATTTGAAGAAATTTTCTTTTAATTTCTGAAATCTTTAGGAGAAAAAATTGTCCCCACCCCCAAATTTGTTTTACCCCCATTCAATTTTTTTTAACCCCCTTTTCCAAAAAAAAAATTCTTTCCCTCAAGATATGCTCATAATTTCAATTTAAATTTCCAATGAAGTTTGAAACCATAAAAACCCATTTAAATACATCATAAAGGTATTTAAATAGAAAATGACATACATAATCATGGCTTAATTTAATATACCTTCATCAGCATTTAATAGTAACTTATAATAAAATGCTTCACTGAGCGCAGCTTGATACGACCGCAGAGGTCGAACCCTGAACAGTTTGGGTAAAGTTGGACACAATATTCAAGCTTGATACTGTCTGAATTTGGATTGTGATCAAATTTTTGACATAATATAGGTTTCTGAAACAAAATAAATGTGTTCAAAGATCTTATAAATCCATTGTGCAATACTGTGCAATTGAAGATTTCTTCTTACTTTACTGAAACTTTTCAAAATTCAAAACTTGAAAATTATGAAAAGATCTTGACCTAATGAACAATTTTATCCTCATCAGATTTGCTCTAAATGCTTTGGTTTCAGAGATATGAGCCAAAACTGCATTTTACCCTATGTACTATTTTTTAACCATGTCGGCCATCTTGGTTCATGGGTGGGGTCATCGGACACATTTTTAAACTAGATACCCTAATGATGATTGTGGACAAGTTTGGTTAATTTTGTCTTAGTAGTTTCAGAGGAGAAGATTTTTGTAAAGATTACAAAATTTACAAAAATGGTTAAAATTGACTATAAAGGGCAATAACTTTAAGGGGTCAACTGACCATTTTGGTCAAGTTGACTTATTTGTAGATCTTACTTTGCTGAACATTATTGCTGTTTACAGTTTATCTCTATCTATAATAATATTCAAGATAATAACCAAAAGCTTCAAAATTTTCTTAAAATTACCAATTTAGTGGCAGCAACCTAACAACAGGTTCTCCGATTCATCTGAAAATTTCAGGGCAGATAGATCTTGACCTGATTAACAATTTTACTCGTATCAGATTTGCTCTAAATGCTTTGGTTTCAGAGTTATAAGCCAAAATATACATTTTACCCTATGTTCTATTTTTAGCCATGGCGCCATCTTGGTTGGTTTACAGGTCACGGACACAATTTTTAAACTAGATACCCCAATGATGATTGTGGACAAGTTTGGTTAAATTTGGCCCAGTAGTTTCAGAGGAGAAGATTTTGTAAAGATTACAAAATTTACAAAAATGGTTAAAAATTGACTATAAAGGGCAATAACTCCTTAAGGGTCAACTGACCATTTTGGTCAAGTTGACTTATTTGTAGATCTTACTTTGCTGAACATTATTGCTGTTTACAGTTTATCTCTATCTATAATAATATTCAAGATAATAACCAAAAGCTTCAAAATTTTCTTAAAATTACCAATTTAGTGGCAGCAACCCAACAACAGGTTCTCCGATTCATCTGAAAATTTCAGGGCAGATAGATCTTGACCTAATAAACAATTTTACCCCATGTCAGATTTGCTCTAAATGCTTTGGTTTCAGAGTTATAAGCCAAAATATACATTTTACCCCTATGTTCTATTTTTAGCCATGGCGGCCATCTTGGTTGGTTTGGCAGGTCATCGAACACAATTTTTAAACTAGATACCCCAATGATGATTGTGGCCAAGTTTGGTTAAATTTGGCCCAGTAGTTTCAGAGGAGAAGATTTTTGTAAAAGATTACAAAAATTTACAAAAAATGGTTAAAAATTGACTATAAAGGGCAATAACTCCTTAAGGGGTCAACTGACCATTTTGGTCAAGTTGACTTATTTGTAGATCTTACTTTGCTGAACATTATTGCTGTTTACAGTTTATCTCTATCTATAATAATATTCAAGATAATAACCAAAAGCTTCAAAATTTTCTTAAAATTACCAATTTAGTGGCAGCAACCCAACAACAGGTTCTCCGATTCATCTGAAAATTTCAGGGCAGATAGATCTTGACCTAATAAACAATTTTACCCCATGTCAGATTTGCTCTAAATGCTTTGGTTTCAGAGTTATAAGCCAAAATATACATTTTACCCCTATGTTCTATTTTTAGCCATGGCGCCATCTTGGTTGGTTTGGCAGGTCACCGGACACAATTTTTAAACTAGATACCCCAATGATGATTGTGGCCAAGTTTGGTTAAATTTGGCCCAGTAGTTTCAGAGGAGAAGATTTTTGTAAAAGTTAACGACGACGGACGACGACGGACGACGGACGCCAAGTGATGAGAAAAGCTCACTTGGCCCTTTGGGCCAGGTGAGCTAAAAATATGAATCCTCTAAAAATTTTGGGAAAACCCCCCTCACCAACTTTTGAAACCCCTTGGAGCAATAACCCTAAAACTTGATCCCAGCCTTTCCTTTGTAGTATGGAACCTTGTAGTTCAATTTCAGAGAGATCCATACACTTAAACACAAGTTATTGTCTGAAACTAGAATAAATGCTCCCAGGGTGCAGCTTGATACGACCGCAGAGGTCGAACCCTGAATAGTTGGGGCAAGTATGGACACAACAATCAAGCTTGATACAGCTCTGAATTTGGATTGTGATTAAATATTTGACACAGCATAGGTTTCTGACACAGAATGAATGTGGTCTAAACACTTAAAAATTTTAAATTGGACATTCACCTTTATGGTCCAATATCCAAAATCTAAATACATGGTTAGATTCATCATATCAAAGAACCCCAAGAGTTCAATTTTGATGAAATCAAACAAAGTTTAATTTTGGACCCTTTTGACCTCAATGTGGACAAAGTTGATAACAGGGCCCAAAAATCAAAAATCTAAATACATGGTTAGATTCAGCATATCAAAGAACCCCATATATTCAATTTTGTTGAAATCAAACAAAGTTTAATTTTTGACCCATATTTGGACCAACTTGAAAACTGGGCCCATAATCAAAAATCTAAATACATGTTTAGATTCAGCATATCAAAGAACCCTAAGAATTCAATTTTGTTAAAATCAAACTAAGTTTAATTTTGGACCCTTTGGACCTTAATGTACACCAATTTGAAAACGGGACCAAAATTAAGAATCTAAATACACAGTTAGATTCGGCATATCAAAGAACCCCAATAATTCAATTTTTGATGAAATCAAACAAAGTTTAATTTTGGACCCTTTTGACCTCAATGTGGACAAAGTTGATAACAGGGCCCAAAATCAAAATCTAAATACATGGCTAGATTCAGCATATCAAAGAACCCCATATATTCAATTTTTGTTGAAATCAAACAAAGTTTAATTTTGGACCCTGATTTGGACCAACATGAAAACTGGGCCCATAATCAAAAATCTAAATACATGTTTAGATTCAGCATATCAAAGAACCCTAAGAATTCAATTTTTGTTAAAGTCAAACTAAGTTTAATTTTGGACCCTTTGGACCTTAATGTAGACCAATTTGAAAACGGGACCAAAAATTAAGAATCTAAATACGCGGTTAGATTCGGCATATCAAAGAACCCCAAGAGTTCAATTTTGATGAAATCAAACAAAGTTTAATTTTGGACCCTTTTGACCTCAATGTGGACAAAGTTGATAACGGGCCCAAAAATCAAAAATCTAAATACATGGTTAGATTCAGCATATCAAAGAACCCCATATATTCAATTTTTGTTGAAATCTAACAAAGTTTAATTTTGGACCCCGATTTGGACCAACTTGAAAACTGGGCCCATAATCAAAAATCTAAATACCGTTGGAACTCGAGTAATAGTCGATCCGACTATTAGTCGGTTGCCCTTTTCAGCTACAAATTCCAAGGATTTAGTCTTGACCTCATATAAGTCGGACAAAATTTGGACATTCTTTTGCAGCTGACAGTTACTGAACGCCGTAAAACCAATGCAAATCCAGGAATTATATTCATTTTCTGCATGAATGTTTGTTTGGTTTGAATTTAGTTGATGTTGATCATGATATTTTATATATTATATAATTAATAAAGATGTATTCATTCCTCTTGTTTTGTTCACTGTTTCATTAGCCATGTGTTGTTTACGTAATGCATCAATGATTTTGTAGGGTATGACTAACAGCCTATTGTTTGAGAAAAGCGAACATAAACCAATATGAACCTGAAAATTGAAAGTCAAACAAAATAATATTTTTTACTGCACACATAACTCAGCGTTAAATGAGCATGTACACTTTATAATTCTTATTTTATTGTGATGATTAAAGGATTAAAAAAATTAAGTGAAGCTAATCAACTTAATATTAAAATAACTCCAACTCATTAGTGTCATCTGTTCACCTATCACTGATATTTTTCACACCTTTAGTGAATACAACTCTTTGTCTCTTAATTTGGGGTTATCAATGGATTATATTGGCTTGTCAATCAATTTTGTGATTTTTGTTTACCTGAGACATTTTAATGAATAATATTTTGATCTTGGGAATGAATCTTAAAATTATTTTTGATTATTGTATGATTTATAAGTATTGAATTGATATCATGATATCACAATAATGACACAATAACTCCGCTGAATACATCCTTTCACATAGTTGGTACATTGTTATCTCCTTTTCATTTTTGGTTCTTGGCTCTTCTTTTGGGTTTATGAACAAACCATTTGACCATGAAAATCAATACCCAAACTGGAAACAGTGGGAATTTCAACACGAATTTGCAGAAAATTGATAACAAAGAACAAATAAAACACAAGGACAGTATTGTAGTCTTTTATTTTCAACAAAAACTTTTTATTTATTGATTTATGTAGGTTTGGCAATCACAAACGTAGTTTTGACCAGGAAATTCACTCCCGACTACTTTTCTCAAGCTTGGATTTTTCCTCTGGTCGCGGGATCTCGTCTATTAGTCGGTACCCCTCTCTGGATTATGAATTTTACTCCCAATTTTCCGACTAATAAGCGAGTAGGTACGGTACATGTTTAGATTCAGCATATCAAAGAACCCTAAGAATTCAATTTTGTTAAAATCAAACTAAGTTTAATTTTGGACCCTTTGGACCTTAATGTACACCAATTTGAAAACGGGACCAAAATTAAGAATCTAAATACACAGTTAGATTCGCATATCAAAGAACCCCAATAATTCAATTTTTGATGAAATCAAACAAAGTTTAATTTTGGACCCTTTGGACCTCAATGTGGACCAATTTGAAAACGGGCCCAAAATCCAAAAACTTAATACACGGTTAGATTCAGCATATTAAAGAACCCCAAGAGTTCAAGAATAAAATCCCATTTAAATTGGTCAAGAAATAAGCAATTTATACAAAGTATCTTCTTTTGCACAATACTGTGCAATTGAATATTTCTTGCAATTGCGCAATACTGTGCAATTGAATATTTCTTGCTATTGTGCAATACTGTACAATTGACAATTTCTTGCTATTGCGCAATATTGTGCTATTGGATATTTCTTGCTATTGCGCAATACTGTGCAATTGAAGATTTCTTGCTTATTGCGCAATACTGTGCAATTGAAAATTTCTTGTTATTGCACAATACTTATTATATAATAATTTACACATCCTGTTTGGTGTGTCTCCTGCCATATCATTATTATTTGCTTTTAAATATAAATCAGAAATAACCAACTTAAAATGGAAAATTTTAAAGAAAAAGAAGGAAAAAAAAAACCCCCAAATTTTTGAACCCCTAATGATTCATCACCCCAAACTCAATCCCAGCCTTCCTTTGAGATATGGTACCTTGCAATACAATTTCAGAGAGATCCATACACTTGAACACAAGTTATTGTCTGGAAACTAGAAAATGCTTATTTTTGGTCCCTTTTGCCCCTTATTCCTAAACGTTTCAGGCAATTACCCCAAACTCAATTCCAGCTTTCCCTTTGTGATATGGAACCTTGTAGCACAATTTCAGAAAGATCCATACACTTACACACAAGTTATTGTCATGAAACTAGAAAATGTTGTTTTTGCCCTTTTTGGCCCCTAATTCCTAAAATTTTGAGGCAATTACCCCAAAAATCAATCCCAGCATTCCCTTTGTGATATGGAACCTTGTGGTACAAAGTCAGAGAGTTCCATACACTAACACACAAGTTATGTCTGGAAGTTACAAAATGCTTATTTTGGCCCCTTTTGGCCCCTAATTCCTTAACTGCTGGTACCATAACCCCAAAATCAATCCCAACCTTCCTTTTGTGATATTAAACCTTATGGTAAAATTTCATAGAGATCAATTCACTTAAACTAAAGTTAGAGTGCGAAACCAATGCGTCTTCGGACTTACACGACGACGCCAACGTTATATTAATATACGACCACAAAATATTTTTGCGGTCGTATAAAATGCTTGTTTTTGGCCCTTTTTGGCCCCTAATTCCTACATATTTGGGCAATTAACCCCAAACTCAATCCTAGCCTTCCCTTTGTGATATGGAACCTTGTGGTACAATGTCAGCGAGATCCATACACTTACACACAACTAATTGTAATGCTTGTTTTTGCCCTTTTGGCCCTTAATTCCTAAACTGTTGGCCCCATAACCCCTAAAATAACTCCAAACCTTCTACTTGTGGTATTAAACATTGTTGTACAATTTCAGAGCAATCGAAAAAATTTATACACAAGTTATTATCCTGAAACTAGAAAAATGCTTGTTTTGGGCCCCTAATTCCTAACCGGTTGGGACCATCATCCCAAAAATCAATCCCAACCTTCCTTTTGTGGTATTGAACCTTCTTAAACTAGATGTGTCGGAACGACACGAATGGCCCCGTCTCAAAAAGTTGAAAAATCTGCAATTTCAACAACACATGTGGACACAAACATGCATGGATAGTATCAAGCTCTCAAGACCAATACTAGTTTGATGAAAAATTTCCTTGATCAATGAGTAATTAAATTTCAAACTATCAGCAAACAGGAAGTGGATGTACTGCAGATCTAACAAGATGTGTTGAAACGACATGAAAATCAGCATAGCGGAACGAAACATAAACTTGATCTGTAACTCATCATGGTAGTCTCTCAAAAACCAGTGCAAAATCTGTAGGCGTAAAGAAAAAAAGTCTGTATAACTGTGATTTTCAACAATTTTTAAAGTTTTAAACCCTTAATTTCGGCAAAAATCAGCGGAGCTGAACTAAACTTAAACTTGATCTGTAACTCATCATGGTTAACTTACATACCAAAAATCAGCCCAATATCTAAAGGAGTTTAGAAAAAAAGTCCGTATAAATGCGACTTTTTACAATTTATCAAAGTCCAAAGCCCTTAATTATGGCAAAAATCAGCAGAGCGGAACTTAACTTAAACTTGATCAGTAACTCATCATGGTTAACTCACATACCAAAATCAGCCCAATATCTAAAGGCATTTAGAAAAAGTCCGGATAACTGATTTTCAACAATTTTAAAGTTTTAAACCCTTAATTTCATCAAAAATCAGATTAACAAACTTGATCTGTAACTCATCATGGTTAACTACAAAATCATATCTAAAGGAGTTTAGAAAAAGTCCAATAACTGTGATTTTCAACAATTTATTAAAGTCCAAAGCCCTTAATTTCGCAAAATCAGCGGAGCGGAACTTAAATTAAACTTGATCAGTAACTCATCATGGTTAACTCACATACCAAAAATCAGCCCAATATCTAAAGGCATTTAGAAAAAGTATAACTGTGATTTTCAACAATTTATCAAAGTCTGGCAAAATCAGCGTAAACTTAAAACGGGACCAAAAATTAAACCCTTAATTTCATCAAAAATCAGCGGAGCGGAACTTAACTTAAACTTGATCTGTAACTCATCATGGTTAACTTACATACCAAAATCAGCCCAATATCTAAAGGAGTTTAGAAAAAAGTCCGATAACTGTGATTTTCAACAATTTATTAAAGTCCAAAGCCCTTAATTTCGCAAAATCAGCGGAGCGGAACTTAAATTAAACTTGATCAGTAACTCATCATGGTTAACTCACATACCAAAAATCAGCCCAATATCTAAAGGCATTTAGAAAAAGTGCGATAACTGTGATTTTCAACAATTTATCAAAGTCTGGCAAAATCAGCGGAGCAGAACTAAACTTAAACTTGATCTGTAACTCATTATGGTTAACTTGCATACCAAAAATCAGCCCAATATCTGAAGGCGTTTAGAAAAAAGTCCGTATAACTGTGATTTTCAACAATTTATCAAAGTCCAAAGCCCGTAATTTCGCAAAAATTAGCGGAGTGGAACTTAACTTAAACCTGATCTGTAACTCGTCATGGTTAACTCACATACCAAAAATCAGCCCAATATCTGAAGGCGTTTAGAATAAAAGTCTGTATAACTGTGATTTTCAATAATTTAGTCAAAGTCCAAAGCCCATAATTTCAGCAAAATTAGCGGCGGGAACGAAACTTAAACTTGATCTGTAACTCATCATGGTTAACTCACATATCAAAAATCAGCCCAATATCTGAAGGCGTTTAGAAAAAAAGTCCTTATAATGGTTTGTTGCGGAATGACGGAATGACGGACAATTTTTTGAACCCCCTTATGATTCATCACCCCCAAACTCAATCCCAGCCTTCCCTTTGTGGTATGGTACCTTGCAGTACAATTTCAGAGAGATCCATACACTTGAACACAAGTTATTGTCTGGAAACTAGAAAAATGCTTGTTTTTTGGCCCTTTTGGCACTAAATTCCTAAACCTTTAGGGCAATTACCCTGAACTCAAACCCAGCTTTCCTTTGTGACATGGAACCTTGTGGTACAATTTCATAAAGATCCATACACTTACACACAGTTATTGTCCTGAAACTAGAAAATTCGTAAGGGTTCAGCGGAACCCAGGGTCTCGCCTACTTTTGCTGTTAATTGCAGGCTCAACAAAATGAGGAAAAAATTAATAAAAATATTCCTCTCTATACTATCTTTTGATTGTAAGTAGCTTCTGTCCATGTTTGGTAAAAATCCAGGATAGTTTATGAATCTAATAAATGTTTTAAAACTTAAACTGCAGACTGTATGTAATGTTAACTGGAAGAAAACTAAGTCCATTTATAAGTAAAATACGGAAAAATGGAACAAAATTTTAACAAAATTTCCTTCTAGATACTAGCTTTTAATCATAAACAAGCTTCTGTCCAAGTTTAGTACAAATCCAGGATAGTTTAAGAAAGTTGTTAAAATCTTAAAACTTTAACCACAGAGTGAATGTAATGTTAACTGGCAGAAAAACTAAGTCCATTTATAAGTAAAATACGGAAAAATGAAATTTTTTTACAAAATTTACTTCTGGATACTATCTTATGATCATAAACAAGCTTCTTTCCAAGTTTGGTAGAAATTCAGGATAGTTTAAGAAAGTTATTAAAATTTCAAAAACTTTAACCACAGAGTGAATGTAATGTTTCCTGGCAGAAAAACTAAGTCCATTTATAAGTAAAATACGGAAAAAATGAAATTTTTTTTTTACAAAATTTACTTTTGAATATTATCTTATGATCATAAACAAGCTTCTGTCCAAGTTTGGTAGAAATCCAGGATAGTTTAAGAAAGTTATTAAAATTTCAAAAACTTTAACCACAGAGTGAATATTTGTGGACGCCACCGACGACGCACGACAACAACGACGCACGACGCTGACGACGGAATGTAGGATCGCTATGTCTCGCTTTTTCGACAAAAGTCAAGGCTCGACAAAATGCTTGTTTTGCCCCTTTGGCCCCTCATTGCTAAAATTTTGAGGCAATTACCCCAAAATCAATCCAAGCCTTCCTTTGTGGTATGGTACCTTGCAGTACAATTTCAGAGAGATCCATACACTTGAACACAAGTTATTGTCTGGAAACTAGAAAAATGCTTATTTTTGGCCCCTTATTCCTAAACATTTTGGGCAATTACCCCCAAACTCAATTCCAGCTTTCCTTTGTGATATGGAACCTTGTAGTACAATTTCAGAAGATCCATACACTTACACACAAGTTATTGTCATGAAACTAGAAAATGCTTGTTTTTGCCCTTTTTGGCCCATAATTCCTAAATTTGGAGGCAATTACCCCAAAATCAATCCCAGCATTCCCTTTGTGATATGGAACCTTGTGGTACAATGTCAGAGAGATCCATACACTAACACACAAGTTATGTCTGGAAGTTACAAAATGCTTATTTTGGCCCTTTTTGGCCCCTAATTCCTTAACTGTTGGTACCATAACCCCCAAAATCAATCCCAACCTTCCTTTTGTGATATTGAACCTTATGGTAAAATTTCATAGAGATACATTCACTAAAGTTAGAGTGCGAAAACCAATGTGTTTTCGGACAACGATGACGACGATGCCGGACGACGACAACGCCAACGTCATACCAATAAACGACCGCAAATTTTTTTTGTGGTCGTATAAAAATATTGTTTTTGGTCCCTTTTTCCTAAATGGTTGCAGCAATAACCCCCAAAATCAATCCCAACTTTTGAGTTATGGAACCTTCTTGTACAATTTCATAGAGATCCATACACTGAGTCCTGAAACAAGAAAAAAATACAATTTATATATGATCAGAATCAGAAGAAACCACTGTACTCTACATTTACCATTCAACAAACTTTGATAAATAGTGTTAAAACTTTCTATCTAAAACTTACTTTTATACAACATGACAATGATTTTCTGAAATGATTTCATGAAATTGACATTGCCATAACAATACTCTTGTATTTTGACCATCAAAGTCAATTCTGCCTTGCCACTTGTTGCCACTGTGGCCAACAAAGGGCAGTAAATCTTGATGTGCTTCATAGCCTGGTCTGCCACCAGCTCTTCTTTCTTGTTCCACTCAACTGCAGCCATAATTGTGTTCCAAACCTTTAAATATGTAACAAACAATTTCTAATATCTGTTGATAAAATATATCATGTGTGTTTAACTTAGTATTGTTAGACATAATGCCTCTAGTCCTATTAACTTGTGATGTATAATGTTCTCTTAATGTGGAAGAACAGGGCTCAAAGTATAACACAGAAGATTCATCTAATTAATGGAACTGAACCTAAATTATTCGGGTAAACAGAAGGTATAAGTGACTAAAACATTGCATAACTGTGGAGTATTGTTGAAAGTTTTTGCTGTTTACAGTTTCTGTCTATCTTTTTTTTATAGTTTCAAGTCAATAGGCAAAATACTTTAATTTGTCCAAAAAAAATCATCATTTAAGATCAATAAATCCTGTATGGAGTCATCTAATAATTGGTAGAAATAGAAAGAATGTACATTTGTAGATCTTAACTTTCTGATCCCTGTGAGACTTCTTCTATCTATTATGGTTTTCAAGATATTAGATAACTACTTGAATTTTCCCCTATGTTCTACTTTAAGTCATTGGATGATGAACAGAAATCATCTTTGAATAAAAACCTTTATAGGATACATCATATGAAGTCTGGTTTTATTGGTTAAGAGTTTCTAAAATAAATCAAAAAGTTCACAGCAGAAAATGACTACATTTTATATGGTGTGTTTTTTAGCATCCATTTTGCAATGTTTTGAAACAATAACAAATTTTCTATATTTACCATAGTAGTGATTTCACTATCATTCAGACTATTGTCCTTTATCTGTTCATGTATAAACCGTAGCATCTGAAATTACAGAAAAACAACTACTGTTTGTAATGCTTTAAAATGTTATTTTCTTATTTAAGATTTTATTAACTAGAGGCTTTCAAGAGCCTGTGTCGCTCACCTGGATTTACTGATGCTTTGGAAATTATGTAAAATAAGGTTAAAATCATAATTAATTGTATTAGATATCAGATATTATAATGATATCTAAGATAATAACAAATAAAATGCTCCAGGGCGCAGCTTGATACGACCGCAGAGGTCGAACCCTGAACAGTTGGGGCAAGTATGGACACAACATTCAAGCTTGATACAGTTCTGAATTTGGATTGTGATTGACTATTTGACACAGCATAGGTTTCTGACACAGAATGAATGTGGTCTAAGAACTTAAAATTTTAAATTGGACATTCACCTATTATGGTCCAATATCCAAAATCTAAATACATGGTTAGATTCAGCATATCAAAGAACCCTAAGAGTTCAATTTTGATGAAATCAAACAAAGTTTAATTTTGGACCCTTTTGACCTCAATGTGGACAAAGTTGATAACGGGCCCAAAAATCAAAAATCTAAATACATGGTTAGATTCAGCATATCAAAGAACCTCATATATTCAATTTTGTTGAAATCAAACAAAGTTTAATTTTGGACCCTTTTGACCTCAATGTGGACAAAGTTGATAACGGGCCCAAAAATCAAAAATCTAAATACATGGTTAGATTCAGCATATCAAAGAACCCCATATATTCAATTTTGTTGAAATCAAACAAAGTTTAATTTTGGACCCGATTTGGACCAACTTGAAAACTGGGCCCATAATCAAAAATTTAAAGACATGTTTAGACTCAGCATATCAAAGAACCCTAAGAATTCAATTTTTGTTAAAATCAAATTAAGTTTAATTTTGGACCCTTTGGACCTTAATGTAGACCAATTTGAAAACAGGACCAAAAATTAAGAATCTAAATACATGGTTAGATTCAGCATATCAAAGAACCCCATATATTCAATTTTTGTTGAAATCAAACAAAGTTTAATTTTGGACCCCAATTTGGACCAACTTGAAAACTGGGCCCATAATCAAAAATCTAAATACATGATTAGATTCAGCATATCAAAGAACCCTAAGAATTCAATTTTTGTTAAAATCAAACTAAGTTTAATTTTGGACCCTTTGGACCTTAATGTATACCAATTTGAAAACGGGACAAAAAATTAAGAATCTTAATACACGGTTAGATTCAGCATATCAAAGAACCCCATATATTCAATTTTTGTTGAAATCAAACAAAGTTTAATTTTGGACCCTTTTGACCTCAATGTGGACAAAGTTGATAATGGGGCCCAAAAATCAAAAATCTAAATACATGGTTAGATTCAGCATATCAAAGAACCCAATATATTCAATTTTTGTTGAAATCAAACAAAGTTTTATTTTGGACCCCGATTTGGACCAACTTGAAAACTGGGCCCATAATCAAAATTTAAAGACATGTTTAGATTCAGCATATCAAAGAACCCTAAGAATTCAATTTTGTTAAAAATCAAATTAAGTTTAATTTTGGACCCTTTGGACCTTAATGTAGACCAATTTGAAAACGGGACCAAAAATTAAGAATCTAAATACATGGTTAGATTCAGCATATCAAAGAACCCCATATATTCAATTTTTGTTGAAATCAAACAAAGTTTAATTTTGGACCCCAATTTGGACCAACTTGAAAACTGGGCCCATAATAAAAAATCTAAATACATGATTAGATTCAGCATATCAAAGAACCCTAGGAATTCAATTTTTGTTAAAATCAAACTAAGTTTAATTTTGGACCCTTTGGACCTTAATGTAGACCAATTTGAAAACGGGACCAAAAATTAAGAATCTAAATACACGGTTAGATTCGGCATATCAAAGAACCCCAATAATTCAATTTTTGATGAAATCAAACAAAGTTTAATTTTGGACCCTTTGGACCTCAATGTGGACCAATTTAAAACGGGCCCAAAATCCAAAAACTTAATACACGGTTAGATTCAGCATATTAAAGGACCCCAAGAATTCAAGAATAAAACCCCATTGAAATTGGTCAAGAAATAAGCAATTTATACAAAGTATCTTCTTTTGCACAATACTGTGCAATTAAATATTTCTTGCAATTAGCAATACTGTGCAATTGAATATTTCTTGCTATTGTGCAATACTGTACAATTGACAATTTCTTCCTATTGTGCAATATTGTGCTATTGGATATTTCTTGCTATTGCGCAATACTGTGCAATTGAAGATTTCTTGCTATTGCACAATACTGTGCAATTGAAAATTTCTTGCTATTGCACAATACTTATTATATAATAATTTACACATCCTGTTTGGTGTGTATCTCCTGCCATATCATTATTATTTGCTTTTAAATATAAATCAGAAATAACCAACTTAAAATGGAAAATTTTAAAGAAAAAAGAAGGAAAAACGAAGAAAGGGGGGGGAAACTCCCATTTTTGAACCCCTTATGATTCATCACCCCAAACTCAATCCCAGCCTTCAATGAGGTATGGTACCTTGCAGTACAATTTCAGAGAGATCCATACACTTAAACACAAGTTATTGTCTGGAAACTAGAAAATGCTTATTTTTGGCCCCTTTGGCCCCTAATTCCTAAACGTTTAGGGCAATTACCCCAAACTCAATTCCAGCTTTCCCTTTGTGATATGGAACCTTGTAGTACAATTTCAGAAAGATCCATACACTTACACACAAGTTATTGTCCTGAAACTAGAAAATGCTTATTTTTGCCCCTTTTGGCCCCTAATTCCTAAAATTTTGAGGCAATTACCCCAAAATCAATCCCAGGATTCCTTTGTGATATGGAACCTTGTGGTACAATGTCAGAGAGATCCATACACTTACACACAAGTTATTGTCTGGAAGTTACAAAATGCTTATTTTGGCCCCTTTTGGCCCCTAATTCCTTAACTGTTGGTACCACAACCCCAAAATCAATCCCAACCTTCCTTTTGTGGTATTGAACCTTATGGTAAAATTTCCTAGAGATCCATTTACTTAAACTAAAGTTAGAGTGCGAAAACCAATGTGTCTTCGGATCTACGACGACGACGCCAACGTCATACCAATATACGACCACAAAAATTTTTTGCGGTCGTATAAAACTGCAAAATTTCTGTAAAATTACTAACTATAAGGGCAGCAACCCAAAACGGGTTGTCGGATTCGCCTGAAAATTTCAGGGCAGATAAATTTAAATCTAATGAACATTTTTGCCACCTGTCAGATTTGCTCTAAATGCTTTAGTTTTAGAGATATAAACCAATAAATGCTTCGCTGAGCGCAGCCTGATACGACCGCAGAGGTCGAACCCTGAACAGTTGGTGCAAGTTTGGACACAATATTCAAGTTTGATACTGTCTGAATTTGGATTGTGATCAAATTTTGACATAATATAGGTTTCTGACACAAAATAAATGTGGTGAATTACCTAAAATGTTAAATGGGTTAAAAATTTGTATTAAATTTCAATTGAAGATTTCTTGCTATTGTGCAATACTGTGCAAAGAAGATTTCTTGCAATTGCGCAATACTGTGCAATTCAATATTTCTTGCTATTGCGCAATACTGTGAAATTGAAGATTTCTTGCTATTGTGCAATATTGTGCTATTGATATTACTTGCTATTGCGCAATACTGTGCAATTGAAGATTTCTTGCTATTGCGCAATACTGTGCAATTGGATATTTTTCTTGCTACTGTGCAATACTGTGCAATTGAAGATTTCTTGCTATTGTGCAATATTGTGCTATTGGATATTTCTTGCTATTGCAATACTGTGCAATTGAAGATTTCTTGCTATTACGCAATACTGTGCAATTGAAGATTTCTTGCTATTGCACAATTCTGTGCAATTGAAAATTTCTTGCTATTGCACAATACTTAATATAATAATTTACACATCCTGTTTGGTGTGTATCTCTTGCCTTATCATTATTATTTGCTTTTATATATAAATCAGAAATTTAATAATAAAGTTTTGGCAAATTTCCAATATACATAGTTTAAAAGCAGTTTAGGTGAGATAAACAAAAAGCTTCATCAGCAACATTTTATATTGGCATATGTCCAATGAAGTTCATTAAAGTTATTGGCAAATTTCAATGGAATTTATTAATAATAAAGTTTTGGCAATTTCAATATACATAATTTAAAAGCAGTTTAGGTGAGATATTCAAATGAGTTTCAATTACCAACCTTACACTGCTTTCTAAATTATGTTTTGTACTTAAGTAATTGTCCATTGACCTGAAACCCTTTTCCCCTTTTTTGCACCTTATTCCTGAACGGTTTGAGCCATAACTCCCAAAGACAATTCTTACCATCCCTTTGTGGTATTCCAGTATCCAAAATCTAAATACATGGTTAGATTCAGCATATCAAAGAACCCCAAGAATTCAATTTTGATGAAATCAAATAAAGTTCAATTTTGGACCCTCTAAACCTCAATGTGGACCAATTTGATAACTGGCCCAAATATCAAAAATCTAAATACATGGTTAGATTCAGCATATCGAAGAACCCCATATATTCAATTTTGTTGAAATCAAACAAAGTTTTAATTTTGGAGCCCGGTTTGGACCAACTTGAAAACTGGGCCAATAATAAAAAACTAAGTACACGTTTAGATTCAGCATATCAAAGAACCCCAAGAATTCAATTTTGTTAAAATCAAACGAAATTTAATTTTGGACCCTATGGACCTTAATGTAGACCAATTTGAAAACAGGACCAAAATTAAGATTCTAAATACACGGTTAGATTTGGCATATCAAAGAACCCAACTAGTTCAATTTTGATGAAATCAAACAAAGTTTAATTTTGGACCCTTTTGGCCCCTAATTCCTAAACTGTTGGGACCAAAACTCCCAAAATCAATCCCAACCTTCCTTTTGAGGTCATAAACCTTGTGTTTAAATTTATAGATTTCTATTTACTTATACTAAAGTTATTGTGCAAAACCAAGAAAAATGCTTATTTGGGCCCTTTTTAGCCCCTAATTCCTAAACTGTTGGGACCAAACTCCCAAAATCAATCCCAACCTTCCTTTTGTGGTCATAAACCTTGAGTTAAAATTTCATGGATTTCTATTAACTTATACTAGAGTAATTGTGTGAAAACCAAGAAAATGCTTATTTGGGCCCTTTTTAGCCCCTAATTCCTAAACTGTTGGGACCAAAACTCCCAAAATCAATCCCAACCTTCCTTTGTGGTCATAAACCTTGTGTTTAAATTTCATAGATTTCTATTAACTTATACACTGTACTAAATATTTGACACAGCATAGGTTTCTGACACAGAATGAATGTGGTCTAAGAACTTAAAATTTTAAATTGGACATTTACCTATTATGGTCCAATATCCAAAATCTAAATACATGCTGAGATTCAGCAAATCAAAGAACCCCAAGAATTCAATTTTGTGAAAATCAAACTAAGTTTAATTTTGGACCCTTTGGACCTTAATGTAGACCAATTTGAAAACGGACAATACTGTCAATTGAATATTTCTTGCTATTGCGCAATACTGTGCAATTGGATATTTTCTTGCTATTGTGCAATACTGTGCAATTGAAGATTTCTTGCTATTGCGCAATACTGTGCAATTGAAGATTTCTTGCTATTACGCAATACTGTGCAATTGAAAATTTCTTGCTATTGCACAATACTTGATACAATAATTTTCAAATCCTGTTTGGTGTGTATCTCCTGCCATATCATCATTATTTGCTTTTAAATATAAGTCAGAAATTACCAACTTAAATGGAAAATTTTAAAGAAAAAAAAGGAAAAAAAAGGAAAACAATAAAAATCCCCCAATTTTTGAACCCCTTATGATTCATCACCCCAGCCTTCCCTTTGTGGTATGGTTCCTTGCAGTACAATTTCAGAGATCCATAAACTTGAACACAAGTTATTGTCTGAAACTAGAAAATTTGTAAGGGTTTCATGGAACCCAGTGTCTCGCCTACTTTTGCTGTTAATCGCAGGCTCAACAAAAATGAGGAAAAAAAATAAAAATATTCCTCTCTATACTATCTTTTGATTGTAAGTAGCTTCTGTCCAAGTTTGGTAAAAATCCAGGATAGTTTATGAATCTAATAAATGTTTTAAAAACTTAAACTGCAGACTGTATGTAATGTTAACTGGAAGAAAAACTAAGTCCATTTATAAGTAAAATACGGAAAAAATGGAACAAAATTTTAACAAAATTTCCTTCTAGATACTAGCTTTTAATCATAAACAAGCTTCTGTCCAAGTTTGGTACAAATCCAAGATAGTTTAAGAAAGTTGTTAAAATTTTAAAAACTTTAACCACAGAGTGAATGTAATGTTAACTGGCAGAAAAACTAAGTCCATTTATAAGTAAAATACGGAAAAAATGATTTTTTTTTTTACCAAAATTTACTTCTGCATACTATCTTATGATCATAAACAAACTTTCCAAGTTTGGTAGAAATCCAGGATAGTTTAAGAAAGTTATTAAAATTTCAAAACTTTAACCACAGAGTGAATGTAATGTTTCCTGGCAGAAAAACTAAGTCCATTTATAAGTAAAATACAGAAAAATGGAATCTTTTTACAAAATTTACTTTTGGATATTATCTTATGATCATAAACAAGCTTCTGTCCAAGTTTGGTAGAAATCCAGGATAGTTTAAGAAAGTTATTAAAATTTCAAAACTTTAACCACAGAGTGAATATTTGTGGATGCCGCGACGAAAGTCGAAGGCTCGACAAAATGCTTGTTTTTGGCCCCTTTTGACCCCAAATTCCTAAACTTTTAAGGCAATTACCCCAAACTCAAACCCAGCTTTTCCTTTGTGATATGGAACCTTGTAGTACAATTTCATAAAGATCCATACACTTACACACAAGTTATTGTCCTGAAACAAGAAAATGCTTGTTTTTTGCCCCTTTTTGGCCCCTAATTCCTAAAATTTTGAGGCAATTACCTCCAAAATCAATCCCAGCCTTCCCTTTGTGGTATGGTACCTTGCAGTACAATTTCAGAGAGATCCATTTACTTGAACCCAAGTTATTGTCTGGAAACTAGAAACATGCTTATTTTTGGCCCTTATTCCTAAACGTTTTGGGCAATTACCCCAAACTCAATTCCAGGTTTCCTTTGTGATATGGAACCTTGTAGTACAATTTCAGAAAGATCCATACACTTTCACACAAGTTATTGTCATGAAACTAGAAAAATGCTTGTTTTTTGCCCCTTTTTTGGCCCCTAATTCCTAAAATTTGGAAGTAATTACCCCCAAAATCAATCCCAGCATTCCCTTTGTGATATGGAACCTTGTAGTACAATGTCAGAGAGATCCATACACTAACACACAAGTTATGTCTGGAAGTTACAAAAATGCTTATTTTTGACCCCTTTTTGGCCCCTAATTCCTTAACTGTTGGTACCATAACCCCCAAAATCAATCCCAACCTTCCTTTTGTGGTATTGAACCTTATGGTAAAATTTCATAGAGATCCATTCACTTAAACTAAAGTTAGAGTGCGAAAACCAATGTGTCTTCGGACGACGACGACGCCAACGTCATACCAATATAAAACGGCAAAATTTCCTTCAAATTACCAATTCAGGGCAGCAACCCAACAACAGGTTGTCAGATTTGTCTGAAAATTTCAAGGCAGATAGATCTTGACTTGATAATCAGTTTTACCCATGTTAGATTTACTCTAAATGCTTTGGTTTCAGAGATATAGGCCAAAATCTACATTTTACCCTATGTTCTATTTTTAGCCATGGCAGCCATCTAGGTTGGTTGACAGGGTCATCGGACACATTTTTAAACTAGATACCCTAATGATGATTGTTGCCAAGTTTGGTTAAATTTGGCCCAGTGGTTTCGGAGGAAAAGATTTTGTAAAAGCTAACGACGACGGACGCCAAGTGATGAGAAAAGCTCACTTGGCCCTTCGGACCAAGTGAGCTAAAAATGCTATCTTTAAGTATTTAATATTTTTTTAATATTTGTTCTTGTTATATATATAGTATTTTGTTTCAATTTTTTTTACATGCATGATACAAATTGTTACTTCTATCAACACAATGCTGTATGATAGATGGTAAAACAATAACTGTTATATTTATCGTATATAAACAACTTTATGACTACTGCTACTCCATTTGGGAAGAAACAAGATTCCAATATTGATATACTATATAAATCATGACCTGTTTTATGATGGCACTTCGCCATTGTCAACTTATATTTCACCATCTTCAAATAATCTCCTCCATGGACCTGCCATGGTTGAAAGGTGTAGTTAAAATTTGTTTTGGTTTCACTAGCTGTCGTTTTGTTAGCAATGAGAAACAATTGCATAACCCGTCTTGTATTATAATCCAAAGGGTCCTTCTAATTACATTTAATTCTCTAGGGAATATCACTTTAATGATCGCTAATCACAGATACATCTGACAGGAGAATACATTGATCAAGTTCAGAATTTAACTGCATTATTTAAATACCTTTCAGGAAATACTTATTACAATTTAGATTGAATAAATGGGGAATGTGTCCATGAGACACAGATGAAGCCCCCGCTTGCATATAATGTTATAAAGGGACATAACTCAAGAACAGTAAAAGTGACGCTACCAAAATTTGTACTTGATCTGAGTTTTGTGGTAATTAGCATTGTGTATAAGTTTCATAACATTTGGTTGAGACAAACTAAAGTTATAGAACAGAAACGAAAAATTCAGCAATTTTTCCATTTGTAAAGGGGCATAACTCTAGAACGGTAAAAGTGATGACACCAAAATTCATACTTGATCTGTGTTTTGTGGTAATAAGCATTGTGTATAAGTATCATAATATTTGGTCGAGGCAAACTAAAGTTAAGAGAACGGAAACCAATTTTGGGACGTACATAAGTACGGGCATGGGTAAAACTTAATGTCCCTTCCGCTACGGCGGGGGCATAATAAAAATAGATTTTAATTCAATTACAAAGAACCCATGCTTTATTGATTTATGTAATCCACATTCCCACTTTTAAAAAGTTCAAGATTGTAAAACAGGACATAATTTCATGCCAAAAAACTGGATTACAACAATTATCGATCAAATCGAATTCGTTTTACAATTTATAATCAATTTAATACATCTGGTTTACATTCAAAATAGAAAGAGGCACAATTTCTGTGGCATTTTCAATTTTAGTCATTTTAAACTGTATGGTTTTCGTATATAATTTTTACAGCTTAAAGATAATCTTGATGATGATAGGACTCAGCTTATGTAACAAGGACACGTCCCCTGGACTCACAGGTTCCTGATATGGCACATCCATAAAGAAAATCAGGCATCCAGGACACATGTATGCACCTGAACATTAACATTGTGTGTGGGTGAGGTGTTTTTGGTAAAAGTTACCTTAAAATAGCCACTCATCCCTTCAGTTACTGAAGTGCAACAAGAAATTCCTTACAGTGTCCTATGGAGGAGGAAATAGAGGGATGCTGTGCCACATCCCTGAAATTTATAATGACCACTGTATATATCTTTCCGTATTATTTAGAGAGATCATGGTTCTTTGTAAAATTATAAATTAAATACATTATAGTATATAATACAAATAATATGTACATGTATAATAAATGCCTCTTTTTATTGGTGATCATACAAAAATTAAAAAAATTAATTTGCCACAAAAAAAAAGAGTCAGTATCTTGTTCAAATTTCTTACTTCTTCCACACTTTCTTCATCTTTTATCATTTCTCCTAACTGTTTCTGTAAACTTTTTCTTATCCCAGAAGTAGAAATAGCTTTCTGTAATAAAAGGCAATAAAACAATTGATATAATTTAGTAATCCTAAAATGAAGTATACATTTTTCATTTTAATGATCCATTCTAATATGACGTGCTTCTTTCGCTTTGTAAACAACAGCGTGATAAAATTCTCAATATATCTATACTTAGCGCAGACTCAAAGATATACATATTAATGGCTGTTACTGTTTACCTCCCACTTAAATCCACATGTATCGTAACCTACATGCAAACACTGTGGATTTCATTGTGTTCAAATTGAAATTGAAAAAGAAACTACAGAACGGTTATCCTATTCTAATGCATAACAAAAAGAATTAATGCAAAAGATCTTAAATGGGGAATGTATCCATGGGACATGGACACAGATGATGCCCCCGCTTGCATATAACGTTATAAAGGGACATAACTCAGGAACAGTAAGAGTGACGCTACCCAAATTCGTACTTGATCTGTGTTTTGTGGTAATAAGCATTGTGTATAAGTTTCATAACATTTGGTTGAGGCAAACTTAAGTTAGAGAACAGCTATGACAATAACCCCCAAAATCAATCCCAACCCTCCTTGTGAACCAAAATGGTTTCAGACGCAGATGCAGACAACACCATAACATAATACTAACGCAATATAATAAAACTGTTGACAGAGATATGCCTCATATATACATATAAAGATTGGCACTTTCCAAATATAAAAGAACATAGCTTTCTCTAACATTTAGAAAAAAATTATAAGGACAATATTCACCAATACCCAATATATGTACCTGCATATCAGCAATAGGTGACAGTTTAGCCTTCTCAAAATGAACAACAAAATTCTCCAAGCTTCTCTTGTTCAAGGGAAACAGCTCCTTAAATATAACATGAACATGAAAATAACAATGGGGTAACATAAGCTACAAAAAAATATACCAGGCTTAAATTACCAGCACCTTGGCTTCATTAGCAAATTGTTATCTTTATGGATTTGTGGTAAAAGAAAATGTAGGGTAAAAATGTTGTTATGTTAATAGAACTTACTGTGGAATTGACTGACTCTTCCAATACCAGAAACATAAAATATTCATACTAGGTTATTTTATTGTTCTTTAAGAGATTATGTGGTTATATTTCAGTCTTTACTAAAATAAAATGCTCCATGAGGGCGCAGCTTGATACGACCGCAGAGGTCGAACCCTGAATAGTTGGGGCAAGTATGGACACAACATTCAAGCTTGATACAGCTCTGAATTTGGATTGTGATTAAATATTTGACACAGCATAGGTTTCTGACACAGAATGAATGTGGTCTAAGAACTTAAAATTTTAAATTGGACATTCACCTATTATGGTCCAATATCCAAAATCTAAATACATGGTTAGATTCAGCATATCAAAGAACCCAAGAGTTCAATTTTGATGAAATCAAACAAAGTTTAATTTTGGACCCTTTTGACCTCAATGTGGACAAAGTTGATAACGGGCCCAAAATCAAAAATCTAAATACATGGTTAGATTCAGCATATCAAAGAACCCCATATATTCAATTTTGTTGAAATCAAACAAAGTTTAATTTTGGACCCCAATTTGGACCAACTTGAAAACTGGGCCCATAATCAAAAATATAAATACATGTTTAGATTCAGCATATTAAAGAACCCTAAGAAATCAATTTTGTTAAAATCAAACTAAGTTTAATTTTGGACCCTTTGGACCTTATGTAGACCAATTTGAAAACGGGACCAAAAATTAAGAATCTAAATACACGGTTAGATTCGGCATATCAAAGAACCCCAATAATTCAATTTTGATGAAATCAAACAAAGTTTAATTTTGGACCCTTTTGACCTCAATGTGGACAAAGTTGATAACGGGCCCAAAATCAAAAATCTAAATACATGGTTAGATTCAGCATATCAAAGAACCCCATATATTCAATTTTGTTGAAATCAAACAAAGTTTAATTTTGGACCCCAATTTGGACCAACTTGAAAACTGGGCCCATAATCAAAAATATAAATACATGTTTAGATTCAGCATATTAAAGAACCCTAAGAAATCAATTTTGTTAAAATCAAACTAAGTTTAATTTTGGACCCTTTGGACCTTATGTAGACCAATTTGAAAACGGGACCAAAAATTAAGAATCTAAATACACGGTTAGATTCGGCATATCAAAGAACCCCAATAATTCAATTTTGATGAAATCAAACAAAGTTTAATTTTGGACCCTTTTGACCTCAATGTGCACAAAGTTGATAACGGGCCCAAAAATCAAAAATCTAAATACATGGTTAGATTCAGCATATCAAAGAACCCCATATATTCAATTTTGTTGAAATCAAACAAAGTTTAATTTTGGACCCGATTTAGACCAACTTGAAAACTGGGCCCATAATCAAAAATCTAAATACATGTTTAGATTCAGCATATCAAAGAACCCTAAGAATTCAATTTTGTTAAAATCAAACTAAGTTTAATTTTGGACCCTTTGGACCTTAATGTAGACCTATTTGAAAACGGGACCAAAAATTAAGAATCTAAATACACGTTAGATTCGGCATATCAAAGAAGCCCAATAATTTAATTTTGATGAAATCAAACAAAGTTTAATTTTGGACCATTTGGACCTCAATGTGGACCAATTTAAAACGGGCCCAAAATCCAAAAACTTAATACATGGTTAGATTCAGCATATTAAAAACCCCAAGAGTTCAAGAATAAAACCCCACTGAAATTGGTGAAGAAATAAGCAATTTATACAAAGTATCTTCTTTTGCACAATACTGTGTAATTGAATATTTCTTGCAATTGCGTAATACTGTGCAATTGAATATTTCTTGCTATTGCGCAATACTGTACAATTGACAATTTCTTGCTATTGCGCAATATTGTGCTATTGGATATTTCTTGCTATTGCGCAATACTGTGCAATTGAAGATTTCTTGCTATTGCGCAATACTGTGCAATTGAAAATTTCTTGCTATTGCACAATACTTACTATATAATAATTTACACATCCTGTTTGGTGTGTATCTCCTGCCATATCATTATTATTTGCTTTTAAATATAAATCAGAAATAACCAACTTAAAATGGAAAATTTTAAGAAAAAAAAGGAATCACTCCCAAAAAAGGAAAAAAAAAAATCCCCCAAATATTTTGAACCCCTTATGATTCATCAACCCCAAACTCAATCCCAGCCTTCCTTTGAGGTATGGTACCTTGCAGTAAAATTTCAGAGAGATCCATACACTTGAACACAAGTTATTGTCTGGAAACTAGAAAATGCTTATTTTGGCCCTTTTTGGCCCCTAATTCCTAAACGTTTCAGGCAATTACCCCAAACTCAATTCCAGCTTTCCTTTGTGATATGGAACCTTGTAGTACAATTTCAGAAAGATCCATACACTTACACACAAGTTATTGTCATGAAACTAGAAAAATGCTTGTTTTTGCCCTTTTTGGCCCCTAATTCCTAAAATTTTGAGGCAATTACCCCAAAATCAATCCCAGCATTCCCTTTGTGATATGGAACCTTGTGGTACAAATTCAGAGAGATCCATACACTAACACACAAGTTATGTCTGGAAGTTACAAAATGCTTATTTTTGGCCCCTAATTCTTTAACTGTTGGTACCATAACCCCAAAATCAATCCCAACCTTCCTTTTGTGATATTAAACCTTATGGTAAAATTTCATAGAGATCCATTCACTTAAACTAAAGTTAGAGTGCGAAACCAATGTGTCTTGGACGACGACGACTATTTACTTATACTAGAGTTATTAGCCGACGACGCCAAAACTAACGTCATACCAATATACGACCACAAAATTTTTTGCGGTCGTATAAAAAATCTGTATTACATAACCGGTATCTGTATGTCATGTATGTAATTCATCAATCCTGCAATTTATAAAATAATCTTTTAAAAGAAATGTTTCTCATCTGATAACTTACCAACAGTCTTGTATCTAACTGAGCTTTCTTCAATGCTCCATTGATTGATTGTATGTCTCGTTCTTCAAGCCAAACTCTGAACATCATGGTGGCAAAATCCAGTGATAAACCTGTAAAAAAGTAAAATATATTGAACAAACTGACAGGTTTTGGAAAAGAGCCAGAATACTCCAAAATATATCTGAGCGGCATATTAGAAAAAGGCGCCAAAGATCGAACTCAACCGTTCAATATTTCACGACATTTAGATTTCTTCATGCGAAACAATCAATAAAGAAAAGAGATTCATAAAATTTTCAAGCCCATATTTAATCGAGAATAAACAATCAAAATAAAATCCTATAAGAACAAGCATTCTGAGAGTATTGCATGGCAATACATAGTCCCCCACTGGTTAAAAATCCATTGTACTTGAACAAAATGCTAACTTGATCTATAACTTGTCATGGTGTAAACTTTATAACAAATATCAAATCAATATCTTCACCATGTTCAAGCATAACAAAAAAGTGTGGAAAACTGATTTTTTGAGTGAATTTTCCAAGTCCAAAGACCATAACTCTGCCAAAAAAAAATCATCCGAGCCTCACTAAATTTGAACTTGATCTGTAACTTGTCATGGTAAAACTATATACCAAATATCAAATCAATATCTTTAAGCATGACAAAAAAAGTGCAGAAAACTGATTACTTGCATGAATTTTCTAAGTCCAAGGACCATAACTCTGCACAAAATCATCAGACTGGAACAAAATATGAACTTGATCTGTAACTAGTCACGATAAAAACTATATGCCAAATATCAAATCAATATCTTTAAGCATGACAAAAAAAAGTGAGGAAAACTGATTACTTGCGTGAATTTTCTAAGTCCAAGGACCACAACTCAGCAAAAATCATCAGACTGGAACAAAATTCGAACTCCATCTGTAACTAGTCATGATAAAACTATATGCCAAATATCAAATCAATATCTTCAAGCATGAAGAAAAAAAGTGTGGAAAACTGATTTGCCGGACAGACAGACAGAGTGCAAACCTAAAGTCCCCTTCGACTTCGTCGGTAGGGGACTTAAAATCAAATGTTGTCCATAATATCAAAGACAATCTCATTATCCCTGATGATCGAAGGTGAAACTATATAATGGACTTTATTGTTAAATTTTGCGAAATATCTGCATTTTACAAATTTTAATTTTATTTATGTATATATTTATAATACATATATAGATGTTAAAAATCTTTGTAAGTTTGTCTCTCCAGTGATGACTCAATTAAAATCTGTGTGTACAGGCCATTTGAGGTTAGAAATTACTATGACAATGTTTGCTTATCTTCTAGACCTATATGAACAAGATTGCTACACAGCAGCAAAATGTCAACAGCAGCTTTTTAAACGCCCCGTATCACCCCTAAAAATGTTCAAATCAAAATGGCTGTATAAAATGGAATGGTTTAACAATGGAAAAGTAGCATAAATGCTCATGTAAACACATAGCAAAGATAACAGAAATCTTTGACAGGAAAAAATACTGATTTCCTGTCTGTAAAAACATGTAACTATATCTTACTATCTTTAACCAAATGATCCTCAAACAAATTGGATAAGACTTTTGCTGAGCAGAAACCAGTGGCCAGGAATACTCCTGTAATAATTGCCAGTTTTCTCTGGTCTGATTCATGATATCCTTTTAAGAATAATATCAACTGAAAATATACAAAATATACATCTATTATTTTCACAATAACAATATTCTTACAGTGACCATGAAGGGATTTACTGTGCAACAGTCTCAGGGTTGGCAAAGTATTATCCGGCGTGAAATCCCGGGTCCCCATTTTCCCGGGATAGGCAATACTCCCTGAAATGGGTAATACTGGGCAATATGACTTTTTAAGCTATATACATCTTATACAGATAAACTTAGAGAGTCAATTTCAGAGGATAAAAAATTATATTCTTCCTTGTCTCCAAAAATTCTAAATTGGAAGATTACAATTAAGTTGTACAAATTTTTAGTTGCCAAAGTTTGAAGAAATAAATTCTAGTGTAAATCTTAATTGCTTCACATTATATTGCTAAATAAACACCCTAAGGGAAATGTCACCCACATTTATAAAGATAATTTATGCAGTACAAACAAATCTGTGTTATAATCTGAATAATCGCTTATTAATTAGTGAAGAACATGTAAGTATGTTAAAATTGTGTAAACACTTAAATCAATTTAATAACAAAATGGTTGAGTAGTCCATTTTCCTTACATATAGATAATTGTTTACTCTAAATGTTACTTATATATATATTATAACACAATTGACCATTGCTTAAAGTTTGACCAATTTAGACAGAACTAGATATCATTGAGATGGGAGCCATCTCTGTGGGCCCTGCTGTGAATAATGTGTACCTTTATCATTGGACATGGGGTTGTCAACTGAAACCAAAGTTTATGACCTTGACCTTTGACCTAGGAAGTTGTACATAAATTATGAAACACCCTCTGGTGTTGGTTTATATACATGTCAAGTATACACTTTAAAATCATAACGGTTCTCAAGATATAGAGCGGACACGATCTTTACCATAAGACATGGGGTTGTCAACTAAAACCAAAGTTTTTGATCTTGACCTTAGACATAGGAAGTTGTACATACATTATGACACACCCTCTGGTGTTGGTTTATATACATGTCAAGTATAAACTTTGAAATCATTACGGTTCTCAAGATATAGAGCAGACACAATCTTTACCATAGGACATGGGGTTGTCAACTAAACCCAAAGTTTTTGACCTTAACCTTTGACCTAGGAAGTTGTACATACATTATGACACACCCTCTGGTGTTGGTTAATATACATGTCAAGTATAAACATTGAAATCATAACGGTTCTCTAGATATAGAGCAGACACAATTTGTTACGGACGGACGGACAGACTGATCACTATAGGACGTCCGCCATTCGGAGGGGCCCTAATTAATAGCAACTTAATAAATGTTTAGGAGGACTATCTGTAAATCATAATGAGAAAACTTTTCGAATTTATATACACTCTAAAACAAATGAATTCAAAAATTAAAATATTATGTTTTACATATATATCTTTTATGTATTGCATTTGAAATTAAGAACTGACTACTCTTTAAGATTCAGACCAATATTTCAAATTACCCTGTATTGGGTTTTCCTAGTATTTCCCACTGGGCTGGGCATTACTCATAAAACCCAGGTTTTTGCCAACTCTGAACAGTGGTTGCCTTATGTCATATATCAAACTGTTTTTTCCCCTATTTATCATGCTTATTTTCATATTTTCATATTTGGAGGATTTGTGTTTTTAGCACATCCCTGACAGTTGTTAATTAATTCAAAACTTTTAAAAACTCCAGAAGATTTTAAGCTTGGCATAATGAATAGACACCTATTTTGTAAAAGGCTGTATGTTGACCCTTCGATCTGTTTTGGACTTTTGGTTGTAAAGGGTGCTGTTCACTTAATGTTTACCATACAAGTTCTTTAATCATATAGTGTATACCTTATTTCGTATTATCTCCTTCACTTAGATCATACAAATAAAATCTGGTCTTAATCATGCATAAAAAATAACTCAGACAAAAAGTAAGATTGAGATGCAGTGGTCTTGTTACCTCAAAATAGAAGGGCACCACCCCCTTCTACCCCGACACCCTATTCCAAAACACCCTTGTGCTGTTTTGGCAATGTACTATAAAAATTGCCTTTTTTTTACGTTCATCAGAAAATTATATTATATTTATGACACCTGATGATTGCCCTGAGGTTAATCATGTTATTACAATCAAAGGAAAGAAGGGTGAAAATATGCATGTTTATGAGCAAGTGAAAACAGAATATCTCATTTACAAAAGAACATAAAACACAATTAAAAGATATCCATTTGCCAAATTTTGAAAAGAAATGATGAAAAAAATTGAAATTTTGATACATAAAAACACATGGATTAGTTATGGCTGCTTGATACAACCAGGAGCAAATATTACATGCATATTTAGAAGGATAACATATTTTAAATGAGACTGAAAAGACACTGCTTTGTACTCAAACGAGTTGATGTCAGATTTTAACTTGATAGCTATTAAGGTTATAGTGTGCAGAAAATATCCCCATACTCAGTAAATTATTTAGACTTGAAACCAACCATTCTCTGCTCTTTCTCCTAAATGCCACATGCTTGATAAAGAAGCAGTAAATAGCAATTTAATTTTCGATTTGACCAAACCTGGGATTGAACCAATGACCTCCTGCACTTGAACACATATACTATTTTTTTTATATTTTCAACCATAGACAATAGACTTTATGGTTCCAAACTAAGTTTATTGGCAATAAATTACAGTAGCCATTTAATGAAATTTTTGAATATCAAATCACAGTTTTTTGTATTTAATCAACCCAGAAATACAACATCAGTAAGCTAATAGTAGATCATTAATATCTGACCATTTCAATGTGTTTTATTACCTTTTTAAGTGTTTCCTCAAATGATTTCTCTAAATACTTGTATCTTCTCAAAAGTTTATAGAAAATCTACAATACATCATAAAGTTTCAATTTCCATTTCATCTCAAACATATAAAACAGTGATACTTTTTTCAATGAGATATGAGTAAGATATAATATCTGCCTTTTTATCTGTGTGCAATAATATCAACTTATTTACTAAGAAATATTATTGCATTTGAATTTATTATACTTCATGTCAAAATGCCAGATTTTGATTGGCTATCTGAGGAGATAATTTACTTGATCCCATGGCAAATACTCATTTACCCTAAACGGAGACGATTGCTCAAGTGTGCGCTTTATTGAATACAGATGGTTGTTATGTACAAGATGTCATAGTTTATTACTTTGAATTTGACAGTTATAACAGAACATTCAGTATAATAGATTAAATAACACATATCTGTGAGGATGATATAGCAGATTGTTACCACACGAAAAGACATTGTCAACCTTGGCTTCACCTCAGTATTCAATGTTTTCTCAGGGTAAAATCTGCTCTATCACCTTCTCAGCTATGTGTTATTTATATAATATCATGCTGTGCACTAGACAGACACCCTGTTTTGAATCTTTGTGCTAGGTCACAAGATAACTGTCAAGAAGAAGACACATCATTCTACAGAGTACAGACACACATTATTTTCACTACCAAGTTGATCCCATTTTGCTCTTATGTCTAAAAGTAGCATAATAAGCATAGAAACAGCAAATGCCAATTTAAAAGCAGTGTTCTCCTCAGCAAATTTGGATAGCATCTGATTTGGCGTAAAAAATAAATAGTAGTTTTTTTTCAATGTCATTTGCGTTGCGACGATGCTGTATTTTCTTTTTGTAATGTTTATCTTATTTTAAGTATATGTTATATGTGTTTATATGTCTATATTAACATGATTAAGAGTAAAATTGAAACAAACTGTAAGTTATTTTACTTTATACTTTAATAATAACAAGCATTCTGTAAGTATTGCATGGCAATACATAGTCCCCTACCAGGTAAAAATTCATTTTACTGGAACAAAATGCTAACTTGTTCTATAACTTGTCATGGTGTAAACAAAAAGTAAATGTCATGTCAATATCTTCAAGCATGACTAAAAACAGTGTGGAAAACTGATTATATGAGTGAAAAAAACATTAGATAATAGATATGATTAATAGTTCTCTAAAATTAGATATGATGTAATACAGTGTATATCTTTTTCAAATTATAATCAAATATAATTAATAGTTCCAAATATTTTTCTTTCATTTGTCACAAACTAATATAGATTTGTAACTTATCTATAAAATGTCAACAACTTTTATCTACACAATGTAATGTATTGAAATATATACATTAATAAGAATAGATTATTATCTAATTAAAGGATTTCTCTTCATAATTTTTTTATATCTATAGCATTCAGAAAATTAGTTTATACTAAATAACAAACAAACCTGCCAAAAAATTCTTCATATAATTCAACAAAGAATGTCTTTTAAAAATGAGTTACCTCCTTTGTACAGAAATATTGTTTAACATAATACTCCCAAGCTCAATCCCAGCCTTCCTTTGAGAGATCCATACACTTGAACACAAGTTATTGTCTGGAAACTAGAAAATGCTTATTTTGGCCCCTTTGGCCCCTATTTCCTAAACGTTTCAGGCAATTACCCCAACTCAATTCCAGCTTTCCTTTGTGATATGGAACCTTGTAGTACAATTTCAGAAAGATCCATACACTTACACAAGTTATTGTCATGAAACTAGAAAAATGCTGGATTTTGCCCTTTTGGTCCCTAATTCCTAAAATTTTGAGGCAATTACCCCAAAAATCAATCCCAGCATTCCTTTGTGATATGGAACCTTGTGGTACAATGTCAGAGAGATCCATACACTAACACACAAGTTATGTCTGGAAGTTACAAAATGCTTATTTTTGGCCCCTAATTCCTTAACTGTTGGTACCATAACCCCCAAAATCAATCCCAACCTTCCTTTTGTGATATTGAACCTTATGGTAAAATTTCATAGAGATTTATTCACTTAAACTAAAGTAAGAGTGCGAAAACCAAAGCGTCTTCGGACGACGACGACGACGACAACGCCATACCAATATACGACCGCAAAATTATTTTGCGGTCGTATAAAAATTGACTTTTTTTATGTTCATCAGAAAATTATATTATATTTATGACACCTGATGATTGCCCTGAGGTTAATCATGTTATTACAATCCAAGAAAAGAAGGGTGAAAATATGCATGTTTATGAGCAAGTGAAAACAGAATATCTCATTTACAAAAGAATATAAAACACAATTAAAAGATATCCATTTGTCAAATTTTGAAAAGAAATGATGAAAAAACACATGGATTAGTTATGGCTGCTTGATACAACCAGGAGCAAATATTACATGCATATTCAGAAGGATAACATATTTTAAATGAGACTGAAAAAGACACTGCTTTGTACTCAAACGAGTTGATGTCAGATTTTTAACTTGATAGCTATTAAGGTTATAGTGTGCAGAAAAATATCCCCATACTCAGTAAATTATTTAGACTCGGAAACCAACCATTCTCTGCTCTTTCTCCTAAATGCCACATGCTTGATAAAGAAGCAGTAAATAGCAATTTTTTAATTTTCGATTTGACCAAACCTGGGATTGAACCAATGACCTCCTGCACTTGAACACATATACTATTTTTTTTATATTTTCAACCATAGACAATAGACTTTATGGTTCAAAACTAAGTATATTGGCAATAAATTACAGTAGCCATTTAATGAAATTTTTGAATATCAAATCACAGTTTTTTGTATTTAATCTAACCAGAAATACAACATTAGTAAGCTAATAGCAGATCATTAATATCTGACCATTTCAATGTGTTTTATTACCTTTTTAAGTGTTTCTTCAAATGATTTCTCTAAATACTTGTATCTTCTCAAAAGTTTATAGAAAATCTACAATACATCATAAAGTTTTGTTACTTCCATTTCATCTCAAACATATAAAACAGTGATACTATTTTCAATGAGATATGAGTAAGATATAATATCTGCCTTATCTGTGTGCAATAATATCAACTTATTTACTAAGAAATATTATTGCATTTGAATTTATTATACTTCATGTCAAAATGCCAGATTTTGATTGGCTAATACGAGGGAGATAATTTACTCGATCCCATGGCAAATACTCATTTACCCTAAACGGAGACGATTGCTCAAGTGTGCGCTTTATTGAATACAGATGGTTGTTATGTACAAGATGTCATAGTTTATTACTTTGAATTTGAAATTTAATAGACAGTTATAACAGAACATTCAGTATAATAGATTAAATAACACATATCTGTGAGGGTGATATAGCAGATTGTTACCACACGAAAAGACATTGTCAACCTTGGCTTCACCTCAGTATTCAATGTTTTCTCAGGGTAAAAATCTGCTCTATCACCTTCTCAGCTATGTGTTATTTATATAATATCCTGCTGTGCACTAGACAGACACCCTGTTTTGAATCTTTGTGCTAGGTCACAAGATAACTGTCAAAAAGAAGACACATCATTCTACAGACACACATTATTTTCACTACCAAGCTGATCCCATTTTGCTCTTATGTCTAGAAGTAGCATAATAAGCATAGAAACAGCAAATGCCAATTTAAAAGCAGTGTTCTCCTCAGCAAATTGGATAGCATCTGATTTGGCGTAAAAAATAAATAGTAGTTTTTTTTTCAATGTCATTTGCGTTGCGACGATGCTGTATTTCCTTTTTGTAATGTTTATCTTATTTTAAGTATATGTTATACGTGTTTATATGTCTATATTAAGAATAAAATTGAAACAAACTGTAAGTTATTTTACTTTATACTTTAATAATAACAAGCATTCTGAGAGTCCCCTACCGGGTAAAAATTCATTTTACTGGAACAAAATGCTAACTTGTTCTATAACTTGTCATGGTGTAAACAAAAAGTAAATGTCATGTCAATATCTTCAAGCATGACTAAAAACACTGTGGAAAACTGTATGATGTAATACAATGTATATCTATTTTCAAATTACCATCAAATATAATTAATAGTTCCAAATATTTTTTCTTTCATTTGTCACAAACTAATATAGATTTGTAACTTATCTATAAAATGTCAACAACTTTTATCTACACAATGTAATGTAATGAAATATTTATACCCTAGGCTATTATACTACATAAGTAAGTAGTTGCATACACAGGTTGGGGATTTCCTTCACATATGGGTCCAATCAGAAGTCAAAATTGTGGTCTCCTCTTTTGACGGCATCCAATCAAAGTGGGGAAAAAATTCAGTTTTATGTAAACAAAAATATCTTGAGATTTTGATGGTAAGGATAGGTGCGGACAAGGCTCTAATTCATTGAATATTATTTATCTCTTGAATTTTACCTAAAATTCTTGTCTGCAATTAGCAGGATTCTGAAGGTGAGAATTAGATTTGTATCAGAGCATCACATTTTTTGCCTTATTTGCAATGCATTAATAAATTTTAAAATCTCCATGCTGGACAGACACCCAAATTAAAAGGTTTTCTATATATTCACACAAACACGCACACATCTTGGTTACTCCATAAACCATACATTTTATTTGTACATAAGTTTGAATGATTTTTCAAGAAAATTAAATCATAAATCAATGAAATTCTAAAGATTTATTGTAAAATAACTGGTTTCTGCCACCTCAAACAATTTACCAAAGAATGTCTTTTAAAAAATGAGTTATCTCCCTTTGTACAGATATATATGGTTTAACATAGTACTCTAACATTAGTTATGGAGTTTTTTTATGGACCATAACTCTAGACTAAATCATCAGACCAGAACAAAATTTGAACTTGATCTATAACTTGTCAAGATAAAACTTAAACAAAAATCAAATCAATATCTTAAAGAACGAAGAAAAAAGTGTGGAAAACTGAGTTGCCGGACTGACGGATGGACAGACGGACAGAGCGCAAACCTAAAGTCCCCTTCGACTTCGTTGGTAGGGGACTAATAATTATAAACACATGGTAATAGGGCTCGCACTGCTTCAGAATCGTAGGGAGAAGTGACTCCTCTTTTTGAAACCAATAGGGAGAAGTAGGGAGACTCAAAAGAGAAGTGCTTGTTCGCTGGTGGTGCTACAATGTTTGGTATTTACAATAATATAAAGGGCCATGTTCTATTCATTTAATTATTCTTTACATTGTTCAATTCATACCTGAGAATACAATTAAAGTATAACAGTTGTTTCAGTTTATGTCTTGAGTGTTCATTTACAGTTACACAATTATATTTTTCCTCTTGTCAGAAACTACCAAGTAAATATCTAGCACAAAAAAACCTTTTTATATCAAAAAGGAAAAGAAAGTATCATATTTAATAAAAATTCAATTAAATAAACAGCTGAGCCATGAGTGCATTTTTAAAGAATAAAGTTCAATAACTTCTCAATGTCATACGAGAAATTTGTGAAAAACTAAAAGGAGGTTATCTTAATTGATATAAACCAGACATCAAAGTTTAATGAAAACTGCTCAAAGCACTTTAAAGGTATTGTCCGTAAACTGGAAAATCACCCCTTTTTTATGAATAAAATCCCATAACTCGGAAGTGTAAAATCTAAAATTTATAAAAATTGAAAGGGAGCTTACATCAATAGATATTAACAATTCTCCAAAGTTTCATGAGAACTGCTGAAAGCATTTTTGAGTTATTGTCTGAAAACTGGAAAATCCCCCTTTTTTTAATGAATAAAACTCCATAACTCAGAAACATAAAATCTAAAATTTATTAAAAATCAAAATGGAGCTCATGTCAACAGATATAAACAATTGCCCAAAGTTTCTTGCAAATTGGTGAAAGCATTTTTGAGTTATTGTTCGAAAACTGGAAAATCCCCCATATTTTAATGAATAAAACCCCATAACTCAGAAACATAAAATCTAAAATTTATAAAAAACGAAAAGGAGCTCACATCAATAGATATGAACAATTCACCAAAGTTTTATGCAAATTAGTTGAAGCGTTTTTGAGTTAATGTTCGACAACGGTATACCATAATACGTCCCGTAAACGGGCGTATAAAAACTATTCTGTTGATGTTTATGAAATTCATTGTTTCCTGGGACTCAATGTATTAGTCCCAGTTGTTTCTCATTAAAAAGATGTATACTTTTAACAAAGTTAAGCAACTTTAATCAGTCAGGGTACTACTTAAACAAGTGATTTCAAAATCACTTCTTTGAGTGATTTTGGCTGTGAAATATTAAAAATTTTCACACAGACTTTTCAAAATCACTGAAACAAGTAATTTGAGAAGTTAAAATGTAATCACTTCAATAAGTGTTTATAACATTTTTTGGATATTTTTCCCACAAGCTTGATTTTTTTATTGGTAAAAAGACAAGAATTCTATTGAAAAAACAACTATGTACATGCAGAAATTGTCTTTTGCTTGATTAGCCTGTCAGTTTTTACAGTTTATTTGAATATGCAAAAACTGGAATAATTTGTAGATCAGGACATAACCTTAAAATAAATCATTCTAACTCTAAAGAAAACCAATCAGGTCACCTAATATTGTTGACCTTTGTCTGATAGTAAGAGTAGTTAATGAATATTTGATTACAGAACAATTCCCAAGGGTACTTGTAAAAGCTCTAGCGCACTAACTTACTGCCCAAGCGCACTGGTGAAATTGATATCCAAAATAAAGGGATAATTGATTTATGTAGGAAAACTATAGAAAAGGTGGTGAAAATATGGAAAATCAATGAAATTAGCATTTGAAGATCAAAGGAAATACCAAAATCACTTAAATAGGTGATAACTGAATTTAAAAATCACTGAAATAGGTGATAATGAAATCACTTGTTTAAGTAGCACCCCTGACTGTTAATCAGTAAATTGAAACAATGCATTTACATAGAAATAAATACATTTTGCAAGGAGAACTAACAAAAAGTCTGTTAATACGTGTGGAATGCGTAATTTTCCCTTCTGGGATCATTATTCTTCTGTCAGCTGTGCCAATTGTGCGTCTGTAGTTATAATCATAAGGATGCAGATTTCGGGCATAGCTGGTCCCCTTCTGATCTGTAGTTTGTACAAATTTTTCAATGGTGGTGGATGAATTTAGGAAAAACAAACATTGTTTGACAAGCAAATTTGGAATGAATATGATGCATTTAATGCAATAAATGGACGAAACATAAACTAAAGGCAATTTTCATCACGTTCTAATGAAGTAAACTTATTTCGACGAAAATCAGAATTTTTAATGTACGCTCTCGAGTAACAAGTACCGGTGTGAAAGAAAATACTTCATTAAAAGTTGTTCGTTTGAAATAACATACAACCAATCTGAAAAGTAGATGCTTTCACCTTTTTCTAAAGAAATAAATCGTTTATATCTTTGAATTTCTTTACTTATAAATGAAAAATTGCTGTTTCATCGACATGATAAAAATTGCGTACTTGTACAACTTGGTTTGGTCAGCCACTTTGTCAACATCGAGGTACCCTGCGTAGTTTTTTCTTCTCTTATGATGTTAGTTTTAGTGTGTTTAGTTCATTAAAATTTTCTTTTTGGTGAAAATAAAGTAAGTAAATATATGAATGCTATTAGTAATTCAATTTTCTGTTCCTTTTGTTTTCAATTTAACAACAAGGCACTCAAGTTTATTTAAGTATCAAAACAATGAGTTCTTCAAGCACACATGTGATACATATTTACCCCTTTTTTATCTCTAAAGACAGTAACACTAAACATGGTTAATATAATAATAAACATTTTTTAAATCTACTTGCTCTTCCAGATTTTACTGGCCCTTCAAAATTTAGAAGAAATTACATCTTAGATCTTTAGTTATTTGTTTTCCTCATAAAACATCTAAAATATCAACAATTTTAAGTGATAAAGAAAAGTATTGTCACATTTTTGTGAACTAAAATAATTTTGAGTTTCTGAATAAAATATTTCCTATTTCTTTTTTTTCATATAACTTTTATTTTCAATTTTAGTGTTGCTATTTCATAGTTGTAAAAACTGGATTTTTAAAAAATTTATTTAGTGAATTTGATCGGCAAACCCGAATTAGCCTTATCCGTTTCCGAATCTGATCCGTTTTGAAATTTTCTTCACTTCCTGTTTATGGCAGCCATTGATTGTTAATGTTGTTTTGTAGTCAATACTCGGATTTACACATTACTTGTTGTCGATTTTCGGCCTAAAGCTAGCGGTTGAACAAAATAAACATCTCTGTAATGAATAATAAAGATGAAAATGAATTTTGTGATCGTTTGGGAATTTTGCTCCCAAAATTGGGAAAAATGTAGGGTTTTTGTTGGGAGCGGGTCGAATACGGACCCTGTGTAATGCTAGAAAATCCATGAGAACGGTCAAAGTGACGCCACCAAAATTCAAACTTGATCTGTGTTTTGTGGTAATAGGCATTGTGTATAAGTTTCATGACATTTAGTTGAGGCAAACTTAAGTTGGAGAACAGAAACTACAAATTTTGCAATTTTTCTATTTATAAAGGGGCATAACTCTAGAACGGTTAAAGTGACGCCACCAAAATTCAAACTTAATCTGTGTTTTGTGGTAATAAGTATTGTGTATAAGTTTCATAACATTTGGTTGAGGCAAACTCAAGTTAGAGAACGAAAACCAATTTTGGGACGTACGTACATACAGACGGACAAGGGTAAAACTTAATGCCCCCTCCGCTACGGCAGGGGCATAAAAATTAGTTTTCTTTTTACAAGAGATTTACTTACATCATAAAAAGCTTTTAGCTTATCAATGGACTCTTCTGTACCAAAAACACACACATGAGTCTTAGATAATTTGTTAGGGTCAGGATCTTCAACAATAGATCCACCTGGTGCTAAAAATAGAAATTACAGTTGACAGACTTACAGGAAGTGTTTTTTTAATCAAATATGAAAATATTTTTATACAATGTTTTACTTGTTTTCCGGGTTACATCTTGAATTTACATTTGTTTGTCACTGTTGAATTTACTTATTGTATACTGAACAACTCAACTGTTGTCAGAGAATGTTGAAAATCATTCTTAATATATATTTCTACCATCATTTAAACATCTTTTACCATTGTAACACTCATCAAGAACATATCTGTTAATGAAATTCAATATGAATAAAATACAGATCCTGTGTCCAAGCTCTGCTTAATGCTCCATTCTACTTTCTGTTTAAAAAGACATTTCAGGATCCTCTGGTTTAGTTGCATGAATACACACCTTCAAAAATTTGATGGCTGAAATTTCATTGGCTGATGTTATTATTACCTGAACAGAAAGTTAAACAGAAAGTAAAACACAGTGTTGTCAGATCCTTGTAAGCAAAGCTTAGACACAGGATCTGTAATTCAATCAGATTAAATGAAATTGGAAGCATGCTGAAACTACAGTATATTGTTATATATTTAAATACTATAAAGTATTACATCACAGGTGCATCTGGTATGGTGAAAGGTGATAAGGTTAATAAAAGTGGGACATAACTTAAACCTGGAAGCACTTAAAAGTGCAATGACCAATTTTATTTTTTATCTTTAGAATGGTTCTGGAAAATGTTTACATTAACATGTCTATCTAGGACATATTTTGTCTAAATTATTTCAAGTCCTTACCAAGTTGTCCTCCAGCTACGAGTATGTCAAAGAGGACCTCTGCATAACGTCTGTAATCAAGTTTGGCCCCTGCCGTGTCTAAGTATTTTGATACCTGAAATTGTTAGAAATTTGAAATCATTTTTCTTATTTTATAATTTTTTTTAAATAAAAAAGATATTTCTGTTTTAAAGCAGTTACAATTATTCATTTGGGATGAGCTGGTACATTTTGATTGTTGGTAGAAAATATATTAAACAATTTGTTGACTTTTCCATTTTGTTTGAAAGATTATTATGTATAAATATATATTTCAAGAGGTATTTTGAAAATTTTCACAACATTCTACATACCAGGTCTAAATCACCATCAGTTTCATTAAGGCCAGCGATAATAGCATCTCGGAATAATGAAGGATCGTACTTCTCCTTTTCATCTGGAAGAAAGCATTTAAAATTAATTATGTGTTAGTTTAACATTTAGAGAATCTATTTCAAGGCTCTAAAAACCTAGGAACCCAAACAGACATTTTCTATCGAGGTGATAGCAGGCTAAATTTATTGCTTTTCATTAGGCTACTTTTTGTCAAATATAAATTAGATGTGAGTATTTCATGAAAGGCATGTGCACCCTGCTAAAGCTAATCATTGAATTGGATATATTTTAGCTTTGCTGAGTAAATGCCTCACAATAAAATAATAAGCAGGTGCAATACTTTCAATAACTGAAAAACGACAAGCCTGAAATTCATCAAAATTGAAAAGGAGCAATGCATAGAACAAAATACTGTGTACATTTGTATAAAACTCTTAAGCAAGATTCAGTTATCAAAAGCAGTGCATGTAGTTGCTGAATTTTTAAAAGACTGTAGTCTCAATGCTCTGGAAAAAAAAATCAAAATCAATGGGGAGTTTGTTTTTTAAAACCAATATACATTTTTTGTTTGTAATTCTGTGAAGACCAAATACAGCAAACTGGTATTATTCTGATTAATCAAATTGCCATTTTTTTTTTATCAAAGTCATATCACATCACCAACAGGTCTTTAAATAATTTATTTGAAAATGAAAGGCACCTTCTATAGTGTTTCCTGCAGCTTTTGAAAAGGGCAGGGTAATTTTTTTCTTAGAGGGCACTCTTAGCGTGATTGGCTACGCTTTGAGGGCACCCTTTGCATGGTGGACTACACTTTAAGGGCACCCTTTGCGTCGAGCACTACACTTTAAATGCACACTTAGCATGGAGGACTACACTTTAATGGCACCCTTTAAATTGATATAAAGGCACTGTTATGGATAGAGATTTAATCAAATATACCATTGTTTCATATTTTCTGGTAAAAAATTAAAGATATGTATATTAGGTTATTAATTTAATTCCTTTTTGTAATAAAATTATCACTTCTAGACTCAGCTAATGGAATATTGATGGTGCAACTGCCTCATCAATAACTCCAGTTTTACACTTTAATACTGAATCACTGCTGCTGCTTGTGTATATATAGCTAAGAATGTGTTGTGAAAGTGTCAAGACTTGCATGACAAGGAGCATATGCATTGCTTTTTAGCTGCACAAAAGAATTAGTGCCAAATACCTTTTGGATCTGAAATGTTTATACCAATCAAAGCTACAATTACCCTGGGACTATTGTACAATATATTACAAGGCTTCCAAAACGGTCATATATTCCGGACATTTGTATAATGTCCGGTAAAAGTCCGACTGGGCAAAGCATGAAACGGTCATCTACTTTTTAGTTTTCAAGGCTTTCTTAAGAGACGGTCATTTTAACATAATTCGCGATCTTTTTGACCCAACCTTTTGCCTTTAACAGCCACACATTTCCGGTCATGAAAGTGACATGATCATTGAGTACTATCAAAACAACCCCTACCTTAATACCTTCTCATTTTAATCAAGGCTAATTAGTTGTCAAACAGCTGAAATTTACCTGTTCAGGTGACAGGTAAACTATTTTGAAACTCGACATTGATCGGTCTATTCAAAGTTATTTTCTTACATTTCAGCGGTTTGCATCTAATTAATTTAGTCAAAAAGATTTAAATTATCAGAAATCGTTTACAAATATGATTTGATGAAAAAATTAAAAAGGTGAAAATAAACCACATAACCACGTTGTTTGAATCGGAGTCATGTCTCTGTTTGAACTAGTACATGTGTGCGCATGTGCACAGGTGTGAAATCTAATTATGCATCCTTATTTCTTCAAAAAATGCTTAAATTGTCAGTGATACCTTTATCTCACGTTTATTTCAAATATTTTCTTGAAGAAATAACATAGAAAGAGCTACTTATACTCATTCATGCTTTGCAAACGTACACGGAATTTACGTATCCGTCTCTGGTCCATGTTTTACCATTGTCAAGATAACATCTGGTATTAGATTTAAAAACGGAAGTTAAGTTTTTGACAATGTTATTTTGCACAAATAAAGAGTCTAAGGCAGATAAAGTACGCTGATGTTGCACACTTCGAATGATGCACTGTCAATTTAGCAGTTTACGTGGGAACTTGAATCAAAGAAAGTTTAATATCGCTTTTTGTCGAGCCTTCGACTTTAGTCAAAAGCGAGACATAGCGATCCTACATTCCGTCGGGGCGTCCACAAATATTCACTCTGTGGTTAAAGTTTTGAAATTTTAATAACTTTCTCAAACTATCCTGGATTTCTACCAAACTTGGACAGAAGCTTGTTTATGATCATAAGATAGTATCCAGAAGTAAACTTTGTAAAATAAAATTCCATTTTTCCGTATTTTACTTATAAATGGACTTAGTTTTCTGCCGGAAATATTACATTCACTCTGTGGTTAAAGTTTTAAAATTTTAATAACTTTCTTAAACTATCCTGGGTTTGTACCAAACTTGGACAGAAGCTTGTTTATGATCAAAAGCTAGTATCTAGAAGTAAATTTTGTAATAAATCCATTTTTCCTTATTTTACTTTTAAATGGACTTAGATTTTCTGCCAGGAAACAACACATTCACTCTGTGGTTAAAGTTTTTAAAATTTTAATAACTTTCTTATACTATTTTGGATTTGTACCAAACTTGGACAGAAGCTTGTTTATGATCAAAAGCTAGTATCTAGAAGTAAATTTTGTAAAAAATAAATCCATTTTTCCTAATTTTACTTTTAAATGGACTTAGATTTTCTGCCAGGAAACAACACATTCACTCTGTGGTTAAAGTTTTCAAAATTTTAATAACTTTCTTATACTATTTTGGATTTGTACCAAACTTGGACAGAAGCTTGTTTATGATCAAAAGCTAGTATCTAGAAGTAAATTTTGTAAAAAATAAATCCATTTTTCCTTATTTTACTTTTAAATGGACTTAGATTTTCTGCCAGGAAACAACACATTCACTCTGTGGTTAAAGTTTTTAAAATTTTAATAACTTTCTTATACTATTTTGCAGGGCTCACACTACTTCAGAATCATAGGAGAACATGGAGAAGTGACTTCTCTTTTGAAACTGATAGGAGAAGTGGTGAGATTTGAAAGAGAAATGCTCCTTCGTGCTGCGCTACAATGTTTTGATTTTCTATAGTATAAAGGGTCATATGTAAATAATGTTTCATTTTATATTGTTCAATTCATATCTGAGTATACAATTAAATTAACAGTTCAAATTCAAAGTAGTTTAAGTTTAGGTTCTTATGAGAAACTACCAACTAAATATCTAGCACTTAAAAGAATTTTTTATGTCAAAAGGTAAAGAAATTATAATATATGAATTACAATTCAATTAAAACTATCTTGTTTATCATGTTTATGAAATTCAGTGTTTCTCATCAAAAGATATACAAAGTTAAGCTGGGCCATAATATATTGATATTAGTAGTTAAGCAACTTTAATCAATATTTTGAAACAATCCATATAAATTATATGGAATTATATACATTAATCAATTAGATCTAACCAAAAGTCTGTTAATGCGTGTGGAATGCGTAATTTTTCCTTTTGGGATCAATATTCTTCTGTCAGCTGTTCTATTCATGCGTCCTTAGTTATTATTGTAAAAATATGGATTTCGGTCACAGCTGGTCCGGTTCCGATCCGTAGTTAGTAAGCGGTTAATGGCTGACGAAGAAATTTTACAAAAATAAACGATGTTTGACAAGCTATTTGGAAAGGAATATGATGTTTTTAATGCAATAAATGGATTAAACATTTACTGGAGGCAACTTTTATCACTTTCAAATGAAGTAACAAACTTATTTTGCCGCCAAAAGTTAGATTGATGTACGCTCTCTGAGTAACAAGTACCGGAAGTGCATGCAGTGATAAAAAGTTGTCTTTTTATTAAATAACCTGCTACACACTGTAAAGTCAATGCTTAAAGCTCTTTTCTTAAGAAAATGAATCTTTTATGTCTGAATTTCTTTAATAATCAAAAAAAATTAATGTTTTATCAACTTGATAAAATTGAAAATGGCCGATGACGAAAGCGACTGAAAGCGAGTATCGTAAACAACAGGGCGACTTGTTTTCGCTTTTGAGGGTCAGGCAAAGCGGTGACGGACGGAAAGCGACTTCTTCGCCCTAGTCGCCTGGTAGCGTGAGCCCTGATTTTGGATTTGTACCAAACTTAGACAGAAGCTTGTTTATGATCAAAAGCTAGTATCTAGAAGGAAATTTTGTAAAAATAAATCCATTTTTCCATATTTTACTTTTAAATGGACTTAGATTTTCTGCCAGGAAACAACACATTCACTCTGTGGTTAAAGTTTTTAAAATTTTAATAACTTTCTTATACTATTTTGGATTTGTACCAAACTTGGACAGAAGCTTGTTTATGATCAAATGCTAGTATCTAGAAGAAAATTTTGTTTTCTTCCAGTTAACATTACATTCATTTTGCAGTTAAAGTTTTTAAACATTTATTAGATTCATAAACTATCCTGGATTTTTACCAAACTTGGACAGAAGCTTCTTACAATCAAAAGATAGTTTCAAGAGGAATATTTTTATTGATTTACTTCCTCATTTTTGTTGAGCCTGCGATTAACAGAAAAAGTAGGCGAGACACTGTGTTCCGTGGAACCCTTACAAATTTTTTTAATGTCAATCATTGGGATGGCCAACTCGGCAACTGATTACCATAATCATGATAATTGCCTTTTGTTTATTTAGTCTTAAGGGATCAAAATCGGCATAATATATTAAATGTCCGGCTGACTAAAAATAATTTTGGAAGCCCTGATATATTATGTCCCAGAATTACCTTGGCTCATTACCATGATTACTGTCAATGACTGTACAAAATTTTTAGGCTATTCATCTTTTTTTCCCATTTAATTCTGTATTTTTGGTTTTTTTTTTGTGTCTATTGAAACGTACTTATCAAAACTATATCAGCTATTCTCTTAACTTTAATTTCATTTTACTTAGAAAACAACAGTAAGAAAGCCTTCGTTAATTCACACCCACTCTGTTGTCTCGACCAGTCGAATAGTTAAAGTGGTCAAACTTAAAATGAAAATATAAACAAACAGCTGATTGTTTTCGTTATGTTCATCTCATGCATGGTAAAATTATAACTCGAACGATTGCCTGGTTATCTTTTAAATTGTCTACATTTTAAATTTGTGGGGGTAGAAAGTCAATGATGTCTTTATAAGATTCTCTCAGGAACCGTATTTGTACTTGGTCGCTTCAAAAATGATCCAACATAATTACGAAATTCAATAAAATGTCCGCCATTAAAATTTTTATTTCGTCCAAAGGAAAATAACTCAAAATGTTCTTGCTAAAAGATGAATCCGGAACTGATCTTAATTTACGGCAGGGCGTTATAAAATACGATGGAAAAGGGGCATGGCGCCAATTTTTTTCCAAAAAGGGCAGGGCGCAATACCATGCCAAAATTTTCTGTAGGAAACACTACTACCAAGAACCAAACATTTTATAAATATTTCATAACAATCCATTTATCTAATCTTAACTATTGAAAGAGGTGCTTCGTTTTATAAAAGCAGTATACATGTATCACAATTTGTTGATTACAGACATGTTTTCAAAATAAGGTAAAAAAAGTTCCCTAAATGAAAGATGTTCTGAAGCCTCTTTCTCACATACTTATGTAATAAAATGCTCCGCAGGGTGCAGCTTGATACGACCGCAGAGGTCGAACCCTGAACAGTTGGGGCAAGTATGGACACAACATTCAAGCTTGATACAGCTCTGAATTTGGATTGTGATTAAATATTTGACACGGCATAGGTTTCTGACACAGAATGAATATGGTCCAAGAACTTAAAAATTTAAAATTGGACATTTACCTATTATGGTCCAATATCCAAAATATAAATACATGGTGAGATTCAGCAAATCAAAGAACCCCAAGAATTTATTTTTTGTGAAAATCAAACTAAGTTTAATTTTGGACCCTTTGGACCTTAATGTAGACCAATTTGAAAATGGGACAATACTGTGCAATTGAATATTTCTTGCTATTGCGCAATACTGTGCAATTAAAAATTTCTTGCAATTGCGCAATACTGTGCAATTGGATATTTTTCTTGCTATTGCGCAATACTGTGCAATTGAAGATTTCTTGCTATTGCGCAATACTGTGCAATTGAAAACTTCTTGCTATTGCACAATACTTAATGCAATAATTTTCACATCCTGTTTGGCGTGTATCTCCTGCCATATCATTATTATTTGCTTTTAAATATAAATCAGAAATTACCAACTTAAAATGGAAAATTTTAAAGAAAAAAAGGGAAAAAAGGGGGAAAAAAAGGGAAAAAAATTAAAAATCCCCCCCAATTTTTTGAACCCCCTTTTGATTCATCACCCCCAAAATCAATCCCAGCCTTCCCTTTGTGGTATGGTACCTTGCAGTACAATTTCAGAAAGATCCATACACTTGAACACAAGTTATTGTCTGGAAACTAGAAAAATGCTTGTTTTTTGGCCCCTTTTTGGCCCCAAATTCCTAAACTTTTAGGGCAATTACCCCCAAACTCAAACCCAGCTTTGTGATATGGAACCTTGTAGTACAATTTCAGAAAGATCCATATACTTACACACAAGTTATTGTCCTGAAACTAGAAAAATGCTTGTTTTTTGCCCCTTTTTGGCCCCTAATTCCTAAAATATTGAGGCAATTACCCCCATAATTAATCCCAGCCTTCCCTTTGTGGTATGGTACATGTACCTTGCAGTACAATTTCAGAGAGATCCATACACTTGAACACAAGTTATTGTCTGGAAACTAGGAAAATGCTTATTTCTGGCCCCTTTTTGGTCCCTTATTCCTAAAATTTTGAGGCAATTACCCCCAAAATCAATCCCAGCCTTCCCTTTGTGATAAGGAACCTTGTGGTACAATGTCAGAGAGATCCATACACTAACACACAAGTTATTGTCTGGAAGTCACAAAAATGCTTATTTTTGGCCCCTTTTTGGCCCCTAATTCCTTAGAGATCCATTAACTTAAACTAAAGTTATAGTGCGAAAACCAATGTGTCTTCGGACGACGACGACACGTCATACCAATATACGACCGCAAAAATTTTGCAGTCGTATAAAAAGTTGGTCCAACTAATTTATAGATTATTTTACATGTATGTGAATTTGTTCTTCAAAGGAACTTTAACAGGAACAATTCTGTAATTCAGTAAATTACAATGTACTGCATTTTATGCTTTTCCATCATGTCCATGTACAAAAATTTAATTCTAAAAAAAAAAAAAATGTACAAATGAAGATTTATTTAAACTATCTTCATATAATGACTTACCCCTTTTCCGGGTCTTCAGACGCGTGCCTGATAATGAGGGTTTTTCTGCCTTCTGACTCATAAAAATTCTAAAATGAACAATATAACCGAATAAAATAATGTTTGCATGCATGTATGTCTACACATTTTACAAAATTCATAATGGACAAGGTACATTTAGGTGCCCTGCAAATTCTATTGTATTATTTCATAGGCAGTGATAGGTATCCATTCATAAATATTTTTCTAGCATAAACAAAATTTCTTAAAAATCTGATTCAGTTTCTCACAAAGAATATAAAAAATCCTCCTGAACTCGAGACACATTTTCATTTAATATTGTCACTTCTAGGTCAAAGATTGGTCATTTGGGACTATTAAATCATAACTTAAAGGTAGACTGATATAAATGGATGGAAACATGTGAATTAAATGAAACTTCAAGTTATTTACAATTTGTAACCCATAGCTATTTTCTTTATATATAAATGTAATTATTATATATATTTCACATGATCATTTTTCCAATTGACCAATTTTAAGGTTATGTAGTCACTGAACCATGAAAATGAGGTCAAGGACAATGAACATATGACAGACGGAAACTTCATAACACAAGGCATCTACAGTACCATTCAATTGGACCAGCTCTCCCACACCCTACACAGAGGAAAATTTCGGAGTCACTCCGATATTCCTCCCAAAATGTTGGGAGAAATTTAGGAGTAATCTCTCCCAAAATCGTGTAAATGTTAATTGTGATAGTGAGCTCACTCCCAACACCGAGGAATTAATTGCCCTTATCCTACTTTAATCTATGCCAGCATACGACTGATATGGTAATTGGATTACCTGATGTAATAAATAATTATATTTCCGGTCTACTGTACCAGTTTAAGTGTCAAACAAGTGTATAATTTTAAATGTCTTTTTATATTGGTTAAGTTTAATTTTTGTGTTAAAAATAAGTTAAAATATTTTCGTATTTCTTGCTTGCTAATATAAAAATATCTTTACCTAAATGGACTTGCTTGTTTAAAAAAAACAGACATTAGGGAGCTACCATTTGATTTTTATGGGGGGGCTAGGATGAAAAATTTTGTCCTGCATTTTTTTTTAGTTGTTATCTCTGTCCTGTCTTTTTATTTTTCACTCTATTCGGTTCTGCCTTTTTTTTTATTAGTTTATCCTGACTTTTTTTACATAAATTGTCATCCTGCCTTTTTTTTTTGCCAAGTTGCTCATTCTGCCTTATTTTTTTAACTCAAAACTCCTGTCCTGCCTTTTTTTCAAATTTCATCCTTGCCCCCCATAAAAATCAAATGGTAGCTGTCTTACCGAAAAAGGTTTATAAAATTTTGTGGAAAATGTGGGAAAAAACGCGAAATTCTACTTCAAAGCTGAATAAATGTGAGCAGTTTAAAGAAAATAACGTGTCTCAAAGTTTTGTATACAAGTAAAAAAGAAAATATTATTCACCATTCGTTATGCTTAATAAGTCTACGGCATTTTCTTTTTACGATTATCTAACTATTTGAAACAAATAAAAGATTTAAAAGCAAAATGCTGTTGTTAATTCTTTTAATTGCACTAAAGTTTTATAAAATAAATGTGGACACAGATGATGCCTCCGCTTGCATATCATATAATTATAAAGGGACATTACTGAAGAACAGTAAAAGTGAAGCTACCCAAATTAGAACTTGACCTGAGTTTTGTGGTAATAAGTATTGTGTGTAAGTCTCATAACATTTGGTTGAGGCAAACTTAAGTAAGAGAACGGAAACTAAAAATTTTGCAATTTTTCCATTTATAAACATGATAAAGGGGCATTACTCTAGAACGGTTAAAGTGACGCCACCAAAATTCAAACTTGATCTGTGTTTTGTGGTAATAAGCATTGTTTATAAGTTTCATAACATTTGGTTGAGGCAAAATTAAGTTAGAGAATGGAAACTAAAAATTTAGCAATTTTTCCATTATAAAGGGGCATAACTCTAGAACGGTTAAAGTGACGCCACCAAAATTCAAACTTAATCTGTGTTTTGTGGTAATAAGCATTGTGTATAAGTTTCATAACATTTGGTTAAGGCAAACTTAAATTAGAGTACGGAAACTAAAAATTTTGCAATTTTTCCATTTATAAAGGGGCATAACTCTAGAATGGTAAGAGTGACGCTACCAAAATTCAAACTTGATCTGTATTTAGAGGTAATAAGCATTGTGTGTAAGTTTCATAACATTTGGTTAAGGGAAACTTAAGTTAGAGAACTGAAACTAAAAATTTTGCAATTTTTCCATTTATAAAGGGGCATAACTCTAGAAAGGTTAAAGTGACGCCACCAAAATTCAAACTTGATCTGTGTTTTATGGTAATAAGCATTGTGTATAAGTTTCATAACATTTGGTTGAGGCAAACTCAAGTTTGAGAATGGAAACCAATTTTGGGACGTATGGACGGACGTACGTAGGTACGTACAGACGGACAAGGGTAAAACTTAATGCCCCCTCCAACAGGCGGGGGCATAAAAAACTATACTTGATTTTTACCTCGTTTTTTTCATCGGTAAATTATTAATATTTTATTTACAAAAAGGGACATACTTGTGTAAAAATAAACGGAAACTACCGCTATTAAATGTGAGCAGTTTAAAGAAAATTACGTGTCTCAAAGTTTTGTATATGCAAGTAAGAAAGAAAATACTATTCACCATTCGTTATGCTTAATAAGTCTACGGCATTTTCATTTTACGATTTGTTGGCATTACTTTTGGATAATAATACATTTCGAATACAACAGGAATACTTCCACAGCTGCATTAACTCGTCTTTGCATAATATTTATTTACACACAAAAAATGTTAACTTGTGTGTTGTATTTTGGACAGTGACCTTAAAAGATTTTACAAGAAATTAATTTGCAGTGAGAAGACAATTCCATGATACACATCTCAGTGATCAACAGTGTGTGGTTGAACTTGAACTTGACTTCGCTCACAATATTAAATGCTAAAAATAGCTGACATCAATTTTATCCACAGCACGAGATTTTATATTGCGGGAAATAATATCACGTACCAGTAAATTCAGGTGACCTCTCTGAACAACCGTGGGAAAATTTATTCAGGTTTTTAAAGTTGCTTTGTATTAATGATCGACATTTTTGTGCATTAGTATTGAGGCTCTAGAAGGTCCTTTTACAATTGATTAACCGGAATCTAAAATATAATCCTTTTCTGAATAAACGAACACATCTTCTTTAACTATTTTATTTTTATGTTTTATCAGTCAAAACAGGACGTAGACCTGAACATTAGTGATACGTCCATGGTCAGTATAAATTTATTGTAGATGAAAACACGATGCATGTCGTTAAGTTGGGCACTGGTCAATGTTGGTAGAGATCCTCTGTTAAAATGTGTAGATTGTTAAAATCCTGTCCACTTATTTTTTCACATATTTTTTTCTTGTAGCATCTGGGTACACGATATAATTTCATTTTAATATTTTTCGTATATTATTTGATTTTTTTCTATAGTAATTGTTGAAATAATTCATTTTTTTCATTTCGCCAAGGACTTTTAACGAGCAGTAAAATACGGATTGCACTCATCCAATTTAATTTTAAATAATTAAAGAACAATAACAGAAATAAACGCATGATTTTTTTCCATATAATTAATTAAGTTGTGAATGTTGTGTTGTGCCTGGGCGAGGAATTTCTCTCAGTGTTTTGTTTTTATAAATAAAGGGCATGCATACAAAACTTATTCTCTTTGTTCAACAGAGTTGTCACTTTTACAGTTTCTTTTCAGAATTTCAAATAATTCAAGTTGGTCATGTACCCAGGTAGTGAAACATAAATATGCACCGGAAATTACTTACTGAGTAAGTCATAAAAGATTCTAATTGTGGTAAAATCGTCTTTGTTGAAAAAACACAAAGTATGACCTGACCAGACTATAACAGAAATACAAAATAAGTTTTTTCTTCGTATTTTTATTCGTTTGTACGTTTTCTTTCAAATGATAATGACATGGGGCAAAAACATATAAGAATAATTATCTTATGCTGAATGATAATGTCACATCTTTATCTGTCAAAGAAAGGAAAACATTTGTTAAAATTTTAATACCGTGTTTTTAAAGCACACAGGTGCAATCAAGATCGATTAAATGTGCATAAGTAAATAATCTGGCTAATCCGATTATGTTGTCATGCGTTGTTAATTTTTAGGACATTTGATGGGCAATAAACCAATTAACAGCCACGCGGTGTTGGCAGAGAATCTTTGGAGGAAATTGGAAGTATAATCCACAGTACGCTGTGTGACTCGGAAAAAAACGGAAATCAGAAAAAAACGATCTTGAATCGATCTGTTTAAATTGTACTGTATCTACAAAGTATGAAGCATCTAGGTCTTCCACTTTCTTAAATATAAAGCTTTTAATTAGTAAGTTTACACTGCCGTTGTCGCCGCCGGATCACTATCCCTATATCATGCTTTCTGCGACAGAAGTTGCAGGCTCGACAAAAACTCTACTAAAGTTGACTCAAAATGGAGATATAGATATTTTTTTTAAAGAGTCTCTCCTTAATGATCAAATTTGAAGAACTTCTGCCATTTATTCATTTTCAGTTCTTACCAGGCCAGTATCTTCATTTTCAAAAACCTCATGCCCTGTCATCCCCTAGGTAAAGGGAATAAAATTGAGAACGGAAAAGGGGAATGTGTCATAGAAACAACAACCCAACCAAAGAGCAGAAAACAGCCCAAGGCAAGGCCACCAATGGATTTTTGTAATAAATTCACATTTTACTCTCAGTAACTCAAAGTACTGAAATTATATTTTTTTCTGTTCTAATGATTAACATCACGGACTATATTTACACATGAAGTATAATTGTAAATGCCAAAATACCCCCCTTTTTGGCTGTATTTTGTTAAATATCCGTTATTTTGCCATAATAATAACAATAATAATAAATTCTTTATCTAAAAGAGTAAACACATTTAGTTACAACAAACTAATCTCCCCTGAGGCCCTCACAAACTACAATACAATCAAAAACAAATATTTACACATAGTTACTTTAGTCAAGTAATTCAATGATTTATTATAAACATGATAAGATATAAAACTGTTCAAGAGGTACATGTAAAATCAAATCAAAATAAAATAAAAAATATACAAATCAAAATAATACATTGTAGAAAACATCCACCCAAGTTCTTTAAATAAGGAGGCTGAGGGGGATAAAGGATCTGTATCTAAAATTAATCTAGCTGCCCTTTAATTTGGAATAAAGTATATTCTATAGTTTTAATTTGAAGCATACTCTTCTTTGCTGTTCTTGTTTGTTGTCTAAACCTGCCTGAACCTAGGGTTGATTCAGAGTTAACTCGGGTAGGTTCAAAAGGTACAACTCAGAGGTTCGATTGATACTAGAGTAAACTTAGCTTGTCAAAATGAACCAAAGTTGGAAGAATCCAAGTACATTGTAGTCCCCAATGAATGTGAAAACAACCTTCATGAAGAACACCTCAATGATCATCATTCATGACAAATATCATATGCCAGCAAAGCTTGCCCTTATGATACACAAGTCTAACTGAAATAAATATTGACAACTGTACATACTATAAAGTAGAATTTTTTCACTTCTCTTGTTTAATCTTGATTTTATAAGATTCAAAATGGCTGTTATGCTACTAAAGAGGAACACTAAATGTCAGAGAAAGGGCAAACAGAACAAGGGTATTCCTTGTATTCAATGTGATTGACTACAAGAAATCGTAAATTTTTTAACTTGTGCTGTTCATTTACATTTTGATATACCACTTGTGTCGAAAATAGCTTCACTGACATTTGAAGGCGAACCGGTCTCATATTAAAACCTTTAGTGGAGATAAAACCTGATCAAATAAGAAAACTGACTGATTCACTAACTTGAAGCAGACACGTAGGTGATGTTAGTAATTTCAATAAATTTGTAAATCATTGATATTCGATATCGTATCTTTTTTATATCTGGCTATGTTCCCAGTAAGATCCTATATATATGTTGTTATTTTCTTATTAAAAATTCTCTTTTAAAAAAATCATTGTTGTTTTACAAAGTGGTTCTTACTTAAACTTTATGGAATTTTGCAATGCCGGTCTAGCCTCGCTTCTTTCGCAGTTCTTGTCAAGAAAGAAAAAGATCTGTTACTAATTATAGTAACACTTTTCAAGGAAATCTCGCGAGAATCAACTCTGGGTCTCAATTATGTTTAAAACCACGCTTTTCTAAAAACTACATTAATTCAAGCATTTGCTAAACTCGTTTAATTATCACATGGTTATTTTCTCGGGTTTTAACATATCCTTTTGAAGAAAAACTGAGAAAACTACGATATTGAATCTGTCATGGCTGCGCCCATGGCAAGAGTATTTTGGTCACCAAGTTATGCCAGAATTTTAAATGTTTGTAAAGTTTAATAGTTGCTGTTGTTAGCCAAGTATTGCACGAACCCTTTTAGAAATATGAGGCAAATGATGCATATGAAACATGGCAAAATCTGCACAGAAAATCATTTAAAAAAATGATTTTAAAATTATATTTCTGAAAATTATTAATTTATTTCTTATAGTGTGAGTGCTTTCGAGACGCGACGGCCATACTTCCATGACGGCCATAGGATGTGTCGGCCATACCGTCACATCGTCCATGGGACATATCGGCCACACATTGTGAGACGTATCGTCCACACTTTAAAAAAATTTTTATTGAGGTTATAACATAAAATATAGTAATAAAATAAGTATTTATTCATAATAATAACATCAATATGATTTTGTAGTATTTTTTCTGTACAAGAGATCTTATTTATTCTTGTAAGAGTTATCTTTGCTTGATCATCATCACTCGTGTTTACAACTTGTTGGGGCCATATTATGTAAGTATATTGATTATTTCTTCATTATCAGTTATAAGCAATTTCTGAAGAATCAATTTTATTGTAATGTGATATTAAGGCATCTAATTTTATATGAAGTGAAAACTGTAGGAATGTTGACTGTCGCTGTCGATGACGATATATAAATACAAGCACATGTTACAGATCTTTTATTATATCTGTAAAAAATATATTATTCTAAACTATAAAAATCTTCTCAATCTCAGTCTTGGTGAAATTTAAAACAGGACTCAGTGTTAAGGTTAACTCTAAGGAAGGCAATTCATCAAGTTCGAGCTATATTTGTCATGATCACCAGACACACAGTTTAATAATTCTGTATTTTTTGTTTTCTTTTTATAGTTTAGAGACATTCCATTTGCTGAACATCTTTCCAAGACGGAGACTACTGTAGAATTTTCCAATAACATAACAAATTACCCGTAATATCTGACAGGAATGTGCAGCCTAATAACATGATAAAAGATGGCCAGTTTCATTTTATCATACTGAATGTTCTTTTGCTTAAGTTTGTTCATTGTGTTGAATATTATTTGTTGACAATTTAAATGTTCCCATTTTGTGCATTTGTTGATGGAGAATTGTATTATGGACAACCATACCAATATACTCTGGTATAAGAAACAAAAGATAATATTTTTGTTTAATATATTTTATTTATTCATTCAGTCATACTGATAAACAAATATACAACAAACATATAAACCATACATCATACATCATACATACACAAAACACTCATATATATTATTCTTTTGTTCAGGCATGTAGAAAATCAAACACATCGAAATGTAAGAACATACTTATATACATATGCCATTGAACATTCATCTTATATACATTTTTAAATTAACAATCTCATACTTTTCTCTCATATGCTCATGTCACTCATTCATTTATTCCACTGCATACACATTTCACCCAATATTCAAACATTTATATTCACATTCACACATATAACCTATATCATAAAGCACTAAAATACATAAACATGTAGTTATAAAAGTCACAACATAAACATGCAGTTATAAAAGTCACAACATAAACATGCAGTTATAAAAGTCACAACTGAAACAAAAGCACTAAACATACCAAAATATACTATATTGTCTCATTGGCAATCATACCACATCTTCTTTTTATATATATTATGATTATTTACTTCATGAACTCATTAAAGTTACTATTTTAACAAAGCACTTTACACATAATAAGCACATCCAATAAGTTCATCAAGTCACTCCAATTAACACTTTTAAAATCAGACTCGTAGTCGGAATCTTCAGAGTCGGACTCTGGGAGGTCTCTGGAACAGGGGTGCATACAGATGGCCTACGGAACGGAGAAAATCTGATGTTCTGATACTGTCTTCCTCGTACTGGTCCCACAGTGAAGTTAGACGGCCTTGAAGCTGCTTGTATGTGTCTCGTTGATATCGGCTGAGCTGCTGTTCACTCACAAGCTGCTGTGTGACGGACACGGTCTTGGCTTCTTGTTGGAAGGCTGGCACAATCTTGTAGAAATGGAGGTGGTTGTGGGCAGTCTTGCCATTGAAACGCCTATGCCACCCTAAAATAAACACAATAATTAATAAAATTTGAATAAAAACGAAACAATTTTAATGTTAATATTTATAAAACTCAAATATGATGATAGTATAACTTTAACTTTACCATCCTAAAATAAATAAACACAATAGATACTAAAAAATTTTAATGTGTAAAGTTATTTTATTTTAAGATTGAAATATGATCATTGTATAACTTTATAAAATGCAATAAAAAATGATGAAGTGGTATTCATATGGGTTCTCATTGCTGCTGGTTGGAAGTTTGGAATTGTTGTCTCATCTTCTTATTTTTATTTTATTATTAACTATAAAAATATTACTAAGAATTAATAATACCTTCTACATAATTGTTTGTCCTCACTGAGAGCCGATAGACAGACCACTGTTGAACAGTCCAGACTGTGTTGTTGAACCAGGTACGTTGAAGGTAGGTCATCAGCTGCTTGATCTGTGGTGAGGCTGTTGCAGTGGTTTGAAGCATCTCTGTAAAAGCTGGTCTGATGTGGTCAGATGGCAGGTATGGCAGAGCAAGTAACTTCCTGATGAAGGGTGGGCGCTCTTCTTGGAGTCATTTTAGCTTGCTCTTGGTGTGAGCAAAGGCTCTGTGTTGAAGGCCGTACCTTGACCTATAATGGTTTACTTTTATAAATTTTACCGCTGGAGCCTAAACGAAAAACATATGTATAAAAGTCGTGAAACAAAATATAATTGTGTATTTTTGCACAAAAAGGTATTAAAAAAACGTCAAATATAATATAATATTATATGTCAAAATATAATTCAAAATATATAAATTCACATTAATATTTGTAACATTGTTTGATAATTGGCAATCCGTAAACTAATTAAAGGATTAACACCTCCGAAATTTGTATACTTTGCATTAAACAGAGACACGCCCAATGATTGGATTAATATGATTTATGATGGGTCTTTTTATATAGATAATCATACATTATCATAAATAACGGTTTGAGACCTTTGGCATAACAGGACTTATTCTAAATAATAGTCAACCACAAAAATGAAAATTTATGTTGAATACAATTTTTCTTCTCATAATAATAAAGCGATAAGAAACTAAAACAATTCTGTCGAACACACAACATTTAAAGAAATAATACAATAACGATATGTACCTCAACCTCCATATCTTGTGGTATGCGGACACATTCTGCACAGTGGAAAATAATGTCGACTTCTTCATTTACCATCAGGCGGTAATCAGTAATTGATATACCTGAAGTAACAAGAAATTAAAATATGACATATATTTCTTTACAGTCAAGTAATATTAATACACTGATAAAAATGTTAAAGGCCGTAGTAAGGTGACCTATAGTTGTTATTTTCTGTATCATTTGGTCTCTGATGGAGAGTTGTCTCATTGGGAATCATACCGCAATCATACCACATCTTCTTTTATATCTATTAATTGATACCTATGGTCCATTTATTGGACAAATGTGTAATGCAAATAACACTTAATATAGATTTAATTCTTATCAGGAAGGGTCTTAACCAAAATTAAAGTAAAAAAAATGTATCTTATATATGACCGAAAGTACGAAATATGATTCAAAGGAAAACTAAATTAATAATAAATTTGTAAATACCTGTACTGCAAAGCCTGTGTTGCCATTTATCACAATCCTCACATTGGAGAGCATGTTGTCTTGGTCGGACTTGCTGGTCACATAGCACACAAAGTGCGACATGATGAACAGCAATTTTCCAAAAGAGTGCCACCGACATTTCTGGTTACTTTTATAAAGCAAGGTCGGTACATCAAAAGACTGCTCAAACAGCTTGTATTTTTACAAGAATTTCACTACCAAATGTATGTTTGCACTCCGCTATAACTCAGCTTGGGTGTTGTGTTTTATAGTGATCTTGAATTGTATTTCCTTTACAATTTCTTGACAAAAGCATAATTTATACTTGTGTTTATCAAAGTAATAATAAGCAATCAACAATCTTCTTAAATTTCAAACTTAATCATTACTTGATTACCTTGTTTTATATTTCAAAACTCATTTAGAAAACAATATGATATTTTAATATTTTATTAGATTAAACACATTCATTTATGATATATATATAATGAGTAAACAAATGATATAACAAAATTAAACATGATAAATAATATAAAAACAGTAAAGTTTATTTAAAAGTTATAATAACCATCTATAAGTTTCAAAATAATTCATATATAACATCTATATAAAAAAAAAAAAAAAAAAACATGGACGATACGTCTTTACAAAGTATGGCCGTTTTGTCCTATGGCCGTTCATCTTTTGGTATGGCGTTTCATCCCATGGACGTCATGGCAGTATGGCCGTCACGTCCTGCATCGGTGTGAGTTCGTGGTTAAGACCGATGGCTACAGTGCTGAAGGTCCCGAGTTCGATTCTCACTCGGGGTGCTAAAAATAATATGAGGCAGGCATTACCTGTGAAAGGGGACAAAGTTTGTATGAATTATTTTTTTTTGTAACTTCAAAATCTGTTAAAAAAGAAACGGAAATACCGTCACGTTTCCGATTTTGGTTCTATTGTTAGGGATTTTACTTGTGACGTTATTTAAGTTATGACGTCATGTTCAATGTAAACAAAGAAACGCGATATCAGGTAACGTTTATTCATATTAAAGACAAAGAATTATTAAAAATGAAATTGGTATTGTGTTCCTTGAGTTCCTATATTTTACTAGACTACTCAAGGTCTCATGACAACGAGACCGGAAGAAGGAAGTAGATCGATAGATTTCTGCGCAAATGTGGGAATTAAAAAAAGTTACAATAAAAAGTTTACGATTTTGAGTTCATTAGTACAATGAAAAATTTCAGGAAATTTTCCCGATTTTTTTTTTTTTTTTTATTGATTTTTCTACTGTAATAGGGGACTTTGTCCCCTTATCAGTACATCTGAAGGGTGATTTTCACCCTCTCACACACATCTCTGGTACCCAGATCGGAGTTTAAACTAGAATGGGTACTTTGGGGGCCTCAGTTGGTCAAAGTTGCTCCCGACTTTGACCTGGAGATCAATCTGCTGATATCTCTTCGCTTTGTCTGTTCTTGCTGAGCAGACTGGTGGTTCTCTCCGAGTACTTCGGCTTCCTCCACCATAATAACAGACTCTGCCCAGTGTCCTAACACTCCCTGGTGTTGGGGATTGTCCTTGTAAATATTGAACTTTGTAAATACGTTAGTGACACATCTCCATTAATCCCGATAGGGAGTGTACATGGATTCCATTGTACCCTCGCAGCTCTCGAGGGGTTCTTCGGATATCGAAGGAATTTACCAGTACATACATCTTAGGCCACCAACTATTTTCACATGGTGTAATGACATCAAACACAAATCATTTAGAGATACGATGCAGTCCGGTAAGTCCGCCCACATAAGGCTTTGATCGTATGTATTTCTGCTTAATTATATACAAATTGTATCAAATTTAATATTAATCGATTCACTGACAAATCAATTTTGATTAATATATTTCATTTCCCAAAAAATATCTGAAATAAATTTTAAATCAACATAACCAGTGGGTCATCTGTGTTTAACGGAGGGAAAGTTTATCACATATCCTCATCTCATGGGTTTTCGTGCTGTTAAGAATGCATTGTGACGTCACAATTTTCATTGAAAAAGCATGCATAGTACGAATTCATATGACGTACGAAAACATATGATCTGACCATATTTATGAGAGGAAAAGATGATCTATTAATAGACCACTTATAAAGGGATTCCAGACAATCGAAAAAAAGAAATGAGTTTTGTAAGGAATAATATGATTATCGATAGCTTTAGGAACTGTATTATATATATCACTGAATATTTTTGTAATAAAGGATTTTTCATGCAGTGGTGATAAGTACAGTTCCTATGAATAAAATAGCAGACAAAATATTCACAGAAGTGACTAAGGAAGAAAATGGGAGTGGGCGGGTTAACTGGACGGGCGGAATTACAGGACACTACTGTAATCAGTTAAACTCAAGTAACAAATATTAAAAGTTACATGATGCAAGCGAAACATTCGATTTTAAAGAGGACAAAGTCAATATAGTCAGGTTGGGATTTATCTTCCAAATGGGTTATGAGGCAAAATTAAAAATATATTTGTGTATTCGTTAACCTGACCGACCCTATTTTTTTCGCGACCATTTTGCCGACCCTGATATTTTATTGCGATTTTGAAAATTTTGCCACTTCCGTGTAAAAATCGGGTGTGTCCGGCAACGTCTGTGGTTTTTATATTTATCAAAAGTTAATGAAACGACATTCTTTTGTATGTATACAGACAATTTATTTCTTTAGAACCGTGTTTAAACCATTAACTTTGTAGAATGATTATTGAAAAGAACAACAATTCATGGTCTCCTTGCAAACAAATCAAAGTATTTTCTTTCACATCAAGCACTCATTACTTTAGCGTAGATCAATAGATTCTTATTTATGCTAAAAAATAGTTTCTACATTAGAACGTGATTTACAATGTCTTTAGGCCAAATAAAAATATATGTATGGTTCCAGTTACTTGACCGACCCTAGAACTTTTTTTTCCATTTCTGAAAAATAAATTTTGAACGATCCAATTTTGTGGAATGTGAATTTCAATTATTAAATTCACAGACTTTTGTCATCATGGTCATCTGAATTTCCATTAGAAGTACCCACTACGGCTAAAAATGTAAAAATTTCTTAACAGAATACAGGGATCTCCATGACCTGTTTTATGATGGTGCACCGCCATCTTTAAAATATCTTCCGCCATCGTCAAATGATCCCTGCCATCGTTAAATTATCTTCCGCCATTGCCAAATGATCCCTGCCATTGTCAAATTTTGTTTTCATTTCGCTAGCCGCTGCCATTTTTGTAAGCAATAATAATCAATTGCATGTATTTGCATAACCTTTATTGTATTATAATCCAAAGGGTCCTCCTGATTACAGAATTAAAGCCCTGAGGGATATCAGGCTGAAGATCGCTAATCACTTGTACAGTAGATCAACACACCTAACAGGAGAACACTTGATCAAGATAGACGATTGATTGCATTATTAAATAATGTTCAGCAAATGCTAATATAAAATTTAGATTGAAAATAAACTTTAAATCCAGTTACGAAGAAAAAGGTTTAACTTGTCAAACATGTGCTTAAATATTGACTTACACACTCAGCATCCCCTTTTTAAACAAGTACAAAATAAGACATAAAGCAGAACATAATTTTCAGTCAGGGTACTACTTGTACAAGTAATCTTTATTTACTTGAAGAAGTAAATAAAATATACTTATATAAGTTAATTATAATGTTTGAATAATCTCCCTTAATTTTCTCAAAATTTACTTGTATAAGTAATTTTTTACAATCCCACAAAATTCTCTAGTTTTGAGATGTAAAACATGCCTTTAACAATTTTTCTCAGGTTAGCTCATAATTTTGATTAGAGTTCAATGTTTCATCTCATTAATTCAACAAAGAAACTGATTAAGCAAAGATCTTAAGTATTTGCAAGGCCTTCAAAAATTGTCCCTTGGGGGCTTGTAAATGAGCAGTGTTCTGAAGATAACAGACAAATGAGATTTTCATTGTCCATGAAATTACACTTAAATGATTAGTAAAGACATCTGCAAAGGACAGACAATTAAAAATTCTATTAGAGCAAAGAAGTCCTAAGAATTCAAGAAAAGAACATAGGATGACTTTTTAACTTGTATAAGTAAAAATCTGAATGTCTTAGGGACATAACAAAGCCCAATTTTTTACCTATACAAGTAAATAAAATACACTTGTATAAGTATCCTACAAATTTACTTATATAAGTATATTAATATTTACTTCTTCAAGTAAATAAAATTATTTGTACAAGTAGTACCCTGACTGATTTTATGCCAAATAACATGAGTACAACAATTATCGATAATATTGAATCAATTTACAAGTTTAAAAGTAAATACATGAATATTAACTACAACTTGATAATCTGAAGAAATTTCGTCTCACAATTCCGAATTCATGTTGTAGTTTACAATCAAATTAATACATCCTGTTTAGCATTCAGAATTGAAAGATACATGTTGCATAGTCTATTGCTATTAAATTTGCAATTTAAAGTTATTAAAACCATTTAAGTTTTAAACGTTTGCCCTTCAAATCTTTCTTCAACGTTTTACAAAATGGGTAAGAAACTTCTTGTTGTTGATGCTGCAAATCGTCTATAACTGTTCGATCATAACTTCTAGATTTTACAGTGAAAAAAAGATCCCCCAGATTTTAAGTCCTAAACAATAGCAAGAATACGACTTTGGAACCTTAAAAACAGCTTGTGGTCATTCTTGACTATGGGGGGAGCCATGTAGGCTTGACATTGGAATTGTTACAAATGATAATTAATGAAAATATTGGTTATTCTATTATGAAATAAATATAATAAGCAATATATCAGTCTGTTCACCATTCCTTACATAGAAATGGAGTAATGAAATACTTTCCATCACGATACCCTGTAGACGTGGGGTTTTGTCATGGTGAAAGTTCCTCCATTGTTAAATTTTCATCCATGGAGATCCCTGGAATGCAACAAAATTAACTTAAGACATAACATGTCTGTTTATTTTACAACCAAACATATAGAAAATGGTGAACTTCCGGTAGGGGTGTGTATATTACCAGAATCGGACATGGTTTAGAAAAAAAAAAATGCTGACCTACTGACCCTATCTTTTTTCAGGTTGTAACTGGAACCACGCATATTTTTATTTGGCCTTAGGTAAGATGGTAAGGTTTGAACCATTTATTGCATTAAAAAAATCATATTCCTTTCAAAATCGCTTGTGAAAGATTGTTATTTTGCATTTCTGCCATTGACTAATTTACATGAATCACCTGTTGGAGGCAGATCAGCCATGACATAAATCTGCATTCTTAAGATAATATAAACATGATAAACTACACTCGAATGGCACAGCTGAAGGAAGAATAATGATCCCAAAAGTGAAAAATATGCAATATGTTAAATTTGCTAAAATATGCAGTTAAAAAGAGTATTATGTCAAAATGTATATGAAAACAAAGAGCAATTAAACATCTTTCAATCGCTATCAAAGATCATGGTTTAAACTTAATGTCCAGTGAAATTAATAAGCAATTTTATTTTCAGTTCTTGGAAGGAAATTTTGTATATCAGAATTTTCAAATTGACAAGTGTGCATAAAGTTTATAGTTACAAATCAACAAATCTAACCATCAAAGCTCATTAGAACTCATTATGTAGAATCCACAACATCATTAATATCTCTCTGTGAATATCCAGACACAGATGTTGGATACCATAGGTCTTAAAACATGTAAAATCTGACCATTAAACTTTTACTTGTTTATCTAACGGATACTTCCAAGAGCACAACAGATTACAACTGTCAACTTTGCTCAAGTGAACACTTGCGATGCATAAAATGTAGCTTTAAAATAAACATACATGTTTGAAATTGCTGACACTAGCAGAGACCCGTGACTCTTAACAAATTTCAGATAATAATAACTAATTTATTCTCACGCACACTCAGAATTACTCATTAATCACTGTATGTAAGACTAAGACAATTAGTCATATAGATATTAATATATGAAAACATAGGTTTTGTTATAACAATTTATATTAATTGATAACAGGTAAAATACAGTCAGTATTTTAAAGCATTAAATATAACTCTTTAAAAATTAGAAACAAGAATAAAGTATTTGCAAAACTTTTGTAGAAAATTTTATTTAATAAAAATTTGTTTTTTAAAAGACAAACATTATAAAATAGAACACTCGATACTTTGCAAAATTGTGTTGAAGTAAATACTTAATTAATAATATAAAAATAGACAACATTCTAAAATAGAACACCTAATACTTGAGAAAAAAATAAAGTTAAAATATAAAAATAAGAAGATGTGGTATGATTGCCAATGAGTCAACTCTCCACCAGAGACCAAATGACATAAATATCCAGGTTAACAGTTGTAGGTTACCGTACAGCCTTCAACAATGAGCAAAACCCAAACTGCATAGTCAGCTATAAGAGGTACTGAAATGACAAATGTAAAACTTTGAATTTTTATGATAACTTTTGTTAATTATTTTTTTTATACTAAATATGAAACATACAACAAACAAGCAACACAATATGCAAAAGTACCAAACTTTATCAAAAAAATAAATAATTTTAAATCAAATTAATTTTGCAATATGAAATTTAAAATAACTATCAAATGAAATTATTTTCTTTTCATTTATAAGATAGCTGTTTCAGTGGCGCCCTTTATTTACTTAGTTTTACTTTTAAAAAAAAGTAATAAGTGTTTGTTTTATTTATTAACTTTAGTTTTGTGTCACTAATTTGAAATTTCGAAATCCATCATGCACAAGTCAGTTTGGCAAATGCACAGTTAGATATTCAGTTTGTTACCAATAGATTAGGCAATCAGAATCTAATTCACAATGGGTACCAGTTCAGAGTTAAACATAGAGTAAAATGGATATGCACTACACGTAATTGTGCAGCTACATTAAATACTCACAACAACATACCTGCAAAGCTACCAAATGGGCAAATCCATGACAACCACAAAGTTAAACCCAGAGAGGAGACGACACCAGCAGCTGACATCATATATGGTGATAGTACATTTGACATATGTCCAGATGTATTTGCACAACTCTATACCTTCCATGCTTTCATAGATGGAGCCATCTACCCACTGGTTTACACATTGCTACCTGGTAAAAGCCAAGTCCGCTGCATAAGGTTCTTGACAATACTGAAACAATTAGTTCCAAGTAGGCCCAAGAACAAACAACCAACTAGAAGGATGGCATCATAAAATAAGAATCATGTATAGCATCAACATCCAAAAATCTTCAACTTGGTAAAATTACTGAAGAAATGGCAAGCAGCTATTGAGTTTAGAATAATCCAGAACTCAGCAGGTGGTAAACGTCACCAATGCAAAATAGAGTACATTGAAAATGACAACAGGCTAACTGACCTAAACCAGAGACTCCATGATAAAAACATGACACCAGTGGAGTAGGCAGATGCAGCATCATAATAGTGAACATTCAAATTTAATATTTTACACATGTCAGTATTTATGAAATATGTGTTTCAATGGTGCTGTAGTTATGATAGTCAGTATGTCAATGTATTTGAAGGAATCTATTTGACATATATCATTAAATATTTTGATCATACATTTTATATTATTCATGAGAATGACACTGTTATATATGTAATATGAATAGATGATTATTCCTTTAATAAAATAATATAGAAATCCTTATTTTCCATTGTTTTATTATGTTTAATTTTATATTAGTTCTGTATGAAATAGAGATCTCAACATATATTTCCCTTTTTAGACGGCGAGGTTCCTTTGGCTCGATCATACGGTGTTTATATATCCCAACTCGTTCGTTATGCCCGTGTGTGTAGTGATGTCATAGATTTTAACAAATGTAATCAATGCATCACTGGTAAATTATTAAGTCAGGGATTTCGTTACCATAAATTATGTAAAACTTTTGCTAAGTTCTTTCATAGATACAAAGATTTGATTAGTAAATTTGGCTGATCCTGTAGAAAACTGATTAAAAACGGTATTTCACAACCTAAATCTTACGGTAATATTGTACTTAAAGCACGGAAATCACCTTGTGTAAACCTCATCGAACCTTTAAATAAACTTATTAGTAAAGGTTATCTTACCAATGTTGTAATTAGATCTTTAAATATAGTTACATTCGCACTAATATCGATTTTGTCATCAGCAAATTAAAACATAACTAAATTTGTATTCTTTTCATACGGGATGTATAAAGACACACCCACGTTCATTTTGATCTATAAAGAGGTTCAACTCCTAACTATCCTACTGTCTGTCAATACATTTAATTTTTGGCATTGCACAAGTCATGTCTGCTTTGACTGTCCATGACGTTAAAATACTAAATCCCTGGGATGTGTTTTAGTTGATTTTAGTCTCTGATGCATGATTTTTTATTATTAATTGTTTTGGCTTTTAACTAGCTGTCAGTAACTGCGAGTACTCTCAAATCGTACTTTCTTGTTTATTTGACCTGTTGATACTAATTGTAGCGCTTTTTTGTTATTTAATGTTATTCAGGGTTATATCTGGTCTATATACCAGCTTTAGTAAGTGTTTGGTACTACTATAAATTTTCACTTCGTACTATGAACATCAAAATTATTTATTTTGAAAAATATTTCCTTTCGCTATTGGAACTGTACAGGTATACCTAACAACAAAATTATTTTCATTTACCTGTGTTTAAAGTTATTCCAAATGGCTGATATTTTTGTTCGAGCATATTGTTTTTCTTAAATTGTTTAACATTTCATACAGATATAATATGTTACTTTTATTTTTCTTCCCTTAGTTTATTATACCCCACACAACGAGTTGCAGAGGGTATAATGTTTTTGACCCGTCCGTCCGTCAGTCCTGTTTCTTGTCATCACAACTCCTCTCAAACCACACAACAGAATTTCATGAAACCTTTTTAGATAATAAGGACATACTATGTAGTTGTGCATATCGACAGGAAATTATGATTCAATTCTTTTCTAGGAGTTACGCCTTTGAACTTATTTGCCCAATGTACTACTGCAACAGTTTGTCATCACAACTCCTCTCAAACCACACAACAGAATTTCATGAAACCTTTTCAGATAATAAGGACATACTACGTAGATGTGCATATCGACAGGAATTACGATTCAATTTTTTTCCAGGAGTTACGCCTTTGAACTTATTTGCCCAATGTACTACTGCAACCTTTTGTCATCGCAACTCCTCTGAAACCACACAACAGAATTTCATGAAACTGTGTAGATAATAAGGACATACTATGTAGATGTGCATATTGACAGGAAATTATGATTCAATTTTTTTTTCTGATACAATTTTTTTTTCTTACACTTATTTTATTTCTCCAATGACAATGTGGGGACGTGGGGTATGTGAGCGCTCACTAAGGTTCTTTCATTTATTTTGTATTTACATTGTATCATAGGTCAAATTTATTTGTTCAGTGTATGTTCACTGGTGTTAATATGTCCTTTGATTGAGTTAAGCTATTTCAGTTGATATTTTATAGTGTGTCTTTCTATGTTGTGATGTTACACTATTGTTTCAGAAAAAGGGTGAAGGTTTGGTACCATTAAAATGTTTAAACCTGCTGCATTTGTTTGCACCTGTCCTAAGTCAGGAATCTGATGTTCAGTAGTCGTTGTGTGTTAATGTGGTTCATAAGTGTTTCTCGTTTCTCGTTTTTTATATAGATTAGACCGTTGGTTTTCCCGTTTGAATGGTTTTACACTAGTAATTTTGGGGCACTTTATAGCTTACTGATCTGTGTGAGCCAAGGCTCCGTGTTGAAGACCGTACTTTGACCTATAATGGTTTACTTTTATAAATTTTGACTTGGATGGAGAGTTGTCTCATTGGCACTCATACCACATCTTCTTATATCTATATACAATTACCTACATTTTCACTATAACATGTAACAAATATGGTATTTGAGTACACTTAAACGCTAAGTTTAAAATGGTTGTAAATTGATTAGCTACTAATTTTATAACACTGAATCTGTTACAAATTATTCAACCTATGCCAACATTTTTACATACAATTTTATACCTAAATTTCAAAATGGTGGCATAGGTTGAATGAACCTAAAAAACAAATATAACAGACAGCAACCAATGACAACCACTGAATTACAGGCTCCTGACTTAAGATGGACATAAACATGTCTACTTAAAAAAGAAATGAAAATAAATTGCTTGAAGCACTTAATTTAAAAAAAATGTGACTTACTAAAATTCAAATTGTTTAGTAAAATTTAAAAATTTGCCTAAGTCACTTGCAAAGTATTAAACTCCAAGTTGTTTAACTGTCCAAACTACATTTGAGATTCCCATTACAGAGCTTTTTATTGGTGGCATTTTTCTACCAACCAAATCCTTATCACAACTGGTTTTACAAATTTAAGGAGTTGTAAGACTAATCTGGAATGAATGAGGAGTTTTAGGATAAATATGGAATGAAAGAGGAGTTGAAAGACTAATATGGAATGAAGGAGTTGTAAGACTAATCTGGAATGAATGAGGAGTTTAGGGACTAATATGGAATGAAGAGGAATTGAAAGACTAATATGGAATGATGGAGGAGTTGTAAGACTAATATGGAATGAACGAGGAGTTGAAAGACTAATATGGAATGAAAGAGGAGTTGTAATACTAATGTGGAATGAAGGAGGATTTGTAAGACTAATATGGAATGAAGGAGGAGTTGAAAGACTAATATCAGTCAAGGGTGTAACTTAAATAAGTTATTAGAGAAAAATAACATACATTTGTTATTGTGGGCTAAAAAATCAAAAATCTGTGATAACATATGTATGTTACATGTTTCAAAGGGCAATATACATCCTTTATTTTGTTAAATTGTATACAAGTTCTTTTGATATTATAATTGTCTTTATGTACATGTATACTAAACTTTAGAAAGATATAGCAGTCCATAGTTTGCCAATCATGCATAGTACACCTATGTTATTACAGAAAATATATGCCTTTAATAACTAAAGGTTGTCATTACAGCTTCTCTACATCTCTTCAAAGCCTTTTCTCAGACATATATCACAATGTATTTTAATTTATTGTAATAAATAATGATCAGAGCATGTAATGAGCTACTGTGCAAGCTTCCAAATCATTCCCAAGTGTCTCATATAATAAGTTACATGCCTGTAATAACTAAGCCTTGTTATTACAGCTAAGTTTATCACTTAAAAGCCTTGTCTCATTGATTTACCATGGTTGATCAAAAATGTATTAATTGAATTGGAAAATTAGTTTTCAAGGTTATGTATTAAGTTACTGCGCAAGTTTCAAGAATTCCCAAGTGCCCACTGAAAATAAAATTTTTTATGATACATTTAACTGATAACAAACATATGTTACTACAGATTAAGAAAAAAGAGTAGACAACTCATGAAAGTATCTGTAATAACACATGCATGTTATTTTTCTCTAATAACTTATTTAAGTTACACCCTTGACTGAATATGGAATGAAGGAGGAGTTGTAAGACTAATATGGAATGAAGGAGGATTTGTAAGACTAATATGGAATGAAGAAGGAGTTGTAAGACTAATATGGAATGAACGAGGAGTTGTAAGACTAATATGGAATGAACGAGGAGTTGTAAGACTAATATGGAATGAATGAGGAGTTGTAAGACTAATATGGAATGAACGAGGAGTTGTAAGACTAATATGGAATGAACGAGGAGTTGTAAGACTAATGTGGAATGAAGGAGGATTTGTAAGACTAATATGGAATGAAGGAGGAGTTGTAAAACTAATATGGAATGAAGGAGGAGTTGTAAGACTTATATGGAATGAAGGAGGAGTTGTAAGACTAATATGGAATGAAGGAGGAGTTTGTAAGACTAATATGGAATGAAGGAGGAGTTGTAAGACTTCTAGAAGGAAAGCTTTATCCAATAGAAACAAAAGTTTATATTTTTTTCTATTTCAGAAATTTAGACAGTTAAACTGTAATGGAGAAGCTTGTGTGTCAGCATTAGTGATACAACACAGATCAAAACACTGGAATCCCAAGTTCAAAAAAGAAAGAGGACAAAAGTTCATGAAGGTGCCTTATCTAATCATAGCCAAAACATAGTTATCGCTACAAGGGATGACAACTATCAGGGCCCGGTAGTCCATGGCACCTCAAATTTGACCTGGGATACTGAAATTTTGTGTATTTCTACACAATGATGTTACTGTTGGTGCATGAACATTTCTAAGTTACATCCGTGCTACAAGATTTAGAGTATCTGCTAATGATTTTATGCAAGAGTTTTATGTCACTGTTTGGACTTTATTTTCCATGATCAGTGTTTGACACATTATTTAGTACAAGCATCCTATTTTTGTCCTCAGCTCCTCCTGATAGCTTCAATGACTTATTACCAGTCAGATGAAAATATTTGAAGAGAAAAATTAAAAATAATCTGATCTGTTATGCAGTATTCAAGTGGTTTTTACAGCCAAGTTTTTGCAAAAGGGAAGATTTCGGACATTTTTGTTTTATAGAAGAGGGAAGCTGAGTGTTGACAATAGCTCAAACTTGCTTTTTATGGTTGGTGACCTGAAATTGTACCTAGATTCATGTTTTTTTTTAACATCTGAATGTGTTTTTTGTTCTTTTTCAATTTCTCATTTTACATTTTCTTTATTCAGTTTGACCTCCCTAATTATGAAGAGCAAGTGAAAGGAAAAAAGGAAAAAACTTCCATTGATGAAGAAAGAAAAAAGATGAAGCAAGATGGAAGAAAACACCCTTCTTCCTTTAGTGTGAAACCAATAAGCATATCATCAACATGTGAGTCTAATTCAGCTTTGTAATAATGGACTTTTCAGTAAAGAGATGTCTGTTTTTAGACACAGAATAATTTAGCTTGCATGGATGGGCAAAGATGGCAACAAAAACTAATACACATGTATATGTTCCTGATCATATGAGTATTTGGACCATAGTCATGACCATTTGTGTATGCTTATATGGTCAGCCCAAAGAAGTATATACTTGTTTAGTTATTAATGGACCAACCATTTGAGTACTTACTTGTTTTGGCTATTAAAGGGGCGGACCATATGAGAATATGTTTGTTTGGTTATTAAAGGGTCTGACCATATGAGTATATACTTGTTTGGTTATTAACCGCCTACACAATATCAGTATTTAGACCATATAGGTAATTTTCTAATAAATTCTAAATTCCTTTGCAGAAACACACAGCTTGTTCTCTAACCCCCTCTCCCTCCCCAGAAAAAACTAACTGATATCCTTTATCTTTGACATATTGTGTGAATTTTGGTGTATCTTTTCCCCCAGTGTTTTTTCAATTAAAATTAGTCTTTGATATAGTATATATATTCAATCATTAGTTTTAAATTTTATTTTGTTTTATCCATTTTTAGAGTTATTTCCCTTATTTTTACGTTTTGATTTTTGTAAATTTCAAGATGTGTATGCAACTGCGTTTTTTGCATATGGGTTGCTATGACCAAGGATTTAAACAACTATAGACTTGTAGGGCCTACAATAATGAGCAAAACACACAGTATAGTGTGCCACAAAAAACCCAGGCATTAAAAAAATTGAAACTATTCAAAAGATTGATTTTAAAACAACAAATGATAAACAAATATGTAGACAACAACCGACAACCACTAAATTACAGGCTTCCGACTTGGGACTACCACATAAAGAATGTGGCAGGGTTATACATGTTTGTAAGCACTCAACCCTCACCTAACCTGGTACAGTGGTGTAACAGAACATCATACTAAAGAACAAACTATAAAAATCAGTTGGAAAAGGCTGGATTCATCAGATCGGCACAAAAACCCTAACAAAAAGAAAAAAGCACAAGGTCCTGATCTTAGAGTACTCACAGTTCTTTAGTAATAGACTAATTCAGAATTATTGTTGGATTTTTGGAAAGTAACTGCTATTGAATTTTGATTGGGACAGATGTTATTAAGGAGGAAGTGGAGACTACATAGCATAATTTATTAGGATGTGAGTTGAAATTCTGAAACTGTTCATTTAACATGAGTAAAATGAAAAATTTATTTGAATAAAATCTTGTTTAGACTGGTTTTACATTAATATGATGATTTCATTTGATTTTAGCTAATGTCTTAGAGGCCTATATTCCTCCAGAAGGAGATGGAAAAACATCACTTATTTCAAAAACTGTGAGTACTTTGATTCCTTCATTTTTTCACCATGAGCATATAAGCCAAGTCTTAATGAATTTGTAGTAGAAGAAACAGATTGTTCTGCTTACTGTTTACATCAAATGAAGGAAATAAAAAATACCAAAATTTCAATCTATTTACTGCTGCTGTAACCTTGACAATTGACCTGGTGACCTTAAAATCAGTAGAGGCCTTTTTCACCCACTTTCACCCACATTATCCACCCAAAATAGGTTATTTTTTCATGTCGGGGCCTTAAATAGCCGAATATACAGTATGGGTTTTTATATGCAAGTTTAAGGGACGTATTATGGTATACCATTGTCCGTCTGTCCGTCCGCCCATCTTCAACATGTCGGACAATAACTCAAAAACACTTTTAACAATTTGCATGAAACTTTGGTGAATTGTTTATATCTATTGATGTGAGCTCTCTTTTGATTTTTATAAATTTTAAATTTTACCTTTCCAAGTTATAGGGTTTTTCATTAAAAAGGGTGATTTTCCAGTTTTCGGACATTAACTCAAAATGCTGTGAGCAGTTTTCATGAAACTTTGGTAACTGGTTTATATCTATTAAAATAATCTCCTTAATTTTTTATAAATTTCTGATATGACATTAAGGAGTTATGGAACTTTATTCTTTGAAAAAGTGACAGGCATATCATCTATGACGGAGTCAAAAAGCGAGACATAGGTATGCTGTTTCCGGCAGCGGCCTCAACAATGTATTAGTTTGTGATTAGGTCTAGTTTGTGGTGAACCACAAGTTGTAGGTCAATCATATTTGGTATACAGTTGTATTAGCATTGGCACATCTCATTTCCATGGAGATTATTTGGCTCTGCCCCCTCAGTCATGGTCTATTGACTTTGAAACTTTTGCTCATTTTACATGTATTAGTTTGTGACTAGGTCAGTTTATTGGGAACCATTAGTGGTAGGTCAATGATATTTGGTATACAGTTGTATTAGCATTAGCACATCTCATTTCCATGGAGATTATTTGGCCTTGCCCCCTCAGTCATTGTCTATTGACTTTGAAACTTTTGCTTCTTTTACATGTATTAGTTTGTGATTAGGTCAGTTTATGAGGAACCATTAGTGGTAGGTCAATGATATTTGGTATGCAGTTGTATAAGCATTGGCATATCTCATTTCAATGGACAATATTTGGACCCATCCCCTCAGTCATGGCCTATTGACTTTGAAACTTTTGCCTAGTTTACATGTATTAGTTTGTGATGAGATCAGTTTAAGATGAACTACTAAATTAAGTCAATGATATTTGGTATGCAAATTTATTGGCATTTGTAAGTTTCGTTTCCATGGAGATTATATAGCTCCACCCCCTCTTCATGATTCATTGTCTTTGAAACTTTTACATAGTTTGCAAGTTAGTGTTTGTGTTTAGGTTTGTTTAAAGGGAACAACTTATGATAAGTCAATGATATTTGGTATGCAGTTGTATTAGCATTGGCACATCTCATTTACATGGAGATGGTTTTGCCTATACCTCAGTCATGGTTCATTGACTTTGAATATTAGCATAACTTGTTAAGTATTGCCATTTTAATTTCAACATTTGCATATTCAAAATTACAAAAAAGTGAGACATATCTCTGTGAAAACAGTTTGTTATATTAAAATCTGATTTATGGCTATAAAAATATTGTCTCCTAACAAAACTTTTCCAAAATTACAGTCAATACGTACTGTGACTTTGACCTCCTGACCTTAAAATCAATAGCAGCTTTATTCTTCTCAAGTGACACTTTCCAGCTATGTTTGGTGACTGTTGGACAAATGGTTCAAATGATATCACTCTGAAACCAAATGTTTGCCCCAATTTCAGTCTGTATTGCTAATGTGACCTTGACCTTTGAACTAGTGATGTCAAAATCAATATTAATTTATAAATTATGCCTTTTTAAAGGGATCTAAATAATGTTAAATGAAATTAACTCCTTATTGAAATTTAATTGATATATATCTTTTCTTTCTTTTAACTTATTCTTTCAAACATGCTATAGGGCTATTTAAAGTACAGATGTCTGAGAAGTAAGAAAACAATAAACAGTTCATTATGATGATATGTTACTTCAAAAAAAAAAGCATTACATGAAATATATTGAGTTTTTAGCAAACAAAGCAGTATGCAACAAAATATAGGAGGATATAATGATTTTGTAATCAGCAAAAATAGTACCACACCTATAGATTGAGCTCTCCTCTCCAAGTTCTTCCCACTTCTTCCTATCAGAATAAAAAACAAGAATGTGTCCATAGTTCATGGATGCCCTACTTGCACTATCATTTTCTATGTTCAGTGGACTGTGAAATTGAGGTCAAAACTCTAATTTGGCATTAAAATTAGAAAGATCATATCATAGGAAACATGTGTACTAAGTTTCAAGTAGATTGGACTTCAGCTTCATCAAAAACTACCTTGACAAAAAAATTAACCTGAAGTAACCAAAAACTTTAACCTGAAGCGGGACAGATGGACGAACGGATGGACAGAGGAATGGAAGCACAGACCAAAAACATAATGCACCTAGGTGGGGCATAAAAAATTAAATTCTCCCTATTATTCTGTAGTGTGAACCTGGTATCCATAATATGTCATACATGTAATAGAAATCAATAAAAAGATTTAAAACACCTTTATTTCATTTTGTCTCGCCTTGACCGAGTCAAAAGCGAGACATATGTATGCTGTTTCAGCAGTGGCGGCATGAACAATGTATTAGTTTGTGATTAGGTCTAGTTTAAGGTGAATCACTAGTGGTTGGTCAATGATATTTGGTATGCAGTTGTATTAGCACTGGGACATTTCATTTCCATGGAGATTATTTGGCCTTGCCCCTCAGTAATGGTCTATTGACTTTGAAACTTTTGCTTTGTTTACATGTATTAGTTTGTGATTGGGTCAGTTTATGGGGAACCACTATTGGTAAATCAATGATATTTGGTATGCAGTTGTATTAGCACTGGCACATCTCATTTCCATGGAGATTATTTGGCCTTGACCCCTCAGTCATGGTCTATTGACTTTGAAACTTTTGCTTAGTTTACATGTTTAAGTTTGTGATTAGATCAGTTTAAGATGAACCGCTAATGTTAAGTCAATGATATTTGGTATGCAAATTTATTGGCATTTGCAAGTCTCGTTTCCACGGAGATTATATAGCCCCACCCCCTCATCATGGTTCATTGACTTTGAAACTTTTACATAGTTTACAAGACAATGTTTGTGTTTAGGTTTGTTGAAAGGGAAAGACTTATAATAAATCTATGGTATTTGGTATGCACTTGTATTAGCATTGGCACATCTCATTTCCATGGAGATTGTTTTGCCTTCAGTCATGGTTCATTGACTTTGAATATTTGCATAACTTACATGTTATTGTTAAAGTATTGCTATTTTAGTTTCAACATTTGCATTGTCAAAAGTACAGAAAGGCGAGACAAAACTCTGTGTTAACAGTTTATTTCTCTTAAATTTGTACTGTTAGGTATACATGAACATGGTACCGGTATTTTCTTTCAAAGTGTTGACTTATTAGAGAGTATTAAAAGATAAGTTGTAATGAATATTGTTGTTGCCTTATTTTTTTATGACCGCAAAAAATTTTGTGCTCGTATATTGGTATGACGTTCGCGTCGTGGTCATCGTTTCCGAAGACACATTGGTTTTCGCACTCTTACTTTAAGTGAATGGATCTCTATGAAATTTTACCATAAGGTTCAATACCACAAAAGGAAGGTTGGGATTGATTTTGGGGTTATGGTACAAACAGTTAAGGAATTAGGGGCCAAAAGGGCCAAAAATAAGCATTTTGTCGAGCCTTGACTTTTGTCGAAAAGCGAGACATAGCGATCCTACATTCCGTCGTGGCAGCGTCCACAAATATTCACTCTGTGGTTAAATTTTTGAAATTTTAATAACTTTCTTAAACTATCCTGGATTTCTACCAAACTTTGACAGAAGCTTGTTTATGATCATAAGATAATATCCAAAAGTAAATTTTGTAAAAAAATCCTGGATTTCTACCAAACTTGGACAGAAGCTTGTTTATGATCATAAGATAGTATCCAGAAGTAAATTTTGTAAAAAAAAAATCATTTTTCCGTATTTTACTTATAAATGGACTTAGTTTTTCTGCCAGTTAACATTACATTCACTCTGTGGTTAAAGTTTTAAAATTTTAACAACTTTCTTAAACTATCTTGGATTTGTACCAAACTCTGACAGAAGCTTGTTTATGAATAAAAGCTAGTATCTAGAAGGAAATTTTGTTAAAATTTTGTTCCATTTTTCCGTATTTTACTTATAAATGGACTTAGTTTTCTTCCAGTTAACATTACATACAGTCTGCAGTTTAAGTTTTAAAACATTTATTAGATTCATAAACTATCCTGGATTTTTACCAAACTTGGACAGAAGCTACTTACAATCAAAAGATAGTATAGAGAGGAATATTTTATTTTTTCCCTCATTTTGTTGAGCCTGTGATTAACAGCAAAAGTAGGCGAGACACTGGGTTCCATGGAACCCTTACAATTTTTGTAACTTCCAGACATAACTTGTGTGTTAGTGTATGGATCTCTCTGACATTGTACCACAAGGTTCCATATCACAAAGGGATGCTGGGATTGATTTTGGGGTAATTGCCTCTAAATTTTAGGAATTAGGGGCCAAAAAGGGCAAAACCAGCATTTTCTAGTTTCATGACAATAACTTGTGTGCAAGTGCATGGAACTTTCTGAAATTGTACTACAAGGTTCCATATCACAAAGGAAAGCTGGAATTGAGTTTGGGATTAATTGCCCCAAACGTTTAGGAATAAGGGGCCAAAAGGGGCCAAAAATAAGCATTTTCTAGTTTCCAGACAATAACTTGTGTTTAAGTGTATGGATCTCTGAAATTGTACTGCAAGGTACCATACCACAAAGGAAGGCTGGGATTGAGTTTGGCGGTGATGAATCACAAGGGGTTCAAAAATTTGAGGGGATTTTTTCATTTTTTCTTTAAAATTGGTTATTTCTGATTTATATATAAAGCAAATAATAATGATATGGTTTGAATAGGTAAATTAAAATTTTTGAGTTCTTAGACCATATTTATTCTGTGTCAGAAACCTATGCTGTGTCAAATATTTAATCACAATCCAAATTCAGTGCTGTATCAAGCTTGAATGTTGTGTCCATACTTGCCCCAACTGTTCAGGGTTCGACCTCTGCGGTCGTATCAAGCTGCTACCAGCAGAGCATTTTATCTTAATTGTAGGCATTTGGTTTTAAGCCATACTGAAAAAAAATCATTGATCCATGAATCATTAAAAAAAAACTGCACATTATGAAAGTACAAATTGCACTGCCAGGGAGATGCATGAGACAAATTGGTTTATACGTCGTTTCCGTCGTTCACGTCGTCAGAAGACATTTGGTTTTCGTACAATAACTTTAGTATAAGTAAATAGAAATCTATGAAATTTAAACACAAGGTTTATGACCACAAAAGGAAGGTTTGGATTGATTTTGGGGGTTATGGTCTCAACAGTTTAGGATTGAGGGGCCAAAAGGGGCCCAAATAAGCATTTTTCTAGTTCCCAGACAGTAACTTGTGGAATGGTGTATGGATCTCTCTGAAATTATACCACAAGTTTCCATACCACAAAGGGATGGTATAAATTGGCTTTTGGGGGTTATGGCTCAAACCGTTTAGGAATTAGGGGGAAAAACAAGGGTGTCCTGGTTAATGGACAATTACTTAAGTACAAAACATAATTTAAAAGCAGTGTAAGGAAGTAATTCAAATACAACATTTTGAATTATCTCCTTACACTGCTATATATATGGATAAAGACTTGTTGTATTGTCTTGAGGTGATTAGCTGTCAATTTATTTTTAGAAGTTACTATTTTAAAAATGCTAATGAAGGTTATTTAATTTTAGCCATAATAACATGAATTATGTATGTCATTTTCTATTTTAAGACTTTTATGATGTATTTAAATGGGTTATTATGGTTGCAAACTCCATTGGAAATTTGAATTGAGATTATGACCATATCTTGTTTTTTTTGCCAAAAAAAGGGGGTTAAAAATTTTTTGGGGGTGGGGGAGAGGGGTTAATTCGCAACAGCATAGTGTATTGCACAAAAGCAAAAAAATGAATACATATAGATTCAAATCACATAACCAATTCAAGTTCTTTGGCTACAGTTATTCTGTGTCAGAAACCTATTATGTGTCAAATATTTAATTACAATCCAAATTCACACCTGTATCAAGTGCGAATATTGTGTCCATTTTTCCCCAACTGTTCAGGGTTGGACCTCTGCAGTCGTATCCAGCTGCAATCGTCCAAGCAATTTATTACATCAGAAGAAATGTAAAAAATTATCAAATTAATACATGTTTTGTGTACTAGTGTCAAAGCTTTAAAAGTCTTGAATTCCTGACATGAAAATGTCAACTGACTTGTAAACTGATCAACTTTTGCTTGAGTATAAATAGTAGAAAAAGAGAAAGATTTCTAGTAAAGTTTAGTCTTAGATTTTAAACATATAAAGGACTAAATTTAATAATATAGTTCATTTATTATTTTTGACATATTCTCCTTTGTAAATTGAGAACAGTAATATATTACCGGGGTAATATAATATCAACATTTTTATAATTTTTTCACCTGTCAGTAATATTTGACATAAATATTTGTTCTCTTATTTTTATATTTACAGGGAGCCAAAGATAAACTTTCAGAATTTGGAAAAACTGGTAAATCTTACAATGCAATCAGAAAAATTAAACAGTTTGAAGAGCATTTCTCAAGTAAAACATTTCCATCAGAGGCAATAGAGATTTTTAAAGAAGCACAGAAACTAATTGAAAAGTAAGATTTAGTATATATGTTATAGAAATACATGGTCCCCACGTCATTAGAGAATAAGCTGTAGACAGCAACTTTTAAGTGAAAAAAATTAAATTTTTATAAAAATATGATTAACTTTTTTAAAGATTAAGCAGAGAACCAGAAATATTTCAACAGAACAACAGTCTGCTTCAATGACAAATAACCAACTTGTGAATGAAAAAAACACAAACAAAAACAGTAAAAATCAAAATATGAGATCAATAGTTTCATTTTTTGCCTTTCATCAGTGAGTCTTAAGTGTTTCATTAGGAAGCACAGACATTATCAAAGTCGACATTGGACAAAAGAAGTTATGAATATTTAAAAATCACAAAAGTAAATTTGATGTTAAACAGCCCTCAAGATAGAAATTAAAAGAAATAGTGAACTCTTTCTGTTCAAATTAATTGCTCTTGTTTGTGATTCAGAAGGTTGGGTGTCTACAAATGTATTTTGGTGGAGTTTAAGACATACAAATTCTAAATTCCAAAAAAATAATGTAAACCAACAGTAATCCCCCTTATATAAGGCTTCTTCTTCTTACATACTGAACAACAATTATATCACTTCTTTTAAAATATTGTTAAAATAATTTCATAGTGCTAAATTTGTAGTAACTCTTCAGTCTATTTGGATATTTTATGGAATATTTTTTTTGTCATGCCACAATTTTAATAAATATTAAATCTCATTTTTTTCTGTTAGAAATAATATTTTAAGGCCAACTTTTATATATATATATATATATATATATATTTTCAATGATTTCTTTTGCCATTTAGCTGGCTACAAAGTGAAAATACAAAATGATTTAAATGAGGACTTATTTTTATGGTTATCTGTTTTCATCCATAAAAATTCACATTTTTGGGGTATTTTTGATTGAGGTAATTAATTTAAGGTTAAATAAGAAATTTGTGTATCCCACTGATTGATCTGATAACATGATATACTCAAAGGCAAACGTTAAATTTAAAACAAAATTTTTTAAAGATATTTTCACTTCTAGGAAATTAAAACTGTTGGCCTATCAAACCATAAAGCGTTTTGTAGATCTTCAATATTAAAAAATAAATATATCTGCTAGACTTTTCAATGTTTTATACTGAATTAAATCAGTCAATGACTTCTGTGTAATTATAATGATAAACAATTTGATGACCCTCAACTTTTTTCATTAAGTGGATATTTAACATACAATATTCTGGTAAATTTGTTCCTTTAGGATTGTAGATTTATTTGGTTTGATTTTAAGTATACTTTTCTTTTAAGTACCAAAGCAGTTTTAAAAGGATAAGGCATGTAAGTAGTGCATAAAACTTTCAAATTAATTTAATCATTATATTTCAGTGTGGAGAAAAATGAAGACCGACTTCATGAATTAGTAACAGAATATGCCTACCCTGTATGTATATGTATATTAATATTCAATTGAAAATGGAATAAAGCATATTAAGAGGCAGTCAGAATTTTTTACAAAAGTTATAGGAGAGTTTTCCAACAAGGATATAGATATCACAAATTGGTCAAAATTTTTACCAAATTGTATCACAAAAAAGGGATTAACTAGCATTGTGGAAGTAAATTCCCCTGGCAGAAAAGAAATAAAAAGTGGTAACAAGTTAAACTAGAGGCTCCAAGGACCCTGTGTCGCTCACCTGATATTTTTATTTACAATTGATGCATGATAAATGCAACTGTTGTACTGTCGTTTAGTTTCAGAGATATAAGACTAAAAGTGCATTTGAAACCTATGTTTTATTTCAGCCATGTGTGCCATGTTGGCAGGCAGGGTCATCATACACAGTGGTCCCTGGATATCCTAGTGGTGATTTAAACCAAGTTTGGTTTAATTTGACAGTAGTTTCAGGGAGAATTTTTGTAAAATTTATCTAACGAGAAATGCAAGTGATGAGAAAGTTTGTTGTGAAGTTTTGTTGTTAAACACTTAAAAAAAAAAAAACAAAAGGTAATAAAAATTATCATTTAAGGGCAATCTTTCCTATTAATGATTTCTGCAAAATTCAGTTGATTGTGCAAGGGTTGTATAGCCAGCTGAGGTCGTTAAAACTCGCATTTGTTGTTGCAAAATTCAAGTGGTTTTGAATTGCTTTGTTGATCTTTTTGTATTCAACTTTAAACAACAAAGTACAACAAATATGATGACTGATACTCATGACACTGAAAATATGGTCTTCATTCTTGTGAAGAAAATGGTAAGGTTTGAAATATTTCTTAAATATTAATTCAATACCAATACTTTAATTTGTATTGGATTTATCCCAGGAAATGAGAACAAGGGACACAATTAAATTCAATTTTTTCCTAAACTTCTGATAAAATATAAAATGAAGAACTATATTTTTCTAATGAGAATTTTTTTTAATAGTTAATTGATAATTTGAACAATATTAATTAAGTTTTAGATCTTGCATGGTTGATTAATTTTCTCTCAAAATTTCTGATATTCTATTAAAGTTTTAAATATAATATGAGGCAGGCATTACCTGTGAAAGGGGATGAAGTCTGTACAAATTAGTGTAGGAATTCAAGCATCATTTGAACTTGAATCTGTACAAAATGAAGCCAAAGTACTGAAACATATCTGACATTCGACCTATTGTTCGGGATTATAGTTGTGACATCATTTTCAATGTAAAGAAAGAAACACCATCATCAGGTATTAATGTGTTTTTTTTCATGTTATAGAATTATCAATTATTTTATGTCCAGTTCATTAGTAGATTGTTTTCTATATTGATTTTCTACTGCAGTTTCAGAAAAGAAGATTACAAAAGGAAAACATTTTGTAAAAACTTACCAAAATTTACCAAATTAATGAAAATTGTTAAAAATTGACTATAAAGGGCAATAACTCCTTAAGGGGGTCAACTGACCATTTTGGTCATGTTGACTTATTTGAATCTTACTTTGCTGAACATTATTGCTGTTTACAGTTTATCTCTATCTGTAATAATTTTCAAGATAATAACCAAAACGGCAAAATTTCCTTAAAAATTACCAATTCAGGGGCAGCAATCCAACAACCAGTTGTCCAATTCATCTGAAAATTTGAGGGCAGATAGATATTTACTTGATAAACAAGTTAATCCCTGTAAGATTTGCTTTAAATGCTTTGGTTTCAGAGTTACAAGCCAAAATCTACATTTTACCCTATGTTCTATTTTTAGCCATGGCAGCCATCTTGGTTGGTTGGCTGGGTCACCATAAAATTTTTAAACTAAGTACCCTAATAATGATTGTGGCTAAGTTTGGTTGAATTTGGTCCAGTAGTTTCAGAGGAGAAGATTTTTGTAAAAGATTACAAAAATTTACAAAAACTGGTAAAAAATTACTTTAAAGGGCAATAACTCCTTAAGGGGTCAACTGACCATTTTGATCATGTTGACTTATTTGAAGATCTTACTTTGCTGAACATTATTGCTGTTTACAGTTTATCTCTATCTGTAATAATTTTCAAGATAATAACCAAAACGGCAAAATTGCCTTAAAATTACCAATTCAGGGGCAGCAACCCAACAACCTGTTGTCCGATTCATCTGAAAATTTGAGGGCAGATAGATATTTACTTGATAAACAAGTTAATCCCTGTAAGATTTGCTTTAAATGCTTTGGTTTCAGAGTTACAAGCCAAAATCTACATTTTACCCCTATGTTCTATTTTTAGCCATGGCAGCCATCTTGGTTGGTTGGCTGGGTCACCGCACATATTTTTTAAACTAAGTACCCTAATAATGATTGTGGCTAAGTTTGGTTGAATTTGGTCCAGTAGTTTCAGAGGAGAAGATTTTTGTAAAAGATTACAAAAATTTACAAAAAACTGGTAAAAAATTACTTTAAAGGGCAATAACTCCTTAAGGGGTCAACTGACCATTTTGATCATGTTGACTTATTTGTAGATCTTACTTTGCTGAACACTATTGCTGTTTACAGTTTATCTCTATCTATAATAATTTTCAAGATAATAACCAAAAAGGGAAAAAATCCTTAAAATTACTAATTCAGGGCAGCAACCCAACAACCCATTGTCCGATTCATCTGAAAATTTCAGGGCAGATAGATCTTGACTTGATGAACAATTTTACCCCATGTCAGATTTGCTCTAAATGCTTTGGTTTCAGAGTTATAAGCCAAAATATACATTTTACCCTATGTTCTATTTTTAGCCATGGCGGCCATCTTGGTTGGTTTGGCAGGTCACCGGACACAATTTTTAAACTAGATACCCTAATGATGATTGTGGCCAAGTTTGGTTAAATTTGGCACAGTAGTTTCAGAGGAGAAGATTTTTGTAAAGTTAACGACGACGGACGACGACGGACGGCGACGGACGCCGACGGACGACGACGGACGGCGTCGGACGACGGACGCCAAGTGATGAGAAAAGCTCACTTGGCCTTCGGCCACGTGAGCTAAAAATATCCTTAAAAATCATTTTAATTTGTTGACTTATTGAATATACTTAAAATAATTACATTACATGTATGTTTCATGAGAATCCGTTAGTTTGATTGTCTAACAATAATCACACGTCATTCAAAAAAAAAAAACATCATATCAAAATGAAATGTTACATTTGTGATGACACGTGCTTCCACAAAAAAGTGCACAGCTGCAGGTAAATAAAAGGAAAACTTGATAAAACTTTTTTTTTCATGGTCTTACAGGGCTCAACAATAACTCTTGTCCGATTGTCCGGTACCAGAGGAAAAAAAGGTCAAACAAGTAAAAGCCATATCAAGCTTGTCAGACGGGACAAGTCAAATCATTCTTTAGAAAATAAATTAAATCCAACTTTGATGATCAAAGTAATAAACAAAAAACATGAAAAGTAGATAAAAACAAATATTAATTTAACATGTTTACTTGCAATCGATAATTTAAAACTGGTTCTTTGGTCAGATACTTTATAACAGATAAAAGGCATACTATTCTCGAAAACCAGTCTTACCAATTGGAATTAGCAGTGCACTTTATATATAAGGTAACAAGACAGTTTGGCACCGGCACAGAAATGAATCAGCTCCATGTTTAACAGACAATTTGGCACTGTTGGAGACATTTCTGGACCAAGACAAACCAGTACCTCGTTTACCTTCGTTCCTTCTGTTGCTTTATAATAAATATATGATAAATTTTATTTAACAAAAATATCTTAAAAATAAAAATGAAGAAATTATTGACCATAGAATTCAGAAGTCTTATTTTGATCATATTTAGACAAACAATATTTGATTGTGTTTGAATAAACATTTTAATATATTAAAAACAAAGCTGATTGTAGTAAGGCATTAATCATAATTGAAGTAAGGCATTAATCATAATAAAGTAAGGCAATAATCATAATAATCAATATCTTATCAACATAAACAACCAGATGAGACTTTGGCACTGATTAAAACTAGAACCTAAGTCCTATGACTAGGAATGACTAGATTCAGTTGTTTCTTGACTCATATTCGTGAAAAGGATATCAAGAGACATAAAAGTTCTGTTCTATAGTTTTAATTCATTTTGTTCATTGAATCAACCTAATATGCAAAAAAGGTTAATATAAAGGTTGTTTTTTTTTTTTGGACAAGTTACAAATCCATTCGGACAAGTAAGTTTTGATATGGACTTGTCCTATTGGGCAAGTTGAAAAAAAGTTATTGTAGAGGCCTGGTCTTAGCATAAAAATGTAATTATAAGAAATGAATGCTTCTTTTAGTAATTTGATAGGGTTGTAAAAGTGTTAATCGTGCACACATTTTTAAAATGTGCTTCGGTCAACACTTTTACACCCCAATAAATTTACAAAAAGAAGCATTCATTCCTTAAATAATACTGTAAATGTTTTAAAATCGTGTCTTGTATCTTTTGGGATTGATATTGGTACTTTTTTTTATCTACAACTTGAAATAATACTTAAATGTTTCTTTGATGTTCTATTATGTATTAAAATTATTTACACAAAGGAGTAGGTAAATTTTTGGGTTTATTTGGCCCTCTAAATTATTTTAAAAAGCAAACCATTTCTAATCAGGTTTTTAAGTGGCAGAAGGAAGAGTGATTATTTTTACTGAATTGTAGCAAATGACTGTGGGTTTAGACACTAAAACATTGCGATGGAATTTTGTGGATTCAATTGAGCCTCCTAGAACTGTCCATTGCAGAACAACAGATTTGTTGACCAAAGACAATTTATATGCACAAGTAACAGTTAGATTTCACACAAGACAGGTAAGCCGTGCTAGTTCTAGAAAGGATTTGTATGCCACCTTCACATACCTATGTCTGTCATTCTACAATCAAATATCTGTCCAGACTTTTTTCGTTATTCCTGCAGATATTGACCTGATTTATAGTCTGGCTTACAACAAATGTTTAGAATGCTTACCTCTTTTTCATGGTTCATTGGTTAAGTTTTCGTGGTTTGAACCATTTATGGTGTACTATAATCGATAGATCAACTTTATTTGGTGTATAAAATGATTGTAAAGTGTACATGTCCTTCTGACTGGGTTCATCTGACCTTGATCTCATTTTAAAGGGTCATTTATATTATTAAGCTAATATGATACCTGTAGTAAAACCTTGATTTTTTTTCAAAGAATTTGAACATAAAATTCAGTCAAGATTAATAATGTAAGCAGACAAAACATTTCAGCATGTTTTCTCTTGTTGGTACATAAGTGTATAATGATGACTCACAGATTGAGTTTGCATTTATATTCAGATTTATGGCAGCATTATGGCCCTTAGACCTAGAAAAAATCATGAAAATTAAATTTGTAATCATACTTTTATTTGATAATACCTACAGAACTGAAGCTGATTTTGGTACATAACAATCGGTATATAAGATGACTTACGGCTGTTGGACCTTTAAAATTTCATGATAATTGTACTTGTCCTGACAGGTTTTTTTTTTGGAAAAGTTTGTGCTATAGCTTGCTATAGCAATAAACTTTCCTAAGGCATCGGCCTCAAACCGGAAGTGACAGACTATCTTACTTTAGGATGTGTGTTCTACTCCTAGATAATGTAGTACTGGTGTTTGAAAACTAATTCTAGGAAGATGCTTTTGAAATTTTGAGTTACTTATATTTTGATTAGCTTACAGCTTGAATTAAAAATGTACTGAATGTTCATCGATAATTCGAATAATTCAACTTCATTTTGAAAATGGCTATCACAAACACTACTTCGCAGATCTGCGCTGCTCGGAAAGTAAAATCAATACACACATGAGACAGCGGTTTCTACGTTATGCTTTTATCGGTATTCTCCAGACATGCGTGAGATCCATATATGTGTGCCTCCAAACTTGAGTACTATAATTCCGGTTTCAGCGGTTTCCTCCTGTCCTCCGGTTGAAGAGAAAATTAATACCGTGTTTAAAATATTTCATGAATGAACATTTTCGACGCTTACTACGATTTTTACAAATGTTTAGTAAAGACGTAAAAACCCAAGTGTATCGAAAGTATCCTGGTATCTCATCTCGGCCCACAAATAACTCGGACTATGATAAACTCGGCCTATTACATAATTGGCATCAGAAAATCAGACTATAACCAAATTTCGTAATTATACTACTTGCTATTAAGTCTCCCAAACAAAGTTCGGAGACTTATTGTTTTGCTCAGTTCTTATTATTTTTCTTCTTGGGGTCTATTTAGGGGTATTTTGAGGAGCCAACAGAAGGGAGGGATTTACTATAGAACCCTATGGGATTTATTTTTTTTTAATTTTCAAATGACTATAGCTTGAAAACAGTAAGTGATAGACACACTCGGTTTTCAGTAATGATCACAGGACCATAAAACAAATCAAATAAAATATAAGTTGAGTCCCTGGGGTCACCCCACACACCCCATACTATTTGAGAACTTGTAAACGGTCAAAATCCCCACCCCTAAACCATACATATTCTTGTATGGGGCAACAAAACAAATCAAATGAAATATAGTGGGAGTCCCTCTGGGTCAGCCCCACCCTCTCCTGTTTGAGAACTTGTAAACAGTTTAAATCCCCGGCCCTAAACCATATATATTCCTGTATGGGACAATAAAACAAATCAAATGAAATATAGGGGGAGTCCCTGGGTGTCACCCCCCCCACCCCATCCTGTTTTGAGAACTTGTAAACAGTCAAGATCCCCACCCTGAAACCATATATATTCTTGTACAGGACAATAAAACAAATCAAAAAAATAAAAGGTGAGTCCCCTGGGGTCACTCCCACCCCCTTCCTGTTTGAGAACTTGTAAACGGTCGAGATCCCCACCCATAAACCATATATATTGTTGTATGGGACAATAAAGCAAATCAGTTGAAATATAGAGGAAGTCCACAGGGGTCACCCCACCCCCCTTCTTTTTGAAAACTTGTAAACAGTCGAGATCCCCACCCTGAAACCATATATATTCTTGTAGGGAACAATAAAACAAATCAGATGAAATAAAAGGTGAGTCCCCTAGGGTCACTCTCACCCCAACCCCCTTCCTGTTTGAGAACTTGTAAACGGTCGAGATCCCCACCCCTAAATCATAAATATTCCTGTTCATGATTTCAAAAAGATTTGAATGACATACAGGGGTAGTCCCTAGGCGTCACTTATGCATATCACTTTACTAGACCAAACCAATTTGTACTGGACTCTGCCAAAGGTCAGGCGACCGTGGGAATGACTAATTATGGGAGCTTTGTTTGGGAGACTTCGTAACAGCATCCAATTATTTCTTGTATTAAGTAATTTTTTTTAAAGTCGGAAAAAAAGTTTACCACGCAATCTACACATTTACAACCTATTTGAAATATTACAATCTACCATTGCAAACTTTCCACAGGTGCTATTCAGCACTTTGATTTGTAATGCCTACAGATATGAAGTTGATTTTTAGCACTTATTTGTCTGAAGATGACTTTCAGATCAAGTTCTACTTGACAGTCTTTTGGTTATTAGACTGCATGTCTGACTCTTTGTTCACAGAAATCAAATACATTGAATAAAATGAATTAATGGAATGAAATGTTGACTGATACTCAATAGAATGTAATTGGTAGATATTTGAATTATAATTCCTTTCAAGATATTAAATTAATATATAGATTTTGTTTTACATCTCTCCCCTTTTTTTTATTAATTTTGTATTAACATTATGGCATAGATCAAATTTATTTGTTCAGTGTATGTTTACTTGTTTTTATACGACTGCAAAAATTTTGGGGTCGTATATTGGTATCATGTCGTCGTCGTCCGAAGACACATTGGTTTCCGGACAATAACTTTTGTTTAAGTTTATGGATTTCTATGAAATTATACCATAAGGTTTATGACCACAAAAGGAAGGTAGGGATTGATTTTGGGGGTTATGGTCCTAACAGTTCAGGAATTAGGGGCCAAAATGGGGCCCAAATAAGCATTTTTCTAGTTTCCAGACAATAACTTGTGAAATGGTGTATGGATCTCTCCGAAAATATACCACAAGTTACCATATCACAAAGGGATGGTAAGAATTTGCTTTGGGGGATTATGGCTCAAACTGTTTAGGAATTAGGGACAAAAAAGGGGGAAAACAAGGGTTTCCAGGTTAATGGACAATTACTTAAGTACAAAACATAATATTAAAGCAGTGTAAGGGAGGTAATTCAAACACATATCATCAAATTACCTCCCTTACACTGCTTATAAATTATTTATAAAGAAATGTATTGTCTTTAGGTGATTAGCTGTCAATTTATTTTTAGAAGTTACTATTTTAAAATGTTTAATAAAGGTAATTTAATTATAGCCATGATTATGCATGTGAAGGAATTTTATTTTTGATATTACTATTTAATGTTGCTGATGGAGGCTTTTAATTTTAGGCATGATTATGATGTCATTTTCTATTTTAAAATTATTTAATTTTAGCCATGATTATGTATGTGAAGGAATTTTATTTTAGATATTACTATTTAATGTTGCTGATGAAAGTGTTTTAATTTTAGGCATGATTATGATGTCATTTTCTATTTTAATACTTTTATGATGTATTTAAATGGGTTTTATGGTTGTAAAGTCCTAGCTGTCAATTTATTTTAGAAGTTACTTTTAAATGCTGATGAAGGAATTTTATTTTAGATATTACTATAAAAGTTGCTGATGAAGGTTTTTTTAATTTTATCCATGACTAGCTATGATGTCATTTTCTATTTTAATACTTTTATGATATATTTAAATGGGCTTTTATGGTTAAAAAAAGCATTTTTCTAGTTTCCAGACAGTAACTTGTGATTAAGTGTATGGATCTCTCTAAAATTGTACTACAAGGTTCCATACTACAAAGGAAAGACTGCAATTGAGTTTGATGGTTAATTCTAAAGGGGATTCAAAAGTTTGGGGGAAGGGGTTTCCAATTTTTTTAAAAGGGTTCATATTTTTTTTTCAAAATTTTCAAAATTTCAAATTTTTGAAAAGCTTCAAGAAAAAAATCTTCAATTGCACAGTATTGCGCATTAGATTTGTAAGATCTTTGAAAACATTTATTTCGTGTCAGAAACCTATATTATGTCAAAAATTTGATCACAATCCAAATTCAGATAGTATCAAGCTTGAATATTATGTCCAAATTTGCCCCAACTGTTCAGGCTTTGACCACTGCTGTCGTATCAGGCTGCACTCAGCGAAGCATTTTATTGTTAATATGTCTTTTGATTGAGTTAAGCCATTTCAATTGATATTTTATAGTGTGTCTTTCTATTTTGTGATGTTACACTATTGTTTCAGGTTAGGGTGAAGGTTGGCTCCTGTTAAAATGTTTAAACCTGCTGCATTTGTTTGCACCTGTCCTAAGTCATACCTGTTGTTCAGTGGTTGTCGTTTGTTGATGTGGTTCATAAGTGTTTCCCGTTTCATGTTTTTTTATAGAGATTAGACCGTTGGATTTCCTGTTTGAATGGTTTTACACTAGTCATTTTTGGGACCCTTTGTAGCTTGCTGTTCATAGTGAGCCAAGGCTCCGTGTTGAAGGCTGTACTTTGACCTATAATGGTTTACTTTTACAAATTGTGACTTGGATGGAGAGTTGTCTCATAGGCACTCATACCACATCTTATATATCTATTATAAATTGGACAAAATATTCAAAGTGACCATGAGTTAATAATAATAAAATAAGGAGATACTAGAGTTACAGTTTTTTACACACAGGCAGCATTACAGTATAAACTCTTCAAAAGATGAGTATTAAATCAACTACTGCTTTATATTGATAAAAACAGGTTTTAGCTACCAATTCTTGTTGAAAAATGAAACAATGCAATACTGATGCTTTGTTTTATATGTAACTGACCATTTATTTTTATAACAGAAATATCTTTTAGCACCACTAGACTAGGAAAACAATTTTCTATTATGCAAAGATTGCAAGAATATATCTCTGCATTGATAATTTGATGATTTTTTCGATTTAATACATGATACTGTCATGTAAATTGTAGGTCAATAATCACATAAGAAAATTTCTAGTTGACCGTGTAACATCAAATTATTTTGTTTTTATGCCCCCGCCGTAGTGGAGGGGGCATTAAGTTTTACCCTTGTCCGTCTGTACGTCCCAAAATTGGTTTCCTTTCTCCTCAACCAAATGTTTGCCTTAACCAAATGTTACGAAACGTATACACAATGCTAATTACCACAAAACACAGATCAAGTTTGAATTTTGGTAGGGTTACTCTAACTGTAAGTTATGCCCTTTATAAATGGAAAAATTACAAAATTTTTAGTTTCCGTTCTCTTACTAAATTTGGCTCAACCAAATGTTATGAAACTTATACACAATGCTTATTACCACAAACACAGATCAAGTTTAAATTTTGGTAGCGTGACTTTAACCATTCTAGAGTTATGCCCTTTATAAATGAAAAAATTGCAAAATTTTTAGTTTCCTTTCTCTAACTTAAGTTTGCCTCAACCAAATGTTATGAAACTTATACACAATGCTTATTACAACAAAACACAGATCAAGTTGAATTTTGGTAGCGTCACTCTAACTGTTCTAGAGTTATGCCCCTTTATAAATGGAAAAATGGCAAAATTTTTAGTTTCTGTTCTCCTACTTAAGTTTGCCTCAACCAAATGTTATGAAACTTATACACAATGCTTATTACCACCAAATACAGATCAAGTTTGAATTTTGGTAGCGTCACTCTAACCGTTCTAGAGTTATGCCCTCTATAAATGGAAAAATTACAAAATTTTTAGTTTCCATTCTCTAACTTAAGTTTGCCTTAACCAAATTTTATGAAACATATACACAATGCTTATTGCCACAAAATAAAGATCAAGTTAGAATTTTGGTAGGGTCACTTTAACCATTCTCGAGTTATGCCCTTTATAAATGGAAAAAAATGCAAAATTTTTAGTTTCCGTTCTCTTACTTAAGTTGCCTCAATCAAATGTTATGAAACTTATACACAATGCTTTTTACCACAAAACACAGATTAAGTTGAATTTTGGTAGCATCACTTTAATCATTATCGAGTTATGCCCCTTTATGAATTGAAAAATTGCAAAATTTTTAGTTTCCGTTCTGTAATTTAATTTTCCCCCTACCAAACATTATGAAACCTATACACAATACTTATTACCTAAAAACTCAGATCAAGTACAAATTTGGGTAGCGTCAATCTTATCGTTCTTGAGTTATGTCCCTTTATAATGTTGTATGCAAGCGGGGGCATCATTTGTGTCCATAGGGACACATTCTCCATTTATTAAAGTATATTATAATTAATAGATTAATTGTTAATTGCATAAGCATATGCATATTTATTGTGTATTTGTGATTTAATCAAAAATAGAATTGATACAGATCCGTTCCTTATTTCAGACATTAGCTATCTATGATAGATTTGGGAGACTTGCATATGGTAGTGAAGATTTGATTAAAGATGTGTTAGAATTTGTTGTGTTTGAAAAACATATTTCTGATGAATATGCTAACTGGAGAATTCACAGTAAAATTATTCCAAAATGGATACCAGCTAGAGATCCTTTACATAAGACTTACATTAAACCCCATATGGAACCAATACCTGATGAGGAGGAAGACAAACCGGAAAAAGAGGCTGCCAAAGCATAGATCTTTAGAAATAGTTCATTTGGTCAATATGTGCATACAATCACCCCAAAAAGTTAAAAAAACAGACACAGTTTGAGTTGAAGAATAAGAGGAAGATGCCATTCACTTTATGTCTGCAAATCTGATATTTAACCAGCAGATAGGTTTTTTTGGTTCCAATAAGTGACATCCTTCTAGGAGCTAATTTATGTATATAAATACGTTTTTTGCTTGTACTTTGTTTGCTTTGTACATGTTTTATTTATATATGAGATGATAATAAAGACATTTTCATTGAACAGGAACTTCATAGTTTCAAGTGAAAAACAACTGCCATATTGCCATATCCGAAGAAAATAATGGGTTAAACCTGGTTTATAGCTAGCTAAACCTCCCGCTTGTATGGAGAGTTGAATATATAAGGGTACATTAATCGTTTATTTAACTCGGTTTAACACGTTCTAAACTGAAAGATTTTTTGCCTTGACAATACTAAAGTATACTGCAGGAAGGCGGCCATTACAGAATTCTCACTTTTTATTCTATTTGACATTATAATTCCCCCAAGATAAGTTTGATGGGTCCTATATGGTTTTTTGAATGAAAAATTGAATTATGAAATACACTTATAATTTACAAATTTCAAATGATGATTTCTTTAAAATATTCTCTGTAGTATTGAGATATAATACATTCATCTTTTTATTTGTTTATTCATTTATCTATTCACTTATTTATTCGTTAAATAGTATCTACATATTTGGTGTGTTTGTCATACCAATATAGTGCACATCTCAAAAGGCTTCAGAAATACCGCAAATGGTCACGTCAAGTACGTACATGTATGTCCAATTCTAAAATCAAAATTTTGTTACAAGTTTTTAGGTTTTTAATAATGACTTTGATTTTTGTAAAGCTAGATAAAGTATTATATAAGAATGTACTTTTATATAGAATATCAATAAAGAATTGATTCGTTCAAATCGACCATCGACCATCATTAGAAAGACAACCATAACCTTGGACAAAATGCCACCAAATAGAATAACGTACACAGGTAAATAAAAATAATTTTGTTGTAAGGTATACATGGAGTACGGAAATATCTTTGACAAAACAAATAATCTTGTTGTTCATAGTACGAGAACAGAAGTGAAAATTTATCGTCATATAATACTATATCTAACTACATATGAATCACTAGAATAGAAGAGATAATTGCTAGTAAATTAAGAATTAACTTGATAAAATGTATTTATTGAATTACATAATAAAGATATTTTCTTTCTTATTAATTTGCAATTTATTTCCTTCTTTAAATAATTCAAATGTATATACTTGTACCTAAACATTAAATAAATAAATCTAACTTAACTGTTTAAGGATGTTCACAGTTGAAATTAAAAGGAACAAAATAAGCTTAAAATATTGATAGGTTAAGGAACTCCTTTTCGAGATATTTAATTTATAAAAAATGGCGGGAAAAGGCTGACTCGGACTTTTACCTTGTATTTGCATTGGTATTATTTGGGTCTAAAATCGAAAGAAAAGAAATCTAGAATCTGCTTTAATTTTGACACATGACCTTTCTTGAGCTATTAAAGTCTTATATGAAAAGGAAAATGGTGTTATATGGCAAAATGTTTTACCCAGTAACGTAAAAAAAAAAACAAGGAGTCCGAATATCTGACAAAATACCAAAACCTCACCTAAGTACATCCTTAATGAAATAAATAAAACAACTGAATTTGCTGGTAAAAACGAGGACGACGAGCAGTAGACTTATATTTGCTTTTATAGTCACTATTGAATACCTGACATTCTCGTTCGGTAATCCCCGGCCGAAATTAAGTTTCTTTTGCAAACGATGGATTTTGTAACCAAAATATTTATTGCTTCATAATATGCAAAATGTATTTATTTATATTCGAAAAGCAACAGGATAATTATTCCTGAAATGAAATAAAACTATATTTTGAAAAGAATTTGTTTTTAATAAAAGATATTTAAAATGTGTTAGTTTATAATTGCTATCTTATTTATCTAGATAGATATCAATCATTGTATCTCAGCTTTTTGATTGGTTATTATTAAGCTTGTGTGGCTTAATGTATTAATGAATATTCATGAGTCTGAAGCTTATCTATAATTATACGAATATGGTTATGGTCTTGTACCAAAGAGAATATTTGTAATTCTTGACTTGTACTATTGTTCATTATCTTGTATGAATCATATATATTTCAATGAGTGTTTTCTTTTTATTGTATTTTCCTAAATTAATTAATTAATTAGAAAAAATGTTCACTCTCATTTTTGAATATGTTGATAAAGCTAGAAATAAAAAATTTTGCTTTAATAAAATTTATTATATTTCAAATTTTCCGATGTTTTAAATACCATCCTAAATCCCTTCAGAACATTACCCACTTTTTCAGCCTGAAATCTCCTGATTTCAATTTTTCTAGATTTTTAGTTCCTTTTTAAAATGCAATGAATAAAACACAAATACGAAAAAAATATAATGCATGCAAAAGTTTATGATGGAGATCTGGTTAATTATCCTTTGCTCAAACATACTATATTAATCTTGTATGGATCTGTAGTCTGTTTCACAAACAAAAGTACTACTAAGATTGATCGGTATTATGCTGAATTGTTCATGACTTACGATCAATCAATCTATCTAATGCCTGTACCAAGTCAGGAATATGACAGTTGTTATCCTATCGTTTGATCTGTTTGAGCTTTTGATTTTGCCATTTAATTAGGGACTTTCCGTTTTGAATTTTCCTCAGAGTTTGGAAATTTGTTATTATACTTTTTCGTAGTTTTTCGTTTGTGAAACCGACTCCTGTCTTCTCTTTTTTTACCTAACACATTCGTAACTTGAGGATTTGTCTTTGGTTTTACCTCAAGTGATATGTATAACATGCACTTACTTGAAAAGCTATTTAAAAAAAATCCTATTAATGTTGTTTATCGACTAAATTTATTCATTTGGGTTTTCAAATCTTTTTATCTATTTGTACGACATTTTACTTTTTATTTTAGCTATCCATTCCATCAGTTTAATTTTATTTTGACTTTTTGTTTATTAAATTGTTTATTATTTTGTTAATTTTTTTTTTTTTTCATTTGCTTTTTTCTCTCTTTTTTAAGTGTTAAAATTGTAATTAAATCTGTCTTAAAGGGGCACTAGCAACGAGATATAGACAAAAATAAAATACGTTTTTTTTTTTTTTTAATCAATGAAAGTGAAATAATGAAATGAAAATTCGCTTTTAGCAACCAGTTTGGTTCAGTTTGTCAAAATAAGCAAAGAAACATCGCTTATAAATAATTCACTTGCAAGTGAATAATTCGACCCCATTAAATCCGTATTCATGTGAACTTCAATTGAACCTCTTAGCTAGAGATGGGTTGCGCATGAACTAAGCCTGTTCAGCTATTAAAAGGAAAAGAATGTCAACATTGAAAGTGAAACAAGGGTAAACCATATGATTGACTGTTTCGATCTACAAAAACTAATTCTTATACAGGTAAAAATGATTATTAACATATTGTTTTAGCCTATAATATGAAATCAAACAGACCAAGAAAAATCCAATTGCACGAGTTCGCTTTCTATTTATATCTTTGTTTATCTTTATATCGGGTTATATAACCGTCGGCATTCTACGGAAGGTCACCTCGATGGTTAATTAGATGTCGTCTAGACTCAAATACACATGAAATGCTGATACATAATTTCGAGTTTATACATCGTAAATTGTTTATTATAGACTTTTCTTTATTTGGATCATGGAAGTATTATATTGACAGGAACTCCAACAGACGACTTCAAACGTTTATAGTGCGATGACACAAAATCTGTATCTGTTAATTAACTCGACATGTCATATGGATGCATGGGTTCAATCAAAATTTTGATACCTCGTGATTGATCGTAATTACGGAATATACCGAAATAACCGGATGTGTACTTAATTGTCATTGAAAAGACATTTACTGACCATGTCACTAAATAACAAAATATGTCAGTTTTGATGTGTTTTGCTGCATAAAAGCAAATAAAAAAAAGAAACGAAAATCCCGCGACTGTTTTCGTTAAAAAAAAAAAAAAAAAAAAAAAAAAAAAAAAAACTGAAGAGTAAAAAAACTCACAAGCCATCAACATTCAGTTTTAGTTACAATCAATCCAATTATTATAAATGGTGTAACAATTCATCTTTCTCGTAACCTGATAGTGCTATGTAGAGGTCATCAAGTGCGTGTAATTATTAACCTCTTTTTGTCTTGAAATCATATTTTATAAATACGTTAATTATATTTTTTCTGCATTGAGACGATAGAGAAAACCATCAATATTCTTGTAACATTCGATAAAAATTAACAACCTTTAACTTCAATTTGAGCTATCCTACACCATCCTACACACTACACGCGCATCACATTATTTTCCGAGGGGCCTCGGTGGCCGAGTGGTCTAAGTAGTTACTACTGTAATCACTAGCCAGTCAACACTGAGGTTGTGAGTTCGAACCCCGCTCGTGCGGGTGCACTCGACTCCATCAGTTTTCCTATCGAAGGTCGGTGGTTTTCTCCGGGCACTCCGGCTTCCTCCACCAATAAAAACTGGCCGCCACGAAATAGCCCAAAAGCGGTGCTTAAAAGTGGCGTTAAAACACCAAAAATCAATCAAATCAAATCATTATTTTCCGCATACATCCCACTTCAGGTACATGTAATTTTTAATACCGGATATTTCCCGATTTCCAGATCAATGATTTAAATATATTAAACAAACTAAAAATAATCTTGCCCTCTATCCGAATGCAGTTAATTTTCTTTTGTCATTCTGTTAAATATGGACCGATTTTTTAGATCTTTTCAGCTTTTGCCTTCATTTATTGAACGGAAACAGGTGTTCGTATTCATGTGGCGATTCACAAATAACCACGGGAGTTTTCGTGTTTATTTACATTGGTAGGTAGATAAGACACTCGATACCAAAATCACGTGATAAGACCAGCTTCAGTTAACAGAACAGGCGAAGGCGGCCTCGCAGATGCCCTACAAAGGAGTTTTCACGTACTTAAATAACTGAGCCTAATTAACCTTTTATTTTCTTAAAGATATCAGTGGGATTTGAATGTGCTAATTTTTCGTTGGAGTTCCTGTCAATATAATACTTCCATGTTTGAATATACGTTTTAGTATGTTATAAGTCGAATATGAGAATTTGAGTCAAATCGATGAACATGAATTTAACAGCTAGTGTCCCTTTAAGTTATACATAAGTTATTGCTATCCTAATCTGTTAAGCAAGTTAATTGTAAACATGTGTTTAGCAAGTTACAACAGTGTAGTATATACTTGTCACATGTAGATTATCAAGACTTCAGAGCCTTAAGGTTGCACTTCTGTAAATATAGACATATGATAAATTCCCAGTAGGAACTCCTTTACGGCTAAAACTGTGCCTCCGTGTGCGGGACAAGTTTTCTCGCTGTGTTGAAGACCCATTGGTAGCCTTGGGCTGTATTCTGCTCTTTGATCGGATTGTTGTCTCTTTGACACATTCCCCATTTCCATTCCAAATTTCACTTTTACTATAAAGTTTCGTAAAGAATTATATCTTAAAATGGAGTTTTATGCCTCAAACTTCCACGAGTTTAAACTTATACTAAATTCATGTACTACCCATCCCTTTACTTTCGGTTTCCTCAGAACTAAGTTTTGTCGCTATCCATTTGTATGTATACGGGTTACATTTTCAAGGTGTGTCTCTACGAGATGAAGCATAAAGATCATATATGGTAACCCGTACATGCAGTAGGTAAACAAAACAAAATATCTATGAATATTACATTTCTCCCCAAAAGAGGCTTGGTTTGTGAAACAGCTGTATACACAAAGTGCAACCTTAAGCAGATTCTTAATTTTGTTTTTACTGGTCTATTTTAAGCTTTATGGAAAAAAAAACCAAGCAGACAACCATAAGGCAGAGAAATACAGACGAAACTATCATCAAACCAAAAAAAAAAAAAAAAAATTAAAGAAACTTATGTTTTCACATCACGGACTTAAGAAAAAAAATGTATTTAAAACTTATGTTTCTCCTAAATATTCAACAGTAGACCTTCTGAGATACGTATTACGAAAGTATATTTATCGTTAAAGAAAAGTTTTTAAAATGAGCCTTTCTGAAAACACATCCTTAACAGCTCATATACATTCACAAATGCTCATTCAAAAGAGTCAAAAACTTGCTACTGTTATTTTGAAAAAATTGGCAGAAGATTTCAACATGACATTCAAAACTAATAGTAGAGAAAATGCAAAATCGTAATAAAAACTTAAAAATGACGTCGACGACATACAACCCTACAAAACACTCACTGAAAACATAAGACTGAACATGAAAAACGTGCATAAGCTATGGTGCCCCGGTAGGGGAAACATATATTTTTTTCTCATCAATTGGTCCTATTCTGGTACGTTACTGGAGTCGTAGATAGATATCGCTCTATTTTCTATCTACACTCGTACCCGGTTCATGAGAATTGTGTGTCTTTTGTCCAAATAAGTTTAACCTTATGCGTGACCTTACAATGTCATATACAAACCAAATGAAAGGAAAAATAAACAATCCTTGTGAAGCATTTAAAATAATGAAGATGTAAGACAGTGCACCAATAAGTGTCCATTGATGAACAAATCCAAATATCCAAGTCATTCCTGTCATCCAGAAAATTTTGTATAAATAATCAACATTGGGCGGTCGTTTTTAGTCTCAGATTCTACTGGCGGTGACGTTTCTTTTCGGAAAATAACAAAACAAAAAAAAATATTTAGGAGTATGAAAATTCCTACTGGGATTGCAAACGTATATAGTACCATTGCTGCCTTTGTAATGTAACAGACATTGCCAACGTACCCTAAATAGCCTAACGTGGAGTTATCGCTAACAAAAAAGTAAACTATGTTAATTGTCAAAAGAAGATGGCAAACTGATACAGAATTACTTTGAGTGTTTCATTGATAATATAATATCCTGAATATATCAAGCGTGCAGATATGCACCCACATGATAGATCCTAGCCAGAAATAATGAGTGAGTAGTCCAATAGAAACACAAAGGGCTGTATTGTATGTTGCATCCATACCAAAAAAGTAGAGTGCGTGCGCAACTAACAAGTGGAAGGACAACATCATTTGTTCGAAGCTCCTTCAATAAGAAAAAGACTATCAAGGTCAGTGCAAGCGATAATATCGATGTAATGGAACAAATCATAGACAAAATTTTCTAAATGTCATTATTTTGAGTTTGTGACTTTCTTTCCCCACTTCCGCTGTTTGAAATCATGCTGTCATGTAAACAAACTAAGAAATGATTTTCAATTTGAAGTACACTGTTTATTTTATAATCTTCGTATTCAATACTGTAATGAAACAGGTCGACAGTTGGACTTCGTTGAAGTTTGATTCTCGGGCAAAAGAAGTTTGAAACAGTTTTGATGGTTCTGTGTGCAAACATAATAAAAAAAAAAAACCCTTTTCCATGTACAAAAATTGAAAAACAAACACTTTTCCGAGTACAAACATATACAATAACAGAAACTTTTCCATGTACAATTATTACAAAAATATTCCGTGTACAAACATTCCGTGTCCTAACTATGTTGATAATGGGTGTGTTTTATGCTCTTCACAGAAATTTATTAATCGGACATTTGCCATTATATTTGCCTTCGGGTTTATATGATCCGTTCATCCTATTTTGACTTCTCAAAATTCAAGAGTCTATTCTAAATTCAGGTAAATTGTATGGCTTTCCAAATACCGTTTCGATTCCTAACATCACTGAAGAGACATTAATTGTCGAAATCCGGATATGGTGTACAAAAACCTTAGCGGTGGCACATTAGTATTTCCTGGCCCATAAGGGATAATGATAGCCTTTTAGACTTTTCACCACTTTCGAGCACTGCCCAAAATTCTACGTACACAGTTTACTGAAGTACTTTCATTATAATTTTCAGAAATGAATTTAAATATGTATCATGACCGTTTATTTTTTGCTATCTTTAAAAACCTAAGGCCTCTATAGTGCTTTTAGGTCTTTTATCATGCAGTGAATACAAAATTTTAAAAAACTCTATAAATTCATTTTCACCTGTATGTAAAATTATTTCATATTTTTCTACACTTGATTCATCCCTCAGTTTGGGAAAGTATGTTCAGTTGATACTGTATTTTTTGTCCAATCACACTGTTCAGATACATTGACTTAAGTAGGGAGCAACCTAAATTCCGGAATGCAAATACTACCGTGCTACCTTAACCAAGACATCACAAACTTGAAACCGGTCATAACACCTATGATGCATAGACTTCTTACTAGGAAACATATTACAATAAAGAATACTAGTCTGCACTTATTTCTTACCAAAAAAAATTTAAAGATTATACCCCTACCCCAGCTGGCAGATTTTACCTTTTTTTCCATCTTGCCGTTTTAACTTAAGGAGTGAACAAAACCCAAATATATCATGTTTCAAATCAACACAGAAGTAAAACATGGTGATTCAGGAGGAATTATTGGATTGCCAACTCTATTTATAGTTAATCTGACTGAAAGAAACAGTTTAGGCACCAAATCATGAAAAATGATAGTAAAGTCCATTCCACATTTTACAGCATGCCTTGCATTCCTTTAAGCATTTCCAGATTATGAAGGCAATATAACAAGATTCTTTGTCTATTTCTCATGTGTGCATTAAGTTAAATTATGTCCCCTTAATCAATTTACCTTTATTGTGCTTTTCAGTGTCAGAAAATCAAAACAATTCATGATATTTGCATGAAAAATGAATAAACTATTTGATCTTGCTGATATACAATCATAATCACATACCCACAGATCAGGCAAAATTTGCTGAATCGGCAATTTTCACTCTCAGGGTGGAATTTAAGGGCTGTTTTATTCTAGTTGCCCTTATTCAACTTTTATTAATAAACTTACAAATTGTGTAGGTGAAAAAGGACCTCTATTGATTTATTGTAAACATATATATCCCAGTTAAGGTGGCATGGTAGTATTTCCTGGCCCATAAGGGATAATGATAGCCTTTAAGACTTTTCACCACTTTCTAGCACTGCCCAAAATTCTACGTACACAGTTTACCGAAGTACTTTCATTATAATTTTCAAAATGAATTTAAATATGTATCATGACCGTTTACTTTTGCTATCTTTAAAACCTAAGGCCTCTATAGTGCTTTTAGGTCTTTTATCATGCAGTGAATACAAAATTTTAAAAATTATCAAAATTCATTTTCACTTGTATGTAAAATTATTTCATATTTTTCTTCACCTGATTCATCCCTCAGTTTGGGAAAGTATGTTCAGTTGATACTGTATTTTTTGTCCAATCACACTGTTCAGATACATTGGCTTAAGTAGGGTACACAAAAGAGCAACCTAAATTCCGGAATGCAAATACTACCGTGCTACCTTTACCAAGACATCACAAACTTGAAACCGGTCATAACACCTATGATGCATAGACTTCTTACTAGGAAACATATTACAATAAAGAATACTAGTCTGCACTTATTTCTTACCAAAAAAAATTTAAAGATTATACCCCTACCCCAGCTGGCAGATTTTACCTTTTTTTCCATCTTGCCATTTTAACTTAAGGAATGAACAAAACCCAAATATATGATGTTTCAAATCAACACAGAAGTAAAACATGGTGATTCAGGAGGAATTATTGGATTGCCAACTCTATTTATAGTTAATCTGACTGAGAGAAACAGTTTAGGCACCAAGTCATGAAAATGATAGTAAAGTCCATTCCACATTTTACAGCATGCCTTGCATTCCTTTAAGCATTTCCAGATTATGAAGGCAATATAACAAGATTCTTTGTCTATTTCTCATGTGTGCATTAAGTTAAATTATGTCCCCTTAAATAATCAATTTACCTTTATTGTGCTTTTCAGGGTCAGAAAATCAAAACAATTCATGATATTTGCATGAAAAATGAATAAACTATTTAATCTTGCTGATATACAATCATAATCACATACCCACAGATCAGGCAAAATTTGCTGAATCGGCAATTTTCACTCTCAGGGTGGAATTTAAGGGCTGTTTTTATTCTAGTTGCCCTTATTCAACTTTTATTAATAAACTTACAAATTGTGTAGGTGAAAAAGGACCTCTATTGATTTATTGTAAACATATATATCCCAGTTAAGGTGGCATGGTAGTATTTCCTGGCCCATAAGGGATAATGATAGCCTTTAAGACTTTTCACCACTTTCTAGCACTGCCAACAATTCTACGTACACAGTTTACCGAAGTACTTTCATTATAATTTTCAAAATGAATTTAAATATGTATCATGACCGTTTACTTTTTGCTATCTTTAAAACCTAAGGCCTCTATAGTGCTTTAAGGTCTTTTATCATGCAGTATATACAAAATTTTAAAAATTATCAAAATTCATTTTCACCTGTATGTAAAATTATTTCATATTTTTCTACACCTGATTCATCCCTCAGTTTGGGAAAGTATGTTCAGTTGATACTGTATTTTTGTCCAATCACACTGTTCAGATACATTGTTTTAAGCAGGGTACACAAAAGAGCAACCTAAATTCCGGAATGCAAATACTACCGTGCTACCTTAACCAAGACATCACAAACTTGAAACCGGTTATAACACCTATGATGCATAGACTTCTTACTAGGAAACATATTACAATAAAGAATACTAGTCTGCACTTATTTCTTACCAAAAAAATTAAAGATTATACTTTTCCCCAGCTGGCGGATTTTACCTTTTTCCATCTTGCCATTTTAACTTAAGGAGTGAAGCAAAACCCAAATATATGATGTTTCAAATCAACACAGAAGTAAAACATGGTGATTCAGGAGGAATTATTGGATTGCCAACTCTATTTATAGTTAATCTGACTGAAAGAAACAGTTTAGGCACCAAATCATGAAAAATGATAGTAAAGTCCATTCCACATTTTATAGCATGCCTTGCATTCCTTTAAGCATTTCCAGATTATGAAGGCAATATAACAAGATTCTTTGTCTATTTCTCATGTGTGCGTTAAGTTAAATTATGTCCCTTAAATAATAAATTTACCTTTATTGTGCTTCTCAGGGTCAGAAAATAAAACAATTCATGATATTTGCATGAAAATGAATAAACTATTTAATCTTGCTGATATACAATCATAATCACATACCCACAGATCAGGCAAAATTTGCTGAATCAGCAATTTTCACTCCCAGGGTGGAATTTAAGGGCTATTTTTATTCTAGTTGCCCTTATTCAACTTTTATTAATAAACTTACAAATTGTGGAGGTGAAAAAGGACCTCTATTGATTTATTGTAAACATATATATCCCAGTTAAGGTGGCATGGTAGTATTTCCTGGCCCATAAGGGATAATGATAGCCTTTTAAGACTTTTCACCACTTTCTAGCACTGCCCAAAATTCTACGTACACAGTTTACCGAAGTACTTTCATTATAATTTTCAAAAATGAATTTAAATATGTATCATGACCGTTTACTTTTTGCTATCTTTAAAAACCTAAGGCCTCTATAGTGCTTTTAGGTCTTTTATCATGCAGTGAATACAAAATTTAAAAAAATTATCAAAAATTCATTTTCACCTGTATGTAAAATTATTTCATATTTTTCTACACCTGATTCATCCCTCAGTTTGGGAAAGTATGTTCAGTTGATACTGTATTTTTTGTCCAATCACACTGTTCAGATACATTGACTTAAGTAGGGTACACAAAAGAGCAACCTAAATTCCGGAATGCAAATACTACCGTGCTACCTTAACCAAGACATCACAAACTTGAAACCGGTCATAACACCTATGATGCATAGACTTCTTACAAGGAAACATATTACAATAAAGAATACTAGTCTGCACTTATTTCTTACCAAAAAAAATTTAAAGATTATACCCCTACCCCAGCTGGCAGATTTTACCTTTTTTTCCATCTTGCCGTTTTAACTTAAGGAGTGAACAAAACCCAAATATATCATGTTTCAAATCAACACAGAAGTAAAACATGGTGATTCAGGAGGAATTATTGGATTGTCAACTCTATTTATAGTTAATCTGACTGAAAGAAACAGTTTAGGCACCAAATCATGAAAAATGATAGTAAAGTCCATTCCACATTTTACACCATGCCTTGCATTCCTTTAAGCATTTCTAGATTATGAAGGCAATATAACAAGATTCTTTGTCTATTTCTCATGTGTACATTAAGTTAAATTATGTCCCCTTAAATAATCAATTTACCTTTATTGTGCTTTTCAGGGTCAGAAAATCAAAACAATTCATGATATTTGCATGAAAAATGAATAAACTATTAATCTTGCTGATATACAATCATAGTCTCATACCCACAGATCAGGCAAAATTTGCTGAATCAGCAATTTTCACTCCCAGGGGTGGAATTTAAGGGCTGTTTTTATTCTAGTTGCCCTTATTCAACATTTTATTAATAAACTTACAAATTGTGTAGGTGAAAAAAGGACCTCTATTGATTTATTGTAAACATATATATCCCAGTTAAGGTGGCATGGTAGTATTTCCTGGCCCATAAGGGATAATGATAGCCTTTTAAGACTTTTCACCACTTTCTAGCACTGCCCAAAATTCTACGTACACAGTTTACCGAAGTACTTTCATTATAATTTTCAAAAATGAATTTAAATATGTATCATGACCGTTTACTTTTTGCTATCTTTAAAAACCTAAGGCCTCTATAGTGCTTTTAGGTCTTTTATCATGCAGTGAATACAAAATTTAAAAAAAATTATCAAAAATTCATTTTCACTTGTATGTAAAATTATTTCATATTTTTCTTCACCTGATTCATCCCTCAGTTTGGGAAAGTATGTTCAGTTGATACTGTATTTTTTGTCCAATCACACTGTTCAGATACATTGACTTAAGTAGGGTACACAAAAGAGCAACCTAAATTCCGGAATGCAAATACTACCGTGCTACCTTTACCAAGACATCACAAACTTGAAACCGGTCATAACACCTATGATGCATAGACTTCTTACTAGGAAACATATTACAATAAAGAATACTAGTCTGCACTTATTTCTTACCAAAAAATTTACAGATTATACCCTACCCCAGCTGGCAGATTTTACCTTTTTTTCCATCTTGCCGTTTTAACTTAAGGAGTGAACGAAACCCAAATATATGATGTTTCAAATCAACACAGAAGTAAAACATGGTGATTCAGGAGGAATTATTGGATTGCCAACTCTATTTATAGTTAATCTGACTGAAAGAAACAGTTTAGGCACCAAATCATGAAAAATGATAGTAAAGTCCATTCCACATTTTACAGCATGCCTTGCATTCCTTTAAGCATTTCCAGATTATGAAGGCAATATAACAAGATTCTTTGTCTATTTCTCATGTGTGCATTAAGTTAAATTATGTCCCCTTAAATAATCAATTTACCTTTATTGTGCTTTTCAGGGTCAGAAAATCAAAACAATTCATGATATTTGCATGAAAAATGAATAAACTATTTAATCTTGCTGATATACAATCATAATCACATACCCACAGATCAGGCAAAATTTGCTGAATCAGCAATTTTCACTCCCAGGGGTGGAATTTAAGGGCTGTTTTTATTCTAGTTGCCCTTATTCAACTTTTTATTAATAAACTTACAAATTGTGTAGGTGAAAAAAGGACCTCTATTGATTTATTGTAAACATATATATCCCAGTTAAGGTGGCATGGTAGTATTTCCTGGCCCATAAGGGATAATGATAGCCTTTAAGACTTTTCACCACTTTCTAGCACTGCCCAAAATTCTACGTACACAGTTTACCGAAGTACTTTCATTATAATTTTCAAAAATGAATTTAAATATGTATCATGACCGTTTACTTTTTGCTATCTTTAAAACCTAAGGCCTCTATAGTGCTTTAAGGTCTTTTATCATGCAGTATATACAAAATTTTAAAAATTATCAAAAATTCATTTTCACCTGTATGTAAAATCATTTCATATTTTTCTACACCTGATTCATCCCTCAGTTTGGGAAAGTATGTTCAGTTGATACTGTATTTTTGTCCAATCACACTGTTCAGATACATTGTTTTAAGCAGGGTACACAAAGAGCAACCTAAATTCCGGAATGCAAATACTACCGTGCTACCTTAACCAAGACATCACAAACTTGAAACCGGTTATAACACCTATGATGCATAGACTTCTTACTAGGAAACATATTACAATAAAGAATACTAGTCTGCACTTATTTCTTACCAAAAAAATTAAAGATTATACTTTTCCCCAGCTGGCGGATTTTACCTTTTTTCCATCTTGCCATTTTAACTTAAGGAGTGAAGCAAAACCCAAATATATGATGTTTCAAATCAACACAGAAGTAAAACATGGTGATTCAGGAGGAATTATTGGATTGCCAACTCTATTTATAGTTAATCTGACTGAGAGAAACAGTTTAGGCACCAAATCATGAAAATGATAGTAAAGTCCATTCCACATTTTACAGCATGCCTTGCATTCCTTTAAGCATTTCCAGATTATGAAGGCAATATAAAAGATTCTTTGTCTATTTCTCATGTGTGCGTTAAGTTAAATTATGTCCCTTAAATAATAAATTTACCTTTATTGTGCTTCTCAGGGTCAGAAAATAAAACAATTCATGATATTTGCATGAAAAATGAATAAACTATTTAATCTTGCTGATATACAATCATAATCACATACCCACAGATCAGGCAAAATTTGCTGAATCAGCAATTTTCACTCCCAGGGTGGAATTTAAGGGCTATTTTATTCTAGTTGCCCTTATTCAACTTTTATTAATAAACTTACAAATTGTGGAGGTGAAAAAGGACCTCTATTGATTTATTGTAAACATATATATCCCAGTTAAGGTGGCATGGTAGTATTTCCTGGGCCATAAGGGATAATGATAGCCTTTAAGACTTTTCACCACTTTCTAGCACTGCCCAAAATTCTACGTACACAGTTTACTGAAGTACTTTCATTATAATTTTCAAAATGAATTTAAATATGTATCATGACCGTTTACTTTTTGCTATCTTTAGAAACCTAAGGCCTCTTTAGTGCTTTTAGGTCTTTTATCATGCAGTGAATACAAAATTTAAAAAAATTATCAAAATTCATTTTCACCTGTATGTAAAATTATTTCATATTTTCTACACCTGATTCATCCCTCAGTTTGGGAAAGTATGTTCAGTTGATACTGTATTTTTTGTCCAATCACACTGTTCAGATACATTGACTTAAGTAGGGAGCAACCTAAATTCCGGAATGCAAATACTACCGTGCTACCTTAACCAAGACATCACAAACTTGAAACCGGTCATAACACCTATGATGCATAGACTTCTTACTAGGAAACATATTACAATAAAGAATACTAGTCTGCACTTATTTCTTACCAAAAAAAATTTAAAGATTATACTCCTACCCCAGCTGGCAGATTTTACCTTTTTTTCCATCTTGCCGTTTTAACTTAAGGAGTGAACGAAACCCAAATATATGATGTTTCAAATCAACACAGAAGTAAAACATGGTGATTCAGGAGGAATTATTGGATTGCCAACTCTATTTATAGTTAATCTGACTGAAAGAAACAGTTTAGGCACCAAATCATGAAAAATGATAGTAAAGTCCATTCCACATTTTACAGCATGCCTTGCATTCCTTTAAGCATTTCCAGATTATGAAGGCAATATAACAAGATTCTTTGTCTATTTCTCATGTGTGCATTAAGTTAAATTATGTCCCCTTAAATAATCAATTTACCTTTATTGTGCTTTTCAGGGTCAGAAAATCAAAACAATTCATGATATTTGCATGAAAATGAATAAACTATTTGATCTTGCTGATATACAATCATAATCACATACCCACAGATCAGGCAAAATTTGCTGAATCGGCAATTTTCACTCTCAGGGTGGAATTTAAGGGCTGTTTTATTCTAGTTGCCCTTATTCAACTTTTTATTAATAAACTTACAAATTTTGTAGGTGAAAAAAGGACCTCTATTGATTTATTGTAAACATATATATCCCAGTTAAGGTGGCATGGTAGTATTTCCTGGCCCATAAGGGATAATGATAGCCTTTTAAGACTTTTCACCACTTTCTAGCACTGCCCAAAATTCTACGTACACAGTTTACCGAAGTACTTTCATTATAATTTTCAAAAATGAATTTAAATATGTATCATGACCGTTTACTTTTTGCTATCTTTAAAAACCTAAGGCCTCTATAGTGCTTTAAGGTCTTTTATCATGCAGTGAATACAAAATTTTAAAAAATTATCAAAAATTCATTTTCACCTGTATGTAAAATCATTTCATATTTTTCTACACCTGATTCATCCCTCAGTTTGGGAAAGTATGTTCAGTTGATACTGTATTTTTGTCCAATCACACTGTTCAGATACATTGTTTTAAGCAGGGTACACAAAAGAGCAACCTAAATTCCGGAATGCAAATACTACCGTGCTACCTTAACCAAGACATCACAAACTTGAAACCGGTTATAACACCTATGATGCATAGACTTCTTACTAGGAAACATATTACAATAAAGAATACTAGTCTGCACTTATTTCTTACCAAAAAAATTAAAGATTATACTTTTCCCCAGCTGGCGGATTTTACCTTTTTTCCATCTTGCCATTTTAACTTAAGGAGTGAAGCAAAACCCAAATATATGATGTTTCAAATCAACACAGAAGTAAAACATGGTGATTCAGGAGGAATTATTGGATTGCCAACTCTATTTATAGTTAATCTGACTGAAAGAAACAGTTTAGGCACCAAATCATGAAAAATGATAGTAAAGTCCATTCCACATTTTACAGCATGCCTTGCATTCCTTTAAGCATTTCCAGATTATGAAGGCAATATAACAAGATTCTTTGTCTATTTCTCATGTGTGCGTTAAGTTAAATTATGTCCCTTAAATAATAAATTTACCTTTATTGTGCTTCTCAGGGTCAGAAAATAAAACAATTCATGATATTTGCATGAAAATGAATAAACTATTTAATCTTGCTGATATACAATCATAATCACATACCCACAGATCAGGCAAAATTTGCTGAATCAGCAATTTTCACTCCCAGGGTGGAATTTAAGGGCTATTTTATTCTAGTTGCCCTTATTCAACTTTTATTAATAAACTTACAAATTGTGGAGGTGAAAAAGGACCTCTATTGATTTATTGTAAACATATATATCCCAGTTAAGGTGGCATGGTAGTATTTCCTGGGCCATAAGGGATAATGATAGCCTTTAAGACTTTTCACCACTTTCTAGCACTGCCCAAAATTCTACGTACACAGTTTACCGAAGTACTTTCATTATAATTTTCAAAATGAATTTAAATATGTATCATGACCGTTTACTTTTGCTATCTTTAGAAACCTAAGGCCTCTTTAGTGCTTTTAGGTCTTTTATCATGCAGTGAATACAAAATTTAAAAAAATTATCAAAAATTCATTTTCACCTGTATGTAAAATTATTTCATATTTTTCTACACCTGATTCATCCCTCAGTTTGGGAAAGTATGTTCAGTTGATACTGTATTTTTTGTCCAATCACACTGTTCAGATACATTGACTTAAGTAGGGTACACAAAAGAGCAACCTAAATTCCGGAATGCAAATACTACCGTGCTACCTTGCACCTTTTGCTTGCGGTATATCATCTTTTCCGCAAATTTATTGTTTTCTGTTTAGTATTAAATTTATGATTAAGATCCATTTATTACATCGGTGATCCGTTTTTTTTTGGGGGAAAGACGGCTTTAAGCCGTCAATTCCCTATGTGGCTGGCCAGACTTCCAAGCCTTTCACGTCACTCATTTTGTTTTTATAGTTGGGGAAAACACCATAAAATTTCATACTGAATTGATGAGAAGGAAACACACAAATGAACAGATTGACTTTAAACACTTTTTAACACATTTGCCTTCTGTATATCGTGAAATTATCGTATCTTGAGCTCTCCTTAACATTATTTACGTTTCTTTTACAATCCGGAAAAATCAGTATTACGAAATATTCTAAATATATCCAACCTAGTGACGTCATGGTTGGAATTCCACACTCGGTAGAAGCAGGGAGATCCTTTCCTCATTATTAAAATCATTCACAGAAATCGTGTATGATTTAGAAATCGGTATTTGTTTATTTAAAACATAATTATGTTTGCTGTAGATGATTCAAAATGCAATGCTTTGATTTGTAGGTCAACTTTAACGGTAAACAATGGGGATACATGGGATTGGGAGAGAAACGTCAGTTCTCATTCTTTTCTGTAACTGTATTGAGAATCTCTCCTCTAATACAGGAGCACCTCAAATTGATGAATAATTATCCAACTAAAGAAAAGTTTCTGTATCTGAACACTTAAAATGTGATATTTATAATATGATAAGTAGTTTTCCATTAAAACAAAATTTTATGTACCAACATAATCATTGTAATGGTAAAAAATATATATAAAATTTTCAAATGGCTTTTGTAGTTTAAACATATTTAAATGGAAATTTAAAACTGAATAGACTTTTCAGTCATCACTTTATCGAGAAAAATTTTAAATCTTAGAGCCCTGTCACAAAAATGGAGAAATGCCCTAGCTTGCAGTTCAGTGGTATACAATAAAAAATATATATATTGTTGTACTTATTAAATGATAGAATTCAATTGAATTTTAGATAATTAACTTTCAACTTTAATGAAATGTTTTGAATTAGAAGGAGCCAATCTCTTTTTTGGTCCAAATTGATTCTATGATGAATTCTTGGCTAAGGAAATGAAATTACATTATTAACCAACAATTAATTTCAATATTATCAATCTTTCTACATGTTTTTGCTCATTCTTTGTATGAAGACTATCAAAAGATACAAAAAAAAAAAAAAAAATAGAAACATTTGCCGTCTTTTCCCTCAGAGCTTTTAAGCTCTTTGATTAGTAATCGCTAATGGCAGTCAGTAGGGTTCAAGAACATTTGTTGTTCGACCTGTTAGTCAAATGCGTTTTGTTAAATTATACTTTTTCACTTTTTGGTCTTTTGGAAAATGTTGTTTGTGCTGTATTTAGACCCATCTAACAAGAAATTTGTTTTTTCATGTACAGGTATAAAAAAAATTGCGGTTTTATCCAACGCAATCATAGGTTTGAACGTTGTTTTCAATTTAGACTTGTTTATTATTTTTTCGTTTGGGCTTGTATTATATTTGCCTTCGGGTTTATATGATCCGTTCATCCTATTTTGACTCCTCAAAATCCAAGAGTCTATTCTAGATTGAGGTAAATTGTATGGCTTACCAAATACCGTTTAGACCCCTCTTACAAGAAATTTGTTTTGCATGCACACGTATAAAAATTGCGGTTTTTATCTAAAAAGTAAAATCACAAAAAATACTGAACTCCGAGGAAAATTCAAAAAGGAAAGTCCCTAATCAAATGGCAAAATCAAAAGCTCAAACACATTAAACGAATGGATAACAACTGTCATATTCCTGACTTGGTACAAGCATTTTCTTATGTAGAAAATGGTGGATTGAACCTGGTTTTATAGCTAGCTAAACCTCTCACTTGTATGACAGTCGCATCAAATTCCATTATATTGACTACGATGCGTGAACAAAACAAACAGACACAATAGGTAAAAATGTCAAAAATAGGGGTACAGCAGTCAACATTGTGTTATCATCTTAATCACTATAAAAACAAACAAATGTAACGATGAAGCACAACAAGGCATACATCAAATTTAACATCCTCATTTTGTTTTTTTATGATACAATTTTATTTATCTATGTAAAATCCACCCATAAAGGATGGAAGGTTTTAAGTACTGGCGTGAAATCGCGCGTTTGAAATTCGCACAGGTAGACATAAAATAATTTTGTCGTTCAAAGTATGACGGGATACATAAGTACAAAGTCACGTAAAATGGATTTCACAAAAAAACAGACTTAACAGTAAAAGTAATATTAATAAATAAAATAATTAACGCAATCATAGGTTTGAACGTTGTTTTCAATTAAGACTTGTTTATATTTTTTTCGTTTGGGCTTGTATTATATTTGCCTTCAGGTTTACATGATCCATTCATCCTATTTTGACTCCTCAAAATTCAAGAGTCTATCCTAAATTGAGGTAAATTGTATGGCTTACCAAAAACCGTTTCGATTCCTAACATCACCTGCAGACAAAGGCAGTGCAGTGGTTGTCATGGATAAATCTGCCTATATTCAAGAGGCTGAACGACAACTTGGCGATGAAAGGTTCTACCAAAAAATAGACTCTGATCCTACAACATCTTTTAGCAGAGAAATAACTGATAGTTTGGTAGAAATCCACAACGATGGTTTCATCGATGAAAAGACTCTTGAATATTTGAAGCCAGAAAATCCAAAACTGGGCAGATTTTATCTTTGACCTAAAATTCATAAGGACAATAACCCAGGAAGACCTATTGTTTCAGCGAACGGTCATCCGACGGAAAATGTTGTTCCACTGCACTGCCTTTGTCTGCAGGTTTAATGACGATATTGTTGTTAGATCGTAAGTTTTTCAGTGCAGTTCGTTCTTCATTGGTAAGATTGTGAAAAGGTATATTGTTATTTCTAGTATTTCTAATTATATCCGACTTAAAATTGTCAATGAATGATTCCAAGGTGGCATTTTTGCTCGGTTTAGGGATCCAAGTACTCTTTTTTATAAATTTGTAGTTGTTCTCGTCTTCTGAAAATTCTGAGTCACTATCCGAGCTTCTGTTGTTATTCTCCTTCGACGGGAAATATTCCTTAATGCGTAGACTTCTGGCAAAATTGTCAAGGTCTTCCGACAATTTAGTTTCATTGACAGGGGCAGGTAGAGGACAGAAATTTAAGCCTCTCGAGAGAAGAGATGTTTCAGCTTCCTTTAACTGGTGTTTGGAAAGATTGACCACAATGTTGAAGGGTGAATCAGTCTCTTGTGGCTCTTATAAAACTTTTCTTTATATATCTATTGACGGCTAAATGTAACTTGCAAAACCAAGGATGTTGTTTACCTTCTTCAGTGTCATTGTGATATGCAGTATTTTGGCGAGACAGAACAGCCATTCATCAAACGCATTAATTGGTCATCGAAGTGACTTTACCTGCAAGCCCGACCTCCGGTTAGTCGTCATTTGAGATCACTTGGTCACGCCTAAGCTGATCTCAAAAACCTTACCATCACTATCATAGACCACTACGAGGGTTGATCAAGGGCTGACAGACTTGCTCGGGAAAGTTTTTGGATAAGAAAGTTAAGGACAGTTCCCCTAGAGGGCATCGATGAAAAAGATAAAATGAGTCCCTACCATCACTTGTTTCCAGTAATTCAGGCTTCAGTACAGGACTCTTCCAGTTACAAGGAATTTATTTCTCCTCCAAACATCAATATTGAAAAAAAATACCAGGTTATTGATTCGTGATAATTTGTGAAACGAACAAGATTATTATTTCAGTTTGACTACCACATGTCAAGATAAGAATCATTTGACATCTTACTGATGAAGGATATTAGTTATCCGATATATTAAACATTTGTTCATGATTTTGTTGGTTTTTTTTTTTTGGTGATGTTGTACCCTTTTAGACTTGCTAATTATATATATATATTCGGATGTGGTCGAGTGATCTAGAGCGCTGGACATGAGGCTAAGCAATTAGTGCTGTAGTGTATCAAAGGTGTGAGTTCGAATCCTGTTGTGGGTAAAAATTTGTCAGCATTAAAATCTAACTCTAACACTGTTGGGTTAAATTTTTAGACTTATATAAATATTTGTATTTACCCTGTATCTCTAACTCATTGAGATCCAGTGGGCATATATATTGTATGGTTGTCATTTGCTTAGTCTTGTTTGTATGATATACTTATTTCTAGGGACTGTATAATGAATTGAATCATTATCCCATACGGTATATAAAAAAATGTTGAGTTTGATTGCTGACAAATAAAAAATACATTGCGTATAAATACATTGTTTGTAATAATATAACATCTACACACGCTTGGGGCCTCGGTGGCCGAATGGTCTAAGTAGTCACTACTGTAATCACTAGCCATTCAACAATGAGTTTGTGAGTTCGAACCCCGCTCGTGCGGATGCACTCGACTCCAATCTTAATTGACAAGGATTGTCAGTTTTCCTATCGACGGTCGGTGGTTTTCTCCGGGCACTCCGGCTTCCTCCACCAATAAAAACTGGCCGCCACGAAATAGCCCAAAAGCGGTGCTTAAAAGTGGCGTTAAAACACAAAAAATTTAAAAAATCAAATCTACACACGCTTATAACACATGTCTTATGTCTATCTCTAGTTTCGCCTTACGTGACAACATAACATGACGACTAGTTATATTTTATATAGCGGATGTGGTCGAGTGGTTTTGAGCACTGGACATGAGGTTTAGCCATTGGTGCTGTGGTGTATCAAAGGTGTGAGTTCGAATCCTTTGTGGGACAAAAATTTGTCAGCATAAAAATCTAACTCTAAGGCTGTTGGGTTAAATTTTCAGACTTATATATGTATTGTTTAATATTTGTTCGAAAGGTTTACGACTTTTGCATAATAATTTTTTATTGTTGCAAATTTCTGCTTGTTATGCTAAAACATACAACAAACTATTTATTGAGTAAATTTTTATATATGAGAAAAAATTGAAAAGAAATATTTTTAAAAATTCACTTTCAAACCGATTGAAAGTAAGATAACCGTGGTTCAAATTTTGTTTATGGATTACAAAATCCTGTGAATCCACTTGCATATGTCATATTTACACGAAGAGAATCAACTTCTTGAAATTTGAGGGTAGTCCATGTAGTCATTTTAACAAATTCAGAGTTTAAATGTGGTCTGTGGACACTGGCTTTCATCAATACAATTCAACGCGGCATATATTTCTGTAATATTTCATAATTAAAAAAAATAACGAGAAGAACACTAAAGTTTCAAATTGCTACATTTTCAACCGCATCTGAGTTCAAATGAAATATCCATGCAGAATCGGAAATACAAGTTCATCCCGGTCTGTGTTTCACATATTATTGGCTTGTCCGTAAAGGAACATGAGTTTTGGGGATAGAATTATTGATTTTTATAACATGAGAGGACGCAGGTATCATGATTCAAATAGATTTTATTGCAACACAGTAAAACAGTTGCTTCCAACCAACAAAATATTGTCATGGTACTCGGGTCCATTTATAATTAAATATTGCTCGAACAAACGCAACAATTCTTGATTTTCGTATAAATAACGGTTTTTCTGGAAACAGAGTGAAGGATTTTATCATTTGAATTTCTTAAGGATGTTTGCTCCTCTTGTTTTTGAATTTTTGTCAGATATTTGGAATCCTCATGAAGTGCCAATAAAAGTTTTGCCCACTATACCCTACTTTTCTTTCCATAACTTGATAGCATATAGTTTATATTATCTTTAAAAATCTACTTTTCTTTCCATAACTTGATAGCATATAGTTTATATCATCTTTAAAAATCTTATAAAATCCTTGTTATTTCTTCATCGTTTTTGAAAGAAAGAAGCTGTCAATGTTAAATGTATGAAAAATATAGAGAGTATTATTTCCCGTCAAATTTTCAATGACTTATATCTCGAAAACAAGCACACGGACCCTTTATTTTTTCTGCTTTTTTAGTTTCTTTATTTATATACTATCAATTTATATACTATCAATTTATAACAGTCTTTTAAAAAGCTTGTTATTTTGAAACAGAGTAGCGAATATACTTAAAGAAGGAAGTTGCCTTGATTTAAGGAAAACGAGACCCCTTAGTGTTAAAAAGTATCATGCTTTTAGGCCTATATTCATCTTAGTTATTTAAAACAACATCACAAATGCAACTATCAGTTGTTTTATATTTTGTTGAATGAAGGTTTCACAAAATCAGTACCTTATCATGTATTTTATGTAACTTTGGCTTCGTCATATTTGTTTTATACGTTTTTTGTATATGCTTCATAGTACAATGTTATCAAAAAAAACAGTATTTACTGACTGTTCACTAAAGATTTAACAATTGCTCCCACGTTGGTCTATGGTTTTAATAATAGAAATTGTTTTCAAGCATCCGTTGTCGACTGTGTATGTTATATTTGAACTTTTACGTATTGTCTATTGACTTCACCAAAAAACAAAATGTCACTTGATGAATTCGAACTTGCTAGTTTCCGTCAATAACCACCATCATTTAAGGAGTACAAGATACCACTCCGCAACAACTGATAGTAAGTAATAAAAATGTAAACTCTTACCCCAAATTATGAACAATACAAGGTAATATATGCACCGGAATGGCCAGATGTCGGTGTTCAATCGGGTAGAACGAATAAAACCATCAAAAAGTTAAATCACAAAAATACTAAACTCCAAAGAAAATTCAAAACGGAAAGTCCCTAATCAAATGGCAAAATCAAAAGCACAAACACATCAAACGAATGGATAAAAACTGTCATATTCCTAACTTGGTACAGGCATTTTTTATGTAGAAAATGGTGGATTAAACCTGGTTTTAAAGCGCTAAACCTCTCACTTGTATGACAGTCGCATCAAATTCCGAAATGCACGTTTTATTTACCCAAAAGTGATTTAAACACCAATAGGTAAACAAAAAACTGATATAGTTTGGCATTGCATAAAGTCGTGCTTCTCAAAAAAATGTTTATGAACTATTTTCTCTTTGATGTGAACTGACAATTAAATCTGAAAACATGATTTTGTTGTGAGTATTGCTTTCCACTAGATTTTCGGAGCACCTCCAAGTTTTGGTGGGGTTCGTGTTGATCAGTCTTTAGTTTTCTGTGTTGCTTTTGTATACCATTCCTTGTCTTTTGATTTTGTTTTTGTTTTTGCAATGGCGTTGCCAGTTTATTTTCGACTTATTAGTTTGATGTCCCTGTGGGTTTACTGTTATATTTAGCATAAACCATGCCTTTTGTTTTCATGTTTGAATAATTTACTTTTTGCAATTTGGATGGTATATGAAGGTTACCTATTGGGTAAGTGTTTTGCTCATTGTGAAAGGCTGTTCTGTGGTTAGTTGTTGGTAAAGTCCTCCCACGTCATCGGGTCATTGTAAGATAGTTTTTATAGGCAATTGGCAATCAGCAATAACACCACATCTCCTTAATACTATACAATATACCTCTTTTTTTGGAGGGGGAAGGGTCATTGTTTTCTTTTTTTTCCGTTTAATTCATTGAGACTCCTATAACAATAAAATATTTAATAAAAAAAAAAACACAAAGGGGATGATAATGTCGCAAGAACAAGCATGAACAGTTTAATATACTTAAACACAAACATTGTTTAACATAAATTAATGTACAAAAAGACAAATTGCATAACAAAATTCTATAAAGATAAATGTATGCATAAATGTTAAAGAATCAATATATATAACTGAATATCGATTTTGAAATTATTTCAACATTAATATGACAGAAATCACAAATTTTTGCGACGGAAGGAATAAGAAAATAAAAAATTAAATTAAAAAAAAAATATATAATAACATTTACCATATACATGATATACTTAGCACTTTGATAGTTTTTGCATTTGTTTAACGAGCGTAAATAAACTATCCACGAAATTCACACCCAGGCTGATAACCCATTTCATCATTGTGTGACGTCACGTTGTCGGGCTGTGTGCGTTCGTACATCGATAGTATATGATACTATAGTAGTAAATGATATACTAGGACTAGATTTCGTTAGCGATATTTTGTCGTTTTCTTTTTTTGCAATGGCGTTGTCAGTTTATTTTCGACATAAGAGTTTGAATGTCCCTCTGGTATCTTTCGCCCCTGTTTTATTAGTGTTTTAGTTTACTGTTATATTCAGCATAAATCATGCCTTTTGTTTTCTTGTTTGAATAATTTACTTTTTGCAATTTGGATGGTATTTGAAGGTTATGTATTGGGTAAGTGTTTTGCTCATTGTAAAAGGCTGTACTGTGGCCAATTGTTGGTAAAGTTCTCCCTCGTCATCCGGTCACTGTAAGATAGTTTTGATAGGCAATTGGCTATCAGCAATAGCACCACATCTGCTTAATATTATACAATATACCTCATTTTTGTAGGGAAATGGGTCATTGTTTTCTTTTTTTTCCGTTTAATTCACTGAGTGTGCTATAACAATAAAAAAATAATAATGATATAAAAAAAAACACACACACACACACAAAGGGGATAATAATGTCGCTAGAACAAGGAAGAATAATTTAATATACTTAAAAAAAATTGCATAAGAAATTTTATATTTAAAGACGAAATACCTCAAAAAAGTCTATATAAATAAATATATGTATAAATGTTGAAAAATTAATATATATATACTAGTAACTGAATATGGATTTTGAAATTATTTCTACATTAGTACAAAAAAGAATTCAAAAAAATATATTAACATATATCATATACTTAGCATTAAAATGACTTTTTTTTTGCATATGAGTAATGAGCGTAAATAAACTAGCAAACAAATTCACACCCAGGCTGATAGCCCATCTCATCCCTGTTGTCGAGCTGATATGGGCTTATCAGGCTGTGTGCGTTCTTACATCGTTAGTGTATGTTACTATAGTAGTATATGATATAATAGGAATAGATTACGTTGGAAGTATTTGGCAAAACCTCACGTAATTTCAGGTCACCAATGCTATTTATTTTTTTTATTCGAGCTTCACTGATGCCTCTTGTAGATAAAACAATCGTCTGGCGTACACAATATTTATCTTGGTAAATGTGATGTGTATATTTGTTCAGTCGTCAGTCTTATTTCTTGTGTTATTTCCCATTGTGATCTCTGTTTGTCTTCGACTTATGAGGTTTAATGTGTTTTTGGTAACGTGTTGTAGTAATATTCATTATCAAACAATATGACATCTCCATCTTTTTAATGTTTTAACACGAAGGGTGTCAAATATGGGGCAGAAACCACTGACCCTTAGGGAATTCATTCCTTGTTTTGGTATGGTTCCTTTGATTTAATATTTATATTGGTATGTAATGTTTTGATATTATTGCTTGTTTTATGTCGTTTTTATTCTTGTACATTTTCTTGTCTGTTTTCCTGCCCCAAAAGAGTCAAAAGCTATGTACTATTATTTTGAAATATTGCAGAAGGCACAAACATGACATTTGAAGCTAATAATAGAGAAACAGACATAGTCATGACAAAAAAACTTCTAAATGACGACGAAAAAACTAACCTACATTAAACTCAAAGAACACATAGGACTGAACATAAAAGACTTGGAGCATCGCTGGTGCCCCGGTAGGGAAAACACATCACATCGTCATTGATTTACTTTAGTCTGGTACTTTTCTGGAAGTCCCTGAAATCTCTTTATCTATACTCGTATCTGATTCATGAGAATCCTGTGATTTTTGTCCGAACAATTTTGCCCTAATGTGCCGCCTTACAAATCCATTACAACCAAACGAAAGGAAAATGAACAATCCTTGTGAAGCATTTAAAATAATGAAGATGTAGGACAGTGCATCAATAAGTGTCCATTGATGAACAAAGCCAAAAATCCAAGTCAGTCCTGTTATGCAGGAAATTTTGGTATAAATAATCAACATTGGGCGGTCGTTTTTGGTCTCCGAATCTACTTGCGGTGTCGTTTCCATTCGGAATATAACAAGACCAAATAAAATAATATTTAGGAGTATGAAAATGCCTACTGGAATTGCAAACGTAGACAGTACCATTGCTGCCTTTGTAATGTAACAGCGATCACCACCGTACCCTAAATAGCCTAACGAGGAATTGTCGCTAACGAAAAAGTTAACTATGTTAATAGTCAAAAGAAGACAGCAAACTGATACAGAATACAGAAGATAACGTTTAAAAAGCTTCATTCGATTTGAATAACTCTGAGTGTTTAATTGATAATAGAATACCCTGAAAATATCAAGCGTGCAGATATGCATCCACATCACAGATCCTAACCAGAAATAATGAGTGAGTACACCAATAGCTACACAAAGGCCTGTATTGGATGTTGCATTCATTCCAAAAAGGTAAAGTGCGTGCGCAACTAACAAGTGGAAGGACAACACCAACTGCTGTAATCCTGGAAGAGTTCGAAGCTCCTTCAGTAACAGGTAGACTATCATGGTCAGTGCCAGCGATGTGATTGAGATAATTGAACAAATCAAAGACAAAATTTTCTCAATTTTAGTCTTTTGTGTTTGTGACTTTGTTTTTCCACTTCCGCTGTTGTATGTCGTGTTGTCATCTAAACAAACTAGGAAATCATTTTCAATTTGAAGTACACCGTTTATTTCATAATCTTTCTTCGTATTCAATATGGTAAGGTAACTGGTGGACAGTTGGACTTCGTTGGAATTAAGTTTGATTCTTGGGCAAAAGAAGTTTGAAACTATTGTGATGGTTTTATAGTCAGCAAAGCATTGATCATCATGAGTGTTATAATAATCAGTATCATAATATAAACCGTTGTCAAAATAATCAAATTTTGTAAAGTCGGGTACAAGATCAAGTTCCTTCCGTGAAATCGGTTCCAATGCAATGCTTTTATCTTCAAATATTTCTACAAATGAAGACGACATTGCTTCAACGTACATTGTTTGATCATGAAATACTGTAACTAAAAAATTTACCCCAATCATGTATTCGTGATGTGTTACGTTTTTTATTTCTTGTGGATGATACCAATCTGAAAGGTAACAACATTGGACATCACTTAGAATTCTCTTAAAATAAGAACAAATACCATCCTCTACTCTAAAATAATCGTATAGCATACATTCTATTGAACATTTCAGTTTAATTTGATCTACCTTTTCTTGTTCTACTGTAATTTTGTAATAAACTTGATAAAACACATTCTTGTTATTTCTGTAAATCCTTTCACACTTGTTGTTCTGCTTGTTATAATAGTGCATTCTTGGACATATAACTTCTCGGCACTTATCCTTAAAGTAAATGCATGATAACTTAGAAAATACTTATTTTATGGGAGCATGTACAAAATTGCATACTTGGACACACTACTTCTCGGCATTCATATCCTTTAATTAAATGCATGCCTGATACGGTGCTTTTTGTCCGCAATTTGCTTTTTGTCCGCTTTTGCTTTTTGTCCGATAATTTTGCTTTTTGTCCGACACTTTTGCTTTTGTCCGTTGCTTTTGTCCGTTTTGCTTTTGCTTTTTGTCCGATAATTTTGCTTTTGTCCGACACTTTTGCTTTTTTTGTCCGTTGCTTTTGTCCGTTTTGCTTTTTGTCCGATAATTTTGCTTTTTGTCCGACACTTTTGCTTTTTGTCCGTTGCTTTTTGTCCGTTTTGCTTTTTGTCTGCTGGTTTTGCTTTATGTCCGATATTTAAATGTGTATATTTTTGCAGGTTTCATTTTGAACTTCGAAACACCATGCCCTTTTTGGAGTTAAATACAGACCATATTCACTTTTTAAATGATTTGTACATGAAATATTCGTTTCTTTCACTAGATATAAGAAGATATGGTATGAGTGCCAATGAAACAATTCTCCATCTAGTATGATCAATATGTCCCGAAAATGAAATGATCGATCACCATATATATAACGTTACAATAATCCCACTGAAACTACCAGCCCAATATCATAGTAAATTTGGCCACAATATCCTTTAATAATGAGAATCTGGAAGCAAGAAGGATTCCGATGAACTCACCGGTCGCCAAATATGACCGCACTGGTTAACATAGAATACAAAGTCGTAAAATACAATTTAAACTTAATTGTATATTAAAACCCTTAAAATTAGACATTTTGATTAAGAACATGACAGAGCTTAAATGTTAAGAATGTGAAGAACTATCGGACGACTCCTTATTAGAGCTATTGCCCATAACTGAAACTATTTTGATTTCTGTTTGTTTTTGTTTTCTTTTTGTTGTTGCTAATCTTGAAAACATAAATGGTCACAGAGAAACTTCAAAAATGTTTTAAAAGCTGACTAACAAGACGATAAAAAAAACTTGACGGAAATAGCAAGGACAGTACTGGAATGGAAATACAAATTGTGTTTGATTGCAATTTGCATTTAAAAAGAATACATTTCCTCCTTGGTCGGTTTAGCTCAAGTTGACGTTCTTTATGGCTCAACTATTCAACATTTGTATCAGATTTTTTTATTTTATTTTTTTTGTCTCCAACATCACTGAAGAGATATTAATTGCTAAAATGGCTGGTGCAATAAAATTGGTACCGTTGATAGAGACGACCTTAGGAATACCGGGAAGGGGTGTGGTTGTTTGGATAATTAATTTTCATCCTATTTCATAACTAAATCCTGAATTGTCCTGTAGTTTGGAGGACAGACTATTTATCTTAATGTTGACATGAAGATGGGCTCAGTTATTTATGTTCCATTAATGACATACAAATCTATCCATTTTTAAAAATTCTCTTCCCCAAAAGTGTAAAAAAAGAAAACAGTTGTCATTCCATTACTAACTTTAATTACGAAATTTGAGGTGAGGGGTAATTATCTTAGATAGTATTCGTGTAAGTATTCTGGTGAAGATGAAATCCATTTTTGTTTCATTCAACGCACAAGCTGCATAACTGCACGGAAACATTACTGTGCTGATGAAAAAGATTTTGTTTTCTATTAAGTAATGACGATATAATATATGACATACAATATGTTAAAGCAACTGTCAAAAGAAATAAATCACTAACTGATGAATGACAAGAGCTGTCTCTCTCTATCATATATTTTTTTTATGTTCCAAATGAAATCCATACTGCAGATTTTTTTTTATTCAACAGTATATTATATGAAGGTCCTAAAAACTCAAAACTCTGTGTTAGTACAACATGTATATATATATATATATATATGCAGAATTTAGACTGGTACTTTATGTCTTCTTTGATCTTTTTGTGCTATTTACTGACGAGGCAAACCCCTGTTACACTGATTTTTAAAGTTCGTTCAGTGGTTGTTCTGTTGTAATACTGTCCCGGTTTTCGGGGCAAATTGGACTGATTGAAATGAAAGGTTGTGTCATATTTATGATGCTGCTGATATCGGTGACGAATTTCACTATAAATGTATATTGTGTCATGTAATGCTCTCACACAAGAGTGGAAAAGCTGTTGCTACATCAGTTCATGAGTCCTAAATTTAACAAATTAAAGCAATAAATGAGCTGAAATAACCATATCATTCTTGAAAAACTTATTAAATTATAGCAATTATAACAGTGGGAGTCAGTCCTCCTTCTTAGTCTACACAGTTATGTTTGCATTTGTACTTTTGTAGTACTACTCATTTCAAAAACTAAAATCGACCCATAGTAATGAAGTAATTTTCACAAATCAAGTACTATAAAATTATGGTACAATGTTATGCAATACAGTTCTTCAATGTTTTTATTACTACAAAAGTAAACATACAAAAGTGATTGTGCATATTGTCAACATAGGCAGAAATGTTTAGTGTTATCGTGAATATTTATAAATTTTGCGTTTCTATATTTAATAGTTGAAGTTTGTAAGAAATAGTCCAAAGCTCAAATTTCAAATTATGCATATAACATAATTTATAAGTTAACATATACTGAATGCCATAGAAAATGCAATACTATTACTTTTTTTTTTCTCCAAAAAACATACTGATTTATTTTTAGGTCACCTGGCTCTATTGACCAAATGGGCTTTTCTCATCACGTGTCGTCCGTCGTCGTCGTCGTCCTTTAACTTTTACAAACAAATTTACTGGGCCAAATTTAAACAAACTTGGCAACAATCATCATTAGGGTATCTAATTTTAAAAAAATATGTCTGATTAACTCGCCTACCAACCAAGATGGCCAACATGACTGAAATAGAACATACGGGGTAAAATTTAAGTTTTGTCTATTATTTTGAAAACCATTAAAAAGAGAGAAAATCTGACAGGATGTTGCGCTCTACCAATTGTCCATACATGTCAAAACTGTCAGATGACGTCCCAAAATTGGTTTCCATTCTCTAACTATAGTTTGCCTCAACCCAATGTTATGAAACTTAAACACAATGCTTATTACAAAATAACCCAGATCAAGTTTGAATTTTGGTGGCGTCACTTTTACTGTTCTAGAGTTATGCCCCTTTGCAAATGGAAAAACTGCTGATTTTTTTTATTTCCGTTCTTTAACTTTAGTTTGCCTAAAAAAATGGTATTAAACTTATGTGCAATGTGTATTACCACAAAACACAGGTCAATATAAAAAAGATGATGTGGTATGATTGCCAATGAGACAACTCTCCACAAGAGACCAAATGACACAGAAATTAACAACTATAGGTCACCGTACGGCCTTCAACAATGAGCAAAGCCCATACCGCACAGTCAGCTATAAAAGGCCCCGAAATGAAGTATGAATTTTGGGTGGCCTCACTTTTCCTGTTATGCCCTTTATAAATGGGAAAATGCTGACTTTATCGTTTTGTTTTCTAACTTAAGTTTGCCTCAAGCAAATGTTATGAGACTTATACACAATGCTTATTACAACAGAAGTTAGATCAAGTACAAATTAGGGTAGTGTCACTTTTGCCGTTCTTAAGTTATGTCCCTTTATAAAGGTATATGCAAACGGGGGCATTATCTGTGTTCCATGGATTCATTTCCCATTTATTATAGGATTTATTACCCTTAAATGACAAATTTTACCATTTATTTTCTTTTTTGCCTACTATCTTGAAAATTATAATAGATACAGAAAAACTTTATGATGATCAGCAAGATCAGTTCTACAAATGAGACAACATGGTCGAAATCGTTAATCGACTCCTTATTACAGTTGATGTCCTTTGATGATGATTTTGACAATTTTTTGTTGCTTTTTTTTTGCCATATATCTTAAATCTACAATAAAGACAATATGAAGGCGACTTCTTATTGGAGTTACATGTATTGCCCTTTAATTTAGTGTCTTTCGCATTCTTGGATTGTAAACAACAGAGAACCTAAGGTCCAATTTTTAATCAATGTAGCAAAATTTGATGCAGAAATGCAGATAACTAATGTGAATTTTCATTTAAAAGAACAAATTTATAAGATTTGAACTTATAAATATTAATATGTTTACAAGCGTAGATTGTATTTGTTTGATTTTTAATGTTTTTAATTTGGCATTTTTAGGGGAGATAACTCTGAAATAGTGCATTTTCTGAAAGAGTCTAGATGAACTTTTGCTATTTTAAATTTTAGCAGGAAAAAACGCACGGTGACCCTATCTTATCTATTGATATTCTCAAAGCATTTTCTAAAAGCTATCTTCTCGCATTCACATAACGCTGTTTTTTTTTCGTATAATCCATACAAAATGTGTCATTTTGTCACAACCTGTAGCTTGAGAAAATGCTCGGTGACCTATCATATTTATTATATTTTTGAACATTTCACAATATATACTACGTTTTGGCAAAGTCTAAACAAATTCTATCATTTTAATCTATACTCCCAAACCACATTAAAGACGATTTTCACCTCTTTTTTGCGTTTTGTCATATATTATAGAAAATTATAATAGATAAAGATACACTTTAAATCACAAAAATGATCAGCAAGTCAAGATCTACTAACAAGTCAAATTTTGCCGACATAGTTAAGTAGACTGTGACTCTTTATATGAGTTATTGCCCATAAATGAGGATTTTTTTATCCTCTTTTGTGTTTTGAACAAAACTAAAGAAGATAGACGGAAACTAAACAGCACATGATCAGCAATACAAGATCAACAAAACAGATTTTGTCATCATGCATGAATTCTATTCTTGTTTACAATGTTGGAGAGTGTCCTTTGTTGAATATGCACATAAAACAAGGTGATTATATAGGCTCTTTAGAGCCTCTAGTTTATTATTATTAGAACCATGTATAGTTGTTTAAAAATGACTTTTAAAACCAATGTCGAATACTTTTCGCTCGATAGATTTTTGGAACAGATGTGAAGTACAGGGTTATTTGAACGGACGTAATTCGAGTTCGAACGTTTTCTAACTCAAGTATGACTTTCTTGCTTTTACTTTCGACATGTAAAGTTTAGCTTATGTCATGAATTTCACGCCCTTATTGTAAAGAAACTTCAAAAAACAGCAGACTATATGCCAGGTCTTTCTGACAACCAGTGACAAACAATTTGGGGCGTAATTTAAGGAGGCTTTTCCCAGGATGCAATTGCTCGTAGACTGTATATTTACCCTCTACAGTAGACCAAATAATCCACAAATTCCGCCAAAAGGGATCTTTTAATGATAGGTCATGTCCAGTGAGACATAAAGCAACAAACGCCCAGCAGGACCGATGCTTTTGTCTTAAACATCTCCGATATTGATTCCGCGTGGCTTTCTAATTGACACGAGTATCCATTGGTGTTCATGGTAAAACCTTTAAGGCTATATCAGTTTGCGTGGAAATTAATAAAGAGCACGGCGACCTTTCCTTTGTGATATTTTAATGGCCGTCCGGCGTAAAAATATATCTGTTAACTTACAAATGTAAGCGTACTTTCATTCCGCCGTGTATTTATTCCGGGTAACTGTTTTTCACTAGAGAATATTGGATGTAAATAGTGTGAAAGCGTCGATCTTGATATCGTTGTTTTGTTTATATTAGACCGGTTTATTGTTTACATAAATAAATGGGTTAAAATTAAAACGATTTTCAAGGAACAAGTTTAATTAATCTGAGTCAATCTAATAAATAAAATTGTTGATGATGAGGAGGATGTTTTTATAACTCAAAATACTGTATCAATGATCAGGACATTGAACTTGATATTAACCAAATTTAAAGAGCAGATTTGTTCTTACATAAAGTTTCAATTATAGAAGCATCCTTTGATATTGACATAGAAGATATGATTTTATATCCAAGTCGATCGAAAAGCAAATACACAGAAAAACTTCGGCAATCCAGTAAATATAAATATTACAATTAGTGACAATTCAAAAGCTATGATTTTATAGATTTGCATAGAAAAATTATTTAAATCTTATTCGTTGATAAGTATTATTGTGTTATCGTGTGTTCAAATGAGTACTAATCACTTCAACAATTAATGTATGGATCTAAAGCACTAGTGTAATTAATCCCGGTATAAAATAACTAGTGCAATCATTCCGGTACAAAATCACTAGTGTAATCATTCCTTGTTTAAAAACACTAGTGTGAACATTCCTTGGATGAAAACTCTCCACTTTTTACATAAATCAACTATGCAAGTTTCAAATACACTTAAAACTATAAAGCCACGTTTTATATATATTTCCCCTTCAAAAAACCCTTTTTAGAACCTTATAATGACTGGTGGATGTTTTACACTGGACCCGGATAGAAAAACCTAGTGAATTTTCGTTGGTGGATAAAAATCACTGGGGATTTTCTTCCTCCGGATAAACTACACTGGCGGAATCAAACCACTGTTATTAACCAACAACCATCTTATGTGTACCAAAAGCCGTCAGCGATGGTCACACAGACAATTTGTTACCTTCGTGGACCAAAGTCAGGCTTTTGCGGGATCCTATTAAACATCTAGTGTTGTCACTACAATGTGCTGTAGAGATTTCGTTGCACAACATGACAGAAACATTCTTTGTTAGGAGTCTATGTTGATAATTCGACATTGGATGTTTCATATACCCATTGTAGACGAAAAATAATTGATTTTGGTTTGATATCGATCTATTGTTTGATTTGTAAATTTTCATATTCATCTTTTTTTTTAAAGATTATCATTTTGAATAAAGATTTTATTTTTGAAAAAGCAAGTGTTGGACTTGCGCTTTTATGGGCACTCAGTTCATGTAAGCTGTCCTTTTTTAAATGTGCTTATCCGAGTCCTGGACTGCATTCCAGTGGCTTTCATTTGTTTACTTTTGTGTACATTTTATACAGATCAGTATTTTTTTAAAAAAATTTTGCCAATATTTTAGCTGCATGTAACATCATGAACACTCAGAACAGCGAAACCAAAATTTAGATTTCAGAAATAAATAGCCTTTAGCCATCAACAAATAGCCGATGACTTTTCAAGAGTTGTTTTCGTTAAAGGATGATTCCTTTTTTGGTGCAATTTTTGCTCTTAACGACAAAAAAAAAAAAAGATAAAAAGAACATTACGTAAAGCATTAAGTATCACTTATAGTATTTTAAAACCTTCATTGGTGGTAGTTCATATATATTTCTGCTGTTGTTTTGTATATAAGTTATTGTCCTGAATAAACATCTCTATGCGTTTGTACGTTTTTGCGTTTCAGTTTTTTTTTTGTGAAATTTCTTCTATCAGCCAAGACAAACTTTAAATTCGGCCGTTATAAATGTTTTCGCCAGAAATCCATGTATTATTATCTAATAGCTACAAATTTAATCATTATCTAGTGCCCTTAGATGAGATTTTCCGAGACGCTGGGTTTGAAATGGGGTACCCCATTCAATTTATACAATATTCGGAATCTTTAAAAGATGCAGATGGGAATTTTCGGTCCTTATGAATGTGTTCGCAAGGAATTAAATTATATCTCCTTGTAAGATCATCAAAAAGCAACTATTTAGGACCCCCTTGGATTAAAGATCTTCCAAGACAACGGGTTCGATGGTTCAGTTAAACATATGTCTTTTTTAAACATAATAGTAATGGATCTGGCACAATGAAGTCTTGTCCAAAATATGATTATAATACGACACAAACGGAGCAGGATTTGCTTACCCTTCCTGAAAACCATAAATCATCACGGTTTTTTACAGGGTTCTTGTTGCTCAGATTTTATTTTTCAATGTTGTGTTTTGTGGACTGTTGTGTGTCTTGTTGTTTTTCATTTAGGCTGTGGCTTTGTTGGTTTGTTTCGACATAATTTTAGTGTGATTGCCCCTTTGGTATCTTTTGCCTCTCTTATATATGATATCACAATAATTATATATATGTAAGCGTTCAAATACATTTATACGGATACAATGTTGAATTAAAATAGACATAATAATTAGATGAGTGAAAAAATAGAAAATGAAGAAATAGAAAAAAGGGGGACATAAACAGGAGAAGTAGAAGGCAAGATATAAGGATAGTTGTACGTGTGAGGAGTTGGCATTCTTAGTGTTTTACACAACAAGGAATATTTTAGATCGTGTTATATAGACAAACGCTTATTCATTCTGGTCGTAAGTTAGTCTGTCATCCTCAAACGTGTTAGCAATGGTGTACCTTCTCCAATTTGTAGTATACATGGGATATTGAAAGATTTAGACGAACATGTTCGAAACTTAATAATAGTTTAGAAATTGATTAAATCAAATAATCCATGTGTGATGGTTTCGTTTTTGAAATTCTAAATATGTTTAACCGCACTAAATATTATATATGACAATCATAAAAATAAGTCAGGAACGGGGGTTCAACCTGTAATTTAGTAGTTGTCGTTTGTTTCTGTATATCATATTTGTTTGTCGTATACAGTTTTGTAAATCAATCAAGCCGTTGGTTTTTCTCGTTTTGAATTTTGAATTGTTTTACCATTATGGAAAATGGTGTCGGCGTTTGCTACATGTGGAAGTGCATAAATTTACGACATTTAATAGCTTATACGCACATTTTCTTCTTTCCGCTAGTGATATATAGTCACCATTTGCACTGATATACGAACGACCGTCTGTCCGTCGCTCCAAAATATTTTGCAACATTTTAGTTTAACAAATTTCTTTTAAGTCTGGTGATAATTTCGTCATATTTCCAACAGCTTTGGTTTTTTTAAAACATTACAAACATTACAAATATAACAAACAATGCTTTAACTTTTGGAACACTATCGCAAAGTTTAAGGAATACATGTGTAGCTATTTATTGAGATAAACTGTATTAATCTTTAAATTTCGGAATTGTCTAGCAACTATTTCCAAATGGCGTACCGTTAAGACGTTTGAGGCTATTCAAGTAAAAAGAAAACTTTGGTTAACACAACAGCATTGTCAGCCAAGTAGTTAATTGTTGTTTGACAAACTCAAAAAGAGGGGGGAAAGAAATTAAAAGGCTACGTAGCATTTACTTAATTTTTATAACAAAATAGATGTGCACAATATTTAAGATACAGATAGTGCATTTCTAAATATAAAACACTTTTATATAGAACATTTGAAATAAATACATCAACAGTGTTTATTTTAAAATTGGTCAAGTCTGTAGGGCGGCAAAAGTAGAAGTTATTGTTATTTTTTCTCCTCACTGAAATGCGATACTTTAATACTAATCCGTAAATGTGATTAAGTTTTCGGTATATTTATTATCAACAGAGTATGCATGTACCAACCAAAGAAAGATGACTGTATCCGGGTTATTACTCCTGACAAAGAAAGAGAAATACAATCAAATCGGGAACTAGTCTCGGTTACCCAGACAGTTGAATTTTACAAATCAATATGTGATACAAGTGGAAAATACCAATGAATTAAAAAAATACTATAATCAAACATAACTCTGTTAAAAAATTGTGTATTTACAATGAGTAGTTTTTATGTAAACAAGTTAGTTAAGTTGTTTAAACGAGTAAGTTAAGTCGTTAAAGCAAGTTAGCTAAGTTGTTAGCTAAATCGTTATAAAAAGTAAGCTAAGTCGTTATAACATGTAAGCTTAGTCGTTATAACGACTTAGAAATAAAACTCCAATCAAATAAAAACCAAAAACTGCTAATTTTCCTTAAAATTACCAATTCAGGGGCAGCAACCTAAAAACGCTTTGTTTGATGTGTCTGAAAAATTTCGGGCCAATAGATCTTGACCTGATGAACATTTTTACCCCAGTCAGATTGGCTCTAAATGCTTTAGTCTCAGAGATATAAGCCAAAATCTACATTTTACACCAATGTTCTATTTTTAGACATGGCGGCCATCTTGATTACTGGGCGGGGTCATCGGATACTTTTTTGAAACTAGATACCCTAAAGATGATTTTGGCTATATTTGCTTTAATTTTGCCAGTAGTTTCAGAGGAGAAGATTTTTGTAAAAGTTAACGAGGACGACGGATGCCAAGTGATGAGAAAAGCTCACTTAGCCCTCTGGGCCAGGTGAGCTAAAAAGCAAAACGGACAAAAGCAACGGACAAAAAGCAAAATGTCGGACAAAAGCAAAATTATCGGACATAAAGCAAAACGGACAAAAGCAACGGACAAAAGCAAAAGTGTCGGACAAAAGCAAAATTATCGGGCAAAAAGCAAAACGGACAAAAGCAACGGACAAAAGCAAAAGTGTCGGACAAAAGCTAAATTATCGGACAAAAAGCAAAAGTGTCGGACAAAAAGCAAAATTATCGGACAAAAAGCACCGTATCACATAGATATAAGAAGATGTGGTATGAGTGCCAATGAGACAACTCTCCATCCAAGTCAAAATTTATAAATGTAAACCATTATAGGTCAAAGTACGGTCTTCAACACGGAGCCTAGGCTCACACCGAACAGTAAGCTATAAAGGGCCCCAAAAATTACTAGTGTAAAACCATTCAAACGGGAAAACCAACGGTCTAATCTATATAAAAACGAGAAACGAGAAACACTTATGAACCACATCAACAAACACATGCCAACTTAGAAAATACTTATTTTATGGGAACTTGATAACTTTGAAGATCTATCAAGAGATTTTTTTTAATGCCGGAATTCAGACTTAATTAAAGTAACAAAAAGTAGAAGATCGTGATAAAACTTGTTATTTGCTCTCAAAATGCATTAATACATTATTGTTTTTATACATGTGGTTTATTGGAAGGTGGTCCTCTTGTTTCTTGCGTGATCTCATTTCAACGAGCACCTTACTCATTTTGACGTCACTCCGTGTTTCTATTTATAGCTATGAACCATGTGACCAAACAGAAAATACTCCAAGATGGCGACGTTTTTGGCTGTTCCTCTGAAACAGACCCAAGAAGTTGAATTAATCAAGCCTATGAGAAGTTTTATTCAAAACACATTTAGCCAAGCAGACCCAGATGATTACAACAAAGCTCTCAATGAATTCAGTAAACTTAGGAATCTCATGATTGCAAAATCTGTCGATAAACACGACAGCGCGCTTGAAATTTTGTATCGGTAAGATATCATCGTCATACGATTGTTAATATTAGATTATTTGTAAAAGAGATATTATAATGCTAAATCCATTACAGCTTACTTCTTTCAATTATCTCTATGGACATATATGATATATGGTGGTACTCTTGTGTATAGTGCCTGTCTATCTTGAATCATCTTGGCTATTTCCTGTTTTTATGTGGCATTTGGCATTGGGAGCATCAAATCAATTTGAGAAGAAGGAATGTCTGAAAAAATTGGTTAATTTTGCTTAGAAGATATGAGAAAATAAGTGTTTGTTGCATTTAGGTAAATAAGTACAGTGCAAAGAGGGACAGAGAATTTTCACAGTACCTCTATTTCCCAAAACCGGTATCCAGTATATACCTTTTTAAAAGACTATAATTTTGATATATATGTCATTTTACTCAATAAAAGTACTATTTAACTTAAGGATTGGATTTGTGTGTCTTGTTTGCATGTTTTTGTACAACAAATTATATGTTGTTACTTATAATCAAAATGTACATATGTAGATAAGTTTTCTAAATAAAAGTATAATGAAAAGTTATGTAGGATTACATTTTTAATAATTGAAATTTGAAAAGCAAATACATTATTTGAAAAACTTAATTTATAAAAAGAAAAGATTTATCATTAATGATAGATATATGTTATTTTTAGTCTATAAAAGTACAAATTAACTTCAGGAATTCAGTTTGTGTGTCTTGTATGCAGGTTCCTTGTATAACAATATGGCGGATCCAATATAATCATTCAAAAGAAAAATAACTCTAGTTAAATAAAAGTATCAAAATACTGAAGGATTAGATTCTTTAAAAATATTTTCAATATCAAAATATTTTCAATATGCATGTGACATGTGATTAATGACTATAAATAGTCAAATGATGAATGACCGCCATTCAGCCATTTATATACACATCAGAGATTAATGCAATCTACCTGTTGAATAATTACGTCCACCATATTGGTATACAGGACTCTTACATACAAGACTCTTACATGGAATTCCTGATGTTAATTTGTTCTTTTAGTCACTGCATTTACATCCCAATAAAACTGCAAAAAGAAGATTTGTATTCTTTAATGAAATAAACAGATTGGCATGCCCTCTGAAATTATGAATTATTCCTGAATTCACCTTTTCAGAATCTAATGCAATCAGTTAAATATTTTCAGAAGCGTACACCAAGTCATATTGATTGAAATATAACGTTTTAAACAATGGCTCTCCATTTCATTTTTGGTGTACGAACACTGAAATTATCAAAATCATACTGAATTGAAATAGTGATTAAGACCTTGTAGCTATTGGAAATAATGAAAACGTATGCAAAAAATACCTGCACTGAGAATAACACATCGTCACATAAGACATTTTTGTAGCAAGACATAGAGATCCTACATTCCATCGGCAGCTGCAGCGTCCACAAATATTCACTTTGTGGTTTAAGTTTTTGAAATTTTAATAACTTTCTTAAACTGTCCTGGATTTCTACCAAATTTGGACCAAAGCTTGTTAATGATCATAAGATAGTATCCAGAAGTAAATTTTGTAAAACAAAAATCCTGTTTATCTGTATTTTACTTATAAATGGACTTAGTTTTTCTGCCAGTTAACATTAATAACTTTCTTAAACTATCCTGGATTTGTACCAAACTTGGACAGAAGCTTGTTTATGGTCAAAAGCTAGTATCTAGAAGGAAATTTAAAAAATTTATTTCCTGTTTTTCCGTATATTACTTATAAATGGACTTAGTTTTTCTTCCAGTTAACATTACATACAGTCTGCAGTTAAAGTTTTAAAAACATTTATTAGATTCATAAACCATCCTGGATTTTTACCAACTTGGACAGAAGTTTCTTACAATCAAAAGATAGTATCTGGAGGAAAATTTTTAATAATTTTTTACCCATTTTTGTTGAGCCTGCGACTTTTGTCTTCCAGACAAACTACAGCTGTATAGATTTGATTGCATACTGTATTCATTTTTTACAAGCATAACTTTTTTCATACATTTCAAACGTTTTATTTCATTAACTGTAAATCTATTATGTGCATTCCCCTATCACACTGAAATGGACAACAGCAAAAGTAGGCGAGACACTTGGTTCCACGGAACCCTTACAAAGTATATTGGTATCACGTCTTGACTTCAGCGTCGTCCGAAGACATTTGGTTTCCAGACAATAACTTAAGTTTAAGTGTATGGATCTCTTTGAAATTTAACCAAAAGATTCAATACCGCAAAAGGAAGGTTGGGATTGTTTTTTGGGGGTGATGGTCCCAACTGTTTAGGAATTATAGGCCAACACAAGCATTTTTCTAGTTTCAGGACAATAACTTGTGTATAAGTATTTTGATTGCTCTGAAATTGTACCACAAGGTTCAATACCACAAGTAGAAGGTTGGGATTCATTTTGGGGGTAATTGCCCAAACCGTTCAGGAATAAGGGGCCATAAAGGGTCTAAAACAAGCATTTTTCTAGTTTTCAGACAAAAACTTGTGTTTAAGTGTATGGATGTTTCTTAATTTGTGCCACATTTTACAAAAAGAAAATTTCTTCAAAATAATTTTGGAAAAAGGGAAGAAGGGGGTAAAAATTTGAGGGGGACATTTTTTTTTCCTTAAAAGAAATTCTCTTCAAATATTATTTGTTTTTGGAGGGTGGTAAAAAAAAATTTTTTGGGGGGTCAGTTTTTTTCCTCAAGATTTAAGATATTGTCAATTTTCCAAAGAAAAATATTTGGGGGTCACAATTTATTTTGCTAATTCTATGTATATAGTCTGAAAACAGATTTACTAAGTATTGCACAACAGCACAGTGTATTGCACAACAGCAAGAAATCTTCCATTGAATATAAATTCAAATCAAACAACCAATTTCAAGTTCTTTGACTACATTTATTCTGTGTCAGAAACCTATAATGTGTCAAATATTTAATTACAATCCAAATTCAGACCTGTATCAAGCTTGAATATTGTGTCAATTTTTGCCCCAACTGTTCATGGTTGGACCTCTGCGGTCATATCCAGCTGTGCTCAGCGAAGCAGCTTATTAACTTTTGGAGCTTTATCGTTTTTTAAAGAATAAAAAATCTTGATCTTGACAAACAACTGTGTTAAAATGGTGTTCTCCCATTAACTTAAAAGTAACCATATTCTTGTGTGTGATACATGAATACTTTATGTAAATGTGTCCAAAAAACATACAATTGTACAAGAACAAAGTTTATGACAGTACAAATTAAAGCTTACACTGTTGCAAAAGAACATTATGGTATCAAAAATATCTGAGGAGACCATGGACCCATGATTTTGATGTACATATTCAGGTATTACATTTTAAATTTACATATTTTTAATCACTGTTTAATTGTTTTATTATCATGTTGATAAACAGGATTATGAGTATTTACTTTATTGTAGGTATTATGACCAAGTTGTTGCAATCGAAAACAAATTACCAATTGCAGAAAATCAGGTGAGGATTAAAAAGAAAGATTGAATTTTTGTATTAAATCAAAGTTTTGTGGTCATTTTATGGCATAAAAATGTCTTCCTTGTCTATCTTAGGGGTTGTCTTAAGAACTGATATTAGGCTGGTATTGTTTTGGGGTATTGGGACCCTTCCTATTTCTGAAAATGGGACTCAAGGGATAAAAAAATTTGAAAAAAAAATGTATAAACAGAACTATTGCACATGTTGTATTCAAAAAAAAATTTAAATAGGAATAGACAGAAATATATGTTTTTCATGTTTTTGTGTTTATAGAGTGGGAATCATTTGTGATAGTCTGTAATATTTTTGTGGTTTTCATGGTAATATATAATCTGCTGGAATTAAAATGTTTGAAATGAAGCAATGCTATTCTTTATTCAAAATGTGAGAGGAAAAAGTAAGGACAGCGGAGTCGGAGATTTTTGAAGCTGTAGAAATTGAAAATATAGGAGAAAATTTCCCCGAAATGATCAGCAGCATGAAATACATGAAGCTCTCAGTAAAGAAAATAAAAATATTACACGTAGCTCTCCAAAACAAAAGAAAAAAACAGAAAGAAAAACCCTTTTTCACCTATATTTTGAAACCTGTAATTGTAATATAGTGTATGTTTGTGCCTTTATATACTCATATTGTTGGATTTATCTGGTGCTTTGTCCTACAGTAATTCTATGGTACATTTAACCCAATATGAATCCTGGGCAATTGCTGCAAATGTATTCATTTGTGCAATCACAGACTAGAATGGCCATTTAAAAAGAAAACTTTTTATTTTATAATATTTTTCATACTGATTTTCAGATAAGAGTAAATTTCAAGTGGAGAGATGCTTTTGATAAAGAATCATTATTCTCTGGGAAGAGGATTTTGGGTAAGTACAAAATCCACAAATGCAACAAAAGCTGGATAAGAAAATAACATACTAAAGTGATGTAATATTGTAATGATTATCTCAGATGATTGATTATATATTTTTAAAACTAATTAATGCTAGTAATCAGTAATTGAAATAATCTAAAATTGACATTTTGAGTCAATGTTAAGTAATTTGAACTTGACATTTCATTATAGTAATACAAATATTAATTAGAAAAACTACACACCTCAAGTTTTATATTTTCATTTTGTAGTTATATTTAGAAATACATCATTATGAAATATAATCAACAACATATCCTTTTTGCACATCTAGTCTAATTATTTCCAATAGTAGATAATTTCTTTTTCTCCTTGGCCTCTGCTGCATGTTACTTTGTATAAAATATTCTGATTAGTAATAAGCTACATTTGAGTATATATGACCAAAAAAATGATCTGTAAGGAGGAGATTTAAGAGTTATTATAATATTCCTAAAACCACTTGATCAGAGTTCATTGACAAAACATTATGTTCTTTTTCTCTGTGTACAATATACAAATGTAAGCAAGATGAAAAACCTTGCCAAGATATTCATCAACAATAGAAATACCATTGGAAAGGCTTACTTCAAACTGATTTATTGGATTTCAATTATATTTCATATGAGGAGAGTCACTTTTAGTTTAAAATAGAGAAACCATATCTGGGATACAAAAGCCCAATATCTCATAGATAAAGTGCCTCTTTAAGACAGAACACAAATAGACAAATATTGGTCATAGAGGAATATACTGAAACGAATGATAAAAAAATAAAAATAAAACTTTATTTGTAATGCTGTTAGTAAATTAAACACATGTATCTTGGTATGAAATTACACAGTGTGTTTCAATTAATACTAAATGATTCTTACAGCTATAGCCTCAGGTTCCTATGAGAAAGTATGTATGTTGTTTAACATTGCTGCACTACAGACACAGATAGCTGAGGTTCAGAATCATGACAGCGACGAAGGACTTAAAACTTCAGCAAAATATTTCCAGGTAAGGATAGGAAATGAATTTATGGAGGAAATTTAATAGGTCATAGATATTCTTGTAACGTCTACAGCTGACGGATTGAACAAACATAATCTGTCTTATTAATGACTCATGAATATATAATTAAATAAATAAATAATATAAATAATAAAGTTTTTTATTGTCAAACTCTCACTATCACTATTATTACAATTGGATACTGTATACACAAAGATGTTAAAAATAGTGTATATTAGGAAAAAAATTTGTTTACATATCTCTAAGGCAACATTTTTTTATTCCAGTCTGCCAGTGGTATTTTTGGACACCTGAAGGATGTTGTATTGTCACATATACAACAGGATCCTACTCCTGACATGAACCCAGACTCCTAAATGCTCTCAGTGCCTTAATGGTTGCTCAGGCCCAGGAAACTATTTACAGAAAATGTGCAAATGGTAATATACCTTCTCTTCTATTAAGCTTTTTTTAAATTTTTCTCTCTAGTCATCATATTTCATATTACCTACGTTTATATACCTTTCTTGATATATCACCTGTCACTTTTTTGCAAAGTATAATAGTGGCAAAATAATTTATAATTATAAAGTCATGCTAGTGTAAGCACTCTCAGAATATTGTTATGCTTTTACTCCTTTACTTCTAGTTGCAGTTTGAATAGAGTTCCTTGTATAGATAAATATGAATCTTATTGATTATTTACACTTTTGTTATGCAAATTATTTGCACAACACATGGTATTCTGCTTGAAAAGAAGTTATGTTACACTCAATGGATGCTTTATTTGAGTAGTAAGATATTTCAAAAACTTGAATTGGGGAAAAAACAGATTTCTAATGGCAGACAATCAAATAGATACTCTTTTATTTAACCAGTAAGTGAAGTACCCAACATTCATTTTTCCTCTAGTATAATCATATTGATGGAATGAAAAAGTCAATAAATGGTCAATTAGATTAAAGTCTGAGCAAATACAAAATATATGTAAATTGAAGATTTATCATTGCATTGTACAGTTCTTACTTGCATAGCATAATATTTACATGCATATTATAATGTGTCCATACTGGTTGATTCAAAGAAATTATCTTCTTCAGAAAATAATTATACTGACTGAAGTTGAACTGATTGTTAGCCAAAAAAGTTTCACAATAAGTTGAAATCAGAAAATGGGTAAAATGTAGTATATATAGAAACAAAATCTCTAACTGACAATAAACACTATGCTTTGTACACGAATATAAATTTGTATTTCAGATAAGATGAAAGATGTTATGGTAGCCAAAGTTGTACATCAGTGTTCAGAATTATATGCTGATGCTATGAAATTAATGCAGTTGTCAACCTTGAAAGAACTTTGGCCAAAGGTAACAATTTAAAAAAAAGGGGTTGGTTAAAAAGCAAAGATAAAATGATTGTATTGATAGTGGAAATGTATCTTCCATGGGTATTTAATTGCTGCTTATGTTTTTTTGTGACCATATATATTATTAAGACTGTAATGTTACTCATTAGTCACCAACTGCAAAGCAATATTGTCTAATTTTGTTAACAGTAACTGACACAGGAAATGAGATTCTCTAAAAACAATATACGGTAATGCTTCAGAACAAACGTTACCACAAAAAAAAATTGCATGCAGTGACTCTTTACTTGACTGTTGGACAAGTACACTGCAGCTTTTACATGCCCAAAAAATGACTTTCACTTGCATGGGGCAATCAGACTACCTTTATATCATGCCCTGTTTGTTCCTTATCTAATAGATGAATATTACCATGTGGAGGGATTAACAATCAACCTTCCAGTTCAATATCTTAATCAGTTGAATGAGATGAGTTGTTTAAGCAACTTAATACATTTATGTGTGTGAAGTGAACATGACTTTATTTAAATCGTCGTGTTTACCTACCACACACTCTTGATTTTGTATCTTATGAGTAACGAAATTTCATCATTTCTGTAAAAATTAGAAAAATAATGTAACTTGGATTATCTCCCCTTGAATTTGAAGGTTAAGTGTTTTTGTCATATGATAGATTATTTTCTAAATTAAAAGAACTTTTTATTGTGAAGGAAGAAGAGTATTTCTGAAGATATACATTGTTGTACATTATGCTAAAAATGATAGAAGTAAAGAATTCCTTAGCAAAATATTTTGTCGATATTGACCATATAAAACATACATAGAAATATTCACTTTGTTAAATGATTCATGAGGTGGATTAATTTATGACAAACGAGATGATTTTAAGTTTTTGGTTCATTACATGGGAATGTTCTCATGTTTTAAGAAAGTGTAGTAATTTGTAGATGACAGAAAGAGTAGTAGTAGTACAGCAGTAAAATTGCTATAAGTATAAGTTTTGATGAGGCAAGTATTAAATGGGGATAGTTAGTTGAAAATAAAAGACATTGTTATCCTCATTGAGATTTTAAATTCTTAGTACAGATTTATATGGGTATAATGTTTCCCTACAATTCAACTTGACAAAAACTCCTAAAGTTTATTGACTGCTTCAACTTCAACAAGGTCTTTATACTTTTATTAACTTGTTCTCTGATGTGTCAAGTATGCACTCTTTTACATCTGAAATGACCTTTTTTTCTATAATTTTGGTCAAAGTATAACAACTTGATTAGAAATGATAGAAGAAATAATTATTTCAAACTGGTGAGGGTTTGCTTTGATTCATGTTATAGAATATAGATAGCAAATGCTTGATTCTATCAAAATACTTAAGAAAGACTTCATTTTCCTTATTTTTTTATGTTCGAAATTTGTACATATAAATTTCAGTCAACATAGCTTGAACACATTAACTTGTGAATTCAGTAGTGAAAAGCATGATAGAAGTATTATCAGTTTAGTCATCCGCCAATACTTTTCATAGACATCAGGTCTTTTAGAATCTACACTGAGCTTGTATAGAAAAATAAATTAACAAAAAATTATTTGACATTGATTGTGTCCCTTTGACTGAAAATTTATTAATGAAAGAAAAAGAATTCATTCTTTATTTTTTAAGCAAATATTATCATGAAGTAATCTGATAATTATATTACATTTCAGATTTGTAAGTACCACAACAAAAAATTTAATATTGATGAATTTCTTTGCAAAATATTTTTTCTTTATATACCATTTTGTCAGTTATTTTTTTAACATATAATGATTTTAGCCTTGGTGTGCAGCTACGACAAAAGAGATGATTTTAAGTTTTTAGTATATTACATGAAATTGATTCATGTTGAATTTCACAGTAGTTTATATGGCCCAACTGAAGTATGTTTACACATTGATTGAGCTGCTCTCTAGTAGACATACATTGCTTCAATGATTCAACAGTTTACTGTGCTGTTGTAATATGTGCAACATGAAAGCTACAACACCTAATGATTGACTCTTATTGTGTGTCATAGCAGTTCAAAAAATGCTAGATGTATTCAATTTATTATCAGCACAAATTTTTATGATTTCTAAAAAAATATCAGAAGATTTTTATAAATTACAAACATCTAAAGATTATTTGAAATTGATAGTTATTGTCTCCCTTTGACCAAAAGTAAACAATAAATATTTAGGTTAGCATTTTTAAAATTTCCAAATACTAAGTTTACATTTGTATTTAACTTTCTTGTTGGTCTTGGTACATTTCTGTGTTATTCAAATGTTTTGTTTGGGAAATATTTGTTGGTTTTTATACGACCGCAAAAATTTTTGTGGTCGTATATTGGTATGACGTTGGCGTTGTCGTCATCGTCGTCGTCCGAACACATTAGTTTTCGCACTCTAACTTTAGTTTAAGTAAATGGATCTCTAGGAAATTTTACCATAAGGTTCAATACCACAAAAGGAAGGTTGGGATTGATTTTGGGGTTATGGTACCAACAGTTAAGGAATTAGGGGCCAAAAGGGGCCAAAAATAAGCATTTTGTAACTTCCAGACAATAACTTGTGTAAGTGTATGGATCTCTCTGACATTGTACCACAAGGTTCCATATCACAAAGGATTGCTGGGATTGATTTTGGCGGTTATTGCCTCAAAATTTTAGGAATTAGGGGCCAAAAAGGGCAAAAATAAGCATTTTTCTAGTTTCAGGACAATAACTTGTGTGTAAGTGTATGGATCTTTCTGAAATTGTACTACAAGGTTCCATATCACAAAGGAAAGCTGGAATTGAGTTTGGGGTAATTGCCCTAAACGTTTAGGAATTAGGGGCCAAAAGGGGCCAAAATAAGCATTTTCTAGTTTCAGACAATAATTTGTGTTCAAATGTATGGATCCTCTGAAATTGTACTACAAGGTACCATACCACAAAGGAAGGCTGGGATTGAGTTTGGGGTGATGAATCATAAGGGGTTCAAAATATTGGGGGATTTTTTTTTCCTTTTTTTTTCTTTAAAATTTTCCATTTTAAGTTGGTTATTTCTGATTTATATTTAAAAGCAAATAAAAATGATATGGCAGGAGATACACACCAAACAGGATGTGTAAATTATTATATAATAAGTATTGTGCAATAGCAAGAAATTTTCAATTGCACAGTATTGCGCAATAGCAAGAAATCTTCAATTGCACAGTATTGCGCAATAGCAAGAAATATCCAATAGCACAGTATTGCACAATAGCAAGAAATTGTCAATTGTACAGTATTGCACAATAGCAAGAATATTCAATTGCACAGTATTGTGCAAAAGAAGATACTTTGTATAAATTGCTTATTTCTTGACCAATTTCAATGGGGTTTTATTAATGAATTCTTGGGGTTCTTTAATATGCTGAATCTAACCATGTATTAAGTTTTTGGATTTTGGGCCCCATTTTAAATTGGTCCACATTGAGGTCCAAAGGGTCCAAAATTAAACTTTGTTTGATTTCATCAAAATTGGATTATTGGGGTTCTTTGATATGCGAATCTAACTATGTATTTAGATTCTGAATTTTTGGTCCCGTTTTCAAATTGGTCTACATTAAGGTCCAAAGGGTCCAAAATTAAACTTAGTTTGATTTTAACAAAAATTGAATTCTTAGGGTTCTTTGATATGCTGAATCTAAACATGTATTTAGATTTTTGATTATGGGCCCAGTTTTCAAGTTGGTCCAAATCGGGGTCCAAAATTAAACTTTGTTTGATTTCAACAAAATTTAATATATGGGGTTCTTTGATATGCTGAATCTAACCATGTATTTAGATTCTTAATTTTTGGTCCCGTTTTCAAATTGGTCTACATTAAGGTGCAAAGGGTCCAAAATTAAACTTAGTTTGATTTTAACAAAAATTGAATTCTTAGGGTTCTTTGATATGCTGAATCTAAACATGTATTTAGATTTTGATTATGGGCCCAGTTTTCAAGTTGGTCCAAATCGGGTCCAAAATTAGACTTTGTTTGATTTCAACAAAATTGAATATATGGGGTTCTTTGATATGCTGAATCTAACCATGTATTTAGATTTTTGATTTTGGGCCCGTTATCAACTTTGTCCACATTGAGGTCAAAAGGGTCCAAAATTAAACTTTGTTTGATTTCATCAGAAATTGAACTCTTGGGGTTCTTTGATATGCTGAATTTTAACCATGTATTTAGATTTTGGATATTGGACCATAATAGGTAAATTAAAAAATTAAGTTCTTAGACTACATTCATTCTGTGTCAGAAACTTATGCTGTGTCAAATATTTAATCACAATCCAAATTCAGAGCTGTATCAAGCTTGAATGTTGTGTCCATACTTGCCCTAACTGTTCAGGGTTCGACCTCTGCGGTCGTATCAAACTGCGCCCTGGAGCATTTTATTGTTATTTATAAAGAAACGTTATCTTTATACCAAGGTACTATTTATATTATTGTTGCCAGTTTTGTTCAAATAGTCTGAAAGTCTGTACAGTTACATTTCAACACTTGCTCTAATTTTGTAAAGCTTTTTGTTTCCCAGATTTGTATTAAGGACTAAATTTGATATATCAGACCCTTACAATGAAGGAAACATGAAATAATTAATTGTTTAGCCCTTAGCAAAGAAAAAAAGAGAAGAAGAAAGATCTTATGAATTAACTGCATTGATCATTATTTTGTTTAATTTATTTGCAGGACTGGATTCCTACAGTTGTCATGAAACAAGCAGCATTCCATGCAATGGCAGAATTTTATCAGAGTTGTGTCTGTAAAGAGGCAAGAAGCTATGGAGAACAAATAGCAAGACTTCAGGTATTGAAAAATAATTGACTATTCCTTAAAAAAATATTAGTAACATGTATGTAACTGTTTTTATACGACCACAAAAAATTTGCTTTCGTATATTGCTATCACATCGTCGTCCGAAGACATTTGGTTTCCGGACAATAACTTTAGTTTTAAGTGTATGGATCTCTATGAAATTTAACCAAAAGGTTCAATACCACAAAAGGAAGGTTGGGATTGTTTTTAGGGGTGATGGTCCCAACCGTTTTGGAATTGGGGCCAAAAAGGACCCAAAACAAGCATTTTCTAGTTTCAGGCCAATAACTTGTAGATATCTAATAAATAGTCGGTTGATGCGTGTGGAATGCATAGTTTTCTCTTTTGTGATAATTTTTTCTGTCACTGTGCCATTTGTGCATCTGTAGTTATTATCGTAAAAATGTGGAATTTTGTCATATCGGGTCCGGTTCCGATCCGTAGTTTGCACAAATATTTCAATTGCGGCGGAAGAAAAATTTATGAAAATAGACAATGTTTGACAAGAGATTGGGAATGAATATGACGCTTATGATCTCTTTCTAAAGAAGTATCAAACTTATTTAACTCAAAATCAAAATGTTTAATATACGCATTCGATTAAGGCATGGACCATTTGACTTTGGGGGGGGCCCTCTATTTTGACAAAAAAAAAATAATCTGGCCTATTCAGTTGCTAAATAAAATATTCTGGTTTCATTTTCAGCAAGTATGACATGTATGATGTATTTGATGAAAATATTCTTGCTTTGGATTGACTGAAAAAAAATATTCTTGCTCAGTTTGCATGATAAAAAAAATCTGGCCCGATATAAAAACCCAGGCCCCTCCCCCAGAAAGTCAAATGGTCCATGCCTAACTAGTAGTACCAGAAATGAAAGAAAGTAATTTTTTAAAAGTTGTAAAAATATACACCCTTACCTCTTTTCTAAAGAGAGAAATCGTTTGTATCTTTGAATTTGGATTATGCAAACATAGATTTCGAATTGTTTTTCGATTTTCTGATTATATTTTCTCCATGTCGAAGTCACAAGTGTCAGCTTGGGGTATTCGTATCCATTCAGTTATCACCCAAAGAGCAAATTAACACCTATTTAATCACTCTAAATTGCCTCTATTGTCCGACTTGAAGGGATTACAATTAAAGGTGATATAATTTTTATGATCATAAGCGGTATTAATTAGATGAAAGTTCAAAATTTAGGACATGGTTTTGTGATATAGAGACAAGAAAAATCGCATCCTCAAAATAATTATAGCGTTGCGGATTATTATAGCATCACAGGAAAAAAATATAGCATCTCGGTGCCGTGAAGCTAAAACAGCCTGTGGAGAACACTGGGTCCTCGATGGTTTGGGCTATGGCTTGTCTGTCTGGGCTAACAATTTTTAAATTTCATTAGCCCAGGTGGCTACTATGTTATAAAAGTAAGTTTTATTGGTGTAACACCACTAATTCGGGCCCGCCCAGAAAGCACATACCAGAAAGTAGTACATATTTAACACAAAATAGTTCCTACGCAAGGGTGTAACTTTCAAAATATGTAGAATATTTAGGTAAAACCATTTTGGAATTGGGGCCAAAAAGGACCCAAAACAAGCATTTTCTAGTTTCAGGCCAATAACTTGTGTATAAGTATTTTGATTGCTCTGAAATTGTACCACAAGGTTCAATACCACAAGTAGAAGGTTGGGATTCATTTTGGGGGTAATTGCCCAAACCATTCAGGAATTAGGGGCCAAAACAAGCATTTTTTTCTAGTTTTCAGACAGTAACTTGTGTTTAAGTGTATGGATGTCTCTTAAATTGTACCACATTTTACAAAAAGAAAATTTCTTCAAATATTTTTTTGGAGATGGGGAGGGGGTTTCCATCAAAAATTGGGGTCACAATTCTTTGTATATAATCTAAAAACAGATTTACTAAGTATTGCTCAACAGCACAGTGTATTGCACAACAGCAAAAAATCTTCAATTGAATATAAATTCAAATCATATAACCAATTTCAAGTTCTTTGACTACATTTTTTCTGTGTCAGAAACCTATAATGTGTCATATATTTAATTACAATCCAAATTCAGACCTGTATCAAGCTTGAATATTGTGTCAATTTTTGCCCCAACTGTTCAGGGTTGGACCTCTGCGGTCCAGGGATTCAATGAGATTAGAGGTTGCCCAGTCGCCAATGCGAATGAATAAAATATTGGGCTACTTAAATTTTCAACAGCTTTCGCCCAGTTAGTGAACAAGATTTTTTGACCCGACGTCTGCCATTCTCGGTTGCCGATGTTTGTAATTTGGTTACCTATCATGGGTTTCCCCCTTGTTGCCAAAAATAGATGTAAATCGTGACCTATATCCATTGATTGGTCCGCACAGCTTCATTCTAATTTTTCATTGGTCGTTGGAAATAGATTGAATGTCAAGTAAAATAAACAGAACAGACATGATGTCGCTGTTCTAGTTTTTATACGACTGCAAAAATATTGCGGTTGTATATTGGTATGACATTGTCGTCGTCATCCGAAGACACATTGGTTTACGCACAATAACTTTAGTTTAAGTAAATGGATCTCTATGAAATTTTACCATAAGGTTCAATACCACAAAAGGAAGGTTTGGATTGATTTTGGGGTTATGGTACCAACAGTTTAGGAATTAGGGGCCAAAAGGGCCAAAATAAGCATTTTGTAACTTCCAGACAATAACTTGTGTGTTAGTGTATGGATCTCTCTGACATTGTACCACAAGGTTTCATTTCACAAAGGGAATGCTATTGATTTGATTTTGGGGTAAATGCCTCAAAATTTTAGGAATTAGGTGCCAAAACAAGCATTTTCTAGTTTCATGACAATAACTTGTGTGTAAGTGTATGGATCTTTCTGAAAAGTACTACAAGGTTCCATATCACAAAGGAAAGCTGGAATTGAGTTTGGGGGTAATCGCCAAAACGTTTAGGAATAAGGGCCAAATCGGGGCCAAAATAAGCATTTTCTAGTGTCCAGACAATAAATTGTGTTCAAGTGTATGGATCTCTCGAAATTGTACTGCTAGGTACCATACCACAAAGGGAAGGCTGGGATTGATTTTGGGGATAATTGCCTCAAAATGTTAGGAATTAAGGGCCAAAAGGGCAAAAACAAGCATTTTCTAGTTTCAGGACAATAACTTGTGTGTAAGAGTATGGATCTTTATGAAATTGTACTACAACTTTGTTTGATTTCAACAAAATTGAATATATGGGGTTCTTTGATATGCTGAATCTAACCATGTAGTTAGATTTTGATTTTTGGGTCCGTTATGAAATTGGTCCACATTGAGGTCAAAAGGGTCCAAAATTAAACTTGTTTGATTTCATCAAAATTGAATTCATGGGATTCTTTGATATGCAGCATAACAGAAGCACCATCAGTGGACACACCTACTAACTTATCTAACTTGAAATTGAAGGATTCCAACATACTAACAACCTCTGAAAAGATGGCTTCTGCATTAGCAACAGAGAGTTGTCTAATGCCAAGGAAAGGGGTAACTGGGTCAATCCTACCACCTACACTAGAAAGGTACCTAACATAGACAACTAGGTTTTGAGAGACAGACACATCTGTACTCTCGTCGAGCATAATACTAAAAGCACCTGAGTCACCAACCTGACCTACCAACTCGTCTACTACCACATCTGACAATGACTGCTGAAACTCTTTTGTACTGTTGTGGTGGTTGTAGGAGGTATGTTTGTCAACTTGAAGATCTTTAAGTTGTGCGGCACCCTGAAATATTATTTAATTATTAAAACTTTGCATCATGTGTGTTCTTGATTTAATTCATGATTTACTGAGTTGAATAATTATCTCATTGGCAATAATACCCCATCTCATTAATACATATTGGATATCAAATAAAAAAAAATAGTGACCTCATTGGCAATGATACCACATAAAAAAGCCCTTTGTGTGGGTGTTAAGTCTTTGATGTATTGTTATGTCATATTTCTCAAACACATCTACTAATTCAATCAAGATCATCAATTTATTTGCCCTTGGGATAGGTTGTAAATTTGTCATTTTATTGCTTCATATTCATTATGACTTATAAAAGAAATACAGACTAATAATCCTATTTGAATAATAGAAATGGTTAACAATTAAATATTTCGTCTGTTTGCTACAAGAATTCAAAGTTCTCTGTCAAATCTTAAATTTAAAAAAGTGTTAAAAATACCTGTGTGATACACAACTCATGTAGTTTAGGAACAACTGCATTTGCAAGGTCGTTCTTAGCAGCAAAGTACACATTCTTCAGGGCACTGATGATGGCCTGTTTGCTCTTTTACAGCTACTGTCTTTGCTGCAACCATACTAGTCTTCTGTTGCACAATGGTTTGTGCAAAGCAGTGACTGTTGTCACCTACAAAGTGAAAAATCTGTTTTAAACAACGTCGGATCAATCCAAAATTAATGTGTAAAATTTCTAATAATAACAAATGTTATTATGTAGTTCAGTTTGAGATCGTTCTCTGTTTTTTTTTAAATCATTGTTGCCATTTTCTTGAACTATATTTAATTTAAAGTAAATGTCTAAACAAAGATTATTCTAAAAAAATAATGATCAAATAATTGTGTCTAAGTAGCTTCATTCTTGAAAAATCGTCATTTATAGAGGCTGATGAACAATTTCATAAACTATAAAATAGATATATGTAAAACAGATATATTGTTTCACTAACTTCCGCATTAAAACAAATTTGTTAATTCGGGCCCGCCCAGAAAGCACATACCAGAAAGTAGTACATATTTAACACAAAATAGTTCCACTAAGGGTGTAACTTTCAAAATATGTAGAATATTTAGGTAATTTTGGTATCAAATGAAAGCTGAATAATTGGTGATCATTGTAGAACACTTTTTGACTTATAATTTTAATTAATTAAAAAAATTGCATTAAATTTTAAAAAGAGGGTACATTTTGCCTGTTTGTCAGATCTGGAGTACCTGTTTTGGTACATCCGAAGTTCTGGGAACCAGCTCTTTCTTATATGCAACTAAAGGTATGTTGATTTTTTCAGTACAAGGCACCATAAAGTGTTGCTTTGACATGCAATGATTGTCACTTTATTTGAACTTAAAACAAAAGAGCTGTGCCTGCTTGAAATTGAGGAATTTGACAAAGAATGGGGCCATTAATTAGTGGTGTACTTCCTATTCCCTGCGGTCATATCCAGCTGTGCTTGGCGAAGGACATTTATTTTATCTTCAAAACTGGAAAGAGAAAATCTGACTGTCAGCAGTAGAAATTCTCAAAATGTAAAGATCTACCTATATTTCTGTACCCAAATTTATTGCAAAAATTACCAATTTTAGTGTTATTGCATATTTTCTTGAAAGCTATGATAAATAAATAGAACTGTAAACAGCAAAATGTAAATGATTAAAGATCTACCGAAATGCCAATTTAAATGAAAATCATCAATTTACTCCCTATAGGATTTATTGCCCTTAAATGATAATTTTGACCAATTTCAGCATTTTTGTCTGTTATTTTTGAAATGGTAATAGTTAAGACAGAAACTGTAAATAGTGAAAAGGATTATCATGAACAAGGCAAGATATACAAATAAATCTGACACATATCAGTACTGAATTATTCCCCAGGCCCTCAAATGAATTATTTTTACACATTATTTGCCATCAGTAAATCTACACATCTGAAACTACTATAGCAGTTTAAACCAAGCTTGTTTGAATGATCTAGTGTATGTTAGATATTTGACTGAGATTTATCTAACAGTATTGTTTTATTGGTGACCATGTTTTATTTGTCAATGCTTTGTTACATTCTTATAGAATACTATTTAGGATACTGTGGATTCAGTTATTTTCTTGGTTACCATTTTTTCTCTGATTAAGGAAAAATTGCATTTTAGTGGATATTTGATTTCATGGTTTTTTATATGACCGCAAAAAATTTTTGCGGTTGTATATTGGTATGACGTTGGCGTCGTTGTCATCCTCCAAAGACACATTGGTTTTCGCACAATAACTTTTGTTTAAGTGAATGGATCTCTATAAAATTTTACCATAAGGTTCAATACCACAAAAGGAAGGTTGGGATTGATTTTGGGGTTATGGTACCAACAGTTCGGGAATTAGGGGCCAAAAGTGCCAAAATAAGCATTTTGTAACTTCCAGACAATAACTTGTGTGTTAGTGTATGGATCTCTCTGACATTGTACCACAAGGTTTTATATCACAAAGGGAATGCTGGGATTGATTTTAGGGGTAATTGCCTCAACATTTTAGGAATTAGGGCCAAAAACAAGCATTTTCTAGTTTCATGACAATAACTTGTGTGTAAGTGTATGGATCTTTCTGAAATTGTACTTCAAGGTTCCATATCACAAAGGAAAAGCTGGAATTGAGTTTGGGGTAATTGCCCAAAACGTTTAGGAATAAGGGCCAAAGGCAAAAATAAGCATTTTTCTAGTTTCCAGACAATAACTTGTGTTCAACTGTATGGATCTCTCTGAAATTGTACTGAAGGTACCATACCACAAAGGAAGGCTGGGATTGATTTTGGGGTAATTGCCTCGAAATTTTAGAAATTAGGGGCCAATAAGGGGCAAAAACAAGCATTTTTCTAGTTTCAGGACAATAACTTGTGTGTTAGTGTATGGATCTATATGAAATTGTACTACAAGGTTCCATATCACAAAGGAAAGCTGGGTTTGATTTTAGGGTAATTGCCCTAAACGTTTAGGAATTAGGGGTCAAAAACAAGCATTTTTGTAGTTTCCAGACAATAACTTGTGTTCAAGTGTAGGATCTCTTGAAATTGTACTGCAAGGTACCATACCACAAATGGAAGGCTGGGATTGAGTTTGGGGTGATGAATCATAAGGGGTGAAAAAATTTGGGGGATTTTTGCCTTTTTTTCTTTAAAATTTTCCATTTTAAGTTGGTTATTTCTGATTTATATATAGATTTCATCAAAAAATTGAATTCTTTGGATTCTTTGATATGCTGAATCTAACCATGTATTTAGATTTTGGATATTGGACCATAATAGGTAAATTAAAAAAATTTTAAGTTCTTAGACCACATTCATTCTGTGTCAGAAACCTATGCTGTGTCAAATATTTAATCACAATCCAAATTCAGAGCTGTATCAAGCTTGAATGTTGTGTCCATACTTGCCCCAACTGTTCAGGGTTCGACCTCTGCGGTCGTATCAAGCTGCACCCCAGCGGAGCATTTTATTAAAAAATCTGCATACAAGCCTACAGAAAATTTATACTTTGTTGAACATCTGAATTAGTGGTTCACCTATCTGTACCTACGAAATAAATATTGAACATTTCATAACATATATGAATAGATTCGAATAAAACCTGTAAAATACGTAATAATCAATTTACAAATACAACTGAGAAGTCATACGACTATCATAAGAGGGTCTGGTGGGTGACAGAATAGAGAAGTATGGCTACATAAATAATGAATACAGAAACGTTGACGACGTACAGAATAACAGAATCGATCTAATGACAGATCATGTTAATAGTAAATACATTTTCATGAGGATTTTACTTTCATTAACAGATTAAAAAAATGCCCGTAAAAAAAACAAAAATTAACTACCCCAACAAGACCCCCGTAATCGCTTGACACAACACTTATTACAGCGTGATCCAGGTCAAAAGTTAAATGCGAAAAGGTAAAAATAGCCTCCGATAAACAAATAATCAATTTACAAATAATTCGACTTATGTAAGAGGGCCTGGGTGGGGTTTACATTATAGACAAAGAATGTATAGAACAAAAAATAACGATGTATAGAATAAATAAATCATGCATATGTAATGACAGAAAATGTTAATAATAAAATTATTATCACGGTCATTTGGAGATTAAGCCTCATTGTACGGATAAAATAATTCCGTAAAATTTTAAGGAAACAAAAATAACGAACCCACCAAGACCCCGTAATCGCTTCCTGCCAAGAGTTAATTCCAAAAAGTAAAATAGCCGAGTGTTATATATAACATTGATCATCACTTAATTCCCTTTCTCAAAATATATTTGTATACTTGCTATATATATTAAAGCGGAATTATTTTTTATGTATAGATGTCTTTCGAATAATTACAGCTACAAACTCCGAGGCGTATATATAAAGTAATTTTGTGTCTAAGGTCTTAACATCATAATTGGAAATAAATATTTCTTGCCATGAATATAAACGATTCTTTGGGAGGAGGGACCGAAATGGACGAACACAAAAGAAAAGAAAAACTTCAACTTACCCTTTCTGAACTCATGTTTAGTTACGCTCTCTTTTTCATCACATCACATCCACTTGTAAATGAATTAATAACTTGTGCACTAATACAAATGTCACAGAACATAACTTTTAATGCTGAATCATATCGTAACCACGGACGCCCAAACTTCCAAGTGTCCATAAATTTACGACTAGTAGGAGTCCTTGTGTGAGGTGTTACGGATAATATTTGAAGTAGTAGGTTTTGGACTAACAGGTTCACTAACACTGTTTGTAGTTGACAAACTAAAGCCAAAAGCAGATAACTTTGTCAACTTTGACTGACTCGTAATTTTGAAAATTTAATTTTCGCTTTCCGACATTGTGATTGACAATTCGACGGGTCATATATAAAGTTTTGAGAACGATTGGCCATTGTTTCTAAGATGCAGTATTTATATTAAAACAATCGGAACTACAAAAGTTTTTGATTTTCTTTGAAAAAATGAGATGTTTATACAATTTTCTCAGCTTGGTATAAAGCCAATGCAGTTATAAAGGGTCGACTTACAAAGAATGTACTGCACAGTTTAATTAGCATTTATTAATTTACAAATTCCAGTTAATCAGTGTTCATTACCTAAACAGTAACCATCTAATCATCACCTTTATTAACAATAATTGGTAATTACGATTTCACACATTCACGCTTTGTTAATCTGTTCACCTGTGTAGGAGGTTCTTGCACGTGCTACCATACGTTACCTTACCTGTAATTGCCTTGATATCGATTTTATTACCGTTACACTTAAGGAATACAGATTTTGACTTGGTGAAATGTTGGCGCCAGAAATATCGCCAGCAGCCGTATTTCGTCGCCAGTTGAAAAAAAAATCGCAAATTGCGACATTGGCGGCCTTAGCGCGTCCCTGATGCTGAATTTAACCATGTATTTAGATTTTGGATATTGAACCATAATAGGTAAATTAAAAAATTTAAGTTCTTAGACCACATTCATTCTGTGTCAGAAACCTATGCTGTGTCAAATATTTAATCACAATCCAAATTCAGAGCTGTATCAAGCTTGAATGTTGTGTCCATACTTGCCCCAACTGTTCAGGGTTCGACCTCTGCGGTCGTATCAAGCTGCACCCCAGCGGAGCATTTTATTAAAAAGTCTGCATACAAGCCTACAGAAAATTTATACTTTGTTGAACATCTGAATTAGTGGTTCACCTATCTGTACCCACGAAATCTGTGTAAACTGGTATCCCAGGAATAGTAATTAATCCATAGTATTGTAGAAATGAGAAATTCTTTCATAGATAATTTATTAATTTAAATTCTATTTGTAGCATGCCAATGATTTAATGGCTGCATCAAGTCAGAGAGGAGGAACAACTTTCAATTTTAGGAATGAACAAGGAAGAATCCAGAGAGAGTTGCAGTCTGCAAAGAAAGACAATGATTTTATTTATCATGATAAAGTTCCTGATGTGAAAACATTAGATCCAATTGGGAAAGCACAAATTGCTAAGCCTTCACCACTTCCTACAAAAGAGTTTAGTGATAAATTTCAAGGTATCAACCTAAAATTGTGATATTTCTTAATTTCAATACCTCGGAAATATTATCTTGCAAAAAAATGTAAAACATATATTGAATATTTTAAAGTTTTCATAGTTCATATTGCAACTAGACATAACATAGATTGTTTTGAAGCGCCATTATACTATACTCCTCAACTTTTTCAATGTATTCATGATGAAAGCAAAAACCAGCAAATCATTAGTTCCAATCTGGAAAAGTAAAGTTATAAACATATTCTTAATTGAACTTTAAGAAACACAATTATAGAAAATCATAATTTTCAATTTCTTTATTAAGATCATTAAAATGGTGACATTTGTATAAAGCTGTTTGAATTACTGTAGTTTGATTAAGAAAATCAGGGATATAAAGTAAATTTGCATAGAATTTTTACCACGATGTTTCAGTGTTAATGTCATATAATTTTGATTTAGATTATTTTCATACTTACGAATCAGCTTATGGATGTTTGCCACTCTGTTTCAAAATAACAAGCTTTTAAAAGACTGTTATAAATTGATAGTATACAAATAAAGAATTTAAAAAGCAGAAAAATGAAGGGTCCCTGTGCTTGTTTTGGAGATATAAGCCATTGAGAATTTGACGGAAATAATTCTCTCTAGATTTTCATACATTTAACATTGACACCTTTTTCTTTCAAAACGATGAAAAATAACAAGGATTTTATAAAATTTCAAAGATAACATTTTCAACTATATGTAATCAAATTCTGGAAAGAAAAGTAGGGCAATTTTTTAATGGCACTACATGGATAAAACCAGAGGATTCCAAATATCTGGCAAAGATCATAAAACAAGAGGAGCGAACATCCTTAAGAATTTTTTGTATTGAAATTTAGAACTCGTACAGAAAACAACTATTTAAACCATAATGAAAAATAAAAACAACTGATATATAACTTTAGACAGACAAACCAAAAAAGCAGGACTAGTTTATATTGTAATCATTTGTTACTATCCTTCATTTTTATCAATGACTGAGTAAAAGTTAAAAAAAAAAAACAATATGAAATAGCTTTGATGTATACTTGTATTTTTAGAATTATCACATGTTTTCAGATTTGTTTTCAAAATTGGTTCCAATACCTGTATACGATGCCCTTAATGCATTTGAGAACAGGAGGAACACAATCATAAGTGGGGAAATAGGTCGCCTTAGAGAAGCATCAACTTTAATGAATAGGTTAGTTTTAAGTTAAGTTACAAATACTTTGTGTATTTTATTAAGCTTAATTTAAAACATGAAAGCTTCTTTTTATAATTTTATTGGGGAGTAAATGTGCTGACAGAAGAACATTTTGTAAGAAGTGCAGAAGGGTTTCATTTTAAAGATGTGTGCACGATTAACACTTTTCACAACAAAAAAAAAAATTTTTTTGTCACGTAAATTTCTCACTTATTATGAGTAATAGGATTTGGTATATAGGTTCCTTGCAACATATACATGTCTGTCAGACAGGGTTCACCTGACCTCAATCTCATTTCATGGATCAGTGATCAAGGTTAAAACTTTAGGCAGTAGGTCAACTTTATGTGGTGTATGGAATGATTGTAAGGGGTACATATCTACCTTTATCTTTAAGACTTTAAACATAAAATCAATGGTCAGTAAAGCAGGCGAGACATTTCAGTGTGTGCACTCTTGTTTATCATTACTGTCACATAACTTCTAAATGTTTAATTTGAAACAATTTATGATTAATGACCAACTCAATTTGAACTCACAGTATTGCTATATACATATACAGTTCCAGTTTAACATAAGATTTTTTTTCAACTGAATACAAAATCAAGAAAGTTATTACAGTAGAAAAAATATTTTTATTGTTAATATTATACTGTCATGAAAGTCAGTAAGGAAATTTGCATAAAATAATAGAGCAAATATTGAAAAAGTAATGACTTTAGTCAACATGCTAGAAGCTGAGGAATTGTATGCAATGTGTCAACTGGCAAATTGGTGTTATGCTAATTTTATGACATCAATAAAATTGTGAAAAGTCCTTAAAACAATGTGTGGAATACATAGAATATTATAAAAATATATATATATTGAGATCCTATAATTTCCAAAACACTTAAAATGAGGTGCCTCAAAAAGAGTAAGAAGTAATATCTTATTTCCTCAAAGCTGAACAAGGTAGAATATAGTTATTGCTTTTATTTTTTTTTACAGTGTGTTAGCTTCATTAAATCTACCAGCAGCATTAGAGGATGTGTCTGGCAGTAACAAAGTTCCTCAGTCTGTCTTAGATAAGGCAAAACAAGTACAAGACCAGGGAGGAATGCAACATCTAGACAAGTTAATTAATGATTTACCAGAATTGCTGTGTAGAAATAGAGAAATCTTAGATGATGTGAGTAAGACCCATAATGAACTTTGTGAGAGAGGTACCTGCCTTAGCAGGCACCTATGTTTAGAAAATCACTGTTTTATACCTGCCTGAGAAGGCACCTATGTTCAGAAAATCACTGTCTATAAAAGGCACCAAGATCATTTCATGAACCTGACTAATGTTTTCTCCTATAGTTCTCCTACCTTTTTACAACCTATTGAGAAGAAAGACTGCATTTTCTGAGTTAATTTCACCAAATTTATGATTTAGCATTTTTATCACTAGCATAAAATGATATAGTTGTTTACTTCAGTACTGCACTATTTGACAATTTGTTTATGAGCATTAAACTTCTATGTACATGTTTATCCTTTAGTTTTGTGTTTTCTTTTGTTTTTTTTTGGTAAGAGTAAATAGGGGTGGGGGTCATAATAAGAAAACATGCAAGTATCTCAAAAACATTATGATCTGTAACCCAGATTTTTATAAAATTTTGCAGTCAACTTCAGCATGTTAAACTTTAAAACTAAAAATTAAAAAAATAATGCATTTATCTCTTTTATTTTCTATCTAAAAATATTATTGAATAATTACTTACAGGTAGGTGTACAATCCTATAGCATGCACATATCATTGATGAAAAACTTTCTAAAATCATCAAATCTCTAACATAGATCCATAGATTTTTCTTATAAATTGAAATGTTGCTGATACATAAATTTTGGTTTTATTGATATAAAATAATCATGCATCATGGACTTCAGTTTTGATGTAGTAACCAATTTGTTGAGGTGTTGGTAGTGGAAAAAGCTTTTATAATTTAACAGTGCAATGGCATTACACTTATTTCAAAGTTTATTTTTGTATTTTTCACCAAGAACACCAATTTGACTGATGTTATACCCCAAAAACCAAGTTGGTGACCCTACGAGTATTTTACATCATTAAAATGGTAATTTGTCTTGAAACAACATACTGATTCTTTAATAAAAAATCTATGGTCCAGGTTATGAGAGGAGTTTTTAAAGATATTGATAATTTAGATAATGTTGAACACATCTATCCCATTGAACCTGAGATAAAAGATACAACAAATACATTTAAGTCTGCCTCATATCTTGACTTACATCTAGAAATTGACAATGAGGGTCAATTAAACAAAACTTTTCCACAAAAGAGATGATTTCAGCTTCCCAATTGTGAACTTTCCATTTCTTTGTAGCAACATTCCAGCAGTGCCTGCATATTGAGTATATATCTCCCAGTTGAAACGATATTCCAGGGCTTGCATTCCTATCATGATTTCCTTGATAAAGGGGTTGCTGCTCACAAGGAAGATATGAAACCAATAGTTCCAAGTAGTGAAGTTGAAATCATCCCTTCGAAAATTTTACAGACACCATCACATGTTGGTTGACCACTATGGAATATCTGTTTCACAGATGACGACGGATATGTTTCAATTGTCGTAACCACAATGCCGTCCTCTTTTCCATTAATGTGACCAACCGAATTAGACTTTTCACTGAGTTTGTACTTACATGAGCAACACAACAGGTCCCATATATGGAGCAGGATCTGCTTACCCTTCCAGAGCACCTGAGATAACCTCTGGTTTTTGGAAGGGTTCGTGTTGTTTTGTGTAGACTTGTTTGTCTTTTAGACTTTTTCTTTTTTTGCCATGGCATTGTCAGTTTATTTTCTACTTATGAGTTTGAATGTCCCTTTGGTATCTTTCGCCTCTCTTTTAAATAATTTCTTCACAGATTTTAAACATAGCATTCTTAACAAAAGTTGGCCTATTTTAAGGATTTTTATTAACTGATATTTTAGCAAGTATCACAATTAAATGAATTATTTTTCTATTTTCTTTAGAGTACAATATCTCCAAGTTGTATGCAAAATCTTACAAAAATATATGCCATAGCCCATTTACTTTCCTTTATGTTCAATGATATTTTGTTATTTCAGTGCATCAAACAACTAGACGATGAAGAACAGTCAGATAAACAGTTAAGAGAACAGTTTAAAGAAAGATGGAGCAGGACTCCATCAGACAAATTAACTAAACCAATGAGAGATGAATGTATGAAATACAAACATATATTAGATACTGCCATTGGAGCTGACAGAGTTGTACAACAGAAATATGCTTCGCATAAGAGTGCAATTGCTTTGTTGTCTAAACCCTCGGTAAGTTGAAGTCATTTGTTGATTTAAAAGAAGTAAAATTTCTTTAAAAAGATAAGGAGAGTGTATGATTGCCAATGAGACAACTATCCAACAGAGACCAAATGATGTACATTAAGGCAACTATAGGTCACATTACGGCCTTCAACAATGAGCATAAACTTGACCTGACATGACATAATGTAAAACAACAAACCGCCTGATTTATGTACAAAACAATAATCCACTTCATTTGAACATTGGTGGATAGTTGTCTCATTGGCAACCATACCACATCTCCTTATTTTTATGATAAATGGAGAACAAGTATGATTGACTGTAACCAATAACAACCACTGAATTATGGGCTCCTGACTTGGGACAAGCACATACAGAATGTGGCAAGTTAAACATGTTTTCGAACGCATTAAATGTATATTTTAAAATCTGGATTAGACAGATGTGGAACACCTACGGTGATTTGAAATTTGGCATATTTTTTTTAAAAAGAATTTATTGAATCATAGTATAATGGTATAAATTGAGGGGTACATAAGGTAAATGCCAACAATGCATATTAACTTGACAGACATGGACTTGTCACCATACTCTCTCCCAACTATTGGCAAGCACCTTCACTGTACAACAGGTTGTAAATTGCCTCAAGTATAGACAAATGTGAAACAATTCGAACAAGAAAATAACGGCCTGATTGATGTACAAAACAATAAAAGAAAAACAAATATGATAAACAGCGACAAACAAAAATTTAGATTTAACTGGTATTAAAGTGTTTATTGTAAAGAGTTTCCTTTTTAGACACAAATTTTCCCATGACGTCAATGTCATTCACCATTGTGAAGATAAATCAATTTAGATTTCCCATAAAATTGACGACATAACAAGTTTTAGTGGGGTTGTCATGATTCCCACAACAAAAGTAGATACACCATCGATTTACGACATAACAAGTTTTAGTGGGGTTGTCAGCCGAGAAATCGGCATATAACGGAATTTCATCACCGCCTGACATTTTTCTAAATCGCGAGTTAAGTACCTTGTGTTATATAAAGGTATATAGGAAATTTTTTTCTGAGATGAGTGCCTGTGGTAAATTGCATTTTTAAAGATAAAAGTTTGAATTTGATTCAATTGTTTTACTGCTGTATAGGCTGAAATAGAGAAAGGATTACCAAGTGCTGGGTCATCTGGTGGACTGCAGAATAATAGTGCTGTACAACAACTGAAAAAAATGATGGAAGAAGTCGCCACAATCAAGGCAGAAAGGGAGGTTATAGAAACACAAATAAAAGATGTTACATTTGATATGTGTAAGTTTATGATATTATAAACCATGATGACAAAAATGGTAGGACAAAGATTTGTTCTAATAATAGCCCTTGTAAAGAAGGAAAAATTGGTGCTTTCTTTCAAGGATAAAAGTTCCAATATGTCTTTTTTTTTGTATCATCAGGTGACAAAATTGTTGTTTGTGTTTTTTCTGGTTCCCTTAAAATTTTAAAATTGTTATGATGATAAAATATCAAAATTGGTCATTGTCCTAATCAAATGCTTTGAGGTTATCACATGGAAGCCCCTGAGATTAACCTATGCACCAAAGTTGTCTTCTGTCTTTTCTGGTTCACTTGTGAAATTTAATGACATAATGATATCATTTTAATTCAGTAATTACATAAAAATATTCTTCAATCTAAAAACCAATGAATTTTGATTTATTTACTGTGGATTTCCATGTGTTTTAGTGTTTTCTTTTGTTCATGCATGTGTGTGTGATTTCTGTTCAATACATCTTGTTTAAAAACTAACTATTAAAACAAAATTATCTAAGAAGATTAAAAAATGGTTTTTTTTTATAGCACCCCTATTTAGCAGCTTAATGAATCCAGCCTTTTCAAATACTTTTTAACAAAAGAATTTTTGCTACCTTGCAGATGAATTTAAAACTTGATATCCTTAAAAACATCAAGAATCATTTGCTCCAAAAATAAAAAATGGGGGATGTTTTTATTGACAGATTTTTATTCCTGCATAGCCCATGCTGTGTATTGTTTGTTACCAGTTGTTAAAACTTGATTTCTAGAAAGACTTTTCCTATCTATTCTTAGTTTTAGTGGGGTATACGTTGTTGGATTAGAAAAATTTTATAGTTTGGATTTCAAATATTTTTTTACAATTTTATAATTTAATTTGTTTTATTTGGAAAAAAAGTTCAAATTTATTTCTCCCTAACTTTCTTGAATTTCTTTCAGCAAGCAAGTTTTTCAGTGCAATGGCTTCAGATGGTTTAATAGATGAAGAATCTATATCTGTTGGAGAACTTGACAGAATGTACGGTCCACTGAGGGAACAAGTGAATGATAGTATACAGAGACAAGAAATGTTAATGGGAAGAGTGCAGGTAGGTTGAATAAAATTATTATTATTGGTAATCAATTGCTTAGTTATTTTGGCAAATCATATTAGTAAAGATGTATCTTTACAGGTCAGATACAACAGAAATATTGCTTGTGACATTTGAACACCTGAAAGAACAAAATTGATGATAGTAGTTACAAAACATCTTACATGAACTAATCATTATGTTTAACAGAAAAATAAAAAGGTCTTCCTCATAAAAAAACCATAGATGATCTGTAAACCAGAAAATGAATCCTGATAGCGGAAAACATTAATTTTGTTACTTAATCTTCTAGACAACTTAAACTTTTTAAAATTTTCAAAAGTTCTATGACCAGAAACATAAAATAATAGGTCTGTTCTAAAAAGTTATAAACACATACATGGGAAATTAAAGGGTGACACTTTAAGTTGGTATGAAACACTTTTAATACACTGATTTTTTTAGTATAATTTTAAAATTGCATTTTATAGGTGGTTACCACATTTTTGAAGTGCCATTATGGAACAGCCCTAAATAGCAATACATTGCAAAGTTGATTTGTATTTTTTTTTATATAATCACAGTACTTGCTTCAGTAGCTGTGAACTAACATTGTATCAGGTATGAAAGAAGAGTACATACTTTATATGCACTTTGTACTATTATTTTATCAGAACACAAATACAGAGTTCTGTCAAGCAAAGGCGTCCAATCAGGGAGCAGCACAAAGAGAACAAGTATTAAAAGACCTGGCTGCTGGATTTGACATGTACATGGAATTGAAGAGTAATTTAGAAGAGGGAACAAAGGTTTGTTGATCCAGTTTTCAAATTCATTGTTTCTACTGGCTTATCTATTACAGGAAATACTTCAGTTACATTTAAAATAAATTAATAGTTTTTTCAATATGAGGGAAAGGCTGCTGGTCTCTATAGATGATTCCAATTGAGTGTTGTAAACCTGAGACAAAAGTTACAAGCCTCAGAATTGTACACAAATTATTGTTCAGAAAGTTTAAAATTGTTATAGAGTTGTGTACAAATATAAAATTTTGTTCGAAATTTTTCTTCAAAATTTGGAAGGAAAAACTATTAATTTGAAGATAAGTAATCCTGAAAAACAGATGTATCTATTGAAAAAAGTAGTCATTTTTGTCAAGTTTAATAGTTGATTCCATAAAACAAAAATCAAAAAAGCAAATAGAAGGAAAAAATAGAAATCACCCTAAATATGAAATGGTCTACGGTGTGCAGTTACTAGCATAGCTTTAATTTCTTTGCTTTCAAATACCTTTAATGGTATTCATAATAAAGCTTATAGACACATGGAAATCTGTTAAATTTTGTTGTACAGTTATATATTTGTTTTACAAATATTCCATATTTTAGCAATCTTGTATTTCCTGTTTTACAGTTTTACAATGACTTGACTCCATTGTTAGTGAAATTACAGAACAAAATCTCAGATTTCTGTTTTGCTCGTAAAACAGAGAAAGATGAACTTATGTCTGATTTACAGAAGAGAATTGCAAGTCAGCCAACTGGACCGGCCCCTAAAGCTCCAAGTTATCAGAGCCCACCAGGTAAACACTCGTACAGTACAGGGAACCTTTTTACTAATCCAGCTCTAAATAACTGCTATATAGTGATTGTGTTTTGCTTAGTGGTAGAAGGTTTCAATTTAAGAATCAAATAAGTTCACCACTTTGTGTTAAATGTTAAAAAATATATAGAACATTTTATTGCTCATTTATAATACCATGTAGATAACCCGGAACAATAATCAGACAGTACTATAGGGCTTAACTATGGAAAATATTTCTTGATATTATTTGGCTGCAGTTCATTGTTACACATTGAGCATAAGTAGATGTAGGATAAACGTTAATGACATCCTAAACCAAGTTCACAGAAATGGACATCTTGAGCCACTTTATGGCATTTGACCATGGAAATTCTTTAAATAGCAATGAGTTAATTCTAATTATGAATAAATGCAAACCCACCAAAAAAGGCAAATAAAACAAATTCCGCTCAAACCAGTGCTAGGGGCTGTCTTTAACTTGCAGTGAGGTGTCACTGTGACTTTTGAGATGATAATAAAAGTGCTGTGCCTTTGCTTTTTGTGTTTTTTGCTGTGCACATACTGATTTTGTGTCGTGGATGGATACCCCATATCCTTTCTTTTCTATTAAAAAAGGAACAAAACCTGTTGAGGTACAGTGTAAATCACATACAAGATTTATAATTTTCCAAATCAAACCTGATAAACCTGGCAAAATGTATCCTGTACTTTACATATTCTTTTTCTTGTTTTAGCAATTTGAGATTAGTGGGTTAATCTGAAAATGCATAGTTATAAAGTTAATGTATAAAGTGTGGACTCAGATTTCAAAAGAGTGTAATTTTTCCAAATAAAGTGCTAAAATCACAACAAAATATGCTTTAAATTAATCTCTCAAAGTAAGATTTTGATGCAGAATGGATTTCTGCCTCTTAATTTTTTTATGTTGCTATTTTTAGGCTTCATAGTTAGCTGTTGAACTATTTACAGTTTGATGTGATTTTGTTTGCTATTTGTTAAACATTTCATATATTGTAAATTTAGAAATTAATGTGTTGCTCTTAATAATAAAAAAAAATGTTACTTTATATCCTGTGGAGGTACTTACCCAGTCATGTCCACTTTGACAAAATTATCTCCCCATTACTCCACCTAATTTTTATAATTTTCAAAATTGAAGCCATTATAGTGTTGATGCGCTGTCAATTCAGCTCTTGAAAACTGATTGATTTATCCACTGCGCTCGGCAAAGCAGTTTATTTTATCTTGGAACTATTAATTGATTATAATTGGGAAAGGGTCAAAATATTTGACATGTAATGGAGTTCTTGTTATATATATTCGCTACACTCGTCTTTTTATTCCCCGCCATAGCGGAGGGGCATTAATTTTACCGTTGTCCGTCTGTATGTCCGTCCGTACGTATGTCCCAAAGTTTGTTTCAGTTCTCTTACATTAGATTGCCTGGACAAAATGTTATGAAACCTATACACAATGTTTATTTCCACAAACTACAGATCAAGTTTGAATTTTGGTGGTGTCACTTTAACCGTTCTATTTTATGCCCTTTACAATTGGAAAATTGCTAAATTTTTGTTTCCGTTCTCTAACTTTAGTTTGCCTCAACCAAATACTATGAAACTTATGGACAATGCATATTACCACAAAATACAGATTAAGTTTGAATTTTGGGGTGTCACTTTATTGTTCTAGAGTTATACCCTTAACAAATGGAAAAATTGCTGAATATTTCATTTCCGTTCTCTAACTTTAGTTTGCCTCAACCAAATGTTATGAAACTTATACACATTGCTTATTACCACAAAACATGGATTAAATTTGAATTTCAGTGGCTTCACTTTTACTGTTCTAGAGTTATGCCCCTTTACAAATGGAAAATTGCTGAATATTTTGTTTCTGTTCTCTAACTTTAGTTTGGCTCAACCAAATGTTATTAAACTTACACACAATGCTTATTACCTGAAAACACAGATCAAGTTTGAATTTTGGTGGTGTCACTCTAACCGTTCTAGAGTTATGCCCTTTACAAATGAAAAAATTGCTGAATTTTTGTTTCCGTTCTCTAGCTTAAGTTTGTCTCAACCAAATGTTATGAAACTTATACACAATGCTTATAACTACAAAACACAGATCAAGTTTGAATTTAAGTGGTGTCACTTTTACCATTCTAGAGTTATGCCCTTTACAAATGGAAAAATTGCTGAATATTTTGTTTCCGTTCTCTAACTTTAGTTTGCCTCAACCAAATGTTATGAAACTTACACACAATGCTTATTTCAACAAAACACAGATCAAGTTTGAATTTGGTTAGCATCACTTTTACCATTCTAGAGTAATGCCCTTAACAAATATAAAATGCTGATTTTATCCGACCGCAAAAAAACATTTAATCACAATCCAAATTCAGTGCTGTATCAAGCTTGAATGTTGTGTCCATACTTGCCCCAACTGTTCAGGGTTCGACCTCTGCAGTTGTATCAAGCTGCGCCCAGCGGAGCATTTTATTTATTTTTGTTCTCTAACTTAAGTTTGCCTCAACCAAATATTCTGAAACATATACACAATGTTTACTACCACAAAACTCAGATCAAGAACAGATTTAGGTAGTGCCACTTTTACCGTTCTTGAGTTATGTTCCTTTATAACGTTATATGCAAGTGTGGGCATCATCTGTGTCCCATGGTTACATTCCCATTTATTCTTTTATAGTTTTCAAGACAGAATAGTCAACTCAAACATGCCTGAACATAAAAGGTGTACTCGACTTTCTCTTTTCGATGAAATTATTGCCCATTTTGGGGATTTTTCCCAAAAACTGTCATCAGGGGCAGAGATGCAAATGATTGCATTAAAATGATCAATCTATAATCTTTCTTTGGAATTTTTTCGGCAGAATTTATTTCAACCAAGTTTCCGCCTGTACCCGGTGGTTACAAACTTTTATGAGAAAAGTTTTTGTTTTGAGGACACTTTGTTTTCTCATTTTCTCTTACCAAAGGGACTTAACATATGTTTTTCTTTTATTTATAAGTCAGGGTTAAAAAATCATCATAATAATGTTAAATTGGGAATTAGGTTGCAGACTGAGGCATTTTGTTTCATCTCCACACATCTAGTCTACAAAATGATTGATTGATTGGTGATTAACATCCTTTGATTAAATGAACATGCATCTTCAAGATGATTACATGATAATTTCATATGAATGTAACTGCTTTGTACGAGACCCAGAGTTAGATGCAGACACGCTTGAATACTGTTTACTGTTGTGTTTAGTGGATAAGCAGCAACTATAAATTTGAGAATTTTTGTTTTGAATCAGCTGGATATGTCTTATTAAACAATATAATTGAGTGTTGGTACATATTTTGTTTACTTTTAAAAACTGGACACTTTCTTAAAGAATTGTCCTATATAACATGCACAAAAGTCAAAATGTTCTAGGAAACAAGAGCCTGCATATTACATTAAAGATGTGTGCTTCATTAAGAAGCCTAATCCCATTTAATTTAGAATTCTTAATTATTACCCTGTTCATATCTACAATTAAAGTATTGTTGTTTTATATGAAAATTTTCTATATGCAATTATCACATTATGCACACATTAATTTCTGATTTACAGTTCATCTTAGATATATATTTTTTGTATTTTTAATCTTTTAACTATGGTAACGTGTTATTTTCACTGTTTTGCTATTCAAAGTTTGCAATAGCAGAAATTTGCTACACTTATATTTTCTGTAGTTTTGTGAACACAGCTTTTTAACCTTATTTATTTGCATTGGTGTTGTATAGAGTCCACACAGAGTAGAGTTCCACCACCGAGGCCACCTCCTCCATCTTATACTGCACCAGGACCAGCACCCGGCTATGCCCCACCGGTTCAAATCAGCCACAGGGTTAGTTTTCTTTTCCAAGTTTGAATGAACTGTTCAGTTATGTACAGAGGCAATTTTCCCTCACATGAAAAAAAACCCAGAAAATTCATGTGTATTTCTGCATGCTTACAGTGTATTCATAATTATAGTTGGGGTACTACTTTTCTTAAAGTTCTTGGGTATAGATTGTCCACAAATTTCATTGTTTAATAAAAACAAATTACCTAAAGACTTGTCTGCAGAAATGTGAAAACCATTAAGTCAAGTATCCACAGAAGTACAACTTTTCCTCAATCCAGTTAATTAAATGAATCCACAGTCCCAAATTTCAAAGGAGTGCATATTATTTTTTCGAAAAGTCATTAAAATCATTATTTGATCATTGTTTTTGGTATATACAGATCACAAAAGAAAGCTTTTGATTAAAATGTTGAGATATTAAGCTAAATTTCATTAAAAATTTTCAAGTTCATTCCACATCACATTCATTTAAACTTCAAGTGAAAAATAATTCATGTTTAGCCTAATGTACCAGTGTTTATTAATTAAAGACATAATTTACAATGACTACCCTATCTTTAATTTAAAGAAAAACCACACAATGACTTTTGGCATTAGCCAGCTGAGCTTATGTTTTATACCCAGACTAATATCTCATATGAAAACTAAAGCTTTAAGTAGTAATTTTGTGTTAACATCCTGGCAAATTAAGTATTTTTTCATTGAGGCCTCTGTCATCATCTGCAACAATTCATTGTCCAATCATACATACATACATGTAGCATTGCCATGAGAAGATACAGTTCTTGATTTTTAAACAGATATATGTAAGAAATGCAAAATATAATGAGTCACATACCGGTAAAATATGGAAAGATAATGCATTTGAATTGGTGCTTTCTGCAGGAACTTTTGCACTTGAAAGGATATTTAAATTTCACTAAAAAAGCACAGAATGGTATTTCCAACTACTATAGTAAAGAGTACCAAAAAAAAAAAAAAATAGATAACCGTATACAAAAAAGACTTATAATTTGCTCTGAGCATTTGAAAAAACAATATAGAAGTGAAAAAGTTTGAACAAAATTTACTGAAAAATGAACTGCACTAAAAGAGAAGTACATTGGATAGTATGGTTCTGCTATGAAAGGCCAGTGAACTTTACCATACTAAATCTGGTTTTGGAAAACACTATAAACTGAAAATTACCAAAAGAAAAAAGACAAAATGTCAAAAAAGTATGAATCCACAAGACATTGCATTGAAAACTAAAGAATCAGCAACACAAACCCACTGAATACTGGGATTGAACTTGTATGCTCTGTAAGGTTCTGCTCCACTATTGGCATCCATTTTGTTGCTCAATACAAGTAAACATCTGGTTATAAGTAACATTTACTGATGTCATAAATGAAGCAATGAGACCCTTATGAGAACAGCAAATCTTATCTGGAAATAAAAAAAAAGAAAAGCATAAATAACACTCCTCAGGTCAGTATTTTTCTTAACATCGGGGACCTTGTAGCCTTCAGTTCTGGAAAGCCTACAATAAATTCATCTGAACTTAAAGGAATAACTGCCTAAATCTAAAAAAATAAACAGGACATAAAGAAATCTACAAAACATATAAGGAGAGAAAGAAATTTGCTAACAAACTAAATAAAGGCAGAAACAATAACACACATTGTAGTACTGACACTAAGCAAGTTGAGGAAGTTAAGTTCTTTTGAGAGGTCAAACATTATTATTTTGAAACAAACAACAATAACACACATTGTAGTACTGACATTAAGCAAGTTGAGGAAGTTAAGTTCTTTTGAGAGGTCAAACATTATTATTTTGAAACAAACAACAATACACACTAGTACTGACACTAAGCAAGTTGAGGAAGTTAAGTTCTTTTGAGAGGTCAAACATTATTATTTTGAAACAAACAATACAAAAGACTAGATACATCAGCACTAACCTATTGAATTAATTTGATACAACTAATCATCTACTTTCATATATGTTTTAGACTGTAAAATTAACGGTCAGTATTGATTTCACAACTATAACTGCAGTGATAACATTGAGTTAGGCCAGATTTGTTGAAATCATTTATTTTCATAACAGACAGTTTCTTTAGTTCGTATGGAACAAATTCTTGATGTTCTTAGATAAAATAAGTCAAAGTGGTCTAATACCATTGAAGAGTAATGCTATAAGAAAAGTGAATTATTCAACATTTTGATCAATTTATTAAGATTATTTCTTTATTTTGCAGCCAATGCTCCTCCGCCACATGAACAACCAGCACAACAGAGCTATGGTAAGTAAATGACAGCATTTAGTTGATGTAAAACATAGATTTTAGAATTATTTCATAATTATCTTCAAATGAATGAATGCCGTAAAAATTCTTTTATTGGGGCATTAAGTTTTATCTTTGTCCGTCTGTACCTGACGTTAGAAAAATAATTTAATTTTACATACATTATGTCCACCAATTTACCTTATGATTTTATATCCCAAACATTGGTTTAGGTTTCCGTTCTCTAACTTGAGTTTGCCTCAACCAAATGTTATGAAACTTATACACAATGCTTATAACCACAAAACACAGATCAAGATTGAATTTTGGTATCGTCACTCTAACTGTTCTAGATTATGCCCCTTTATAAATGGAAAAATTGCAAAATTTTTAGTTTCCGTTCTCTAACTTAAGTTTGCCTCAACCAAATGTTATGAAACTTATACACAATGCTTATTACCACAAAACACAGATCAAGTTTGAATTTTGGTTGCGGCCTTTCCGTTCTCTAACTTAAGTTTGCCTCAACCAAATGTTATGACACTTATACACAATGCTTATAACCACAAAACACAGATCAAGTTTGAATATCGGTGTCGTCACTTCAACCGTTTTAGAGTTATGCCCCTTTATAAATGGAAAAATTGCAAAATTTTTAGTTTCCGTTCTCTTACTTAAGTTGCCTCAACCAAATGTTATGATACTTATACACAATGCTTTTTACCACAAAACACAGATAAGTTGAATTTTGGTTGCGTCACTTTAATCATTATCAAGTTATGCCTTTCCGTTCTGTAACTTAAGTTTGCCCCAACCAAACATTATACTAATAATACTTATTACCTTAAAACTCAGATCAAGTACAAATTTGGGTAGCGTCACTTTTATCGTTCTTGAGTTATTTCCCTTTATAATGTTGTGTGCAAGTGGGGGCATCATCTATGTCCATGGGGACACATTCTCCTTTTATTTTAATAATAAAACTCAACATATTTTTCAAAAAAGATTTCAAACAAAGTGGAATAAATAGTACCGGGTATTGTCATCAGATGTTAACCCTTTCTGCATGATATATTATAAAAAAATGTAATTGTATTAATATATTGTTAACAAAAATATCTTGAATGCATACTTGCATATTTGAAAAAACTCTTAATAAAGTTTTAAAGCATACTTAAAACTAAAAAAATGATGCACAATTTGAGTAAACAAAAGTAGTACGTAAATTTACTTAATATACACCACAAAAAGCAGGAAAACAAAATGAAGATAACAGAAGTGAGTACAATATCTAATTCACCAAATGCTTATCTTTATCACTGCCTTTTCTTGTCATTAGTGTTTTCATCATCATATTTAAATTGTTATCCACACTTTCCCTTCATCAATCACCAGAGATTAAATAAATGAGAACTTTGTACACAAAAAGCAGAAGTAATTTTTTTATTTTCGTAAATTTAAGAATTGAATGCATACATTTGTTATTGTGAATCTTCAATAGTCTACAATATTGTGATCTTATTTGATACAGTTCTTGATTATTATTGAAGTAAATATTACTATAAAAGAATATAGTTTGAGTTTTGATTCGTTAATGAGATGGACATTCTGTCACATTTATCACATTAATTTCTAAATTCACAGTATAAACATTACAACAAAATTATGGAGGGGATATATGTGTTTCAATACGATATCTGTATCTGTTGACTGTTGACATTTGATAGCTTATAAATACAAATCCAATATTTATTTTTATGAATGCATTAGCTAAGTTTGTACCGAAAGGTTAGGTAATATAAGGTAATCAGGGTAATATCAAGAGCTATTGCCAGCTAAGTATTGTCATTGTCCATGAAAATTAACAAAAAATTCTTATCTGAATACCACCCCAGGTTAAATACAACTACATGTTTTAATAATAAAATTAAACAGTTTATTCCAATCAAGTTATATTTTTTATATGTCCAAATTTTTGACACCTGAAATATGTTTGTTCTTTTGTTTCATTATGCCACATGATTTGAGTTTTCACAATTTTATTTTGTATCTTACTTTGTAGGACAACCTGGTGCCTGGGGACAGACACCATATCCACTGAGTATGTCTATGCCGGCCATGCCATCAGGGTTTAATGCATATAACCCATACATGCAACCATACCCAGGACAACAGCAACCTCCTTATCCAGGACAACAGCCTTATCCTGGGCAACAACCTTTACAGTATCCAGGACAACAACAGCCATATCCAGGACAGTACCAAAATCCTCCCTATCCACAACAACCACAGTGGCGTTAATGATTTTATATATGAATAGCAGTGATTTTTATATTACGGTTTTGATGGTGATTTTGTATGGTTTGGTATAAACCACACATTGTTAGACCTTGTTGTTACGTTAATATATTGGTTCATATGCATAGTCAGTGTATTGTTCTATTACTTAATGGAAGTAAAATTATCAATTTATTTGTTTATTTCAGTGCATACAGTTGATTTTTTTTTTACATCTTAGACTCATTAAAAAAAGAATCCAGGGGCCCTGGTTTCTCTATTTTAATCGTTGATGTTTTTCCTGTCATTGTAAGTTTTAAGCATTAAGGCTGGTAATTTTGCAACTGATAGTACTGTAGTGGACAATTTGTAATATGTTTTCCAGTAGAATGATTTTTTTCTAATGAAAAGAAACCATAAAACTATGTCAGCTGTTATTACTTTGTAAATACAAGGAACTAATGAGAATTATTGAAAAATGTCTTTGGAAGTTCTGTGAAAAATGAATTCAATGTGTTATGGAAAGACTTGAATCCCAACCTTTAAAATTGTAGTATCATAATCTTGTTTATTATAGAAGAGTGTAGTAACAGATTGATTTCTTTTTGCTTTTAAAATTTGTTACTGTAGTGTAAACAAAAATTGATAACTCACAAATAACATTACTTTCAAATCATATTATTTAAGAAGTTTTTTTATTTAGTTTAAGAGATATTAATTCTATTTTTTTAAATAGTGCTTAATGCCATGTTTATTTGTACACCATCTCTTAAATATTCTTAATTTTGAAGATAAACATAATTTCAAAGGATCATGCATATTATTATTAGCTATCACTTTATACCATCTTAGATATACATGATATATACTTAGTTTGAGGTTAAGCAACAAAACAATCTTTTAAGTTTTAATAGAATTGCAATGAATTTTGCTCCATCTTTATTTTTATAAGTATTTCAGTGAACTTGATTTGACAAGTGTTACTTATTAGGATATAATGTTTTTTATTTGAATATTTGCTGACATTTTTTGTAGGTTTGACTGTTTAAAATAGTTTTCAATGGAACAACAAGTAAATGACTGTTTGTATCAATCAAATAATTTTGACAAATATTATTTACTAAATGTTGTCACAATGATTTTCTCTACTTTGACAATAAAGTTATTTTGATTTTTCCAGAACCAACTGCCTAAAATATACTGATAGCAGCTATTGTGGTATTGGTGGCTTTAAATTGTTGCCATTCAATCTTAATAAACATTTAATAGAATGTTTGTTTTCTGCATCCGAAAAATTGAAAGTAAGAGTTACTGCCCTTTGAATGTAAATTTACACAGAAATTCTTTTTTTTTTTGTAGTCGAGTAGATTTATTGTCAACAAAGTTTTTATGCAACTAGTTAGCAACTTCAAAGTAATTATTCTTAATATATATAATTAATAGTAATAATGAATGACAAGAAGAAAAGATCTTGATGAGATATACTGTACATGGTGTAGTAAAAGTTTAATCCTGTGGTAGGACAATTGAATCAGTTGAGAAAACTTGTTTTTCTTGTTCTTAATGAAACAGTCAAGGTTATCATCAACACTGAATTTCTTGATGGTGTGTTTATTTGACCAACAGAAATTCTAACAGTACTTACTGATAATACATATGTCAGTTGTTACATCAAAGAGGATTGACATGAAAGACAATTCCATGTGTAATAGAGAAAGCTTTTTTCTTTCTTTGCATCACATGATAAATAGTTTAGAATTAGGGTTGAATGTGGAACTAAACAATGATTTTTTAGCTCTATTCTGAAGCTAATTTATATGGTATTCTAAAGAATGTTAGATTTACGTAAAATTTGGTTCATTTATAATTTTGCTTTCTGCATGTGCACTGCGGATAAATCAGCTATGTGTGACAGAAAAGAGATATTGTTATGTATGCACTTCGTTGTACACAGGATGGTTATAATTATTTATACACAATTTATATCAATTTTCTGATTTGTTGATTGTGAAATTATGTTATTGTCATCATTAAATTATCTTATTTCTACAAGAAAATAAGCTGTTTTATTGTTATTGCTAATACTTTTTTCCTTTGCAAGTATTTTAGACTGGAGGATTTAGATCTTGACATTTTGTATAGATACCTGGTTAGCGATGAAGACAATGTTGCCCTTGAGATGTTTTGAATATTTGTGTTTAATAGCTGTCTCATATAGGACATATAGATGTATACCTCACATCTTTTATTAAATGGGTTATTGAAATCTTGTTATTGATTAGGGTTGTTTGGACAGGCAACATAGTTGTATCCATGCAATAGCTTATAATCCATTCAATCAATACTTTTCAAATTTTAATTTGTTGTTACTGATGACAAATTGGAAGTCTAGTTTGATATTGATGATTTTCACTTTTGTTGTTCAGGAGTTATGGTCCTCGATTGATTAGAAAATGGCACTTTATGTCCATGGAATACCTAATGAACTGTTCAACCATTGCTTTTCAAATTTTAGTATTTTGTGAATGATTGCAAAAGGGAATTTGATTTCAATCTACCTGCACCCTTATAAAGTTCAACATTGGTAACTTTCACTGTACAGAAAACCCTGTCAATTTGACATCTCATTTCTTGTTCATACTTACAACAGAATAGAAAGGTGTTTATTTCCAATTCCAATGGCAATTATGTCAACTAGATAAAAATGCTTGAGATCTGGAAATAATTGTCTTTCAATTTTAACCTATTTACCTATAAAGAAAGCCAACAGCAGAGAAGAAAACTTCTTTAATAAAATCCAATGATCAGTAGGTCAACCCGAAAAAAAATAGCAATTTGCTTGCAATTGGAGAAGATTTATGAATAAAGTTTACAAATCGATGCAAAATTATTGTCATTATCTAGTTCTTATTATATCTTGTCATTTTTGTCTCACCTTGACGGAGTCAAAAAGCAGGACATAGGTATGCTGTTGTCGGCGTCAACAATGTATTAGTTTTTGATTAGGTCTAGTTTATGGTGAACCAATAGAGGTAGGTCAATGATATTTTGTATGCAGTTGTATTAGCATTGGCACATCTCATTACCATGGAGATTATTTGGCCCGGCCCCCTCAGTTATGGTCTATTGACTTTGAAACTTTTGCTTACTTTTCACGTATTAGTTTGTGATTAGGTCAGTTTATGAGGAACCACTAGTAGTAGGTCAATGATATTTGGTATGCAGTTGTATTAGCATTGGCATTTCTCATAACAGTCGAGATTATTTTGCCCCGCCCCCTCAGTTATGGTCTATTGACTTTGAAACTTTTGCTTAGTTTTCTTGTATTAGTTTGTGATTAGGTCAGTTTATGGGGAACCACTAGTGGTAGGTCAATGATATTTGGTATGCAGTTGTATTAGCATTGGCACATCTCATTACGAATAAGATTATTTGGCCCCTCCCTCTCAGTTATGGTCTGTTGACTTTGAAATTTTGTTTAGTTTACATGTATTAGTTTGTGTTTAGGTTTGTTTAAGTGAACTACTTATGATAAGTCAATGGTATTTGGTATGCAGTTGTATTAGCATTGGCACATCTCATTTCCATGGAGATTGTTTAGCCATGAACCTTCAGTCATGATTCATTGAATATACATGATATATACTTAGTTTGAGGTTAAGCAACAAAACAATCTTTTAAGTTTTAATAGAATTGCAATGAATTTTTGCTCCATCTTTATTTTTATAAGTATTTCAGTGAACTTGATTTGACAAGTGTTACTTATTAGGATATAATGTTTTTTTTATTTGAATATTTGCTGACATTTTTTGTAGGTTTGACTGTTTAAAATAGTTTTCAATGGAAACATAAGCGGAACAACAAGTAAATGACTGTTTGTATCAATCAAATAATTTTGACAAATATTATTTACTAAATGTTGTCACAATGATTTTTCTCTACTTTGACAATAAAGTTATTTTGATTTTTTCCAGAACCAACTGCCTAAAATATACTGATAGCAGCTATTGTGGTATTGGTGGCTTTAAATTGTTGCCATTCAATCTTAATAAACATTTAATAGAATGTTTGTTTTCTGCATAAGAAAAATTGAAAGTAAGAGTTACTGCCCTTTGAATGTAAATTTACACAGAAATTCTTTTTTTTTTGTAGTTGAGTAGATTTATTGTCAACAAAGTTTTATGCAACTAGTTAGCAACTTCAAAGTAATTATTCTTAATATATATAATTAATAGTAATAATGAATGACAAGAAGAAAAGATCTTGATGAGATATACTGTACATGGTGTAGTAAAAGTTTAATCCTGTGGTAGGACAATTGAATCAGTTGAGAAAACTTGTTTTCTTGTTCTTAATGAAACAGTCAAGGTTATCATCAACACTGAATTTCTTGATGGTGTGTTTATTTGACCAACAGAAATTCTAACAGTACTTACTGATAATACATATGTCAGTTGTTACATCAAAGAGGATTGACATAAAGACAATTCCATGTGTAATAGAAAGCTTTTTCTTTCTTTGCATCACATGATAAATAGTTTAGAATTAGGGTTGAATGTGGAACTAAACAATGATTTTTAATTCTATTCTGATGCTAATTTATATGGTATTCTAAAGAATGTTAGATTTACGTAAAATTTGGTTCATTTATAATTTTGCTTTCTGCATGTGCACTGCGGATAAATCAGCTATGTGTGACAGAAAAGAGATATTGTTATGTATGCACTTCGTTGTACACAGGATGGTTATAATTATTTATACACAATTTATATCAATTTTTCTGATTTGTTGATTGTGAAATTATGTTATTGTCATCATTAAATTATCTTATTTCTACAAGAAAATAAGCTGTTTTATTGTTATTGCTAATACTTTTTTCCTTTGCAAGTATTTTAGACTGGAGGATTTAGATCTTGACATTTTGTATAGATACCTGGTTAGCGATGAAGACAATGTTGCCCTTGAGATGTTTTGAATACTTGTGTTTAATAGCTGTCTCATATAGGACATATAGATGTATACCTCACATCTTTTATTAAATGGGTTATTGAAATCTTGTTATTGATTAGGGTTGTTTGGACAGGCAACATAGTTGTGTCCATGCAATAGCTTATAATCCATTCAATCAATACTTTTCAAATTTTAATTTGTTGTTACTGATGACAAATTGGAAGTCTAGTTTGATATTGACGATTTTCACTTTTGTTGTTCAGGAGTTATGGTCCTCTATTGATTAGAAAATGGCACTTTATGTCCATGGAATACCTAATGAATTGTTCAACCATTGCTTTTCAAATTTTAGTATTTTGTAAATGATTACAAAAGGGAATTTGATTTCAATCTACCTGCACTCTTATAAAGTTCAACATTGGTAACTTTCACTATACAGAAAACCCTGTCAATTTGACATCTCATTTCTTGTTCATACTTACAACAGAATAGAAAGGTGTTTATTTCCAATTCCAATGGCAGTTATGTCAACTAGATAAAAATGCTTGAGATCTGGAAATAATTGTCTTTCAATTTTAACCTATTTACCTATAAAGAAAGCCAACAGCAGAGAAGAAAACTTCTTTAATAAAATCCAATGATCAGTAGGTCAACCAGAACAAAACTTGCAATTTACTTGCAATTGGAGAAGATTTATGAATAAAGTTTACAAATCGATGCAAAATTATTGTCATTATCTAGTTCTTATTATATCTTGTCATTTTTGTCTCGCCTTGACGGAGTCAAAAAGCAGGACATAGGTATGCTGTTGTCGGCGTCAACAATGTATTAGTTTTTGATTAGGTCTAGTTTATGGTGAACCAATAGAGGTAGGTCAATGATATTTGGTATGCAGTTGTATTAGCATTGGCACATCTCATTACCATGGAGATTATTTGGCCCCGCCCCCTCAGTTATGGTCTATTGACTTTGAAACTTTTGCTTACTTTTCACGTATTAGTTTGTGATTAGGTCAGTTTATGAGGAACCACTAGTGGTAGGTCAATGATATTTGGTATGCAGTTGTATTAGCATTGGCATATCTCATTACAGTCAAGATTATTTTGCCCCGCCCCCTCAGTTATGGTCTATTGACTTTGAAACTTTTGCTTAGTTTTCATGTATTAGTTTGTGATTAGGTCAGTTTATGGGGAACCACTAGTGGTAGGTCAATGAAATTTGGTATGCAGTTGTATTAGCATTGACACATCTCATTACCAATAAGATTATTTGGCCCCTCCCTCTCAGTTATGGTCTGTTGACTTTGAAATTTTGTTTAGTTTACATGTATTAGTTTGTGTTTAGGTTTGTTTAAGTGAACTACTTATGATAAGTCAATGGTATTTGGTATGCAGTTGTATTAGCATTGGCACATCTCATTTCCATGGAGATTGTTTAGCCATGAACCTTCAGTCATGATTCATTGACTTTGAGTATTTGCAAAACTTACATGTTTAAGTGTTGCTATTTTAATTTCAACATTTGCATTATCAAAATTACAAAAAGGCGAGACATATTTCTGTGTTAACAGTTTATTTCACTCGTCAAGGCTCAGGACAATTTTAAGCTATTGCCTCATCAACACATATCCGACATCTTTCATCTGTATATAAGTATCTTGATATGGTAGTGTACTAGTACCATCTGATAAAGTACTCTAGTTATCTGTTGTTTCATGATATGATGATTCCCAATACAGACTACTTCAAGGTGACCTTAAGGTCAATTTCAAATCAACAAAAAGTGGGTGAAAAGCTTCATTAAATTGGAAAAAGTATGACACAGTTACCAACATGGTTTTAGGTAAATCAGCTAGTTAAAACTGTATGTCAACACTGAAGATAGTCTTAGTATTCAAATATTTTCTCACTATACAACACACAGGAGAAGAAAAAATGAGTCTGGGCCTACCTTGAAACAAGTGCAGTGTAGCAGAATTATCCACCTCAAATTTTTAAATCACCTTGCAAGTTAAAACTTGTTGATCTGCTATTTCACATGACACATATTTTCCTACAGCAAACAAAAATCCTGAAGAACTTTGTGATGTATGACACAAGCAGTGGTGAAAATCAATTGTCACTGAATTATGAGTCTTGTCTACCAAGTATTAATCGTGTTTGCATTAGGTTCCCTCATGTATTTTTTGGATCTACTGGTCTTCAAATTTTCATGTTATTTAAACTTAATTGACTACATGTCTGCATAGTTTTTGGTGGTTGTGCATTTAAAAGTTTAATCCAGGACAGCTGCATTAATTTAAACACCATATGTTTCCACTTGATTTCATATATGATTTACCAGGTATACATAACTAGGTGCTTGGAAAATTTTACTTTTTCAAATAAAACGACAAACATTTTTTCACACACCAAAAAGTGCACTCTTGCCATTTATGCAACTAAATTTTATCTGTATTTATTGCTGCAGTAGTCTGTATAGTGATGTTGACAGACTGATATGCTGTTGTGAAAACAGCTTTAACTTATGCCAGTACAAAATCCTATAAACATACAGTGCATTCCAATTTGTCATTTGAACTCTGGTGGATATAATAAGTTGTCTCAAAATTGGATAATTGAAGTGGGTTACTAGAAAATTATTTGAGTGACAAGATTCTATGGTTTCATAGTAAATAAGGTTACAATCTCATAATATATTTCTTTCATTATTGACTTCATGATTTCTGCCTACCCACCCATCCCTGTGGAACAAATGAATGTGTACTAATATACTCTCTTAAATTCCAATATTATAGGAAGTCAAGATTGATTTGGCCTTTCCATTTCTGAACCCTCAAAAAATTCATTTATTTTTTTTACTTGATCCTGTATGGGGGTCCAGATTTGCAAATATCATTTTCATGCAGGAAAATCCAGTTTGCTGTTTTGTTTTATATTTTGAAGAAAAATCTTGTTTCCATGTATATTTAGCTCATCCAAAATCTGAAGTACTACATCCTTTTAGGAGTCTTAATTACCACTTAATGGGCCAGAGAACAAAAAAAAATAGAATTGAATTTCAATATGAATAACATAAACATTATCAATCTTCTGCACCAGATCAAACGCAGAAACATATTTAAATAAGAGTGCACACACTGAAATGTCCCATTGACTTTACTGATCATGATTATATTATTTTATTTTGAAAATCTTCCAAGATAAAAGGTTCTACAAGTATCACATTCTTAACATTGACCATGAAAATGAGGTCATGGTCAGATGAAGTCTGCCAGACAGAGTGAGACATATACACCTTACACCAAATGTAGTTGGTCCATTGCTATAATTAGTGTATGAGAAATTGACCAAACCACAAAAAATTTGACCAATGAACCAAAAATAAAGAGGTCAAAATCGGTTGAACCCTACCAGACGGAATGTGCACCTTACTATCATTCTATACAACAAATATTGTGGACCTTTTGCTAATATTTTCAAGATATGGACCTAACCAGGAAAACTAAACATTGTCCAGTGAACTGACAGATGGACATGTACACCTACCAATTATTCCACACACCAAACATCGTTGACCTATTGCTTATAATATCTAAGAGACGGATTTGACTGAAAAACAGATCACCGATCCATGATACCAGTGTCCCATATATTTTTTCACAATTTTTCTAGACTTGGGCTGATTAAGAGCATGACTTGTTTGACAACTGTCTATTGTTCAAGGATGTCTTTTGGGTATTTTTGTTGTTGGATTACTGTCTCATTGACATATACCCCACATTTCCATTTATTTATATTTTAAATGAATGGAATTGTACTAATACTACTACTATGTGCTGTAAAACTATCAAGGATTAAAAGTTGTGCATCAATATGAGAATTCAAAACCGGCCATCCACTCTGCTTCCAACAGTTATCTTTTCTCAAGAGAATTTGGTTTAAGACGACATACATTGTTTCACATTTTTCATGTAAAGCCTTTTATAGCTTATAGGGTATGGGGTTTTCTCATTGTTGAAGTGACCTGTAGTGTAATTGCTCATTTCTTTGTCATTTGAACTCTGGTGGATATAATAAGTTGTCTCATTAGCAATCATATCACATCTCCTTATTTTTATATACTATTATTTCAAGTGTGTCAATGTCAAAAATCGTTGTACATTAAAATAGTTTTTCTGGAAATAGAAATGATATGAAACAAACGCATTCCTTGTGCTTGTCCAATTTGATTCATAAAAACTGAAGAACACAGTGTTCCTTGGTTATATAATAACTTTATAATAAAACTTTAACAGTGTAAATTGTAAACATTTTGCCATAACAAAAAAGACAAAACATCACAAAAAGGTTGTCATGATGACAGATGGAGGTGCAATGGGTATGTTTTTCTTTCTTATTTACTTCATTTAACCACGACTTAAATAGCTGCCCAAAAATGAAATGAACATGAATAATTCAGCAATTATAACTTTTTAAGAAATGTTCATACAAAACAATGACATTTAAAGTACATGCATTGTCCTTTTTTATTTAGATAACAGGTTAGTAAATGACAGTACTCTTGCATAGATTTTGATTGACATTTTCTCCCACATTGGGCCTCCATTGAAAACTATTTTTATTCATGTTGTAGACATCAATTTCCATCCTGGTATTTTTGACATGTTTTTAGTATTATATGTTTAGAATTTGATTCTATCAGTAAAAGCTGAAGCACACATATGGCAAGTTTGTAATTCATACATTTTAACTTTCATTCTCTTTGAACTTGAAATTCATTATTAAATTTTCTCACACCATAAAATGCTTGAAAAGGGTTTAAAATACATGTATACTGATTTTGAATTTATAACTATTAATATCAAGGCAGCTGCAACCTACATCTAAATCTACCTTACACTGTTGGTGTAATTGGCATCTTTATAAATACAATTTTATGTGTTATGTTAAATAACATGTGAAATTACTACAGTTTTAAATCAAAAGTGACGAAAAGTTTAATGAAATATTAAAAATATTTTCAGTTTGTAAATATTGTGCTATTAATGAAAAGATTATCATTTCAAAATTAGACAAAATAGAAAAAAAAACACTGAACTGAACATGCTGAAACAGGGTCTTATTTCCTTTTGAAGGTTTATTTTTTAATACTAATTTTTAATACTAAAAGTAATTTTATGTCTTCTGGATGTTAATTTTTTTTTTTAAATATCCTTCATACCATGACAGCCTTCTTTGTATCATGAATTGACCCTTGAGGAAAATAGCTGATTTGGTGAATCCTTACACATTTCTATCAGGCATTAGGAAGTTTGTATAAAATATGTTTAGATACATATAAAGTTACCACTTAACTTGCCCCTATTGCAAGTCTGTCAAAAAGTTTAACATGAAGACAGTATGTTAGACATATAGGATGGCATCAACCATAGATCTGATGCTACATGATCATTGATGTTCAACTTCATTCAATTAAAAAAGACATAACAAACAATGTAGTGCAACAAGTATGATATAGTATGTACATGTACAAAACGACATAAACAGAAAGTAAACTAACTACAAAAATCTTTCAATTCCCTCTATTTAGATATTCAACTTGTATTAAAAAAGTTCTCTAATTTCTGAACCAGGAATCCTATTTAAGTTCTTGTCAAGAATTTGGTACGTTTATCTTTGTCTTTCAAATGTTTTCCTTTATCATGTTTATTTCTCATGTGCTTGTTTATTTTTAATAATATTTTAAGAAGTTATATTTGTAATCATGACATGATATTTATTATCAACCAAACTTGCACAAAGGTTCTATGTATATTACCTGGACATTAATTAAAATCTGCCAAATAAACAAGTTAAAATTTAACTTGACATAAACAAAACAAAATGTATTTTGGGATTTCCTGATGAAAAAAAAACTCAAGCACTGCATATGTGACAGCTGTAAGATTTTTCAATAAATTTCGTTTTATCTGACAAACTCTGTTACAAGTTACTTGAACCAAGCAAAAAAAGTATGCATTTTTGCATATGTAAAATTAACTTTTTTATTTTTGCTTTTGGGCATGGACAATCAATCACTTTATCAAAAAATATTAACATTATTCCAAATTCCATATTGTAAATCGGCAGGGATATTTTATTAAGTCATGACACCAGCCAAAATGATAATATATTCTTCAACTAAAAAATCAGATAGTCATATATATGTATATATGCATATTATTTTTTTAGTCATATATATATGCATATTATTTTAAAAAAAAATTGCTATCAGAAACAAGGTCTAGGTAATAAAAAAAAATCACATACAAATGTTTATGGACATGATTGAAAAAGGAAAGACTAAATGGCAATGTATGAGTACACAAATATGTGCGAAAATATATAAAAATAAAACTTGTCAAAAGACAATAAATGCAACACCTAATAATTTTTCAAATTCAAATAACAATCTACATGCACATGTTTTAAAAAAAATGGAATTCTAGGAATTATTCCAAGATACATGTATCGCAATGTAACTCAATTTAATTGTTGACTCAGTTTAATTTGGAAGTATGTAGCATTATTTGCCTTTTGAAATTTTGCTGAGATTTTTTTGTAAGCATTAAGTACACACTTATTTTTAGATTTGGGAAGAAAAAAAAGAATTCAAATATTAACCGAGTCAACAATTTCAAAATTGTAACTACATTGATGGCACTATTTGCTGGATCATTATTATTACCAACTTTCCCTTTTCAACATTTTAATATATATATATCTAGTAATGCCCATATAAAATAATAAAACCCCCTTTGGACTAGATTTAGCCCTTAAGAAGCAATATTACACGTACACATCCATATGTATACACATCAAATAAACAATATTAAACTCAATAAAGCATCATACAACAACATGTTATAAGAGTAAAATCTTATCAGAGAACAGAATTTTCCAATATTTTCTAATTATCAATTTAAAAATTGAACACCTAATTTGTTTCCATATATTTTGAAGTTACTAAAATTTCTGAAAAAAAAAAATTATAAAATGTTTCAATCTGTTTCCATTGGCATTACATTTATAAAAAGAAAAAAGTTGTTGAAACAAATTTTAACGGTGAATATATCGGCAATATTTTTTACATAGTCATCTATGTCTGAACTTATCTATTTAAAACTACAAGATAATAGTTAAAAATTTGATAAAATATACTCAAAAGAGGAAAATATACAAATTGATACATAAAATTATCAGCACCTTGAGAGTTCCTTCGGAGTTCCCTCTTCTTAACTCACAATGCAAGTCAAAATCTTCAGTTTTAATTAGATCCATGATCTGATAACTTTCCAATTTCTTTTTTTAACAGTTCATTTTCCTCCTTTAATCTTCGGTTTTCTTCTTGAAATTTTTTTACTTCATCAAAATCCATAAACTCTTCTCCCCCAGAACTGAGCGAACCCGAACTTTCACCACTTTTGGAACGCATCTGACGCCTTCTGTACCTTTTTTCCAGTCGGTCAAGTTTAGATTCAAGTTCAACATAATCCTTGATTAATTCATCTTTGCTCATATTTCTTAATCTTTCTGCTGCCATATTATCATATGTCTCTGTGAACTGATGTTCCTGATAAGAACTGTCGTTTTCAATTTCTTCATCTTCTGTAGAAGTAAATGATTCTTCGGAAGAATCAGTGCCCCCACCGGAACCTTCCCGCGACTCTCTAGAATTAATTCTATGACAGTGTCCTTCTAAATGCAAATCTGGATTAATTTCCTCATTTTAATATGATCCTCCATTAAATATTGGGTAGTATTGTACGGTGCAACTGGGTGTCCGTGTTTAAATGCATCCTCCCTTTTCTGATTAGCACGAACTGCTTCCTTTTCTTCCAAATCCCGTCTTTCACTCCAACTTAATTTGTCATAAGGTTTGTATTTCTTATGTTTCATACCACCCTTCGGACGCCTCCTTCGTTTCTTTTTTTTCTCGCATATGTCAATATTTTCAGAGTGGTTCCCGTCCACTGCCCCAACTCCATGGGGCGCCCCACAGGAGTTTCGATTTTCCTTTTCCCCCTCTGGGACTTCTCTTAGCGGATTTGTTGTTTCCATTTTTTCGTCACCCCGTGAAAAGTCCGCTTCCATCATCGCTGAGCCGTTGACATTCATAGACGTAGAGAATTTTATCAAAACTAATAAATTTAGAAAAGTCAAAGATCATATTAGCGTGAAGTTCTTCGTCTGCTGTCTACGCGACAACTACCCGCTGATCAGCAACGTTGATATTTATATGAGTCAACAAAATATCCATCCGATATAAAATGTAAATCTTACAATCTAATTATCGAACGATTTCACTATAAATACGTTTTATTTTGTAACAACATGTATTCCTCGAGATTAATTGTCAATATCGGAACAAAGCTGCTACAATGATTACTTAAAATATCAATTAAAATATGTATTCCAGAAAAATCTGTAGTGTTGATTGTTGGAAGAAAGTAGTGCAAAATATATACGCGAATGGATATCATTTTAAGAGGGGAGAACACTCTAACTCGTAAACAACTAATTTGCCGTTTCTATTTTCTTTCTTTTTTTGGAAGGGATTGTACTTTTCTTATTTTCTTATCGGGAGTTTGGAGATTAGAACACACAATTTATATTATCTTTGGATCAGCTCAAAACCCGTTGAAAACATTTTTTTTAACATAAATACAAATACTTAATTAGTGCAAATGGTATAATTAAGGCATATATAATATAATAATTAAGACAGGTCTATAGCACATGATTAATTATCTTATATAGACAGACACAGTACATAAAAATATATCATATTATTAAACTATTTCTGATGTTATTTAAAAGTTTACTTTATATAGGATCCAGTAGCGGATCCAAGGGGAGCGGTTTTCGGTGGTTGGAACCAACGTGTTCGAACCCCCCTTTTTTGACGATCAATGTTTTTGAATGGGGACATATGTTTGGACCCCCCCCTTTTAACCTGGGTTGTAACCGCCCCTGGGATCGAATCATTAAGTTACTTGAATTGCATGTGTGATTTCGCTTTGCTTAGATATATCTATTCTAGCATAATATACTGGTAGACAGAAGGTGAAAAGAACAGAAAAATTACCTCATATCAAATTTCAAAACAGAAAAAAGAGATATGTACAGAAAAATAGACTATAGATACGAGTTCGACGTGTACCAAGTCACAACCTGATAGTGTATTATATTGCAAAAAAATAAAAAATAAAGTAAATATACATATTTAGATATATATTGCATTTGACTTGTCAGTTTGACCTTAATATACATTATACATTTTCATAAAAACCTCAATTTTTGTGTTCTACTCTTGAACATGTTGGATGTTCACTCGGTAAACTGTAGACCAAGATTTTGAAGGGAGGTCCAAAAGTGTCTGGTAATTGGACAGAGAACAGACTTAGCTTCAATTCATTTTCATAGTAGAACATACTGAGATAACTCGTATAGTAGTTTCAGGAATTTATAACGGCTAACTTGACAATAAACTTACTATTTTGAGACACTGAGAGCGAGGGACCAGCAATTATTTATAAATACTAGTACAGTAATTGTATAAACAAAAATCGACTTAGTCTGGATCATACTTGAAGTTGACACAAGTTAACGATATGAATCGTCTGGTACTAAGACATGACATCATATATTTACACTCCAATGAAACTAGTAGAATGAAAGAAAGCTAGCGATTTGTATATTTATAATATAAGCATAATTCCCCCGTTTAAAGATAGTCATTGATCTGTTAATTGAGCTATATATTCTCTAATTATACATATCATTTACAGTTTGACCAAAAACAAAAAATTAAAAACAATATATCATTAAAATTCGTTTCAAATGTAAATTCACATTTCAATCTCGTTTTTATCGCTACAAAAATATGAAAAGCCGGGTTTTCTGCTGATAATAGTCCAATTACCGATTTTATTATATTTGTTGTATTAATGATATAGATTTTAAAAAAAGCTTCTGATATGAAAAATGTGTTTATGCTGTTAATTAATTTTTCATCGAAAAGCTGTGCAAGCAATGATTTTGGAAAGATACCATACACACTTGGTTTTACAGTTACATTGGTTAAATGTCTAATCTTGCCTATTGTTACCAAATCTTGGTTAGTTTTGTCCAATAATGTCTATGATTACACATCCTTGCATATCGTTATTTTGCTTTTAAAGAATGAATACGTATTACGATGATCGGAATACCAGACAGATTGAAGTTGACGTGTTGTTTTGAAGAATGAATACGTATTACGATGAACGGAATACCAGACAGATTGAAGTTGACGTGTTGTTTTAAAGAATGAATACGTATTACGATGATCGGAATACCAGACAGATTGAAGTTGACGTGTTGTTTTAAAGAATGAATACGTATTACGATGATCGGAATACCAGACAGATTGAAGTTGACGTGTTGTTTGACATTTACACGCACAATGTTGCGTCTGAAGTGCGAGACTATTGTTGATAAAATAAGGAGCTACCATTTGATTTTTATGGGGGCTAGGATGAAAATTTTGTCCTGCCTTTTTATTTTCCCTCGATTCGGTACTGCCTTTTATTTTCACTCTATTCGGTCCTGCCTTTTACTTTCTTTTTAGTTTATCCTGACTTTTTTACATAAATTGTCATCCTGCCTTTTTTTACTCAAAACTCCTGTCCTGCCTATTTTTTCAAATTTCATCCTAGCCCCCATAAAAATCAAATGGTAGCTCCTACGCACAAAACAACACCAGAGAAGTCATTTTCGAGGTGTTATAACAATAAGGGGGATAACTGGTCGAGAACAATCGAAAAATATTTTTCTCGCCATTAAGGTACACTATGATATCAACTTGCGCAGCTGATTAACGTCTCGATCTTGCAGCACATCAACTCATTATTGAAGATTTTTAAGTAAACGTTAAGATGAAATGGAGCAATAAAATCGTTGTTTATTTTACAGTATTTTATGCATGAGATCACTGTTACGTTTACATTATACTGATAACCATGAATTTTAAAACTGACCTATGTTTAAATACAAGTTAGTATGGCGATTGAAATAATCCTTAAACATACAAGATGTTAGTCTGGCAATGGAATGAAAACGGTATTGAGCTAATTTGTTATCTAAGGGGATAGACTAATGTCAAGGGACGTAACTCTTAAAGATCACTGACACGTTTGTGTCTACCATTAAAATAATATATTCGGCTAGACTTCTTAGTAACACAGATTATTGTCATCGCATATATTTTCCGAAGTTTCCAGTAAGCCAGAACAACCCTCTACGAGTCCACTGGTATTTTTTTCCTTTGTTTTTACATTGTCAAAGCACTTTAATTGAAAACTCGTGACAGAAGAGTAAATTAGTTTTTCTGTGGTCATCTGAAAATGATAACACCGATTTTTTTTCCTGCGCTAACTTGAAAATAAACAGGGCGAATGAATCAATCAGCGATATAGATATAAGAAGATGTAGTATGAGTGCCAATGAGACAACTCTCCATCCAAGTCAAAATTTATAAATGTAAACCGTTATAGGTCAAAGTACGGTCTTCAACACGGAGCCTAGGCTCACACCGAACAGTAAGCTATAAAGGGCCCCAAAATTACTAGTGTAAAACCATTCAAACGGGAAAACCAACGGTCTAATCTATATAAAACGAGAAACGAGAAACACTTATGAACCACATCAACAAACGACAACTACTGAACATCAGATTCCTGACTTAGGACAGGTGCAAACAAATGCAGCGGGTTTAAACGTTTTAATGGTACCAAACCTTCACCCTTTTTCTGAAACAATAGTGTAACATCACAACATAGAAAGACACACTATAAAATATCAACTGAAATAGCTTAACTCAATCAAAGGACATAGTAACACCATTGAACATACACTGAACAAATAAATTTGACCTATGATACAATGTAAATTCAAAATAAATAAACTAAGGAAGAATAATAAAAGTAACATGTTATATCGGTATGAAATGTATATTTCGCTGGAAAATTATAACGCCGACACACCTCAATAAACCATGACCGAATAACTTTAAAAAACGCACAACGTACGTTCACGCGGTAATTTTGACCTTTGTTTTTGGAACGATATATTGTCAAAATATTGAAAGGAAATAAGTGGAAAATGAAAATAAACTATTAACACAGAGACATGTCTCGCCTTTTTGTTATTTTGGAAGTAAAATGCAAATGTTGAAATTAAAATAGCAATACTTAAAACATGTAAGTCAATGAACCATGACTGAAGGTATAAGGCCAAGCAATCTCCATGGATATGAGATGTGCCAATGCTAATACATATGCATACGAAATATCATTGACCTACCACTAGTGGTTGCCCATAAACAGACCTAATCACGAACTAATACATGTAAACTAAGCAAAAGTTTCAAAGCCAATAGACCATGACTTAGGAGACAGCCAATTAATCTCCATGGAAATGAGATGTGCCAATGCTAATACTGCAACTGCATACCAAATATCTTTGACCTACTACTAGTGGTTCCTCATAAACTGACCTAATCACAAAATAATACATTGTTATGCCGCTGACGCCGCCGACGCCACCGACAACGGAAACAGATTACATATGTCTCACTTTTTGACTCTAAAATAATAAAATTAAGAAATAGAATGTTTACATCTATAAATAAATGGACATAATCACCAACTGCAAAATATTTTAACTATATGTGTATGTATATTGCCACAGGGAGGTCATGTGACATGTTTCATATCAATTTGGTGTTGTTTAAAGATCAATCTACTTTAACCGGGGCCTTTCTATGGGTCCATGACATATTCTTTACTATCTTCTTTTCACGTTGTATGGATGGCACATATATTAATTATTATGTTGTTTTGGCTAATTCTATAACTGTTGATTAAAATTTGTCCCATTTTTATGTTCTCTCTCCCAATGATTATTCAGTATCGATGACCCGTGACATCTATAATACTTGTGTATAAACAGCTTTCAAAATAAAGTTACGAAGCGGACACCGAACTTCTACAAACATATTTCAACACAGATAATTTATAATGCAATAAAGCTAGTCGTGTAAAACAAAATACTCTTCCATTGTCCCAAGAAAATATATATGGTGCCATGAAGGAGCATTCTCGCAATGTTTGCAGTTCTGTGACCACTCATGGTCATCTGTTGCCACGGACCATTGAAACCGCAGTTGTTCAGGAGGATCAGTGCTGTGGGAAGTTTATGTAATAAATAAACAACGACATACAAGGCCATTAATGAAAACTGATGTATTATTTGGTTTTCAGTGAAACCTTCTGTGGCAGACATTCAAGTCTGTGATTTTTTTTTGGTGTGAGAAAAAAATGCATGCTATATAACTTATATTTCCCTGCATATCAAATAACTAGCCGTTTCTTGTTTAGGTTATTGTTCATGCTGTTGGGTAGCTGGACTGTGCATTTTATAATGCATTTCTCTCTCTCTCTTGATCCCTTTAAATAAATGATATAAAATTATTTGTATTTTTATTCAATTGAGTAAATCATTGTTATACATTGATTTTTGCTAATAATGGGCCCTTTCAGTTCCAATAAGATTCTTTACGACATATGGTTAGATGAGAGAAGGTTTGTGTGCACAAAAAACTGGTTTACTCCCACGTACCAGCCTGCACAAATCAGACTATATACCCGGACCATGTGTTGTTTGTTGTTGTTGTCTTTGTTTGTACGTCTATGTCGGATGTTATTAACATTTATTTGGTTTGTGTGGATTAATTGCCGAGGTGAAGGTCCAATAGTTTCGGCAATTCATGTTATCCTCTTTATGTATTATTGTACCTTATTAATGTTTTTGGGAGGGGCCAGAAATTATTATTGATTTCCTTCAAAGTATAATATGATAGAGAGGCGAGTAAGGAAAATTTCAAGCGGTTTTTTAATTGTTATTCGGAAAACTTGTAAATAACACAATACTAGAAAAACAGAATAAGGCTCACGATAACAGTCAATTTGCCGTCAGTGACAGCTGATGTTCAAATATATATTGAATTAATTTTATATATTCCCCATTTTGACCCTCAGTTAATGAATGCATCGGAGCCCTACTTAACACATGGTCAGTATGCTTCTGCTATTGTCCTTATGGATTGCGAAAAAAATCACCACCCTTTTCCTTAAATGGAGAGCAAGTTATGTTAAGTGTCTCATATATATCCTTACTGATTTCAAAACATAACCACGTAACTGATCTTGACCTCAATTATTATTCGTAAATAGAATCAGGGTACACCGAAGGGAAACCTTTCCCACTTTCTGTGACAAAAACTATGAAAAACATAAAACATTTTATACATGTGAACTGTTGAGGATTATTTATTGTTTTTATGTACTTCTCTGTTGTACAGAAGAAACGAACGATATTGTTACATGTGAAAACATGTGCCAACCCAAACATTACCCAAGAAATAAATCGGTCAACTTATAGTTTGTTCTAGATAAACCATGAATATAATACCTTCCGTTTCACGAAATGTTTAAATAAAATATATACGCAATGACAGCCATTAACTTGTCAAATTTATTGCCTGTATACGTGCGTACAGTTAGGCCATTTTTGAGGTAATGATGAACAATTATGCATAAAATACTTAATATGACTTGTGTTTACATTAAATTATTGCATACAGGTATTATTTATGTTGACCCCTTTGGCCTTATTAATTCATAAGCCAACAACATAATATCACCAAAAGGCGCTCGAAGTGTACGTGCGTACGGTCAGTTGGAAATCTAGTGACAAAATATTACCTCCCCTGTAAACACTGAAAACTAGATCTTTTCACTGTTTGTCCCATTTTAGCAAGGACGCTAGCAATTATAAATTCACGAGAAAACGTTCTCAATCTGGTAAATAAAAAAAATGGAAATAAGTTGAAATAAAAACAAAGTTATCATTTCCTCCTTAGGAATGGTCATTATTTATCAGCTGAGGGGTCGGTTCAAATTTTCACATTAAAATGTTTTGTTGGCAACCCCCATGATTCTTATGAACCACATAATGACCCCCTGAGAACATAGTTTGAAAAGTATGACCCCAACCAACCAACCAAACAAACAAAATTTCATTCATTTGCAGTTGGGAGAAGATGATAACTGCAAGCTACATAGTACAAAGTTGCAGGCTTTGACTTGAAAATTGCTATGAGAAATATGTGGATATTGACACTATCCGTAACAGAATAAAGCATAAACAGATTTTCCTTGATTGGGGCAATGATTGCAGTACTCCTTTTCTTTGATTTTAAACTGAACTGATATTTTATAATACATTCTACACTATAGTTCAGTAATTTTTATAGTTCTGTTATCTTATTCTTATAAGTAGCTTGAACTAATTAATTTGATAAAGATAATTTACTTTGTCTGGTTAGCAAACACTAGTAAGTGATATTCTGTAAATATTATATTGCCTTGATGTTTCATCATGACCTTCCATATTCTTTGTTTTGAAGCTGATGCAACTGATTTTAGTAAACATTTTCAGTTGTATTCTTCTTTGAGAAAACCTTGAGTATACAATAGAGTTTTCTTCTTGTTTTTTCTTTTTCTTTCAAAATGAATTCTGACACATGCAAGAAGAAAATTGTAAAATAAGCATTTCAAAAAACCTTGGAGTATACAATAGAGTTCCTTAAATAGAAAACGACGAGTACAGCAGACTAAAGGAGCTTGGTGTAAATTGGTTTAAAATGTTGCTATGCGAATAAATTTCTGGAGTACCTATATATATATATATATATATATATATATATATATATATATATATATACATAAAGTCATATCTTAATACAGATTGTCCCTGGTTTTGAAAACTAATCCTTTCAAAAGTTATATTGCTTTTTCTTTCGAAATGAATATCTGACATGCAAGAAGAAAAATGGACAAAATAAGCATTTCAAAAAATATATATTTTAACTTGAACCTTCATGAACAGAATAAAGTCATATCTTAATACAGATTGTCCCTGGTTTTGAAACTACTAATCCTTCAAAAGTTAAGCTTTTAAAGGCACAATTAGCCAAATTTGTTGTACATGAGCATGTGCTCTTATAAATGAATGAAATGACGTAAAAGAAGAAAAAAAAAAAAAAACACAGAAAATTCTTTGTTCCAATTTATTTGACTGAAACCTTTAAATTGTACATTATTGAAAGGTTATATATAACCTTTCAATAATGATTTAAACCCTCTATATGATAAATGAAAACTTAGAATATAACCTTTCAATTATTTGTGAATGAAAAAAAAAAACATATGAAAAACGAAAACGTAAATCAAATAATAAAAAGTGTAAGTCAATTCTTTTAATGCCTTTATTAAAATTTTGAAGTTTTATAAATGTTTTGTGAATTTTAATTTTCTCATCATATAGATATTTTTTATTTCAATCCCATACTTGAAGTGCAACTGAAAATAGAACATTACAAATATTGCTGATTTTATGGTTCTAGTCCTTCCTGGATCAAATATGTACAAAAATTTACATGATTTATTTGAGATAAAGAAATAAATATGTATGTTAATAATTATATGAACATTCAATATTTTATTTCAATGTGAAAAATGTATTACGAAACCCTAGTGTATTGTTTTGTGTGTGTGAATGCCGTGCTGCCCTACAAGGGCCCTCGATTTGAACATTAAAAATTCTGATTATTATTCGATATCTTTGTAATAATTTCATAAAATAATTATACATATTTACAAATTATTTTAGAACGTACACACCTTTTACAGTCCTATATCTATCCTAAGAAATCGCATCAAAATGATTTGAACACTTTAGAAAGTTGTAATACACATGTTCAGAAACTTTTAAAACTCATTGTTTCCTGTGGTCTAAACTAGAGACAAATGTTATACAGTTGTTAATCTTGAGATAAGTCGGATTGTAAACTTTCACATCCTATGGATAAAGGGTGAATATAATATTCCTTGGGATAATGAACCATAACAGATGACTGTGATAAGGAGTGACCAGATTCACTACCCTTGAGAACTTAGGCATCCTGCTAGTGCTGTACATAATCAATGATTTAATAATGACAGAAATTATTTAAAGATTGCACACTCACTTCAATATCGTCAACAATTTATATGCTTGTCAGACATAAAACTTTCATTGTGTGACCCCAGTCAAATGAAATTTTGATGGCAACCCCAGCTGTATGATATTTTGGTAATGACCCCCTAAAATGAACCGACCCCTCAGCTGATAAATAATGACTGTTCCTTAAATAGAAAACGACGAGTACAGCAGACTAAAGGAGCTTGGTGTAAAATTGGTTTAAAATGTTGCTATGCGAATAAATTTCTGGAGTACCTATATATATATATATATATATATATATATATATATATATATATATATATATATATATGCAGCTAGATCAGAGAAAGTCAGGGACAAAAGTCCAAAGGAATCGATTGATATGCAGCAAAGATTGGCACTTTTGAAATTTTAAAGTTACTAAGCAAATTCAAACGGACCTTATCCTGATGTAAACATTGAATGTGAATAGATCGAGAAGACCGCAAATACATGTACAAAAATCGTGACGACCTTTTCTTAAAATTGTATAAAAAATAGTAAAAAGATGCCTACTTTATCTTTAATTTTTTAACCTGCACAGACACTTTTATGTAGTGATATTCATGAAAAGACAATATTTCTTTATTGAAAAGAGCAGACCCGTGTACTCGAAAACTTAGAATGTGAAAAATAAGTATATTTTGGGAAATTGTAACATGCTAAGGACTTTGTGGAACACTCCAAAAATTGGTGACCCGAAAGATCTTTAGATTTGGTATGTACATGATTTTTTCCAATTTTTTTTTTATCACTATGCAGCAAAGATTGGCATTTTTTAGATTTCAGTTTCACAAGCATCTAATGCAATTATCTCGATTAATACTGAACATAAAACATCGTGTATTTGCATAAAATTGAGAATGGAAATGGGAATGTGTCAAAGAGACAACAACCCGACCACAGAACAGACAACAACAGAAGGTCACCAATAGGTCTTCAATGCAGCGAGAAATTCCCGCACCCAGAGGCGTCCTTAAGCTGGCCCCTAAACAAATATATATACTAGTTCAGTGATAATGCATGTATATTTCTAATGACACAGTTTAACAAATAATTTCTTTAAAATGTACAATTGTTATTTAGAAATAACTTTTGATCAGTGTCGTCACCGGCATTGTTCTATTATTGATTTTCTCGATCATAAGAAGAGGTAATTTTTTTGTGTTCTTTTTCATTAGATTTCCAACTGCGGTGTTCAGCAATATGTACATATATTTACCATTTGCCCCTAGCAAGCTGTGAATAATTAAACACGTATGGTGTTTAGCAATATGCAAATGTCTATGCCATGTGTCAATTAAATTAAAGATCTAAATGAAAAGTTAATTATATAATTTGCTTGGAGAAACATGGTTTTGAGGAGATTTTATGTTACTCCGGGTCAATATAATCAGAAATTCATTAAAATGGGACAGACCGGTTTTATAATGTATGATTCTTTGTGTCCAAATATTTTACCAATCATGAGGTATTTGTTAAAGATATAATTATTGATCATAACTCCCCCTAAAAGCAAATATAAACATAATGTTATAAAATTATATAAACTGTGTAACCTCCGTATTGCTACCAATTGTAATACCGCTGCTTGTGGATTGTTAGTCCCCCGCGTACTTTCCGGGTACATCCGGTTTTCCAATTGGTACTAGCAAGATATAATTAATGCATCTTGTTTCAAATGAGGTAAAGCCAATTTTTCCTGATTTTTTTTTCACCCACGAATCAAAAATCCGAAATTTGACAAAACACTTTTGAAATTTGTATTTTATGATTAATATACTTTAATGCTTTTTAAACCATTTACATGTCCATTCAACCAAAATGTTATTCGTGATTGCTGTTGAAGACAATTTTGACAAGATATTGAACGTTTTATACATGTTTTAACTGTAAAATATTCTATCGAATTATGGACAAAAAGAAATCACGTGACAAATTCTAAAAAATAAATAAAAATATGAAACATAATATTTATGTTTCTCTCAGATTTAACTAAATGATACCCTGAAAGTTGCTCGTGTCCTAATGGGAGTTGTAAGTTTTAAGTTATCTAGCTGGAAGTTGAACAGGTGGTTATCCAGTTATAATTTCTAACCGTGTCCTTCCGCGAAATATGTATATGCTTTTAATGTTTTATTGATTTTTCGAAAATTTGCCATGACAATTAATAATCGGGCAATAATTTCAATTGGTAAAAAGGTACAGAACATATTAAATGGTGATAATAAGGTAGGAAATACATGTATCAATCTTTCCAGTTACAGTTGAAAGCTGGCTATGAAATTGCTCCAAATGCACACAACCCTAATTCAATCAAAATTGACAAGGACTCTCTGAACATAGCATAATTTTCTTGACCTAGGAGTATAAACCTATACTGAACATTAGAACGGTCTGCAGAACAGTTCACATAACCCCCATTTTTTGTTAACCCCCAAATATCTATCAAATATGTTTTTTTACAGTAATGATAGGCATGTTAATGTCGATTTCTGTTATCTGTTCATCAATGCTGAAAAGTATAAAACAAATCTAAATACAGAGGGCATAACCCTAGGATTTGTCAACGTACCAGGATGTCATAACATGCACATCTTCATATTATGTTTTTATAAAGTACTTACTTTCATGAACATCTGATGAAGTTGCCTCTAATAGTATAAACAATTTATAAGTACAAAGGGGCATAACTCTGATTTGTCAATGGATCAGGATGTCCTACTAGTATGCATTTTCATGTAAGGACCTTACAATGCACAAAGTTTCACGAACAACGGATGCATCATTTAGGAGGAGCTGCGCCCACAAAGTTCATACTGAATATATACAAAAAATACTCTAAATTCAGGGGACATCAATCCGGGAATACTAAATGGAGAGAAAAAAATCGTAAAGTGATGAAAAAATTGATCCTAATCGGTAACTGTACAACGTTTCAAATTGGTTTAAATTAGTTAGTTCGGACAGGCAGACACACTGATTCCTATATAACACCAACAAATTTGTTTCCGGGGTATAATAAACATTGAGAATGACAATTAAATTTCATCGGAAAAAATTTGAAACCAAAGTTGAGATGAAACTTTTTTGGAACCCTATACAAGAACAACATAAGCAGGTTTTTCAATATACAACTTCTTGTGGAATGGGAGAAGGCATAATACTTCAAACATAAATTTTATACATTACTAGTATTTGTAACCTCCTTTGATCACATTAAATGCAAGAAAACAACTTTTGGAATCGTATTACCCTCCCAAAACTGCCTAACTATCACTATGTCAGATCGAGATTAACTCAACATAGGCTAATTCAGATCGGAATCTATTAATTTACCTTATTCGTTTCAATTGTACTAGTCGTTTCAGAAAGTTTATTTACAAAGGTTACTAGCTATCATCAACAACGAACGACGGATGTCCAGTGATGAAGTAGCTAAATAAGCTTAAGGCATGCATACGGGACTTGGTGAGCAGAAAGTAAAAGAATCATTGGCGTTATTGAATATGTCAAAGGAAAATATCTTTATGTTAAAGTGTTCTCATTTGTGATTATCCACTTTAATATCACTATATCTAAAAAAATAGTCCTTGAAAACCTAGTTATATCAGGGATATTGGGTAAACGAACCAGTAGACGTATTTCAGAATAGTCCTTGAAAACCTAGTTATATCAGGGATATTGGGTAAACGAACCAGTAGACGTATTTCAGAATAGTCCTTGAAAACCTAGTTATATCAGGGATATTGGGTAAACGAACCAGTAGACGTATTTCAGAAAAAAAGTATGGTGGTTCTTAATCGTTTTATTTTACTCAAACATGTACTACAAATAGTCGAGATAAGATTTGTACCGATGGTTTGCCAAAAGAAAGACGAATACATGTTTAATGTTGAAATAATTGAAAAGAGGCAAAAGATACCAAAGGGACATCCAAACTCACAAGTCGAAAATAAACTGACAACGCCATGACTAAAAAAGAAAAAGACAAACAAACAACAGTTCACAAAACACAACATAGAAAACTAAAGACTGAGCAACACGAACCCCACCAAAAACTGGGGGTGATCTCAGGTGCTCCTGAAGGGTAAGCAGATCCTACTCCACATGTGGCATCCGTCGTGTAACTCATGTTTGTACAAACCCGGTAATAAGTCTAATTAGGTAGGTCACAGTCGAGGACAGGGGGACGGGATTGTAGTAACGACAATTTGAACATATCCGCTATCATCTGTGAAACAGATATTCCATAACGGTCAACAAACTCGTGATGGCGTCCGTAAAATTAACGAAGGGATGAGTTCAACTTCACCACTTGGAACTCTTGGTTTAATAGCTTCCTTGTGAGCAGCAACCCCCTATCAAGGAAATCATGATAGGAAATACAGACCTGGAATATCGTATCAACTGGGAGATATATACTCCGTATGCCGGCGCTGCTTAAAGTTTTGTTTTCAACCGACCCTCACTGTCAATTTCTAGATGTGAGTCAAGATATGAGGTAGACTTAACTGTATCTGTTGTATCTTTTATCTTAAGTTCGATTGGATAGATGTGTTCAACAAAGTCACCAAATTTTTAATTATTTAGTGAGAGAACATCATCTATATAGCGGAAAGTAAAGTTAAAGGATACTGCTAACTTCTTTTCTCTCTTCCTAAGAAGTTCCTGTATGAAGTCAGCCTCATATGAATAAAGGAACAAGTCGGTAAGAAGAGGAGCACAGTTGGTTCCCATGGGAATGCCGATTGTTTGTTAAAAAACGCGTCCTCCAAACGTTACAAATATGTTGTCAATCAGGTTGATAATGTCAGTTTCAGAGAATTTTTTGTTTGAATCAGAGTGATTTTTTACAAAGTACGATTTATCCCTCCCTTACTCCCTAAGACAAGATACTTGTATCTACGTTGGCCATTCTTTTTTATTAAACAAAGCAGGACCAACTCTTTCAATTTGTCTTTTAGTTTAGAATGGGGAATACTTGTGTAAAGTGTAGAAAAGTCAAATGTTTTAATACTATTGCAAGATGAAAGAGTCTTGGATTGTATGTACTCTAAAAGATCTTTGGAATTTTTTAGTATCCACATATGATTCAAGCCACCTCTAGAATAGGTAGTTTCACAATAACTTTGAAGCCCGGCTTTGATTGCTGATAAAATTGATGTTAACAATTTAGAAAGAGGTTTCGTGGAGCACTTGGAAGAACCAGCAATATAACGTTGTTTGTAAGGACACTTATGTAGTTTAGGTATACATTTGAAGATACGACTTAGACACAATGAATCACAGACATGCGTACAAGTAACCGCAGACAAATATGACAATCAAAGTTTTGGTACTACGACCAAAGATACAAAAAAATAACGGATTTTGCTGGAGGGTATCAAATTAAATACAGAAACAAACCAACAAATTGTGAGTTAAATCAATGTGAATCACATGAACCTCAAACGGAGTGAGAACACTTGAGTCAACAGAATCGGCATTTTCTCTATGCTTGTATCACCTACATTTGATTCCAGAGACATTTTGAAAAGCAAATGTTAAAGCACAGTAAATGATAAATCTGGCAAAAATATCGAATGAACAATAGTGGACATGTGGAATCTATGATAGAGTAACAAAACCTAAAAATGTCAACAGAAAGCAGGTTCTCTTGTCTACAGACAGTTTTGAATAAATTTTGCAGTCGTCTAGCAGAAATGTACTATAAGTCTGTTTGAATACCATTCCACTATACTTAACAGAAAATATGTGGTTCAAAAAGTCTGCAGTTTGGTGATTTCTATTTCGGGGTGTTTATTAAAACCAACGTGGTTTTTGGCATAATATAATTTTCAAGTATAGTCATCAATAGAACACATTAAGTTTGAAATTCTTAATAACTTTAATAGAGTATGCGATATTTCGTGCATTAAACTACAGGTCACCGTATGGGCTTCTAAGTTCAATAATGAACAAACATTATACCGTACAGTAAGCTATAAAAGACCCCACATATCATAATGGGGAAACAATACAGAATAGCAAACACAGATACCCATATTTTGTTTTAGGAAGGGACAAATCATTACTTGTGAAAAAAACAACTCTGATTCAAGCAGAAAGTTCACTGAAACTGTCATCTTCAAAACGCTGGATTAGTTTATCAACAACATATTTGTTACATTTAAAGGACAACGTTTTTCCATAGACAATCTGTATTTTATGGAAACCAAATGTGCCCCTCTGTTTGTCGAATGGTTCCTTTATTCTTTTGTGTCAGACTTCATACAGAATTTCACTTTCCGCTATATAAATGATGTCCTTTCACTGAATACTTAAAATAAAATTGAGAATTGAACATTTTGTTCCACTTGTCGTAACTATAATATCGCACTCATCTTCATTGTAACATTATAAAAAGCGTCTTATTACCGGAATTTTACCTGCTCGAGCAACACGACAGATTCCACATTTTTGATTCCGCCCCTGACTAGTACATAATACGAAAAGCAATTATGACAGACCCCACATAGAGACATAAACGTCAGTATTGGCAAGACAATACGGATATGGTTTTATTGAAATTTTCTGTTACAAACTTAAGAAATGATTTGAAATTAGGGAATGTATCTCCATCATACACGAGCTCTGATTTCTCGGTAGGATCAGCGTGTCTATGTTTGTTTTCGTATTTTAATTTCCAACTATTTTGGCCTCCAGTATAAATGAACAGATATCAATTGTCAAAATGCGCACATGAATTACAAAAGTGTGTTTCCACATAACGTTATATTGCTGGGTCTGCCAAATGCTCCAAGAAACGTCTTTCCACAATATTAAATCTATTTTATCAGCAATCAAAAGATGTGGATACTAGAAAATTCAAAAGATCTGTTAGGGTATACATACAATCTTAGTCCCTCTTCTCGTGCAATAGTATTAAAAATCTGACTTTTATACCCTTTACCCAAGTATTCCTTATTCTAAATTTACGTTTTATTCATATATATATAGCTCCAAATGTTTCTACTATACTTTTGGCGTGGCTCGGTATTTATACATCCCGCCATTGTGTTATTGTGCTATGGTCGTTTTTGTATTCTTGTCTTTCATTTTTACTAATTTGCTTTGTCCATAGAGTGTCTATATGCCATTTTTGTTTTTCTTTGTTGAAATAGTTATTTGTTTTTATAGTGATTAGGTTTATAACACAATGTTGACTCCTGTACCCAAATTTTGACATTTTTACCTATTGTGTCTGTTTGTTTTGCTCACACATTGTTGTTAATATAATAGTATTCTATGCGACTGTCATACAAGCGAGAGGTTTAGCTAGCTATAAAACCAGGTTTAATCCATTATTTTCTAAATAAGGAAATGCCTGTACCAAGTAAGGAATATGAGTTGTTTTCCATTCGTTTGATCTGTTTAAGTTTTTTGATTTTGCCATTTGACTTTCCGTTTTTAATTTTCCTTGGAGTTTGTTTTGTTATTTTACTTGCGTACATCCCTGGCTATCAAATGTTTGGGTTTGAACGCTTCTTGTGAAGGTGAATACAGAAAAGAGCTTCGGACTCACGAAATCATTAAATGTGTTATACTCATTTACAAATGGATTAAAATATTGAAAGTACAAGTTGAATTATGAGCTATTGCTCACTCATGATACCCAGTTATAAGATTTCGGTAAACACATGAATGTTGATTCCAAAATTCAGAAAGCCTTAATTTGCAGTTTAATACAACTACAAACAAGCGACGAAGATTTCATACATAGACATTATGTGAAAGAATAAGTAGTCGGTTAACAGAAATTTGATGAGCGATGGATCTGAAAATGCATAACAAAATAACATGTGCACCTGAAGCTTGATATCAAATTTCAGGAATCTTTGTTTGTAATTGTGAGAAAAATTCGTAAAAACTTTATTCATTACGTGAAAGAAAACACACGTTTGGGGCAAACATGAAGTTGATAAACGATGAATATGAAGATGCATCGCACAGTACAGCATGCTCATATAAAGCTTGATACCAAATTTCAGGAAACTCTAATTTGTAGTTCCAGACAAAAAATGTGGCTAAATTATGGGCGGATAAACGGACGATATAAGACGCTCAGGCGTAAACCAGTAAAGCCCCTCCTCTGAGAGGGAAATATGTCAAACTATGTACAATTATCTTGGCTCAGAATAGGACAAATTAAACTTTGTAAAAAAATAACAAAAAGTTATCTGCATCTGACATCATTAAGATTCCTGATTTTTTTATTGTCTACAAATTTTTCCGTTTGGAGAACGTGTTTTTCCATAGACAATCAGCATTTATTTAGCCTTTTCAATATTCATCATGTTCCTTTATCCGTACGAGGTATACTTTGAACATGCTCTTCTCAAGAATAATGAAAATAAGTTTGCATATTTCTTGATCTCCACGTTCCGCTCTATAGATGATGTCCACTCACTGAATAGTTCTATGTTTGGTTACTATATGTTGATTGCATCGATCGCATTGAACATGAAAAAAAGATCCCATAGATCTTCGATATTCGGTTGTTGCTTATCAATTAGCTATTTTGCAAGGGATCCAAAAAATAAAGTTGAAGTCATGGAATGTTCTAATTTTCCAGCCACAATCTGGCCCTCAATTTCTGGGTCACGAATGCGACTTGTCATCCCAAATTTTCACTTGCAGTGATAAACATGACATGTGCTACAAGTGGAGCAGACATTGCTTATCCTTCCGTAGCACTTAAATTTCCCGTAGTTTCGTTCAAAAGGAATTCTTGTTGCTTTTGCGTCGGTTTCAGTGTTGTATTTTCTCTTATTTTGTTTTCAAATATCTATGATCTACCTGTCCTGTCTTTAATTTGTCCTGAGAACCCTGTTTCATTTCATATTCGGTCAAGTTTAGGTATGGAAAATTCAGTTGTGTCGATGGTTTATGCGTATGGTGAGAAGTCTTATGGTGAGACTAGAGACATCCACAAATCAACTATTATACAATGTATAATTATATACTATGTCTCGTCAACATATTCCAACAAGAGTAAAAAAGCGAATGAAACTAGTATAACAGGTACCATCCGGAGCACATGAATTCACCGAAGTTTTTGGTGGGGTTCGTTTGAGTTTTATGTTTAGTGTTTTGTGGACTGTTGATTGTCGTTTTTCTTTTTGGACATGGTATAATCTGTTTTTACCTCGACTTATGGTTTTTTAATGTTTCCTTGGTATCCTCTCCCTCTTTTTGTGACCGCTCATCGCTATCACTAACATGAAACAGTACTGTAACAGCACAACATTAGAATAAACAATAAAAATCAGTTGGAAAGGATTTGATTCATCAGGCATTTTCTAAATTTAGGCATTTTGTAAAATGACTGAATTTTCAGGCAATTTATAAAATGCCTAACCTTGACAGGCGTTATATAAAATAATTAAAGTACCTAGTCATTTTGTAAAGTAACTGAAATTTTGAAACAGAATTCAACAGATTCAGGTATTTTATAAAAAAAAGGATTATTATCCTTGTGTTGCATATGACCAAAAACCCAATATCTTTCAAGGAAAATAACCAATGATTCGGTAAAATTGAAGTTATTCTTCAAAACCCAGCTGTGAAAGTTTGTATTTCTTTTTCGTGAAACTACGTTAAGTATGTACTAACTCTGTATTTCAGATAGTACTTTAAAGATCATGATGACAGAAAGACGAATTGTTCTTACGATAGAAGAAGGTTTACAAACAGATTTTTATAAAATATAGATGCAAAACAGAAGTGTGTAATACATAAAGCAGAGAAAAACAAGCATGTTTTTTTTAATCTTTAATATCTGATGAATTGATGCGACAGTAGTTAATAGTGGTTAAAGTCTCAAAAATCGACCAAGAAGAGACAAATAAAGGTAAACGACCGGGTGAGCGTCTCCTGCTATGGATGCATCACCCGACATGCGTATATATGTTAGACTCAGATCGACGTCCGGTCTCAAATCGACGTCCGTTTCTCAAATCGACGTCCAAATCTGACGTCACATTCTCAAATCAGTGTCAAATATTTTGATCCTCTAATCGACGTCTAATGTGACGTCATGTATTGTCAAAACGACGTCCGATCGATTGTAGTTTCTCTAATCGATGTCCAATATCAATAAATAATAAATTACTGCACGTATACATGTAGATGTATAAGACTTTGATTAATTTTGGAACATTCAAATACGAAATAAAAGATGAATTTTGGTCTGTTTTTTTTTTTTTTTTTACAACAACCCAATTTTCAAGGAGTTACAGACTTCCCATGTCAGGTTATGACAGTTGTTGTCCATTCGTTTGATGTGTTTGTGCTTTTGATTTTGCCATTTGATTAGGGACTTTCCGTTTTGAATTTTACTCGGAGTTCAGTATTTTGTGATTTAACTTTTTTCCATAGAGATTTTTTCAACTCGAAATAGGTAACAGATGTATTGATATTCATTTGTATAAGGTCGATTTCTATCCGACGCAGCATTATTGTTATTAGATTGATCTCTATTTATATCATCTGAAAACCAAACGACATATAGAGGGCAATATTCAGTCTTCAATAATGGACAAAATAAAGAAGTACAGCTAACTGTCTTGAGAGTATTATAATTCGGACTCTGTAAGATATTTTTCAACAAATTTATGAGTTTTACTCCTGGAGTGGAACATATACAAAAGAAATTGGCATTATGTTTCTATATTGTGCTGTAACACCACTGTTCCAGGTTATGGGAGGGTTAAGCGCTCACAAACATGTTTAACCCCGCCAAGTTCTTTATGTGCCTGTAGTCCAGTGTTGTCGTTGGTTTATGTTTTTCGGAATTGTTTTGTTATAAATAAGACCGTTAGTTTTCTAGTTTGAATTATTTACATTTTTCATGTCGTGGCCTTTTATACATGTAGCCGACTTTACGGTATGTGCTTTTATCATTGTTGAAAGCCGTACGGTTGCCTATAATTGCTTACATCCACCTCATTTGAACTCTAGTGGATAGTTTTCCCATTGGCAGTCATACCACATCTACCGGCTTATTTTTATATAATCTCCTAAATTTTAAAATTGATATTACAACCTGTATACATCTGTCATTTAATAAAGTTATGCGTCATTGCGGCAAATCCATTAAACGGACGTCGATTAGAGAAGCCAAAAATTGGACGTCGATTTAAGGTGGCTAGGGCGTCTTAATTAAAATTGATAGAATTTTTTAATAATTTGTCAAAATGAAGTATTTATCATGCTTTTTTCAAAAATATAATAAAAAGTATGGGTCACCGGACTTTTTCATGCTACAGGTAGTGCAAAATTGTCAGATTTTGTATAGATAATGCATGGAAAATCAAATTTTGTGTGATAAAAAGAAAACTACCTGATAGAATTTTAAGATATAATGTGAGAAGATAGCTCTTATAACATGCTTTCATGTTAAGAAAAAGAAAAAATGGGGTCACCGAACTTGTTTTCTTGCTACAGATTAAAATAGGTAAATTGACAACACTTTCTATTACAAAAATGACTTTATCGGAGTTATCTCCCCTTATTTGGCAAAGTTGAAAAAAAATTAATCAAACACAAATAATGTGTTTTTTTTTTTAGAAATTACAGCAATAATTATGATAAAACATACAATTTTCTATAATTATATCAAAAGTCTTACACATAAATTGCATACTACTCTCAAAATTTGCACATTTAATCAAAGATCTAGACCAACGTTATCTGATGCTACAGAATCCAACATGGAGGAAGACACCCAAGCCACCTTAAGAACAACAAAAAAGACGTCGATTAGAGGGGTATAAAATTGGCCGTCGATTTGGAATCTATTATTGTGAAGTCAGATTTGGACGCCGATTTGAGGAACGGACGTCGATTTGAGCAACGCACGTCGATTAGAGACCGGACGTCGATCTGAGTCTTACATATATAACCAGGAAATCATTAGAATGGGACAGACCGGTATGATAACGTATATACCGTGAAAACGTGACCAAATATTTTACCATTCATGAGGTGTTTAGTTCTACTAATTTATCCATCTTGTTTCAAATAAGGTAAGGCCAATTTTTAATATGTGACTTACCGAATTAGACTATTTACCGGATTTGTAATAACATAAGCAACACGACGGGTGCCACATGTGGAGCAGGATCTGCTTACCCTTCCGGAGCACCTGAGATCACCCCCAGTTTTTGGTGGGGTTCGTGTTGCTTAGTCTTTAGTTTTCGATGTTGTGTCATCTGTACTATTATTTGTCTGTTTGTCTTTTTATTTTTGGCCATGGCGTTGTCAGTTTGTTTTCGATCTATGAGTTTGACTGTCCCTCTGGTATCTTTCGTCCCTCTTTTAATGCTTTTTGTAACCATTTACATAATTTATATATATATATATATATATATATATATTGAAAACAATTTTGACAAGATATTGAACGTTTTACTAGTATACATGTTTTAATTGTAAAACATTCTATCGAATTAAGAACAAAGAAATCACGTAATAAATTCATCCAAATGAAAAAAAATTGTTATGAAACATAATATTTATGTTTCTCTCAGATTTAACAACATGATACCCCGAAATTTGCCCGTGTCCTGATTGGAGTTGCAATCTATTATATGATGACAGTTCTATACTAGGTCTGTTTGATTTCATGTCAGTTTTACCTGTATTTGAATGATTTTGTGTGGGCGGAATTAGTCAACGGAAAGGATTTTCCCGGTGGCTGCCTTGTTTCACTTTTCAATGTTGACATTCTTTTCTTTTTGATATATAAACATGCATAGCACATGCGTAACCTTCTCCCACATTAAGGATGTTTTGGAGCTTATTTGACAAAATTGAACCAAACTGACTGCTAATAACCAAACTATTATTTCACTCACAATTCCGCTTTTATAAATGTTTGAAACAAAAACAGAAAAAAACATATTAAGTTTATTTTTCAACTTCGTAGTTAATGTCCCTCAAGAGATTTCAACAGACAGGGGAGATATTGACGTCGCTAACGTAAAATGCTATTTTTCGAGACGTCAAACTGTGACATAATTGGGAAAAGATGATGCCCTTTTCGACTCATTTTAATCCTTAGCTTGAAAACGAGTGCATTTACCCATTTTTCAAAATGACAGTTGGCTTGATTATGTATGAAGATTATTTGTAATTTGTAATATTTATAAATTAGATAAATATACCACAAAATAAGCCGTTTTTTATCTAAAATTATGAAAAAATAATAAAAATGAATTATTTCCAAAAAAATGTTGCACAAATTTAGAGAAAACTTATATAAATAAGATATTCCAACTGTTTTTACAAAACTCCTTTTGTGTTTAGCTTTTGGAACAAAAAAAGTTAGGTATGTCCATCCAATGGGTAGAAATATCCGAGAAACCGAAATTTTAAGTAAATGTTTAATTTATCTCTAAAAGTAGCACATGAAGGTATATCTTTTGTCACATATTTGACTATGTGGAAACTAGCTTGTTTGCTGCAAATTTTCGTAAAAAAATCACCGTGGGATCAAAACTGTATCGTATGCCCTTCAAGGGGCATTCGTAGACAAAACTTGAAATATATTTTGTTTGTTTCAAACATTTATAAATCCGGAATATAGAAATAATATTTCGCTAATAGCAGCCAGTTTGGTTCAATTTTGTCAAAATAAGCTATATACGTCGCTAATGTATTATTGGCTTGCAAGCCAATAATTCAACTCATTTGAATCCGTATTCATGCAACCTTTGATTTCACCTTTACTGTAAAAGGTTGAGCATGTGGTTCATTCATTAAAATGAAAAGAATGTCAACATTTAAAATTTCATGTCATTTATTTACCACAAAAGACCCACATAAGTTATAAAAAGAAGAAGAAAAATTAAATTAAATACTATTAAACATTTTTACAAAAATGGGCATTATTTTCTTTCAGTTTTGTGACTTTTTTCCGACATTTATCAATTTGTTTCCTTTTTCATATGACTCTTTCTCGTTCATTGTACAAAGGCAATGTAGCATATTTCGAGCAATTTCGAAATTAATGATTGTTAAGTCTTAGTTTCTCAACCTTCTAATAAAATATCAACTCATTCAAAGATCGCATATGTCTGATAATGACAGTCTGTAAAAACTGACAGTTTTATGATGTTTCTACCTTTGACATTTTCAACTGGATGTGAATTTGAAATCAAGTGAGGAAGGATGCGTGTATAGGGCAGCAGACGCACTGTCTAACTCCGTTCGTAGTTCGTGCGAGTTTAGAAATATTTAATGAATATCGCTGAACTACCTTTAAGTTTCTCCTTACACTTATCTATGTACATGTATTTAATTTCATATTTCAATAATTCTTATATGGTTTGCATATTAGGGAATACATTAATATGATTGGTCGAGACGTCTTCCGGTAGTGGATCTTGACGTTGTTTATTTTTCGATAGACGACGTTGACCGAACTACTTTTTGTAACCAATGTAAACAAGATGGCGGCGATAATTACACAATCCGGCTCGACGTTAAAAATATTTATTTTCACTTCGCGCTAATCGTTAAATTAAATAATAAACACAAAAACATTCATTTGAATGATAACAAGTTATTTTTGTAGTTTATTTTTTATCAGATAGCAAATTTCACGGAGTACATATTTTTGCGTTAACCAACACATATATTCATGCACCAGGCCAATTCAATAACACAAATATACAATATACGTGTTACGAATGTGGAAAAATCAATTCTTTATCTCCAATTTTAAAGAATTATAAGGATTAAACGCCTTTTTTAAAGGAATTTATTGGTGTATAAACGGGACCAAGTCACTCACAAACATATCATAAAAGTCCTTCGGATTTTTATTTGTTTGTGAGTAAATTGGTCGAGTTTATACACCAATAAATTCCTTTAAAAAGGCGTTTAATCCTATAATATTCTATGAAGTTGTTTCCTATCATACATATGCGATTGAGGGTTGATGCTTACAGGAGAGCCATTGAACCAAGAGTTCATAAAGGTAGAGTTGAAGTTATCTCGTCAAAATTCCTGATTTTGTTGACGATTATGGAATATTTGTGTCACAAATGACTACTTAAATGTTCCATTTGTCGTTGCCAGTATCGCGTTCACCTTCATGACATTACCGAATACGAATTACCTCTGAATGTTTACTTTGTATGAAGAACACAACGTGTGACACTAGTGGAACAGGAACTGTCTCCCTTCTAGAGAACACGAATACACCCTCGTTGTTTTTGTGTAGTCCCTGTTGACCAATCTTTGGTTTGTGTAATTTTTGTAGACACATGTTGTCTTTTGGCAATTCTTATGTGTCTTTTGTTGACGGATGGTTTTTGACTACCCCCTTGGTACCTTCTTTCCTTAATTAAAAAAAAATTGTCAGTTACTTTCTTTGTTTATATCGTAGTGCTTCTTTCTTTAAGGAAAGTTGTTTTTATTGAAGATTTAAGTTTTTTCCAGGGCGATTTAAAATCAGGTTGAAGATGGACAAGACAAAGCAAACTAAAAATTGAGCAACACAAATCACACCAAAAAACCGGAGGTGATCACGGGGTAAGCAGATCTTGCTCCACATGTACCGACCGTTGTGTTGATCATGGCAAACATAAATTCGGTGATAAATCACATTTAGTGTTGTTACAATCGAGGAAAAGAAGACGGGATTGTGGCTACGATTGGGAAGCTAAAACCATATGTTTTGTCGTAAAAATTTTTTTTTTCACAATCGACCCTCATTGTCAATTTCTAGATGTAAGTCAAGATATGAGTAAGATGTAACTGTATCTGTTGTACTCCTATTTCAAGTTCGAAGGGATGTTTTGACTATTAATCATCACACACTTTGAATAATTATAAAGCGGGACGTGAAGCTAAAGTATAATGCTACCTTCTTTTCATTCTTCCGCAGAAGCTCCTGTATGAAGTCCGACTCATATAAAAAAAGGTACAAGTCGACAAGAAGAGGGACACATTTGGTTCCTACGGGAATGCCGATTGTATGTTGAAAAATACGTCCTCCAAACGTTGTCAATCAAGAAATAAAGCATCTTCATAATGTCAGGTTTAGATAAAATCGTGTTTAAATCAGAGTGTACTACAAAGGATCTTTGGAATAGTTAAGTATACACGTCTGAATCACACCGCCCAAATAGTAGGTAGTTTCACAATAACTCTGAAGCTAGGCTTAGATTGCTGATAAAATGATGTTTATAGTTTAGAAAGAGGATTTATGGAGCACTTGGAAGACCCAGCAATATAACGTTGTTAGTAAGAACGCTTATGTAATTTAGGTATCCAAAACAGAAAAGGAAGAACCAGTTCTTCATCTTTTATAGAAATTCCAGTGGAACATACGACATACCTATGATAATTTTGATGTCCTCTTTGGAAAGTGTCGTGGGGTATATGCTGAGTTTCCGGGTAAATTGTCAATACCTTATTCCTTTACTAAATAGTTTATGTTTAGAAAAGATAGGAAATGGTGTATTGATTCATGGCACAAAATACCCACACACAAGAACAAAATCCAACAACAAAGGTACATGGCCTTAATAGTTGTTCTTGATTTCAAAGTGAGGACTTTAATACGGAGCAAAAGTTCACACCTCACTGCAAGTTTAATCAACTAGCTAGCTCCGGATTATGCAGATAATTATTTCCTAGATGTCGATGCTAAACGTAAATGCAGGTAGCATCAACAAATTCGAACCTATAACCTTAACCTACAAATAAATAAACTAATACTGTCAATTCGCAAACAAAAACTACACAAACATTTATACAAGCACGGGCACATCAAGATGTTTCTTAGATAATTTACAAAGAAATTATATATTTCAGGGGCTAATAATACACACTGACATTATAACAATTTCAAAGTAATGATAAATAAGAACACGACAACAAGAAAGAAAAAAACCAAGGACAAACAAAATTCGGAGCATATTAATATATTCAAACTCTTCCTATTATAATGTGTGAGCTTGCATCCAATCTATTTTTTTCATTTACAATATAAAGCTATTATGGTGTATGCGCTGCAATATTCTGCTGAATCCACTTGACGAAATTCAAAACATTTGAATAGGTTCCAGGTTTATGTGCCTCTGTAAAAAGAAGCAAATTATTTCATTAATAAATGCAGCATCTTCATTAATAATAATCTTATAATATCCACACGCTACACGAGAGTATTAAAAATAACGAGCATGCATTCACTCCCCAAATAGTTGCCAGTGCTTAAGCAACTGGCATACTTTATTACATACATAAAATTTCCAACGGACAAACTTCAGTAAATTAAAGAAGTTCCAATATTCCGTCAGTCAAAGGTGACTGTTCAAGGTTTCGGTCATTCTTTTGTCTAAGTTCTCTTTCTATATATTTTAAACATATATTACAAACTATGAAAACTCTCTGAAGCAAAGTAATTATGTGTGTTTAATTTATCCTATGATACAAAATCCTGCCTGCAAAAAACATTCCATGAACAATTACATATTAACCAAAACCTAAAATTAAAATTGCAGATGCAACAAAGCCTCTTGTATGATTTCAAGTGCTAGATACCGACTAAGACCCCTAGTTTTGTTTACAAACAACAGTCACCATATTGAAAGGTTGCTTGTCCCTTTCCTCAATCACTTAGATAAATTTATCGAGTTTTATGATATAAGCAATCTTATTATAATATAGATCATTTATCCATGCCGGCTTCACTTACAAGCGAAGTGCGGACAAAGATCTGCGTTTCAATCAGACTGAAAATGATTGTTACAAACATGAAACATTGGTAGATTGGCATTACGATCGAACTTCTTTTAAATTTAATTTCAGCCCAAAGTAAAATGTAGGAAATTAATAGCTGACAAAAGCTTTTAAAGGGTTAATTCAACAAAGTCACAAACCACATTTGTAAAATGGACATCTGACAATGTGGTATCTTGTGTAGAGTTTCAGATCAATCAAAGTTCACTGATTTTCATACACGTACAATCAGACAGGTAATGCACACGTCTCTATCTTTATAAACATGTCTTAACATTTTTTTTGTGTACGTACTTGCACAACCATTACCCCACGATACAACTCCATGCTGGTACCACTGATTCGATGTCTTACATACAAACGGGCCTCCACTATCACCCTACAAAAAATTTATATCAGAATACCAACAAACAATGTAATGTTAAAATTGTATTTGAAATCTCATAATGATTTACTGTAATTTTTTGTTTATAAACGATCAAAATATGACAATATTCATACATTTCATTTTTCTAAAATACATATGTTAGCACATGTTATTCGGTTTTAATATACAATGTATTGATGGTGTCTGACATAGGTTTTACTAAATCATGAACTTTGCATTTGTTCTAACATGAAATGTAGTCATGACAGTATGTGTAGTATATAAGTAATACCTTACAAGAAAAATCCTTGTAAACGAAGATATGAATGTTGTGAGGTAATTGCATTTTGATATGCTTCTAAGACAAGAAACATTCAAAATAATAATATAAACTTTCTGATATTAGATTAGTATGACCAAATATATCCTACTAGTATTTAGTTTGAAATACCTTATTGGGCCTTCTTCATACATTAACTTACACTTTGTAATTGATAGTAAGGGTCATTCGAGAACCTAACTTACGACAGGAAAAATTGCATCAAATTTCGATGGAAAATTGCTGCTTTCAGGGAAGCTATACCGAACCAAGAGGATAACTGATGTTTGTCTTTTAGCTTTTTTTCATTCACAAATGGTATTTGATTCCCGACTCAAATCAATTGCCTGATTTTTTTTCTTCTTTTATTTTTGGATGTCATTGCATGGTAAGTTGTGGTTTCCAATATAATGCGGACAACCTTTCTAGATGTTGGCAAACATTTGCAATCCGGTATATCATATCACTTGAAATTCTAGAATGAATTCTGGATTTCTTTATTTTATCTAATTGTTGCAGAATTGAAAACATTCTTTGATATCTGAATCAAAAACACAGATCAATATACATTATTGTGAACATGCTGCTCTTTACATAATGTTATCGTCGACACTGAGTCATAATATCTATTTCATAGTTCGCCTCCATTAAACGACATTTTCTGAAATACGTTATTTCATCAGTAAGGATACATTTAATCATCACAGATAACGTTTTTCTTTTATACAGACACAGCTTTTATCGACATATTTTGTTTTCATGGAACAAATTCCTACAGAAAACAGTATAGATATATGTTTAAAATATTCTCTTGGACACATCATACTCCCGTTCTAATTTATATATTGATTGCATACCTTACCACTCAATATTATTTGCCACATACATTAAATGTTGAAAGCACAAATACACAACAATAGTTCCTTTCCACAATGTACAATTATTTCAACACTATCGCGATGCAGTATCGCAACGTTACTTTGTTAATTTTTTTCCCATTTTATATATTATGTTTCCATTAATATGCTTACTTGACAGGAATCATGACCACCTTGCTCAAATCCAGCACATATCATATTATTTGTAACTTCCCCATTATTAGATTCGTTACATTTTTGATGGTTATATATTGGTAAGGCTGCCTGTTTTAGTAAACCTTTACAGCATGTTTCTGTGAATAAAACAAGAGATAAGAGTAAGAAATATTGCAAAATTTAAAACACACTGATCTTTATTCTAATTCCGCTCTAAGTTTTCGGAATGTATTGGTTTTCTCCGCTCTCCTGTTGTTAAACCTTTACAATGTTGTTTTGAACAGAACCATTTTTACAAATCTACACAACTATGCCCCATGCTCATTCGAAAAATAGACTACATTTTTTACATTAGACAGTGCCTTTTCTTTAAAATAAAATAGGAACCGTAGATACAAATTTTTTGAATATCATCAAAATCCTGGACTTTTTTTATCAACAACGTATTTGTTGAGTTTGACGGATTCACATTTACATTCCAATGGGTTCCAATTGTGCACCCTAATGGCCGACTTTACCAAGCTCTTTAATTTTACTATAAGCCGTGTTACGAAATTGTATATACTCGACGCTGAGGTTGACAAATTAGACTTTAAATGCGGGTATCGTATCAAAACACAAAAGTGATTTAAAGATTTAAATTACCTTTGTACCAATTGAAGCTTGTGTTTAAACTGCATAGAACTGATGTCCACGTATATTTGTTCCTTATAACAGACGTCCCTTTGATCTCTTTATTGTGGACATTTCATTATAAATATTCATAATGGAATAAAAAGTCCATAACAACAATTCCTTGAGGAATAAAAATGATGAATTCCATAATATTTCCCCCCACCAATCCTTATAAATTAAATCAATATTTACTTACTATTTTTAATTTTTGAGTTTTCGAAATCAGCAGCGACGGACCATTTAACTTAAAGAGGTGTTTACCCGAGGTCAGAACTTTTGGACGTGTTGTAAACAATGCTGAACCGACTTATATTTTATAATATGATAAAAGTCCAGCTTGCGGGCGCTCGGTCCTGCAGGCGAGCGGGAGAAGAGGGTATCCATTTTGAGTTATAATTCCTAACCTATGAGCTTCTAAACTTTGTACAATGCCGCGGTATTTATATACATAGAAAATATGCAACTCCTTTCATGGATTTATTTTGGATATAGTTTGCCTTTTTTTCGGAGTTTGAACCTTCGTGAATTTTTGGCAATTGTACATATCATGCATAGGACCAACATGACACCTGTATAGCCTCGCTTGCCCTTATTAGACCATGGGAAGGATTTTATAATACAATAATCTGTTAATGTCTACTCAGGAAAGGCTTAGTTTCTCTTATATTATTTTCATGTAAAATGTTACTGGTTCGACCCAACGAAATGAGAATCTTTAGAAAAAGACATCCTATATATATTCTTGCACACTTTTAAAACATTTCGAATTGTAGTTGTAGTTTTGAGGTCTGAAATTGTCTTACCCGTTTGACCAGCCTTTCAAACAGTCCGAAAAGTCTAAGGCATGTTGTTTCTTTGTTTATTTCTTTAACTTTAACTGAGTCTTAGGAAAAAAAGTTTAAACTGAAATTGTAATTCCTCTTGTAAGGGTTCTAAGTCAAATGTGACTCGTTTTTCTCCTGTTTGACATCCTAAATACATATTTCAGCATATTTCTCTTTGAGGTTTATGTTCATGCTTCAAATGCACAAATACATGCTGAGATATCAATTCTTTGTGAAATCTATACACTAAATACTTCTTAGACGACCGTAGAAAAATTGCGACAACTACGTGGCTGGTGGCATAAAATGCCCACACAGTTAGGGGGAATTGACAGCAATTGTCATGCCATTTACAGACCACACACGGAGCCTCGAGCACAATTTTATCCCAGATGCCGGCATGGCATACATACGCAAGTTATTGTGGACAATATATAGGAATCATGTGCATTATATTTTCAAAATTCACACGCAGTAGTTTCATATGACAACAGGATGATGCTCAACAGTTTAATTTACTGCCTTCAATTGATCAGGTATGGAATTAGATTTCCCCCAGGATTTTGTCATTTTAGGTAATAAAATATATCGCATGTCGTTCTCCGCTCGTTACCCTCTATAGCGTCTTAAACTTAGAGCTACATGTAGACCAAGAGCAGAAAGAATATAATGTAAAAGTGAACTTGCGATTATCGTTCGGGATTTCGGATATAGGTTGAACACGCTATTAAAAAACTTTCAAACACAAAATCAACCAGACCAGACTGTGGAGCTTTGTACGGGTTTAGTAGAGATCGATTGATTGTTGTTTGTTGTTCGTCCAGTGAGAAATAGTTCATGCATTTTCGGGACGAGGTAGTGGAGTGTCAGATTGATATTTATGCTCGAAGAACAGTAATTAATATATACGTTATTTTTTTCAAATCTAGAAGTGCATACTTAGGCAATGGGGATACTTACCACCAACCCCTTCCCCCGCACACACGTACACCTTTCCCGTCCTATAATCATAAGCAATGATATCAGAATATAATCTTTCTAAATTAATATAATTTCAAATGAACCAAAGAAGTGTGTAGGATACCTGGTTAACATCACGCAAATTGAATTTTACCTGTTTTAATCGATAATCAATATTTTAACACAGTCCCAACATTTAAAGTCTAATTTGTCAACCTCAGCGTCGAGTATGTTCCTTTTCGTAACACGTCTATTGATGATGTCCTGTCACACCATTACATACATTTCAGTTTGTGCTTGCATTTCATTTATCGCAGTGAACTTGACATTAAGGATACTGCTGAAACTAGAAAGTCTGCTTCTTATTTTGATCGTTTTCTTGATATTGACACAGATGGACGACATATTAGGATCTATGAAAAACGTGGCGATTCTAACTTTCCCATTGCCAACTTTCCATTTTTCAGCAGTAACCTGGCGTTTACATATCTCTGTCTGAGTTGTATCCAATTCCTTATTGTGGCATTTTTGACTGAGTGTTGACTCGCATGGTGGGTGATCAATAAATCTAATTTTAAAAGGAAACACAACAGTAGATTTGTGATTAAAGACATTCACTGATATCGGATATTTGAATTTTACTTTGACCAGAGGGAAAACAAAAGGATAGAACTGATTATCTATTCTAAACTGTTTTTGAAGAATGATGAATGGAAGGTTGTATCTAAAAAATCTTATTTCGTACAAATCATACGGCAAACTTGCTTCTGAATGCAATTCTTAATTTTGATGAGGTATTTTATTATGTATTTATATGAAATTTCATCCCTTTTGTTCAATAAGTGTTTTTTTCAAATGGTCTGTTATACGGTATATATGAAGGATAATGGGATTTACCAATAGATACTGGTACTACAGTAAGAAATGCCTCACGCTCTATTAAGAGATAATGATTGTATTTTTTTTAAATTATTCTAAATTAAGGAATATATCTCCTTCATGCAAGGCTCTGATTCCTTGCTTGGCTTTTGCTATACTTTTTGTCCATTTAGGTATATAAGCTCTTCCTTTTTTTAATAAGTTTTGGATTTTAAAATATTTTGGCCTCGTGCATAACTGAAGATAAATTTATTGTCGAAATGCGCATCTGGTGCAGAAGTATTTGTACCGTTAATGTTATTGAAAGAAAACATGCAAAGTACCTTGAACGTCACCCCATCCTGTTACTATACACATTTGGCCATCGGGAGCGTCATGTTGTGGTAAACAAACTGGTTTTATATAGTCATTAAATTGTAGAGGCGAATCAAGTTTAAGAAGAGTGACATCAGTATCAATTGAATCCATGTCATATTGGTCATGTATCAATATTTTTGATATATTCCGAACTTGTTCATGAGGATCCGTTTTGTTGTCATGGTGCTTTCCTGCAGAAACTGTCCATAATTCATTGAACCTGTCTCTGATACATAGCAAAGTGAAATGACATGTTTAATAATAAATTTGATAAGCAAATTACTGTTATCAAAGACATATTTGTGATAAACAAGGCTAATTGTTGAATACTATTTTAAAGTTATATCTTTCTAGGAGAAATATAAAAGACAGTAATTTACATAGGAAATTCAAATATGGGATCTTTAAAGCTTGATTTCGATACTCACTAGGTGTCAGATGTGCAGAAAACGCAAATATGTATCCTCTATTCAGAGTTACATCTGGAAATCAGAAGTATCCACTTGTTCAAAAACTGTCAAATATTTAATGAGCAATCATAATATGACGTACGAGCGCACTTTGTTTCAGGAATAGCATTCGTCATGTAGGATCGTGACAAACATTTGGAGGCAAAACATAAAGTGCTTGTTGAATGCATAAACCAAAAAAGGCACATGTTTAAACTGCTTAATAGGAAAGTTACAAAATGTAGCATTCAAATCATGTGTATACCGAATCACTGCCAGCTTATGTTATTTCATTAAATAAAAACTCACGTTTCAAAGCAGTGAGAAGCAGTTAAGATCCATTGTGGATGAATAACAGAACCGCCACACGTGTGACCTCCATTCAAACGAAGTGATACTTGCCAAGGCCAGCTATTAGGTATTGCTTCTCGGCCACCAACTATTCTTGTATTAGTTTCTGCAGGCTTGAATGTTGGTGTGCCACAAGTGCTACTCTTTGCTACAAGGAAACAACTTCGTTTCGTGTATTATCAAACATAAATAGACAAAACTATTTAAGCCTTTTCTGTAAAAAGGTATGAACAAAAATACCGAATTCTAAGGTAAATTCCAAACGGGGAAATAAAAACTGACAAAATCAAACGTTATCAACCAACGAAACAAATGGAAACCAACTATCATATTCCTCACTTGGTACATGCATTTTCCGAAGAAGGAAAAGGATGGTGATTATGTTTGAACTAGTTTAGGACATATGTTTTAAAGACATAGAAAAGTTAGTGTTTACCAATATGCTTTAAACATTTAATCATTTGAAATAATAGAACTGCTATTATATGCTTAGTTTGAAGCCTTAAGCTCGAACAATACTATCGTCATGAAAATAAATCAATAATTCTTCCAATAATAAGGCTGTTTCAAGATAGGATATCCTCTAACATCGAAACAAAATTAAAAAAAAAACATGCAAAAAAGAAAATAATAAAAAAAAAACGAGTATACAACAGACACACCTCGAAATGATGAACATTAAATTTAACTAAATTTGCATGCGGATTTCGCTCTTATAACTTCGATAAGTTATCGAGTAAGGTTAGATCATTTAAATTCTATAAATTCTACATGCTATATGTTTGTTTGGTTGATAGGTACTTCAGTTGGAATATTTCTTATTTAAGATAAAGCTTTATTATTTGAGTAATGTGTTTTCTAAAATTTAATTTTTTCCGTTGGTACAAAGTGAAAAAGAACATGTGTTTATCGATAGATATATGATGCATATCCAAAATCTCCTGTTATTCATTGCAGCATTAAAAGTTAAGTGCCTTTCTATTCAAATGCAGATTTTCATATAATTGTTTCACTAAAACTTTTTGAGCCCTTATTAGTTGCAGTCATTGTTAATGGTTCACAAGGTTCATCGTTACCTTTCAAACACACAACTTATCTTAGGTGGCTTTCATTCGTTCTAGTTATGTTCAGCTCTTTTTGTTTATATGACCTCGATTTCCCATCTACATTTGACAACATTCAACACTAGGAAATGTGCAATGTGCGATGATATTTCTACCATAGCTAGAACAATGATTGTATTTGAATATTTCAAAATCAATTAGAAAAAAGCACATCCTAGCACTGGCTATCGGTTCTTTAAATGCAAAATGAAACAACGAGCAAAATATGCTTTACACGATTGCAAAGGCATTCGGAACGAAAGACAAAAAACTGATGTACACAATAGCAAACTTAATTGTATTGAATAGCAATCGGGAACACATACTAGCATTCTATTTAATATGCTCTGCTATAGTGATAGCAGGTAATAGGGTGTGTATAGTAGATGTACTAATGAATACTTACGACAAACTTGTTCATCCGTTCCATCCCCACAGTCATCTTTCCCATTACAAACTAAGGTGTACTCGATACACTTAATGTTTCCACAACGGAATTGTGACGGCGTGCATTCTCCTACGATAAAGCAACATATATTATTCTGAGGTTCGTCGTAAATTAGATCACCATTTTGCAACTGATATTTATAGTTTGTTCTTATGTTGTTCTGTTACACCACTGTCCCAGGTTAGGGGAGGGTTGAGCGCTCACAAACATGTTTAACCCCGCCACATTCTTTACGTGCCTGTCCCTAGTCAGGAGCCTGTAGTTCAGTGGTGTCGTTGGTTTTCCTTAATTGTTTTGTTATCAATTAGGCCGTTAGTTTTCTCAATTGTATTTTTCATGTCGGGGCCTTTTATAGCTAGACGGTATTGGGTTTTCTCATTGTTGAAGGCCGTACGGTTGCCTATAATTACTTACATCCACTTTATTTGAACTTTGGTGGATAGTTGTCTCATCGGCAATCATACCACATCTCTTTATCTTTATATGGTATTATTATATAGACAATCGAGAGTAAAGAACTTCGTATATTGTCCTTTTAAGAGAGGAAAATGTTGTATAACTGTATGAAATAGTTAAAAGAGATTTTTAGGTTAACAAATAATTTACTCTGATATATAATCGTTATATGATACTACTGACAACTTTATTACTTCCACCACTATGTTCATATGTCTTGTCGCCAGAAATCTCAGGATAACATGGCAAAGAACTATGTTCAATATAGAATAAATCATCGCAGATCTTTACATCGAAGTCTACATCAGTTGCAGTATCATCAAAGTCTTGTGTAACTAAACAAAATATCTTATATATCCCAATGAAGTTCGATTAAGGTCACTATCATAATAGAATTTCTGTGTCATATCTTGATCTTTTCGGCAATAATGACAAAGATGTACCACTTCAAAATAGAACCTATAACAAACGTGATGATTTCATCTTTCAATTTGTCAACTTTCCATTTATCATCACAAGCATACTCTGTGCCCCATCCTATGACGTTTAATATTTCTCAGTTAATACATTACGTTCAAGCATGTTCACACTATATGGACTTCATTAACAGGGGTATGGTCCTTACATAAAAACTGCTCCAACAATTTTATGAGGAAGAACGACTAAAATCGTCACTTTATAAATTTTACGGTCACCATCACGAATTTATTTACCGAAACGATGTGATAGTGTCTCAATTCACTAGCGACATGTTTTCGCGGTCTTAGATCTTTAGATACAAAAATACTCGTCGGCTCTGTTATTTCACGGATTATGTCCTATTGCCGATTGTGACATTGTAAGGACTGTGGATTCGCTTGGCGGGTGATGCATAAACAACTGGAGACGCTTATCCTGTCGACGCATCCAGTATAGCTATTTTTGGAGTTATCCAATTCCCTCAGTGTTTGTTTGTTACTTTGATTTGTATCTTTTAAGTAGGTTAATGAGATTTTAACATCGGTAAACTACAATTATCTAAATTTAGATATATAACGCGTTTTCAATAATTCTTTAAATCCGTTGCCAACTATCATCAGTGATTTCGACATTTACTCACAATCTTATCAAACAAAATGGTTCTTCTTTAATCAAATGTTCCTTCGAAAATGTGATTGCAGATACATTTGCTACAACCTTTATTTAGCTAACTGAGGTAATGAAAAATAAGTATCCAAGATATACCCACTGGATTTGCTAATTTTCTTCTTGACAAATTTAAGTACGTTTTCACGATAACAGTATATCGGCCGGTTTAATTAGGGTATGGATGGGATGTCCCTTGTACCTGTCATATTCACATTTCAGCGTTCAAAGTTTGCTGATTTTGGAACTCAAATATACGATTGTTAGCATCACTAAGAAAGTTCAATTTTTAAAATATTGATTGGGTTCATGACATTTGCCTAGGATCTTCGGTTTTTTTTTTAGTATCTCGCTTCGTTTGTAGTTCTTGCCATTCCCTCAGTCTTTTTCTTTTGTCTGGTATATTCCAAACAGGATTGCGATTTTTAAAATGGGTAAAATACTATTGCCTCTTATTTAGTATGTTGATTTCGTGTGTTTTCCTTATATTAAATATGTCGTGGTATTTTGAGATATTTTGAAATATGGTTGATATATCTACAAATATTTGTTGTTATTATGCATACCAAAAGCTAACAATAGTTATCACAAAGTCATATTGGAACAATTAGATATATGTCACATACTTTGAAAGACCTCCTTTCAAATTTTTAAATCGATTTCTTTCCCAAACATTTGTAATCTTAAATTGTTTGGAAGATATCTTAAGTTCTCTTTTATTGTAATTTTCAAAATGCATACAGGCTTGCATTTAATAATGCTAAATCAAATCAATGTACATGTGTAACATGTGCCCAAGCAAACTTTTATATGATAAGGGTTGCTTGTCTTATCGTTTTCTTTGAAAAAATTAGGGAAACGTTTTTGAATTATTCATGTTATTGATTAGAACCCACCCCTATTGATTTTTTAAAAATATTTTACGTTCGTTGAATTATCAATATGAGGGTTTATACAGATCTCGACCCCAGGGAGTCGATAATTTTGCCTGGAAAAAAATTTAACAGCTATCTTATTTCCAAATGGTATACTTACTAACATGGTCGTGAATAGTATAATGTAATTTGAATCCAAATCCACCTAGTACTTCGTCAGAGACAAATCTGATGAACATATCGCGACTTTTACTTGTGACAGACTCTGGGTATATCATTCCACACACTTTTGTCAGTAAATTTCCGTGAATATTTTTTCCGTCGTAAGCAGAGAGATAATCAGATAAGCAGTTAGTATTATCTTCTAAGTCAAACATCTGCAATATATGTTAATAGCATCTACATGTTAAGAACACTTAATATGGGTGACGTTTTAAATACAATGTTTCAAGGTATAATAATGAGAAAACCATCATGAGTGACAGTGAACTTTGAAAAATGTTTATTTAAATATTCTCTTTCAGGGTATCCGTCTACTACTGTATATAAGAGATTCGCGTCGTTTCCTAATTAGACCCAACACATCCTTTGTGTTTTAATGAATGCTTCAGTAAGTAAAAACGGCAAATTCACCAAGAAGCATCACGAACGCTACATTTTGAGAACTGAACTGATTTCTACAGTTTATTCTTAGGTTGTGCTGTTACACCACTGTTCCATGTTAGGGTAGGGTTGAGCACTCGTAAACATGTTTAACCCGTCACATTCTTTATGTGCCTGTCCCAAGTCAGGAGCCTGTAGTACAGTGGTTGTCATTGGTTCATGTTTATCATATTTGATTTTCGCAAACTGATTTGTCATATCTTTGGCCGTTAGTTTCTCGTTTGAATTGTTTTACATTTTTCATGTCTGAGCCTTTATAGCCGATTATACGGTATGGGTTTTTCTCAATGTGGAAGGCCTTGCGGTGGCCTTTTGCTTACTACCACTTCATTTTATTTTCTGATTGGCAATCATACCACATCTCTTTATTTCTGTATCAGATGAAAAGCAGTGATTTGTAATCTCTTAAAATTTATAGGATTTAAAGAGTATGATAAAATAGAAATTACATCAAAATACAGGGTAACGACTTTCCCTCTAGGTGCATGTATGTGCCATCTACAGTTTAGGTCTGAAGGATATTCCGTTGCTCCATCGTAATGATCAGACAGTATTACCCCTGTAGTCTTAGTTAAAAGCATCGGTTTCTCATCAGTGCACGCTGGCAAATCGGCTTCGGTTTTCGCTGTGGAAATAAGAATTTCAGAAATGAGTGATCCAAATGATCTAATTTGTTTCTGGTGTAGGTAAATCAAGTAATTTAAGAGCCCTCCGGATGGATAAAATGTATAAAGTGTTAGTTTTATTTAGGTATTGACTTTGGTTTTGTGAGCTTTTCGAACGTGTCATATTATTGCTGTTTTTTTAATTTTTATTTTGGATGTTAATAGCAAGTTTTGTACATGGCCTCTTAATTTTACTAAAATATGCTTCTGCAAAATATGCAACCATTACAACACACTAAACTAGGCATATTACATGATCTATTTATTCTGTTATTTACAAACGATCAGTAACAAATCATGATCAGCTACTCAAGACTTTTTACTTTATTTAGTTCCTCTAGAACTAATTTCCCATGCAATAAAATTTCTTCACATTTGGGTTCTTTTCATTAAGACTAGTTTACATACTGGTGCAGTAATATTGGTACCGTTAATTGTATTACTACCACTGGGTTGATACCTCTGCTGGTGGACTGTTAGTCCCCTAAGCTATCACCAGCCCAGTAGCCAGTACTTCGGTACTGGTATGAAAATAGGGATATTGTTTGATTGACATTTACTGTTATAAAATTTTGGAAATCATTTTAGCTAAGGAATAAACCTCCCTCACGGAAAGCTCTGATTCCTTGTCCGGATTTGTCTATACTTTTGGTCGTTTTCGGTTTTATCAGCTCTTCAACATTTGTATTAGGTTTTTGATTTTTAAATATTTTGGCATCATTAATGAGACGATAATTGTCAAATGCGCATCTGATGGAGTAAAACTGGTATCGTTAATAATATACTTACGCCTTGCATTCACTGTTTCATATGTAGCTAGCACACCTTTATTATGCAATCCGCTATCGGAATAGAATACTATCATAACTTCATTTGATTTACTGTATTCGTCATGAGGATGTTTAGTTCCACAAACAGTTGCCACTTCATCATCACCAGCACTAGGACCGTCATATATAACAACGCCATCGTATTTACACTCGTGGGTCAATTCAGTACTAAAGCTGTTGAAATGAATCTTAAAAACTGTTCCTACTGGACCAAAGATCCGCCATACACATCTGGTGCCATCGGGATATTGACCATCTTTGTCTGCAGGAGTTGCTATTATTCCTTTCCCAGAATAATTGATCCATCTGTCACACTTTGAGATACCAGAAGAATGGTTATTCCTAGCTGGTGCACTTCCAGCTGAAAGGCATCTGACATGTACAACGGTTGAATAGAAATATACATCCATTTAAATTGATAACTAATACCGTTTATCATTATTAAAAATGGTATTAGATATAATAATTCCGGGTTAACATGTGTTATACTCTCCGTATAATTTATATCTAATCACGATAGGATTATACTTATTTGAAGTGTATGCGTCGCAAGCAAAATGGAAGTCTCAAAAATCGATTCGAAAATTAAAGATAAAAAGAAGTGTGGTATGATTGCCAATGAGACAACTGTCCACAAGAGACAAAATGACACAGAAATTATAAAGGTCTAGAATAAAGGCAAAAACGAGTGCATAAGACTAATTTCTCCACAAGTATCATGCAGCCTTCATACAGGGGATTCTCCAGAAGAACAAAATGAAGATAGAATTATAACTTAACTTAACGTCTTAACTCTTACTAGTTAAACGTTTGCTTACTACGTTAATTGCGTCTATACTATCGAACTTACAATAAGGATAACACAGATATAATTTACTCTGCTCCATATCATGACTAACATCCAGAAATTGACAATGAGGACAGATGAGAACTAAATAATAACTTCAATTTTCCCATTGTAAGCTTTCCACTTTTGCTTGGCAACATTCCAAAGATACCTGCATATTGAGTACATATCTTTAAGTTGATACAATATTTCAATGAATCATCTAGATTTCCTTTATAGAGGCTTACAAAGAAACCATTGAAGAAAATAGGGGTTTTGATGGTAAGGATGAAGTCATCTCTTCGAAAAATTAATTTTCCTATGTATTTATATTTAAATCAATGTAATAAAGATACTAACGTATGGCCAAACAAAACATTAATTTACAAAATATGGCGAATTTGGGAGTTAAAATCCCAAATAATTCACTTTTGTCACATTACCAAAGTGTCACATCATTATAAATGTAAATTTTCTGCATACTTTATGTTGTGAAATTGCTTCTGCATTTGAGAATCAACAAAATAAATGTAGCCTATCTTAAATATTGAACAATTTTTATTAAAAAAAAAAATGTTCAGATAATTCTATTCTAAACTTAAAATAAATAGATGAAAACGGTAAAAAAAAAATATTTCTAAATTTCTGACTGATCAGTTTACTCACGATCAACAGCTTCCCAATTCAGTCGGAAACCATCATAACTTTCAGCTTCATCTGTTGAAAATTTAACTATTGCATGATTGCTATTCACAAATATTGGTGCTGGCCGTTTGTTACCACAATATTCGCCTGGAAAATATTTTAAGATATTATAATATGATAAAGACTGGACTGCAAAGATGAGGTCAGATACAAAAAGGGATAAATGATACCAAGGGACAAACAAATAGGATTTTGTTATTTTGAGAATTTGTACAGCAATTATTATTTATGGACATAGAAATGACTCCAATTTTCCGTTGTAAACATTTATTATTTATGCAACAACATTCCGGTAGCACCTGTTTTTAGGGTACATATTTCCAAGCTAAAGATATTCCAGAGATTTTGTTTACTACTAGGATTTCCCTTGACTGGTAGAGAATTCTCCGTGTACAAGGAAGCTATAAAACCAAGACTTGTTAATGTTAAATTTGAAATTATCTCTTAGAATTTTTAAAAACGCTATTATGAATTGGTTGACAGTTCCGTCTGTACGTGTTTTGTGGACTGGTTTGTCATTGTTTCGTATGGCCTCATTAAGTGTTGTCCTTTATTGACTGATTTTTGGATGCGTCCATTTTATATCATCTAGCTTTTTACAGTACATCACAGACGTTTCCGTAAAATTTATATTTCACATGAGAAAACGTCTGACGCCAACATACAAAAGTGGTTGTTTTATGACAAATTAATTAGGTATTGTAAAACCTAAGGTCGTGTTGCAGAATCCCAAATTGCGATAAGGGGTTTTTGGACAGATCAGTTGCATCGGACAGGTGAACTACTCCATTATATCCTCTATTGTTTCGGTCCATAACAATGCCAAGTCAAATATGTTCAAGTTGTCGTTTGTTGATGTGGTTCATAAGTGTTTCTATTGTTAGACCGTTGGTTTTCCCGTTTGAATGGTTTTACACATTCTTTATAGCTTACTTTCGGTGTGAGCCTAGGCATCACTTTCCGTCATCATAAATCTTATTATAAAAAAATATCAACAGATTTAATACTTTGAACTTACTTTCAGATTAAAGTAAATCAAGAAAAGCGCTTTGGACGCATATAATTAACAAAATGTTATTTTCAATTTCTAACACTGGGTCGATACTGCTGCTGGTGGACTATTATTCCCCGAGGGTATCATCATTTCAGTAGTCGGTGATTCGGTTCTGATATGATTTAAAACATACCTTTGTTGAATTTTTTGTTGATAAATTTTGAAACTAAAGTGTCAACTCCTCAGGCAAAATTGACCGGTTATTATTTTAGGTCCCTTTTGGTCATAGCCCTTCACTTGTCCAGTATTTATGCATTCTCCCAATGAAGGTAAATTCAGAAAAAAACTCTTCGAACGCATACAATTATAACAAAATGTTATTTTCATTAACTCCAAGCATTCTTTAATCCTGTAATGTTTATTTTTGGTTTTATTCCAATGGTGACTGGGGAATAGAAATATGGCCACTTTTGGTCTTCTTCCGACCAACAATAGAACGCTTGCCAAAGTAGGGTGTCCGTTTGGTTGTGCGGGATGCATGAATAAACAACCACGTCCGGTCAGAATTGGGCCGTTAATTCCGATGCCTCGTGTAGAGAGAGTACTTACCATGATATGTGCATTTAAAAACCCTTTTTCAACAACTCTTATGGGGCTAGCAGGTAGCCTATTGCAAGGCTAACTTGCTGTCCCTCTCCATTATACCGTCATTTTCCAGGGCAGTCCAAATTTCTCGTCATCATCACGACCGGTCCCCAGTGCAGGCCCTACCTATTGTATTCATTGTAAATTTGTTTTCGTCCTGAACATGCAGGAAATATTTGCCACTGGACGTTAATCAAACAACAATCAACCAATCATTTTATTGATTTGTCGTTAGTAATATCCATATGATTGTTTAAAGTTTTTCTTATAAACTGAATTTTTGCGTGCGTTGTGCGTCAGTATCCACAAAGTTGTTTAACCCAGCTTGTATTTCTTTGATATTCTCTATCCAATTCATTCACAGTAGAACATATAAACATGGAACGATATAGCTAACATATCGGTACGAACACTTCTTTTTAAACATGGGCAATTGATATCGTGGACAAAAAAACAAAAATATATTCTGATCACACAATTTTTAATAGGGTTGAAACTGTGGAAAATCAAAAAGTCATTGTATGTAATGGCAGATCACTGCCGGTTGCCAACTTGGCGTAGGGGTGAATAAAGCTAGGAACATACAAATACATAAAACAAAATTAAACAAAATTTTTAACTACATAACAAAAATAGACAGTCGACATTTGAAGTAAATATTAGTACATTTGTTATTCACAAGAAATTTTCATGTTGTTTTTCCAATAAAGAATACTCTTCGCTTGCAAATTTCAAAGAACTATGATACTAATACAAACCTATAAATTCGTGAGTCTTTCCGTTATAAATTGTAATCCTGTCATATTCACATGCACCAAAACCATCCTCTATGTCAAAGTCTCCAGAAAAGGTTATTTTTATATACTGTAAAAACAATCATCAATCGTTTATCGAGGCGTGAGAAGAAGCGATTTTTGTAAACCGGACTAAATGGGTGACGGAGCATTTTTATATTAGAGTTGTCTTCCTTCTAATAGGAAATAAGGAGATGTGGTATGATTGCCAATGAGACAACTATCCACCAAAGTTCAAATGAAGTGGGTGTAAGCAATTATAGGCAACCGTACGGCAATGAGAAAAACCCATACCTATCGAAAAATCTTCTTTATCAAGTTAATCTGATTAAATCCGATGTTGTAATACGCTACGCTTCCTCTTACTTTAGATATCGTAGAGAAAACTAACAGCTGATTTTGATGAGATTGTAATCAAGTTATATAAAAAAAAAGTATCATAAGCTTTGCTTTTCGAGGCTAATGTTTTGTGAACTCAAATAATAAAGTTTCTAGAAACTTACTAGAAATTGATGCGCATTTCGACAATGAATGTCTTTAATTGCGCGAGGCCAAAATGTTTGAAAGTACAAATCCTATTACAAACGTTGAAGTAATAGAAATCGAGAGCCTGTTTAAAACAATACATGAGCCACAAGTTGATAATTCGACCAAAGCTACAACTTTGAGACCTGTGTGATTTTATACATTCAATGGTATAGCTCTTTATAATCAGTCATTTCATAAATCCAGAACTTACTCTAAAATCATATCTAGGAAACAAGTACTTTTTCCCTACAAGCTCAGAGCTATTGTAAAAATTTAATAAAAACAATATTTTTTACGATACTATACTACTAGTATTATTCCCAGCATCACATTCAAACTTGATTACAAGTTTGTAAGCGATTTATAAAACAAACTATCACGTGCAAATTGACGAAGAATGAGCTGGCAGGATTTTACTTTTAAACGTAGCTCTGAACATGTCCTTTTCTTTAGTCTCACCAGATTAAAAAAAATCATAATACCATATACTAAGCCAACATGTGTAAAGTCTTATTTTCTTATCTAAGGTAAGAAGTTTATAGTTGTAAAACTACTGTGGATCCCGAAGATAAGTCCTGATGTTTATCATTCCACAGAACAAATTCTCATTTCTTTGAAGGAATGTAACTCATATCAACATGTTATTTTTGAGCAACTTCTGAATTAAGGAAATGATATATCTTAAGAAGAGCTAAATTTTACCTTGTCTTGTGGAACATTTATATCCCAGTGGCAATCTGTGTCGTTATTATATTCAGTTAAATTGCTGCCTGTATAGTTTGCGCTTGTGAATGTCCCAGATGTTCCATTCTGCCATCCTGGATTTCCACAACCCGATGTTCCTGTAAATTGATTCATATGAGTATGATTAACTTAAGCAGCCATTTTATTTTTGCTTTGAATCTCATTCACAATCCCGTTTTGATACTACTGTGGGATTGCTTCGCCTTTCAGCAAATGTTACGCTTCGACAAACAATACCAAAATATCCGAAAAATTCAACAATTAAACAACTCAGTTAACGGGTTTTCCGGCAACTATACGAAATTTCAAATCGTAAGAAATCAAACAGTAAACGACAAAAACTGAAATACTTTTAAAAAGATACTTGACATGTAAGCAATAAACTCATTATAGATTCAAGGATTTAATTTTTGTACGCCAGACGTGCATTTCTTCTAAATCAGTGACGCTCGAATAAAAAAATTTAAACAGGCCAAATAAAGTACGTAGTTGAAGAGCATTGGGGACTAAAAATTCCTAAAGGTTTTGCCAAATAAAGCAAAGGTAATCTTTTCGTGGGGCAGAAAATCCTGAAGCAACTGTTTTAAGCAAAAAATTTTAAATATTTTGCATTCTAGTTGCTTTTGTCTCTCAAATGTTCAATGATCCTCGTCTTTTGTATGGCATTGTCTAAATGTCGCGTTGTGTGTCTTCTTTATTACACATTACAAGTAACAGTACTGAAGTGTACAGTAAAAATTACGCTGATAATCCTTCATTTTGTCACCACTGTAGTCGGACAAGGTGTCCCCTGTCACTTACCATGCTGCATGTTAGTAATTTATTGTTGCAGTGTCACTAACCATATGACCAATTACTATTATTGAATCCATGTAAATAACCATCTTGGCCTAGACGATAGCCATTGGGAGCTATGTATATAAAACGTTATCTTGATAATGTTGGAGTCAATTACCGTGATCAATGGTTATCATTTTACCAATGTCATGCTGTTACCAGGACGTATCAAATGCGGATTTAATAGGGGCAGGGTGCCCAGATCACCCCCCTCATGGAGCTACATATATGGTTAATACATAAGCTTTTTACATGTCCCTATCCAAACGTTGCCTAGTTTGGATGACCCGGGCACCAATTTTTCAAAATCCTGGATCCGCATCTGAGTACCATACATAGGAAATATGTTACTTACATGTTGAGATTTTACAATGAAGTTCTTACTGACCATGTTGAAATTTTACAATGAAGTTCTTACTTACCATAAAATTGAGAATGGAAATGGGGATTATGTCAAATAGACAACAACCCGACCAAAGAGCAGACAACAGCCGAAGGCCACCAATGGGTCTCCAACGCAGCGAGAAAATCCCACACCCGGAGGTGGTCCTCAGCTGGCCCCTAAATAAAATTGTGTACTAGTTCAGTGAAAATGGACGTCACACTAAACTCCAAAACATATAAATGAACTTAAATTAAAAAACATACAAGACTAACAAAGGCCAGAGGCTCCTGACTTGGGACAGGCGCAAAAATGCGGCGGAGTTAATAGATATAAGATGATGTGGTATGAGTGCCAATGAGACATCTCTCCATCCAAGTCAAAATTTATAAAAGTAAACATGTTTTGTGAGATCTCAACCCTCCCCCTATATCTATAGCCAATGTAGAATAAAGAAACACATAGCAATACGCAAAGTAAAACTCAGTTTAAAAGAAGTCCGAGTCCGATGTCAGAATAGGTAACAAAAGTATAAAAATATAAAAAAGAAGATGTGGTATGATTGCCAATGAGACAACTGTCCACAAGAGACCAAAATGACACAGAAATTAACAACTATAGGTCACCGTTTATTTACAATGAAGTTCTTACTTACAATGTTAAGATTTACAATGCAGTTCTTACTGACCATGTTGAGATTTACAATGCAGTTCTTACTGACCATGTTGAGATTTACAATGCAGTTCTTACTGACCATATTGAGATTTACAATGAAGTTCTTACTCACCATGTTGAGATTTACAATGAAGTTATTACTTACCATGTTGAAATTTTACAATGAATTTCTTACTTACCATGTTGAGATTCATTATGAAGTTCTTACTTGCCATTTTGAAATATACAATGAATTTTTTTCTTACCATGTTGAGATTTACAATGTAGTTCATCTGTTCCGTCTACACAATCATCTGTTCCATCACACACCCATGTTTTGTTCACGCATCCTCCATCTCCACACAAGAATTCCCCATCCAAACATGATGCTGAAAAATAATTTATTTCATTAAACTTTATTAAGAAAATTGGCAAATTAGAAAAATCAGCTACATTGGCACTAATAGACGACATTCGTAACAATGACGCCCCTTTAAAGCCGTCATGTACTAAGATATAAGTTATGTATATTTCAATTCATAATTTCCATAGTTATAAATCCAAACAAAACAAACAAGTTTTGTCGAGTAAAAAATGCGCCTTCTGGTTTATTTTATTTGCTTCAATAATTATCTAAATTATTTGATGTTTCTAAACTATTTGATGCTTGTAAACTATTTGATGCTTGTAAACTATTTGATGCTAAACATTTTTTACTCGGTATACTTCGTGTTTAAATGCCAATTTTACTGGTTTATAACAGGGTAACATTCTACTTGAACTCGTGGTATAGCGGGTATTTTCTAAATGTTATCCGGTCGTTTTAATCAATCCAAATCTGGCAAACCAAAAGCAATAACAACAGACCAATCAGTACTTAGCACGAAAAACAGACCAATCAGTACTAAGCACGAAAAACAGACCAATCAGTACTAAGCACGAAAAACAGACCAATCAGTACTAAGCACGAAAAACAGACCATTCAGTACTAAGCAATAACAAAACAGATCAATCAGTACTAAGCACGAAAAACAGACCAATCAGTACTAAGCACGAAAAACAGACCAATCAGTACTAAGCACGAAAAACAGACCATTCAGTACTAAGCAATAACAAAAACAGACCAATCAGTACTAAGCACGAAAAACAGACCAATCAGTACTAAGCACGAAAAACAGCCTAAAAGCCAAGATTAATGATGTCCTTCCTAGAGATAAATGTTACAGTAATTTCTGATACAATATTCAGCCAAAGAAATAAAATTGTTGTGACAGAATATCCCATTTCCTTACAATGCGCATGGTGGTGTTGCATTATTGTGCCATCCAGCTTTATTAAATGTATATGGTCTCTTTTCAAACATGGTGTAAGTGCGTTATCTTTAATTGTATTTTCATGTAGGAAATATTTGGCATTAATAAGAATTGTTGTTTAGAGACTGGTGAGATTGGGGATTAATTCATTATCTATGTAGGAGTTCTGAAAAAAGAAACATTGTGACTGATTCTCTCAATAGTTGCAACAGCTGTGAATAACTAGTTCGGTTTTATCTTCATGAAAATTATCCCCGGGTAACTTGAGTTGTATCAAATGATGTAGATTTTGACCGAAAAAGACACAAAATGATCTAAAGCACTGGGATAGAATTACTTACAAGACTTCTGTGATTGACACATCTTTGGTCGCTCGTCCGAGCTATCACCACAGTCATCTTCAGAATCACACAGGAAGTCCCGGGCTATGCACAACTGAGTGTCGCATTTATAAAGATGTTTGCCGCAACCAGCTTCAATGTGAGATATGTATTGTGGTGTATTTTATTCATTTTGGTTGTTTAAATTCAAATGAATAAACAAAAAAACAAAAATATCGTGTGTTACATTCGCTTGATCATTTGAATTAATGTATGAATTTTCGATTGTTATCGTTTTTGGTGTAAAAACTAGTATAGTATGTCACACATCATCATTTTTGTTACAACGGAGTAAGAAAGTAAGGCTTTGATTGTTGAGTTAGCATCCATGTATTTCCTTAAATTGTTGACATGATACCTGGATAAGTTCATCATCTGAAGCCTATCTGTGAATCAAATCTGGCACACATTTGGAGAGAAAATCCTTCCCTGAACACGTATCATTAAGTTTGAATATCAAAAATAGTTGTCATATAATTCTTGTTTCGATTACAATTATACATATAAGATACCTAGGTTGCTACGGTCAAATGTGAATTAAATATCGGAATCCAGAAAACAATGCACGAACGGGACGAATTAAAAAACAACAAAACATTTGCACCTTCTATTTGTTTTTTTTTTTTTTCGGGTAGAGTTGGTAAGATTGATTTTTCTCCCCAGTCAATAAAGTTCTTGTCAAGAATCTTGGTTTCTTAATTGTACCTTAAAATGTGAATTTGCACTCGGACTTAAACCATCGATATTTTGGAAATTCTGTTGTTGGTATTTCTGACAGATAATAATCCTGAAGGATACCTTTGTCAAAATATATACATTAAAATTTTAATACATTCATGGCAAAAAGCTTTAGTTTAACTGAAGCGACACTCTCTCTTAAAACGCATGTCTTCTCTCAAGTTAGTGTTTATTTTCCTCAGGATTTCGATTTTCGATTCTCATATAGACGCGGATAGTTTTATTGACATCTTTAACATCCTGAGTAGGTCCTGAATTACAATCGCGAATCTGTACGAGTCTGTATACACGTTTTTTTAGCATGTGTTTTTCTAATTTGTATTTTGTACAATTATGAAAATTCCATTCTATAAAATTTGAAACAATCAGTCAAAGATTGTGATATTGACCTACCCGAAGCTTGCTGAAACTTGTATCTCATTCTGAACCCGTTAAACTGTGTACTGTCATCTGATACGAATTCCACAAACAGATATCTTCCTGACGACACTACCTCTACTTCATCACGGCCACAAAACTTGCCTATTAATTTGGAACTTTTACTAGACCCGTCGTAAACAGCCACAAAATCGTAGTCACAACTTGAAAAAAGAAAAGGAACATTTGTATTAAAGAGAAAAAAATACGGGGTGAATGGTATCTTATAATTTTCTGAATAAACGAACAATTATGACAGATGGAGTATATGTTTTGTAATGTGATCGTACATTACAAAACTGAGACATTGCAGAAATTTGAAATTCTATATTAACAAGACCAATGTCAGTGTCCCTTTTTTAGAGTGGAAGAGTAATTGTCCCTCTTTTTCTCCATCTCTGCAACAATCCTGGAAATGAACCAAATGAGTCTCAAGCGGTTTGTAGAATAGTACAGAATTTTGTTCTTTTATATTGTATGCATATTGCAGCATATAGGTTCTATTCATAGAAAAAATACCTTCATCTTATAAAAACATTATTCCAGACAAAGTAGGTCTGATTAAAAAATTCAAAAAGTCATAAATAATTGAAACCCAAAAATGTATGTGTAGATGTATTTATATTTGATCATTACTTGGCATCATCTTCTATGTGAAATGCTGTTGCACTGAGTCTGACCACTTTTCCTGCTGATGCGTGTATCTTCCACGTACATTGAGAATTTGGTCTATATTGAGTATGTCCATTATAATGTTGGGTAGCAAATGTTCCAGTCGGATGGTTTAATACACCTGCTCCACCGCAACCTGAATGCCCATAATCTATGCAAGAATAGAAACTATATTTCTTATGAATAAAGATGAGAAAAAATAATAAAATGCTCCGCTAGGTGCAGCTGGATACGACCGCAGAGGTCGAACCCTGAACAGTTGGGGCACGTATGGACACTACAGTCAAGCTTGATACAGCTCTGAATTTGGATTGTGATTAAATATTTGACACATCATAGGTTTCTGTCACAGAACGCATGTGGTCAAAGAACTGAAAAATTTGAAATTGGATTTACCTATTATGGTACAATATCCAAAATCTAAATACACGGTAAGATTCAGCATATCCAAGTACACCAAGAATTTAATTAATTTATTTATTAATGGACCATAATATCTTAGTACACCAAGAGTTTAATTAATGTATTTGTTAAGGACAATATAAGCTAAGTTTTTAAAGGGGTTTGCTTCATAAAAAAAATATATATAACATTCTGAAAATTAATTAATACAGAATAACAAACAAACCTACCATGAAGTTCTTCAAAAATTTACAAAAAAAAACTGAAAAAAAACAATTTCGAAATATCTTTCATCATAATACAGTGTCTTTAAAAATCTATATATCAAAATATCTAATAATGGACAGTAAATTTCAAACTATATTTAATTTCTAAAATTAGAATATGATGCTATATTTATTTTTAACTATGACTCAACTTAAAATTTCTAACAATTGTGCAATACAGCTATAAATTTAGATTCTGATTAAATACTTGATATAGCATAGTTTCTGACCAGAATGAATGTGGTCTAAGTACTTAAATAATTTTAAATTGGATATTTACCAATTATGGTCCAATATACAATTTCTAAATACATTGTTGGAATCCCCCAAGAATTAATTTTTTGAAAAAATCCAACAAACTTTTATTCTGGACCCTTTGGACCTCAATGTCGACCAATCTGATAACAGGACCCAAAATCAAAAATCTAAATCCACACTTAGATTCAGCATATCAAAGAGCCCCAAGAATTTATTTTTTTTTTAAATCAAACAAATTTTAATTTTGGACCCTTTGAACCTTAATGTGGACCAATTTGAAGACAGGCCCCAAAATTTAAACTCTAAATACACGGTTAGTTTCAGCATATCAAAGAACACCAATATTTCAATTTTTGATGAAATCAAAGAAAGTTTAATTTTGGACCCTTTGGACCTTAATATAAATCAATCAAAAACAGGGCCCAAAATCCAAATTCTAAATACCCGGTTAGATTCAGCACATTTAAGAACCCCAAGAATTCAAGACTCTGAATTAAAACTCCATTGAAATTGGTCAATTCATAGACTTATACTCAAGTTATTGTCCAGAAACCTGAAAATCCTAGTTTTTTTTGCCATTTTTCAGCCCCTAATTCCTAAACGGTTGCGGGCATGGATCCCCCACTCAAAAAATCAATCCCAACTTTCCTTTTGAAGTATGGGACCTTGTGGTAAAATTTCATAGAAATCTATACTCTTTTTTTTTTGCTTCGTGTTGAAGGCCTCACTGTGACTTTGAGATGAAGAACAGCAATAAATGCGCTGTTCCTTTGTCTTTCTATGTTGTGATGTTACACTATTGTTTCAGAAAAAGGGTGAAGATTTGGTATCATTAAAACGTTTAAACCCGCTGCATTTGTGTGCACCTGTCCTAAGTCAGGAATCTGATGTTCAGTAGTTGTCGTTTGTTGATGTGGTTCATAAGTGTTTCTCGTTTCTCGTTTTTTATGTAGATTAGACCGTTGGTTTTCCCGTTTGAATGGTTTTACACTAGTAATTTGAAGGGGCCCTTTATAGCTTACTGTTCGGTGTGAGCCAAGGATCCGTGTTGAAGACCGTACTTTGACCTATAATGGTTTACTTTTATTAATTTTGACTTGGATGGAGAGTTGTCTCATTGGCACTCATACCACATCTTCTTATATCTATGTACTGATTTTGTGTCATGGGTGGATACCCCGTATCCTTTGTTTTTCTATCTTATACACAAATTATTGTCCTGAAACATGAAAAATGCTTGTTTTTTGGCCCCTAATTACTAAACAGCTACGACAATAACCCCCAAAATAAATCCCAACCTTCCCATTGTGGTACCGAATCTTGTGCTAAAATTGAATAGAGATCCATACACTTATACTCAAGTTATTGTCTGCGAACCAGACAAATAATAGTTTTGTTAAGCCCTTTTTGGCCCCGGATTCCTAAACAGCTATGACAATTACCCCCAAAATTAATCCCAACCTTCCTATTGTTGTGTGGAACCTTGTGCTAAAATTAAATAGAGATATATTCACTTATACTCAAGTCCAGACAAATAATTGTTTTTGGTCCCTTTCTGACCCCCTAATTACAAAACAGCTACGACAATAACCCCCAAAATCAATCCCTTCCCTCCTATTGTTTTATGAAACCTTGTGCCAAAATTTCATGCAGATCCATACATTTATACATTTATACATTTATCTTCCTATATCTATTTATGCTAAAGTTATTGTCTGCGAACTGCGAACCAATTTATTTTTTATGAACCAGTAAAACTGACCTTTTTGGCCCCTAATTACAAAATCGCTTAGACAACACCCCCTCCAACAAAAAAAAAAACACAAAAAAAAAACCAATCCAAAACATCCTTTAGTGGTATGGAACCAAAAATTTTGCGTTCGTATAAAAACATAGTTCCCAGAATTTCAGTTACATTGGTATTTTAACCATTGATACAGATGGCAGTGTCCATGGCGAGTTTTTTGGAATCTATTTTCCACCAGTATATATAGATAATGGATTAAGCATTTTTAGACTTTTGATATTTTTACTCGTTTTGGAGTGATGATAGTACATTGCATACTTATGTAAGTTGAATATCACAAGTCCAGGTAGAAAATGTTAGTGAAAACAAAAGAAGTGAGAGATTGGATTCGCCAACGGGATTAGCCAAATCTCCTGCTATGTGTGAAAGACCCCATATACGAGTCCAAAGTGAAATTGAGAAGCAAGTCTACTAAACGTTATAATGGGTTACAAAAACAAAAGCATTCAAAACAAATTCTAGCTTAGCTACACCTGCCCCCGGGTCAATGCCTAAACCATGGTGACTTTTAATAATTGTGTGCGATTGATTTTAACATTAGATATGTTTCCCATAGCCCAACAAAAGACAACCAATTAAAATACACCCCAAACAACACGAACACTTTTTTTAGCACATAACTTATGTAATATAGTTTTAAGTCGTTTTACCTGCATTTGAAAAACTTATAAGTCCAAATATACAAACAATAAGTTGTTTCATCGTGGCCAAGTAACTAAAACTAGTAAAGTATCTATATATTAAATAATAATATAACTTGACAAATAGATAAGGCACCACTAAGACAGGTCGTGTGGAGGGCTACGTGCTATATAGAGACGTCATTTCTGGACAAGATAGCAATGTAATATTACAAAGCGATATAGACCAATTCCATTTATACAACAATTACTTAAAGCCGGTTTTCTTTTCTTTTTTCGGAATGGTTGAATGCTTACCAATTCCCCTTTATTTTCGGAAATGTTTAAATTAGTTTATTTTTTACTGATTTTTTGGGGTTAAAATTTGAATGACCTAGTTACTGAGTTAATTCTGTTCTAATTTAAGGACTGTAAGTCAAAGAATCTTCATTTTGATTACAAAGTCTATTGCATTATAGTGGAATATGGGACTAATACTTGGCTGAGGTTGTCTTATATTTGGCTATGGTCGTCATATATGCGCTCAATTGTATAAAATAATTGTTGCATTTAATAAACTGTTAACACAGAGATACGTCTCGCCTTTTTGTTATTTTGATAGTAAAATGCATATGTTGAAATTAAAATAGCAATACTTCAACATGTAAGTTATGCAAAATATTCAAAGTCAATGAACCATGACTGGAGGTACGTATGGTAAAACAAGAGATGTGCCAATGCTAATACTACTGCATACCGAATATATATCATTGACCTAGTGGTTCCCCATAAACTGACCTAATTACACACTAATAAGTGTAAACTAAGCGGGCGCATTACATTTGCGCCCGCTTAGTTTACTTTTAAGGCGAGACAAAAACAGGAATTCGTAGCACTATCATTCATATTAGCCATTTGAGTAAAACAGAGAAAATTCTATATATAATAGTTATTCTCGATCATAGCTAGGTCAAGAATTCTTCCATATACGAATAAAAAATCAACCGTTCGCAAAATTTTGTTTTCCTGTATTAGAATGTGCATTTTTTCGTTAAATAATCAAGAACTTTCTAAACACACTGCCGAAATTTACCCAAATGAAAAAATAAACCAATCAAATATAAACGATAATAACTGTCCTTTCCTTGATATAGATATTTTAGTTTTACACGGGAAACTCTACACAAAAATTTACGACAAAAGAGACGACTTTGCTTTCCCTATTTTGAATTTTCCTTTTTTGGATGGTTATGTTCCTTTGGAACCATCTTACGGTGTTTATATATCACAACTCGTTCGCTATGCCCTTGCCTGTGGTGACGTTTTGGATTTCAATGAACGTAATCTATGCATTACTTGTGAATTATTAATTCAGGGATTTCGTTACCACAAATTACTTAAAACCTTTATTAAATTGATCCATAGATACAAAGATCTGGTTTGGAAGTTTGGCTGTATCTGTAGAAAGGCTTATTTCAAACGAGATATCACATCGTAAAGTGTACGGAGATGTTGTTTACCGAGCCCGAAAATTTAGATACGATCCGGGTAAACTTATCGATCCTTTAAATAAACTTATTCTAAAAGGTTACCATATCTATATAAAAGACCCCAACAGGATAAAATGTGAAACAATTCAAACGAAACGAAATAACCAACGCCTTGATTTATTACAAAACAATAAACGAAAAACAGACACAACCATCGACAACCTCTGAATAACAAAGGCTCCAGACTTAGGTCATGCACAAGTTAAGTTTGTCGAAACAAAACAACAAAAATGGAAAGAAAATTATAAACAACACATCTTCTAGGTTATCTACGTGCATAAATAAACGTATTGGTAATGCCACTACAGCCAGATTATTTAACAAAAATGCACGTGGATATCCACAAATTTTCCCGTGCAATGCCAAAAAATGACTAACCTGTTTTAGATTAACTTCTCAAAATACTATACGGTCAACAGTGAACGGGAGAACCTTTTCGCTCTCCTTTTCCTGTGATATTACCTGAAAAACTCAAAACCTAATATATGTGGTAACTTGAACCCAACCTAAGTGTGGTATTCAATATGTGGGACAGACGGGACGAGAGTATTACAGAAGAAATCAAGAACATCTCTACCGCTTTCGTAGACCCAAAAAATTCAAAAGTTTAGTATATCAACATTTAGATAAGCATAATCACAATCTTAAATATATAAAATTCCAACCCCTCGAAACCGTTCAGAAACAACCAGGAGAATCACACAAGCAGTTTGAAAATTCACGCGAAGTTCGCGAATTGTTTTGGATAAAAAGACTTCAAACAGCTTATCCTCTCGGTCTCAATGACAAAATATTAGGGCAAGGGAACATATCTAAAACTTCTATCGATGTCATTAATATTGTTGGTAAACGACTTAGAAATAATAGGTCTCATGGTAAACGCAAAAACCGTAATCAACGTATTAAACAAGAATAATGGTAGACATCAAGCAAACTGGGTCAGATACCTATAAGTAAACTATATGTTATTTTTCTGGAGTGTGATAAAATTTCTTTTTTTAGCCCGTTTTATGAATACACCCGTATTATTACAGCCTTTTGTCTTCACAGGCTATTTCCTAGTATTGATAAACCTGAAAATCATAAGCGACATTTTCTTAAATTAAAATATATAAATAGAGGTATTGATTTTATTAATTTGTCTAGCATATTCAATTACTCTTCCGTACATAGCTTAATACCTCCATATTTTGATAATATAGAACAACCCATTATTTCGTATTCTTATAAAAAACCGAGCAGACATTTGATTTTTAATTATACGTCAATTACATCAGACGTCAATATAGAAAATAATGTTCCTTCCACTTGAGACTGCGAAACATCTAGTTTTAGATATGTCCCCTATGGTCATGTTATTACAGGAGACCTCAACATCGTCGAAGACCGTGAGGTTATAACTTTTCTAAAGAAAGGACCGAAATACCGTCCTCCATCTATAATAGATTGGAAACAGTGTCGTCAGGTCATTAAAGACGCTCTGTCTGCCTACTGTAAAATTGGTGCAAACGTGAAAATTGGATAAAAATCTTTAGACAGTTATTTGAATACAATTATGAATACTGTTAATATTCGAATATCTCATTTAGAAAACAATTCTGAAATTAATAATAGGATCCATGATATTCCCATTTCTAGAATAAAAATAAACTCAAGTTACTCGCAGAGCGGTTTGTGTTCGTACCGGCAGACAAGGCAGCCAATAATGTAGTGGTGGTGTGACGCATATACTACACGGAAGTTCTTCAAAACAAAATTATCAATTCCTCTACATTCAGGTCCGTTCGCACCACAGAGAGTCAAATCGTTAACAAGCATACCACTGCCACTACCCAACTTAAAGCATCTTCCGAACATTTGAAAGTCCCTACCATGTACTGGTTACCGAAATTACACAAAACCATTTAAATTCCGTTTCATCTCCGCATCGAGTAAGTGTTCTACTACTAATCTATAAGTTCTTCTAACTACCTCCTTACTACTATCAAAGAACTGGTTATTAACTTTTGTAATAAAGCTTATGAAAATAATAGTATTAATTATTTTTGGAGTGTTAAAATTCTTTAGGGTTTTAGAAAAATGCATGCTTTTGATGGTCCTTATAATTCTGTTGACAGTTATGATTTTTCTACTCTGTACACTACACTTCCACACAATCTTATAAAGAAAAGTTTTGTATTTGATAAAATGGTCTTTCGAAAAATCTCATTGTAAATTTATTTGCTGTAACTCGTTTAAAGCCTTTTCTGTAACGAAAAGGAAAGTATGCTAGATACACTTACTGGAAATGTGAGGATATGATTGAAGCTTTAAATTTTCTGCTAGATAACATTTATGTACGTTTTGGCGATAAAGTGTATCGTCAGGTAGTAGGTATTCCTATGGGCACTAACCTTTAATAGCAGATTTATTTCTATATTGCTATGAATCTCAGTTTATGGCCAAACTCAGTAAAGACCCATCATTGTTATATTTAGTTGATACATTCAACAATACCTACCGTTATCTGGATGATATTTTTTCGTTAAATAATCCAGAGTTCTCTTAATATACTTCCGAAATTTACCCAAAAGAACTTACTTTAACTAAATCTAACATAAACAGCAGCAGTTGCCCTTTTCTAGATTTAGACATTTCAATTTCTAACGGAAACTACATACTAAAATTTACGACAAAAGAGACGATTTTTCATTTCCTATTGTTAATTTTCCATTTTAGACGGCGATGTGCCTTTGCCTCCATCATACGGTGTTTATATATCCCAACTCGTTCGGTATGCCTGTGTGTGTTCTGATGTCATAGATTTTAACGAACGTAATCAATGCATCACTGGGAAATTATTGTGTCAGGGATTTCGATACCATAAATTACTTAAAACTTTTACTAAATTCTTTCATAGATACAAAGATTTGATTAGTAAAAATTTGGCTGTACCTGTAGAAAACTTATTAAAAATGGTATTTCACATCCTAAATTTTGCGGTAATATTGTACTTAAAGCGAGGAAATCACTATGTGATCCGTGTAAACTCATCGAACCTTTAAACAAACTTTTAAGTAATGCTTATCGTACCAATATTGTAATTAGATCTCTGAATATAGTTTACATTGGCACTAATATCGATTTTGTCATTAGCAAATTAAAACATAAATTGTATCTTATTTTGAGGCGGGATGTTTAGAGACACACACACGTTAATTTTTATCTCTAAAGAAGTAGCTCCTCACTATCCTACTACTTGTCGATACATTTATTTTTGGCATTGCACAAGTCATGTCTTCTCTGACTGTTCATGACGTTAAAATACTAAATCCCTGGGATGTGTTTTAGTTGATTTTAGTCTCTGATGCATGATTTTTTATTATTAATTGTTTTTGGCTTTTAACTATAGCTGTCAGTAACTGCGAGTACTCTCAAATCGTACTTTCTTGTTAATTCGACCTGTTGATACTATTTGTAATACTTTTTTGTTATTTTATATTAATATGGATCTTGTCTGTATACCAGCTTTGATTATTTGGAATATCTACTAATTTTCACTTCTTCATACTACATTTGTATGAACATCAAGATTATTCTCCTTAAATCTGTACAGGAAGTTTTAGCTAGCTCTTATTGTATAGTTTTATTGTTGATATTCACCCTTATGTATCTAGTGTTAAATTAGGTATTTATATGACAGACCTTTCTTGGTATTCCTAATTATTGGAAGATTTTATATAGACAGAAGTAGTATACCTAAAACGACAAAGTTATTTTTCATTTACCTGTATATATTATGAAAACCGTATTTTTCAATAGTGATTATTTTCTAAGGGTTAAATATTTCGCGGTGGTGTCTTGCCATGGCTTTGTTTGGACTTGTTTGTTTGCTTTTTGGCCTTGAATGTTTGTCCCTAATATTTTATTAACTATGTATTTACTTTCAGGTATCACAGATCGAATTTATTCGTTCATAGTGTGTTAATTTACGTTTTTTGATTGAGTTAAGCCTTCCAATTGATATTTTATCGTGTGTTTTTCTATGTTGTGATGTTATACTATTGTTTCAGAAAAAGGGTGAAGGTTTGGTACCATTAAAACGTTTAATCCCGCTGCAAATGTTTGCACCTGTCCTAAGTCAGGAATCTGATGTACAGTAGTTGTCTTTTGTTTATGTATTTATACGTGTTTCTCCTTTCTCGTTTTTTATATAGACTAGACCGTTGGTTTTCCCGTTTGAATGGTTTTACACTAGTAATTTTGGGGCCCTTTATAGCTTGTTGTTCGGTGTGAGCCAAGGCTCCATGTTGAAGGCCGTACATTGACCTATAATGGTTTACTTTTATAAATTGTTATTTGGATGGAGAGTTGTCTCATTGGCACTCACACCACATCTTCCTATATCTATATAACACTTAAGGGCCTAAACAGATCGACCAAACTTGTCTCTGGTTAAAATGTTATCTAGCCTGAGTAAGTGGCATGATTAATTTGCTTAAACAGAATTGTTAAAAGGCAACAAAAACAAAAAGGACTAAACAGAATGGTCCAAAATATCTAAGGTCAAAACGGTCATCTTGCCAGCGGAAATTGCAACCTTAGTTTTAATGCAATTCCCGTTTTGAGTGACTGAAAATTATCATAAAATGAAATGAACAGAATGAATATTTCATTATCATATGTGGGACATTGGCTGTATAAACATACATACATATAAAATCAAAGTGATGGAAATCACTCATGGAAAGATTGGAAGAGTAGTTTGAATAATTTCAAATCATATTTAGGTGTGGTATGGACAAAAAAGAACATTATTAAAACACTATTGTTGACAATTGCATTAACTGCAGGTCTTTAGAAGGAAAAGCACTTTAGCAGTAGATGAAATGAGCTAAATGTGAATCAAATTAATTGATAGGGAGTCCCTTAATTTGCACAACAATTTCATTTAAACTGCAGTTTATATCTTAAAATTAATGTTCCCTGTTACATGTTTCAAACCAAAAAAAAAGGCAAATCAAAGATTCTTCTAATAAAGTTTACCAATTATCCTTGAAAGATATTGGACCAACAGATAGAGTTGAAGCTAAGAACTTTATATTGTGTCAAAAAAATTATTTAAAAAGGTTGTTTTGGGGCATTTTGTACGTTGAAACATAGGTATACTATTTTTCTCCTCTGAGAATTGCTTATTGATTTTGAAAACAATTATCATGAATATATGCCATTGAAGATTAAGTTGTAGAGTGTATTTTAATCAATTTATAATTTAAATATTTTTCAGCAAAGGGCATTGAAAATGTACTTTTTCAACATAAACAAATAAAAAAAAAGTTATTTTATTGAAATGTGGATTCTTTCTTGATTGCAACTATATATATACACTTCTTATATTCAAATGACTACAATTGTTAACAGACATTTGATGGGGAATAAACTATAAAAAAAATGTTGGTTTGATCTGATTAAGAGTTTTAAAATTTTACTATTTGTTTCAAGTCAATCACTGATAAAAAAATAAGTGAACTACTAGTAACCTAAATTGTTGATTAATCACAGATGATTATTGTAGATCAAGTAAATTATAGGCCGTACTTGAATACCTTTGATATATTTATATTTAGATTTCATTTTTTTTTATTTTTTCGAAAAAAAAGAATCTTGTTAATCCTAAATTAATCATTTATCTTTCAGACATAATTTACAGAATCACTTTATGTAGTGTAGATCAAAAGTAATAGGCAATGAATAAATCTATCATCTCTATATAACAAACATCTAATATATACACTTGTGTATACAATTATGAGGTCAAATATTTGTGTATTGAAAGTATATTGAGATGTATATTGAAGGGTCTGTATAATTATGCAAGACTGAGGTTGATTAGTAATGCGGTCAATATGATTGGCATTTAAGGAGGTGGGACATAGTAATTAAGGCCCCACCTTGTCTCTGATTGTTTGGTGATCATGACAGTTGTCAATCATACTAGTATTGTATCATTATACTCAATTACCTAATCAAAATGATAACAAAAAAGCCTGCACATCAACACTTTAAAGACGTACATACTTGAATGAACTGCTACAAAAATATACCCAAATTGTTCACAGTTTATATTGCATATGTGCACAGACATGAGAATTATAGGGAACTATATTTCAGTGTGTATACAATTAGTAGATTTAGTAGCTAACCTGTCCTTAGTTACTTGTTGTTAGGGAGGCCAGTGCCTTATTAAGATTTAGAACAAGTTCCAATCTTTCCAAAAAAAAAAAAAACACAACAAATACCTTGATCAAACTCACAACAAAGTTTTATTATCATATATTCAAAATAATATCAATTCAACCTAAATTGGTGGCTACATTTGTAGGAACAATATTATGTGTTGTACATATAGAAAGAAATAAAGAACTTTGAAACATATACAGAGTTAAAGTCTTTGTTTATATATATACCACTATCGGATGGAAGTTTGATTTGTCCTCTAGACGTTTCGACATGGTTTATTTTCTATAATATTTGCTAAAATTGAAGTGCTCATAAAATCACTCAATTGCATACATGTAATAACTCAAGTTAATAACATCACTATCCAGGGATCATTCTTTTTGTATACTGTTATGATTCCTTGATTTTATTGATAAGTTCACTTACAACTTTCAAATCTTCCTTGTGATATCTAGTTAAGTACTGAGGATGAAAATCCACGAGGTCTGAATTCTTTGCATTTTCATCGCCTTTCAGATTTCTTTCCCATCTACTGCCGACCATATCAATGAGACTTTCTTCTAAGTACCTTTGCGACATTCGTTCTTGACCAACATTTTGTGGATGGTGATGTTCACGTTTGTAGTGGTCATCTAATGATTTTTTCCATACGTCATTGTCGGTCATATGAACCCAGCGAACAGTATATCCTATAGCCTGAGAAAAGTCGTATTTGGAAAGATCGTGTTTTTCAGCATCCTCTTTCTTCATATTGGGGACGAAATCTTTGAGTCTGTTATAAGCTTTCTGCACAAAATGTCTATGCGAGTCTACTTGATTATAATGTTCCTTAATGTTAAATTCAATGAATAAAAGTTTATAATATTTGCTTTTCTCGTTTCGGTTTTTAGTATCATTTTCGGCTTGCAGCTTTTCTTCATCTGTCCAAATGTCTTCCCATAAATGACATACGGTTTCTACAAGTCCCTTTTCACTAAACAATCTTTCAACCTCACTCTGTTTGTCTTCTGGAATACATGAACGAAGCAACTCCAGTTGTGACATTCTTTAGTTAAAACGAAAGTAGGTGTTGATATCAAAGCTATTTATAGATTTCTACTATAAATTTCTTGTTCTCTCTAACTCTGTACAGCAAATATGGGCAAATAACTGCTCTTATATACATATGCTTGGAAACTTTGTGATATCTCCACATGACTTCTCATGAAAAGTTTCGCAAGATGGAAATTGGGAATTTCCTAATTTTCAGGTGCGGTGTCGTGGGTAATTTATCCCATACAACTATACAAGGACTTTATAGTGCTATTAAAATGGATGGCAAAGCTAAAAATACTTGTATTTTACAAATTATGAGGAAAATAGAGTTGAAATTCCTTTGTAAACAGTTTCACATTTGACAATATTAAACAGGAATAAATAACTTCGAGACAAGGAAAGATTTATAACATAATATTTCCTCTTTCTACAAAAAAAAAAAAAAAAATCATTGAGTGACTTAGCTGAATTACACTTCATATTCCCATTCACCGAAGACGGCTTTTAAGTCTGGAACAAATTCTATTGTTTAGTAACGGATTTCATTTTGTCTTCTTATCTATTAATTCGTTGGAGGTTAATGGTTTTCGATTTAATTTATGTCAGTTTCCATCAATCGTATATTGTCCTTGGTAATGGACATTTTTTCCTCTATGCAGTATTTGTTTTAGGGGGTTTTTATCTGTTGTTGGTTGGAACAGATTAAGCATACTAAGTCAAATGGGAAAAGAGTAAATAATAAGCAGCCGCCATGCAGAGCGTCAAGATCGAGCGCATGATAGATGATACGCCCCTTTATATTGTGAATATTGAAATTGTTGCAAGAATAAAATTTGATAGATAGAAGGCGTTTTATCAGAAGCAAACAAAATGGCTCTATAGAAAAAACATGCACGTGCATACATTAAGGCATATAAATATTGCGACAAATATGACGGTTAAAAGTCCCATAACTTTTGAATGACAAACCAGAAAATTTCCGACAAAATCAAAAGCATGTCTACATTCACCAATGTCCAACAACAGTGTTACGTTAGTATAAGTTAATCCAAGCATACTAGAGCTAACTATAATTCAAATAAGGCCTTTTAGTTGTCCGGTCAAACTCTGGAATAAAATTTTAGATTTTTTTTATGGAACGGTGTACGTGTTACGTTCATCAATTCCAACTACAAATAAATGTAAATGTAATGCAGTTTTCAGTAAATAAATCCGACCATACTCAAGTTGTGTCACAACATGTTAAAAAAAACTTAAATCTGACATTCAAAGTCCCGAAACTCCAGGAAGGAAAACCATATTTTTTTGTAAAAATTGAACGGGAGCTTCCTTTTATCAACCCCAACAACAATGTAAAGTTTTTAGGAGATCAATTAAGGCATACTTGAGTTAATGCGCGATGTGCGAATAATTGCCTTAAGTCTAACGGTTAAAGTCCCGTAACTCTGGAACGTCCAAAGCCAAACAGTTTAAGTTTCATAATCGAAAGAGAGCGTTCTTCCGTCAATAAACACGTCATATAGATACCAGGATTGAAATTTTATATTTGCGCCAGACGCGCGTTTCGTCTACAAGACTTATCAGTGACGCTCGAATCAAAAAATGTTCAAAAGGCCAAATAAAGTACGAAGTTGAGAAGAGCACTGAGGACCAAAAATTCCTAAAAGTTTTGCCAAATACAGCTAAGGTAATCTATTCCTGAGGTAGAAAAGCCTTAGTATTTCAAAAATTCAAAGTTTTGTAAACAGTTAACTTATAATTATGACCATATCAATGATAATTCATGTCAACACAGAAGTGCTGACTACTGGGTTGGTGATACCCTCAGGGAATAAAAACTTCACCAGCAGTGGCATCGACCCAGTCCACATCAATCCACATGAGTATTGGTTAAAGTATTTTTGAGTTATCGTACAAAGTGTTGACGGACGGACTACGGTATACCATAATACCACAAGCACTTGTCTCTGAAAAAAATAGCAAACGGGGTGGGGGTATTTGAGTTACCCCTGGGGAAAACTCCTACATTTTTAACCCGACGAGTAACCCATTTCATATGGTAATAAGTTAGGAACGAACAATAAGTAAGGGGAGATGTAGAAATTCAAATCAACGGAATATTTATCAATGGATGCCTTCAGCCAAAAGCAGGAATAAAAAATTCCGAGGGTTCAAAGTTCAAACGCTTTTATTTATAGACGAATATCAGTATACAGAAAACATAAGCTCTAATGAACTTTTATATCGTCTTATTACAAACAAAACATTTAAAACATGCACGTTTAAAACAAAGCGAGCATACTACATACACAAGAGCTACACAAAGCAGATCATTACATTGAGGCATACATATACAATATAAATGATATGAAGAAGTTAAATATGTTATACTATGCAGAAATATTAAAAGTACCGTAAGCAATCAATATTAAAAGCATATAAAGCACTTTAAAACACATAAGCACATTAAGCAGAAAAGGCACTAAAAATTAAAGCGTTAATTATTTGCAGGCATTACATTGGCATGAACTACTATTCCAGGTAACAATAAGTTTAGAAAAATGGTCAGAATTGTTTTCTTCTCTAAAACTCTGGGGTAGTTCATTCCAAAATTTTGCAGCTGTGTATCGAAAAAAATTGATGCCATATGTTGTAGTTCTCACCTGGGGCTGTTCAACTGTATTTCTATATCTGTAGAAATATTTGTGATTTTTTTATATTAATCAAATCATGTAAATATGCTCGTAATCTTTTGACTTTAAGAGATTGGAGTTTTGACTTGTGTAAAAGATCTTCATATAATGAGGTATCATATTCCTCATAAACAAATCTCAAGGCTCTCTCTTGGATTTTTTCCATCTTAACTGTGTTTTTTTTTCACTACAAACATGCCAGGTGAATGGGCAATAATTAAGAATAGACAAAATAAAAAAATTTAATTGTGAGACGACAAAGTCTATTCAGATATCTACCAATACGTTTAAGAACATTAAGTTGACGAGAGGCCTTCTTACAAATCTAAGATATATGTTTATCAATATTTAATCTGTAGTCTATTGTAACTCCCAGTAGCTTTACATCATTTTCACATTCTATTCTATTTCCTTTAAGATTAAAAACAATATCATGATTAAAAGTTTTTCTGCCAATTGCCAGAGCTTGAAATTTATCTGGATTAGCTTTCATTAAATTGTAATCAAACCAGTCCAGCATTTTGAAATTATCACTTTCTAAATTTCTTATAACATTCTGTATATCAACATACGATAAGGTGTTGTCATCAGCATAATTATATATAGTACTATTGTCAACTACACCAAAAATGTCATTTATGAATATATTAAAAAGCAAAGGTCCAAGTATGGAACCTTGCGGAACACCTTTGAATATAATTTCAAAATTACTACAAATATTATTAATCTTTACACATTGTTTTCTTTTTTGTAAGTAGCTCTGTTATTAATCTATAAAACTATTTGATAAACCATAAGTTTTCATTTTTAATAATAATAATTCATGCGGCAAACAGTCGAATGCCTTTGATAAGTCCATCAATATTGCTGCGACAAATTTGTTATCGTCCAGTGCCTTCTTCCAATCCTCAATAACTTTAAGGAGGGCAGTTTGACACCCATATCCTGATCAAAATGCAGATAACAGGGAGTTAAAGTGTTTAAAAAAAAAAACACAGCTAGTTGATCAAAAATAGCACGTTCGTAAAATTTGGATATACTTGGCAACACACTAACTGGACGATAATTTCCTTTGTCCAGCATATTGTTTTTCTTAAATAGTGGTCTAACCTGGGCGACCTTTAGCTTATCTGGAAAAACTGATGTTTTAAAACTTTTATTGATTAGTGTTTTAATAGGTCTAATAAATATGTGTTTTGCCAATTTTAGCATCTAAGCAGAAATACCATCATATCCCGTAGCTTTTTTAGCATTAAGTTTATCTATTTGCTTTCTGACAAAGTCATCTGTCACAGGCTGGAGGGTAAGTTCTTCGCCCTCATGTTTACAGCGTTTAATTAATTCAATACTAGGATGATTTTCATCAATGACAGTATTAACATTACCAATATGTTTTGCCACATTAATGAAGAAGTTGTTAGATACCTCAGGGATAAGTTAAACCCAACTGTCACAGTCTGAAGTACACGTTAGCGTAGCTTCCTTTAACACCTCTGTATGCATAATATCCAGGCATGACATACAGGGTTTGAAATATAGTATTAATTTATTTTGAATTTACATTGTATCATAGGTCAAATTTATTTGTTCAGTGTATGTTCAATGGTGTTAATATGTCCTTTGATTGAGTTAAGCTATTTCAGTTGATATTTTATAGTGTGTCTTTCTATGTTGTGATGTTACACTATTGTTTCAGAAAAAAGGTGAAGGTTTGGTACCATTAAAACGTTTAAACCCGCTGCATTTGTTTGCACCTGTCCTAAGTCAGGAATCTGATGTTCAGTAGTTGTCGTTTGAAGATGTGGTTCATAAGTGTTTCTCGTTTCTCGTTTTTATATAGATTAGACCGTTGGTTTTCCCGTTTGAATGGTTTTAAACTAGTAATTTTTGGGGCCCTTTATAGCTTACTGTTCGGTGTGAGCCTAGGCTCCGTGTTGAAGACCGTACTTTGACCTATAATGGTTTACTTTTATAAATTTTGACTTGGATGGAGAGTTGTCTCATTGGCACTCATACCACATCTTCTTATATCTATTAAGTCGAAAATAAACATTTGATATACTGGTACTGTTGGAATGTTGGTGAAAGTCAAAAACGGAAAGTACACAACGGGAATACTAGAGAAAACACATTTAAATTAATTTATATGCTTACTTTGACAGAAACTGTTTTATTCTTTATTTCGAGTTCAGTGGTGTGACTGTCATAATATACTCAAGTTCTAATTATTTTAAAGAGAGGACAAAATGTATACAGTGGTAAGTACAATGAAACGGCCAACTTCTCGTTTTCTCTCGAGAGAATCCAATACATGATGTTTGCCCCGTGCGGAAAAAAACACAAATGGGCTGAAAGACGTGAAACAATTAAGACTTACATTATACATTGCCTTTTAACTAACAATTATCTGTATTTCCTTCTACTTTGCATGATATTTTTTTTATTATCTTGAAATTTTAGTAACAAAAAGAAAAAAAGACGCAAATGATTTTATAAGAAGATACACGACAGAAAAAGATACCTCATCAGTGGCGTAGCTAAACAAATTTTGAAGGTGAAGCCCAAATCGGCGGGGGTCTGGGGCCGCTTAAGGCCCCAGTTGGTCCAGGACAAAGCCTGGTAGAAGCTCCTGGATTTTAGGGTTTTAGACCCATAAAATTAACTGAAAATATTGAATGTTAAGGTGTAGTCAAAAGCATTTTGTTTGATACAAGTCAGATAATTTTGTGAAAAATATTTATTGTTCCTTAAAGAAACTGTAAAACCAGGATATTCCAGAGGGTAAAAATGTTTACTAAGACCAGTATAATAAAACCACATCATTATGAATTGTTTGGAGATGAAATATATTTAATATAGTGGGTACCCAGGTTAGGGCAGAGTTGGCGCTTTCAAATTAGTTTAACCCGCCACATTCGATATGTGCCTGTCCCAAGTCAGGAGCATGTACTTCAGTGTAATGGTTGTCGTTTGTTGCTGTATATCATATTTGTTTTTCTTTCATTATTTTGTACATAAATAAGGCCGTTAGTATTCTCGTTTGAATTGTTTTACATTTGGCATTTCAGGGCCATTTTAGCTGACTATGTGGTATGGGTTTTACTCATTGTCGAAGGCCGTACGGTGATCTATAGTTGTTAATTTCTGTGTCATTTGGTCTCTTGTGAAGAGTTGTCTCATTGGCAATCAATACCACATCTTATTTTTTATATTGATGGGCAGCGGAATACAACTTACGAGGTCAACTAAATAAAAATAAACGAAAGTGATGGCTCATCCTTGCCTTTGGGTGTATTAAAGCTGAGCAATATTTATGATACAACATCATACATGATTCTAAGTTTCCTGCCATGTTTGTCAGTGAATAAGCTAAAAAATTGTCTTGTTTTATTTAAAAATACAAATTCAGTAGGGTAATTGTTCGAGGAACATTTCACTTTGTAGATACAGCCGGTCGAAACCTTATGTGTGGATATGAATTATTAAGAGAGTCAGAGTCAATCTCTCTCACCAGTGACTTTAAACAAAAAAGCAAGCCTCCTGTCCTTTTGGTTTCATAACAGTCAATTACTTTATCAATGGGCGTCTCCTTGTATATGTGAAGGATACATAGCCCCGAAAGTCGTTCGATTGTCATCGTACAACGCAGATATGTTTTAACCCGGCGCATGACACTGAAACTGCATTCAGCTGTGGCATTGGTCACAGGCATTGTCAAATCTGCGTTTGCATTGTGACTAGCAGAACACCCCGCAGACACAATATTCGTCTGCTATAAAAAGAGGTGAAATAAAGCGCAGGTGATGGGAACGAACGCCGTGAGTCTGAGAAGTGATATCGACTCGTTAGTTTAAACAATATTTTATTTTCAAAAGTGCACAAAATACAATTATACAATAGAAATACAGGGATTCGGAAACAAGAAGAACTTACATAAATCCGTCTCCTATATCGACTCGTTGACTTCTACAACTTTTTATTTAACCGCACAGCGCTCATTTCTCTTCACCTTCACTCTCTCTCATCCCTCTAGCTCCTTTTATTATGTTTTTTTTGTTGTTGACAAAACGATGTTGAAGCCTTGGCTTCCGAGCTTCCGCCTAGCTACGCCACTGCTCATCAAATATTTGTGGTGTTGTAAATATCACCAATTCAAGCGATTTATCCTTAAACCATTAGCGCTGACAGTATCATTATTATAAACCATCCATATTTCTGCGAACAATCCCATTTGTTCGTGTAATTTTGTTAAAGATCGAAATGATAATTTTTAAATGATTGGTCAATTACAATGATAATATCACGAAAAGAGTTTATTGAAAATTATCAAACATTATGACTGGCTATTAGCTTACATGCAATTTGAAACATATCACATCTCCTTATTTGTATATTGGCTTATTATTGAAGTTTGTATTGTTTACCGAATCAACTGGTAATTACGTTTAACATCTGAAATATGAACACTGCATTAAATACTACCTTTGGTGAATTTTTATTAAAATCCACCAATCTGTATACTTCGATTAGTTGTACACTAGAAAGTCAATAAATAAAAATGGTATGAATAAACGTACGACCAGTTACATTTCCTGGAGTTTAGTGTGCATTATTATATGCCCTCACATGGTGTAAGATTTTATATGCAGTTTCACTGAAATCCATAAAACAGTTCAGACTCAGCTGGTGGCCTTTTTGAATAATTGATCGGCACCAAAGTAACAACTCTAACTTGTTAAGAACTTTCAGAGAGTCTGATTAGTTTGGTTTCGATTAATTCACCAGTTCTTAAGAAGAAAATCTTACAAATTTGGAAATGGTTAAATTGAATACATAGTACTATAATACATCTTTTGTAGATTTTTAATTATTATAATAAAAAGAACCCACTTATCCAAAGTCTTGTATCTGCCATTGATTTTAATAGCCCATTCAAGCCGTATTGAATTTCAAAAAGGTAAGGCCAATTTCACTGAATTTAATTCACACTAGGGTCATTTTCAAATTTTCAATTTCATGTTCATTTTCCAGTGTTTTAACAATCTTCTGATTTTTACACTATGAGTGAAATATATTTAGGGGAAATTGGCCCAACCTCTTAACAATGCTCAGTAAATACCATTTTAAAAAGAACGATTCTGCAAGGTTGATTTGTTTTGATTTATTCTGTTCTATAAATTAAAATCCATATCTCGTTTCCCTTTGATTTTCAATGCAAACCTTGACCTCCACGTCAGATTATCAACAGACCGGTTTTTTCCATTCAGGTTGATGTATTGGCACCAAAACCTGATTGTGTTTCAATCTGTTATGTGGTCTTTAGATGATCAATGAAAATAACGCTTTATAAATTCTTACATTTGAAACGCTTTCCTGGATTTACCTTCATCAGGAACACTCAAACCAAAACATTTGAAAGTCAAGGATGTATAAATATACAAGTGATCTATGACGAAAGTTGAACGTAGGTTATACTGAATATGCAAGGATCTATATGTCAGACCAAGAAGAACCTAAAAGAACAGCCACATTTATCTAAGGTCATCTCCCTCATGAATTGGAATCTTGTTTTCTTAAAAATTCGTATTGATCAATTGACAATTTAGGAACAGAATGTTATAAATCATGACAGTGACAAGACATGGACTACTGAGCTGATGACACCGGGCTGACAGCCTACCAGCAGTAGTATTGACCTAATGCTAGTTTGATTTTATTTCATCTGTTCTAGAAAATGATGCAATGTTAACAGATGGATGACAGACACATAGCGAAGACATTTGCTCATATAAAATTAAATGTACCATGCAAAGAGTCAGAAATTCTTCCAGCAAACTGTTTTCTATTGTTAAAATTTTTACTTGTTTGAATGGTGATTGGAAGAGGTTTTTATTTTGAATAGTGATGACTTTTTGAAAACAAGAATAATTCAGGCTTAGACAGTTTGTCAAATGGTTTAGCCAAGTGGGTCTTTGCTCGTATGCTTATCTGTATATTCTTCTAATCATAAATGTGTATTACCCCTGTGTTTTACTCTATATTTTAACTGGAAGGCCACATTGTTTGCCTGCTAAGGTTTTTTGGATCTAATTCACATCATCTTTTGGACAACAGAGAAGAATCTGAAATTTTTTCTCATAGATTGTGCCAGAAGCCAAGTTTTATAAGTTGTCAAATTGGTATGAGATATGATTTTGAAATAGAAAGGAGACCATCCAAGAACTACAGCATATAAAATCATTGAAGTTAATGTGAACAATGAAGACAACATCTAGTCTTAAGGACTGCATATATGTAAGCTCAGATTGAATTATGTCCAATGATATTGAAAGGAACATTTCAAGTATTTATTTATTTGCAGCAATTATTATGTTATTTATTGGTTAGAACATTATTAATAAACAGATAATTCAAAAAATATTTTGTGTTCAAAGACCAAACACATTTTCCAAATAACTTTATATTTTCACAGCTTGTATGGTGACCAACTCACTATAAGGTGAATTTAGACTAGCCTTCTATATTTAGTACTTAAGATATGAACTTTGATGTAAACTGAAAACAAATGCAGAGAATCTAGAAAAAAAGTGACCTTTGCTCTTTGATGATAATTTTCTTATTAAAGTACCTCGGAACGAAAACTTATAGATGACTGAATGAAAAGTCGAAAGTACCAAAAGGAAGTACTGCAATACTTGAGAGATACAACTAAATTTAAATATTCACCACACTTCAACGATTTTAAACCATTGTATGTCCTTAATTTTTTTTAATATCCGACAATTTTAAAACAAGAAACAAAACAGTCTATTTGTTATCTTTCTAAATTTTCATAGACAAACATTTGATAAACTTTGAAAATAAACATAATTTGTTAAAAACAGATAAAACTGAGTTTATCTTTTAAATTCCTAGGTATAACAGTTAAAACCCTGTCTTATCTTAAATTCAAGCTCCTTCTGCTATTAAAAATAATGGAATTGCTTTATCATTAATCCTTTAAGTGCCACAGTAAGTGGGCTGTTAACATGCTTTTACTCTTCGACTTTTGTCATTATTTCTATTTTAAAGGTGGTGGCCATTTTAGAGTAGTTATGGTTCCTAAACCATATTGAAATCATAATTATGGTTTTTAAAGTAAAACCTTGTTTATGATAAATCTGTACTTACCTGTCTGTTTTCTGTTAGCCGTATGCAAAATTGCAGCTTTTGCAAACCGAGATTCCAAATCTGGTACATCCTTCAAATAATATGAAGTGAATGTTGTCTCATTTGACCAATGAGCAGCTTTTAAAATTTCCTGAGAGGAAAGTCCATTGAATAATGCCCAAGAAGTTGAGAGCTTTCTTGTATCATGAGCTCTTACAACCTGTAGTGTGTCTGTATTTGCATGTTCATATGCATATTGAACTGTGTCCACAATCCATCGTGCAATGGAATTCTTAGAAGCCACTACATGATGATTCTTTTGATATGTTATAAAGAGTCTTTGTGATTTGCGCAAAATTTCAGTTCTTTTAATATAAGCTAGTAGTGCTCTACAAGGGCACAGCAGTAAATCGTTTGGATCTGTAGCATAATTTTCAAATTTGGGAATGAATACTGGTTCCCACGGTTTATGTAGTTTGAGTTTTAGCAAGAAACTGCATGTTTGGCAACAACCGTATACCTCTTTGCTCTTTTCTGAAATGTTTGTCATTAATAGTGAAACTGTGTAATTCACTGACTCTTGCAGCAGAAGCTAATGCCATAAGAAAACTGTCTTCAAGGTTAAATATTTCAATTCTGCTTCTTCTAGTGGTTCAAAAGGTGTCTTTGTCAACACTAGCAAAACCAACGGCAAATCCCAATTTGGCGCCAACTGCCTTATTGGTGGATTAATGTTGTACAATCCTTTAATTAAATTACGCAAATCCATGTTAATAGAAATTCTATCTTTAGATGAATGTATTAAAGCTACTGCTGACTTGTAACCAGCTAAAGTGCTTGGCTTACAATTCTTTACAGTATGAAAAAACATAAGAAATTCAGCTATTTCTGGCACAGTTGACGTACTGGGATTGATACTCCGTTCTTGACACCAGCTGTCAAATAGCTTAAGTCTTGCATTATAAACTGTCTGTGTAGACTGTTTTCGTGCATTGGAAATAATTGAAGCAATTTTTGGTGAAAATCCTTTTGCAGTGTATGATCTTTTGCAACTTTCCAAGCTACAAGATTTAGAACACTTGGATTTGGATGATGAATTCCATTTTGACTTAATAGATTTTGTTGGACAGGCAGTTGTATTGGAAAGTCTATTAATAGGTTGAGAAGTTGATTGTACCACGACTGTCTCGGCCACATTGGCGCTATCAGTAAAATTACACAGTCCTCTTTCTGTATTTTTTGTAATACTCTGTTTAGAATTATCGGTGGAGGGAAGGCATAAGCAAATAGACCTGTCCATTTCATCGACAGTGCATCTATTGACACTGCTGTTTCTTCCGGCCAAGGAGAGCAAAACACTGGCAGCTTCTTGTTCATTGAAGTCGCAAACAGATCTATTACTGGTGTTCCTAGCTGAAGGAACAACAAATTCACTATTGTCATATCTAATGCCCATTCTGTCAAACGAATGGTCATTCTCCCCCTTGACAGGGCATCTGCTATAATATTCTTTTTCCCCGAAATATGAACGGCTTGGATTTTGACATTGTGATTTATACACCATTTCAAAAGATCCCATGCCAAGTAACAAAGGTCTGGGGATCGGGTACCTCCCTGTTTGTTCAGATAACTGACGACAGTTGCATTGTCTGTTCTCACTAGCACACTTTTGAATTGTACTTTTATCAGAAAAGTATGCAGTGCTAACTGCACAGCTTTGAGTTCTAGCCAATTGATGTGTTTCACTTTGTACTGAGGTGGCCAAACACCTGCTATCTGATAATTGTTTATATGAGCTCCCCATCCCGACTGTGACGCATCTGTCACAAGAGTCACCTGAGCAGATTCCTGTTCTAATAACACTCCTTGAAAAATTTCTTCGGTTTAGCCACCAGAATAGATGTTCCTGAAGTGGTTGATACAGTGGAATCAAATGATTTAAACTGTGTAGAGCTGGTCTCCACCAAGCTAGAAGATAAAGCTGAAGTGGTCTCATGTGCAGTCGGGCCCATATGGAACTAAATCTGTGCATGAAGCCATTAGACCAAGTAGTCTCAACATTACACGTGCCTCTACTGTTTGTGAATTTAGGAATATTTGAATGATCTGACTTATATTTTTGAATCTCTGTAGAGACGGAAAAACAAGACCTTCTTTTAAGTGAATCACTGCTCCTAGATACTCTATTATTTGAGTCGGAACTAAACAAGATTTTTTTACATTGATTATCAAACCCAGATTTTTTAACAATTCCTGAGTGTACTGCAATTGTTTTGTCAGCCTTACTTTGCAGCTGTTTTTTAACATCCAATCGTCCAGGTACATAAATATGTGAATCATTTGTTTTCGCAGAAATGCACCTACTACTGCCATCACTTTTGTGAAAATCCTTGGAGCCGATCGTAGACCGAACGGGAGAGCTCGGTATTGATACTTTTTTCCCAAAATGCTGAAGCGGAGAAACTTTCTGTAATGCTTGTGAATGGGGATATGGAAATATGCATCTTGTAAATACAGTTTTACTGCCCAGTCCCCAATTTTCAGACTTTTTAGAATAGATCGGAGGGTTTCCATTTTGAAGTGATGAGGTATGACAAACTGGTTCAGTGGTTTTAAATTTAGAATTGGTCTCAGACCTCCTTGTCGTTTTGGTACCATGAATATTGTACTGTAATAACCTTGATTTTCTGCACTTTTCGGGACAGGCTCTATAGCATGTTTTTCTAATAAAGAATTTACCTCTTCTAATATAGAAGACCTTTTTGCACCTACTCTGGGTACAACTGTCTCTTTTACTCCTGTAAAAGCTGGAAGACTTACAAAATCTAAAATTAAACCGTTCTTCACTATCTGAAGTACTAACTTGTCTTGAGTTATTTGAACCCACTGACTGTGGTAATGTAACAAACGAGCTCCTACCTGGAGACTTACCGCAGACAAATAATTGCTTATCTCTTGAAATTTTTCTGAAAGAAATTTTTCCATAAAAAAGATCCTTTTCCTCCTTGTTTTGCTGGCAAGGCACGAAAATTAGACGAAGTGTCAGTGCCACGACGGCCATTAAAATCCTGCTTATCATATCTTGAAGTTTTTGCAGGTTTGACATAGGTTACATTAGAAGATTCTTGATACTTTCTTTTTCTAGATCCTTCATCAAATTTTGCCCTCCAGGAACAAATGAAGAACGATAAACGTTTTGTGTTTCTTTAGCATCTCTTATATTTTCAGCAGAGGAATGCAAAGTATCAAAATATTTACCACCAAAAAGTTGTGCGCCATTCAAAGGTAAATTCAACAATTTAGCTGATGTGGCTTTGCTACTGAAATCTACATTTTTCAAGAAAATTTTCCTTCTGTTTATTACAGAATTAGCAATTATACGTGAAGTCATATCTGCCATTGATTTGAAACAGGCTACTAAAGCTGAACATGCTTCTACCCTGTCATCCTCTGAATCTGCAACATCAATATAGCTTGCTATTAAAGAGCCATATGAAACACTTCTTAACAATGTCCTAGCTAAATTCAGCATCCATTTCCTTATGGAAGGAAGGTAAAGAGTGTGAAAACTTTTTATGATCTACAAAACCTTTTTTCTTATTGCCCATAGTGGAAGACAAACCCTCCTCTATATTATCATCAAGCCTGGGCGGAGAACAAAAATCTGTGAAATCTTTTTTCGACACCATAAAAGCCTTATCATCTCTAAGGCGAACTGACCTATTTTTAAGCCTACAAGACATAGCTTCCTTTTCAACATTCTTGAAAACTTCAATTGTAGTACCCTCTAAAGGTAATTTCAAATGAGTTGCTTTATCTGAATTGTTAGGATTTAGTCTTGAAGGCAAATAAGAAGTTCTGACTGAATCTACTTCAGTTTCCTCTGAACAATTTATTTTCAATTTGGCTGTTAATTTATGCAGAAAATTGTTCCATTTAATTGGATCAGTAGATCCTGGTGCTCCTTCACTAAATAGAGAAAATTCTTTATCCTGAGAAGGTTGTGACTGAGAGTGAGCATCATTATTGTTTTCGTCAGAAAAGCTGACCCACCCATACTTATTTCATCCTCGATTTCATGGGAAACAACAGAAATCTGATCATCAGATAGCATAAATTTACTATAGTGGGCCCTTGGCCTAGAAAAGATTGACTTTCAGAAATTTCACAATTGAGTCAATGGAAGCATGCATATGCTTATTTTTCAATGTATCTGAACATGCATCATTTGCATTAAAGCCTTGTGCCTGTGGCAACAACTTTTCAATTGCATTTGTACCTGGTCAGCTATAAATTGATTAAATTCAACTGCTTCGTAATGTACTCCTGTACTTTGAGTCTCACGATCATCTGCACCATGATCAGTTCGGACTTTTGATTGTTTGTCATGCTTGTCCGCGACGCCAATTCACTCAGCTTTGCTGTACATGTAAGTTTCTTGCCTGCCTCCTGCACAGAAGGATTAACGGCATTTCCACCAAAAGAAAGCTTTGACCTGGCTTTCTCTAACATCTTGTCGACCAGCGATCACCTATCGTCATCCCATTTCCTGCAAATATTGCACGGAAAGGCCTTGTGACATATACGATGTCTGTAGCATTCTTCATGTGTGTCAACACATTCATTTGCGAGCTACACTTACCACAGGTCTTATACTTGTCTTCCATCATGTCCATTTGACTCGATGTCTATATTTTCCTATTAGAATATTAACGATTGCTTTAACACCAAATGCGATCAGGCTGTAGCCATTTTCGCTGAAGGTAAAGTGATCTTCTATTCGGAGATAATTTAAAAGTTAGCGATTGCAAGGGGTTACCAAGGGGTAATTGCAAATGTTTTTCAGACAGGTAAGTACAGATTTTGATATAAACATAATAACTGTCCCTTCATAAAAGAAGTCTTATTAACTAATAATTTAATTTTGGATGTAACACATCTTCTGATTGGCTGAAAGTTTTTTGTCTATCAGCTCATAGACATAATTTTGTCATGTGACCGTGACGTAATCAACTTTTTTTTCATGATTTACTCCTTAAAAATGGAATTTAGAATTAGATTATAAGGAATGACTATAATATTTTTTCTGTCTATTCGAAATAACCTAAAAAATGTGGTGCACTTTTTCAAATAACCTGCTATGCAGGTTATTCAGTGTGCACCACATTTTTTATGTTGTTTCTTCATAGACAGAAAAATATTAGTCATTCCTTAAATCAAATACTCTACCACATGTATTAAACATGTTTGTTTCCAAACTATCTGACAGCAACAGAACCCCGCACATGGCAGGAGTGCTCTACTCCAGGCATTCCTGCTTCCTCCACCAAAGAAAACTGACTGCCACGAAATAGCCAACAGGGCTGAAAGTGGCTTTAAACATCAATCAATCAATCAATATGACTGCAACTAACAGAAAAGCACCCTACTCTACACTAACGTTAGAAAGGAAAGTATTTGTGGACAGAATCCATCAATGTCTAAGACTAAGGATTGCAACCACATTTGATAGAAGTTGAGGTTGTAAATCACAAGTCTTTTAGATAATAACAAATGTATTATTTCCTTATACAATGGCAGCAATAGATCTCCTCCAGGATTTTTCCACAATTTTTCTTAAAGTTTTTGTCAATTTATCTGTGTTAACTAATAGTGGTTGCCTTGCTGGATGGTTGTTAAGAGCCAACAACCATACAAGAAAACAAATATCCATTTCCCTAACAGTTGGTAGCAAATGACTGTTTATTGATTTTTCAATTTTTTAAAATTGAGAATAACCATTTTCCTTTATGTTTTTTTTTCAGTCATTGTGGCCAAGTTGATTGGTAGGCATGGTTCAGGGTAAATTTAGTTCAGATTGGCCTACTACGTTCTAGAACTAGGACGACAAGACTATGAACATCAAGTTAGGGCAATAACTCACACTGGCTGAAAAGACCAGCTCAGCTAAAAATGACAAATAGTAAAGTATCCAGGAATGATTTTTTTCACACATTATAAAATCTTAAGTCTACAAAAATGAAAATGGACAAACAATTCCTTTCAACAGAAAGAGAGCAACTCTAAAAAATATGTGTTATACTGCAGATGAACTGAAACACATGATGAAATCCCTCTTTATACAAAATTTGAACATTTATTTTTAACAACTGTAATATCTGTGACAAATATCTAATTATATGTCATGTATCTTGGTGTAGAACTGAACTTGGCATAAGCCTTAATCACTTTGTTCACTGCTTCTAGAAAGTCTTTTTCTGTTGCCATCTTCCTTCTAGCTCTGATGGCAAACATTCCAGCTTCAGTACATACACTTCTGATTTCAGCTCCTGAAACAATATTCATAAATATTTTATCATTGTAAAATTATCATCCAAGGAAAATTTCTGAAAAAATTGCTTAAAACTGTCATACAAATCAGTAAACCATTTTTTTTATTAAAAAAAAATAAATTCTTTCTGGTATTGACATCCACAAGGATTGACAGACATGATAGGACCAATTCACAATATTTTGTCCCAATAGACTGTTATTGCAAAGGCAGTTTTTATAGCATTCTGTTTTTTTTTAGAAATGGTGTCCATGTTTGTTGGTAATTCAAGTTCATCTGACTAGATTTTTTATTATGGCCAAGTTTAGAATCAACTAGAATAGTGGTTTTAGAGCAGAATCTTGAGTGTTGGCATATGTGTATACAGTCCTCTGAAAACTATATTTTTAGTGAAGGTATCTTATTATAAACTTTCTTGACAAAATGTTTTCAAGTACAAAAAGTAAAATCACAAAATACTGAACTCCGAGGAAAATTCAAAAGGAAAGTCCCCAATCAAATGGCAAAATCAAAAGTTCAAACACATCAAACGAATGGAAAACAACTGTCATATTCCTGACTTGGTACAGGCATTTTCATATGTAGAAAATGGTGGATTGAACCTGGTTTTATAGCTAGTCAAACCTCTCACTTGTATGACAGTCGATCAAATTCCATTATATTGACAACGATGCGTGAACAAAACAAACAGACACAATAGGTAAAATGTCAAAAATAGGGTTACAGCAGTCAACATTGTGTTATCATCTTAATCACTATAAAACAAAAAATGTAACGAAGAAGCACAAAATGGGATACATCAAATTTAACATCATCATTATGCTTATATTATACGATTTATTTATCTATGTAAAATCCACCCATAAAGGATGGAAGGTTTTAAGTAGTGGCGTAAAATCGCGCTTTGAAATTCGCACAGGTAGACATAAAATAATTTTGTCGTTCAAAGTATGAAGAGATTCATAAATACAGAGTCACGTAAAATGGATATCACAAAAACAGACTTAACAGTAAAAGTAATATTAATCAATAAATTAATAGTGTGGTTCAAATTATGACGGATACATAAGTACAGAGTCACGTCAAATGTATATCACCAAAAACAGGCTTAACAGTAAAAGTAATATTAATAAGTAAAATAATTTTGTCGCTCAAAGTATGACAGGATACATAAACACTGAGTCACGTAAATGGATATCACAAAAACAGACTTAACAGTAAAAGTAATATAAATAAATAAAATAATAGTGTGGTTCAAATTATGACGGATACATAAGTACAGAGTCACGTCAAATGTATATCACAAAAACAGACTTAACAGTAAAGGTAATATAAATAAAATAAAATAATTTTGTCGCTCAAAGTATGACGGGATACATGTGCACAGAGTCACGTCAAATGGATATCTCAAAAACCGGACTTAACAGTAAAAGCAATATTAATAAAGACAAATAAAAGAATACTATAACACGTTATTAAGATGATAAACAACGTCCAGCACGCAAAATCTATAATTCAAGACCATCGTGTATTATTTGTGAAGTTGATACGAATATTTATCAACAAGTTCTTGGTACCTTCCGATGAACTTTCTTAGAAAAAGGACAAGACGTTCTTTGACATACCCTGGTTCATCAACTTTCTGCTCAGACACTGGTGACGTTTTACAAAGTCTGAGTAGGAGCTGCAAGCTCTTGCATACCGAATATTGGAAATGTATATCTCGTAAGCAGGTGAAGTTGGTATATTGCTACTAAGGTGAGGCAGATTGATAATTTTAAAATTAAAATCGTCTCGTTTGTCATAGATTCTGGTACTGAGATGACTGTGTATGTCAAATTCGAGGTATAAGTCTAAAAATGAGGCGGAGGAAGCCGTGTCTGTTGTTTCTTTAATTTCTAGTTCTGGTGGATATATTAATAAAGACAAATAAAAGAATACAAAGACCAATTATTAAACCTATTTTTTTTTTAAATTTAAAAGTAAAAGGAAAACAATGGATAATGGTTCATACTGGCCTGGCAGGGCAGCTGAAGTGATATTTTAACCCAATTAGGTATTTTGTTACAATATAACAACTATTGTATATTAAATTGACATACCTGTGCTGTTTGGACAAAGTCTTGCTAATAATTCATATCTGATATCCTTCTCTACACTCATGGATCTTGCATGGATTTTAAATATGTGAGATCTACCCTAAAACAGAAATAATTATAATGTAATGTTTGAAATAATTAGTTTAAGCCTCCTTTCGAACAAAAAGTTTTCATTGAAAGTCTGCATCATTTTATTCATTGTTTCAACAATATTTGATTTATCATTTTAAGTTATGAATTTGTGGTTAAATTACAGACTAAAAATTACCAAAAAAAAAATGCACAATGACATCTTGAGAACTACACTTGTTGCCCATAATTGACATTCAATTTTTGGTGTTGGTTAAAGTCAAAAGGTTTTTGTGGATTTATACATCCTGTATAATCAAATAGATGCTTCATCAGCGTATGTCTCACTGTACATGAAAGAATTTCAGATATACACACACAATTATAGATAAATACTCTTTGAGTATCACTCATTAAAGATAGTTTAGCTTCCATCCCTCATACTGAATTCTTAATGTTATATTTTAAGGGTAATCTACTGTGGATTCATTTTTGTTGGTACCATTTTGTGTATTGAGGAAAAGTAATCTTTTCATGGATACTATATCCTTGTACTGTCTGCTAGAAGTAAAATGTACAAACTATGGTGCATACCTCCAAATCTGGTAAACCAAATTCAATTTTTCTGTCTAATCTTCCAGGTCTCATTAAAGCAGGATCTAATGTATCTGGTCTGTTGGTTGCCATAAGAACCTTTATGTTTCCACGGGGATCAAAACCGTCTAATTGATTAATCAGTTCTAACATAGTCCTCTGAACTTCATTATCACCGCCAGCTCCATCATCAAATCTTGCTCCTATGGATAAATTAGTTTTTGTTAAGATTTTGTACATAATCTTGGCCCTTATCAGCAATAAGCGGGGCTGAATTAAATCCCCTTATCAGCAATAAGCCGGGTCTGAATTAAATGCCCTTATCAGGAATAAGGCACTTTCTATTTTAACACAGCATAAGTAATATTGTTACTGAATATGACCTACATTTATTTATTTTTTTCAAATGACTATGACATCTTTATAATCAGGTTTATAGAGTACCTCACAACCTTTCATAATCAGTTATTCTAACTACTGCACTTCCTTTTATAATCAGTTGTACTGACTATTGCACAGCACTTAATGATCAGTTACATTAACTTGAAAATATTTGCAATTCATTTTTAAGGCTAAATAGTTTTCATCTAATGACAACTTATAAACAAAAATGTAGTAGGAAACATATGGCAACTATCTAACTTAACATAATATTGCAAAAGTTAGTTTTTTTTCATAGTTCATTACTTACCTCCAACTGCATCAATTTCATCAAAGAAAATAATACAGGCTTTTTTACTTCTTGCCATTTCAAACAATTCTCTCACCATTCTGGCACCCTGTAAAGTAAATGCCCAATCTGTTAAAATACTTTATGTTAAACTATAAGAGTAAAGTGAATACACAATCTGTTAAAATACTTTATGTTAAACTATAAGAGTAAAGTGAATACACAATCTGTAAGAATACTTTACATTAAACTATACGAGTGAAGTGAATAGACAATCTGTAAGAATACTTTACATTAAACTATAAGAGTGAAGTGAATACCCAATCTGTAAGAATACTTTACATTAAACTATACGAGTGAAGTGAATACACAATCTGTAAGAATACTTTACATTAAACTATAAGAGTGAAGTGAATACACAATCTGTAAGAATACTTTACATTAAACTATACGAGTGAAGTGAATACACAATCTGTAAGAATACTTTACATTAAACTATAAGAGTGAAGTGAATACACAATCTGTAAGAATACTTTACATTAAACTATAAGAGTGAAATGAATACACAATCTGTAAGAATACTTTACATTAAACTGTAAGAGTAAAGTGAATACACAATCTGTAAGAATACTTTACATTAAACTATAAGAGTGAAGTGAATACACAATCTGTAAGAATACTTTATGTTAAACTATAAGAGTGAAATGAATACACAATCTGTAAGAATACTTTACATTAAACTATAAGAGTAAAGTGAATACACAATCTGTAAGAATACTTTACATTAAACTGTAAGAGCAACAGACAACAGATGCATTAAAAATGACAAAAATCATTACTTCAGCAAATAGTAGGGTGCCCAGTCAACAAATTTGATCGATTTGGGTTAACGGAATAACACATGGCTATATTTTATATAATTGGAAAGAGGAGAACAAGCCTCGTCGAAATATTGATGTCGTCGTTGTCTACAGTGGTCACGACTTTCTTAAATTTGGGTCAAAGGTCAAATCTAAAATTTCAAGGAAAACGTAGAGTCACGTTTAGACAGCTGGTCACCCCTACATATTTGCGTTTATAGCAAAATAAATTTGAATAATTCAAAGGATTATAACTAAAGTTTCTATATTTAGGACTAATTTGATAATTTTATTGCCAAATATGGTTCGAGATTGACATTTGTACTTATAGGGTGCACCTTTTAAAATTTCCAAAATCAGAATTTTTACATAAGATTCGATACAAGTGATCTTTAAAGATGTTTTTTTGATATTAACATTTATAAGTTGCCCTCCCAAAATGTTAAATTTTCTGTCTGTTGATAGAAGGTGTTCATCATGATTTTCTGGGTAAATATCCAATTTTCTTTTGGTGAACGTGGAAGTACTTTGTTCCAAAACTGATGAATATTAACGCAGAATTGATTGAATTAGCAGGTCTGAGTATATATTTGCTTTACAGAAATAAAAAAAACAAACTGCAAACGGTGAAAAAGGGGGAAGGTTTATGTTACAAGTTATGGAAACAAAATGAGAATTAGAAACAGCAGGCTAATCACTCCATCTTACACACTTATATCAAGTGTAATGTACATGACTTATCGAACATAAATTGGCCTACAATTGACATGAAGTTAAAGATTATCTACAAAAAGAAAGTTTTGTACAGCATCGATGTATTTTACAAACACTTGTAAACAACATCAATCTAAATAAAATACAGATCTCTGATTTCGTTATCAAGATCAGAATTTTAATAAGAGAGAAACAACATAGAAAAATTACTGAAGCTAGTAGTAGCTATTACGTTTCATTGTCTACTGTTAAGTTGAAAGCCCATCGACTAGGTTTAGGTAAGAGAGATAATTTCAGTTGTTCTTTTTAAAATCGCATTCGACACAAGTAGCAGAATGTGAGGCATACAGAATACAATCTGATGGTGGTGGCGGCAACACCGTAAACTATTTGTTTAGCTTTATATTTCAGAGGGCAGAGGAACTGGATGATTCATACTTTGTATATAGATCCATTGTGTTACGAAGTTTCCGTCATATAATCATTATCCTTGACCTCATATTCATGATTAAGTGACTGCTAAAAAACTGTATAGCTTTTTTCGTCATGTGAATGTCTCAATTATCACGAGGTCTAGGATAACTATATTTGGTTACTAATATATGGTATCCTTGCAAGGTCTACATGACCGTCAGACATGATTCACCTGACCTCGACCTAATTTCACGGATCAGTGAATAAGGTTAAGTTTCAGTGGTCAAGTCCGTACAGTCTCAGATAGTAGTGGGTTAAATATATTTGGTGTATGGAATTGTAACAAGGTGTAAGTGATTTTGTGGCAGAGTTCATCTAACCTACCTCATTTACATGGAACATTGACAGTGTTAATTTTATGTAATACTTGTTGTATAATATAAAAATCAGGAGATGTGGAAGCAAGCAATTATAGGCAACCGTATAGCCTTCAACAATGTGAAAAACTCATACTGTATGGTCGGCTATAAAAAGGCCAGTTATGAAAATAATGAAAGAATTTGTTTGAAAAAAAAACTAACGGCCTGATTTATAACAAAAGCTAGTTTTTATGGTAATGATGTTTATGATCATACTTTTCTCAGACTATTGATGACGTCCTTTCATTAGTTTTCAGTAAGGGAACACCCATCTGATTTCGAAAACAGGGAGGGAATGAGGATTTTGAAAATAAATTACTTGTCCAGGTATGAACTGAAATAATTGACTTTGCACAAGACAGGATGAGAATGAACACTCTTCAAAATGAAATGCAGGATAGTTGAGGATATGAATGTGTACAAAAGTGAAAATAAATTTTCGTGCCGCCAGCCCCATCCCTTTCTTCAGAATATAAAATGTTCTACCCTAACGGCGAGTACTATTATATCGGTACTTTGTGTTTTTTGTCTTCATGTTAGTTGTTTTTGTGCTTCATGCCGATTTGATAAGTCAAGCCATTTCAAACTGTTTTTCAGCAGATTTTTCTTATGCTGTGTTGTTATACCATTGTCCAGGTCAGGGAGGTTGATCCTCCAAAATATTTATTCATTAAAAGTTTAAAGTTTTGAAAACAGACACAAAACAGATTTCTTGAACAAAGTGACAATCTATAAAGTTAGTTGGCTATTCACAACAAATAAATCAACCAAACAACAAGCAAAAAGACAAATGTTTTGAGTGACCTCTGTCCTTGTTAATGACCTAATAGTGTAAGCAACAAAATGATTAATAGCACGAGATAATCCGTGTTTAATCAATACCAAATGTGACTTAATTTGTGTTTTAGTTGCTAATTTCTTCAAACGATTTTTATTTCACGCATGCAATTTGGCACACACATGCACTGTGTCTTATTGCTTAAATCAGAGTAAAAATATTGTGATGATACACGTAATAATTTTGCTTTCGATGAAAATAGGGTAAATTTCGGTAAAATTTTACTCTTACTTAAATGCTGAAATACTTATATCAAAATCACTTAAATACTTTCTGATTTCGTTATATGATATATTTAATATATACATTATATTATAGGTACTGTTTTAACTACCAACAAAGAGTGCGATAATTTTATTTTTCATGTTAAAGATTCCCTGTACAATACAGTATCTGGTGGTACCCTGTAAAAACATGAAATTTAGAAATCGAGACGACAATCATGATTGTAAAATATAATGATTATCCTATAATGTGCAAAAAAAATCAGCCGTGTGTTATCCGTTAACTTAAACTTGTTAACTAGAGGACTTTTTGGACATTGGGCACCCTACTAAAAATTTAACAGTGGTAATAGTTTGTTCTATTTTAATTTTTATGCCCCACCTATGATAGTAGAGGGACATTATGTTTTTCGGTCTGTGTGTCCATTCGTTCGTTTGTCCGTCCGTTCGTCTGTCCATCCGCCCGTCCGTCCCACTTCAGGTTAGTTTTTGGTCAAGGTAGTTTTTGATGAAGTTGAATCCAATCCACTTGAAACTTAGTACACATGTTCCCTATGATATGATGAATTTTAATGCCAAATTAGAATTTTGACCCCAATTTCACGGTCCACTGAACATAGAAAATGATAGTGCGAGTGGGGCATCTGTGTACTATGGACACATTCTTGTTTTTTTAGGTCAAACTGAAGATACATATCTCTTTAAAAGTTTATATGGATCCTTAAACACTCCTACATATGTCTGTACAAGTTCTAAATGGGTCCCTTGCCTTTTCTACATATCCCTGTACAAGTTTTAAAAGGGTCCTTACCTCTCCTACATATTTCTGTACAAGTTCTGAACCAATAACTCTTATAAAACAAGCATCTGTTCTATTAGCAACTGCTCTAGCACACAATGTCTTTCCTGTTCCTGGTGGACCAAACAGTAATACTCCCTTTGGAGGCTCTATACCAAGGTTAACAAACTTTTCTGGCTATAAATAAAATGAAAAAAAAAAAAAAAAAATTCAACTAAAATATGCTTTTCATATAAAAGTTTTATTGTAAAGACGCTGACAAAAGTTTGAGATACCAACCAATATCTTCTATATTTTTCTTGCCATTGGACATTTTAAAGCAAACAATCATTAAATATAAATTTTTATATTTTTGGGTTATCAATCTTCATGGGTTAACAAGTTGCTGTTTGTCTTGGTACCTCAAAAAATTGTTTTAAACTGTAAAGGTTATTTTTTTTATCAATGCAATGAACATTTTTGAAAGGTGAACAGCCTTACAAAACTGGACTATATATAATCTAAGGTCTCAGTTGTCAAAGGAAAAATATATCTTGCCTTTATATCCTGGTAAATCAGCGGACAATATATATTTTTTCAACAATCTAAATTTAAAATTTGATGTACCAATGAATAAGATTGAATCCTCAGAATATACTCTACTCCAGCATTTTTATTTGAAAGCATGGACTTTTGGTGAAATATAACATTTTCATGATACTTTATGAATAAACATTACTGTCAATTTTTGGAGAAAACAAATATTCAAGACAATATTTACATGTAGTAAGGGTGTCTCTACAACTTCTCTGAGTTTTTCTATCTGTTCTTTACATCCTCCAACATCACTGTAGGTAACATCTGGCTTTTCTTCCACTTGCATCATCGTTACTGACGGGTCAATCTTTGGTGGAAGAGGTATATGGATTTGATATTTATTTCTGTCAACACTAAAACCAGAAAGAATAATTTTCAATTTAATTAAACAAAGGTTCATCCCTATGTTAAAAGTCAATGTATAATTAATGCTATGTTAATCCATTTTCTACAGTGATCAAGCTTTACCTCAAGATTTTAAATTTGGATCTTGAAAATATATAAATGGGGAATGTGTCCATGGAACACAGATGATGCCCCCGCTTGCATATCATATAATGTTATGAAGGGACATAACTGAAGATGGTAGAAGTGATGCTACCCAAATTTGTACTTGGTCTGAGTGTTGTGGTAATAAGTATTGTGTATAAGTCTCATAACATTTGGTTGAGGCTAACTTAAGTTAGAGAACAGAAATGAATAATTCAGCAGTTTTTATGTTTATAAAGGGGCATAACTCAAGAACAGTTACAGTGAGGCCACCAAATTTCTAACTTGATCTGTATTATATGGTAATAAGCATTGTGTATAAGTTTCATAACATTTGGTTGAGGCAAACTAAAGTTAGAGAATGGAAACACAAAATTCAACAATTTTTAAGATTATAGAGAGGCATAACTCAAGAACAGTAAAAGTGACACCTACCAAATTCGAACTTGATCTGTATTATGTGGTAATAAGCATTGTGCATAAGTTTCATAACATTTGGTTGAGGCAAACTAAAGTTATAGAACGGAAACAAAAAATTCAGCAACTTTTGTTTATAAAGGGGCATAACTCAAGAACGGTAAAAGTGACGCCACCCAATTTCGAACTTGATCTGTATGATGTGGTAATAAGCATTGTGTATAAGTTTCATATCTTTTGGTTGAGGCAAACTAAAGTTAGAGAATGGAAACAAAAAATTCAGCAACTTTTATGTTTATAAAGGGGCATAACTCAAGAACAGTAAAAGTGACGCCACCCAATTTCGAACCTGATCTGTACTATGTGGTAATAGGCATTGTGTATAAGTTTCATAACATTTGGTTCATGCAAACTAAAATTAGAGAACAGAAACCAACTTTGGGATGTACGGACGGACGTACAGACGGACAAGGGTAAAACTTAATGCCCCCTCCACTATGGCTGGGGCATTAAAAGGCCTGTTATAGCCTGTTAAATAAAGTTTTATTGTAGACAAAAGATATGATGTGTTCTAAAAGTCTTAGACATTTCGGACACCAAAACAAAGTCATGTCATATTTTCACATTATGAAAATGGTCTTTTTAAACATTTGTATCATAGCAGTCTTTGAATTTTTTGCAAAGCAGTTAAGCTTTACATAGTTTTAACATAGGACAAGTTAAAGACATTTTCGCTATTGGAGAAACCAAGTGTGAGATATTTCACAACATGGTTATGATTTAAAACATTCCTAAAGTCTTTCAATGCTTAAGAATGACAGCCATCCTTTATATGATCACACATGAATTAAAATTTGCTTTAGATAATTAAAAGCCGTGGACCTTTTGGATTTTCAAGTGAAAGATCCTCCTTAAGAAAGTGGAGTCCTGTATAATACATCAGTGTCAAGAATGGGAGGTCTTTGACTTTTGTAATTCAAAAATGAAAAGTCCCCTTAGATTTAAGAAAGGTCCTGTGATCAGATGTACAAAAAATCTTTCAACTAAAGTTGATTGTAAATATACTGAATTGTTCATTACTTACGATCAACTTTAGTCGTAAGATTTTTTGTGAAACTGATCACTGGACCTGAGACCAACACTAATTTGTATCCCTGACCACAACCTTACCCAACTCTCATTCCTTCTTCAATATCAGTAGGAGCTACTTGGTCTCCTAAATCAACAACAAACTTAGCAAACTGTTTGACATTAATAATATACTTTGGGTCATCAGAATCTGCATTAATTATCTTTGTACATCTTGCTACCTGTAACGGCTGTTCACCTGTTAAACAAATTACAAATGTAAATTCTCAGTTAGAATTTAATTAACATTTCAACATTGTCAGAGGTCATATACAAATGATAACAATTAACATAATCAGGCAAACATTAAATCAAAGAGCTGATAGCTCTGAGGAAAAATGACGCCATTGTCTCTAATATTGGTATATTTTTTATGCAAGTCTTTCATATAGTTTTTCATATAGTTTACCTACTGAATCTTAGGAGACTTTTCAGTTCATGTAGGTAGGCTGACTGACAATAGAATAGATATGAATTGTTTTCAATGTCTATGGTTTTTTTTATTTGTGTGTCAAGATATATATATATATGTGTGCAAAGTGAAGATGACTACTGGTTGTTCTGTTGTACAAAGAAATAGCTCAAGACTACCTGAACAATCTACAAAATTCAAAGTAATATGTGAATTTGTTTCTTGCAATTTCATTATTCTTAGTAAAGGATACATTAACAGACTATCCCCTTCTTTGTAGAATTATTTAACAAAATGATTATGAAGAGCCTGCAGTAAGCAAGCTCTTATACCCCCATAGTCCTTATTTAAGAGATAAGTTACAGGTGACCCAATGACATCATCATACACATCATTATTTCTGTTACTTAAAGCATGATCCATTTCTGTGGATTTAGACAATAGTATTGTTATACTAGTTTGACAATTACAAACATAATGACATCATTTATACAACTTACTAGTATATAGAAACTGAAAACTTAAAATGACAACATAAATTATTGCAGAATTATTTGTTTTCAAATGATTTAATGTTTGTTAGTCATTTATTTCAAATAATTAACCCGTACTAAAATAAGGAGATGTGGTATGATTGCCAATGAGATAATAGCAGTTATAAGTCACTTTACAGACCTCAGCAATGAACAAAACCGGTTCATTGTTTTCAGGCACCATAGGAAAAAGAGGAGTTGTAGATTTGTGTACAAGAAAATATAAGAAATATAATAATAATAATATAAATAAGAAAATAAGAGAGACAAAAAAGACAGGACTAAGCCACTGGACTATATATAAAGTGCTCCATTACTAACCCTTAGAGGAGTTGCTGATCTATACTTAGAAAAGAAAGATGTTCAGGACTTAGCCAGGGCGAGCAGAATTTTTAGACTTAGGAACAACAGAGTAGATGTGTGGACAGCACATATATAGGTCAATCTGCCCTATTTACTGCCACCTATCAAAATTAATGCCTAGGGTGGTAACCGTAATTAACACCATGTACATTTAATCTGTTGTTCTCTATGTACACATATGATATATGTGTTAAATGCAAAAAATGCAGCTGTTATGTAATTATGGTAATTTTACATCATTTTAGCCTCATTTTTTATAAGGACTTAGCTAGACCTATTTTAAAAGCAAGGTGTATTATATAATTACTGAAAGCAATACAATCCAGTGTTCTCCCCAGGATATTATTAGATTGCAATATTAGATTGATTCACCTTAAGTTTCGTGTTTACTACTTGATGTTTCATTTATTTATAACTACCATGTTGGTTATATTATAGTAAATAGACAAAGACCTGCATTTTTTATACATGTGCCATGTGCATTAACAGAAATGCAAATAAGTGACATTTTTATTATTAAACTTTAAAAATTAAAATGCATAGATAACTTAAATAATTTGATTTCATTACCACCAATCCCTAAATGTAGCACAGTAGGTATATTTTTTTTTTTCGCTTTTACTTGTTTGACTTATAAACTAGTTATATATCCTTTACAGCTTCATAATTTAATTTACTGACACATATTTTAAGAAGGTTTTCAATGAAAAAATTTTTCATTAACTTTTATTCACATCTATCAAATTACAATTTTGCAATTAAAATTGGTATATCCTTTAATATCAAAGGAAGAAATGGAATAAGTCTTTCCATAAGTACTGATATGTTATTAAAGATATGTTTAAAATGGATAACATATTTGTTTATATTAAAAGATGAATATGACAGAAATGTTTTTTTTTTATTATCAAAGGTGGATTATCAATAAAGAAATGTTTGCCAATTGAAACATTACACCCACCTTTAAAAGTTGTGTTTTGCAATTTTATGAATATTTGAATATTGCCACCAGAAATATTTTACAAGATTTGACAATACTGGTTTTAGCATTTTTGTGCACGAAAATTGTCTCCCTTTTATACACAACTTCTTGTTTACACCAATTCAAATTGAGGACTAATGGCTATTTCTCTGTGAATCATTAAATGCCATTCCTAATCCAAGCCATCCACTGTTATCTTTGATTTTAGAATAATATTTAATAAATATGTATTGAAAAGTGGATGGCAAATCTCAATATTTTATATTTCTTTACAAAAATTTTTCGTTTAGTTATCCTCTATTCGATTTTGAAAATAGCGACGCAAGAACAAGTAATCGTAAAATATTGGCATGTTATGAACCCCTGGACAATGGGATTGTTTTTTCAAAACAATATACAGGTTCAACAGTTCAGTTGTAAACTCGAAAAAAGTAATGAAATAATAGTAGATGTTCAAAAAATGGACGAGACCACGATGTCAGAGAAAGGGTAAAACTTTCCTTGAATACTTTTGGTATGATTAATTGAGCACTGTCTACTCCTTTCATTAATTTTCTGCTTCTTTTAATTCTGTTTAAAGTGAAAAAATCCAGAAAGAAATAAGTCTTTTTGACAGAAAAAACTTCTTCAAAAGCCGCCATTTTGTTCTTTACCCTCCGATATTTGACCTATATCTGCAGCTGTAACTTTGTTAACAAAATACATATGCACCGCGTGGATATAACCGTTTTACTAATTTTTGATTCTTAAAAACTTCTTAAATCTTCATAAAGAGCATTATCTATCGTATGGTTATCAAGATGATTCCGATTATTAACTTTTTAATGTTTTAAAGTTCAGCAGACAAGTAAGGTTTATATTCTTCCAAGAACTATTTTGTCTAGCGATTGGTTATCATCGGTATGTAAAAAATTCAAAACCATAACATAACAGATCCATTTATATTCTGATTTGTTTACGGATTGTAAAGACATGCACATAAAAGCGAAGGCTCGTATAAATATGAAAAATATACTAAGGAGATAGCTCAAAATATCATTTAAAAACAATGAACATATGGGTATTAAGAATGGACATTCCGTATAGTACATGAGTATGTAAAATACGGAACCGAGTTCGGAAAGCGGCTTGGAAGCTGGTCAATGGTATTGTAAAATTGACTACGTCATTTTCCAAAAATTGCTTTTTAAATCCTTTTCATGCTTTCAATATTATTTCTGTATCAAAGTCAGTAATGAACCTATGCTCAGGATCAATAGAGACTTCACTACACAGAAACATCTACTGAAAGTACTCGGAGATAGTTTCATCAAATCCTCTTCTGACAAATCAGTAAACAAGAGTTAATAAAGATCTACTTTTAATCTGAGACAATTGTGGGATTGGATTTCTTCTTAAAATGTTTCAGAAGGGAACTTCCAAAGGAATGATGTAATGTACAATACTTAAAACAAGAAGGAAAGAAATTTATAAACCCTTTTTAGCACAGAAATTTTGATGGTTTAATCTATAAATAAATTCAAACCCAGCATTTTCTAATGAATACCTATCACCTTAATGTGGTGAATGTAAAATTTTTACAAGTATGATGCCTCTTACTCTGTAAGGTCTGCTTATCTGCTGCTAAATCCCACAATGCTGGAGGAGCTAATCCTGTATCAGATTCTTTAATACCTGAAGTAAATCATGCATAGTCAATTAGAACAAACTAACTATACCACAAAGTCAGCTTCATTTTTGTTTCCACAAACAGTCACAGTAAGGTGGGGATTTCTGATCATGGTATACAAACCCCTCAAACAGGGGACAAATTTGTCTACTATCAGGTTTTCTTTTCCCATTCTCTACCAGTAATAAAAGTTATCAACCTTCAAATACTTTACTTTGTACTGGAGAAAGGACAAAATATGTACATATACAGTAATTTTCATTAAATGTACTGAAACATATCAACTCAACACACACTTTAATAAAGTACATATATATGTCTCCACTTGTTTTAGAAGGGAAGGTATAACTATTTCAATTTGCTAAATGATGACACACCTGCAAGTTCATTGACTTTTTTCAATGTATTCTGTATATCTTCCTCCACACTCTTGATAGATTTGCTGTACTGTCCAACTCCCTGTTAATAAAAACAATTATGCAAAATAGATTTACTGTACAGTCCAACTCCCTGTATTGTATATATTCCTATGTACCAGATCGTCTAGAATAGACGATACTGTGCAGATAAGGAAAAATTATATAAGTCTAAAGATTTGCTAACGGTACTAATATAAGATGGTATTATACGAAGATGTTGTTATTAAATCGTGTTGTCAACACGATTCAATAATAACATCTTCGTATAATACCATCTTATATTAGTACCGCTAGTAAATCTTTAGACTTATATATATATATATATATACATATATGTTAAACTTTTACTCAAATTTTGTGTAGTTCAAGCTACAAAATATTTTTTGTCATGCATCTGATTTCACCTTGAGAGATGCACACGCCTGATGAAGCTAATTTGTTTAGCGAAATATTGCGTATTTCTTTTAAAATCTAATGTAATCTAACTTTTAATGTATTATTTAGCGTGTTTAAATTATATTCTTAGACATTTATATAATTTTAATTCAGTAATTGTATCAGTTTATTTTCACAAACTGATCCACGCCTAAATAGATTGGATGTTGATTGTTGCTATTTTAGACATTATATATATATATATACATACATATAATAATCAAATCCAAATTACAGAAAAGGAGGTCTTATATTAAAATTTTTTTGTAATTTTATTTCTTAATATATTATTAAGAGGTCAACATTTAAGAAAATGCTTTATTTCAGTAACAATTGATTATTCAGTAGCTCATGTATTTGGCAAATCTAGCACATTCACATCTAATCTAATCTTAAATCATGACATGAAACTGCAAATTCTCTTTTGACTGGAGTAGTCTTAATCACTTTAATTTTGAAGTCATGCATGTATGCAGGAGAAAATGCATTTTTAGTAGATTTATGCATATTAAAACAAAATTCTTCTACATTATGTCAAGTGATGGCAATACATATATGCTCACATGGCAAAAAAAAAACAACACCAGATGGACTAACATGAAAACTTACATATGTCTTTAACAGAGCAATATCTCCTTCATCCAGAGCTGAAATATAAAATAACAGGTTTTATGTTTTAATCCATACAATACTGTAAGTTCAGAAATTATTGTGTGTGTTTATTATTACGATTTTTTAAAAATTGGAAAAATTGCAAGATTAATTATTGAGATTTAAGGAAACAGTTAATAGAAATATATTTATTAGATAACATAATGCAAGTTCTTATTATTGCAATACTCATGCAATCGCATTATTCGCATTAATAAAAACCTTGCAATAATTTCTGAATTTACAGTAATAGGTAGGGGAAATGTAGTTGATGTAATGTATCAATGCTTAATTAGGTCACACAAATTTCATATGTATAAACATTTTGTCCCACAAAATGCTGAAATAATTGTATCCATGTACATGATGTACATAAAGGAATGTTTTTTTGGCTTTGCCATGCAATATGGAAATGAATATTCCATCCTCCTGCCCACCTGGAAAGGAATTGGTCATCCCATAAGCTCAAAGTGATTTGTTTTGTTATAGAAGATGAAGTCCTCTTCTCAATCACACTAAGACAGTTAATAAAAAGAAAAAATCAATATAATAGTGAATCCAGAACCATTCACTTTTTTTTACAACAGTTCCGCATTCATCATGTTCATGCTGTTGGATGATAAAGGAAGCAGCCATATTGCAAAGCTTATGATTTCCCACAATTTTGTATATCTGATAGAAAAACTAAAAAGTATCATGAAAATATAACAGACTTTGTACTCTTTAACAGGTAACACTAGTCATGCTAGTGAAAGATTGCTATGACCATGATGATGTCTTGCGACCTTTTCTATGACTTGTTGGGCCGTCTAAACATCACATCGCAGTCAATATAGAAAACCTGAAAATTGCAATACCAGACTTGGGGTGGCAAGTTTCTATCTCAAGATCCACTATCAACATGACCAAGTAGATAAATCGCATCATTGGATTCATTATTCATTTTACTCCACAAATAGTAGATGACTTTCAAATACATGCATTTTCCTAAACATTTCAAATGGCATGATGCTTATGTTTTTAAGTCGCAGTCAGAGTCGATTGTTCAATGAAATCATTTAAGCAGATTAACCTTGGGTCAACAAATGGTTCTCATTCATAAAAAAGATCTTGAAATTGGTCTATGTGTAACTATGTGTAGTACAGACGAAAATTTTTAAAAGTGCCAGTCTTTGTAAAATTCAGGCAGTTTAGAAGAATTTCAAAACATGGCCGAAAAACAACCCATCGACCTAACCATTCCATTTTGAAGTTTCCCTCATCCTGAGTTAGAAATGGTAGATCTTTCGTTTCTACGTGTCTGGTAATTCGAGAAATCTCCACATAACTTTTGGTTAGAATGATAGCAAATTACAGAGTAAATTTTTAGTGCTTTTCAACCAAATTATCACATGATTATATCTTGAAATACCAGAACAGGAAAAGGAAATCAATGTTATATTCGTGCACCATTATCCATTTTGAACATCAATTAATGTAACTTGAAGTGGGTTTTTGTTTGGCATGTTTTCACCACTGCCTGCAGATTCTTAGGCAGATTGACACTTATTTACCTTCAACCCCCCGTTATTTAATTAGTCCTTCCACTTTGTGTGAAGGTATTTTCATACATATGACAGAGTTGTCAAGTCACAACTGAAGAACTGAAAATTTTCAGCTGGAGTTTGGGCCTCATAACTGGAGGTTTTTTTTTATAGACATTTTTATTAATGTTTTCAGTGTTCATTTTCAAAATAAAGCTACATATTTCCCTTTAATTTTTTTTAGATAATAGTATTACTATTAATGCATTCTCTTAACAAGATAAATATAGAACTCAATTTTGCCTTTCACTCTTTGTCATGTTAAAAATTGTTTAGAACTGATTTTGACTTAATGCAGAAAAAAATAGTTTTCCAGCATCTATTTATTAATAAGTTTTTAAAAAAAAAGCAATAAGCAAACAACAATATAATTTATGTGTATTGGGTAGATTTCACTGTCTTTTCACCTTCACAATAAGCTTTATTAATTGTACTTGATTTCATTCCATCTTTCTTTATGTGGTCCTCAACTATAGAAGTGTGTTCCCAAAACAAGTAATGCTCTTTATATTTTATAATCAAAGAGCTTGGGAGCTCTGAGGGAAAAGACTGCCATTGTTTCTATTTTTTGGGGTATCTTTTGATAGTCTTCATACATAGAACATAAATGTAATAAAACAGTGTAGTAATAAATTTAATTAAAGCATTTTGTTTAAAGATCTAATATCTCATTATAATGTATTTCCAGAGAGAAAAATGCAAGTACAGTTTAGCTAGCCACTGTGAAATATTTTGAACTTCAATATGGTGGACAAGGTCAGATTATTAAAAGTCTTGGTGAAGGCAACTTTATTTATACTCACAAATAACTAACTTAATAAAATGCAACTAAAATGACAACAAGAGTGCACATGCTGAAATGTGTCGCCTGCTTTTAACATGTTTACATTTTGTACATCATTAAATTAAATTTCATACCATACACCAAATAAACTTTGCCTTTTGCATATACTGTAAATTCAAAAACTATTACCAAGTTTTTGTTAAGGCAAATAATGGGACTGGGTCTTTATGGCAATAATAAGAACTCACATTCTGATATCTGATACATATATCTGTATGAGGTTTTTCATGGAATCGCAATAATTAATCTCACATTTTTGTCCATTCTTCAAAAGTCGCAATAATAAATGCACGCAATAATTTCTGAATTTACAGTATTCAGATACTGTAAGCCAAAGGGCCAGAGAAACAGACCTAATTGCCAAAAATTGACCATTGACTAAATTAATGAATCATGAAAATGAGGTCAAGGTTTGATGAACCTTATATTACCAGACAGACATGTACACCTTACAGTCATTCCTTACAACACATATAGTTGACAAATGGCTTACAGTATTTGATAAATGGACAAAACCATGAAAACTTGCCAGACAGACATGTCTACCAAACTATCATTCCATGATATATACCAAATATAGTGGCCCTATAGCTTAAAGTATCACAGATATAGCCCAAACAGGAAAAACTGAAAACATTGTCCAATGAATTAAATAAAAAGTCAAGGTCAGATGAAACCTTCAGACCGACATATACACCTTACATTCATTCCATACACCAAATACAGCTAATATTTTGCTTATAGTATCTGAGAAACAGACCAAACCACAAAAACCTAATATTGACAAATGAACCATGAAAATGAGGTCAAGTTCAGATGAAACCTGTCAGTCGAACATGTACACCTTTCAGTCATTCCACACACCAAATATAGTTGACCTATTGCTTACAGTATCTGAGATACGGACTTGCCAACGAAAAACTTAACATTGATCACTGATCCATGAAATGAAGTTGAGGTCAGGGGAACCATGTCTGATGGATATGTAGACCTTGCAAGCATCCAATATATCAAATATAGTTACATTATAACTCAAAATAAGCATAATAAGAGAGTATTTCACATTGACAAAACAACTCAAACAAGCATTCTGAGAGTATTGCATTGCAATTCATAGTCCCCTATCAGTTAAAAATTCATTGTACTGGAACAATTAACTTGATCTATAACTTGTCATGGTGTTAAACTTTATAATGAATATTAAATCAAAATCTTCAAGCATGACGAACAAGTGAAACTGCGAGCTACTGCTCACTGATGATACCCCCGCCCGCCCAGGAAGTTGTTGAGTGATGAATCTGAAAATGCATCACACAGTATAACTGACTTATATAAACCCTGAAACCAAATTTCAGAAATCCTTATTATGTAGTTCCTGAGAAAGATGCGACGTAAAATATTCATGGGACAGATGGACAGACTAACGGATGGACGGACAGACAGACAGAGGTAAAACAGTATACCCCACCTTTATTAAAGCTGGGGTCTACAAAAGTGTGGAAAACTGATTATTTGTGTGAATTTTTTAAGTCCAAGGACAATAACTCTGCAAAGTAATCCTCCAAACCAAACCAAATTCAAACATGATCTGTAACTTGTCATTGTTAAACTATATACCAAATATCAAATCAATATCGCCAAGCATAACAAAAAAAAGTGTGGAAAACTGTTTATTTGAGAGAATTTTCTAAATCCAAGAAACATAACTCTGCACAAAATCATCAAATCAGAACAAAATTCGAGTTTGATCTGTGACTTGTCATGGTTAAACTATATACCAAATATCAAGCATGACGAAATAAAGTGCAGAAAACTGGTTACTCTGCAAAGTAAATTAAGTAATCCTTCAAACCAAACAAAATTCAAACTTGATCTGTAACTTGTCATTGTAAAACTATATACCAAATATCAAATCAATATCTTCAAGCATAACAAAAAAAAGTGAGAAAAACTGATTATTTGTGAGAATTTTCTAAATCCAAGGACCATAACTCTGCACAAAATCATCAGACGGGAACAAAATTCAAGTTTGATCTGTAACTGGTCATGATAAAACTACTGTGGATTTATTTATTTTCGTGGGTACCAATTTTTGTGGATTAAGGAAAACTTACGTATTCGTGGATATTTAAATTCGTGGTTTTGCCGAAGTCTGCATACAAGTTTATAAAAAAGTTGTTATTCGTAGAACATTAAATTTCGTGGTTCACCTGTACCCACGAAATCCACGAAAATTGGTATCCAACGAATAATAATGAATCCACAGTATATACCAAATATCAAATCAATATCTTCAAGCACGAAGGAAAAAAGTGTGGAAAACTGATTTGCTGGACTGAAGGATGGATGGACAGACAGACAGTGCAAACCTAAACTTCGTCAATATGGGACTTAAAATATTCAAGCAGTTGCTTAACCATAAAAATGGCAATAGACATATGACAGACAGGAAACTTCGTAATATAAGGCATTTGCATACAAGGTATGAAGATCCAGGTCTTCTTCCTTCTGAAATATAAAACTTTATACAAATAGTTTATGCTGTCGCTGCCTCTGGATGTTATCCCTATGGCTTGCATTCTGCCACTTTTGACGCATGTGAGACAAAAAGATCAAGATTTAATGAATATTGATTAATATACTTATGATCTAAGAGACTGATCATTTTATTTCATTGGGGGGGACCTGGAAGGAAAATTGGAATTCAAGTCCCACCTTGAAGAAAAATAAATTGGAAATCAAGACCCTCTTCCAAAAGCCATCAATATTTCAACATCCCTCCGAGTTACCTACAAATTTCTCAATACTTTAATACTGCCTGTTTCTGTATTGACCCCGTTATAGATTCAAGGTTATATATTAGCTTATTGGCCCCGAGGGGCCGAGACTAGAAGGGTTGAGGGCCAATACATATGATCATGAATCTATAAAAGGGCTGATGCAGAAACAGCCAGTTCATAAGACTTTTATTATATGATACAAATTCTTTGATTAAAAAACCAAGAAACTTACTGTCAGAGACATATAATACAATTGTATTATATGTCTCAGCTTCTGTTAAATACATCACGACATTGTAGGTACAGGAAATTTACATTTGAACATGCCTCTTCCAAGTCATGACAAATTGTTTTGTCAATTATATTGTTAGAGATTTCTGATTTCCAGTCCAGGTACTTAATCTATGCTAATGCAATTCTATTAATCTAGCAAACATAAAGTACTTGGGTAGACATTGTTTTTTTGTCAGCGGAAATGAAACAATGATAATAAATTGAAAATCCTACTCGAAAAGGTTATGGAATGTTTCCACAAATTGTAACAAAAACGGATCATAATTAAATTTTCTTGTCATCATAATTGAAAATGTGTCTTCCAATTTCTTTTAGATATGTCTATTCCAGGTTAAGATACGTCCAACATAATTTGGAAGCGAAAATTTACCACTGAAAGTGAAAATCCTGTATTGATTTTCCTCCTTTTTCCAGTATTGGACTTGGCTGAAAAGCAATATTTACTCATGATTTATGTCAACAAGGCAACGTCAACAGTATTACACATGCTGATTCACCCATATAAGGACTGATTTGCTCATATCATTTAATAAACATAAACTTTACATGAGGTAGAAATTTCATAGATATAAATATTCAAGGATGTACGAAATGACTGTAATCCGTTACATAACAAGCAAGTTTCATGACAAGAAAACAAGTTACAACGCCACCTATCATGCCTATGTCACAAATTCCGTAAGTTTTTTTTGCTTTGCTTAAGTACCACATGGAGATAGTTCTCAGTTTCCTGTAGAAACTTCATTTATAATTATGTCTAATAAACAAATACTGATTTTAATCGTACACAATTTCTGGGAATGATTTCAATACTAATGAGTACAGGATATCCCTTCTTCTACAAAGTGTGGAATTCCCACCATGACGTCAGTGGGTTTGGATATATTTGGAATATTTCGTAATACTGATTTTTCCAGATTGTAAAAGAAACGTAAATAGTGAAAGGGAGAGATAGAGATACCATTAATGACATTATTTCACGAGAAACAAAGAAATTTGTAACACAGTGTTTAAAGTCAATCTGTTGATTTGTTTATCTCCTTCTCATCAAATAAGTAAGAAATTTTGAGATGTTTCCAACTATAAAATACATAAACTGTTGACACAGAGACATGTCTCACCTATCAGCATAAAATTCAGAAAAAGACAATCTGATGGACAGAACATTGCTTATTAATTCAGTCACTGGACCATGATCTAGTGGGCAGGGCCTGAAAATGGTCGACAAACTGAGATGTACAGACAGTAATGTAACTTTATAGAAAATATCTATATCGTTGTTTATTGTAAATAGTTCCTATCAATATAACTTGAGCAGAAAAACTAAACATTGGAAATTGCTAATTAATTCAAAGTCACTGGACCATGACAAAGGGGGCACGGGGCAGGGCCTCAAAATAGTAGTCAAACTGATATTAATGCAATTTTATACAAAATATCATTGATTTATCACAAGTAAATCCTATCAAACTAACTAAAGCAGAATACTTAACATTGAAAATTGCTAATTAATTCAAAGTCACTGGACCATGTCCTAGGGGGCAGGGCCTCAAAATAGTCGTCAAACTGATAGGTACTGATAGTAATGCGACTTCATACAAAATATCATTATCTATCATCAGTAGATCAGATCCTATCAAACTAACTTAAGCAGAAAACTTAACATTGAAAATTGCTAATTAATTCAAAGTCACTGGACCATGTCTTTGGGGGAAGGTCCTCAAAATAGTCTTCAAACTGATATGTACTGATAGTACAGTAATGCAACTTCTGAAGTTCATACAAAATATCATTGATCTATCACAAGTAGATCCTATCAAACTAACTTAAGTAGAAAACTTAACACTGAAAATTGCTTATACATGTATATATTAATTTAAAGTCACTGGACCATGTCCTAAGGGCAGAGCCTCAAAATAGTTGTCAAACTGATATGTACTGATAGTAATGCAACTTCAAAGTAAATATCAATGATCTATCACAAGTAGTTCCTATCAAACTAACTTAAGCAGAAAACTTGACAATTGTTGACGCTGAAGTCGTCGCAGGAAAAGCAATCCCCATGTCTCGCTTTCCATGACTTTCGTCGCAGGCGAGACAAAAATGGTTGACATGAGAGGCTTGAAAAGTAGAACGTCTGGCCAAACCTAAAGGGAATTGACGGCTTGAAGCCGTCTTTTCACAAAAAATTCTTGATTTTGGCGTAGCTGGAAACTGACTGGCCACTCAGAGCAACAACAAAAAGAAAACTAATAAATATCTTATAAATTTCAATTTAAACATTGAGAAGAAGTATCGATTTCTCAAATAATTTTCAAAATATAATTTTCTTACATGTCTTTTGAAAGATGAAATTATTCAATAACCATTCTTATATAATCCTTTGTTTGATTTTTATTGCATTTATATTTTTTACCAATTATCATTATTCTCTTTATCATTATCACTGACGGATATATACGCGGTTTTTATCATCGTTCTGCCCGCAGTGACTGATAAATCCGCTTGCATAATCAAGCGTGTATTCGCAGTGACTGATAGATCTGCTGTAAACATACACTTGCGCAGTCCCGGTGACAGATATTTCCGTAAAATATACCACTGTTAAAACCCTTTAGATTGGACAAAACTGTTGGGGAATCCCGAAATGAACCAATGAAATTTGGTTTTACAAATGAATAATCTTTCAACTCGTACATTCCTATTCTATAAAAAATGTGTGTTTACATTTAATTATGATGAATTTTACACGTGTTCGGAATACGATTAAAACAATGGCGGATGAATGGGCTTCTTTGTTCAAATCGTATAGCGAAAGTGAAGAATTTGAAGGATTTATGCAATTAAAAAGCAAAATTGGAAGTATAGGAAGGGATAATTTAGCTTGTCGGAACAAGATTGCTAGTCTTCCGAGGATGAAGAAGTCAAACATGGACAAATAATTTGAAAACTTTGTGAGATCGAACCCGCCGTGCGGGTGCACTCGACTCTGTTTACGCCAGCTTTCAAGCTTGTGGCGTTAAAACACCAAAAATCAAATGAAAAAAGAAAGAAATTGATTTGGTATTTGTTTCATTTTCAATTAATAAACAATAAATACTGATTAATTAAACATTTAATTAGAGTACTCATAACACAGCCTTAACAATTTGTGAAAAATTCTCTCACTGCAAATTATCTCTGGTAGTTAACCTACAATTCAGCTGCAGTAGCTAACTAATCAGCAGTGTGTAGTAGTGAACTGTAAAGGTACCTGTGGTAGATAAGAAGTTAATTAAGGAGAGTAACTTGAAAAACATGGTACAACAAGGGAAATGACTCATAAATTTCTATCAAGTGTTTTCAAATACACTGATCATTTATTACACAATGGTAGTTAGCCCGAGGTAAAAAACATTTATTTACAACAGCTTTGACACCCAAGCTGTCAAGTGAAGCCATGTAATTATCCAAGTTCTTTGTTTTCCAGGTAAAAATTACCTTCATCAGTGGTACAAAAATAATATAAGAGATTGACATCGATGGTAATAAATAATGTAGACTGACAAATTCTTTGGGTCGAAATTTTTCAATTATCGGGAGATTTGAATTATAAATGGGAGGGACAGAAGAGGGCTTAAAATCGGGATATTTTGACCCCCGCAGGAAGAATCAGGGTCAGACCTATAATCCGACAGTCCTGTAGTCCGACAGTCCGACGCGCGGTCATCTAAAAAATATGCTTATATAGACATGGAATGTTTATAAATTGATATATTTTTCACACAGAAAATTATCAAATCAGTCAGTCAGTATGTGTGTATGTATGTATGTACTGGTAAATTCCTCCGTTATCCGAAGAATCCCTCGAGAGCTGCGAGGGTACAGTGGAATCCATGTACACTCCTTATCGGGATTAATGGAGATGTGTCACTAACGTATATTTACGACAATATTTACAAGGACAATCCCCATCCAACACAAAGGGAGTGCTAGGACAACGGAAGTCTGTTATTATGGTGGAGGAAGCCGAAGTATTTGTAGAGAACCAGGGGCTGTTAGGCGAGAACAGACAAACCGAAGAGTTACCACAGATTGATTTCCAGGTCAAAGTTGTGGGCAACCTCGACCACCGAGGCCCCAAAGTTTAAATCCCGGTCTTGGTACCAGAGATGTGAGAGGGAGGTTGAAAGTCACCCTTCTGAGTAATGAAATGTCTCGCACCCAGAGTCAGTATCGGACCCAGGACCTTCAGCACTGCAGCCATCGGTCTTAACCTCTATCTGCTTCTGATATATGCTTTGTCTGCTGTGTATGAATAAGTACTGTCTTCACGTCATTGTCCATCTTTGTTCCCTATCTTTTTCCCATAATTGGTATCATGTAGTGATGATTCTATAACTAGGAATGCTTAGGTCCATATTATATACTAATGATTTACATAGAAGTGTTATCATTTATAAGCCTGAAAAAGTCAGGTTTTGGCAATTAAATTACCAGATAAAGACTAGATAGTACAGCGATTTATATTGCCATACGTCAAGAGTAGTGATAAGGTATAATTTTAATGACAGAAAATAGACGCAATTTATTAAGATTTCATTCCAAATCATGAATTATGAAACATCTTCTGACAGTCAGAGATATAACTCTATTGGATTATTACAGAAAATAACTTGCGTGTGTTATTACAGATACTTTCATGAGTTGTCTACTCTTTATTCCTTAAATTTTCTAAATCTGTAATAACATATGTTTGTTATTTGTAAAATTATTTCATTTATAGTGGCCTCTAGGGATCTCTTGAGACTTTGCGCAGAAACTAAATGCATAGCCTTGATAACTAATTTTTTAATTAAATTAATTCATTTTTGATTAACCATGGTAAATCAATGAGACAAGGCTATTAAGGGATAAACTTAGCTGTGATAACAAGGCTCAGTTATTAAAGGAAATTAACTTTTTATTTAAGACACTTGGGAATTACTGAGAAACTTGCTGCAGAACCTCATTACATGCTCTGGTCATTATTTCTTACAATAAATTAAAATACATTGTAATTAAGCATGATGTATGTCTGAGCAAATGCTTTGAAGTGATATAGATCTAGAGAAGCTGTGATAACACCCTTTAGTTATTACAGGCATATTTTTTCTGTAATAACATATAGGTGTACTATGCAAAATCGGCAAACTATGAACTGTTATATCTTTCAATAGTTAAGTATACATATAGACAAAAGTAGTATCAACAGAACTTTTATACATTTTAACTAAACTAATGATGTATATTGTCCCTTTGAAACATATAACATACATAAGTTATCACAGTTCTTTGATTTTTTAGTCCACAATAACAAATGTATGTTATTTTTCTGTAATAACCCTATAGAGTTATATCCCTGACTGTCTGAAAGTGTTACTGCATCTTGAAAATAAGTTGAGATAATGACACTATTCCTATTTTATCAAAACTAATTTAAAAAATATTTATTACTTTTACGTAATTCAATCCGATATAGTCGTTTCATATCTTCAGGACGAACGCCCCTCTCAGTGGCGGATCCAGAAATTTTCATAAGTGGGGCCAACTGACTGTCTAGGAGGGGACCCGCTGCGGTTATGCTTCAGCGATTCACTATATAATCAACCAAATTTTTTCCCACAAAAGGGGGAGCCTGGCACCCTGGGAATCCGGGTCCGATCGCGCCCAATCATGTTCGCCCCCATGCTCGTTCGCCCCCTTTTCACTTTCGCACCCAAAATCCGTTCGCACCCAATTTTTATTGGTTTTTGTGTTTAATAATTTGTAAACGAGTTTTGGTAAGTGTACTGCTATAAATATATATTTTTTTCATTGTTTCTAAATAAAGTGAGATTCTGACAAGGTTTTTTTTTGTGTCATGGTAAATGTATTGCTATAAACATTTTTTTTTTCATTGTTTTTAAATAAAGTGAGATTCTGACAACCAGTGTTTTATTTTTGTGTTGAATAATTTTTAATCATGTTTTGGTAAGTGTATTGTTATAAATATTTTACGACCATATTTTTGGGGAAAATGCTTCATAGTTACGGTTACGATTATATGTTTTTGGTGGACGGCTTACCAACTGGTAATTGCGCCCTGGTAACTAACTTTTTGGAAGTAGTCCATTATATTATTATTAGTAATATTTAACTTTAGAAAAAAAGTCCATTAAAATAAAAATTAGAAAAATAAATATATATTATTTATTACTTTGAAGGCGAGTATCTTTGCTTTGAGGTAGTGCGCCTTATTGACGTATAAATTTAAACAGAAAACAAATTAAGAAAGAAATTAGTGTTACTAGTATTTTGAAAATTAACTTCTATTAGTGATTGAGACTTTGGTTTTTGACCTGTACTTTTATATCTAATATTAATTAAAAGAAAAATACTGTATGTTTGTTATGTTTTTCGTTTTTGTTTGTTTTTTCATCTGTGGTTGTAAGTGTTATGCGTTTAAAATAATCAGTCAGAGCTCTGACATAAACAAGTCAGAATAAACTGACTTCTATAAGTCAGATATAATTTGATGTAAGTGTTATCTCCTTTCTCGCACTTAACAGAATATGACTTGTACAGGTCAGTTTTTGTCAGACTTTAGTTTATCATAAAATGACTTCAGCAGGTCGGCTTTTGCACATTAAAATGTGACTTTATATCTCAATATTTTAACAAGATTTATGCCCCTTTTAGATGATTTTTGACCTACAGAAGTCAATTTTGTTCTGACTTGAAGCAGTCAATACTACAACTTTAAAATATACATTTATATATAAAACAAACGGTGATTTCTTGTATATTTACCATTTGTTTACTGAATTTTGTAAAATAAATAAATAAAGAAACAACAGTTAAGAATAAAATGTTTATTCACTGACAAGAAATAACTGTACATTTAAAAACATGTAAATGAATATAAAAGTATCAATTAATAAACTAAAAGTGGCAGATTGAGATGGGCTTAAAGGAAGTAGACTTCTGAATTGAAATCTTGTTTTGCAAAATAACTCAAACAAGTCACATTATGTTCTGACTTCAAAGAGTCAGTCAAAACTTGTATTTAACATATTGCAACTTTTCAGTCTGTCTTAAAAATGTATGGGAAAGTCAGGAAATAAGGTCCCATTATAAAAGTCACCATAGTGAGGACTATAAACAAAACCAAAATATATTTCGTACAAATATTCAATTCATAATGTATTTTGTTTTCAAATATTTTATTCAAATAGTAATTATCTTAAAGTTTTATTTTATTTCTGTATTTCATGACTTTTCTTTTCTACTAAGTTAACACATGGAAATTATGGTTGAAAAAATATATTTTAGTAACCATTTGACCCAATTATTTCTCAATACATTTGTTTGTACTTCTAAAATAATCAACTACAAAATGTAGCAGTGGCAGATTCTGAAAGGGCTTAAAAGAAGAAAAATAGATTTTATTGGAAACTTTGTTCTGCAAACTGACTTAAACAAGTCAAATCATGTTCTGACTTTAAAAAGTCAGTCCTTAACTAAGTTTATTGAGATGGTCAGGCATTGTAAAATGATATTAATGAATGTATTGGAAAAGTTATTTAAAGACACCGGAAATACATGTAAGATCCTGTAAAAATAAATAACCATTTGACTTAATTATTTCTAAAAAATTTATTAAATAATAAAAACAATGGCAGTTTCAGAAAGAAAGGGGGGGTCTTAGTGGAAGTTCACCTTACGAAACACTCAATTTTAAGTGTAGTATTTTCATATGAATATTAAGAATGTATTAGAAAATCAGATAAAAGACAAAGTAAATACGGTCCCTTAAAAGTCACAATCACAAATAATAATGACTGTAAAAATGTTTATCTTAAGTATAATTCAATATATAAATGTGAAATTTTGTTTTCAAAGATTTCATCAAATTATTTATCTTATTTTTTCATAATTCATGACCATGATGATGTTTTTATAAATTTAAACAAGGAACTGTTAATTGTTAAAAATATTTTAATGACCATTTCATTCACATTATGTTCTGACTTCAAAGAGTCAGTCAAAACTTAGATTAAACATATTGCAACTTTTAAGTCAGTCTTAAAGAATGTATGGGAAAGTCAGGAAATAAGGTCCCATTAAAAAAGTCACCATAGTGAGGACTATAAACAAAACACAAATATATTTGGTACAAATTTTTTATTCTAACATATATTTTGTTTTCAAATATTTTATTCAAATTATCTTAAAGTTTATTCTATTTCTGTATTTTCATGACTTTTCTTTTCCAATAAGTTAACACATGGAAATTATCATCGTAAAAAATATATTTTAGTAATCATTTGACTCAATTATTTCTCAATACATTTGTTTGTATTTCTAAAATAATCAACTACAAAATGTAGCAGTGGCAGATTTTGAAAGGGGCTTAAAAAGAAGAACAAATAGATTTTATTGGAAACTTTGTTCTGCAAACTGACTTAAACAAGTCAAATCATGTTCTGACTTTAAAAAGTCAGTCCTTAACTAAGTTTATTGAGATGGTCAGGCATTGTAAAATGATATTAATGAATGTATGGGAAACGTCATTTAAAGACACCGGAAATACATGTAAGATCCTGTAAAAATAAATAACCATTTGACTTAATTATTTCTAAAAAAAAATTTAAATAATAAAAACAATGGCAGTTTCAGAAAGAAAGGGGGGTCTGAGTGGAGGTTCACCTTATGAAACACTCAATTTTAAGTGTAGCATTTTCATATGAATATTAAGAATGTATTGGAAAATCAGATAAAAAGACAAAGTAAATACGGTCCCTTAAAAAGTCACAATCACAAATAATAATGACTGTAAAAAATGTTTATCTAGTATAATTCAATATATAAATGTGAAATTTTTGTTTTCAAAGATTTCATCAAATTATTTATCTTATTTTTTTCATAATTCATGACCATGATGATGTTCTTATAAATTTAAACAAGGAACTGTTAATTGTTAAAAATATTTTAATGACCATTTCATTCACATTATGTTCTGACTTCAAAGAGTCAGTCAAAAACTTAGATTAAACATATTGCAACTTTTAAGTCAGTCTTAAAGAATGTATGGGAAAGTCAGGAAATAAGGTCCCATTAAAAAAGTCACCATAGTGAGGACTATAAACAAAACAAAATATATTTGGTACAAATTTTTATTCTAACATATATTTTGTTTTCAAATATTTTATTCAAATTATCTTAAAGTTTATTCTATTTCTGTATTTTCATGACTTTTCTTTTCCAATAAGTTAACACATGGAAATTATGGTTGTAAAAAATATATTTTAGTAACTATTTGACTCAATTATTTCTCAATACATTTGTTTGTACTTCTAAAATAATCAACAACAAAATGCAAACTGACTCAAACAAGTCACATTATGTTCTGACTTGAAAGAGTCAGCCAAAAACTTGAACTTATTGTAACTTTTAAGTTAGGCAGTGTCATGTGACCTCTAAGGAAACAAATAAGAAAAAATTATATTCTTTAGAAGTAAAAATTATATTCTTTAGAAGAAAAAAAGTAATATAAGCAGATTTCAGGTTGCATGTTCTTAATTGCTTACAAATAACTTTATCAATGTTTATCAACTTTAACAAAATTCCAGTATTTCTTATCCTGTAAAATGTTTTGTGTTTTATGAAATATTTGACTGAAGTAAGTATCGCTAAGTTCTCTTTCAAGTTTTATTATGTTTACCCATCAATCAATGTCAAATTAAAATTAAATATTATAATTTGTTAATTAACACAAAATATCAGGTTTACTATTCTAATTTAAAGCATGTATTTATCAGGTTAAGGTGAAAAATATAAGTCAGAAATTCAGATCTCTTAATCTTTGTTAATGTCTTACCTCTTATATTGTCCTTCCAACTTCTAAATTAGCAATGATTAACATGATTAACAAAGACTGTTTATATTTCGAGAGGGAAAAATGAATAAGCATCAGGGGACTGAAATTTGATTCATAATTTGAACCACCATAGGTTAAACAATGGACAATTGTCTTAAGACATTGGGAAAGGTGTTTAAAAAATTCGGAGTTTTTCTGACCTTAATAAGTCAGAACATTCTGACTCTTTTAGGTCAGAATATTGACTTCCAATTTTCTTCTAAATTCTTAAGAAACAAAGACTATCTGTATTTCAAATAAGAGGTAAGTGCTTCATGTGGCTAAGCATCTGTGGTCCGTTATTAATTTCAGATTAGATTTATAGATGTATAAATTTCAAAGGAAAACAAATATATCATGTACATGTAGTTAATTTATTTTTGATATTTTATTATATTTTTAAAATGAGAAAAAATTTAATAAATTGACTACATGTACAATTTAACGCGAAAACAATAAAATTTGATTAAGCTTTCTTATATTAACATGATTAACACAAACCTATTGTTTTTTTTTTAAGTTAAATTTATTCTAATTGGTCAACCTCAACTTTCATGAAAGTATGAAAAAAGTTAAACAGTAGAACTATGATTTTTTTTTTGTGATATAAGCCTAAAAATATGTAAAATATGAGGAAAAATAGAAAATCAGCAAAAATTGGGTACTTCAAATGAACGCAGCACACCCAAAAAAAGTAGTGCACTACCATATGATTTTATGTAAATAACATTCTGACAGTCATATAAACACAAAAATCAGATTAAGAATAAAGTTTAATACAAGAAATTTTTGGCTCCTGAGACTTTTTAAGGTCAGTAAATTCTGACTTTTTAAGGTCAGAATATTGACTACTAATTTTCTTCTAAATTCTGAAGAAACAAAGACTATCTGTATTTCAAATAAAGATCAGTGGCAGATACAGAACTTTTTATAAAGGAGGGGGGCACCTGGATCTGCCACCAGAGGTAATGCTTCATGGGGCTAAGCATCTGTGGTGATTGTCCATTATTAATTTCAGTTTAGAATCATAGATGTATAAATTTCAAAGTCCAAAACATCTTTTTCTTTCAATTTTAGCATAACATTAAATGATTACATGTACATGTACAAATGTATATTGACAGTTATGGTGAAACAAACTTTTTTCTCAGGGTCAAAAACAAAACCAAATATTGTTTTCTCCAAAACTGAATAAAAAAAATCCAAAATAATCCAGACAACCCCCACCCCACCCCAGACACCCCACGGTCAGAGGAGTACATTCTAAAGTTACTAACACAACAAGTGCATTCATATTCTAAAATACTTTAAACAATAAAGAAATCATTTGTTTAAAACATTCTGAGTTTTTCTGACCTTAATTAGTCAAAAAATTCTGACTTTTTGAGGTCAGAATGTTGACTTCAGATTTTATTCTAAATTCTGAAGAAACAAAGACTATATCTGTATTACACGGTACATGTATTACAAATAAGAGCTGAATGCTTCATGTGGCTAAGCATCTATGGTCGGTTATAAATTACAGATTAGAATTATAGATGTATAAATTTCAAAGTCAAAAACAATGTTTTTCTGTCAACTTTAGCATTTAAACAATAAAAATATAGTGGCAATTGAAGGTGAAACATTTTTTTCTTTCTCAGGCTTTAAAACAAAACAAAATATTTTTTCTCCAAAAATGAATAAAAAAAAAATCCCCAAAAAAACATACCCCCTTTTACACCCCCAAAAAGAAAATCAAATAGTTGCTACAAAAAGAGAAACGAAAAAAAAACAAAGATTTAAGTCAACTCAGAACAGTTAAAAAATCAATTCATGATTTAGTTTAAAAATAGAAATACTACGTAATGTCTGTCTGAAATTACGTAATGATGGTCAGAACGTTTGCTTGAAGTAACAGTTTACTTTTCGAATAGGAAAATAAGGTTAATCCTGTTTAAGACAACACGAGTTATCTCCCGAAAATAACAATTCATTACAATAACAACATGGTTATGGTATGAAACTCCTTTATACGCAAAAAATATAAAAATCGCCATAAAAATACGGAGGGTATATGTATTACCCTTCTGAAAATGCCCACAATGACCGAGATTTTCACTAAAAAACGTAAATAATCAATAAAGTACTCAATGACTTCTCTTTCGTGACACTTCCAAAACAACAACATTCAATCACGTGAACTCTCGCAAAAAACCATGTGATCGCATTTGAAATAGATCGGCGGCAATTTCAAAATAACTTCTGGTTTGACGGATTCGATGGAAAACTACGAAAACAAAAACTGACGCGTACAGGTCAGAATTTCAAAACACTTTCTGACTGGAAGAAGTCAGTTTATTCTGACTTGTTTATGTCAGAGCTCTGACTGATAATGTATTGTGTCACTTGTTTGTGTTTATTTTTATTATGATAATCAATTGCACTGTCGTATTTCTCAAATACGAAAGTAGATTATGTTTGATCAGTTGCCCCAGCCAGTGGTCCCGTGGGAATCGTGTATACGCACTATCCCATGCTTCATAGTGATATTCAGCCGTCATATATCTCATACTTGTTCAAACGTGACACATGAGATCAAAGGAGCTAAGCTGTTAAAAACAATTATCTTTCATGTTTTTAATTTAAAATTTTCAAAATTTTACTCATACCAAGCTAAATACATGCAGTATTTACATCAAAGCAAGTTAAAACAACAATCATGATTTTTAAACACTCAACAATAACACCAAATTAGGCTGTGTATAAATACCAATTAGCAGCAATCATACATAATTACATGTAACATTTAATAATTAATCATCAAATCAATTTAAAACAATATTTCATTTAAAAATTCCCGAATTTTTACTTATGACAATAAAAATATTTTGATATAAACATCTACAAAACATCTAAAAATTTATCAGATTTTTGAATAAAAAAAGGGTGCGAACGTGTAGGGTGCGAACGGACCTAGAGGGCGAACGTGTGGGGTGCGAACGTGTAGGGTGTGAACGTGTATTCAGCGCGAACGAGCCCGATACCCCACCCTGGGACCCCTCTAAATCCGCCTCTGCCTAATATATGAGAAGCTTACATCTAATACATTTGGCATATCACATTCTATTCCACTTATATGAAGACAATATCCATATCCTTTGAAGCAGTACACAGGGGCTACGGCTTCGTGTCGGACCATCGGACTGTCGGACTACTGGACTGTCGAAATTTCGGGGTGTCGAATTATAGCTACGCTCCGGAAGAATCACATGTATGTATTTTCAAAATTCTTAATGATTCTGAAAGTCAAATATGTCTTCTTTTCAATTCTTACCAGCTTCAGGTGTACGGAATGGTGATGTAAGTGTAAAAATCAAGAGTCTAAGGTCAGTTAGTTAATAAAAATTTAAAGAATAGCCATAATAGGGCTTGATTAGGTATTCTGAGGGCAGCCAAACCAGAAATTCGCTCCAGACACAGAATCCCAAAAAGAGATTATGGATTTGCCATTTCACCCTCTGACGTTCCAAAACCATAACATGTTCTAAAAAAGCCAGTCAGAGCAATCTTAGGCTAAGTTTACATCTGCCTCATATTAGTTTATTACTTATTTAGAAAAGGCTTTTTAAAGATACGAGACTTCATCCCCGTTCATAGGTAACAGCGGCCTCATGTTCAGTCAAGCACCATAGGAGATGAATATAATTTCAATATTTTTACGGATTGTGTTCTGTATTTAGAACATACAAACAAACAATTTTAGACTCTTGCGGAATGACAACGCAAAATTGAACGAAACTGTGTCTCATGATAAATTCAACTTCAGTTAAAGTAAAGTACCCTGTATCGGCTTGTCTTCATCTTTTGTGTTGTCATTTACTTTTCTTTGGTCAGATCCTAAATAATCTTTCATTTTGAAATATAAATAATTTCAAGAAAAGAAAAGAAAAACGACCAAAAAAATACACCGGAAACGGTGCTCTACGAAAATTTACTGCTTCGATGGATCTAAATTAATGTCTTTACGTGGGTTACACTAATGACAGGACCGGTGACAAGACCAAATGAAAATGCTAATAACTTTTTCATTTCTCAAAGGATTTATCGCAAATTTGAAATCTAATAAGATTTCATCATTCAATACACAAATACAAGAGAAAAAAAAAAAAAAAACACAAATTTTTTTTAAAAAGCTTTCGAAAACGTGACCTGACCAATGACCTGGCCAATATCGACAATGACCTGACCGATTGAGAGTCCTCTTTCTTTGTTATTTTACTTACAAAATTTTTAAATTGTTGAATCTTGATCCATGATTTATAAGATATCACTAAAAAAAATCTGGAAAAAATATTTTTTGGGGTAAAAAACTTGACCAACGTTGACTGTGTCCTGCCGTTATCATGACCAGGAAAAATGACTATATACTCTTCTTCTTCTTCTTTATATACAGAAAAAATATCAACTGGTTGATGATTACTTTCTGGCGCATGCCTGGTTTAACAATATTGTTAATGATTAAAAATATATTTTTGATTTCATAATAATTTTTCAATTTTTATATATACAAATGTATATGTAAGTAATATTTTTCAATTTTTATTTTTAATTTTTGGTATAAGATAAAAACAAGATACATATTAAACATGTAGGTGTTTGTAAGTGTCAAGGAGCATCTGTCTAGTGAGTTTCTCCTTGAAGCACTCAGTAGTGGTGCTGCAGGCTATTGGTTCAGATAATTTGTTCCAGTCTTTTATAATTTGGCAGAAAAATGAAAATTTGTAACTGTCTTTGCTGCATCGAATTTGTCGGTATGTTTGTTCGTGGCTAGACCTGGTGTTTGATTTGCTTTTAATTAGTATGTCAGTATGTGGTATGGCAATTTTGTTGTTTGTTATTCTATGGAACATATTTAATCTGCTTTTGAGTCTCCTTTCTTGTAATGTTGGCCAGTGAAGTGTGTTTATCATATTTGTTACACTTCCAGTATATTTGTAGTTGGAGCATACATATCTCGCTGCACGTCTTTGGACTTTTTCTATGGAGTTAATGTTCTCTGTTGTGTAAGGGTCCTAGACAGTGCAGCAGTATTCAAGTTTTGGTCTAATAAGGGCTTGGTATGCTCGGTCTTTGATGGTTACTGAGTTTATTTTTAAATTTCTTCTGATGAATCCAAGGGTCTTATTTGCTTTTGATGTCATGTTCTGAATACTTATCTATATGTAATAGGATTTGCTTCAAATTTCAAATTTATAGAAACATTAAGACTGAATCATTCATTTCATCAAATAAAAAAAAATAGAAAAAAACTTGACCTGACCATGCTGACCAATGTTCCAAATGTTCAACCTGTCCAGACTAATCTAATTAGCAGCTTATTGTAATTAATCCAAATATGATCAATAGACATCAAGTAGAGAATACAATTCAAAGTAGCGTTTAATTGCATGAAATTTGTGGTCATCCCAGGGTACAAGACGTGGACCTAGCTAGCAATGTACCCCACCCTGAAATAAAGAAAAATAACTATGATTAAACAAGCATATTGATCATTAAATTTCGATTTTCAAATATTAATCATTGCCCATTACTATTATAGAAATGTACTTATAAAAGAATAAAAACTAAACTTTCAAATCTGGGACTATTATAGTTTAATAGTCCCAGTTAAAATGTATAGATCACAATGATAAACCGTAGCTACGTCAATGTTTGAAAGCACAAGACAGCAAAATTATGTAATAGAAATTATCTTACCTATAAGAATAGCTGAAAGGTAATGCATGTAAACAATGATCAAACATATTAACAAATGATAATTTAATTGTCTTTCGGGAAAATTTTAAAACTAAGAAAGATATCCTGCACAAGACTCGGGCATACCTCAAGTAATCCTCGAAAATGTTTATTTATTTTTATGAAAATATTTATAACTACCAAGATATCCTGTACAAGGCTCGGGCATACCTCAAGTAGTCCGCGAAAATGTTTATTTATTTTTATGAAAATATTTATAACTACCAAGATATCCTGCACAAGGCTCGGGCATACCATAAGTAGTCCGCGAAAATGTTTATTAATTTTTATGAAATTATTATAACTACGAAGATATCCTGCACAAGGCTCGGGCATACCTCACGTAGTCCGCGAAAATAATTATTTACTTTTATGAAAATATTTCAAATTACCAAGGTATCCTGCACAAGGCTTGGGCATACCTCAAGTAGTCCGCGAAAATAATTATTCACATTTATAAAAATATTTAAAAAAAACCTATATATGTTGTTAATTATTGTAATCATAAACTATATTGGGTTAATCATCTTATTTATGGCTTATTTCACACCTTTTGTTTGTTACTTTATAATTGTGATCAAACGTGTCAAATCATGACAGGTATAATAATGGACATCAATTTAATATAAAATATCACGTTAAATAGTGTATGAATTATTTCATTTAAGAACACATTATACAACATAATTTACTACACAGTTAAATCAATATAATACTCAATACAATAAAAAGTTCAAATAAAGCGGTGCTCGACACAGTACCAATAATCTAAAACTCCTGAACACTTAGCACAATTGATTCTTTCTCGTACTGCCTCATATCCAATCATGTTTTCAAAAACATCTGGTTTGCTACATTGACAGTTACATTCAATTCTGCTTGCATATATTCTCACAAAATCTGAACTTGAGACTAGAGACATTCGAGCGGTTAGAGGTGGCAGTAGGTGAGCGGTTTGGAGTGGATGCAGGTGAGCGGTTAGAGGTGGAAACAGATGAGAGGTTAGAGGTGGTAACATGCGAACGGTTAGAGGTGGAAGTAGGTGAAGGATTAGAAGTGAAGGCATGCGAGCGGTAAGGAATGAATGCAGATAGGCGGTTAGAAGTGTTAATAAGGAAAGACAGGCCACTCTTCAATTACCTGAGTGCCAGTCGACACCTTTGGAGTTGGTGCTGGTGGAAATGTTGGTATTGTGTAGTGAGTAGCGCTTTCTTGTACGGTACTTGGTCTATAGCAATAGGGTCAGCCACTGGTGTACATGCTTTTGGTGGTGACGGTGGTGGTGGTACGTCCCAGATTCGTTCACGTGTAATGGCTCTCAATGTCCTTAACCACTATCACCGTACCAAGGAAACTGAGATGAAGCCTATCTGAGTATGTAAAATTGAGGATGGAAATGGGGAATATGTCAAAGAGACAACAACTCCGACCGAAGAGCAGATAACAGCCGAAGGCCACCAATGGGTCTTCAACGCAGCGAGAAAATCCCGCACCCGGAGGTGGTCCTCAGCTGGCCCCTTAATACAATTGTGTACTGGTTCAGTGGAAATGGACGTCACACTAAACTCCAAAACATATAAAGGAACTAAAATTTAAAAAAACATACAAGACTAACAAAGGCCAGAGGCTCCTGACTTGCCGCGGGACAGGCGCAAAAGTGCGGCGGGGTTAAACATGTTTTGTGAGATCTCAACCCCCCTCCCCCTATACCTCTAGCCAATGTAGAATAAAGAAACACTTCATTTGGAACCCGATTTATGACTAGAGATCCATATGAACGGTAAATAATTTTGAAGAGTAAGGTCTCTAGATTACCGGAAGTACAAGGCCCCTAATCTGAATATGTTTACATTCAAATTTGATTGGATTGACGTCATAACATCCGGGATATCGAGGAACCCACAACCCAGTTCTAATGGCGGGAAAGCTTATCCAATCATAACAGGTGTTAAATATGACCATGTCAATCCCATCTTCTCTAGATATCCATTCGAACTTGGCCATAGCAATACGCACAGTAAAACTCAGTTAAATAGAAGTCCGAGTCCGATGTCAGAATAGGTAACAAAAGAAATTAAGCAAAATGACAATGATACATAAATTAACAAAGGACTACTAGCAGTTACTGACATGTCAGCTCCAGACCTCAATTAAACTGATTGAAAGATTATGTCTTCATCATATGAAAATCAGGTACAATCCCTCCCGTTAGGGATTTAGTATCATACCATCATAAAATATATGAGAAGAACATAACCCGTATCATGCTAACAACTGGTTTTATAATAAATGTGTTTATTTCCGATGCAAAGACCCTATGAGTGAATCAATATTAATACCAAAATATGCAATCCTTAATGACCTGACAACAGTATCGTAACTATATCCCTTCCGAATAAGTCTGTTTAAAGGTTTGATTAGCTTTTGAGGTGAATGCCGACATTTTTGTGCTTTGTGAATAATATTACCATAAAATATTGGATGTGAAATACCTGAATCAGAGACATATAATTGTATTATATGTCTCTGCCTGAATGTATAAGATGTCTGCATGTTGATTTATATTTACGAATGATGTCCTTGTACCGATGATAAAATTTAGTAAATGTTTTGATTAGTTTGTGATATCGAAAACCCTGGTGTAATAATTTTTCAGTAATACAGAGATTTCTTTAGTTGAAATCAAATACGTTGTTACATAGACGAGCGAATCGAACAAGTTGAGATATATAAACACCATAAGATGGTGACAAGGGAACGTCACCATCTAAAAATGGATAATTAACAATAGGAAATGAAAAATCATCTCTTTTATCATAGATTTTGGTATTAAGCTTCCCGTTAAAGATATAGATATCAAGATCCAGGAAAGGTCAGTGTTCATTGATAATATTAGCTTTATTTAAAGTCCGTTCGGCAGGATAAATCTCTTTAGTGTACATACTGAAGTCGTCATTAGTGAGAGCCAATATATCATCTAAATATCTAAAAGTGTTCTTAAATTTTTGATCAGATGTTGTTTCGATTGGTCTTTGCTGATTTTAGTCATAAATTGTAACTCATAACAGTACAGAAACAGGTCCGCAATAAGCGGTGCACAGTTAGTTCCCATGGGAATTCCGATAACCTGACGATATACGGAATCTCCATAGCGAACAAAAATGTTATCTAGTAAAAATTCAAGGGCAATAATAGTATCAAAGCAGGTCCAATTGACATAGTTCTTTTGTTTGTTGTTACTAAAAAATGACCTAAATGAGTTCGAACATATATATTCGCATTCCGACTTTTTAAATGCCCATTTAATCAGGTGTGTGAAGTTTTTCTTAATAAGATTATGAGGCAAAGTGGTATATAGGGTATAGAAAAATCAAAACTTTGAACAGATTCAAAATCACCAATATAGCATGCAATTTATCAAGTACTTCTAACGAATTTTTGACACTCCAAAAGTAACTTATTCCACTATTTTCAAAGGCCTCATTAGAACAATTTATTACCAGGTTTTGATTGTACCAAGTAAACTAGTAAGTAGATTAGTAGAATAGATAGTTTAGTAGTGGAACAATGGCTTGAAGACGAAATAAATCTATATTTGTAAGGAGATTTGTGCAGCTTCTGAAGCCAGTACATAGTTGGAACTTTCATTGTATTTGGTTCTGCTTGTAAAGAGGTAGCTAAAAGTTTATGTTTGTTACAGATGTCATTTGTGTCTCTGGATAGTGATATTCCGGACAAATGACGGGTGACAATGGAGTGAAGTCTGGGTACTCTGGTAGCAAGGGACTGCAGTATGGTATTGAGAAGTTGTGCCCTCTGGTTGGGTTAAACATTTGACCAATACAGTAATCTGAAAAGGAAAGCACATCTGTATCTTTCAAAGATAGATATTTATCAAAATCCTTGGCCTGGGAATGGCCAGCAATCAACACAGGAAATAACGACATTGTTAACTTTTTATACATTGTGACTTGGATGGAGAGTTGTCTCATTGGCACTCATACCACATCTTCTTATTTATTTGATTAAAATTAAACAATATGAAATACAAAACAAAATATATCTTAACACTTTTCTTTTTCTGAAATTATTTACACTATTTATACTCTGATTTTGTTGTCTTTTCTGAATTATTTACATAAATAATAAATACTTGAAAGTAATACAAAGAATATTATATCTAAAACAATATAGCAATTCCAAACGATAAAAAGCACTGTGGTTGTATGTATTATAGCACTATGAAAAACTTTTGAAAGGGGAAAAAAATGGCAATATAATTATAACTATATGAGTTCTTTAAATTGAGTTCACACAAATTATAAAAGCCAAACAAATGTCCTTTATTCTTTTATTGAGTCAATGATCACCGATTATCCTTCTAGTCAGTAGCTGATTACATTGAATGTTTATTGATAATTAATTGGATTAACAAGCCAGTAATCTAATCACAATTAGCTGATAATTACATTAGTTTGGACAATGTGTACATTGGTCATATCAAATCAAAATCAAATCAAAGTTTATTTATTGTCGATACATTGCAAACAAAGTAATTGGTCACGTTTTTACCCCTAAACTGGTTTTTCCAAGTTTTTTTTTTAATTTGATAAACTTAACGATTCAAACTTCAAGTAATGTTCTTATAAATTTGAAGCAAATCCTATAACATATAAATAAGTATCCGATTATTGTCATAAAATAATTACTTTCTTATAAGCTTACACATATATATATCGCCACTTAATTAGTTTTTAAAGAGGTTCGTGTTACTTTTGCTTAAGTTTTCAGTGATTAATTTTTGTTTTATTCTATTTTTCAACCTCTATATTGTTTCTAACGCTACTATTCTTGCACAGACACTTGTTTCTATCCACGGGCAGGTCGACTATCCATATATAATATAATATGGATAGTCGACCTTCCCAGTGATAGAAACAAGTGCCTGTGCATTCTTGTTCATTTTTTCCCCATAATCTTTCGTCCTAAAAACTTGACGTGCTTTTTCACTTTCATATTTGGTCAAAGGATTAGAGAATTTACATGTTGTACCGATGATTTATGAATTATATAAATGTATAAATAGAGAGAGATAACAGACATTTAAAAAATCTGCTTTTACATCAACGATTGTTACTCTTCCTTCTTTTCTTCTTTGATATACTAGTTGATTTTGTTATCAACAAATTAAAATCAAACTAAATATTATTTTTATATACATTTGCACATTCATGACTCTAAAATCTGTATATACCTGTATCTTGGCATTGCACAAGGTCATGTTTTTCTCTGACTGTTAATGACGTCTTTACACTAAATCCATTGGATGTTGGATGTGTACTGATTGATATTTTAGTCTTAGATGCATGATTTTTTATTAGTTGTTATTGGCTTTGAACTAGCTGTCAGTAACTGCGAGTACTCTCAGATCTGTACTTTTGTCTTTTGTTGTGGGGATGTATAGGTAAACTGCCACGTCCACTCTGTGTTTTTGTTAGATGTATTTCTGCTTTGTATCGATCTGATGAGTTAAGCCCTTTTCAACTGATTTTTATAGTTTGTTCTTATGTTGTACTGTTACACCACTGTCCCAGGTTAAGGGAGGGTTGCCGCGCCTTCAAACTTGTTTAACCCCGCCACATTCTGTATGTGCCTGTCCCAAGTCAGGAGCCTGTAATTCAGTGGTTGTCGTTTGTAACTGTATATCATATTTGTTTTTCGTTCATTATTTTGTACATAAATCAGGCCGTTAGTTTTCTCGTTTGAATTGTTTTACATTTGTCATTTCGAGACCTTTTATAGCTGACTATGTGGTATGGGTTTTACTCATTGTTGAAGGCCGTACAGTGACCTATAGTGGTTAATTTCTGTGTCATTTGGTCTCTTGTGGAGAGTTGTCTCATTTGCAATTATACCACATCTTCTTATCTTTATAGTTATAAACTCATTAACCTTTTCGCTGCCAAAATTTTTCAAAATCCAAAATAACGTTTCGCTTATGAGGTACATCTTCATTGATTAAAACATCACTTTTTCCATTTTATAACTAGTTATTGTCACAACTGTATGTCCGTACTGAAAGAAATTGATAAACCAGCTAGTGCTGAGAAAGCATGACAACCCAGAATTTGTCCGTCACAGGTAACAAAAAATTCTAAAATATAATTATTCCCCTTTTACCATCAAGGCTATTAATTAACCGAATTCAGATTTTTCCTTCTAGGTCGTCATTATCCCCCCAAACATTATTAACTTAGGAAAAGAGAATGCAATTTCAATTGAAAACAGGATGTGAGAAAAACAAAAGAAAGAAAATTATAAGAAAACAAGTGCAATACCCTACATATCATCCTTCAATCAAAAGAACCTAGAATTATTTTAATTAATTCTACTTTAATCCATTTGAATGCCAAGCAAATATCTAAAAAAATATAATTTCTTATTTTGATGTATGACACTTTTTCGTGCTGATGACAAATCATATATTGAATTCAGAAATAGTTTGCATTTCACGTCGACAAAATTGACTTTTTTAACGTAAAATATCTTATTACCTGAAAATTTGTATTATCAGAATTTTTCTTATAAAACAGTTATTCTAAATATTTTAATAATGTCACTATCATGAGTGACGCACAACACAACATAAAACGGAACTGAGTAATGCCGCTTTGATCATTCTATTATCATGGCATGTTATGCTATCATTTTCTCAAATGTTCCCAGAGTCCGACATGTTTCAGTCTATACAAAATGTACTGCTAATATTTATACGATTCAAAGCGGTATTAATATTTTATAACTACATTGTAAACACATGCAATATGACGGTCTTCAAAAAAGACACAAATTGCATTTTGAAGCTATTACATAATTCACTGATTCTGATATATCCAAGCATCCATTTCGATTTCGTATTTATTAAAATCCATGGTGATTTCTATTGAGTGACATCTGCATCTTTCCACTATAAAATATTAAAAAAAAAACAAGATTTCCATTCAAACCTGAACATGGACATTTTTATTCTAAATTGCATTTTGTTTCTTCAAAACACCATATTTGTATAATTCCGATAATAATATCATGATTCAATTCACGACTACACTACAGAAACATGGATATAATTTCATGATTCATATCACGATTGCACAATAGACACAGGGATATATAAGGTGGTAAGGAAAATCATCATCAGTACTAGTGTCATCCTTTCATGGTTCAAGAATATGAAAATTGATATCTGATTAATTGATTATTGAAAAGTCATTTCATAATATAATCTTCCCTTGCGTCATTGTATATTGGTTCAAGTGTATTACCGAGGCACTGAATTCCGAAAAGTAAAGTGGGATTTATGCTTGTGCTTATTACAAAACAAACGTTCTGCATTGCATGCATTTTGATTTGGGTCTGTTATATTTGCCGTTAGAGAAAACATTTGAATTCAGTAAGTACAGAGATTCTAAAAGAATTGTATTCGTCATACATGTACATTATCAAGATTTTTAACCTCCCAAAGTACCAAGATAGCGTGCAATTTTTCATAATAAGAGCAATTTAAACCCTTTGAATGCGAACAATTTTCGGAAATCATTACACAGCTGATTGACAGACTTTCGTCATACATTATGGCCATTCGTTTACTATGATTTCATTTTGATGCAACGAGGAAAAGTAATCATTTTTGCATGATAAACATAGGACAAAATGTCCCTTTCATACAACAAACTAAAAAATATCTAGCATTATTACCTATTTTTTAATTTTATTTAAGTCGATGTATTAGCATAAACAGTTTTGTAATTCCGTAGCATGGATGGAATTTACTTTTTTATTTTCTGTTGTTACGTACTGTTATCTGATAAAAATATAGCTTACAAAAATTTGACCACCACACAAACTGTAGTCCATGGTGTACGGAGGCAACTCTTTATATTCATCTCATTTAAAATATTAAAAAAACATAGTTTTAACTTATAAAACTGCCACGCAGGAACGCATATACTAAAAACTAAAGAGAGTTCTAATATTTTCACAACATTTTCCTTTATCACTTAAGCTATGTTTGAGCAAGTTACCGTGTGTGCAAAACATCAAGATTTGTTTTATTGTCTGTGGTAAATGCATGCCAACTTGAAAGATGCATTTTAAAGGCAGATATGTATTTATATATTTTCATTAAATTTAAACATTGCTTTTTCCATTTTATAATTAGTCATTGATAAACCAACTAGAGCCGAGAAAGCATGACAATCCGGAATTTGTCCTTCACGGGTAAAACAAAATTATAAAATATAATTACTCCACAGGCACTCGTCTCAGAAAAAAATTTCCTATATACCTTTATATAACACAAGGTACTTAACTCGCGATTTAGAAAAATGTGAGCCGGTGGCGAAATTCCGTTATATGCCGATTTCTCGGCTGTCAACCACACTAAAACTTGTTATGTCGTAAATCTAAATTGATTTATCTTCACAATGGTGTATAACACGCATACTTTTGTTGTCGGAATTATCCGTAGCAATCCTACCCAAGTATGTCAATCGTAATTATTTCGTCTACCGACGACAAATTGGAAACACACAACTCGCAGTAAATGATTAATTATAAAAATTGTTTCAGAAAAACTGTTAGTTTTTGTCTGAATAGAACTTATCACCCAGATAGTAAAATTGTATAAGATACCGTGAAAAAAATCTAACAAGTGTTATTTGTGGTATGTCTAATAAGTTACGAGTTTCCTTTTTTAGACACAAAATTTCCCATGACGTCAATGTCATTCAGACTCTCTCTTGACTATACGTCTGAAATGAAACAAGATCAGATAACTCCGAGAATCATTGAGACGTGACGCGTTTATTTTCAATCCATCGTCGGTAGACGAAAAAATTAGATTGACATACTTGGGTAGTATTTCTACGGATGATTCCTACAACAAAAGTAGGGTCTTATTTGCTTTTGATGTCATGTTCTGAATACTTATCTATATGTAATAGGATTTGCTTCAAATTTCAAATTTATAGAAACATTAAGACTGAATCATTCATTTCATCAAATAAAAAAAAATAGAAAAAAACTTGACCTGACCATGCTGACCAATGTTCCAAATGTTCAACCTGTCCAGACTAATCTAATTAGCAGCTTATTGTAATTAATCCAAATATGATCAATAGACATCAAGTAGAGAATACAATTCAAAGTAGCGTTTAATTGCATGAAATTTGTGGTCATCCCAGGGTACAAGACGTGGACCTAGCTAGCAATGTACCCCACCCTGAAATAAAGAAAAATAACTATGATTAAACAAGCATATTGATCATTAAATTTCGATTTTCAAATATTAATCATTGCCCATTACTATTATAGAAATGTACTTATAAAAGAATAAAACTAAACATTCAAATCTGGGACTATTATAGTTTAATAGTCCCAGTTAAAATGTATAGATCACAATGATAAACCGTAGCTACGTCAATGTTTGAAAGCACAAGACAGCAAAATTATGTAATAGAAATTATCTTACCTATAAGAATAGCTGAAAGGTAATGCATGTAAACAATGATCAAACATATTAACAAATGATAATTTAATTGTCTTTCGGGAAAATTTTAAAACTAAGAAAGATATCCTGCACAAGATTCGGGCATACCTCAAGTAATCCTCGAAAATGTTTATTTATTTTTATGAAAATATTTATAACTACCAAGATATCCTGTACAAGGCTCGGCATACCTCAAGTAGTCCGCGAAAATGTTTATTTATTTTATGGAAATATTTATAACTACCAAGATATCCTGTACAAGGCTCGGGCATACCTCAAGTAGTCCGCGAAAATGTTTATTAATTTTTATGAAATTATTATAACTACGAAGATATCCTGCACAAGGCTCGGGCATACCTCACGTAGTCCGCGAAAATAATTATTTACTTTTATGAAAATATTTCAAATTACCAAGGTATCCTGCACAAGGCTTGGGCATACCTCAAGTAGTCCGCGAAAATAATTATTCACATTTATAAAAATATTTAAAAAAACCTATATATGTTGTTAATTATTGTAATCATAAACTATATTGGGTTAATCATCTTATTTATGGCTTATTTCACACCTTTTGTTTGTTACTTTATAATTGTGATCAAACGTGTCAAATCATGACAGGTATAATAATGGACATCAATTTAATATAAAATATCACGTTAAATAGTGTATGAATTATTTCATTTAAGAACACATTATACAACATAATTTACTACACAGTTAAATCAATATAATACTCAATACAATAAAAAGTTCAAATAAAGCGGTGCTCGACACAGTACCAATAATCTAAAACTCCTGAACACTTAGCACAATTGATTCTTTCTCGTACTGCCTCACATCCAATCATGTTTTCAAAAACATCTGGTTTGCTACATTGACAGTTACATTCAATTCTGCTTGCATATATTCTCACAAAATCTGAACTTGAGACTAGAGACATTCGAGCGGTTAGAGGTGGCAGTAGGTGAGCGGTTTGGAGTGGATGCAGGTGAGCGGTTAGAGGTGGAAACAGATGAGAGGTTAGAGGTGGTAACATGCGAACGGTTAGAGGTGGAAGTAGGTGAAGGATTAGAAGTGAAGGCATGCGAGCGGTAAGGAATGAATGCAGATAGGCGGTTAGAAGTGTTAATAAGGGAAGACAGGCCACTCTTAAATTACCTGAGTGCCAGTCGACACCTTTGGAGTTGGTGCTGGTGGAAATGTTGGTATTGTGTAGTGAGTAGCGCTTTCTTGTACGGTACTTTGTCTATAGCAATAGGGTCAGCCACTGGTGTACATGCTTTTGGTGGTGACGGTGGTGGTGGTACGTCCCAGATTCGTTCACGTGTAATGGCTCTCAATGTCCTTAACCACTATCACCGTACCAAGGAAACTGAGATGAAGCCTATCTGAGTATGTAAAATTGAGGATGGAAATGGGGAATATGTCAAAGAGACAACAACTCCGACCAAAGAGCAGATAACAGCCGAAGGCCACCAATGGGTCTTCAACGCAGCGAGAAAATCCCGCACCCGGAGGTGGTCCTCAGCTGGCCCCTTAATAAAATTGTGTACTGGTTCAGTGAAAAAGGACGTCACCCTAAACTCCAAAACATATAAAGGAACTAAAATTAAAAAAAAACATACAAGACTAACAAAGGCCAGAGGCTCCTGACTTGCCGCGGGACAGGCGCAAAAGTGCGGCGGGGTTAAACATGTTTTGTGAGATCTCAACCCCCCTCCCCCTATACCTATAGCCAATGTAGAATAAAGAAACACTTCATTTGGAACCCGATTTATGACTAGAGATCCATATGAACGGTAAATAATTTTGAAGAGTAAGGTTTCTAGATTACCGGAAGTACAAGGCCCCTAATCTGAATATGTTTACATTCAAATTTGATTGGATTGACGTCATAACATCCGGGATATCGAGGAACCCACAACCCAGTTCTAATGGCGGGAAAGCTTATCCAATCATAACAGGTGTTAAATATGACCATGTCAATCCCATCTTCTCTAGATATCCATTCGAACTTGGCCATAGCAATACGCACAGTAAAACTCAGTTAAATAGAAGTCCGAGTCCGATGTCAGAATAGGTAACAAAAGAAACTAAGCAAAATGACAATGATACATAAATTAACAAAGGACTACTAGCAGTTACTGACATGTCAGCTCCAGACCTCAATTAAACTGATTGAAAGATTATGTCTTCATCATATGAAAATCAGGTACAATCCCTCCCGTTAGGGATTTAGTATCATACCATCATAAAATATATGAGAAGAACATAACCCGTATCATGCTAACAACAGGTTTTATAATAAATGTGTTTATTTCCGATGCAAAGACCCTATGAGTGAATCAATATTAATACCAAAATATGCAATCCTTAATGACCTGACAACAGTATCGTAACTATATCCCTTCCGAATAAGTCTGTTTAAAGGTTTGATTAGCTTTTGAGGTGAATGTCGACATTTTTGTGCTTTGTGAATAATATTACCATAAAATATTGGATGTGAAATACCTGAATCAGAGACATATAATTGTATTATATGTCTCTGCCTGAATGTATAAGATGTCTGCATGTTGATTTATATTTACGAATGATGTCCTTGTACCGATGATAAAATTTAGTAAATGTTTTGATTAGTTTGTGATATCGAAAACCCTGGTGTAATAATTTTTCAGTAATACAGAGATTTCTTTAGTTGAAATCAAATACGTTGTTACATACACGAGCGAATCGAACAAGTTGAGATATATAAACACCATAAGATGGTGACAAGGGAACGTCACCATCTAAAAATGGATAATTAACAATAGGAAATGAAAAATCATCTCTTTTATCATAAATTTTGGTATTAAGCTTCCCGTTAAAGATATAGATATCAAGATCCAGGAAAGGTCAGTGTTCATTGATAATATTAGCTTTATTTAAAGTCCGTTCGGCAGGATAAATCTCTTTAGTGTACATACTGAAGTCGTCATTATTGAGAGCCAATATATCATCTAAATATCTAAAAGTGTTCTTAAATTTTTGATCAGATGTTGTTTCGATTGGTCTTTGCTGATTTTAGTCATAAATTGTAACTCATAACAGTACAGAAACAGGTCCGCAATAAGTGGTGCACAGTTAGTTCCCATGGGAATTCCGATAACCTGACGATATACGGAATCTCCACAGCGAACAAAAATGTTATCTAGTAAAAATTTAAGGGCAGTAATAGTATCAAAGCAGGTCCAATTGACATAGTTCTTTTGTTTGTTGTTACTAAAAAATGACCTAAATGAGTTCGAACATATATATTCGCATTCCGACTTTTTAAATGCCCATTTAATCAGGTGTGTGAAGTTTTTCTTAATAAGATTATGAGGCAAAGTGGTATATAGGGTATAGAAAAATCAAAACTTTGAACAGATTCAAAATCACCAATATAGCATGCAATGTATCAAGTACTTCTAACGAATTTTGAAACTCCAAAAGTAACTTATTCCACTATTTTCAAAGGCCTTATTAGAACAATTTATTACCAGGTTTTGATTGTACCAAGTAAACTAGTAAGTAGATTAGTAGAATAGATAGTTTAGTAGTGGAACAATGGCTTGAAGACGAAATAAATCTATATTTGTAAGGAGATTTGTGCAGCTTCTGAAGCCAGTACATAGTTGGAACTTTCATTGTATTTGGTTCTGCTTGTAAAGAGGTAGCTAAAAGTTTATATTTGTTACAGATGTCATTTGTGTCTCTGGATAGTGATATTCCGGACAAATGACGGGTGACAATGGAGTGAAGTCTGGGTACTCTGGTAGCCAGGGACTGCAGTATGGTATTGAGAAGTTGTGCCCTCTGGTTGGGTTAAACATTTGACCAATACAGTAATCTGAAAAGGAAAGCACATCTGTATTTTTCAAAGATAGATATTTATCAAAATCCTTGGCCTGGGAATGGCCAGCAATCAACACAAGAAATAACGACATTGTTAACTTTTTATACATTGTGACTTGGATGGAGAGTTGTCTCATTGGCACTCATACCACATCTTCTTATTTATTTGATTAGAATTAAACAATATGAAATACAAAACAAAATATATCTTAACACTATTTATACTCTGATTTTGTTGTCTTTTCTGAATTATTTACATAAATAATAAATACTTAAAAGTAATACAAAGAATATTATATCTAAAACAATATAGCAATTCCAAACGATAAAAAGCACTGTGGTTGTATGTATTATAGCACTATGAAAAACTTTTGAAAGGGGAAAAAATGGCAATATATTTAAAACTATATGAGTTCTTTAAATTGAGTTCACACAAATTATAAAAGCCAAACAAATGTCCTTTATTCTTTTATTGAGTCAATGATCACCGATTATCCTTCTAGTCAGTAGCTGATTACATTGAATGTTTATTGATAATTAATTGGATTAACAAGCCAGTAATCTAATCACAATTAGCTGATAATTACATTAGTTTGGACAATGTGTACATTGGTCATATCAAATCAAAATCAAATCAAAGTTTATTTATTGTCGATACATTGCAAACAAAGTAATTGGTCACGTTTTTACCCCTAAACTGGTTTTTCCCAGTTTTTTTAATTTGATAAACTTAACGATTCAAACTTCAAGTAATGTTCTTATAAATTTGAAGCAAATCCTATAACATATAAGTATCCGATTACACATATATATATCGCCACTTAATTAGTTTTTAAAGAGGTTCGTGTTACTTTTGCTTAAGTTTTCAGTGATTAATTTTTGTTTTATTCTATTTTTCAACCTCTATATTGTTTCTAACGCTACTATTCTTGCACAGACACTTGTTTCTATCCACGGGCAGGTCGACTATCCATATATAATATAATATGGATAGTCGACCTTCCCAGTGATAGAAACAAGTGCCTGTGCATTCGTGTTCATCTTTTCCCCCCATAATCTTTCGTCCTAAAAACTTGACGTGCTTTTTTCACTTTCATATTTGGTCAAAGGGATTAGAGAATTTACATGTTGTACCGATGATTTATGAATTATATAAATGTATAAATAGAGAGAGATAACAGACATTTAAAAAAATCTGCTTTTTAAATCAACGATTGTTACTCTTCCTTCTTTTCTTCTTTGATATACTAGTTGATTTTGTTATCAACAAATTAAAATCAAACTAAATATTATTTTTATATACATTTGCACATTCATGACTCTAAAATCTGTCTATACCTGTATCTTGGCATTGCACAAGGTCATGTTTTTCTCTGACTGTTAATGACGTCTTTACACTAAATCCATTGGATGTTGGATGTGTACTGATTGATATTTTAGTCTTAGATGCATGATTTTTATTAGTTGTTATTGGCTTTGAACTAGCTGTCAGTAACTGCGAGTACTCTCAGATCTGTACTTTTTGTCTTTTTGTTGTGGGGATGTATAGGTAAACTGCCACGTCCACTCTGTGTTTTTGTTAGATGTATTTCTGCTTTGTATCGATCTGATGAGTTAAGCCCTTTTCAACTGATTTTTATAGTTTGTTCTTATGTTGTACTGTTACACCACTGTCCCAGGTTAAGGGAGGGTTGGCGCGCCTTCAAACTTGTTTAACCCCGCCACATTCTGTATGTGCCTGTCCCAAGTCAGGAACCTGTAATTCAGTGGTTGTCGTTTGTAACTGTATATCATATTTGTTTTTCGTTCATTATTTTGTACATAAATCAGGCCGTTAGTTTTCTCGTTTGAATTGTTTTACATTTGTCATTTCGAGACCTTTTATAGCTGACTATGTGGTATGGGTTTTACTCATTGTTGAAGGCCGTACGGTGACCTATAGTGGTTAATTTCTGTGTCATTTGGTCTCTTGTGGAGAGTTGTCTCATTTGCAATCATACCACATCTTCTTATTTTTATAGTTATAAACTCATTAACCTTTTCGCTGCCAAAATTTTTCAAAATCCAAAATAACGTTTCGTTTATGAGGTACATCTTCATTGATTAAAACATCACTTTTTCCATTTTATAACTAGTTATTGTCACAACTGTATGTCCGTACTGAAAGAAATTGATAAACCAGCTAGTGCTGAGAAAGCATGACAACCCAGAATTTGTCCGTCACAGGTAACAAAAAATTCTAAAATATAATTATTCCCCTTTTACCATCAAGGCTATTAATTAACCGAATTCAGATTTTTCCTTCTAGGTCGTCATTATCCCCCCAAACATTATTAACTTAGGAAAAGAGAATGCAATTTCAATTGAAAACAGGATCTGAGAAAAACAAAAGAAAGAAAATTATAAGAAAACAAGTGCAATACCCTACATATCATCCTTCAATCAAAAGAACCTAGAATTATTTTAATTAATTCTACTTTAATCCATTTGAATGCCAAGCAAATATCTAAAAATTACAATTTCTTATTTTGATGTATGACACTTTTTCGTGCTGATGACAAATCATATATTGAATTCAGAAATAGTTTCTTTTTCACGTCGACAAAATTGACTTTTTTAACGTAAAATATTTTAGGACCTGAAAATTTGTATTATCAGAATTTTTCTTATAAAACAGTTATTCTAAATATTTTAATAATGTCACTATCATGAGTGACGCACAAAACAACATAAAACGGAACTGAGTAATGCCGCTTTGATCATTCTATTACCATGGCATGTTATGCTATCATTTTCTCAAATGTTCCCAGAGTCCGACATGTTTCAGTCTATACAAAATGTACTGCTAATATTTATACGATTCAAAGCGGTATTAATATTTTATAACTACATTGTAAACACATGCAATATGACGGTCTTCAAAAAAGACACAAATTGCATTTTGAAGCTATTACATAATTCACTGATTCTGATATATCCAAGCATCCATTTCGATTTCGTATTTATTATAATCCATGGTGATTTCTATTGAGTGACATCTGCATCTTTCCACTATAAAATATTAAAAAAAAAACAAGATTTCCATTCAAACCTGAACATGGACATTTTTATTCTAAATTGCATTTTATTTCTTCAAAACACCATATTTGTATAATTCCCATAATAATATCATGATTCATTTCACGACTACACTCAGAAACATGGATATAATTTCATGATTCATATCACGACTGCACAATAGACACAGGGATATATAAGGTGGTAAGGAAAATCATCATCAGTACTAGTGTCATCCTTTCATGGTTCAAGAATATGAAAATTGATATCTGATTAATTGATTATTGAAAAGTCATTTCATAATATAATCTTCCCTTGCGTCATTGTATATTGGTTCAAGTGTATTACCGAGGCACTGAATTCCGAAAAGTAAAGTGGGATTTATGCTTGTGCTTATTACAAAACAAACGTTCTGCATTGCATGCATTTTGATTTGGGTCTGTTATATTTGCCGTTAGAGAAAACATTTGAAGTAAGTACAGAGATTCTAAAAGAATTGTATTCGTCATACATGTACATTATCAAGATTTTTAACCTCCCAAAGTACCAAGATAGCGTGCAATTTTTCATAATAAGAGCAATTTAAACCCTTTGAATGCGAACAATTTTCGGAAATCATTACACAGCTGATTGACAGACTTTCGTCATAATATGGCCATTCGTTTACTATGATTTCATTTTGATGCAACGAGGAAAAGTAATCATTTTTGCATGATAAACATAGGACAAAATGTCCCTTTCATACAACAAACTAAAAAATATCTAGCATTATTACCTATTTTTTAATTTTATTTAAGTCGATGTATTAGCATAAACAGTTTTGTAATTCCGTAGCATGGATGGAATTTACTTTTTTATTTTCTGTTGTTACGTACTGTTATCTGATAAAAATATAGCTTACAAAAATTTGACCACCACACAAACTGTAGTCCATGGTGTACGGAGGCAACTCTTTATATTCATCTCATTTAAAATATTAAAAAAACATAGTTTTAACTTATAAAACTGCCACGCAGGAACGCATATACTAAAAACTAAAGAGAGTTCTAATATTTTCACAACATTTTCCTTTATCACTTAAGCTATGTTTGAGCAAGTTACCGTGTGTGCAAAACATCAAGATTTGTTTTATTGTCTGTGGTAAATGCATGCCAACTTGAAAGGGTTTATTCCTGCTATTCCTACATTTGATAATTCGGTATGTAAAATGTAAGAAATCCGTGTAGGAATAGGAGGAATGCTTGTACAAACATGGGATTAAATCGGGTTAGGTTGTAAAACATGAAGCTAATTAACTTCAGGTAAATTTAAATGAAATACCTTTAGTTTTCAATTCATGTTCAATTTTAGTGTACTAACAGTATAAAATGATGCAAATTATTGAAAGAAATATATATTCTTGTCTATTTTGTACTGTTGTGTTATGTTTGTTTCCTCTTATATCACTGAGGACAATAATAAAAAAGATCAGCAAAGTTGCATTTATTTATTTCATCATGTTCATGAAAAATAGTAAATAGCCTTGGTACATGCTTCCCTCCTGCTGCATATTGGAGTAGTTTACACGCATGAATCGCCTCCTCATGCTTCAGCAGCTTGACAAGACTAAATATGTTTGGGTGGGGTGCCTTGACCAATTTCTTCAACTTGTTGTGCCAGCCCTCTAGATGATTTGTAGTTCTTGGGCCATCTGTTGCATAGTGGTTCCAGAGACTTCGATTACTTTCAACCCAGTGGTCAGTGAGGGCAGTCGTCGTCAACACACATCACCTTGACGATCCTCGCTGAACAGGGGGCTACAAATCAAACTGGTCTCTTCGTATCTATGGGAATTTCAGATATAATATTGTTTGCTAAGCTCAAAGTGGGTGAAAGAAATATATGATAATTTTATTACTTATTTATCAATGTTTTATTTATTTGACACATATATAGCTTTGGCTTTTTTAATTGAAACTGGGCTATCGGGAAGCAATATACATGTATAATCTCCATCTTCGCGATGGACATTCAGATTCATTCCTTTTTTTCTATATTTATTTATTTCATTTACTGGCTACTATTACCACACATATAATAAAATATTCTGTCTGTCTGTCATATCAAAGCAATTATCTATATAATTAGCTTATATTTATCACTCAATTTCAACATCACTATTTCAACAAATCTGCCGAAGTTTACATAAGTACAACTTTACAACACAGTAAGGACTTCACAAAACTCACAACTCCAGAACTCACATGAAACAATACGAAACACTAAGGAATTTTATTTTCACACAATAAGTGTTAAGAAGGGCGCAAGTTCCATACCAGGAAAGCGGCCTCCAAAATATCAATGATGATAATAATAATAATACTTTTGTAGCATTTATTCTAGCATCTACGCCATTTAATTAGAACATAGTCAAAATTAACAAAGTTCACCGGACAATATAATATCCCTTAAATATATCTATTAAACTTTAAAATAAAAGTCGTATTTGGGGTTTATTATTTTAAAACTTTTTTAACAGAAATACATTCATTTTGGGAATTTTTCTGTTCTATATTCTACGCAATGCATCTACTTTTTTCTATTTATTTTTATCATTGTAATAATCCTTTCCAGATTACCTGTACTTATCTGTATTTTAATCAAATTTAAATTGCTAAAACAACAAAACACCTTATACCAACATCTATTGTTCTTTGTATGTAGGAATAGAAGGAATATGTATTTATAAAATGTAGGAATAGCAGGAAGACACCACTTGAAAGATGCATTTTAAAGGCAGATATGTATTTATATATTTTCATTAAATTTAAACATTGCTTTTCCTTTTATAATTAGTCATTGATAAACCAACTAGAGCCGAGAAAGCATGACAATCCGGAATTTGTCCTTCACGGGTAAAACAAAATTATAAAATATAATTACTCCACAGGCACTCGTCTCAGAAAAAAAATTTCCTATATACCTTTATATAACACAAGGTACTTAACTCGCGATTTAGAAAAATGTGAGCCGGTGGCGAAATTCCGTTATATGCCGATTTCTCGGCTGTCAACCACACTAAAACTTGTTATGTCGTAAATCTAAATTGATTTATCTTCACAATGGTGTATAACACGCCTACTTTTGTTGTCGGAATCATCCGTAGCAATCCTACCCAAGTATGTCAATCGTAATTATTTCGTCTACCGACGACAAATTGGAAACACACAACTCGCAGTAAATGATTAATTATAAAAATTGTTTCAGAAAAACTGTTAGTTTTTGTCTGAATAGAACTTATCACCCAGATAGTAAAATTGTATAAGATACCGTGAAAAAAAATCTAACAAGTGTTATTTGTGGTATGTCTAATAAGTTACGAGTTTCCTTTTTTAGACACAAAATTTCCCATGACGTCAATGTCATTCAGACTCTCTCTTGACTATACGTATGAAATGAAACAAGATCAGATAACTCCGAGAATCATTTAGACTTTCCCATAAAATTGACCAATCGGAAACCGAGATATATAAAGAGACGTGACGCGTTTATTTCCAATCCATCGTCGGTAGACGAAATAATTAGATTGACATACTTGGGTAGTATTTCTACGGATGATTCCTACAACAAAAGTAGGCGTGTTATACACCATTGTGAAGATAAATCAATTTAGATTTACGACATAACAAGTTTTAGTGGGATTGACAGCCGAGAAATCGGCATATAACGGAATTTCGCCACCGGCTGACATTTTTTCTAAATCGCGAGTTAAGTACCTTGTGATATATAAAGGTATATAGGAAATTTTTTTTCTGAGACGAGTGCCTGTGAGGTAAAACTGATAAAAACAGGTATAACTCTACATATAAATACTGAAGTATTTAACGAACTCATTTTCAGGTATCGAAAATGACTTAATACTGGAACAAAATTCATTTTCATCATATTGTTTATAACAACAACATGTTGACATGCTAACATTGATGGTATCTTAATGTAACAAAAATTGATCATTATGTTCTCTTAGGACAATCTCTAATGATATGTCCCTTCTCATTACAATAATAACATTTCTGGTTTACCTTTGCATCTATACAAGCTGCAGTTTCAAATTTTGGTTGCTGTCTAAACTTTTTCTTTCTAGACCTAAAGGTTTCATATTTCAGAGCACAGTACAACGCCCCGTCAATGGTTTCTGCATTGCTTTGTACAATAGGTAATTCTAATCATGGTCATTTAGTGCTTTTCCAAATGCCATATAAGTTGAATAGTCTTGGTATCGAGAGTCGCTGATGGGTAAGCCATTCTGACTAGTCTTTTTATATTATCAGCCAGTTCCTGTAATGGTTGGCCTGGTTTTTCTCATATAAGCATCAACTTGGGACACATAAACATGTGTCAGGTTTTCAGGAGCAAACCTTTTGGTTAACATTTTTACTAAATTACAATATGTTGGGATATTATCTATCTCAATATCAGCTAAGGTCGATAAAGCAGCACCATTCATATATGTAATAAACTTTAAAACTTTGATATCTTCCGTCCAACTACTAGTATTTAATTTTGCAACAGCATCGAAATGTAAATTGTACTCAAGCCAGTTGGTGGTCCCATCGTAGATTGATGGTTTGATATACTCAATGTTCTCGCTGTTACTGGTTCTCGGTTAGAAGACTGGTTTGATTCATTACTCCCGCTTAAACTATTGGTTACATTAGAAATCGTATGCTCACATGAACAATCGTTGTTGACTTTTGGTATATTATCTAACACATTCATACATAAATTTGCCACTTGGTCTTCTATTTTGGTGATACTATTTAAAAGTGATTCAGTCAGGTTTTCAAGTTTTTCTACTTTTTTAATGGTTATCTGTAACTGAGTTTCAAAATTATGAACATGGTCCCTTAAGGTATTCAAATTTATGCTGAACTGGTTGACTATATTTGTAATTACCTCAACTTTCTTATTCATTGTATTTTCTACAGCATCTTGTCTCGATGCACACGAATTTAATTAACCGAGGTAAACACACGACTGTTTGTAACAGAATATTCTGACGGGCTAACGCAATTACTCATGTTTATATTAAATCTGTTGTACAAGTAAGTCAATGAGTTTCATAAAATAAACATACTGGATCTAGGCTCTACTCTCGAGGTTTGGTTTTATACGTATCCCATCGCTGCCACCAAATGTCACGGAACGGGTGGGGGTGTCCCGCAAGTAAAAAGTATTTATGCAGGTTAACACACTGGTGACTATGTTAATGGTGAATTCTAATAACTGTCAACCCTGGTATTGAGTTGCAAACTATTCATTACTGGTAGCGTAGCTGGCAAAATGGTCAAGGCACTGGTTTAAATATGCTAGCTCAGAAACTCATTAACATTTACTTACTTATTACATGTACAACAGATAACAAGATTGATTTAAGCTTTACAATTTATAATGTAAAAATCATCCATAGTATCGTAAGTATACATCACATAAAACCCACCTGAGCACTAGTTATTACAATAAAATATACAGAGACCCCCCTTTTTGGTACGTTAATCATTTGTCAACATCGTAGAAAATGTAGTAAAACATCTAGGTCAATCATGGTTTGGTCCATTTATCCAACGGGGATGCATACAATATCAAAGGTATATGTATTTTACATGTATTTTACGGGTTGCATCGACTGCGGCGTATTTAGTTTGCTCTGGTAATTTCCTTGTTATGAGGAGTGAACGCCCTGGTTGTGGGCCACAGACTTCTGGAAAACTCTTGCGCACTCATTTTTATACAACTATCCCACCAAAGTCAGTGGGACTCTAAGCGAAACCATTGGTCAAAATATGTGGGAATCCTCGCATAGCCATTGTTCGGATCTCGGGTCATGAGGTCACTGACGTCAATATAGTTGCTGATGTAAATGACGACGAGTACGAATGTTGACATTCTGTCAAGTCGGAAAATGGACAAACGGGACTTAACTAAGCTTACTCTTATGCTGAGTTCACACGTAATTCGAATTCGATTCGCATTAACTAATTCGAATTAGTTTAATTCGCATTCGAAAGTTTTACGTCCTAACGTCAATTCTAATTCGAATTGCAATGCGCGTCAAATTCGCTTTACTGTCCGAACGACGTTATCTTTTAATTCGTATTAACAAAAACGTATTTCTAATGCGAATTGGATAATTCGAATTAGCCAATTCGAATCAATTCGAATTTAAAAAGAAGAGTGTGTGAACGCGATTAGCGAATTCGATTCGCATTCGATTCGAATTCAATTCGAATTAAATGTACGTGTGAACGAGGCATTAGCATGCATGGCCCCGGTTACAATATTCAGGCCTTACGCAAATAGAATAGAAAGGTAAAAAAGCGGAAACGTGTGAAATAAGGGTAAACAGAAGTTGGAAATCGTCGTTCAGTCATGGGACTCTCCCTGGTCAAACAGTGAAGACGAACTCTATATATTTACTCACAGAGACCTTACTAACAATATTCACATATAATAACAATTAACGTATATGTAATGTTCATCAAATGTCTTTGTATACGCGTTAGCTAACAGTAAGCGAAGAACATGATAACAAAAGTGTTTACTGAGTAGCCCGAAAGTCGTATGTACAAACCTACAGCCTACCCCCTAAACCGTAACAATATGATTTTCTGACACCAACCAATTTTCGGTGGACAATAACAAGCGACGACCTTTGATATTTTTTTTAAAATAGGACAGAAGCTTAAACATGCGTCCTTACATTTTTCTTTCTTAACTGTCATCTGTACTACAGATTAAAAGTTTGGTAATAAATGATATCAATCTTAATTTTTTGCAATATATATTGCAGGTTTATTTTCTGTGATTCATCCTAACATTTACTTACGTTTCAGGCACTGATACATGATTGTAATCAGATAATGATCTGTCAGTGGTATTTTAAAGGTGTTTCTTATACTGTTATGCTGCTTTCTCCTGAAACAAAACGTCTGGTTCCGTAAATCGGGTTTCTTTCCTTGAAATATATAAGTTAAACTTCTTAAAACGCATGCGATCTGATATTAATGCAGATGATGTATCCATCCAATACCATTATGGTTATAAAAATTATACAAGTTCAAATCCTGAAGGCAATGGTTACTTATTTTCGAGTCTTTTTTTATAGTTACATACATCGTAGAGTAAAACTTAGAATTGAATTGGAATGTAATTTGAAAACCAGTTCAGGCCCTGTTATATCCAAATAGCAACACACTGAAGATCGACGGTGTGAGAAAAGTCAATAAGCAGATGCAGAGGGGTATATAAACACCTATATGTCAGAGAAAAATACTTAACACTTAACAGAAAACAAAAGAATGAACAGCACTAACCCCACCAAAGAATCTTATGTGAATATATGTTCCCCTTTATGAAACTGTGTGCGATTTATAATTATGATAATTTTGTCAAGGAGATTCTGTTTCATACATTTTGAATAAAGTACTCAAAACATGACTGTATTCTCTCGAGTTTGATAGACAGAGAGCTTCCGTTCAAAGTATGAAAAATTAAGAAACAGCAGCTGTATAAATGAACTTAATATATTACAGTTAAAATGCATGGAACAACAAAAGGACTATTACAGATCATCCCGCTGTCGATATTTTACAGATATTTTGGTGTTGTTCAATCATGCAACGTACCTCAATGCATATGCTCCAGTTCTGAATTTGACTACGATTGCAAAGGAATAGGATTAACAGAAGTTCCAAATGGTTTTCCTTTTTGGTTATTACATTTGTATGTCTTGGTATTAATTCATTTCTAAAGGCAACAGTACTTTACCGATGTTCAAATCTCATAAATTCATTAAGAAGATACAAATCAAAGTAAAAACCAAAAACGTCACATGACCCCCATAAGGGACGAGACTGAGTGAGTCGACAGGGTAAGCGTCTCTTGTTATGCATGCGAATAGATACATTTACTGTCAAAATGTCATAATCGATAAATTTACAGATCAGGTGAAATACTAAAAAGCTATTTTATGGAAACCAATTAGTTCAAGGCGAAAGAACGTATTTATGCCGTTATTTAAATAAATCATTCTGATATCAAAATGGTATCTGGTTACAAAAATACAAGGTGTCAAAACAAATTTAAACACATGTCAGGTTATTTCGTCTCGCTATATGTGTGTGGTCATTTCAAATTTATTTTGTATGCACCTTTGAATGCGGAATTCTTCCAACAGAAAAATGATCTGGAATTCTGTAACGTCGCAAATATTTGGCATGATGTATTTTATGGAGTGGAGTGTTAGAGTGGAGTATTTGAGTGGAGTGTTGGAGTGAACTTTTGTAGTGAAATTTTTGGAGTGAGATTTTGGAGTGAAATTTTTGGAGTGAATTTTTGGATTTTGGAGTTTACAATAATAAGAGAAAAACTGAAATTTCAATGTTATGTCCGAGATTTGGAGTTAGATTTTGGGGTGAAATTTTGAAGTACATAGTATATTAGGAAAAAATGGTGTCGGGTCCTATCAGGCAATATTTGATGCGTGGTTGCATCGGTGTTTTATAATAACAATAATTATCTTTTCTACCAATAGAAAAAAATTGTAAAAAACAATCTTACTAAGGGCGAACGAATAGTACTACGCATTTGAAAAATGATAAAACAATAGTAATAAAAAAGGTAGATAAAAAATTCAAATTGTGTTATTTAGACAGGCTAGACTACATAGCAGAAGTCACAAGACAACTAAATACTCAACATTACTGCCAATAAGATTTATTTAACATAGCAGAATTGAAAACCCAGGTCATTGAGTATGTTAAATCATTAAACGACCAAGGCATTGTCGACAACATACCATTTTTTTTTTTTTTTTTTATCAAATGGTCAAAAATTAAGAGATGCACGTTTAGGGAGAATTCGACCGTCTTTAAATGGAGACGTTCAAACAAATACAACATGATGGATTTAATGAATTAAATGTAATTCCACCTGGCAGACCAATTATATCACAATGTGGTTCCGTAACTGAACTTATCTGAACTTATCGGTCATTATGTTGATTATTTTCTTATACCTACAATTCAAAATCAGTCTACATATAAAAAAAGATACTACATCTTTCATTAATATCATTGAGAAATTAATACCTATGGTAAACAGCCTTTTGGTTTCGTATGATATAACACAGATGTTTACTAATCTTCCTCAAGCTGCTTTATTAAGTGCCGTTGAAAGAGCCTATGACAATTTTGACATTCAAACTTCAAAGTCAATGCTCCGCCGGTCAATGTATTAATACGTCTGTTGAGAATCATTTTTATGTATATGAATTTGATGGGAAAATAATTCAAAATATATAAACAAATAATAGGTACGGCAATATTGGTGCAGTCCCTTCACCGGAAATCTGTGACATACTTATGTTCGAAATAACAAATTAAATAATTTCTGCATTTTAACATAAAGACAAAATATGCTATCATGGCAGATATAGGGACGATGGATTCATAATATATGATGGAGCATCAGATGAAATTACAGAATTTTTTCGTCTAGCAAATAATTATAGTCCCTTATTAAAGTTTACCTATGAAATCTCGAACGATAAAATGTCGTTCTTAGATGTTGATGTAATTAAAGGTCAAAGATTTACAACACGTAGCATTCTTGACTTTGAAATACATTTTAAAGAAACAAATTCTTATCTCTATCTGAATAGAAATAGCTGTCACTCACAGCATGTATTCCGAGGATTTATTAAAGGTGAAGCAATACGGCAGATTAAAAACACAAGTGACCATAACAAATTAATAAACAATCTAACTGATTTCAAAGTGAAATAGATGATAGTATTACTGATGCTTTATACCATTTGATTTTATGGGGCTAGGATGAAATTTGAAAAATAGGCAGGACAGGAGTTTTGAGTAAAAAAAGGCAGGATGAGACACTTGCAAAAAAAAAGTCAGGATGACAATTTAGGTAAAAAGTCAGGATAAACTTTAAAAAAAATGCAGGACCGAACAGAGTAAAAATAAAAGGCAGGACAGAGATTACAACTAAAAAAAATGCAGGACAAAATTTTTATCCTAGCCCCATAAAAATCAAATGGTAGCTCCCTTATCAATTGACCGTTCTGAATTATAACAGCAAAACAAATCGACGGAAAAAGAAAATATTCCGTTAGTTTTAATAACTAAATGTAACCCATATATACATAAAATTAAAAAAAAAGTATCATGAAACACTGGCATTTATTACAGTTTGACGAAGATTCAATGTTGCACCAATAGTTGTGTATAGCAAACATAAAAGTCTAGGAGATATGCTTAGTAGATCAAAGTTTAAGACTTTAACATAAAATTGACAGTTGGACCCCTGATGATAGCAGATCTGATAATATCTATATCTATTGATGAAGAATTAAAACATAAATATATCAACATATTTATGAATAATTTTCATATTTGATTATACTAAAATAGTGCATCTTAAGATGACCATCCCAAGCTTTAACTGCCGGAACACTAAAATAGTGTCGGGTCCCATCAGGCAATATGGGATGCGTGGTTGCATAGGTGTTTTATAATAACAAAATGTAGGATTAAAAAGAATTTGGAAACCCGACCCAACCAACTACTAAAAAGTTGATTTATAAATAAATGTAATGGGTGATTGGAAGGCACTTTTTGCATAAAACTAGCGATGATAGGTCCACAGATTTGTTTGTGCCGAATGATACAATTTCATGTAATTGAAAAAAAAAATCTGCCAGGAACCCCCCCAACCCCATTTTTGTATCCGAAATTGACATTTTGATGTAAATCCTTTATAGTAAAATGTCTTGATATATTTTCTCAATGAAAATCTCGGACATATTAACATTGTAATTACAGTTCTTCTCTTATTCTTGTGTTCTATTTTACTTCAAAATTTCACTCCAAAAATTTCACTCCAAAATCTCACTCCAATAATCTCACTCCAAAATCTCTCTCCAAAAATTTCACTCCAATACTCCACTCCAACACTCCACTCCATAAAATATATTATGCCCAAATATTTAAACAAGATACTTACATTTAAAGACATATCCAATGATATTTCAATTTGCAGTCAATAAGTACATACTAGTAAATTTCCAAATATATATTTCTTCTAAAAAGTGTTAGCCTTTAAATTTTTGAAAGCTAGCTTGGAAAAACATCGTTATTTGAAGCAGACTATTAAATAATCTTTTTTTATGTTGCATTAATATATTTGTTATTTCAGAGATTTGTCTAACAATCTTATAAATTCACTAGATAATAATACTTTTGCTGACTTCAAGTATCTAGACGCATTGTAAGTATGATATGTCAATATTTACTAGTTGTACCAATAACAGGCTACACAAAAGTTGTACCGTTCTAATATATAGAGGTTACTGTGAGTTTAATACCTTTATGTTTAAGACTGTTGCTCATCTTGAATTTTACATAAAAAAGATCTTTTAAAAATTGTTTATTTTTTTGTGTCAAATATGTCAATTATGACAACTCATAATATCACAAATAAAATCATACATTTTTGTACCAAAGTACCAGTTGTGTCATCCTGTCAATTTATCAAAGTGATTAAAACATTTTTTAAACGATTGAAGAATGCTATTACTTTGTGTACGAATTTAAAGGCCAATAGTGATTATACCTTCTCCTTTGCTAATTTGATCATATCAACATAGTGTGGTGGTAATTTTGGTATTTTTCAGTGTAGTACGGTTGTGTAAAAAGCCTCCACTGTTTAATTTAATCAGTCAGAAAAAAATATATACTAGGTATTCACTTATTTCCGTGGGTACCAATTTTCTTGGAGTGAGGAAAAATTTAATCTTCGTTGAAACTTTATTTCAAAGTTTTGACGAATTTTACATACAAGTCTTTAGAAAATGTGTAATTCGTTCAACTTCGAAATCAACGAAAAGTCATCAACAAGTAATAATGAACACAGAGTACACAGAGGACAATTAGAAAAAAAAAAACATAAAGAGAAGATAAACAGCAATCCACTAAACCGAAAACCGAAAACTAAAGATTGATCAAAATGATCTCTACCAAAAATCGGGGTTGCACACGGTGATGTCATAAACCAGGAAAGCGATAGGATGTCCATGTAACATGGCAAATGAAACATATATCGGTAGTTATCCGTTACATAGATATCGGCTTTGGTGTAGTTCAGAATTAATTTGTTCTTGTCTATGGAGCGCAACAATTGTCGTAAGATGCAGCTATTCGTTACTTGTAATATTTTTCTTAACGTTAAGTGGTTTTATCTTTACGTTCAGTTGTTTTTCTTTACGTTATCTATTATATGTTTACATTAAGTGGTTTTATTTTCACATTTCGTGGTTTCACTTTTTACATTAATTAAGCGATACTATCCTAACGTTATGAGTTACAGTAGCTTTATTATCAAATTATCTCGAAAAGCAGAATGGGATTTGTATCATAAAAAAATAAGTACACGGGTATGAACTATCTGTATCACATATGATTACGGCTATGTTCCTCATGATGTAGCTACAATCCCATTTTATCCCGTACTATAAGGTAAACTCAAATAAATTCATGTGTTTAACAAAAGTATGATAACCAAACATTGAACTCCACCCAAAGACCAAACTAGAAAGCTATAGAAATAGATGACTTTTTCTTGTGTTTTCCTATCGATGTTCCCATGGTAATAACGATAACTATATACTATAGCTGACAGTTGTATCCAAAAACATTTGAGCATTACTTGCATGTCCGTTTGTTTAATGGACATAATACAATTGAAGTAATAATACTATTTTTGGGATATATTTTTATAACAGAAACAATTAAGACGCATGGTCTTTAGAACCATGCCTCCTTATAATAATTAACAAAAATTTAGAAGTAAATGATATTGTCATTTATTTTTAGACTTTATTAACAATTCAAGGGCTGCGACTCTTTTCACGAAAAATCTTACGAGTAAAAGTACTCGTAAGTCATGAACATTTATGAGGTTTATTTTCAAGAAGGAACACGAGATCGAAATCAAATGGCATTTGAAATTTATGTAAAATGATATACCCATCTTCTAAACTAAATATAATGTCCAGTCTCGCGCTGTTTGTCGTTTAACAATGAGAAACGATCATAAAAACCGTGCAAGGAATTACAGTCATGAATTCACAATCAAAGGTACATAAAACAACGTACAATAAATACATTTGAAAAGATGCACTTAACTCTCTCATGCCGGTATAACAAGTAAGTGAAAACCCAGAAATAATAAACAGTACCGTATAAAAAAAAACATTTCATAGCGACTGAAGTACTTTACTAGTATATGCTAATATTAAATCATGCAATCCAACACTGTAATATCGGCTATTGCACTTCACAGTTTATACATACAGCGACGCCTTTTAAATTACAAAAAGATACAATCTTGTGCTATGCCAAGAGAAAACTGGAAGAATTTCAACATATATGATCAAATAAAGAATTGTGAATACAGTTATATGCACTAATTTGTTTTATTGTTTTGTAGAGATTTAGAGAACAATAATTTGAGTAGTTTACCCACAGAAATTTTCAGATATAACACTCTCCTTCGAACGCTGTGAGTATTCTAAGAAAATGAAAGGATATGGAGTAAATGTACATGGGACAAAATCGCACACAATACATAGAAAACATTATCAATGAACAGGGCTTTTATTCCTGTTCTTCATCTTGACAGTTGATGTAGGGTCTAAGACTGTAAATGTCAATTGAAATAAGACATCGAACCCCTTAAAAAGCAGGAATCTTGCTTGTTAAGGCTGCAATTAGAACAGTAAGTTAAGCCTAATAAAACTTAATTACGAATTTATCCTACCATACCGCTTATTTTGAATATTTAAGGGGAGAAAACTTTTATAAAAAATATATCACCAGATCACTTTGAAGTATTCGAAATACTAAGGATGTTCTACCCCAGGAAAAGATTACTTTAGCTGTATTTGACAAAACCTTTCGGAATTTTGGGTCCTCAATGCTCTTCAACTTAGTACTTTATTTGATCTTTTAATTTTTTTTATTCGAGCGTCACTGATGAGTCTTTTGTAGACGAAACGCGCGTCTGGCTTACAAAATTATAAGCCTGGTATTTTTTATGAGTTTTTTGTACTCAAATATTGCGTCAAGTCGTAATTAACTAACAATTTGACTAAAATATTATGTCGATAGCTGTTACGGTTTTAGAGGAGTTGCCTGTACAAGCAAAGTTCTTAATTTAGAACATGACCTTGATCTCAATCTCCTACGCATGAAAAAAGGACCTCATATCAAAAGACTAGATCTCTATAACATAAAGTTAATGAGTTACACCGACATACCTTTTGTCGAACATGAAAAGGGAAATAATGCTGATTACATGTAACCAGTTCGCTTCGGTCCAAATTTAACAGATCATCCCTAGGAAATAACGAACATTTTGGAGAAAAATGCTTTAATCGATATCTATTTATGGTTTCTGAGAAGAAACGAAAACAAGAAAAACAGGACCCGAGAGATAACTCCTATATGTAAAAAGTGTTTGTTTTAAAAGGGCGCTATAACTATTCGACATGGTGCGAAACAAAAGCGACATTTCAGAAACAAAAGTGGCGGTAGAAAAAAAAAAAAAAAAAAACAATCAGAACTAAATCAAAAGGCCTTAATTTCCACGGGAAGATGGAATGACCTCATTACTGGATTAAAAAAAAAACAACAGATTTTAATTTTATATTTGACATGTGTCCAGCGCTATTGAAGCTTATTCCATATAATTTTACGAAATAATGTAAAAGACGTTTTAAAATATTATTTCACAGAGTTTAATATGTTACTTTTTGATTTTTAAATTCAACGAGGCCAAAACGTGCTTTATCATACACCCCCCTTTGAATATTTATTTAAACGTTTATGTGTAATGACAAATATAAGATTGTTTTTTATAAACAAAAGAAAATCTAGCCATATTATTGAGTGACATGAAACAAAACTCAATCTACAAAATCCCTAAATGCCAAAATTACTCATTTCCTATATCGATACAATAATTTCAATAAAAAAAAAGAAATTCTAGCCGACTTATTCAGTGGCGGTTAAATGTGCTTAATATGCTTTGGTGCCAAACATTTCATTTCATTAAAAGGTTCAAAATTCTTATAAAAAAGCAACAATTTACCTTCTTCAGTGAGTTATGGTGAAAATTGAATCAAATCATGTATTCGTTAACTTGACAAAACAATTAATTTGTTGTACAAGAACAAAATTTTCAAGACACAAAATGGACAAAGAAATATTCCTGGACATGTTACCCCGTCCAGCAATAGGACCAATGATTCGGGTATCCGTCCACACTTTTTAAATTAAGCTGCTAAATGAACATACATAAAGTAATGGTTCAGCGGGAATCCAATGTGAAAAGTGTAATATCTAACATTTGCTCTTTTATGTAAATATAAAACTTTCTATTTCTAAGTAGAGTTTAATCTATTTTTCTTTATGTGATTAAGCAACCTTAATGCGTGCACTGTCTTTATTAAGCATTGCAAGGATTACGTATAGTTGAATTGTACACACAATCTTTATCTCCATATTAGAATAAATACAATGCAAAGTCCGTGTCTGTCCATTTAGCTAACTTATTAGCCCCTATTCTGGATTCAGAGATGGTAATTTCTAAAGATATGCGAAGTCCTGAGAGGCCAAAACTGTGCGTTTTGTTAAACGGTAAATTATTTGAAAAAAAAAGATTTCTTCCTAAATGAATGTACGGAAAATACGTATTAAATATGTTTAAATAATTTTCAAATTTCACAACACCTTTTAAATTTGTTAAACGGACCATCCTGAGAAGCCCCACTAAAAAATTTAGAAAAAAACTTGTTAAAACGGTTGATTCTTTAGTTTCGTTAACATGTACATAAGAGTTGTTTTAGTGACACCTCACAAAGGTGGCTGACAGGTGATTATTTTAACTGATCTCTTAAAAAATTATCATTTTGATGTTTGGCGGAGATTATAGAGGGAAAACATCATATATTTGACTGATATTTTTTTTTGTAATAACCATATAGTCAAAAATTTAAGAGCATTTGAAAGCTAACATTTGATGTTTACATTGAAGTTAGAATCATCTTAAAAGGGATGCTCAAACAACAGTTGAGAAAAGCGCAATTCATAACAGATAGATAGAAATGAAGTTCACTTATAATAGCGAATATGATTTTCCAAAGAATATAAAAATAAGGAGACGTGGTATGATTGCCAATGAGACAACTATCCAAAAAATTTCAATTGAAGATGTAAGCAATTATAGGCAACCGTACGGCTTTCAACAATGAGAAAACCCCATACCGTACAGTCGGCTATAAAAGCCCCCGACATGAAAAATACGAAACAATTCAATCGAGAAAACAAACGGCCTAATTTATAACAAAACAATTTATGAAAAACAAATATGACAGACATAAACTAACGACACCACTGAACCACAGGCTCCTGACTTTGGACAGACACATAAAGAATGTGACGGAATTAAACATGTTTGTTGCTTAACTCATCAGATGGGTGCAAAGCAGAAAAACATATAACAAAAACTCAGACCGGTATTGGAAGGGTATTCATATATCCCTTACATAAAAAAAGACACAAAGTACAGATCTGATAGTACTCGCAATTACTGACAGCTCATTCAAAGCCAATAACTACTAATAAAAAAATCATGTATCTAAGATTAAAATATCAATCAGTTCACATCCAACATCCAATGGATTTAGTGTAAAGACGTCATTAACAGAAAAATATAAGTTCATTATATATAGTGTAATTTGTAAATTTATACGTTTTCGAACCTCGAAATTGTATACTACTATGTTATTTATATTTTCACCTTATCCCCCCAATTATAATACTTGTCCGAAAAATAATTTATTTATCCATTTAGGCCAATAAGAAATAATTAGTAGACTCATCTCAGAAATTTATTTTCAGGTTTTTTTTTTAAAAAGGGTAAAATTTAGACCTAGTTCATGAACTTTCGGTACTTTATACTTTGGTTTATCTCAAAGTGAAATGTGGATATCTCCTTAATATGGAACACTATTAAATTAAATTGTGTTTATAATATGAAAGAAAACTATTTATATGTTATTATTTGTTTGTAACTAGCTAGATGTATTTTATTCTGTGCTAATGCAAATATTGTTACTAGTTTAACCATTACATTTTTATAGACCACTTTTTCGTTAAAAATTTCTATTTCTTAATTTCAGATCTCTAGAAAAAAATAAATTAACGGAATTTCCCGCAGAAATATTTGCTGACAATGCTAATTTGGAAAGCATGTAAGTTTTACTTGTTCTTCATTTCCCCGTCAGCATTCAAAGATACAGATAAGGAATAATAGTCCATGACATTCAATATAACAACTGCGACACAATCTCTTTGGAAATTGTTCTCTGATGTATTTGATATTGAACTTTCTTATAGAAGCTTTATGTCTTTATGTCATTTGGTTATATTATACTAAATAATTTAGATACAGTTACTTTACTACGTAAGCTACATATGAGTTTCATTATAATTCATGTCAAATTCTTTATTATTGTAATTTTTGTTAACGTGATTGCTAAATCCCGAGCTGAATCTGAATGATTAATTGACGATTTTTTCATCGTATCTCAGGTCAAAATAATATGTGATATTTTAAGAATACTTTCACATAGTTGGCCGTGAGCGTTCCTGATGAAGGTGTTTTCCAGAAAAATCGATTCGAATGCATAAATCTGCTGAGTGTTATTTTCATCTTGTTTAGCATTTGTAGCGAATGAAAACTTGAATTTTTAAAAGATAAACCATTATTGGATTATCGTTTGTTATTATAAATGCAATCAAGTTTTTAATCATTTTTTTTAAATGGATATATTAAGTTTTGAGTTGATACTCCTTTTTATATCTTTTCTTAATTTCATTGAGGAACGTTTTAGACTTGACCTGTGTGTATGTACTGATCTGGTGCTTACATAAATGTAATATAACATTATTTTTTAAGATCTGAGAATAGTTATAAGTAGGAATATTCACACCGCAAAAAATTAATCGAATGACAGGACAAAGTTCGTCTATTGGTCCAGCTTCTCCTGCTCTGTTACATCTCCCGTCACACGCTTCCAAAATTATGGCGACAGTGGACATTTTTTGTACATAAATAAGGCCGTTAGTTTTCTCGTTTGAATTGTTTTACATTGTCATTTCGGGGCCTTTTATAGCTGACTATGCGGTATGGGCTTTGCTCATTGTTGAAGGCCGTACCGTGACCTATAGTTGTTAATTTCTATGTCATTTTGGTCTCTTGTGGACAGTTGTCTCATTGGCAATCATATCACATCTTCTTTTTTATATATGGGTCAATATCCCTAAGGCGCCTCAAAATGAAGAACACAAATAATAATTTTTATAGTTTTGATTTATGACCGAGCTTAATTATTCCTGCTTTTTTTGAAGTGCAAAAGACCATACAATAAAGATGTAAAAACATTGGAGTTAATAAAAGTTTGTAAAGAATTGAATTTCCAGAAAATGTAACCGTGTAAAAATTTTTCACTTGCTGAAGCCTTATCACACAAGGGGTATTCAAATTTATGAAAAATTAAATCACACTTCGTAACCCAAAAAATTAACCACATCTGTTAAAAGACCCAGCTTTAAAACGAGCCATCATACATATCCATGTTTACGATATGGACACAGGAATGAAAGAAAAGACTACAATTATAACCTACCTAGAGCATATTGTGCATGTTGACCCATATGTGATCTATGTTGCAGTGAAAATTGCAATAAAGTTGAGAATCGGAGATATTGTAACGAGAAACCAATTTGTGATGAATTATGAAACTTTTAAAGTGAAGATCTGAGTCGTTTTTCCTTAACACATGACTTAGTTGTTGAGCTGAGTGTTTGCCTCGATTTGTAAGCCTGAAAGACAAGCAAGAAACACTTGCCGTATGAAATTATCCCCGCTACTAGTAAAAACGAAAACATGCAAGAGAATTGGTTCTTTCTTTCAACCTAGGTCATGTAATGGGGTGCAAAAAGAAAAATACCCGTCAAAGATGATACCAGGCTCTAATTATTGCACGCCAGACGCGTGTTTTGTGTACAAAAGACTCAGCAGTAAAGTTCGAATCAAAACCGTTAAAGGCCAAATCAAGTACGAAATGGAAGAGCATTAATGACCCCAAATTGCGAAAGGTTCTGCCAGGTATAGATAAGGTAATCTATTCCTGGGGTAGAAAATCCTTAGTATTTCAAACATTTCAAAGTTTTGTAAACATATAATTTATAAATATTACCATACCAATGACATTTCATGTCAACCAATAAGTGCTGACTACTGGGCTGGTGATACCCTTGGGAGAGGGGGAGAAGGGGAGAGGGGGAGAGGGGGAGGAAACCTCCACCAGCAGTGGCATCGACCCAGTTGTTGTAAAAAAGCTCATCAAAGATACCAACCTATAACTTAGTAAATTATCTATATTCAAAAGTTTTATTAATTTTTATAAAATAACATTAATCAAATTAAAAATTACAAACTTGTTATACAAATTTGACCTAAAGAAATAATGGATAAATTAGAAAAAAATGTCAATTTCTCACATATAGATCAAACACAAGACATTCCCATAAACTAAATTAGTTGATATAAATTGTTCATGACCTAAGAAATGTTACATGTAAGAAAAAAATGTGTGTATTTAAAATGGTCAACAGTATAGATTCATATTCTTGATACATATAGATAAAAATCCACTAGATTCCTTTTTCAAAATACTCCCTTGGCGTTATAAAATTGACTAAGATTTAATTTGTTAAAACATTTTGTTATGACTATTTGTTATGTAAGCTCTATCTTAGCTACTTCAAAATCATATTTAAGCTTCACATCTGTACAACACCAACTATTAATTTTAACACAAAGTTGATTTCAGTAGAGTGAAGTGTTCCTTATTCCAAAATCGCAACTTATTTTGTATCGCAAATTACAATATGATAATAAAAGCGTTGAATTTTTAAATTTTGCTATTATATGCTAAGAGAAAACAGAACGATTTCATCCTTTTATACTATTATGAGTCCTGATTTGTTTTTTCAAGCGGCCATTCTGATCGTAGCATCCAATGAATTGTTTGAATATAAAATGTTAAGTCTTGTTTATAGATTTAACTATGTTTACGTTATTTTAAATGTTTTGATCCAATATTGTTCGTTTGCTTTTCAGGAATATCAATATATTCCATGTTTTAAATGTGTAACTAGATTCTACTGAAAAAAAGTAAAATCACAAAAAAGCTGAAATCTGAGGAAAATTCAAAATGACAAAATCAAAAGCTCAAACACATCAAACGAATGGATAACAACTGTCATATTCCTCACTTGGTACAGGCATTTTCTTATGTAGAAAATGGTGGATTGAACCTGGTTTTATAGGTAGCTAAACCTCTCACTTGTATGATAGTTGCATCAAATTCCAATATTTTGACATCGATGCGTGAACAAAACAAACAGACACAATAGGTAAAAATGTCAAAAACAGGGGTACAGCAGTCCACATTGTGTTATCATCTTAATCACGATAAAACAAACAAATGTAACAAAGAAGCACAAAAAGGCATACATCAAATTTAACTTTCTCATTCTATTTTTTTATTATACGATTTTATTTATCTATGTAAAATCCACCCATAAAGGATGTTAGGTTTTAAGTACTGCCGTAGAATCGCGCGTTTGACGTCACACAGGTAGATATAAAATAATGTTGTCGTTCAAAGTATGACGGGTGTTATGATATTGTAACTATCATATTTATTTAGTTGGCCTAATTTGTTTTGTGTGGCCTAAGAATGTTTACATTGTTTTATATTGTGTACAAAATAATACACATTGTGTTACAACTATGAAGTTTAGAAATCACTGGAACAATCATTGATACTCATGGAATGATTAGAACTTTCTATTTCACTTACATAACGTTTCCAGAATGATCATAACAAAAGATGCGTAATTTAAACATCTAGTGTTATCTAGAAGTTTCCGTTTGAGTATATAAATAAGAATGCAGACCCTAAAGTTAGACATAGACATAGAGATAGACTTAGACATCGTTAGACATCAACATTCTCAGCAGATGGATTGACACTTTTATTTACAAACTACAACATTCTAGATTGTGACCTATTGGACGTAATATTCTGCGTGGATTCCCGAGAAGATTTACGGATAAAGAAAAGACAAAAGATCAGACATATATTTTGACAGTTAAGTTGACATTTCTTTTTGTGTAATACTTCTTGTAAACTTGTGTATAATAAATCTTATTAAATTTTATTATTGATTTGTGTCTTTTGTTGGCTACAATTAAAAGGCGATTTTCTGGCGTAACACGGGATACATAAGTACAGAGTCACGTCAAATGGATATCACAAAAAACAGACTTAACAGTAAAAGTAATATGCATAAAATAAAATAATTTTAGTCGTTCAAAGTATGACGGGATACATAAGTACAGAGTCACGTCAAATGGATATCACAAAAAACAGACTTAACAGTAAAAGCAATATCACCTAGATTTGTAATTGCTAGCAATAACGGATGGCACCCTTTCCCCATTGCCAGGGTAACGGCAGCCATTTTGAAAATTCCAAAGTCGAAGAGCGCATGTAGACATGCCAATTAACATTTTTGTAAATTTTCATGAAGTTTGAAGCATTTAAAAAATTTTGAAAATTTTGATGTTTCCATGGTTACGGTGACCATTTCCAAAATTCCAAAGAAAGATACCACATTGGTACATGCCATGTTACATATCTATAAAGTTTCATTGGGATTGATGCTATATTCTTCAAGAAAATGCAGCTTTAATGTATTTTCCCATAGGGTCAATGTTAAACTTTCGCCCTGTTTCCATGACAATGGCGGCCATTTTGGAACTTCTCTTTATTGCATGCACATCTAGGCATATCAGGTAACACTTCCATTAAGTTTCATTCACTTGAGTCTTATAATGAGGGATTTAGAATTTTGAAAATTTTTCACATTTTTTCAGTTTCCATGGAAACGGTCGCCATCTTGAACGATTCCATGCTTCGTGCACAACTTCACATCGGGGTCCTTAATATAGTAGAGTTCCAACAACATTGGTCCATTGGATTCCGAGAACAAGCGCGGACAAAATGTGTGGAAGAAATAAAAATAGCTAGAATTGCCATTGCAAGCAATAGCGGATGTCACCCTCCCCCCATTGCCACTAAGCGGCAGCCATTTAAAAAAATTAACAGTGAATGCATATTTATGCATGGCTATACATCTTTCTGTAAATTTTCAGTACATTCAGAGCATTTTAAAATTGTTCACATTTTTCCCGTTTCCATGACAACGGCAGCCATTTTAAAAATTTCAAAGTCAAAAGTCTCATCTATACTTGCCAGTTAACAATAATATCAAGTTTCATTAAGTTAAAAGCATTTTGAAAATTTTTGACATTTTTGCAGTTTCCATGGCAACGGTGGCCATTTTGGAAATTCCAAAGTCAAAGTCTCATTCAGACTTGCCAGTTAACAATCATATTAAGTTTTGGAGCATTTTGAAATTTTTGAAATTTTTGACATTTTTGATGGTTCCTATGGTAACAGAGATCATTCCCAAAATTTAATGGCAGATACCACATTGGTAAATGGGAGGGCACATACCATCAAAGTTTCAATCGATTTGACCTACCATTTTAAGAAAGTAAATGCTACTTTTAGGTTTTTGGAGCATTTTGATCTATTTTGCATTGTTTCCATGGTAACGGCAGATATTTTCAAAATTCCAACGCCAGATTCCACATCTACCAATGTTGCTCATCGTTACTGTGAAGTTTCATTAAATTTATAGCATTTCGATATTTTTGAAATTTTTGGTGTTGTATCCATGGCAACATAGCAGTTCCAATGATTGCCAAAATCATCCCAAACCAGTATATAGTGGACACCTGCATTGTATTAAAATCTAAAGATTTTAAGCTTAAGCATTCTCAAATAATTCACCGAACTTCAAAATTATACTTTTTCACCATTTTTCAGTTTCCATGGTGATGGCAGCCATTTTTTAGTTCCAAAGTTGCACTGCAACTGGAAAGTCAGGGTTCCTTGTTATAGTGAACCATCATTCAGATTGGTTCCTTTGGCTCTGAGAAAGCGGGCGGACAAAATTAGGTGGAAGAAAAATAATAATAATAATAATAACAAGTAATCCTGTGTTAGGATGCTAACACAAAAGAAGTCGCCAAAACGGCCCCCAACCATTGTTCTGCTGTTTCCATGGTAACGGCAGCCATTTTGAAATTTCATAGTCGGATAGCACATCTACACATGACAGGTCACATTACTTACAAGTTTTATAAAAATTGGACCAATTTTCAAATTAAGGCATTCGTGTTTCCATGGTTACGGTGGCCATTTTGGAAATTCCAAAGTCAAATGCCACATCTACATAAGACAGTCAACATTTGTGTAAAGTTTAATTAAGTTTGGAGCATTTTGAATTTTTTGACATTTTTGCAGTTTCCATGCTAACGGCAGCCATTTTGAAAATTCCAAAGTCGGATGGCACATCTACACATGACAGGTCACATTACTGTCAAGTTTCATAAAGATTGGACCAAATCTAGATTTTTCGCATTTTTGTTGTTTCCATGGCAACGGCGGCCATTTTGGAAATTCCAAAGTCAAATTCCAAATCTACATACACTTGTTAACATCTCTGTAAAATTTCATTAAATTTGAAGCATTTTAAAAAAATTTCACATTTTTGCAGTTTCCATGGTAACGGCGGCCTTTTTAAAAATTCCAAAGTCGAATTACAGCTCAAATGGTGCTACCTGTAATAATCTATCATTATATAACATAAAAAGTACATAGGAATAATTCAACACTATCACATGACTAATCACATGACTATTGTTCTAGAATGTTCCATGAAAATTGACCCCCTAAAATAATGCCAAGATGATCCCGGGCTGAAATAAAAAATGTGGAATGGACACCTGGACATCGGTCTCTTGTATTACACAAAACTTAAAGGTTCTACCAGTAGCGAATCAAAAGTCGAAAAATGACCCCACCCATGTCCCGGCCCCCAAAAAGTGCCAAGTTGACCCCCATTTGAAATAAAAAATAGTGAATGCACCCCTAGGGATACTACCCCAACATCATACCAAATATAAAGTTTCCATCATTTAAGGCTTGAAAGAAAATGGTCGGACAAATTAGGGTTAAGAATAATAATAATAATAATAATAACAAGTAATCCTGTGTTAGGATGCTAACACAAAAGTCATAAAACGGCCCCAACCATTGTTCTGCTGTTTCCATGGTAACGGCAGCAGTTTTGAAATTTCATAGTCGAATAGCACATCAACACATGACAGGTCACATTACTTACAAGTTTCATAAAAATTGGACCAATTTTCAAATTAAGGCATTCGTGTTTCCATGGTTACGGTGGCCATTTTGGAAATTTCAAAGTCAAATGCCACATCTACATAAGACAGTCAACATTTGTGTAAAGTTTCATTAAGTTTGAAGCATTCTGAATTTTTTGACATTTTTGCAGTTTCCATGGCAACGGCGGCCATTTTGAAATTCAAAGTCAAATTCCAAATCTACATACACTCGTTAACATCTCTGTAAAATTTCATTAAATTTGAAGCATTTTAAAAATTTTCACATTTTTGCAGTTTCCATGGTAACGGCGGCCATTTTAAAAATTCCAAAGTCGAATTACAGCTACATATGGTGCTACCTGTAATAATCTATCATTATATAACATAAAAAGTACATAGGAGTAATTCAACACTATCACATGACTAATCACGTGACTATTGTTCTAGAATGTTCCATGAAAATTGACCCCCTAAAATAATGCCAAGATGACCCCGGGCTAAAATAAAAAATGTGGAATGGACACCTGGACATCGGTCTCTTGTAATATACAAAACTTAAAGGTTCTACCAGTAGCGAATCAATAGTCGAAAAATGACCCTACCCATGTTCCGGCCCCCAAAAAGTGCCAAGATGACCCCATTTGAAATAAAAATAGTGAATGCACCCTAGGGATACTACCCCAACATCATACCAAATATAAAGTTTCCATCATTTAAGGCTTGGAAGAAAATGGTCGGACAAATTAGGGTTAAGAATAATAATAATAATAATAATAATAATAATAATAATAATAATAATAATAATAAGAAACGGGACAAAAACATAAAGTCTCCAAAACTCCGTTTTGGCGACTTAATAACTAGATTTGCCATTGCAAGCAATAGCGAATGTCACCCTTCCCCCCTATTGCCCTAAGAGGCAGCCATTTCGAAAATTTTAAACAGTGAATGCACATATGTGCATGGCTTTAAATCTTTCTGTAAATTTTCAGAACATTTGGAGCATTTTGAAATTTTTTTACACATTTTTGCTGTTTCCATGGCAACGGCGGCCATTTTGGAAATTCCAAAGCCAGAAGTCTCATTTATACTTGCCAGTTAACATTTATATTAAGTTTCATAAAGTTTGCAGCATTTTGAAATTTTTGACAATTTTGCTGGTTTCCATGGTAACAGAGACCATTCCAAAATTTTAATGACAGATGCCACATTGGTACATTGGAGGGAACATACCATCAAAGTTTCAATCAATTTGACCTACCATTTTAAGTAAGTAAATGCCACTTTTAGGTTTTTGGATCATTTTGACCTGTTTTGCATTGTTTCCATGGTAACGGCAGACATTTTTGAAATTCCAACGCCAAATTCCACATCTACCAATGTTGCTCATCATTACTGTGAAGTTTTATTTAATTTTGAGCATTTTGATATTTTTGAAATTTTTGGTGTAGTTTCCATGGCAACATAGTAGTTCCAGTGATGGCCAAAATCATCCAAAACCAGTATATAGTGGGCACCTACATTGTATTAAAATATAATGATTCTAAGTTTATGCATATCCAAATAATCCACCAAACTCTAAAATTTTATTTTTTCACCTTTCTTTGGTTTCCATGGTGATGGCATCCATTTTTAGTGCCAAAGTTGCACTGCAACTCGCAAGTCAGGGTTCCTTGTTATAGTGAACAACCATTAAGATTGGTGCATTAGCTCTGAGAAAACTGCAGCCTAGATTTGCCATTGCAAGCAATAGCGAATGTCACCCTTCCCCTATTGCCCTAAGTCAAAATTTCTCAATCAGTACATTCAGAGCATATATGGCTTTAAATCTTTCTGTTAACAATAATATCAAGTTTCATTAAGTTCAAAGCATTTTGAAAATTTTTGACATTTTGCAGTTTCCATGGCAACGGTGGCCATTTTGGAAATTCAAAGTCAAAAGTCTCATCCACACTTGCCAGTCAACAAACAGTCATATTAAGTTTCATAAATTTTGGAGCATTTTGAAATTTTTGAAATTTTGGACATTTGTGATGGTTTCTATGGTAACAGAGACCATTCCCAAAATTTAATGGCAGATACCACATTGGTACATGGGAGGAACATACCATCAAAGTTTCAATCGATTTGACCTACCATTTTAAGAAAGTAAATGCTACTTTTAGGTTTTGGACCATTTTGACCTGTTTTGCATTGTTTCCATGGTAACGGCAGACATTTTGAAATTCAACGCCAAATTCCACATCTACCAATGTTGCTCATCGTTACTGTGAAGTTTCATTTAATTTTGAGCATTTTGATATTTTGAAATTTTTGGTGTAGTTTCCATGGCAACATAGTAGTTCCAATGATTGCCAAAATCATCCAAAACCAGTATATAGTGGGCACCTACATTGTATTAAAATATAATGATTCTAAGTTTAAGCATATCCAAATAATTCACCAAAACCAAAAATTGGATTTTTCACATTTGTTCCGTTTCCATGGTAACGGCAGCCATTTTTATGTGCTTAAGACCTACTGCAACCCGCAATTTTGTGTTCCTCATTATAGTTAACTATCATTAAGATTGGTTCCATTAGCTCCAAAAACTGCCGGACAAAATTAGGTGGAAGAATAATAATAATAACTAGATTTGCCATTGCAAGCAATAGCGGATGTCACCCTTCCCCATTGCCACTAAGCGGCAGCCATTTAAATTTTTTAAACAGTGAATGCATATATGCATGGCTATACATCTTTCTTTAAATTTTCAGTACATTCAGAGCATTTTAAAAATTTCACATTTTGCCGTTTCCATGGCAACGGCAGCCATTTTAAAATTTCAAATTCAAAGTCTCATCTTTACTTGCCAGTTAACAATAATATCAAGTTTCATTAAGTTCAAAGCATTTTGAAAATTTTGACATTTTCGCAGTTTCCATGGCAACGGTGGCCATTTTGGAAATTCCAAAGTCAAAGTCTCATCCAGACTTGCCAGTCAACAATCATATTAAGTTTCATAAATTTTGGAGCATTTTGAATTTTTGAAATTTTGACATTTGTGATGGTTTCTATGGTAACAGAGACCATTCCCAAAATTTAATGGCAGATACCACATTGGTACATGGGAGGAACATACCATCAAAGTTTCAATGGATTTGACCTACCCTTTTAAGAAAGTAAATGCTACTTTTAGGTTTTGAGAGCATTTTGACCTGTTTTGCATTGTTTCCATGGTAACGGCAGCCATTTTGGAAATTCAACACCAAATTCCACATCTTCCAATGTTGCTCATCGTTACTGTGAAGTTTCCAAAATTTGGAGCATTTTGATATTTTGAAATTTTGGTGTAGTTTCCATGGAAACACAGAAGTTCCAATGATTGCCAAAATCATACCAAAACCAGTATATAGTGGGCACCTACATTGTATTAAAATATAATGATTCTAACTTTAAGCATATAAAATAATTCACTAAAACCAAAAACTGGATTTTTCACAATTGTTCCGTTTCCATGGTAACGGCAGCCATTTTATGTTCTTAAGAACTACTGCAACCCGAAATTTTGTGTTACTCATTATACTTAACTGTCATTAAGATTGGTTCTATTGGCTCCAAAAACTGCCGGACAAAAATCATTGGAAGAATAAGAATAATAACTAGATTTGCCATTGCAAGCAATAGCGAATGTCACCCTTCCCCTATTGCCTCTAAGAGGCAGCCGTTTCGAAAATTTTAAACAGTGAATGCACATATGTGCATGGCTTTAAATCTTTTGTAAATTTTCAGAACATTTGGAGCATTTTGAAATTTTTACACATTTTTGCTGTTACCATGGCAACGGCGGCCATTTTGGAAATTCCAAAGCCAGAAGTCTCATTTATACTTGCCAGTTAACATTTATATTAAGTTTCATAAAGTTTGGAGCATTTTGAAATTTTTGACATTTTTGCTGGTTTCCATGGTAACAGAGACCATTCCAAAATTTTAATGACAGATGCCACATTGGTACATTAGAGGGAACATACCATCAAAGTTTCAATCAATTTGACCTACCATTTTAAGAAAGTAAATGCCACTTTTAGGTTTTTGGATCATTTTGACCTGTTTTGCATTGTTTCCATGGTAACGGCAGACATTTTTGAAATTCCAACGCCAAATTCCACATCTACCAATGTTGCTCATCATTACTGTGAAGTTTCATAAAATTTGGAGCATTTTGATATTTTTGAAATTTTTGGTGTAGTTTCCATGGCAACATAGTAGTTCCAGTGATTGCCAAAATCATCCAAAACCAGTATATAGTGGGCACCTACATTGTATTAAAATATAATGATTCTAAGTTTATGCATATCCAAATAATCCACCAAACTCTAAAATTTTATTTTTTCACCTTTCTTTGGTTTCCATGGTGATGGCATCCATTTTTTAGTGCCAAAGTTGCACTGCAACTCGCAAGTCAGGGTTCCTTGTTATAGTGAACAACCATTAAGATTGGTGCATTAGGCTCTGAGAAAACTGCAGGACAAAATTAGGTGGAAGAATAATAATAATAAAAAAAAGAAACGGAGGAAAAGCAATATGTCACCCGACATTGTCGATCGGGTGACATAATAACAAAGAAACAGAGGAAAAGCAATATGTCACCCGACATTGTCGATCAGGTGACATAACTAGATTTGCCATTGCAAGCAATAGCGGATGTCACCCTTCCCCCATTGCCACTAAGCGGCAGCCATTTCAAAAAAATTTAACAGTGAATGCACATATATGCATGGCTAAACATCTCCTGCAAATTTTTCAGTACATTCAGAGCATTTTAAAAATTTTCACATTTTTGTCGTTTCCATGGCAACGGCAGCCATTTTGAAAATTTCAAAGTCAAAAGTCTCATCTATACTTGCCAGTTAACAATAATATCAAGTTTCATTAAGTTCAAAGCATTTTGAAAATTTTTGACATTTTTGCAGTATCCATGGCAACGATGGCCATTTTGGAAATTCCAAAGTCAAAAGTCTCATCCACACTTATCAGTCAACAAACAGTCATATTAAGTTTCATAAATTTTGGAGCATTTTGAAATTTTTGAAATTTTGGACATTTGTGATGGTTCCTATGGTAACAGAGACCATTCCCAAAATTTAATGGCAGATACCACATTGGTACATGGGAGGGAACATACCATGAAAGTTTCAATCGATTTGACCTACCATTATAAGAAAGTAATTGCTACTTTTAGGTTTTTGGACCATTTTGACCTGTTTTGCATTGTTTCCATGGTAACGGCAGACATTTTAGAAATTCCAACGCCAAATTCCACATCTACCAATGTTGCTCATCGTTACTGTGAAATTTCATTAAATTTGAATCATTTTGATATTTTTGAAATTTTTGGCGTAGTTTCCATGGCAACATAGTAGTTCCAATGATTGCCAAAATCATCCAAAACCAGTATATAGTGGGCACCTACATTGTATCAAAATATAATGATTCTTAGTTAAAGCATCTCCAAATAATTCACCAAAACCAAAAACTGGAATTTTTCACATTTGTTCCGTTTCCATGGTAACGGCAGCCATTTTTAATGGTCTTAAGACCTACTGCAACCCGGAATTTTGTGTTCCTCATTATAGTTAACTATCATTAAGATTGGTTCCATTTGCTCCAAAAAAACTGCCGGACAAAATTAGGTGGAAGAATAATAATAATAAAAAAAAGAAACGGAGGAAAAGCAATATGTCACCCGACATTGTCGATCGGGTGACATAATAATAATAATAATAATAATAATAATAATAATAATAAGAAGAAGAAACGGGACAAAAACATAAAGTCTCCAAAAATCCGTTTTGGCGACTTAATAATAATAAGAAAAAAAAAGAAACGTAGAATAACAATATGTCACCCCAACTCCGTTGAGGGTGCCATAACTAGATTTGTAATTGCCAGCAATAACGGATGGCACCCTTCCCTAATTGCCAGGCGAGCGGCAGCAATTTTTAAAATTCTAAAGTCAAAGAGATCATCTACACATGATGATTATCATTTTTGTCAAATTTCATTTAATTTGGAGCATTTTGAAATTTTTGACATTTTTGCAGTTACCATGGTAACGGCGGTCATTTTGAAAATTCCAAAGTCAAAAGTCATAACTACATATACCAGTTAATCTTAGTGTGAAGTTTCAATAATTTTGGAGCATTTTGATTTTTTGGACATTTTTGCTGTTTCCATGGTAACGGCGGCCATCTTGAAAGTGCCAACCCCAAAAAGCAAATCTTCACATGGTGGTTAACATTATGGTATAGTTCCATCTTCTTGGGTCCATTCACATTAGAGTTCCAGACTGTACAAAAAAGTGTGGAAGAAAAATAATAATAACAAGTAATCCTGTGTTAGGATGCTAACACAAAAGTCGCCAAAACGGCCCCCAACCATTGTTCTGCTGTTTCCATGGTAACGGCAGCCATTTTGAAATTTCATAGTCGGATAGCACATCTACACATGACAAGTCACATTACTTACAAGTTTCATAAAAATTGGACCAATTTTCAAATTTAAGCATTCGTGTTTCCATGGTTACGGTGGCCATTTTAGAAATTCCAAAGTCAAATGCCACATCTACATAAGACAGTCAACATTTGTGTAAAGTTTCATTAAGTTTGAAGCATTTTGAATTTTTTGACATTTTTGCAGTTTCCATGGTAACGGCAGCCATTTTGAAAATTCCAAAGTCGGATGGCACCTCTACACATGACAGGTCACATTACTGTCAAGTTTCATAAAGATTGGACCAAATCTAGATTTTCGCATTTTGTTGTTTCCATGGCAACGGCGGCCATTTTGGAAATTCAAAGTCAAATTCAAATCTACATACACTCGTTAACATTTCTGTAAAATTTCATTAAATTTGAAGCATTTTAAAAATATTCACATTTTGCAGTTTCCATGGTAACGGCGGCCATTTTAAAATTCCAAAGTCGAATTACAGCTACATATGGTGCTACCTGTAATAATCTATCATTATATAACATAAAAGTACATAGGAATAATTCAACACTATCACATGACTAATCACATGACTATTGTTCTAGAATGTTCCATGAAAATTGACCCCTAAAATAATGCCAAGATGACCCCGGGCTGAAATAAAAATGTGGAATGGACACCTGGACATCGGTCTCTTGTATTACACAAAACTTAAAGGTTCTACCAGTAGCGAATCAATAGTCGAAAATGACCCCACCCATGTTCCGGCCCCCAAATAGTGCCAAGTTGACCCCAATTTGAAATAAAAAATAGTGAATGCACCCCTAGGGATACTACCCCAACATCATACCAAATATAAAGTTTCCATAATGTAAGGCTTGGAAGAAAATGGTCGGACAAATTAGGGTTAAGAATAATAATAATAATAATAATAATAAGTAATCCTGTGTTAGGATGCTAACACAAAAGTCGCCAAAACGGCCCCCAACCATTGTTCTGCTGTTTCCATGGTAACGGCAGCCATTTTGAAATTTCATAGTCGGATAGCGGATCTACACATGACAGGTCACATTACTTACAAGTTTCATAAAAATTGGACCAATTTTCAAATTTAGGCATTCGTGTTTCCATGGTTACGGTGGCCATTTTGGAAATTCCAAAGTCAAATGCCACATCTACATAAGACAGTCAACATTTGTGTAAAGTTTCATTAAGTTTGAAGCATTTTGAATTTTTGACATTTTGCAGTTTCCATGGTAACGGCAGCCATTTTGAAAATTCCGAAGTCGGATGGCACATCTACACATGACAGGTCACATTACTGTCAAGTTTCATAAAGATTGGACCAAATCTAGATTTTTCGCATTTTGTTGTTTCCATGGCAACGGCGGCCATTTGGAAATTCCAAAGTCAAATTCCAAATCTACATACACTCGTTAACATCTCTGTAAAATTTCATTAAATTTAAAGCATTTTAAAATTTTTTCACATTTTTGCAGTTTCCATGGTAACGGCGGCCATTTTGAAAATTCCAAAGTCGAATTACAGCTACATATGGTGCTACCTGTAATAATCTATCATTATATAACATATAAAGTACATAGGAATAATTCAACACTATCACATGACAAATCACATGACTATTGTTCTAGAATGTTCCATGAAAATTGACCCCCTAAAATAATGCCAAGATGACCCCGGGCTGAAATAAAAAATGTGGAATGGACACCTGGACATCGGTCTCTTGTATTACACAAAACTTAAAGGTTCTACCAGTAGCGAATCAATAGTCGAAAAATGACCGCACCCATGTTCCGGCCCCCAAAAAGTGCCAAGTTGACCCCAATTTGAAATAAAAAATAGCGAATGCACCCCTAGGGATACTACCCCAACATCATACCAAATATAAAGTTTCCATCAATTAAGGCTTGGAAGAAAATCGTCGGACAAATTAGGGTTAAGAATAATAATAATAATAATAATAATAATAATAATAATAAGAAGAAGAAACGGGACAAAAACAATAAGTCTCCAAAACTCCGTTTTGGCGACTTAATAATAATAAGAAACGGGACAATCCCGTAGAATAGGTTTGAGTTCTATACATAGTTTGGGAATTCTTTAGAATCTAAAATTAGACCCACGCGCGAGGAAGAACGTGGCGTCACGTGATGTGCAAGTATATTATCGTGGACTTAGCATATTTATATTCTTTTAGAGGGGACCTTGGACAGACAACATGTGTATATATTGACGGAGCGCCATACTAACTGTTCATTTTGTTCTTTAATAGCTCGCGTATCACACGATACTTGTATCTTATTTTGTACAATTAAATTACACGTTCATCGATTGATTTCAGCTAATGTGTATATTTTAGCAGGTGTGTAATTCACGGATGTGTACTGTAATGCAAGTACAGAAATGTCACTAATATGTATTCTTAGTGTTTCTCTCTGTCGGTGGCGATTTTCTCTTCACAGCACGATTTTGTATAGAATAGAAGCACGTTAAATTATATATTTTTTCTTCTAGCATATTCTATAAGATGTTTTGCAGTACAGATTTGTATTTGATCGTATGCACATACTCTTGATAACGGAATTTTGCCTCAAATTTACGAGGTGTTGTATATATAAAAGAAGATGTGGTATGATTGCCAATGAGACAACTCTCCGCAAGAGACCAAATTGCACAGAAATTAACAACTATAGGTCAATGTACGGCCTTCAACAATGAGCAAAGCCCATACTGCATAGTCAGTTTATGTTTGTATTTTTTGTTGTTTCCATGGCAACGGCGGCCATTTTGAAAATTCAAAAGACAAATAGCAACTCTGCACATCTCAGTTGACATTTCAGTGAAGTTTTATCAAGTTTGGGGCAATTTGAAATTTCTGAAATTTTTGAAATTTTGGCTGGTTTCCATGGTTACAAAGACCATTCCCAAAATGTAATGACAGATGCCACATTGGTACATGGGAGGGAACATACCATCAAAGTTTCAATGGATTTGACCTACCATTTTCAGAGAGTAAAGGCTACTTTAAGGTTTTTGAAGCATTTTGATCTTTTTTGCATTGTTTCCATGGTAACGGCAGCCATTTTGGAAATTGCAAAGTCAAACTGCTGTTGCATATGGTGCTACCCATTATAATAAACCATCATATAACATTTTATGTCTCTAGAATTAATGCAACACTGATGTTCTAGAATGTTCCATGAAAATTCACCCCCCCTCAAATTATGCCAAGGAGACCCCCTACTGAAATAAAAAAAGTTCCATGTTCAAGCAGACATGTGTCTCTTAATATTCATAAAAGTAATCATAATTCCATCTACTCTACATACAGTAGCAAATTTAAGAAATGTGAAATAAATTTGACCCCACCCATCTTTGAGCCCCCCTAATTATGCCAAGATGACACCCTGGTATCATGAACATTGGGTTCTGCAACCCCCATGATGCAGACCCATACCCAGAAAAAATATAAAGTTTCCATCCTCTATAGCTTCCAAGAAAATGGTAGGACAGTTTAAGGGTTTAGAAAAAGAAGAATAAGAATAATAATAATAATAATAAGAAACGGGACAAAAACAATAAGTCTCCAAAACTCCGTTTTGGCGACTTAATAATAATATTAATAATAATAAGAAACGGGACAAAAACATAAAGTCTCCAAAACTCCGTTTTGGCGACTTAACTAGAATTGCCATTGCAAGCAATAGCGGATGTCACCCTTCCCCAATTGCCACTGAGCGGCAGCCATTTGAAAACAATTTAACAGTGAAAGCAGATCTATGAATTGCGATATATCTTTCTGTAAATTTTTAGTACATTTAGAGCATTATTAAAAGTTTCACATTTCTGCTGTTTCCATGGCAACGGCAGCCATTTTGAAAATTCCAAAGTTAAAAGTCTCATCTATACATGCCAGTTAACAATAATATCAAGTTTCATTAAGTTAGAAGCATTTTGATAATATTTGACATTTTTGCAGTTTCCATGGCAACGGTAGCCATTTTGGAAATTCCAACTTCAAAAGTCTCATGCAGACTTGACAGTCAACAATCGTATTAAGTTTCATCAATTTTGGAGCATTTTGAAATTTTTGCTCCTGTATCCATGGTAACATAGTAGTTCCAATGATTGTCAAAATCATTGAAAACCTCTATATAATGGACAACTATATTCTATAAAAATTTGATTATTTTAAATTAAAGCATACCAAAATTATTATCCAAACAATGAAGTTTTTGGAGCATTTTGACCTTTTTGCATTGTTTCCATGGTAACAGCAGCAATTTTGAAAATTTCAACTCCAAATGCCACATCTTCCAATGTTGCTCATCGTTACTGTGAAGTTTCATAAAGTTTGGAGCATTTTGATATTTTTGAAAATTTTGGTGTAGTTTCCATGGCAACATAGTAGTTCCAATGATTGCCAAAATCATCCAACACCAGTATATAGTGGGCACCTACATGGTATTAAAATATAATGATTCTAAGTTTAAGCATCTCCAATTAATTCACCAAAACAAAAAAGTGGATTTTTTCACATTTGTTCCGTTTCCATGGTAACGGCAGCCAATTTTTATGTTCTTAAGACCTACTGCAACCCGGAATTTTGTGTTCCTCATTATAGTGAACTATCATAAATATTGGTTCCACTGGCTCCAAAAAATCTGCCGGACAAAAAAAGGTGGAAGAATAATAATAATAACAAAAAAACAGAAGAAAAGCAATATGTCACCCGACATAGTCGATCAGGTGACATAAAAATAAAAAAAAAAAAAAAAGAAACGTAGAATAACAATATGTCACCCCAACTCCGTTGAGGGTGCCATAATAAGGACAAATAAAAGAATACTATAACACGTTATTAAGATGAAAAACAACGTCAGTACGTAGCAGTCTGAAAATAGACTGAACATTTTGAGGTTCATAAAAGCCTATTTCATCTCATAAGCAATAACAATTTGATGTCTGTCACATGCACACTCTTTGAATAGGAATACATTGTAAAACCACTGATGTAATTTACAATTAAATAACAACCAACCAACACACTAAAACAAAAAGTTTATTTTGTTTTCTCAATGTTAAGTTGGGTAACAGTCGCACGTATCGTTTTGATAATATTACAATAATATAACTCACATTTTTCGAAATGTTGGTAAATAAAATGTATAATTACAAGCACCAGACCCTTGATATTATTCGACGAAGATAAACGTTATATTTGAATCGCATTTATGGACTTAAAGGGTAAATCTTAATTTACTTGTATTTTGAATAAGCAAGCACCTAAAATTTAAAACAAAAACACATCCCTATTTCTTGAGATAGAACACATTAAACAAAAACACATTTTAGAAAGTATGTTATATGTTTCTAGTGGAGATATTCTGAATTTTGAAGTTCTTCTAATATTTTACAATCGATGATTTGTCTATAGAGTGTCCATATGCCATTTTGTTTTTCTATGTTGAAATAGTAATTTATAGTGATTAAGATTATAACACAATGTTGACTGCTGCACCCCATTTTTTGACAATTTTACCTTTTATGTCTGTTTGTTTTGCTCAAACATTGTTGTCAATATAATGGAATTCTATGCGACTGTCATGCAAGTGAGAGGTTTAGCTAGCTATAAAACCAGGTTTAATCCACCATTTCTACATAAGGAAATGTCTGTACCAAGTCAGGAATATGACAGTTGTTTTCCATTCGTTTGATATGTTTAAGCTTTTGATTTTGCCGTTTGATAAAGGACTTTCCGTTTTGAATTTTCCTTGGAGTTCGGTATTTTTGCTATTTTACGTTTTACTCAAAATTTGGTTTAAAATCATGATTACAACTCCTATAAAGTAATACTAACATTATTTTGATGACCATTTTTTGAAAGAAAAAAGCATACTATCTAAAAAATAATGACGATACAAAACTATAACCATATAATTCTGTGAAATTCCGGCTTTCAACTAGATAGATAGGAAATATTATAATGCAATGGGAAGTGTAGAGAATTAACAGAAAAGCGCTGAAAAATTTGACAGAATGTGGAAATCTCGTATTATAGAAAATGAAAGGATATGGAGTAAATGTACATGGGACAAAATCGCAAACAATACATAGAAAACATAGAAAATTATCAATGAACATAGTTTATTGGGAGATTGATCATTGCACCTGAAACTCAAATGAATAGATATTTAAATCTAATGTGGACATAAATCACTTTAAGATTCAGATGACGATATAGTCAGGAAATGTATTTAACATTTATTGATTTTTACATATATGTATAAAGTCATATTAATTTTCAAATTATATTCCTGATTATTTTCAATTTACATTTTAGCTCGCTAAACAACAATGCACTGAAGAGCCTTCCAGCCAATTTGTTTAAAAATTGCAGGAGAATAAAAAGCATGTAAGTTTGAATGGCTTTGACAAGTATTCAATATGACAAATTTAACACCCATGTCAGTGCTGAATTCAAATTATTGTCACATTAACCTATTATGTTTGTTTTGGTTGCTCATTCAATTTTGTCAATACAACGGAACTATACACAACTGTCATACAAGTGTCGGGTTTAGCTAGCTATAAAACCAGGCTAAACCCACCATTTTTTTCGGAAAATGTCTGTACTAAATCAGGAATATGACGGTTGTTTTTTTCATTCGTTACTTTGGTTAATAAAGTCTAACGTTTAATACTAATATGACGTTCTTCAAACGCTTTGAGTACACACCCGTGGTAAAATATGAATATATTGATATGTCAGCTGAAAGTCAACGTCATGGATTTTTTGGGCTGTTTCAATTTTAATCCCACGTTTGCTTTTTATGAATGAGTTACCCGATGTCAGACGATGTAGATGACGTCATTGAACGATGGCGTAAGAACATAAGCATTCTACGGGAAAATGCACGAATTTGAAACTGAAAGTCGTCGAAACATGAAAACATAAACAAACGATGATAAGAATTTATTGAAAGCCCATTTTCTTAAATAAAAATATTATAATCAATCAATTTCGTCTAAACCTGTCTCAGTATGTTATTGTAAATCATTTAAGCATGTCACTTTTTCAGTTTTCTTCGTATTTTCCGTCAATATTAATAGTGTGTTCAATTACGGGAACAGCAAACATTTCCCTTCCCCGTGAGCGCTTCGAAACAAAAGAATTGCTGTCTTTGTCCTATTAGAATAGATATAAATCATGGGGCTTGAATTTATATTGATTTTACCACGGGTTGGCCCTTTATGTGATATTTTATCCCTCGCTATCGCTCGTGGTAAAATATTTAGCATAAAGGGCCAACCCGTGGTAAAATCACAATAAATTCAAGTCCCCATGAATTAGTTCTTAATTTTGTCAGTTTATATGGACTTTCCCTTTTTTTTAAATACTTTTTAACTTTTTTCTGCAAGGAATACTCATTATTTTATAAATATCATGGCTATGTGACACCTTTACTTTTTTTTTTAAAGTAATACTCATTATTATATAAATATTATGAGTATTTGACACATTTACTTTTTGGAAAGGAATTCTCACTATCGTATACATATTATGAGTTTGTGACACATTTACTTTTTTGAAAGGAATACTCATTATTCTATAAATATTTTGACTATGCGACATATTTTTTCTGAAATGAATACATATTAATGAATGTCGTTTAATATTTACTGTGCAATTCCTACCGTTGAAGGTTATAGACACAATGCTTTCAGTGCAAAAACTTTATTTTGAAATGTTTACACAATTAATCTTGCATGTAAAGGAAATTTGGAATTCAAAGAAAAGAACAAGAAAGACCAGATAAGTATGTTCACCTTTTGGACAAATGATATACTTAGTACCAATTTGAAAACTTTTTTTAGAACTCTTTCATATTCTGTAATTGAAAAGACATATACCCGATATTTTGAATTCTATTTTAAGCTCGATTTTAATTTTTCTTCAAATATCTCGCGAGTTTCATTCATGTGTATTTTTCTATGAGACAAAAGCTAAGTGTTTTATTTAAAATATTTCGTATCAAATACATGTCATTAGTCAAGTAAAACAAAACCCAGCCAGACGTGAAGGTGGACATGAACGTTAGCACATACATGTTACAACAAAAATAGTAAGACCAGATTTGTCAACAGGATAGACTCTTCCTGCTTTGCATGCAGCACATGTAACACGATTCCAAGTTCACCTATAATAGAACATTTTAATTGAATTCACCAGAAATCATGCTTGCGTTAAAAAAAGAGACGAAATATACCAAAGGGACATTCAAACTCATTTGTAGAAAATTACTGACAACGCCATGACTAAAAAAGAAAATCAAGTTTTGCAGAGGCTATTTCCGGTTCCTTCATTTCAGGTTCTTAAATCTGACGAAACTCAATAATTAAAATTGTTTTCAGTGATTAGTTTTCTTGGAGATTCTAAATGAAATTATCTTTTTGTGTTTTCAAGCGAATTTGACTTCGAAATAAAATGAGTAAATACACTAAATAGAATAGTGTCGTTATATTACTTCAAAAAATGAAATCCTTCGACGTATCAAAAAATAATGTTCATTCGTTAAACGCAATATACTCCAATATGTGTCATATGTAGCTGTTAGCAATGTCGTGCAACTTTACAAATATAGTTAATCATACTCGAAGTTATGTATTAAACCATATCCGTGTAAGCGCAACTGTTAACATATTATGCTAAGAATATTAGAAATAACAGAAAACAACAATTACCAAGTGGTTTATTTTGGCTTCACATTTTGTGGTTTGAATGTACCATTATATATTCCGCAATGAATTTTATAGAGTGACATGTTTCATGCATGTTTTTAAAAAAAAATATCAGACAAATATAATTCGTACGTGACCTGATTGATTTTTTGTAGAAAATTATTTATCGCATAATGCTGCTTAATTGTAAAATTTAAACAATCATAAAAATATTAAAAGCTAAAACTGACTGATATTCAACTATCCAATATCGACACTCAGGTGTCATATCATGAAGCGTTCAATATAGTTCTTTTTTTAAAAAAGTAACATCCTTTTTCGTTAATGTAAATAAAGGCAACAGTAGTATACCGCTGTTCAAAAGTCATAAATCGATTAAGCGAAAAAAAAAAAAAAAAACGGGTCACAAACCAAAAAACGAGGGAAACACATCAACTATAAGAGGAAAACAACGGAACAACATAAACACTGAACTGCAATAAAAGCAAACGCCAACATACATAAATGTATATGTTTCTAACTTAATGTGACTTTTAAATGTATACGTATACAGACATATATGATCTGTTGTCTTATTAACCCAAATAATCCCATGTTATCGGGGATGGTTATCGTTTTTTTTTTACATTTGGCATATCATAATGGTGAACTTTGAGAATCGGTCATATCATTTTGCTTTGATTTTTACCAATATACCTAACAAAAGAGACAATGAATCCTAACGAAAAATTTGAAGGTTTTATAATATTGGAGTTTTAAAAAACAACAAAGAGTTTTAAGGAGACAGAAGATTAACGGAAACGTTCACATGAAAAAGTAAAGGTGAGAGCCTTTACTAGTAGAAGCTACCAAAAGCGAAATAAGTTATTGTGTAAGAAAGAAATGTTATAACAGTTGACATTTCCTGGAAAATAATTCTAGTCGTCCTGGCTCGGAATTTTTAAGGAACCCATCACATTTTACTTGGATGAAACCAATCGTGAAGGATAAAACACGGACTCTTTCTCTAGTAAACAAACCGAAATCTCTGGAACAAGTTACAAGGAATATGAGATAAAGTGTTTGGTCAGGTAGTGTTTATAAGTTTATTTAAGCCTTTGCTCTCAATTGTGTAATAAATACTACTATATTTAGGACGTGGAATAAGAAACAAAATATCTCACAATTGCTTAATTCAAAAGAAAATGCACATGATAACAAACGAAAAAAATATGTATTCATCCTCAATCTTAACATTTGAGACTTCTCATTAACTACGAAATTTATATCTATAGCAACAGAACAATGCAATGCAACTTTTTAGCAACATTAACTTACACTCCTAACAGGGATCGAAAATAATAAAATCATCACAGGAGAAAAATGATAACGTTCTTGTTAGCTGTGAAATATATTTCGATATTTTTTTAGATAAAGAATATTTCTCATTTGATTAACCCAGTATATACATTTTAGTAGCAATTAACAAATACATACATAACATATTCACATTTCATCAATATGTCCTATTAACTTTATTAATTATTTAATACCGATTCCAATGTGAACGAAGCGTGTTTCTTAAATAAACGCCATAAATATATATATATATATGAATAGTGTATACATTTTTAAGACTTAAAAAAGTATAACAAAAAATAACTACAAGGCAAATTCAAAGGGGAAAGTCCATAAAAACTGACAAAATCAAACGCTGTCAATCAATGGAACAAGTGAAAAACAACTGCTATATTCCTGACTTGGTATAGGCATTTTCCGCAGAACATTGTGGGTCAATTCTGGTTTGATAGCAAGATAAACCTCCCACTTGTATGACAGTTGTTTATAGTTCCGTTATTTTGACAAAATTTGGTGAGCAACCCAAACAGACATAGGTTAATGTGACAATAATTGGGATCCAGTAGGCAAAACTGTGTAAACATACATCACAGACATACAACACAATTGACTAAAAATTGAAACAAACATACAAATATATCTAACAAAGACGCCAACAAAAAAAGGTGTACATTTGACAATGACGTCAACGAAAAAGTTGAAGTTGTTGATAGTACATACCGTATATAGTATACACTTTTTCGATGAGGTAAAAATTAGGTTAATATAATTACAAGGGTAAACAAAATAGAAACATCCTTTTTGTTACAATGTCATAACTCTGTTTTAATTTCTTTAGAGTACTCATAGGGAATAGGTTGACAAGTGTGTCATTCAATGAGTTTGCTCATAATGTAGACCTAGAGATAATGTAAGTACTGTTAATCAATATTTTTGGCTTCGACTTCATATGTTATAATTATGTGAGTTAAAGACTATTGGTCATCTATTCATATAGCAAGCAAATCAATCGAGAAAAACAATCAACAATACATAATGCAAGTATAATATTCAAAGTATTAGAATTTGATGCGATGTAATTGTTCTCGTCACATAACTCACTTTCTTTTTTCTTTTTAAACAAACACAGAGTTTATAACTGATAATTTTGAAAATAAAATGATAGTTATTAATGAAAAACAAAAGTTAGAAAACAGTCAGTTTTATTTTACAGAGCACTAGGAAGTAACTATTTGACCAGCGTGCCAGAGAATCTATTTGAAGCTAATTTGGCATTGAAAATCATGTATGTATCGTAAGATTTAACATTACGACGATTATTAATGAATAGCTATTCCGGGAATAATTGTAGTAATACACGGTATCCATATCATTATCCTTTGTGTACATTGAGATGAAAAGAGTCTTCTGTTTTCCACAAGTAACTCAGGTGTTCAATTGTTTAATTAATTTGACAACCCCTTTTGACATACGACTTCAGAAAACGTTTGTCCACTTTAACTTTAATTAATTAGCATAGAGTCGTTCGTGAAAAAGAAATCATACGTGCAAACATATCCACTGCATTTTTGTTATGACCAATAGTTCAGGATAATTTGCTTAAGCTGGTCTTGAGACAACGTTGTATATTTAATGATATTTTCATTAAATGCAGGTTTCACCTCATTTACTGCATATATAAATAGGCTGATATCCAGTTGAAATCAAACAAAAGAAATTGAACTCTTTATTAGAGAAGATTAAAAAGGCCAAGTTGGTATATTTGAATTGTTTACATCTGTTTCTATGGGCTTTAAAAGTTTTATGTAGGTGCATAATTTAGGATTTTTTGCATCTTATATACGTGTTTTTACTTGAACTATAGTATGGTACTTCGAAATATTTGTAAACTTTTGAATTAAAAACAGATTTTCACAAAACAGTCGATTGTGTTAGGTACGAATATTGTGATCCTTTTTGTGCATAAGCACACATTCCACCGAAAAATAATTCCACAGAAAGATAAAAGAATGATATTTTTGAAGCCTTAACTTGCATCTCTGCACCTGGTGGTAGTTTTTTGGTGAAAAAATCCTAAAAATGGGCAATAATCTGGTCGAAAAGAGAAAATCGAGTACACCTTTTTATGTTAAGGCGTGTTTGAGTTGACTGTTTTGTCGTGAAAACGTATAAAGATAAACAGATTTGATACATCATCTCCTTCAGATTATATTATTCTTAATAGTATATAGTAAAATTAAAAAATCAAAGTAATAAAAAATGAAATAAATATGTGGGTCAAGTGAAATACCTTTCTAATGAGTCATTATAACAGAGTAGGTGTGTTTGAACAACAATTTTTTACTAAAAGGACTTGACGACAGACTTTACAAGTGGATCTTAAAAATGCATAACTTTTCCACGAAATATGAAATTAGAACTTTTTAAGAATTTTTTTAACTTTCGAAAATTCCCCCTGACAACCGATTAGAAAACTGTTTTAAATTGACAAAAGGCCTAAAAGTATATTTAATGATGCTTAATAGCTAGTAGATACATTGTCTTTTAATATACATCTGTCATATAAGAATCGTAATATGAGGCTATGTGGGTAAATTTGTCGGTTTTCAAGAGCTAAATTGACAGCGCTTCATCCCTACAATGGCTTCCATTTTCACGATTAAAAAAGTAGGTGGCGTAATGGGGAGATAATTTTGACGACTGTAAATGTATCCGATTAATCAGCATAGTTTTGTGTCTTATTTTTAAGCTTTGCACGAGTAACAGCACACGAAAGAAAAAGATTTTCAAAATGATCTCCGTCCTTGACTGTCTGCAAACAAGTAGATTATCTACCACTTTATCGTTAGCTTAATCATTAAATCATCAAAATTATCCTACTCTCTGAATCAAAACAATTTTTCATAATGTTAATGTGAAGTCGGATTTGCCATCAGTTCAAGTTACAGTAAGAGTAGAAGGTATTACTTAACTGCTTGGTATTGATTAAGCTAATGATAAAACTTTTATCAATAGAAGACTCCTCAGACAGTAACAAAACGCCTTCTAATAACAAAAGTATCTTTTGTAAACTTCATAGATTGTAGATAAGTATCACATAAAAGTGACTTAAACCGTTCATTCTCAAAAGGTTCACAATTCTTCAAAACGCGATGAGATACAAAATTTTTCTTATCAACAAGACATACTTTTAGATTTTTCTGTTTTAACCAAATTAACATGTTTTGTATAAGGTATATTATTCTTTTTCTTTACACTTTCTCTTGAGGTACCTACACACATATAATACACGCCCTTTGTTCTTTCAGTACCTACAGACAGGCCTATTTGATGGTTCAAATGGCTCTGTCTGATATTTTAGATGTGTCTTTATATTTGAATTTTTCTTGACTGTTTGAAGGGTTATTTTTGCCATTGCTAGTTCATAATTTACTAGAATATTTAGGATACAGGGATTTCTTTTTGAAATTTTGTCTTTGCGCCTTTCGTTTGAAATTGTATGAGTTCAAGATAATATAATAATATACAACAATGTATGTAGTATATAAGAAATTGTCAATTTGAAGCAACAACGGAACGTAATCGACATTACATTGTTTAAATGATTTGTTTTATTTCAGAAATATTGCTTTTAATTATCTGACATCAGTACCAAAGACGTTATTTATAAACCAAGCTAGACTTGAGAAAATGTAAGCATTTAATTAAAATTAAAAGATTGTTAATAATTTGACCTAGAAAAAGAATGAAACAGCTGTAAATAGCGTTGAAATTTTAGTATAAAGAAATAACCGTTTATAAATTTTATGGATTTACCTTCATTGGGAACGCTCCAAACATTTGAAACCCAAATATGTATGAATACCAAACCAAGTGCTATATGACAAAAAGGGAAGCTAAAAATAATAGCCAAATCCAGTGAACAATTAGAAAAAAATTTTGTTAGTAAATGTTGTGTTACATTGACGATCAATTACTTTTCCAAAATTAATGTTCGATAATGTCTCTTCTCAAAGTAATTTTACTTTGATGAGGTTTTTTTACCACCACTGGGTCGATGCCACTATTGGTGGAAGTTTCCTCTTCGAGGGCATCACCAGACCAGAAGTCAGTATTTCTGTGTTGACATGAATCATCAATTACATTGTCATATTTATAAATTAACTGTTTAGAAAACTTTGAATTGTTCGAAATATGAGTTTTGTTTACTGCTACATATTTGGGAAGCTAGTAAATGTTTACTGGTAATTATCAGATATTATATTGATGCTAAAAATATTAGTATAAAGTCCTGTAATATCAACTAAAATGAAGTTATGAAAATAACAAATAAGATTTGATTTTCACACATCACATGCAGAATGAATACTCTGAAGTCATTTACTGTACAATTGTCCTAGCTACCTAATTATAGCATATCTTATCTTAGTTGATAAGTAAATCATCCAAAATAGCAAACAAAAATAAATCTATTTACGTCTCTGAAAATAAATTGTTCTCGATTTGAAAGTTTGAATTATCTTTATTTTTTTATTGATGGTCAAAGAAAGGTAAACTTGATGCTTATTGCATTATTGTATTATAACTTGTGTGTGTACCTTTCATTACAAATCAATGCTTTTATAAATTTGTGCACCAATGTTATTGTCAATTCCATTAGTAAATGTTTAAATTAGTGTTTCCTGCTATTGTAATTTACAATTGCCTTATCCTAAATCTTTTCAGAAATACCTGAATCAGCATCTTCCCTCAAATTACTCTTTTTTGTCTATTGTTGAAAATGTTTTAACAAAAGTGCAAACACCTCATTAGTAAGGATGTAAAAAGAAAAACTTGTTAGAACTTGTGTTAAGAAAAGGAAAAGAAAAAGAAGGATTTTGTTGGCAATATTTGAAATTTTATCACTAAAACTAATTTAAACAAAATTTGAATTCAGCCACAACAAATGTGCTTTCGCAATAGTGGTCTTATTATGTTTTCTTTCCTTTTATTTATTTTTAGATACATGAAAAAAAATCGATTCGTTCACATTCCAATTGATTTCTTGAATAGCGTCGATAATCTTTATGGTTTATACTTGTAAGTATAATATAAATGATCATATGTGACCCTAACTTTACATGTATTATTAGAGAGAACAAACAAAGTTTGCAATACAAACACTTTCCGACACATGTGGCTATCTGTTAATAGTTGAAATCAGTGATTAAAAGTCGTTTTGTTGTTTACTAGCTCCTTCGTTACATGTCTTTTGATTACAATATATATATGTGTTTTGAACAAGAAAGTTATTAAAAAATAAACTAACCACAAAAATAAATCCATCTCTGGGAAATGATAGTTAATCGAAACATGAATCATTTGACCGTTCAAGGGAATGTGTGTTTTGCCATTACTTCGCTTCCCGCGTCGTCGTTGTCCGTCGTTTTTTTTTTTTGTAGAGAGATTTTTTTGTCTTAAACCACAGGAACAACTTCAACCATACTTCGGCTGAATAACTGTTAGTAATCTTGTATCCATTTTATGATGTTATTTCTCAACCAAACAACTAACATGGCAGTTATATTAAAATATAACGTACGGGTAATATGCATATAATTGTCTTAAATCTAAAAGAAAAACCATAAAATACACTGAACAAACTGACAGTGGTGAAAATGATCATAGTGTCAAGTTTTACTTATTTTCCATTTCTAACATAATTATCACAGACAACTCTTACTTTGATTTATTGTCCTGAAATGACAATTTTTAACAAGCTCTGGCATTATTTGAATATTATATCGCAATCATAAACAGCTTGGCAGAGTTTTTAAAAATTTTAAAGTAAAAATCTCATTTGGTGATTAGTAGCAAAAGAAGGTGGTATTATGGGTTCGACAAATGGAAAATATCCGTGGTTATCCGTAATAAATATGTTCGGTAATGGCCAACCAAATCATGTTGACGTCTGCTCTTTCGAAGGAATGACTTCAACTATACTTTTATGAATCCATGGTTGAGGGTAGTAATTGTAATAGGACGCGGAAGCCTTGGAATATCGTTAAAATTGGTACATAGTAAAGTTGAATTGACAGATACAGATTTAATTTTTAACTTAGACAAACAACAGTTTACAAAACACAACATAGAAAACTTAAGACTGAGCAACACGAACACCACCAAAAACTGTGAGTGATCGCTCCGGAAGGTTAAGCTGATCCTGTGTCCACCCTCGTTTTTCTTTCACATGTAAGTTCAAATTCGATGATAAGTCTAATTATGTGATGTTACATTCGAAGAAAAGAGGATGGGATAGTGGATACGACAATGGCACATATCCATCATCATCTGTGAAGTACCATATCTTAAACCATTGCTGTGACGTCAGCCTATTCATTTACCGTGGTTTCTATTTCTAGAATCAACGCTTCCTAAATCTGTCGCTGAAATGGACCAAATTACCTTCAATTGTTTCCCTTTTGTGGTTATTTTCATATATTTGAATTGGCTAATTTACGGATTTCTGTTCACTAATGGAATTAATTTGAAAACTTTTGTAATTTGTATTTGCCTTCATTGGATATAGAAACCCCTCCTTGAAGTCTGTTATGTATGACTGGTATCAAACATATCGACGAAACCTCTCGCCTACCAATGGATTGTCATTAAGATGTCTATTATATATATATATATATATCAATGAACACGGATTGATTTTAAAATATGATACACACCGGTACAATGAACACACACGGCTTGCACATTTTTATATATAAAACGCGAGGTTTAGATGAATGAGTTGTAGAGACAAAATTATAAGAAGGGATTTTTCGGTTTAGATTCAAATCCCTGTTTTCTCTTTGTTGTCGCTTTTCTGTAGATTTTCCATTTTTCTTATTTTGTGTGTTATTGTTGATATCTATGCATAAAAACAGATTTTTCTGTTTATTTTATTTTGTTTTTTTTTATTGACTATTTCGCTTATTTCAAAAGAAAATGATAACATTCAATATGTCCATTTGTTTTCATGAATATAGGGTGATATTTTTGGCAAGCCGTTCTCGTCAAAACTATGTTTAAGCAATTTTTCGTAAAATTTACACACTGAAATTTAAAAAAAAAACCACACTGAAAAACTGAAAACATTCACTGAGAATTGAAAATTACACACTGAGATAAAATAAACTGAAAAATACGCACTGAGAATAAAAAAATTACACAATGAGATTTGTGCGCACATTTTATGCGCACATATTTAATTGGCATACTTAATCTGAATCTATTACAAGCTTTGGGTCTCACTAATTAGAGACAAGAAGCGTCAAGAAGCGACAAGAAGAGAACAGAAGCGATACGACGACTAATCTAGCATCAAGAAGCGACAAGAAAACAATTTAGCGTCAAGAAATCTAATCATTATAGAATATAGAAACATGCATTCAAATTCTTATTTGATATGTTCATAAACATTCAATACAGATGTGAAGGACAGGGATGGATCCAGGATCTTTCAAGAGGGGCGTAATTGCCGAAAAATGTGAAATTAAGCGCCGAGCGGAGCGAGTCGAAATAAAAATTGGACGATTTTTGCTTAAATGTGAAATATTTTCCAATTAAAGGTGGTACGCCCTCTAAGTCCACTCCACCCCCCTGAATCCGCCACTGAAGAATTCCTTTAAATCTTCTGTATCGTTGATCGACATAATCAGGAAAAAGCGAGCGTTCTAACAAATCAATCGGAACACCGAGGTGAGGTACCAAAGTCACGCTAGGTGTATCCGGTTGATATTTTTATGTGACAAGAGTTCAGGTGACCAAGATATTAATCTATTGAATTATTCATGTTATGAATATTCATTAGTAATGTGCATATAAATCTCAGTGTGTAATTTCAATTCTCAGAGTGTAATTTTCAATTCTCAGTGTGTGTTTTTCATTTTTTTTTAATCTAAGTGTGTCTTTTTGAATTCTCAGTGTGTAATTTTCAATTCTCGGTGTGTGTTTTAATGTTTTTTAATCTCAGTGTGTTTTTTTTTTAAATTAGAAATCTAGTGAAAAAGAACAAAAGAAAATTACCTCTTCTTATGATAGAGTCGAGAAAATCAATAATAAAACAATGCTGGTTATGAGACTGATAAAAAATTTTACATTTTAAAGAAATTATTTGTTAAACTGTGTTATTAGAAATATACATGCATGCATAATACACGATGTTTTATGTTCAGTATTTATCGAGATAATTGCATTAAAAGCTTGTGAAACTGAAATCTAAAAAATGTCAATCTTTGCTGCATATTGATAAAAAAAATTGGAAAAAATCATGTACATACAAAATTTAAAGATCTTTTGGGTCACCAATTTTTGGAGTGTTCCACAAAGTCCTTAGCATGTTACAATTTCCCAAAATATATATACTTATTTTTCACATTCTAAGTTTTCGGGCACACCGGTTTGCTATTGTCACATGAAAATTCAATATAGAAATATTGTCTTTTCGTGAATATAACAATATAAAAGTCTGTCTGTGCAGGTTAAAAAATTAAAGATAAGTATTCTTATAAAGAAGGCATCTTTTACTATTTTTTTATACAATTAAAAAAAAAGGTCGTCTCGATTTTTGACCATGTATTTGCGGTCTTCTCGATCTATTCACATTCAACGTTTACCTCGGGATAAGGTCTGTTTGAATTTGCTTAGTAACTTAATTTCAAAATTTCCAATCTTTGCTGCATATCAATCGATTCCTTTGGAATTTTTTCCCTGACTTTCTTTGATCTAGCTGCATGCATATATATACGGATAACTAGCATGTTCCAAAGATGTGTACAGCCAGTAAAAAAATAAATTGAAGTGGGTACTCCAGGAATTTATTCGCATAGCAACAATTTAAACCTCTTTTACACAAAGCTCCTTTAGTCTGCTGTACTCGTCGTTTTCTATTTAAGGAGGGAAGTTATAACATTAAATGAATTTTTTTTTATTTCAACTTATTTCTATTTTTATTATTTACCAAAACGTTTTCCTGTGAAATTATAATTGATAGCGTCCTTGCTAAAATGGGACAAGCATTGAAATATCTAGTTTTCAGTATTACAGGGGAGGTAATATTTTGTCACCAGATTTCCCACTGTTTTTAAATCAGTGTAAATTTTTCGAAAAGGTAGTTTAAACATAGTTTTGACGAGAATGGCTTGCCTAATATTTTATCTGCTTTGGTTAGGGACTTTCCGTTTTGAATTTTCCTCGGAGTTCAGTATTTTTGTGATTTAACTTTTTGATACATATTTTAAAATTTGCATATTGGCAAATAATTCCGAGAGTACATCGTGATGTGCCTAGAATTAGGTTTCTAACGTATTATATATATGGACTTATAAATTAGTTCGAATATGCCTTATTTTATAGATTAGAGATAATATTCAGATTCGTAATAATTCAATGGAAATTTCAGTACCGTATACTAAAAGTGCATATGCGGTTTTGTTATTAAATATTATTTCATGATGATTTAAATCTTCCACATGTATACTTCTCATTATTGGTTGTTTTTTGAGAATCATTCAAGAGAATTCAGTGATTTTTTGAACTCGCTGATAATAGGACATAGTTAATGAAAGAACTGTAAAATAATAGACACAATGGATAAGCGTTGGATCGGTCAAAACATTTTGACGAACCAACGCTTATCTTTTACATCACAGCCCCGCGTGATACTTAACAAACTGCCCGTATTCCAAATGGCAATCCTTTAAGATTCCAAAGCGTCCCATATTTTTGACAACTACAAATGCATGATCCTGAGGACTTGTGTAATGCAAACAATATAATCTAAACATTGCAGTGAGAGGAGATCTTTTTTTGCTCCGTGTTGAAGGACTCATTGTGACTTTGAGACGAAGATCAGCAATAAAAGCGCTGTTCCTTTGCTTTTTGTGTGTTTTATTTTGCTGTGCATGTACTGATTTTGTGTCATGGATGGATACCCCATATCCTTTGTTTTTCTCTTAAATCTGAATTACAAATGAAGGTTCTTTCGTATTCTACTAAGACATCTCGTAAGAATGATATCACTGGTGCAACGAGACATATCAAACATTAACAGAAGGGTAACTACATAAGAGTCCACGAATGTATATACACTATATCAATACCACTAATGACAAGTTCATCCTATAGTGACAATGACACGTCAATAAAATGTCATTACTCAACGTCATTTGCGAGACAGGTTTACGACTGCAACATCAACTTCTAACCAAAGTTTTCGGATGTGATGGCAGACAGATTCATCACATGATTGTATCCAATATATTGAAATGCCATAGAATCAACTGCAGAAAAAATGTTTAAGGGCATACGATACAATTTTGATCCCGTATTTAAATTTTAATGAAAATTTGCATGTAGGCTATTTTTTACCTGATTAAATCAAATATTTTATAAAAAATATACCTTCATGTGCTACTTTTTGAGTAAACTGATGTTCAAATTTCAGATATTTCCTCAAAATACGGATTTGTGGACGTATTTTTTCCTTTCGATTAAAATACATAACTTTTTAGTTTTAAAAGATAAACACAAGCTGTTTTTTGTTAAATTATTTGTAATTTATGTGTTATATAAATATTGCATAAATTTGTACATTTTATTTTTACAAATAACTCAAATTTATCAAATGTTCATGAATGTAGAAAAAAACCGTCATTTTTTGCTGTATATTAATCAAATTTAAAAAATTGCACTATTTACGTTTTCATGAAAATTGGTACACATAATCTTCTTACGTAATCAAACCAAATGTCATTTTAAAAAAGAGGGGTCCATGAACTCGTTTTCAAGTTAAATTAGTTTGAATGATAAAAATCAGCCGAAAACTGCATCTTTTCCCGATAAGTCACCGTTTGACGTCGCGAAAATAACAATTTACGTTAGCAACGTCATAACCTCCCCTGTAACTGTATCGTATGCCCTTAAAACTAATGGCTTAATAACTTTACAAAAATGAACGAAAACAAATATGTAACACAGCAACAAATGACAACCACTGATTTACAGGCTCCTGACTAGGAACAGGCACATACATACAGAATGTGGTGGGTTAAACATATTAGCGGGATCCCCAACCTCCCTTAACCTGGGCCAGTGGTGTAACTGTACAACATAAGAACGAACTATAAGAATCAGTTGAAAAGGCTTAACTCCGATGGATACAAATATAAATTTACATATAACAAAAGCACAGAATGGTCGTGGCCGGGTACTTGTACATCCCAACAACACAAAGACACTAAGTACAGATCTTAGAGTACTAGTCGCAGTTACTGACAGCTAGTTCAAAGCCACTAACACCTAATAAAACAAACAAAATCATGCATCTAAGACTAAATTATCACAAACAGCAGAGAAAACATGACCTTGTGCAATGCCACGAATCGATATAGGACCTGTATCGTTGCATTGCACAAGATCAATGTTTTTCTGCTGTTTATGACATCTTTACACGACCTGTATCGTTGCATTGCACAAGGTAATGAATTTCTCTGCTGTTTATGACATCTTTACACCAAATCCAATGGATGTTGAATGTGTACTGAATGATAATTTTGAAGTATCGACAGTCTTTCTCCGAATATATGAGATCGTAATGAATGAGTGACGACGCTCGGAGTATTTATGAGGTCGTTTTCGTTACTATGACATTTATTAGCACTTTCTTGAAGCTTTTATAAACTTATTTTGATAAAATAATTGTTTTCCAGCTCACTTTTATTAATTTTATATACATTTTGTACATTTTGTCTCCCTTTTCTATCCTTTTCTCCTTTCTCCTGCCCCATCTCTCCTTTCTCTCGCCCCTCTCCTTTCTCCCGCCCTTCTCTCCTTTCTCCCACCCCTCTCCCTGTCTCCCTTTACCCTGTCCGCCCTCTCCTTTTGGCAATTGTTTTATATTCTAATTGTGGAATTTTCGAATTTTACGGATGTTAGCAGATAAATGTGGTAAATATACTAGACTCGAAGGAAAATGTCAAAGATATACAAAAATATCAATATTATCAGCAAACAAAACTATTGATAAATAACTCGTATTCAAGATGATTATGAAACGTAATAGGGGCATAGGATAACCAGCCTTTTCTAATTTTTATGTATTATTAGAACACACCCATGAAATCGCGGGCATTTAGAGCTTGGTTGAAAGTATGTAAAGTGTTGTAGGATGAATTTTGTGAAATATTTTCTGGAGAATTTCAAAAAGGTAACAAAACTGCAGAGGGTTTTTCAGGGAGGACCGCCCCACCCCTTTTCTGAAAAGAAAATGTTTGATTTTATAGGGAATCATTGAAGCATGACTTGTGCGCCCCTCTTAGGCAGTTAATGGGCCCCATTTATAAAAAAATTCTGGATCCGCCACTGAAAAGTCATAGGTACTTAGAGACAGGACAATATGTTAAGCCCTCCCCCTTTTTCAAAAGTCCGGTATTGTTTTGTTTTCTATTAAATTCGCTCGCGTTTCATGAACATACGTATATTATAAATAAAATGTATTTGCTATTAACTATCAATTCCAAGTTGCTTCTCCACGGCGTTCACTGCATGCTATATCATATAGCAATGTATAGAGAGTCTCTATATATATTATTGGGAGTATAATCATAACGCGAAAATAATTGTCCTGTCCCCGAATAGTTATGCATGAATTGGTGGATTAGTGGCACGTTCCTTTGTGTGTTAATATGAGTTTTAGTGGGTGCGGGTGTATATTTGTATATAGCGCATTAGCTATCCTACTATGTAGGAGTGCGCCGATCTAGAACGGCGATTCATAGCTGTTGAAAGAAAGGAAGTCGATGACTAAAAGTCGGTCCGATGACGGAAAAATATCCGGACGCCTTTTATTACGTTTTTCTCCCAAAATAACCCAAACTGAATAATCATAAGAATGGATGACAAATGCGACTATGCATGGTACCCATAGGACACAGAGGCGTGATGATTAAGTTATTGCGGAAGGAAGAGAAGCGACACACAAAATTAGGTCTTCTCGTTTAATAGTATAGATATATATACCACGCTATTTACGAGTTAACACATTTAAACGACGAATCCGCAGGATGAGTTCATTTACATATGTTAAAGAGTAAGGCGTGGTGTATATGTTTTGTAACATCATTCAAAAGTGGCCTGGTGATTTTTTATCCAATGAAAAACCAGTGGAAGTGTCGTTCTAGCCCGCTGCTTAGCACACTTGTCACACAAAAAGAAGCATTCAATACTTATAATTACATTTTTTAACTAGGATCATGAAAACACGATTTTTGTCTAGTTTTTTTAATTTACCTGTGCACTTTATTGTGGGACCTCGTGTCATCATGAATGATACATTTTATTGTGTACTGTAGTTGATTAAGGAATAACGCGAGATTGCAGTGTAGCCAATCAGAATAACGTATTATAATGAAACATACATCTAATGTAATTATTATGTGTTACATGTTTGTTTTCCGTTCGTTTTTGTACTTAAATTAGGCCGTTGGTTTTCTCGTTTGCATTGTTTTTCTATTGTCATTTCGGGGCTTTTATAACTGACTATGCGGTATGGGTTTTGCCCATTGTTGAAGGCCGTACATCATTTTTGTTCTGTTATTGGTCGATTGTAAGGGAAAATTTTTGTCATATCAAATATGCCGAAAAAAGGCATTTATACTTGCCGACATACCTTGCAGAAATGACATTTTTCACGATTGCATTACATATTACCGTAATAATATGATTGTACAATTTCCTGCCTAGTAATAAAACAATATAAATATTTTGAAGCAATATACGGTATCGTTTGTTGTAATTTCACCTTATGTAATAATGCTGTATTTAGATTGGATGAGAGACATGGTATATTTCTATTTTAGAGATTTTCTTTCACTGCCGGTGTATTTGTAATTAGAAGTGAGAAAAGGGGTAATGCCTTTGAAAGTGGAATTTGTTTTCGTTCATCTAGTAGGAACTTGAAAATATAGAGAAATTCTGATATTTCTTCCATCCACTGGAATGCTTAAAAATAAGAATCTCGTCACCATGTTCACCTTAACAAAAATTTAAAATGAAGAAAATATATTTAGAAAATTGAAAATTTAGGAATTTAGCCTACAACATTCTAAACATTTCAAAGTTTCACATGTAATATATATAATAATACAGTTGTACCCATATTTGTTTATTATTTCTAATGCATCTCTAAAAATTTGTATTAATAATTATATTCAGTAATATTTCGTGGATTTAAAAGTTTAGAAACTGAAAATAATTATTATGTGAATCTTTAAAATTAAACCATAAAATTGGAAAAAGTTTGCCTTATATCTTTATATTTATCACAAGATATCAAAAATGTTCTTCAGTCTCTACTTCAGTGCAAAATTTGCATAAACGTAATTGTTTATTATATCTACCCTGTTCTTTATTTAAAAATGAGTATGAAAATAAATAATCACATCATGGCAATGCATTTTGCAAAGTGAATTATCATAGTTTTCAAAATAACCTAGAATTATAGAAATGTTTTCAATCAGAAAGCAATGGCAAAGTATATTTTTCTTTTAGTAGGTATTGAGTACGGGGTTGAAGCATACATTTTATACCTTTAAAAAACGCGAACCTGATAGAGCGCATGGCAACTGTGTAAATACATTGAAACTATGGAGTCATTTTTGTCTCAATTTCTTGACTGTTATTTATCTAAAAATAATCATAGTGTATTATAGTAATACAAAAATGTCTATTAGTAAAGCACATCGTCCTCCGCTGTACATATAGTGTGTAACCGCATGACATGCATTTATAGACCCTTTTATAGATAGGGATGATAGATTGACATAAATATTAATTGTTAACTTCATAAAGTCCGTGTAAAACAAGAGTTACAAATGCTGGGTATGACAGATTTAAGAACTAATAACTAATTATAAGCGTTTATAATTTTCTTTTTGAGAATATATTATTAGTACAAAGTTAGGTGAATGAACGACGTATCGCCTTGGACCCCCCTTTTTTTTCGTGAATTAAAAGCAGATGTCCCTTTAAGTTTTAGTGGAGTGCTAGCTCAATCACTTCTAAGATTTTTTGGTCTAACATTTGGACTTTTGGAAGCAGAGTGCTCGTTTGATTTAAATTAAAATAAACTCAAACGTAGCAATAGTAAATCCACGTTTATTTCAGGAATTTTAAATTTCAGTTACTTATGATTGGGACAAAATAACATGAACACATGTATTCTGATCATCCAAATGAACTTAATTTTCTGTAAAAATGTATTGTTGCTTATTTTAACAAAATATCAACAGGTTTAATCAATACGATTTGACTTACGACTGCTCAGAACACTCGTAAGTTTACGATCAAACTTACGATAAAATTCTACTTACGATTGTTTATAAAACGGTCAAAAACTTACGATTTGACTTACGACCGACGTACGATCTAAGATTGTCGTACGATTTTTTGTGAAACGATGGCCTGAAGTTTAAACAGCATAATTGCCAAAACAGACTGAAATGGGTAAGACGGTTGTCAATTCCGAAGGGACAGAACAGAACTCAACACATGCACAAAAGAACTTGATAACTTTTCTGTCAATCATTTAGGAGTTGGTTACAAGCATACTTCGACGGTGACGGTGACACATCCATTGATAAGGATAAAATTTAGGAGTTGTTAACAAGCATACTTCGACGGTGACGGTGACCCATACATTGATAAGGAGAAAACCAAGATTTCAGTGCATACAACACGATTTGAACATAAAACGTGACGTAATCAATTCAACTTTCGAACTGCAAACTTTATTTAGAAAATGAATTTAAAAAAAACATGAAATTTATGTTTATATACTTATTTAATAAGTATTGCATATTTTCCTTTTTTTAAAGTAACATAGTGTTGCGTTTTTAAAGTCCGTCAGTATAGTATAACAATTACAATAATACCTTAATCCGAAAAAGGAAATTTGATACAAACTGTATATAATAAAGACATATTACTAATTAAAATTAATTTGCATTTTCAAATAATATGGATTGAAGGTCAACATGGTGCAAATATTTTTCTTCTCTTTGTAGACAATGTGAAGAATGTGTAAATTGTGGATGTATGACATCTTCAACTTGGATGTGGATATTGAAAAGAAATTTAGATTCTAATGCTATTTTTTCATGTTTTGGTAGTAAAATTGGTCTTCCGGATGATACAATTGTTTTCAATTGTTCAGGTATATACATATAACTTTGTATTGTTCTACGAAATTCTTACCGTTCTAAAGTTCAAAGTGACAGTCAATAAGTCTGCCACTACATACTCTATAATGAATCATCTTGCCAACAAAATGAGATTTTGAATTTTTCTAAATTACATGATCGTTCAACAGATTAGTTGTGTATTGTGGCACCGTTAAAGTCCACAATTCCTCTAAAGTCCACAACACCGCTAAAGTCCGCAACAAATTTCCGCTAAAGTCCATAACGCCGCTAAAGTCCACAAACTTTCCGCTAAAGTCCACAAAATGACCTCCGCTAAAGTCCACAAAAAAACGCCGTTATAGTCCACAAGAACAAGTTCCGCTAAAGTCCACAAAAAAACGCCGTTAAAGTCCACACAGCTCTTTTCTTTGTTATTGAAAAAATAATTCTTTTCTTTTATCCCGGTATTATAGTAAAAAGCATGGACTTTTGTTCTTGGCAGTTTTTTCTTATCGATCTGATTTATATATTTAAAAATGAAGATTACATGTATCTGCAGAAGATTTTGATCCTCATAATTTGATCTATCATGTATTGTGAATTTTGTGAATCAACATGTATGATTTTGAAAAGAGCAGTCTAATGTCGCTACAAGGCAGCACTCGCACCCGCAAAGTGGAAAGGAATTAATATAAGTAGCAAACTTGTTTTTCAATCCACTATGAATAAATTTGTATAAACTACCATTTATGAAAAGTTATCTGGTTCTATATATAAACATAAGATCGAAACCCATTCAGTTTCTGTCATGCTTCCCAGCAGCAAAAACGGTCCATAAGCCTCAAAGATAGACTTCAAACCATAATGTTCACGTTTGAAATCACAATGATAATAAATTTTAAAATTCCACAATTGCAGAATATTTTGTGGTGCTAAGCAGATTTCGTTCACTGATTGGTTTGTATGTTTGTTTGGTTTGCTACAAGAAATAGATATTTGTTTGAGAATGTGTTGAAGACGATTTGAAAAAAAAAATGTGTGGATGCTCCTCATTGTGTTTTACCAATGACGAGTAATAGAATTAAAGGTTTTATTTCAACCATGATATATGTATATGTTGTAGGGTACTGTGAAATCAATTTAAAGTTGTTAGTTTGATTAAAACACAGCCCTAATGGAAATCGGTTGAACTTGCATATACTAGATTTAAGATTTAGATGTGAAATTCATCAGACTATAATACCAATCATTTTTATAGAGTCCTTTACACAGGAATTGAACCTGTCCCAAGTCAGGAATTCAGTGGTGTCGTGTGTAATGTGTAACATATTTGTTTTTCGTTCATTTTTTGTACATAAATCAGGCCGTTAGTTTTCTCGTTTGAATTGTTTTACATTTGTCATTCGGGGCCTTTTATAGTTGACTATGCGGTATGGGCTTTGCTTATTGTCGAAGGCCGTACGGTGACCTATGGTTGTTAATTTCTGTGTCATTTGGTCCCCTTGTGAAGAGTTAAATCATTGGCAATCATACCACTTCTTTTTTTTGATATTGAACAACAACTTTACTTTCGGTTAACCAGTTAAAGAGTTCGAACGATGATCCGAGTAACCTGATGAGCAAAACTGTTGAATTGACAACACGAAAATATAGTATCAATGACAGGAAAGGTGATCAACATAATTTTTTGTGTTTTATGAGAATTGATAATAAACAAAAACGTAAGAAATCAAAATTTAATAAACGACAAGAAATTCTGTACAATAAATACATAGATCTTAAACGTTTTAAACCTCGGGAAGCATGTGATCTTAAGGTTGTATCGCTCCCTGACATAAATAAGATTTAAGAAAACACATGATAGTTTAAAGTTTTCTAAACTTTAGAGCTCCAGTGCTCGGGCCTCTTGGACATGCATTTCTTTCAACAAAAAATTCACACCCACCCTACTGACGGTTAGTACAAAAGTTTTAATTATCTTTTGCAAAATATTTCTAGCAATGGTGGTCATCTTGGATGCTATTGGATACGAATCTAAAAGGAGATTATATTAAAAGAGTGATTCAAATTGTCGTATTGTTTTATCGAACCTATTTTGAAAGAAGACATACGCCACCCCCTTTTCAGAGGATTTTTTTTCAAATCAGAAAAAAATACGAAGAACTTATGTTTATACGTCGACAATGACGGTCGCTCAGTGTTGGCAAAAACTCACATGTATAAGCAAAAAGAAAAAATGATATTTTAGTCCATCGAAACAAAATACATTTGGTAGTTAACCAGACTCAATTTTGAAAGAGCAGCAATCGTAGACTTATATAAAAGTTTGGTCAAAATAGAAAAAAAAATGTTTTTAGAGGAGGAGATGTGCTATTTGTGAACAAATGAACAACGGAGGCAGTAATGGCAAACGCTTACATGACCAGGTCATATATATGACTTGACTTTCTACCGTAAAATAATGGCTTCGATACAATTCTTTACTTATAATCTTATACCGAAATCTAACTAAATGTTTAAGACATTTTCAGTCAAAGAATAATGTACCTCATTATAGAAAAAAAAAGGAAAATCAAAATTAAATTAGATGTACAAATACTCAGACTTCTTATCTAACTATTTCATTCCTGAAAAAAAGCAAACACTGCCTTATATAATAACTAGTGATTAACTGACAGAAAGACATTCTGCATCAAATAAATGAAAATATAACTTCTTCCTCTTATTGTAAAAATCAACATAACTGTGTAATATACAATTTAATATATTCAGGTTTCTTTTTCTGAATTTTTTATGTAGTTTACATAATAATTTATAATTCTTTTTATCCAATTGCTATGTACAGATGATCCAGACCATATGCGCATTTTGTCCATACGCGTACGGTCAGAACCGTAGTCGTATTTTTTTCAAAATACTATATTTTTCAAAATACTATACGGTCGGACCGTTCTGCCCAAAATTAAGAAATGAAATAAAAACTTATTTTAACAATAAAAGTAATGTTACATTGTAACTTAATATGTCAATATATCCTGTATCCAACTTGTTAGTAATACATGAAATGAGTTAAAAAGCTTAAATTCAAGTTGAATGAAAGAAATGTAATATTTAAAGATAAGCTTATAGAATAATAAGTAACTTTACTACAAAAACCGCCAAACCAGCTGTTTACTCGTGAAAAGACATAGAATTACTAATGGAAAACTTGATAAATGAAATAAAAATATATCCTTTGTTTTTGTCAAATTGTACAAACAGTCCCTGTTCCAAGAAAATAACCTGTTCTATTGTTTTAATATCCTTTTGATAATTTTTTGACAAAATGATTTCTTCATTATAGAATTTAAAAAACATATAAGTTCCATACGTAAATGCACGCATGCCCAAATTTGCTTTGAATCATCGATATCTAAGCTATGATGTACATGATTACAACACTTTAAGTTTATGGTTCAACAGAAGTAAACAAAATAATGTTTCCATTACTGTACTGTAGTAACATATAAGTTCAAAATTGCTCAGAATTACCTTAAGGATGTACTTAGGTGAGATTAGGTGAAAATTAATAAATTAAGAAGTTAAAATTGATACTATAAGCTGGTAGATCATCAATTAAGAATAAAAATAAGCTAAAAATATTGATAGGTCATGGACCTCCTTTTCGAGATATTTGAGATTTAAAATATGGCGGAAAAAGCTGACTCGGACTTTTACCTTAAATTTGCATTGGTGTTATTAGGTTTCAAAACAAAAGAAAGAAAAATAAGAATCTTCTAAAATTTATGGTAAATGACCTTTCATGAGCTATTAAGTCCTATATGAAAATATAAATGGGTGTTATGGGGCAAAATATTTTACATTGTATTGTATGGAAAAACACCAAGAAGTCCAAACATTTGACACAAATTCCAAAACCTCACCTAAGTACATCCTTAAGAACTATATATAAATGTAGTTTTACGGGTAGATAAGTCACACCGAGCATATAAATCATTATGGTGTTCTATTTACGTCTTGACCACCAAATATTCTTTATTTCGAACCATCGATTGTCTCGTTGTATTAGAAAAGCCATGCGTTTATCAATGATGGGTCCCGAATAATTTCGCGAATAGCCAAAATCAAACCACTACCACACCCAGAAGCTCTTAAAATTCACCAGACGTTTACAGGGTTTGGTACATTCAGAAGAACAGAAATTCCGATGTACAGTCTTGGAACAGGGACGGTTTGTACAACTTGACGAAAAAAAGAGTTAACTCGTATTAAGACATATCTTGATGACGGATTTTGACGGAGACACAAATTGATAATTATAAATTGAATTTCTCTGGGTAGAGTCTCTCACGTTCAATGTTGTCACTATGGGGTACACAATGCTTTTTTTTCTCATTACCTCCACTTGATGACGGAGGCTTATGGGGGATTATGTGTCATGGTTTTCATTGTATATAACGCCTGTGTCGTGGTGTACATCACCTGTTATGTCGTGTTCATCACCTGTTATGTTGTGTTCATCACCTGTTATGTTGTGTTCATCACCTGTTATGTCGTGTTCATAACCTGTTATGTCGTGTTCATCATCTGTCATGTCGTGTTCATCACCTGTTATGTTGTGTTCATCACCTGTTATGTCGTGTTCATCACCTGTTATGTCGTGTTCATCACCTGTTATGTCGTGTTCATCACCTGTTATGTTGTGTTCATCACCTGTAATGTCGTGTTCATCACCTGTTATGTCGTGTTCATCACCAGTTATGTCGTGTTCATCACCTGTTATGTTGTGTTCATCACCTGTTATGTCGTGTTCATCACCTGTTATGTCGTGTTCATCACCTGTAATGTCGTGTACATCACCTGTTATGTTGTGTTCATCACCCGTCATGTCGTGTTCATCACCTGTTATGTTGTGTTCATCACCCGTTGTGTTCATCACCTGTCGTGTTCATCACCTGTTATGTTGTGTTCATCACCTGTAATGTCGTGTACATCACCTGTTATGTTGTGTTCATAACCTGTTATGTCGTGTTCATCGACTGTTATGATGTGTTCATCGCATGTATCGTAATTTTCATACCATGTTATGTTGTGTTCATCGTCCGTGTCGTCGTATTTATCGTCTGTGTCTGTATCGTCCGTGTCTTTGTGTCCATCGTCTGTGTCGTGGTATTTATCGTCTGTGTCGTCGTGTCCAGAGCCTGTGTCGTCGTGTCCATCGCTTCTGTCGTCGTGTTCGTCGTCTGTGTCGTCGTAGCCCAATGAATTTGTGAACTGTCTTCAGCAATTCTGCGTACGGCATTGTGATTGTATGTCAATGATAATGTTCACCATGTCCTTCGGGATAATGTCCAATCGTTATAATAGGAAGGTGTCTTGTTATAATATTACTTCCATCGGGCCTTAATAAAGTAGTCCCGTGGTTTAATGTGGAAACAATAACAATTTGAACATTAAACATATCGGATATAGCCTGTAAGGTGATCTGATCACCAAACTCTGTGTCTCTTGCCATTCTCAGTAAGTAGTCGGACCTCGATTCTATTATCATATTTGACCAAAGAACTCTATTATCAGCGCTGCCTAAACGTGATGTTTGCCCAAGATAAGTAATGACCTCGCGTCGTAATGTTTCTGCCGATCGAGAAATACCGAGTCTTTGCAACTGATGCGAAATGGCTGCAAACTGACAATTACCATCACCAGGTGGATTAAAAGCAACTGTTAATCTAAAATCAGATATAAGATTGTAAGTTTTATATTTTGGGGTTAAAATCATGTAGTAAGGTGATTTATAATTTGAGTGTTTTTTCTGTCTTTGTTCTGGGTTAGAACTATTTTTGCCTCCAGACAAACTTGATCCAGTAATATCAGATACATAGAACCACTGTTTCTTATTACACTTCGAATAAGGCGGTACAAAGGAGACTTGATATTTATGGTTTCTCTTCTCAGCTTTTATGACAGTACCTAATAAAGCCCATGCCTTATTTGGAACTCGATTGTTATTTCGAGTTCTGTATCGCACTAGAACTTGTTGTCCGACTTCATAAATCGGTGTTTTACTTTTCTTCATCCAGGAGATTGGATAAGTTGCAAAATACTGCATGTTTGGAATACTAGAACTATAATCGAAATGCTGTGAAGACTTGCTTTGATTCCGGAAAAGGGCCCGGAAAATGATGAAAATGTGTTCACGATACTATCAAACTGCGTTTGTGAGATCCCGTAATTATCACAGTATATTAAGCAAATTTGCAAAATCACGGAAAATATATATTTCGCAAATCACAAATTAAACCCGCTGCAAGTTCTTTCACGTTTTCAAGGTCTATATTCAAAAGTCACGCCTAGACCCTTTCCAAAATATTCTGACTTTGATCTCATTTTCATGGTTCATTGGTTAATGTTAACTTGTTCTTGTTTCGTCTGTTCTTCAGTTACTTGAAGAAAAGGAGAAGTTGCAAGGTCTAAATATTTGTCTTGAAGATGTCATCTTACTTGGCTTGTTCATGGTTTATTGCATTGATCAATGTTAAATTCAACTGATTTGGTACATGGGGACAGGACATTTGTTTTAGCTCTCCAACAAATGGAAGTTTTCGTTTTTTTCAAAAATCTGTTATTTTTTCCATTAATTTCAATTATTTCGTGTTTCAATGTATAATATAATTCAACATACATTTAACTGTACTAGAAATAACTTGTATTTGCTATTTGCTATCAATTCCAAGTTTACTATCCGCAGCGGTCACTGATATATGATATATACCTCTATGATTTGATCTGTGTGTTTAGATACTATAAGTATGCATGTACTTTATTTTATTTGGTGTAGTATGGCATACTTGTTAGTGAATTATATTTCAAATTGGTTTATCGCATACTTGTATTTGTCCGCACGGCAGGTGTCCTTGGACATTAACCATGTGTATAGAGCTCTATATAATATATCAGTGACCGCTGCAGATAACAGATTTTGGAAAAGAGGGAGGACTAAAACAAATGTCCTGTCCCCAATACCTATAGTTTGCTGTGTTTTAGATACATGTCCTTACTTTAAGGATAGTGAATTATATTTGGTGTATGGTATATTTGTAATTATAACCTAAAGGAGATGTGGTATAATTGCCAATGAGACAACTCTCCACAAGAGACCATAATGACAAAGGAATTAACAACTATAGGCCACAGTACGGCCTTCAACAATGCACAAACCCATACCGCATAGTCAGATACCAAACGCCCTGAAATGACGATGTAAAACAATTCAAACGAGAAAACTAACAGCCTTATTCATGTACAAAAATGGACGAAAAAACAAATATGAAACACGTAAACAAACGACAACCACTGAATTACAGGCTTGGGACAGGCACATACATACAGAATGTGGCGGGGTTAAAGATGTTGGCGGGATCCTAACCCTACACCAATCTGGGACAGTGGTATAACAGAACAACATGAGAACGAACTATAAAAATCAGTTGAAAACGCTTAACTCATCAGATGGACGAAAATACATTGCAAGTGGACGTGGCCGGGTATTTGTACATCCCAACAACAAAAGGACGTTGGGTACAGATCAGAGAGATCCGAACTCGCAGTTAACTGACAGCTAGATCAAAGCCACTAACAACTGCCAACTAATAAAAAACATGCATTTGAGATTAAATTATCAATCCGTAAACATCCAACATCCAATGGATTTAGTGTAAATACGTCATAGTCAGTCAAGACAAAGTATTTGTAATGCTTATTTGTCCGTTTGTCGTGTGTCAGTTGTTCATAAAATTATTTCTTTTTTAATATATAGTTTGGAGAATTTCTCAGATACTATAAAAAAAAATTGAAAACAACACGTTTAATAATTTCTTGCGTCCGAAGCGTTTTTCTGGATTTACCTTCATCAGGAACGCTCAAAGCCAAACATTTGAAATCCGAAGATGTATATAAGTGGTAGTAAAGTCATGTATACATGGTATGCATGACTGTCTGCCTGGACGGTGTCATCTTTCCTTGACCTTTTTAATTTGTCACAGGTTTTTTTTTTCGTGATGGTGCTTGCTTCTGAGATACTTTAAACAAGAAGTTTACTTAATTTGATGTATGGAATTAATTTTGTGCGTCCTCCATATCTGTCTGAAAAGATTTATCTAACCTTGACTTCATGCAAATTGATAATTGAAATGTTAATTTGTTGAAATGCTTGAAGTAAAATCTCTGTTTGAAATTCAATAACAAACACTAAGTCTAACACACGCAAAACATTAAGTGTGTTAAGTCTTGTTATAATACGTTCAATATACAGATTCCTCAGGACGTTATTCCGATAGCAATAATCAATACAAAAGTATTTGATCTAGAATTGTCTCATTCACACTCAGTCTACATCTCTGATTTACACCTGTTGTAGGTACATTGGGTCAAGATGATGTTACTGTTCACCCCTTTTAATTTTTCCGAGGCAATACTGTTTACAAAATTCTAATTGGAAGTTATTTTTTATATAGATAACTTCTAACTATCTATTCCGTGCCATCTTAAGTCAAAATTTTAGCTTTTTTGTTATGTTGGCAAACTATATTAAGTCGAAAAAAAATAGCTGGAGGGAGGGCATGATACATCACCATGACCCAATCTTCCTATGCTTATGTTAAGTAACAATTTAATTAAATCTAAAAAATCTTCTTCATACATTCTTTGTCAAATTTGTTGTATTGGCATGTCTTTCAACAGCAACATCAAAAAAATGTGTGGACTTTAACGGTGTTTTTTTGTGGACTTTAGCACCACAAAATATTCTGCAGTTGTGGAATTTTAAAATTTATTATCATTGTGATTTCAAACGTGAACATTATGGTTTGAAGTCTATCTTTGAGGCTTATGGACCGTTTTTGCTGCTGGGAAGCATGACAGAAACTGAATGGGTTTCGATCTTATGTTTATATATAGAACCAGATAACTTTTCATAAATGGTAGTTTATACAAATTTATTCATAGTGGATTGAAAACAAGTTTGCTACTTATATTAATTCCTTTCCACTTTGCGGGTTCGAGTGCTGCCTTGTAGCGACATTAGACTGCTCTTTTCAAAATCATACATGTTGATTCACAAAATTCACAATACATGTACATGATAGATCAAATTATGAGGATCAAAATCTTCTGCAGATACATGTAATCTTCATTTATTAAATATATAAATCAGATCGATAAGAAAAACTGCCAAGAACAAAAGTCCATGCTTTTACTATAATACCGGGATAAAAAGAAAAGAATTATTTTTCAATAACAAAGAAAAGAGCTGTGTGGACTTTAACGGCGTTTTTTTGTGGACTTTAGCGGAACTTGTTCTTGTGGACTTTAACGGCGTTTTTTTGTGGACTTTAGCGGAGGTCATTTTGTGGACTTTAGCGGAAAGTTTGTGGACTTTAGCGGCGTTATGGACTTTAGCGGAAATTTGTTGTGGACTTTAGCGGTGTTGTGGACTTTAGAGGAATTGTGGACTTTAACGGTGCCACAGTGTATCTTTAATTTGTAAATTTACCTGAAAACAGGCGTACTGCTGTATACATTATAAATAAAGAAAAAAACATTGACTACACGTTACATGTTAAAATGACGTATCTACCATATTTTTCACTAAAATTAATCTATGTGAGTGCATTATATTGTAACTTTATAATTGGAATATTTTTCTTTACACTTTTACAGTTAAAAGTATTAATATTTCACTTTAATTAGTGATAAAACAATATGTAAATTGCTAAAGTATAACTGTTTACACTACACAGCATTTATACAATTTACATTTTGTACACAAATATAAAACAGAACAAAATAATACTATTATATTCCAGAAAGGGAACAATTAATAGAAATGACAATTAATAAAAAAAAAAGAACTAGGTGTAGTATATACCAGTGTATATAATAATTTGGAAAATACCACGAACGCGTGGTTAACTTGAAATGTACTGATGTATATGATTTTAAACTGAAGCATGACAAATTTTAAGCATCACTTTCAAAATCTGTATCGTATATTATATTATTTCTTGAGGAAAATGGAATACTCTAATATATAGATGCTTCAGTGAAAACTCAGCCTGTCTTAAAAAATTTTAGAATGGAAACGGGGAATGTGTCAAAGAGACAACAACACGACCAAAGAGCAGAAAACGCAGCGAGAAAATCCCGCAACCGGAGACGGGCTTCATGCCCCTTAACAATAATATATACTAGTTCAGCGAAAGGGACGCCACACTTAACTCCGAAACATACAAATGTACCAAAATAAAAAAAAAACAAACAAACAAACAAACAAACAAGACTAACAAAGGCCAGAGGTTCAGTTTATTTCCGTAGTTAATCTTTTTTTCTAACTTTAACTATCATGTTAATTTTAACTGACAGTCAGACTGTTTATGACGACGTCTTACACTAAATTCGGTGGATGTGTACTGATTGATACTTAAGTCTTAGGCTTTCATATGATACCAAAATTATCCAAATATTCTACTTACTTTCATAATAACAGCTATACATAGCATCTATTTTGTTCATGTTTATAAAGCAAAAGAAAATCTCTCGCGAGAAACAAAAAAAAAAAACAAACATTAGCAGCGGTAATCTTTGTCCAATATTCATGAATCAAAATGTGTTTGTTAGAATCCTATCAAATTAAATTGTTTAGATTACAAGTATCACAAGTTGATTTTATTGCATACTTATAAATGTCAGTGTAATAGGCTCGACGTATTTTCGTTACGGGTATTTCAATCCACAAACCGAATGTCGATATGTCAAAATATATCATGGTCTGGATCAGTGTATAATTATGAGAAAGTACATATTAAAAAGAGAGGCGGAATTAAGATACAAAAGGATATTTAAAGTCAGAGACAAACTGTAACGCGATGGCATAAAACGAAAAATATGAAGGGCCGTTCGGGTCATAATTCAGTTTGTTACACATACGCTAGAGGTAAGCGTACGTGGTCGTTCACGTAACCTAGAGGTACACGTAACACTTTGTTCACGTACCCTAGAGGTAAGGATGTGTATTGGATAAGGGAGATAACTCTGTAAAAACTGCTTGAAATTTGGCAGCAACCGACAACAAAATGAAGAATACTGTTTTCCATGTACACAATCTGTTGTCAAAATAAATGTTTAATATATATAAATCAATAATTTTAATCGAGTTTTAAAATTTAAAATCAAATAATGAATAACATTTCCCTAAGGTTATGAAAATAGAACTTCATGAATTTCTTCCACTAAATCTTTGAACCAAGTAGGAGTTATTGATAAAAATAATAAGAGATAAACGCCGACAATTATTTAAATTATTGTTTTTAAAAATTAACGAATGGTTTTAAGACAGTTTTTCTACGGTATTAAAATGTTAATAATATTCTAAAATAAGAATTTTAATTTACAGTTTCTTGTTTAACAAGCCGAGGAAGTACATTGTTGAAATTTGAAATGACAAAAACATTTTGACAGAGTTATCTCCCCTGTTCCATTGTAAATCCCATAGCCTAAATACAACCCAAAGTACGTGAACAAATAATTACGTGTTTCTCTCTAGGGTACGTGAGCAAACAGTTACGCGTAACCCTAGGGTACGTGAACAAACAGTTACGCGTAACTCTAGGGTACGTGAACAAACAGTTACGCGTAACTTTGGGGTACGTGAACAAAGTGTTACGCGTACCTCTAGCGTACGTGAACGAAGTGTTACGTGTACCTCTAGGGTACGTGAACGAACTGTTACGCGTACCTCTAGCGTTCGTTTAACAAAAGGAATTATGACCCGAACGGCCCTTTATAGAAAAACAATGAAAGACTACCAATAGTAGACAAAACACAACATAGAAAAAAGCAATTTCCCCGAGTCATTTGGCATGAAAAGAGGTATGGCTAAATTCCTGACTTACTGTTTCACTCAGAATCGGAAAATTGGTGAAATCTAGGGAAATTACAGAATATGAATAGTACGTTAAATAGAAATTATACACTTAAGTAAAACTACCTTTATTTGCTGTGTTCGATGCAGCATTTTCCAAATGCGTCCCAGTATACACAGTATGTTCGTTTGCTACCTGTACCAAGTCAGGAGTATGGCAGTTTTGTTTTTCGCTTGTTCCATTGATTGATAGAGTTTGATTTTGTCAATTTTTATGAACTTCAATTTGCCTTGATTATGCTAGCAATGGATTATGCTGCCATATCGGTTCTATTAAATATAATTATTTCTGTCATGTACATATGGCGTGTCAAACGTTGCAATATTCACAAAAAATAAAATATATGTTCATAAAGTTAAATAATTGTTCGTAAAAACGAATATATGTTCATAAAAACAAAATATATATTCAAAAATCTAAATATGTGTTCATAAAATAAAATATATATGCATAAAACATAAATAATTGTTCATAAAACAAATATTTGTTCTTAATAAATGTATATATGTTCATAAAACAGATAACTGTTCATAAAAAAAAGATATATGTTCAAAAGTAAAATAATTGTTCATTAAAGTAAAATAATTGTTCATAAAAAGTAAAATATATGTTCATAAAAGTAAAATATATGTTCATAAAAGTAAAATAATTGTTCATAAAAGTAAAATAATTGTTCATAAAAGTAAAATATATGTTCACAAAAGTCAAATATATTTTCATAAAAGTAAAATAATTGTTCATAAAAGTAAATAATTGTTCATAAAAGTAAAATATATGTTCATAAAAGTAAAATAATTGTTCATAAAAGTTAAATAATTGTTCATAAAAGTAAAATAATTGTTCATAAAAGTAAATAATTATTCATAAAAGTAAAATATATGTTCATAAAAGTAAAATAATTGTTCATAAAAGTTAAATAATTGTTCATAAAAGTAAAATAATTGTTCATAAAAGTAAAACATATGTTCATAAAAGTAAAATATATGTTCATTAAAGTAAAATATATGTTCATAAAAGTAAAATAATTGTTCATAAAAGTTGAATATATATTCATTAAAAGTGCAATATCTATTCGTAAACACAAAATTCTCATAAAATATATGTTCTTAAAAATTTATAAATACGTTCAATAATACAGCAAATGAAGATCTAGAACACGTCATACTTTCATGCAGTAGACATAAGCATACACGTGAAAGGCACCTCCAAAAAGTAAAATCATACCTGGAAAACGTAAAGAATGGGCTCTGTCAGAACTTGTTTGACTGTGACATGCTTATACAAATTATGATGGACTCTACTCACAAAAGCTTTAACTATGAATTCCATGTGAAAAAAACAACACTAGATAGAGTTAGAACACCTCACACGGCTGTTCTGCTACAATATGCATACCAGTAGAATGAGACAAAAGGCAGGGTAGGGATGAGGGCGTAGTGGAGGCATATCTAGAAGAATTTTATCTTTTCTCAAATAACAACAATCCAGTTGAGAAGAGCTTATATAAATATATAGAACATGTCTCTATCTAGATTTTAAGGGCTATCTACCTATTATTTATTTGGACATCTTACTAAAGTGTACTTTAACCTTTTTCTATTCCTGTGTATTTGCCGCATAGTGCTTTAATGTGCCCTAAATATTGAACGTATTCAACATAAATTGCAGATGAACGTATTTATCCAGTATAAACAGTATATATTTAAAGTATAAGACATTAACCTTTAGTGCTATATGAACAAGTCTAAATTGAAAACAACGTTCAAACCTATGATTGCGTTGGATAAAAACCGCAATTTTTATTCGTGTGCATGCAAAACAAATTTCTTGTTAGAGGGGTCTAAATACAGCACAAACAACATTTTCCAAAAGACCAAAAAAGTGAAAAAGTATATTTTAACAAAACGCATTTGACTAACAGGTCGAACAACAAATGTTCTTAAACCCTGCTGACTGCCATTGGCGATTGCCAAATAAACGGATTACCGATGTAATAAATGGATCTTAATTATAAATTTAAAGCTAAACAGAAAACAAGAAACTTGCGTAAAGGTGATATAACGCAAACAAAAGGTGCAAAGGTTTTTGTACACCATATCCGGATTTCGACATTTAATGTCCCTTCAGTGATGTTAGGAATCGAAACGGTATTTGGAAAGCCATACAATTTACCTCAATTTAGGATAGACTCTTGAATTTTGAGGAGTCAAAATAGGATGAACGGATCATATAAACCCGAAGGCAAATATAATACAAGCCCAATCGAAAAAATATAAACAAGTCTAAATTGAAAACAACGTTCAAACCTATGATTGCGTTGGATAAAAACCGCAATTTATATATATATATATATATCCACACAGCTAGCATATAATAGAAACAAGTATTTTAGGCATGGAGCAATGATGATCATTACACGCATTCGTCTTCAGCCGATCGCACTGTACATAATGGGCAATGTATACACAGTATTTGTACAGCATGCTTTACCGTTACTTCTATACACATATGCATGAATTCGTGGATGAGTGGCACGTTTTTTTTGTGTGTGTTGATGTGAGTTTTTAGTGGGTGCGGATGTTTATTTGTACAAAGCGCATTAGCCATCCTACCATGTAGGAGTGCGCATGCGCCGATATAGAACGGCGATTCATACCTGTAGAAAGAAAGAAAGAACACAATCTTGACAATCTTCAATTTACCATAAATAAAATTAAATATTTATATCTATATATTAACATACATCCAATATCAGTGCTCCCAAAAAATAACTTCCTTCCCTCAGTAGGGTACACAAAAAGGAGAACCTAATGCTAATAAATTTAGACACTTTTTCCCCATATATTTTATTTTTTGTGAATATTGCAACGTTTGACACGCCATATGTACAAGTAATTTGATACACTTGACTTCATCATCAACTTAAGTACAGAGCGAAAATAACACATGCATTGATGCTTTAAATTTACCATTTTTATAGGGTAACACCTACAATGTTGACGTAATAAATATGTGCGTTTTTAAGACCCATACTTTCTAAATTGTATAATGTGTTAGTTTAAAAAATGAAAATACCACTTAATAAAATTATGCGTCTGAAGCGCTTTTCTGTATTTACCTTCATTAGGAACGCCCACTGGCCAAAGTCAAATTACTTTAAACAAATAAATATATAATAATTAAATATTGGTCAGCATAGAGTAAACGCATCAGTGATATGATATTAACACTATACGCATCATACCTAATCAGGTTATACAGATTAAGGCAAAGCAAATGTGCAATAATAAACGTATCAATTTTGACTATCAGCACTTATCCAACAATATATGATCCTATTGCAACATATTCATCGATCGGGTCTCAAATACCCATAATGTCAGACCATCCATATATTATTTCTTCTCTCCATCCTGACGTGTATTAACTTTTATATCTCATTCAAGCCAATAGAATCTTAGCCATACTAATAATCAACCAATCAGAACTAACTGGTGTTTAGTAATAATTTCAAGATGGCGTGTATAACGTGAAACTAATAGCTTTGCACCACAAGTAATAGATTTTCAAAAAAAGGCTAGCCGTCTCTTAGCTGATGAAAATGGAAAGTGTTCTCGCTTTGTAGATTAATTCATTCAGAATAGTCTTGCATATCAATCAACAAATTTTACCACTCACGTGAGGTCACACGTTATGAAGTAGTATATCGTTTAACGTTGTGTGTGTTTACAAAACTCCAGAAGATTCGGCTATTTATAGATAAAAGTTACCTGTGTACCAATTTCATGAATATGCATGATTAATGACCAGGCAAAATCTAATTGCTAAAGGAAATAGACAGGACAAATCCGATACTCTACGGGATTGAAAGACATTTACTAGGTTTGGATTGTCCTAACCAATCAACAAACTTTGATTATTCACGTCTCGTAATATCTTCCAATCAGGTAGTAAGAGGCATTCACGCACTGACTGTCCATCGTTCAAATCTTAATAACGTCTCCGAGGAGACGTTAATGATGCAAATCAATAACACTTTTCAACATCATGCTGAGATGGACTTATTTTTATTTAGTGCTGATCATTATGTCGTTGACATATACCTTATTTTTATAACTTCAGAGCATTCGTCGTATGAAGATGAGGAATTCATTTCTGTTCACAGAATATCTTCAGAATCATCTGAACGCACGTGTCTTTGTTCAGAATACCCAGCAAATCTGTATCTGGCTGGAAGAAGGACAACATACACCGGCGATTTGACAACACAATTTTCTCTACCTAGAAACACATTTGATGGTTTGAAGCGTGTTGTTTTTTAAATGTATTTTATATTGAATTTTAGAAATAGTAGAACTTGCAATTGGGGACAAACAGATTACAGATGAATTTTGAACATTTTGTATTTAAAATAAACTGACAATTACTTTTCTGAGTTCGAATACCTTGATTTGTCAACCCTTATGAACCATAGTTAAGAATGCCCAAGCAGGGACAAACATTTAAAGACCAAGCGGTAATGAAACTTTGGTTAAATAGAACAAAGATAATAAATGGGAATGAGAGTTTTCGAACCGTCGTAATAATGCATAGTTCAGAAAGTGTGAACTCTTAGTAAAACGTATAGGTCATTCCGCTTCCAATCGGATCGAACATACACTTGTTTATGATATTATTTGAATGGATAAAATTCTTACATTTTTTATGATTGTCGTTTTCATGTGTAATTGTTTTTATGCCACAATATACAAGTAAAGGTGCTAAATATATCGACATAATCTCGTCAGGTTTGATTTTTTTTAATCTTCTATCAAATTCATTTCAAGTGTTTGTAAATACAACCAAACTGTGCTCATTTATTTTATAAAGGGACTACAAATATATTGCCAAGCTTGCTTGATGATACTAATCAGCAGAAACGAAGTACAAGACTGTCAAACTTAATGGATGATTTCAGTCATCAGACAAAAACAACACTTTCAAGCCTTTCTAATGATATCCATCATCAAACGGCAACAACAATTTCAAGCCTATCTAATGACAAATCATCACGTGGTTAGTGACTTGAATTTAATTTTACCAAGTTATCTTATTAGTCATAAAAGCTTAAGGATATATTATTTATTGACGCATTAAATTTTTAAAATCTCATCAGATACCAGGCTTACATTTTGGTACGCCAGACGCAAGTTTTGACTACATGTGACTCCTTAGAGGCGCTGGAATTAAAACAGTTAAAAGGCCCAATCAAATACGAGGTTAAAGAGAAATTTGAAAATAAAAATTCCGAACGAAAATTTGTATCGAATACGGCTAAGACAGGGAATGCCAGTGAGTAGAAATACCTTATAGTGTTTGGAATAATTCAACATCTTATGAACAGCAAGTTTGCAGTATATGAACATATCGAAGATATTTCATGTCAACATAAAAGTGGTGACTATTGGGCTGGTGATACACTCGGGGACGAAACGTCAACCAGCAGTGACTTCGACTCATTGCTTGTAAAAACTCATCAAATATATCAGACTTATACATTTGTACGGAAGGCGCGAGAGTCATCAGCGGCGCGTGAATCAAAACAGTTGGAAGGACAAATCAAATACGAAGTTGAAGGTCATTAGCCGAAAATTCCGAAAAGTTGTGCGTAATACGGCTAAGGCAATATATGATGGTGGGAAGAAACACCTAAATGTTTCGAATAACTGAGCATTTTATAAACAGTAGATTTACAAAAAATACATTTCAATGATAGTTCATGTCAACACAAATCATTTCACTCCTCGACACTTTCCAGATGTATTACCCATTATAAACGTTTAAAAGACAAATTGAAAGAATTCGTCCAACTTTATTTCTTAAAAAAAAATTCTTCAACTAATGATATTTGATTGTCTTTTTGATCTCTCTTGCCTCTTTTCATATTGCTTTTTTCACTTTTTCTAATTCTTAATTCTGTTTGTAATGTCAATAGTCTGCAATATTTTTCATATGTTGGCTAAATCTAAACCAAGTTCCAAATTAAATACTTTGAACAAAAATTAAGTTGAAGAGATGATTAGGTCTTTCAAATCAGAAATTAAGAGTAGGACAAATATGCAGTTATTTCCCTTTTCACGAAACGCTAGACAAAACTTCTCCATACATACTTGCTCATTCTCGCATAGTGTCGTGTTGAATATGAATGAAATATTCGACGTAATTACCTATCTAAATATCTTTTTTTTTCTGTGAGCGATCAATCAATTCTATGTCTATATTAAAGGACTACAAAAATGTATGTTTTAAAATTTTTCAAATAAAGTTCATACAAACAAGAAGATCAAAGAAGTTAGATCATTTAATTTCACATACAGGTAGATGTTCTTTTCATTAACAATCAAAACTTTTCTGATTGAGTCCCATTAATATATCCCCCTGAACTAGGGATTAAAGAAACCACAGGAACAGCTTCCTCCGTCTCATTTCTAGATATTTACCTCGAATTTGACAACAGCGGTCATCTCAGTACCAGACTCTATGAGAAACGAAACTATTTCAATTTTGAAATTATAAATTTTCCTCACCATAGGAGCAATATACCAACTTCACCTTCGTATGTAGTATATATTTCTCGACTCATACGATATTCAAGAGCTTGCAGCTGCTACTTAGACTTTGAAAAACGTCATCGGTGTCTCAGCAAAAAATTAATGATCCAGGGTTTGTCAAAGAACGTCTCGTCCTTTTTCTCAAAAGTTCATTAAGAAATTGTATACTATTTGTATGTTTGTTTGAATTTTTTAGTCATTTTTGTTGGCGTGTTTGTTAGATTTATTTGTATGTTTGTTTGAATTTTTTAGCCATTTTTGTTGGCGTCTTTGTTAGATTTATTTGTATGTTTGTTTGAATTTTTTAGTCATTTTTGTTGGCGTCTTTGTTAGATTTATTTGTATGTTTGTATGAATTTTTAGTCGATTTTTGTTGGCGTCTTTGTCAGATTTATTTGTATGTTTGTTTGAATTTTTTAGCCATTTTTGTTGGCGTGTTTGTCAGATTTATTTGTATGTTTGTTTGAATTTTTTAGCCATTTTTGTTGGCGTCTTTGTCAGATTTATTTGTATGTTTGTTTGAATTTTTTAGCCATTTTTGTTGGCGTCTTTGTTAGATTTATTTGTATGTTTGTTTGAACTTTTAGTCATTTTGTTGGCGTGTTTGTCAGATTTATTTGTATGTTTGTTTGAATTTTAGCCATTTTGTTGGCGTCTTTGTCAGATTTATTTGTATGTTTGTTTGAATTTTAGTCGATTTTGTTGGCGTCTTTGTCAGTTTATTTGTATGTTTGTTTGAATTTTTAGCCATTTTGTTGGCGTCTTTGTCAGATTTATTTGTATGTTTGTTTGAATTTTAGTCGATTTTGTTGGCGTCTTTGTCAGATTTATTTGTATGTTTGTTTGAATTTTTTAGACAGTTGTGTTGTATGTCTGTAATTTATGTTTTAACAGTTTTGGCTGCTGAATTATTGTTACATTTACCTATTATGTCTGTTTGGGTTGCTCCCTGAATTTTGTCAATATAACGGAACTATAAACAATTGTCATACAAGTGGGATGTTTATCTAGCTATACAACCAGGTTTAACCCACCATTTTCTTCGGAAAATGCTTGTCACCAAGTGAGGAATATGACAGTTGTTTTTCACTCGTTCCGTTGGTTGAGAATGTTTGACTTTGTCGGTTTTTATGGACTTCCCTTTTTTGAATTTGCCTTGGAGTTCGGTATTTTTATTATAATTTGTTAAATACAAACTACAGTTGCAACGAAAGCAATTTTCTCTAATATGTAAGTGTCACTGAACATCTGATATTTGTTTTGGTTCATAACTCCATTTTGATACACGATTTCAATTCCTTTATCATCTGTTCGACAGAGGAAAACACTATCGATCCTCTTATCATAGAGTATAGGGACTACGCCGTTACGTCCCTCGCTATATAAATGATCAATTAAATTGTGTGTCACAATGTGTCATTGAGGTACGATAGTCAAAAGATGGCAAAAGTCCCATAAGTCCTATTAAAGTAGTCAAATCGAATTGACTATTAAGTTGTGGTCAATTACATATGATGGCAAACAAGTTTGAAAGCTTTTGTCAAAGTGTCTTAGATAAGTTGCGTTCACAAGGTATTTGTTGATACAATACTCCTACAAATTGTTAACGTCTCACAACTCCCGAAAATGGTTAAATCAGATTGATGGTATCAGTTGGTCAACCAAATATTATAGCAAACAATCCTACCAAGTATGATAGCTTTCTGTAAAACGTTCTCAGGGGAATTGCGTTCACGTGATGGTATTGTCCCAAAACTAATAAAGTGGTCAAAATCCAATTACTTCTGTAAAAATAAACAATACATGATGGCAAACAGTACTACAAATAATCATTATATTGAAAAAATAATGTGAAACCAGTCATGACAGTCTTATACAACTACTGTGTTACTACTTCAGCGACACTATATTACAAAAATTTGCAATGATGCTTGTTTTTATCGAAATTGAAGTGTTACTTTTAAAATTTCAATTACATAATGACTGAAGATTTTTTTTAATTTTAGATGCAGCATTTTTATTACTACGGTAGTAATTGGACCAATTATTGGATTGGCTACAGTGATTTCAGTAATGACAGTACTGTATGAATACATCAACTTCCTCAGGAAAATAAAACCTGTAAATATATTAATTAAAACAATTACATGTTCAAGAGATCAGGATTAAAAAATGTTTATCAGCCATTCAGGCAAAGTTGACCTTAGATGAATTTAGCTATTCTGGTTTTTATATGATATCGCTCTTGTGCTCGGTACCACTAACATGTCAACATTAAGGTTGCGAGTTTGAACATCGCACGCGGCAGGTTCGATCGACTTCTATCTTAATTGAATAAGATCGCCAGTTTTCCAGCCGAAGCTTAGTGGTTCTCTCAGCTTCAACCAACAATTAAAATTGACCGCCACGACATAGCCATGAGAGCTGAAAGTGGCGTTAAAGACCAACAATCAATCAATCAACCAATCAATATGATATCGTTCATTACGTTTCAACGTATTTACACATTCTAAAGGCCAGAATATTAGACAATCCAAAACTTAATACACATGTTAAAGAGATTATAAAACCGAAAATGCCCAGAATAATAGTTATTCATGATTTTTATATGACAAACAAAAGTTCATACAAAATTGAATCATATTATTATTTCAATATTCTGTTTTTGTAAATTTTTGAAATCCTATTTCAATTTGTTGTCTCAGTACAGCTTAATCCTCTTTCAAGCTCGTTCAACTAAATATCGAAAATAGATATGAGTAGCGTTTTAACTTCTAGAAAAGATTCAATTTAAAATTTATGACGTTGCTCAACAGTCCAAACGTCACTATAATCGCTCTGCAGAATCATAATCAGAGGGGAAAATGTTATTGCAATTAAACTAGAAATTTAATTCAATTGTGGTATTTCCAGTAGGAAAAATTTACATTGAACAGTAATATGTTATAAAATTAAAAACCAATTGTTCAAAGAACAATTGAAGGTCTTTCCAGCCCAAATGCATATGTTTTGATAGGAAAATATTCACTTCCGGTTTGAAATATCAATTCAGTTTCAGATAATAGCTTGATTAACGCTGATTCTAAAAATATATTGTTTTTCAATACTTTTGCTTGAAATAAGGGAGATAAGTAGTGCTTCCTGATTACAAAATTTCACTTCCGGTTTTATTTAATTGAACCTTACTTCACATTGATTAAAAAGATATAATGTTCTAGTAATTTTCACATGAAAATAATACAAAAACGACTACTTCCGGTTTACAAAAGGTCTTCCGGAAGGTCATATGTCTGAAACTCCATGTAAAAGACCTCGATTTTACTTTATCATGTTCTAATAAGAAGTTTCACAAAAGGTCAAAATCTAATACGTCAAATTCACATTTGACCTTGACATTAATTTCAAGGTCATATAGGAAAGACCTCAAATCAAAATAACCTAGGTGTCTTCTATATATGGTTAATGAGTTATATCACCATACAGCTTTTAAAAATATATGAGGGGAGAATACTCTCATTAAATGTCAACGTACCCTTTCAACTAAAATTTGAGTGTTATGACATGTCGCAACTAACAAAATATTTTGTCGCTATCATATACGGTTTCTGATAATAAGTGAAAATAAGCAAAAATCAAAATTTAAAATATGACTTTGACCTCATTTTCATTTTGGGGAACCAAGGACCTCAAATCAGAAGACCCTAGGTCTCTATGACTTTATGAGTTACTATGACATTTCACTTATGTTAAGTAAAGAAGGGAAATAACTCTCATATGGAGTCTCCAGAACGCTTCGGTCAAAATTTAACATAACATTTTGAGGATATAACAAGCAATTTGAAAAATAAATTTGTTGCCTTCTGTTGCGAAGAAGTCATAACAAGAAAAACAGTGTTCAGGAGATAACTCTTACAAAGAAAAGTGTTCGATTTAACAGGGTCAGTTTCGAAAGCGTTTAAACTGTACAATATCATATACAAAATATTTAAGCGAATTAGAGCTATTCATGATTTTTATATGACGAACAAAAGTTCATACAAAATTGAATCATATTATTATTTCAATATTCTGTTTTTGTAAATTTTGAAATCCTATTTCAATTTGTTGTTTCAGTACAGCTTAAGCCTCTTTAATAAAATATTATGTATAAAATGTATAAAATGTATAAAATGTATAAAATCACAATAAAAATGTCATATGCGTGTAATATTGATAAAGAACACAATACAATTATACTATACTCAAGTGTAGTAATCTCTTCGTTTTATCTAGTCGGAACCACCAAAAGATGAAGAAGTCAATGAAAGAATTAACGAAAGTATAGACCTTATAAATGCTACCAGCGACAACAAATGCACACGATGGACATATAACAACATCGCACCAAGAAACCACGAAGTCCAAGTAGGATTTAGAAATGTTCCACCTATATGCCACAAGACATTTTTTTATTTTGACAGTTCTATCTAGGACATGCATATGATTGACTTAAAAATGCACAATCAGCCCTTGTCAGATGTTTTTGCACATGGTGTGTTTAAAATTGAAAGCAAAATATAAATCCTGTAAACGGATAAATTATGTCCACGTACCAACATTTTATATATCTGCAATTAAAACGGACAGATAAAACGTTATCGACAGATGATAAATGCCTTAGTAAACATATACCTCTTCAAGGCTATGAATACACAAAATATGTTAATGAATGCTAACAAGACGTAACCAAGTTTATATGTACAGCTTTCTATTTTCATTTAACTTATTAAGTTAGATCATTTAATTTCACATACAGGTAGATGTTCTTTTCATTAACAATCAAAACTTTTCTGATTGAGTCCCATTAATATATCCCCTGAACTAGGGATTAAAGAAACCACAGGAACAGCTTCCTCCGTCTCATTTCTAGATATTTACCTCGAATTTGACAACAGCGGTCATCTCAGTACCAGACTCTATGAGAAACGAAACTATTTCAATTTTGAAATTATAAATTTTCCTCACCATAGGAGCAATATACCAACTTCACCTTCGTATGTAGTATATATTTCTCGACTCATACGATATTCAAGAGCTTGCAGCTGCTACTTAGACTTTGAAAAACGTCATCGGTGTCTCAGCAAAAAATTAATGATCCAGGGTTTGTCAAAGAACGTCTCGTCCTTTTTCTCAAAAAGTTCATTAAGAAATTGTATACTATTTGTATGTTTGTTTGAATTTTTTAGTCATTTTTGTTGGCGTGTTTGTTAGATTTATTTGTATGTTTGTTTGAATTTTTTAGCCATTTTTGTTGGCGTCTTTGTTAGATTTATTTGTATGTTTGTTTGAATTTTTTAGTCATTTTTGTTGGCGTCTTTGTTAGATTTATTTGTATGTTTGTATGAATTTTTAGTCGATTTTTGTTGGCGTCTTTGTCAGATTTATTTGTATGTTTGTTTGAATTTTTTAGCCATTTTTGTTGGCGTGTTTGTCAGATTTATTTGTATGTTTGTTTGAATTTTTTAGCCATTTTTGTTGGCGTCTTTGTCAGATTTATTTGTATGTTTGTTTGAATTTTTTAGCCATTTTTGTTGGCGTCTTTGTTAGATTTATTTGTATGTTTGTTTGAACTTTTTAGTCATTTTTGTTGGCGTGTTTGTCAGATTTATTTGTATGTTTGTTTGAATTTTTTAGCCATTTTTGTTGGCGTCTTTGTCAGATTTATTTGTATGTTTGTTTGAATTTTTAGTCGATTTTTGTTGGCGTCTTTGTCAGTTTTATTTGTATGTTTGTTTGAATTTTTTAGCCATTTTTGTTGGCGTCTTTGTCAGATTTATTTGTATGTTTGTTTGAATTTTTAGTCGATTTTTGTTGGCGTCTTTGTCAGATTTATTTGTATGTTTGTTTGAATTTTTTAGACAGTTGTGTTGTATGTCTGTAATTTATGTTTTAACAGTTTTGGCTGCTGAATTATTGTTACATTTACCTATTATGTCTGTTTGGGTTGCTCCCTGAATTTTGTCAATATAACGGAACTATAAACAATTGTCATACAAGTGGGATGTTTATCTAGCTATACAACCAGGTTTAACCCACCATTTTCTTCGGAAAATGCTTGTCACCAAGTGAGGAATATGACAGTTGTTTTTCACTCGTTCCGTTGGTTGAGAATGTTTGACTTTGTCGGTTTTTATGGACTTCCCTTTTTTGAATTTGCCTTGGAGTTCGGTATTTTTATTATAATTTGTTAAATACAAACTACAGTTGCAACGAAAGCAATTTTCTCTAATATGTAAGTGTCACTGAACATCTGATATTTGTTTTGGTTCATAACTCCATTTTGATACACGATTTCAATTCCCTTTATCATCTGTTCGACAGAGGAAAAACACTATCGATCCTCTTATCATAGAGTATAGGGACTACGCCGTTACGTCCCCTCGCTATATAAATGATCAATTAAATTGTGTGTCACAATGTGTCATTGTGGTACGATAGTCAAAAGATGGCAAAAGTCCCATAAGTCCTATTAAAGTAGTCAAATCGAATTGACTATTAAGTTGTGGTCAATTACATATGATGGCAAACAAGTTTGAAAGCTTTTTGTCAAAGTGTCTTAGATAAGTTGCGTTCACAAGGTATTTGTTGATACAATACTCCTACAAATTGTTAACGTCTCACAACTCCCGAAAAATGGTTAAATCAGATTGATGGTATCAGTTGGTCAACCAAATATTATAGCAAACAATCCTACCAAGTATGATAGCTTTCTGTAAAACGTTCTCAGGGGAATTGCGTTCACGTGATGGTATTGTCCCAAAACTAATAAAGTGGTCAAAATCCAATTACTTCTGTAAAAATAAACAATACATGATGGCAAACAGTACTACAAATAATCATTATATTGAAAAAATAATGTGAAACCAGTCATGACAGTCTTATACAACTACTGTGTTACTACTTCAGCGACACTATATTACAAAAATTTGCAATGATGCTTGTTTTTATCGAAATTGAAGTGTTACTTTTAAAAATTTCAATTACATAATGACTGAAGATTTTTTTTTTTAATTTTAGATGCAGCATTTTTTATTACTACGGTAGTAATTGGACCAATTATTGGATTGGCTACAGTGATTTCAGTAATGACAGTACTGTATGAATACATCAACTTCCTCAGGAAAATAAAACCTGTAAATATATTAATTAAAACAATTACATGTTCAAGAGATCAGGATTAAAAAAAATGTTTATCAGCCATTCAGGCAAAGTTGACCTTAGATGAATTTAGCTATTCTGGTTTTTTATATGATATCGCTCTTGTGCTCGGTACCACTAACATGTCAACATTAAGGTTGCGAGTTTGAACATCGCACGCGGCAGGTTCGATCGACTTCTATCTTAATTGAATAAGATCGCCAGTTTTCCAGCCGAAGCTTAGTGGTTCTCTCAGCTTCAACCAACAATTAAAATTGACCGCCACGACATAGCCATGAGAGCTGAAAGTGGCGTTAAAGACCAACAATCAATCAATCAACCAATCAATATGATATCGTTCATTACGTTTCAACGTATTTACACATTCTAAAGGCCAGAATATTAGACAATCCAAAACTTAATACACATGTTAAAGAGATTATAAAACCGAAAATGCCCAGAATAATAGTTATTCATGATTTTTATATGACAAACAAAAGTTCATACAAAATTGAATCATATTATTATTTCAATATTCTGTTTTTGTAAATTTTTGAAATCCTATTTCAATTTGTTGTCTCAGTACAGCTTAATCCTCTTTCAAGCTCGTTCAACTAAATATCGAAAATAGATATGAGTAGCGTTTTTAACTTCTAGAAAAAGATTCAATTTAAAATTTATGACGTTGCTCAACAGTCCAAACGTCACTATAATCGCTCTGCAGAATCATAATCAGAGGGGAAAATGTTATTGCAATTAAACTAGAAATTTAATTCAATTGTGGTATTTCCAGTAGGAAAAATTTACATTGAACAGTAATATGTTATAAAATTAAAAACCAATTGTTCAAAGAACAATTGAAGGTCTTTCCAGCCCAAATGCATATGTTTTGATAGGAAAATATTCACTTCCGGTTTGAAATATCAATTCAGTTTCAGATAATAGCTTGATTAACGCTGATTCTAAAAATATATTGTTTTTCAATACTTTTGCTTGAAATAAGGGAGATAAGTAGTGCTTCCTGATTACAAAATTTCACTTCCGGTTTTATTTAATTGAACCTTACTTCACATTGATTAGAAAGATATAATGTTCTAGTAATTTTCACATGAAAATAATACAAAACGACTACTTCCGGTTTACAAAAGGTCTTCCGGAAGGTCATATGTCTGAAACTCCATGTAAAAGACCTCGATTTTACTTTATCATGTTCTAATAAGAAGTTTCACAAAAGGTCAAAATCTAATACGTCAAATTCACATTTGACCTTGACATTAATTTCAAGGTCATATAGGAAAGACCTCAAATCAAAATAACCTAGGTGTCTTCTATATATGGTTAATGAGTTATATCACCATACAGCTTTTAAAAATATATGAGGAGAATACTCATTAAATGTCAACGTACCCTTTCAACTAAAATTTGAGTGTTATGACATGTCGCAACTAACAAAATATTTTGTCGCTATCATATACGGTTTCTGATAATAAGTGAAAATAAGCAAAAATCAAAATTTAAAATATGACTTTGACCTCATTTTCATTTTGGGGAACCAAGGACCTCAAATCAGAAGACCCTAGGTCTCTATGACTTTATGAGTTACTATGACATTTCACTTATGTTAAGTAAAGAAGGGAAATAACTCTCATATGGAGTCTCCAGAACGCTTCGGTCAAAATTTAACATAACATTTTGAGGATATAACAAGCAATTTGGAAAAATAAATTTGTCGCCTTCTGTTGCGAAGAAGTCATAACAAGAAAAACAGTGTTCAGGGAGATAACTCTTACAAAGAAAAGTGTTCGATTTAACAGGGTCAGTTTCGAAAGCGTTTAAACTGTACAATATCATATACAAAATATTTAAGCGAATTAGAGCTATTCATGATTTTTATATGACGAACAAAAGTTCATACAAAATTGAATCATATTATTATTTCAATATTCTGTTTTTGTAAATTTTGAAATCCTATTTCAATTTGTTGTTTCAGTACAGCTTAAGCCTCTTTAATAAAATATTATGTATAAAATGTATAAAATGTATAAAATGTATAAAATCACAATAAAAAATGTCATATGCGTGTAATATTGATAAAGAACACAATACAATTATACTATACTCAAGTGTAGTAATCTCTTCGTTTTATCTAGTCGGAACCACCAAAAGATGAAGAAGTCAATGAAAGAATTAACGAAAGTATAGACCTTATAAATGCTACCAGCGACAACAAATGCACACGATGGACATATAACAACATCGCACCAAGAAACCACGAAGTCCAAGTAGGATTTAGAAATGTTCCACCTATATGCCACAAGACATTTTTTTATTTTGACAGTTCTATCTAGGACATGCATATGATTGACTTAAAAATGCACAATCAGCCCTTGTCAGATGTTTTTGCACATGGTGTGTTTAAAATTGAAAGCAAAATATAAATCCTGTAAACGGATAAATTATGTCCACGTACCAACATTTTATATATCTGCAATTAAAACGGACAGATAAAACGTTATCGACAGATGATAAATGCCTTAGTAAACATATACCTCTTCAAGGCTATGAATACACAAAATATGTTAATGAATGCTAACAAGACGTAACCAAGTTTATATGTACAGCTTTCTATTTTCATTTAACTTATTATAGTTTTTGACATCTTATTGTTTTACATTTATACTGTGCATTAACATTTGTATAACAAGTTTTACAAAATATGGCTACTTAATTTGATATCTTTGTAATAAATATGAAAGATTTTAACACTATCACAACATTCTAATGTATTATGTGATAATTAGGGCCCCGCCGAATAGCGGACGCCCTAAAGCGATCAGTCTATCCGTCCGTCCGTCCGTCTGTCCGTCTGTCCGTCCGTCCGTAACAAATTGTGTCCACTCTATATCTGGAGAATCGTTATGATTTTAAAGTTTATACTTGACATGTATATTTACCAACACCAGAGGATGTGTCATGATGTATGTACAACTTCCTATGTCAAAGGTCAAGATCAAAAACTTTGGTTTCAGTTGAGAACACCATGTCCTATGGAAAAGATCGTGTCCGCTCTATATCTTCAGAACCGTTAAGAATTCAAAGTTTATACTTGACATGTATATTAACCAACACCAGCAGGTGTGTCATAATGTATTTACAACTTTCTAGGTCAAAGTTCAAGGTAAAAAACTTTGGTTTCAGTTGACAACCCCATGTCCTATGGTAAAGATCGTGTCCGCTCTATATCTTCAGAACCGTTATGATTTCAAAGTTTATACTTGACATGTATATAAACCAACACCAAATGGTGTGTCATAATTTATGTACAACTTCCTAGGTCAAAGGTCAAGGTCAAAAACTTTGGTTTTAGTTGACAACCTCATGTCCTATGGTAAAGATACAAATTTTTTAACGCACATTATTCACAGCGGGGCCCACAGAGATGGCTCCCATCTCAATGATATTTAGTTATTTCAACTGCCTGTATATTTCAAACTGTATTTGCATTTTTCATTTTGTGGACACACCACCGTTGCTCCGACAATTGGTGCCCCGATGTAAATGGGTATCTTTCCTAATCAACTATATATATATACAAGTCTAAATTGAAAACAACGTTCAAACCTATGATTGCGTTGGATAAAAACCGCAATTTTTATACGTGTGCATGCAAAACAAATTTCTTGTTAGAGGGGTCTAAATACAGCACAAACAACATTTTCCAAAAGACCAAAAAAGTGAAAAAGTATATTTTAACAAAACGCATTTGACTAACAGGTCGAACAACAAATGTTCTTAAACCCTGCTGACTGCCATTGGCGATTACACGTAATGCGCATTTCGACACATGATGAATCTTCAGTGGTGCTCGTGGCCTAAATATTTGGAAAGTCTAAATTGAAAACAACGTTCAAACCTATGATTGCGTTGGATAAAAACCGCAATTTTTATACGTGTGCATGCAAAACAAATTTCTTGTTAGAGGGGTCTAAATACAGCACAAACAACATTTTCCAAAAGACCAAAAAAGTGAAAAAGTATATTTTAACAAAACGCATTTGACTAACAGGTCGAACAACAAATGTTCTTAAACCCTGCTGACTGCCATTGGCGATTGCCAAATAAACGGATCACCGATGTAATAAATGGATCTTAATTAAAAATTTAATACTAAACAGAAAACAATAAACTTGCGGAAAAGATGATCTACCGCAAACAAAAGGTGCAAAGTTTGTTGTACACCATATCCGGATTTCGACAATTAATGTCTCTTCAGTGATGTTAGGAATCGAAACGGTATTTGGAAAGCCATACAATTTACCTCAATTTAGGATAGACTCGATATATATATATATATATATATATATATATTATGTTTACTTTCGGCTTATTTTATCATTTGGTATACTTTGCGGCGCATCTCCATAACAACAGAGGGATATTGCATTGAAAACGGATATTATTTTTTGGGAAATTTGCTGTGATATTATTTGTTTGAAATTATGTATCTCCTACATATATAGCTCTGATCCTTGTCCTGCTCGGTAATATGAACTCTTCAACGTTGATGTTATAATGCCGTTTTGGATTTCCAAATATTTAGGCCACGAGCACCACTGAAGATTCATCATGTGTCGAAATGCGCATTACGTGTAATTGACTTGGTACCCCGTTTATGTTTCTAGTTTGGAATTTTTCTGAAGTCGTTTTCTTTTCCAAACTATTTATAAAAAAAATGATTCTTTTTCTCATCTAATTCCGATTTCCACTTATGTCAATACTGCCGATACCCACGTGCGCATAAAGTAAGATACGAATTAAACTAAGAAAATATTACAAACAACATCGTGCAGCAAAATAACTAAATTACATATGATTAGTTCAAAATATTCAAAAACCAAAAAAATAAAACAACGATGCAATACAATGTTCTTAAATAAGAACAAAAATTGGTGAAAACTACCAAAACAAACATGAGAAACGGAAATATAATTATTGAACTAGACGAAAATATTTGACTTAGTTCTTACAAACTTAATTATTAATGCATGTACTTTACATGTATTAATTGACAATCTAAAGTTTGAAACCAAACAAGATAATCTCTTATTCACATGGCCGGGATTTCGCGTGTGATATCTCATAAAGGAGGGAAAAGATATAATGGAAAATAGTGATTTATTACGATATTAGGTGCTGCGGAAGTGTAGGTAGGTCCTGTTACACTAGTTGCATCCATCGTGCTAGAATAAATTAGTTGATAAGTCGCATTTGGTGATGTCTCATTCGAGGAAAAGAGGGCGGAATTGTAGCTACGACAATAGGACAATATCCGTGGTCATCTGTGACACAGATATTAAGGTCAACCAAGTCATGATTGCGTCAGTTAATCTTTCGAAGGGATGATTTTAACTTTACCAATAGGATCCCTTGCTTCAATAACTTCCTTACAAACAACAACCTTCTATCAAGGAAACCATGACAGGAAATACACGCACTGAAATATCGTATCAACTGGGAGATAAATACTCAATTTACACGCACTCCTGGATTTTTTCCACATAAAAATGGAAAGTTCACAATTGAAAAGCTGAAATTATCTTTCTTGTCGTAACGTTTAAGTTATCAATGGACCTCCAGATCAATTTCTAGATGAAAGTAAACTTATCTGTTACTGTATTATTTTTAAAATGACATAGAAATTTACCCTCCACATGTAAACTTTCCAGTCTTAAATCAAAATATTTTTTGCTGTACCTTTTGTTTTGGTTTTTGTTCTCTCAGGATATGTCCTAAATACAACTGCCGGTGTCCTGTAGTTTAAAAAGGCTGAATTCCATTTGTGATTTCCCCTGTTATCCCATAGTGTCTTAGCTTGTGTAGCAGCAGTCGTAGATGACTAACTTTATCAAATGCTTTTGCAAAATCTAAAACTATCATATTTGTTTGCATTTTACTGTCCGTTGTATATGTTAAATCATGTATCAGGCCTGTAAGTTGTGTCTCGCACGATCTTTTACTTCTAAAACCATGCTAAAATTCGACAAATATTTTCTTTCTTTCTTGATGTTTCATGAGGTTGGATACTACGATGTGCTCCGTTAGTTTGCAGAGGATGCAGGTTAGTGAGACAGGCCTGCAGGTTGTAATTAGTCCATTGCATGGTCCTTTCTTGTAGATTAGACCGAAAAATGCGTGTTTTCAGTCTGTTGGTGTTTGTCCTACAAATATTGATTTATTGAACAGGAAAGTGACTGTGTTGGTACTAGTTCGTGAGGTTGATTGGCCACTTACTTTGTTAAGGTTGAGTTCTTTAAGCAGATTTTCTACTCCATTTACAGTGCCATTGATGCCATTCATTATCTTAGATGCTCATTAAAAAGTAACAAGATTAGAGTTTGCAGGAAAAGGCCACAACATTTATTAACAGATATGATATATGTACTATTATCTGAAATGCAATTTGTGATATGAACTAAAATTCACTGAGAAAAATGCATATGTGTCTTTGAAAATGTTATATGATGATCGCCGAATATGTTCAAGGTGGCAGACCATATGTAAAAAAGGAAAGTTCAAGATAAGCTATTAACCCTGGAAATCAGACGCTAATGCTATCATACGATTCAAATAAGTCTGTAAACTGCAAATATGTTATCTAAACGCAGCGAAATCTGCCAAATTGACGGTGCTGCGACAATTTTAGCCTTCTGTTAAAATTGTTGCAGAACCGTCAACAGCCAGTAAGATTGGAGGGAGCTACGCGAAGCAATGCCATTTCAAGTAAAATTTGATTGAAAAATTCGGATAAATGAACAAAGTGTAAATTGTTAAACAACAAACAATTATTTACATTATTTATTTAACAGCCTCAATAACGCTTCCTTATTTAAAACGATTCACCGAGCAGTTATTGCTGACAACGAGTCAACTATAAAAATTCAGAGTGTAGAATAGTCGTCTGGAAAAGTAATGCCACCCGTCTTACTAGAAATAATTGTTTCTAGGGCTGCCTGGATTATGTTAAGAAAAATTTCATTTCCTATCTTTGTTAAATGCATCCCGTCTTCTGCTAGGAACTCATCTGTAGTTTTTATGTCAGGATATCGAATGTAACAGCCTCCGTGCTTTGTCATGTGGACACCAATGGAGCTGTTTATCCGACACCTGCAATTGTCCATGCAATTCACATTGTTTGAAAACCGCCATTGCAATCCTGGCAATATTTGAGACCAAATTAAAGTCGTTTCAGGCATTTTATAACATTACCAGGACATAAATTTGACAAACTGGTAATGTAAATAACCTAGTTTGATATTACCTATATCATTTCCCCCAATGTGCACTATAGTGTGGCTGGGAGGATCTTCGAATTTTAGCATTAAGACTCCTCATCTTAGAGAGAGTAAATCCACCGGTACCCTGCCACCAAATTTACATTTAAAGCCAAATTAGCTCCTCCCGGGAGTTGCCTTGCTTCCACAAACACATTCTTAATAATTGACGACCCAACAATCCAAACACTTATAAGAGAATCTGAAACTAACAGCAATATATATATAACAAATCACTAATAAACGGGAATTCTTATGTAACGCAAATATGCACCCGATTTCCAACGACCTAAACTTTTAATCTTTTCATCGGATACTCCTTCATTGGCACAAGTTATCGCCATACCAATCTGAATGAGTGAGACGACCAACGAGAATGTTCAAAACCTAAAGCATGTAGTGACTTTTTGAGTATTCAAAAATTGGTATAGTCAAAGGCTTACCGTCAAAATGACAAAATAGCGGTCCACCTATTACAGGTCTGTCTCGTAAAAAGCAAGACAATAAAACCACTGGACACATAAGTTTGTCTGCTTGCTCCTGAATGTGTATAGTTATCCCTCTACCAAACTGATTGGTCTTAGATGATACCAAATGAATTTGTAAATAATTTTGCCAAATTTTAACATCATTCTTGTTTAAATTATGATTTACATGTATTGCTCATATTTCTAACTGTCAGCTTCATAACCCTAAAAAGACCATGAAAGGCCAAGGAAAAAACCGCCTTGAATTGCAAAGCCTCGTATGCAGAACTGCAGATACAGGATAATATTGACAAAATACGACGAAATAACTCCCTTGAAATAGGTAACCTAGTGTCCATCTGAGGCGATCTTGAACGCTTAACACCATCGATCATTTTCCTTACGATAAATTTTTGAGTATAGTCTTCATAATCATTTAGCGTATTGTAGAAACTTTAGCCTGATGTGTACGAATTAATTGTTGAAAGAGCGAATCCCGATTTATACATATATGCAATAAAAGCAATAATGCCGCGTTATGCAAGGGCGCAGGCCATACTTTTGCAAGACCGAAATCTTTCCTGAAACTGTTAAATAATTCTAAAGCCCTGGTATACAATTTAGCTGTACTATGAGCCACCGAATCGTTTATTAGAAAGTCTACTTCAGATTCGAGTTGACCATATGAAACTCCACAGGAATGTCTGATGGAGTTTGATCTGCTTCCGGGGCCAATGTCCGGGAACGAATCACCTGAAAACAAAACAAAGAATCTGAAATTGCATTACTTGCGCCTGGAAAAAGCCATAAGCCTCTAGTTCCTTCAATTTTATCTTTTTTCGACCAACCATATACTAGTTATGAATACCAGATTTTAACTTAATTAGATATAGGAAGATATGGTAAGAGTGCCAATGAGACAAATCTCCATCCAAGTAACAATCTATAAAAGTAAACCATTATAGGTCAAGGTACGGCCTTTAACACGGAGCATTGGCTCACACCGAACAGCAAGCTATAAAGGGCCCAAAAAATTACTAGTGTAAAACCATTCAAACGGGAAAACCAACGGTCTAATCTATATAAAAACGAGAAACGAGAAACACGTATGAACTACATAAACAGACGACAACTACTACACATTTAATTACCTTGTTTTCAGGAATTTTCCCCAATATAAGTAAAGTATCAATGTCATGACCAAGAAATACCAAGGCCGTCATAGGTCCAACTGTTTTATTTTCTGCCAATGGCACACCTAAATCCTTAAAAACTTTCATAAAAGTCTTCATTAATACCTCACAATTTTTATTTGACTCGGGTCCAGCAAATATAAAATCATCTAAATAATGATCCAGAGTGTCCAGACCAGACTTTGACTAAAAAGGTTGATAAGCGTTCAAAAAGCTGACATGAGCTACTTAATCCTAAGGGTAAGCATTTATTTATATAAAACTTCTCTGAAATTTGAAATCCATAAGATCAAAATCTGCAGGATTTATGATTGAAAGTCAGAAGGCCTTGCGAATATCGATTTTTCCGATTTCCGCACGCTTACCGAGAGCCGATATCATGTTCGAAACATTGTCACACTATAATAATCTGCGGATATAAAATCATTAATACTTCCACCATCAGGATAAGACAAATGGGATAAGAGACGCCAACCATTATCTGTTTTTTAACAAGCCCAATTGGAGAATTTAGGAGCGTCGATATAGGTTTGTTTGAAAATGGACCTAACATCCTACCAAGTTTGACCTCGTCCTGCAACTTTGCGAATGTTTCGGACTTGTAAATTTCTGCAGACGTCAAATCTTTTGCGGTAGTTGAAATACGTGGACCTTCATATTATAATCTAAACCCAAAAGTAAACCCCTCAAGCAGGAGCTGGGCATCTACAATATTTGTATAATCCCCTAGATACTTTTTAAATTCAATTGTGTATTGGAGTCCACCCTTTATCCCATAGGTGACGCATCAGTTTGGACTCTGAAAGTAATACAATCTCAATTCTATACAAAATGAACAATAGGAACAATGTCATAAAATTCATGAAAATTTAACATAATTTCTCTTAAAGAAACAAACACAAACTTTTGGCACAACTGTAATTGCGTTCTGCTTACTAATCACTTCATATATTGACCAGTATACGATTTCGTATTCTGATTGTGGTGATACAGCACCGAGTTGTTACGATGTGCCTGAAATCTCAGTCTAAACCGAGGCATAAGTTGCTGAAATCTTGCATTGCCGCCTGCCCTATTCGGATAAACGTTTTGTCGGGCACTGAATAAGTGGATGCTGGTCAAAACATCCAAAACAAGAATGAGTATAAGCACATGATTGATTCACGCATTTATCGTGGTTATTGAATGCGTAACTTTTAAAGCGCCTCGTGCTAAATGGTGCATTACTAATAGCAGGCGGAGCAGCCATAGTTCAGAGTCAACAACAGTCCAAGAACCAGATGGATCCTGCGACATTCTGATGCGAAATTGTTCATCATACGATTTCCACCCTAGTGCTATACAGGTACCTGACCAATTCTTGAAAAACATGCGGGTACAATGTATAGTCTAATATAAACTAAAAATGCATCTGTCCAGTTTCCCATGATGTAAATCTTCTGTTGTTGCTGCCTTGGTTGTATCAAAAGTTCTCCCTGTGAAATAAAGACTTTATGTTTATCCCCAGAAGAGGCTAATAGTAAGGTCAGGTCAATATATTCTCCTGCAATTATTTTTTGTCGCAAGCTTATAGTGATGGTTCTTGCCAGGTCATCACTGGCCTTACTGCACGGAGATGGAGTTTGAAAAACTCGGAAATTACCTGATTGAGTAATGGGTTGAGTAGAAGTAGCGGTTGTGGTGACCGGAGTCATAGACACAACCTCTGAACTGAGTGAAGTGGTTGCTACTGGACTCTCTGTAGATCTTCTCCCAACACCCGCATCTCCACCAATTTTTGGACGCAAAACAGTTCTCTTAGCCGCTGGAGCCATTGTTGCCTCTTCCCTAAGGCGCCACCCTCTTCATATCAGAAGCCCTAAGCATTTTAAGCTGAAAAAGACAAGCTATGATCAAATATATATAAGATTATATATAATTTAAAATGATGCAAAAAAAAAAAACAAACATCTACTGATTCTTCTGTGGCCGGTCGAGTCTCAAAGCACGAAAAAAATAAAAATAAGATTTGCCATCCACCTTACACAAACAATATTTCGTATTCTGTATTCAATAATCCAGCTATCTTAACAATTAAATGCGTCGTCTGTATTTATTCAAAATAATATTAAATTTAAATAAAAAATCTTGTGCTCAATATAAACTAATTCAAAATGTCAAAAATGCATATCGAAAATAATAGTTAGAAATAATTAAATTTAGAAATAAATTATTTCTCTCAGAACGCCGACAAAGCCTGACCATGCCGTTTGCTGAGAATCCAAATTTCGCTCTGACGATTTTAAAAAATCCTTGATAAAGATTATTTGAAACAGTTTTAAAAATTTTAAAGTTTTTAACAACTTATGTGTCGGATTGATGTAGATTTGATGTAGATATTTTCTATGGCTAAAAAATCGTGATTAATTTTCCCAAATGTCGACGTCAAAAGGAGGGTTATGGGTAAATCAATCACTTGCGAAGATCGATAATCCAACTAAAAACCAAATATGACTAACTGACGAAGCAGTATAACGGACACGGTCGATAACTGATTTAAAATTTAGGTTTTAAATATCCTATTGTGTTGAAGTTTTCATTTCCCATATCGGGCATTTCAATTCTATTGTCTTCGGTAAACAGTAAATGGAACTGATGGTTCAATTTGTGTGCTTTGTTAACTGTGTCATTTGATGTTAATCCTTGAAACTACTCATCAACGAATTTTGCCGGACATGAGTATTAACACTGGCCGCGACGGGTTTCACTAGTGGAACAGGAACTGGTCTGCTAACACTTCTGGAGCACCTGAGTTCATGACCTGTTTTTTTTGGTTTGGTTCGTGTTGCTCAATCTTAAATTTTCTGGGTACAGTGTCTTGAGGGCTATAGCTGTTGTTTATTTTCGTCGTTTTTCGTTTTTGCCGTGGTGCTTGTATTCCTAATTCGACTTAGTATGGTTTTGACTACCTCTTTGTAGCTTCTCCCCCTTTTTAAAGTCATATGAAACAAGCTTCTTGAAATTATGATGTTAAGAAAATTATTGAACCAAAGCATATATATATATATATATTCTTAACTAAGTCCTTTATGCACGATTTTTTTACATTTATTGCGAATCTATAACATATAATCGAAAAAATATCCCCTTCAGTAAAACATTTGCCTGCTTATTAACTTTCGAGTTTTACTGCCAGAGTATACCGAACGTGGCCTTAATGAACAATCAACACAGAATCAGTGAGCACATGAAAAATAAGTGAGATGATAGACACAATTTCGATGAAGAAGAAACAAACATTCGCATAAAGCTCATCAATACTTAGGAATAAACTACAAAATGAAATAAAACTTTGAGAAAATCTGTGCATTTTAAAAGAAAATGTATTGATTTTTAACTATCAATGATCTGTAACCACTCTTTAATTTAATTTTAATGTTTTAAAAATTGTAATCTTTGTAATATTTGTTCTGTTTGTTTTTTTCTGGGTGACTCGAGGTAGATTAGTCACCCTCTTAAAATACATTCATTATTATTATTATTATTAGTGTTCAGTCCTGGGTAGAGGGTTATATATTTTCGGGATCTTCGAACGGGATATATGGACTCATTTTCCCTGGTAGTTACTGCTCAGGTATATATAAAGGACACTGACAAGGGAATACGAGCCCATATCCCATGCCGTGAATCCCGAATTACGAGTTTATAAATTACTATTCTGGTCTTCGTTTTTGCGGTTCACAAGGTATGTAGGCTCATGATCCCCTGTCAATGTACCCAATCAAATTACAGAATTTCACTTCAGTATGAAAATATACTGTGGATTCATTTATTTTCGTGGGTACCAATTTTCGTGGATTGAGGAAAACTTGCGTTTTCGTGGATATTTGATTTCGTGGTTTTGCTAAAGTCTGCATTCAAGCGTACCCACGAAATACACGAAAATTGGTATCCCACGAATAATAATGAATCCACAGTATTATGTCCCAACTCAGTTTTTGAGACTCAGGCGCTTGGACACAGGATTTGGATAATGTTTTTTCATTGTTTGCACTGAATATTCAATTTTCTATTTTATACTACATACTGAAGACTACTAAGCTTGCCTTACCTTGCTTTGGATGAATATATCACTCTGAAAATATCCCTTATTTTACTATCCATACTTACAAAACACAAAAGTTCCATAGAGTATAATGTTTTTGACCCGACCGTCTGTCCGTCAGTCTGTCTGTCCGTCCGTCCGACAGTCCGTCCAACCGTCCGCTAGTCCGTCACGCCGTCAGTCCTGTTCTTGTCATTGCAACTCCTCTGAAACTACACAATAGAATTTCATATATCTATGTAGATAATAAGGACATACTATGTAGATGTGCATATCGACAGGAAATTATGATTCAATTTTTTTTCTAGGTAAAGCCACTTTGAACTTAGAATATTGGCCTAAATATACTACTGCAACAGTTTGTCATCGCAATTCCTCTGAAACCACACAACAGAATTTTATTACACTTTGTAGATAATAAGAATATGATATGTAGATGTGCATATCCACAAGAAATTGTTATCAGTTGACTTTTGTAGGGTTTATGAGTCTTTGAACTTAGGAATCTGGTGAGATTTTGTTTGCCCAGTGACAATGTGGGGGTGTAAGGTATGTGAGCGTGCTCACAAAGGTTCTTTAATTTTTTAACTACTTTATTTTTCAACGTATTCGTCTTTTTCACATTTGGTCATGGACTCAGTGGCATTGTCTGTCCGCCGGTTTTCGCAGGCTAATGATCTTTGATAGTCCAATTTGATATATCTTGTTATATTTCAACAAGGAAAAAAGTTGAATTCAACATGTCGACTTCTTATTACTTTGTCATTACATTTATTCTTGCAAGTCGACATTGTAATGCAATTTTTTTCTTCATCATTCCGACAAGTTGACTCCTCATGATGATTTGATTCCAGCTTATAACACACAACATAACTAATAATCCGACTTATTTGCAACAAAATAACTTTACAAGAGGTGTACCATATGCGCTTCCATACAAGACCCCGACTAAAAATTCCTCGTCACAAACGGGTTAATTTTAACAGGTATCATCAAAGCACTAAGTTAGTAGAAGAGAACACGATCTCAAAGATCACCTTTTACGGTCAATGAAACAATACAATATAAATCTTATTGAAACCTATTGAACTACTCCTAGCAAGTGTTAAATGATTTGACAATTTATATAATGCCATGAATAATATATCTACAACTGCATTAAATTTAAATTAAACACAATATCGTATTACTGGTGAGATAACGGTTATTTCTTCATATACAAAACAGTGTGAAGTTAGCATTTAAATGATAAAATCTAAAACAATAATGATTTGTTTTTATAGATACTCTGTTTGGCTAGAAGTTTTCTGACAATAAAGTGTCCATAAGAGGAAAGAGTTGAAGTGTGGATGATGGTTTTGATCTTGAACTAAAATATTCACCGACTCAATTGCCGTTTATAGGCTTGTGTTGTGTAAGTACCGTAAGATACAATTAATTTCATAAAAAATATTTCAAACATTCGAACTTGACATTCTGTGTTAAAATATGCATGTCTTTATCAACAAAATTAATGCTGCTGCATTTTCCGAATTGATAACTCGATTTAAGCAAAATGCATAATCTTTTAATGTATTGTTTCTTGACAATGTTTTTAAAAGTTGATCTGTCACAAATGTTTTTTTTCTTATATCAGGCCGTTGGTTTTTTCGTTTGAATTGTTTAACATTGTGCAATGCCGGCGCATTTATAAGTTACTATACGGTATATGTTTTGCTCATTGTTGAAGGCCGCATGGTTATATACATGCTTACATCCAGGTCCTTTGGTCCGGTCTGGTGGATAGTTGACTCATTGGCAAGTATACCACATCTCCTTTTTTTCAATATTTAAAGACACCTGTATCAATATTAAAAACAATACAAACACTTTATCCGAAATTACAGAACATTTGTCTTGTAGAAATATCTGTCGAAATATCTAAAATTACCCATACTAGTTATAACGTTACAAAATTATTTCAAGAATTTACTTTTCTTCCAGCTTATAACATTGATTAACCACCAATATGGCCATGGACGTATCACAAAGACCTGCAACAGTATCATTTGGAACGGAAGTGATTCTTGGACGACGGAAATCGCGTGCTTTCAGCATCAGTCAACAGGACACAAGAGATACAGAAACTTTCAGACGACAGTCGTATAAATATCAGTTTCCAAACCCAGCATTAGAAGCTGACAAAAAAGACTTTGACTTAGTAAGAATAGTAAACTTGAAATGAAATGTAAATAACATAACGTGCCTACAAAAATTTAACAGCACCATTTAGAATTTGTTTCCAAGTTTATACAAGACAGGGCGTAAAATACTCTTGTTTAAGGAGTTATAGCAAATTATAAGCGGTTATCAAAATAAAGACCTTTATACTTGAAAGATAAACACAATCAAAGAAATAAAAAAAAATCACGAGCAAAATAACTTACTAAAAAAAAAAAAAACCACACCGATCACGTAGACTAATTAAGCAATTCAAACTATAGAGCAGAATCAACTACAATTTGAAATAGATAATTTATTTTTATTTTGATGGCCCCCAGCAGCAAAAAGGACTATTTCGACTCAATGAACATGAACTGGATTATATAAAAATGTTGCAAAACACCTGTCCTGCCTCCACGATAAATATGTTGTTGTCCCCTCAGATAAAGCCCCAAACAACATCGTTTTGTGTGTAAATCACATTACATAAACTGCTTGATACATGAATTAGGTATTGACAATTCACTTGGGAACTCAACGCTTACCAAGGAGGAAATCCTGGATAATCATAGGTCTGTTCAATGTTCCTTTGGAATTTCAAACAAAGACGAAGAACTGGATCTTCCTTCACAGTATTGGATACCTAAATAACATAAGTGTCCTTACAAACAACGTTATATTGCTGGGCTCCACGAAATCTCTTTCTAAATTATTAACAAAGTTATTGTGAAACTACTTATTCTAAAGGTGGCGTGAATCAGATGTGGATACTGAAATGTTCCAAAGATCTTTTAGAGTACATACAATCTAAAAAAATTTATCTTGCAATAGTATAATAGTATTAAAACATTTGACTTTTCTAAAATTTATACAAGTACTCCCCATTACAAACTAAACGACAAATTGAAAGATTTGGTCCTGATTTGTTTCATAAAAAAGAATGGCCTACGTGACACAAGTATCTTGTCTTAGGGAGGGATAAATCATACTTTGTGAAAAATCTCTCTGCTTCAAACAAAAAATCTCTGAAACTGACATTATCAAGATGCTTCATTTCTTGATTGACACCATATATGTTACGTTTGGAGGACGTGTTTTTCAACAAACAATCGGCATCCCTATGGGAACAAACTGTGCACCTCTTCTTGCCGACTTGTTCCTTTACTCGTATGAGGCTGACTTCATACAGGAGCTTCATAGGAAGAAAGAAAAGAAGTTGGCATTATCATTTAACTTCACTTTCCGCTATATAGAAGATGTCCTCTCGCTAAATAAATCAAAGTTTGGTGACTGTTTTGAACGCATCTATCCCATCATACTTGAGGTAAAGGATACAACAGATACAGTTCAGTCTGCCTCATATCTTGACTTACATCTAGAAATTGACAATGAGTTGTCAGTTAAAAATAAAACTTTACGACAAAAAAGATGCTCGTAACCAAAGTCCTGTCCTCTGGTTCCCGAATGTGTCCTACCGAATTATACTTATCACCAATGAGGTAGCAATACACAGTTAGAAGTTTAGTTTCGCATTTTGGCAATTTTTTAAATGTGAAAGTTTTTGTACAATAAAATTGATTTTAGATAGTTGAAGAATAATATAGCCTTATATGAACCTCTAGATTGTTTTAGCATGTTTTATAGGCAACTTTTCTGTTTGACAATCCGTATTTTCACATCCGTACCGCCCTAGGTCCAGAAATTATTGTAGTGTTTATCAACAAAGATTTGACCTCGATCTTTTCCAGGGGCGTAGCTAGGCCAAAATGATGTGTACTCAATGTAGGAGGAGGATGTCCTACGGCAGGGGGTATGGGGGCCGCTTAAGGACCCCAGAAGAAGCTCTGGGATAAATTGTGGATTCTCGCAATTTCCTGGGACTTGGGATGACCTCACGGAAATCTTATTTTCATGAGTAACTTTTGAAAACAAATTTGAAAAAAAAAATAATAATTAGAGAAAATCAAACAAGTACTGTTGGCTTAGAAATTTGTTTTTTCTGATGTGTAGTGGGTTGAGCTTGATTAGGTATTTAAAAGTACAATTAAAATATATGGTGCCACCACCATATATTTTAATTGTTACCTAATTAGGCTCAACCAACATTACATTAGAAAAACCAAATTTCTAAGCTATCACCGTGCAACTGAAAGGGTATTCTTTTAATTAAGAAAATACATAAATAAATAGAATCACATTTCTCTATGTTTTATTTTATAAGTGAACAAGTAGTCTTTCTTTCAGTATTTAATTCTCAAAGTTAATTCTGAAAAATCAAGGACTTTTTCCTTTCCTTTCTTCTACTGAAGATATCCAAAACCGTGTCAGCTGAAATTTGTTTTTTCTTGGTATATGTTCAATAGACCAAGTCCAGATAAACGATTGGTTTTAATTGTATGGGTTTTATTGGTACTGAAATAAAATTGAGAATGGAAACGGTAATGTATCAAAGAGACAACAACCCGACCAAAGAGCAGAAAATAGCCCAAGGCCACTAATGGGTCTTCAACACAGCGTGAAAATTCCGCACCCGGAGGCGGGCTTCAGCTGGCCCCTAAACAATAATGTATATATACTGGTTCAGCGAAAATGGACGTCACACTAAACTCCGAAACATATAAATGAACCAAAATTAAAAATAAAACTTACAAGACTAACAAAGACCAGAAGTTTCTGACTTGAGACAGGCGCAAAATGCGGCGGGGTATAAATATGTTTTGTGAGATCTCAACCTTCCCCTATGCCTCTAGCCAATGTTGTGGTCGAGACCGGCATACATGTAAATACGTTAAGTATATTAAAGATTTTCGGGTAGAAATCCTTGTTTATAACATTTAAAGTTTCCTGTAAGTTGTTAGGAATATCATTAAAATCTCCAGTCCATTTTGCTAACCATCTACATATTCATCAAGGATTATGTCTCCAACAGCTATAGTTAGTTGAGCAATGTTTACTTTTCAATTTAGTTTATTACTTTGGTTTTATTCTTACTAGATTTAACATAATTTTATTTTTGTCAAATTTTCGATGTGTACGCAACTGCGTTTTTGCGTACGGGTTGCTACGCACCTGTTTTCAATTCAATTTTATGGAAAACGAGCAGAAATGCATATGATTTTTTTTTTTGGACCTCTTGATAGATAAATGTCTATAGTTTCAGGAAAGGTATCACTCTATGGATTGAAATTCTCCTTTGGACCAAATTTTGGAGACTTTTGTGACATTTTCACCCCCCTTTTTGCAATATTTTGTATCAAATAAATGCAGATTGTTGCCATGGTTACACCAAAAAGAGATTATATTTCACTATTATAACTATTGGAAATCAAATCTATGGAAGATGCTCTTTCCATAAATATACACATGCATAACACAAATATAAACCCTTATTTGTTAGAAAGGAAGGAAAAGAGAGTGGTGAAAAATTTTGAGTGTCAATTTTAAGTTTTTTTCCTGTGTATTGCTACCTGAGGAACACGACGGGTGCCTAGTGTGGATCAGGATCTGCTTATCCTTCAGGAGCACCTGAGATCACCACTTGTTTATGGTGGGCTTTGTGTTGCTCAGTCTTTAGTTTTTGTCTTTTAGTCTTCTTTTTTTTTATCATGGCATTCGTCAGTTTATTTTCGACTTATGAGTTTGAAAGTCCCTTAGTTATCTGTCGCCTCTTTAAGAAAGGTTGTTTTTATGGCGCAAAGGGGATCGAATACTGGCGTTTGAAGGAAACAATTGGAAAGTTGGTATGATTGATTAATTGTTGCTTTTTTAATGTCCATCGGTAAATATTTCATGCATATTCAGGACGAGAACAAATAAAAAAATAATTTAATAGGTGGGAAATTTGGACTGCCACTCACTGGGAAATGAAAGTATGTTGGATATGGGGCATATGTTTACACCTCCGAGTTGTTGCAGCGTGGCACTTTCCCTACACGAGTCATTGGATTTAACAATTCTGACCGGACGCCGACTTTAGCAAGGGTTTAAATATCAGACGTGAGAAGTCTGAAGGATTATCATATTTCTTTACCCCATCAACTTTTGTGGTGTTGCAGGGTTGCATATAGAAAATATAGTCTTTGAATCGGCCACAAATGAGCTTATTCTTAACGAATGGTGCTCGAGTGGTCTTATTCGTGCTAGGAGCATGGCTTTTTCCCAACACGGGTTTCGTACTTGTTACATCCCATCAAACCTTGGGAATCGCTTGCAGAAATGAAATTCGGTCCACTTACTATACCCAAGAATTATTTCTAATGCATACAACTAGAAATTATCCTGTATATTTTTTAAAATACAAATATATTTACTGTATTTTTTCAGTCGGAAATACAAGAAAGTGATATAAGACGACATGTATTTGGAAAACCAGTAGAGGAAATGGAGTTTGTTGGGTCTGACAACACAGTTAGGCGACCAACGGTATCTAGTGCACGCCGATCTGTCCTTTGGTCACGTGATAGACGACTTTATGAAGACAGGCATCGCCAAGATGTGGAGGAATTTAGAGAGCAACCGTATATGAGGCATGAATATCCAACATTAAGGAAACACTATCCCGGTACATGGAGACTAGCGTCAAGAGATGAAATCCAAGCCACGACGGATCGGTTGACAAGTGTCCCTGCTCCAACATCAGCAAGCATGAATTTGCATAAATTTCAGTGTTTCCTGCACAATGTATTGGAAGTAGAAGCACAGGCGCGGAATCGTGAGCTAAGGTCATGCCTTCGTAGAAGACCTAAGACATCTGTAATATAAGATTAACCAGCGACATGTACAATATCTGAATATAAACCTCGAGATTTAAACATATCATTTGCCATTAAATTCACAGTGGTAGTGAAATAGTCGTTAATTTAGATGTGTACTCAAATGTTCAGATACTAAAATAGTAATAACTATCCACGAAGTACTACAATGTAATATTAAAGTGGACAGTCCTGTTTTTATGTGTTGATAGAAATAAAAATATTGGCATTTGTTTTACCTGCTACGAATGCAAATGATCAACCGTTGATAGTTGGTTATATAGTTAATCCTCCGGTGCACATCAGTTCACCAAAAGTTGCTGGTTGGATTCGTATTGCTTAATCTATAGTTTTCTGTGTCATATTTTGTATAACCTTGTTCGTCTTTTCGTCTGTTGGCCAAAGTGTTTTGTCTTTGACATGCTTTTTAATTGCTCTGTTGGTATTATGTTCTCTCCTTTTGTCGTGCCTGCGACAGCTTATTTCGCGAAAGCCAGACAAAGCGATCCTAGATTTCGATGTCGTTGGTGGTGTCACCATTTAGTTTCAGCCTGTGGTTTAAGTTTTTAAGACATCAATAACTTTGTCAAACTTCATGGAATTTTATGAAATTTGGAGACGACAGTATCCAAAGCATAAATATTTATTCTCATGTTCCGTATTTTACAATTAACATTTAGATAAGTCAATTACTTTGTCAAACCATTCATGGAAACTTGACAGAAACTTTTTTATGATCACAAGACATTTTCAAGAGCAACATAATGAAAATATTATTTTTCCTTCCATTAACCGTATTTAACAGTTTAAAGAACTTTGTTTATTGCAGTTAACAAGTAGATACATATGATGAAGACATAATCTTTCAATCAGTTAAATTGAGGTCTGTAGCTGGCATGTCAGTAACTGCTACTAGTCCTTTGTTAATTTATGTATCATTGTCATTTTGCTTAGTTTCTTTTGTTACCTATTCTGACATCGGACTCGGACTTCTTTTAAACTGAGATTTAATGTGCGTATTGCTGTGTGTTTGTTTATTCTACATTGGCTAGAGGTATAGGAGGAGGGTTGAGATCTCAAAAAACATGTTTAACCCCGCCGCATTTTTGCGCCTGTCCCAAGTCAGGAGCCTCTGGCCTTTGTTAGTCTTGTATGTTTTTTAATTTTAGTTCATTTATATGTTTTGGAGTTTTGTGTGACGTCCATTTTCACTGAACTAGTACACATTTTTGTTTAGGGGCCAGCTGAAGCCCGCCTCCGGGTGCGGGATTTTCTCGCTGTGTTGACCAATTGGTGGCCTTGGGCTGTTTTCTGCTCTTTGGTCGGCTGGTTGTCTCTTTGACACATTCCCTATTTCCATTCTCAATTTTATACAGCATGGGGTTAAAGTTTTTCACACATCAATTTCTTTACCAAACCTCCAAAGAATTTTATTAAACTTTGGCAGCTTTTTGTCGAGCCTGCGACTTTTGTCGGCGTCGTCGTCGGCGGCGTCCACAAATATTCACTCTGTGGTTAAAGTTTTTGAAATTTTAATAACTTTCTTAAACTATCCTGGATTTCTACCAAACTTGGACAGAAGCTTGTTTATGATCATAAGATAGTATCCAGAAGTAAATTTTGTAAAAAAAAATCCTGTTTATCCGTATTTTACTTATAAGTGGACTTAGTTTTTCTGCTAGTTAACATTACATTCACTCTGTGGTTAAAGTTTTTAAAATTTTAATAACTTTCTTAAAATATACTGGATTTCTACCAAACTTGGACGGAAGCTTGTTTATGATCATAAGATAGTATCCAGAAGTAAATTTTGTAAAAAAAAAATCCTGTTTATCCGTATTTTACTTATAAATGGACTTAGTTTTTCTGCCAGTTAAGTTTTAAAAATTTAAATAACATTCTTAAACTATCCTGGATTTGTACCAAACTTGGACAGAAGCTTGTTTATGATCAAAAGCTAGTATCTAGAAGGAAATTTTGTAAAAATCATTTCCTGTTTTTCCGTATATTACTTACAATCAAAATTTAGTATCTAGAGGAAATTTTTTAATAATTGTTTTTCCCATTTTTGTTGAGTCTGCGATATTTGTCGCAAAAGCGAGACATAGCGATCCTACATTCCGTCGTCGTCGGCGGCGGCGTCCACAAATATTCACTCTGTATACTTCTTTATCATTTGTTCATTCAATAAATTTATGTTTCAACTCTTTTATAAATCTATAGATTTGATTGCATACTGTATTCATTTTTTACAAGCATAACTTTTTTCATACATTTCAAACGTTTTATTTCATTAACTGTAAATCTATTATGTGCCAGGCATGGGGCCAATTATATTGCAATGTAATGCATTATATTACAATTACTTTGACAAAACCATGCATTAAGTCGACGTTAGGGGCCGTCTTGACCTTGTTGTAGGGTATGAATGATTTGTTCATTGTTGAAGGCCCTACATCAACTGTCAAGATGAAGAACAGGAATAAAAGCCCTGTTCATTGATAATTTTCTATGTTTTCTATGTATTGTGTGCGATTTTGTCCCATGTACATTTACTCCATATCCTTTCATTTTCTATTAAATTACAATTACAATTACATGGATTTATCAAAGTAATGCATTAAATTACAATTACTTTTGCAAAGTAATGCATTGAATTACACATTACATTTGTAAATTTTATAATCAATTGAAAAGAAAAATCAAACATTTTGAAAAACAACATGAAGTCACAAAATATTCTAGCATCCATATGCAGTAACTGTTCCATTTATTAAATTTCAGTATACATGTAGGCCGGCCTGAAGGCCGTACTTTAACCTATAATGATTTACTTTTACAAATTGTGACTTGGATGGAGAGTTGTCTCATTGGCACTCATACCACATCTTCTTTTATCTATGTAAAATGTCTAGTCTAATAATTAACATCATTGATGATGATAAGGGTTTCAAAGGTTTTATTGTTCTTTGGCATTCTTTGTTTCATGGTACTTATATACATCTCTGTTTTTTTAAAGAAATTACATAGATGAAGCTTAATACTTATATTAACTTACTGTTAAATTTACTTTCATAAATATACAATTGTTTTTTTTTTATTTCAATCAAAATATTTACTGAGAATTCTTTCTTAATTATATAATAAACATAAAGCTTAATTAATGACCAAGTGTCAAAATGGTGAAAATATTGATTGTAAAACAATCTAATTAGTGTTTTATGACAATTTTCAATTATCTGTTATTTAATCATGACATAGGTATACATTGATCTTTTGACAACAATGGAATACAGTAATGCTTTTCAAATATCAATCTTTTCATGCAGGAAAATGTATGAAATAAAATGAAACAAAAACAAAAAAACTCAATCTGATATACAGAGTTGTGTTATTCATTAAGAACTGTAATTTGGTCATTCTCGTATTTATACAAATTTAGGTTCAAGTATTACCTGGGACAAGGCTTAATCTCCAAATTCCCTCTACTGATTTATGTAAAGGGTGAAAAAGAAATATTAAAAAGAAAATCAATATCGAAATGATTATGTTCTTAGTTAATCAAGAAATCTTCAATTCTTCTGTTATAATAGTTAAATATCCAATAATCTGTTAAAGATAAAGTAATGCCATGTAATGCAATGTAATGCATGAAATTACACAACTTTTTTCTAAAGTAATGCATTAAATTACAATAACATGTAATGCAAAATTTGCTGCATTACACATTACATGCAATTACTTGAAAAAACCCTTACGATTTTTTTACGATTAAGAGGCACAGGCACTTGTCTGAAAAAAAAAATACCTATATACTTTAATGTGATATATTAAAGTATATAGGTAGTTTTGTTTTTCAGAGACAAGTGCCTGTGTTAGGAAGTACTGTCTGAAACAAATTGAAAACATGTTTTTTTTCATTCTCAGCATTTTACTGACGGATGGACTTAGGTTTTTTCAGATTTTTTCCTAGATTTAGATATTTCAATATAACACCAGAAACTCCACACAAAAATTTACGACAAAAGGGATGATTTTTCTTTCCCTATTGTTAATTTTCCCTTTTTGGACGTTGATGTTCCTTTGGCACCGTCTTACGGTGTTTATATATCCCAACTCGTTCGCTATGCTCGTGTTTGTAGTGACGTTTTGGATTTAATAAGCGTAATCTATGTATTACTAGTTAATTATTAAGTCAGGGATTTCGTTACCACAAATTACTAAAAACCTTTACTAAATTCTTTCATAGATACAAATCTATGTATTACTAGTAAATTATTAAGTCAGGGATTTCGTTACCACAAATTACTTAAAACTCTTACTAAATTCTTTCATAGATACAAAGATTTGGTCTACAAGTTTGGCTGTACCTGTAGAAAAATTATTTCAAACGGAATAGCACATCCTAAATTTTACGGTGATGTTGTAAACCGAGCCCGGAAATTTAGATACGATCCGGGTAAACTTATCAATCCTTTAAATCAACTTATTCTAAAATGTTACCTATTCAACACTGTAATTAAATCTTTGAATATAGTTTTTATTGGTGAAAATATTGATTTTGTTATCAGTAATTAAAACCATACTAAATATTACACATATGTACTTTCACGGTACTATAATCTGTCGATACTTATAGTTTGGCATTGCACAAGGTCATGTTTTTCTCCGACTGTTAATGACGTCTTTACACTAAATCCATTGGATGTTGGATGTGTACTGATTGATATTTAAGTCTTAGATACATGATTTTTTTCATTAGTTGTTATTGGCTTTGAACTAGCTGACAGTAACTGCGAGTACTCTCAGATCTGTACTTATTTTTGTTTTTGGGATGTATGGGTGCCCGTCCACGTCCTCTTTGTGTATTTGTTGGATGTGTTTCTATTTGTATCCATCTGGTGAGTTGAACCTTTTTTCAACTGATTTTTATAGTTTGTTCTTGTGTTGTGTTGTTACACCGCTGTCCCAGGTTGTAGGGTTGAGCGCTCGCTGACATGTTTGACCCCGCCACGTTCTTTGTGTGCCTGTCCCGGGTCGGGAGCCTGTGGTTCAGTGGTTGTCGTTGGTTCGTGTCTGTCATGTTTGTTTTTCGTAAACTGTTTTGTTTTAGGTTAGGCCGTTGGTTTTCTCGGTTGAATTGGTTCAAGTTTTTCGTGTCGGGGCCTTTTGTAGCCGACCGTACGGTATGGGTTTTTTCTCATTGTTGAAGGCCGTGCGGTTGCCTATGGTTGCTTGCATCCACTTCATTTGAACTTTGGTGGATAGTTGTCTCATTGGCAATCATACCACATCTCCTTATTTTTATATTGGTTTTTTGCAGTGAACATTTAAAAGATAGTTTGGGATTAATTTTTTTTAGACATGATTCAGTTGCCGAAATATAGCCTTGAATTTCAACTTAATTATAAATTATCAAAAAGACCACAATTTGGTCCTTAAATGGATCTACATAAAATGTATTTTAAAATCCTTAATGCTAAGTAGAACAAGCACAAGAGTGCACACACTGAAATGTCTCACCTGCTTTACTAACCATGATGGAGTCCAAATATAAAGTTTTGTTACAAGGATTACATAAAGTTATCATTATCAATGAAAATGAGGTCAAGGGCGGATGAACCAAGTCAGACAGACGTGTACATCTTACAATCAATCCACACACCAAATATAGTTGACCTATTCATTACAGTATACAAGAAACGGACCAAACCTTGAAAACATAATATGGACCAATGAACCATGAAAATGATAACCTGCCAGTCGGACATGTACATCTTAGGGACGACCATTTGATATTCGGGGCAGGAGGATTTGTTTTGGATCGGTTATTTATTTTGTAAACTAAGAGTTTTGTAAACTAAGAGGACAGATTATCTATTTTCTGCACTATTGAAGTAAGATTTTCATTTTCATTAAAGCAAGGGACTGATTATTTATTTTCACAACTATATTTATAATATTCGAAAACATACAATTTTTAAATTATTTGTTTATTATAAATAATACATGTATAGTCAAGTCATTATGTACCATTTAATCAGAATTAATTATTATCTTCTGTAGAAATGAATCTTCTATATCCCCAATGCATATACATGTATTGCATACATACACAGTATTAAAGTTTGGTTGTAACTAAGGGTCTTTTAAAAGTATTGGCAAACATGTTTCGCTGAGGGTTTTTGAACCACTTAAGACCCAAGAAGCTATAGAACAAATGATGCAAAATCATGCTTTCTGGGTGTTCCCAGACCCTTTCTTAAACTGAAAATGCAAGTTCTGTTTTAATAATTTTTTGACAATATTTTGGTCTCAAAGCAAAATCATGTTATAGATTCAGTGTAAGACTTAAGTTTCTAGGGACAACATCAAAAGACAAATATGCATGATAAAGCAAAATGTAATTCACATAGTAAAGTCTGTGGCTACTGTGTTTTTAAAAATCATTATCAAGTTCATAATAAAATTACTAAATTACAAAATGAATGCAACACTAACAGAATACAGAAGGGCAATCAATGAACAAAAGACAAATAAATAAGAAACATTGATCCCGAAAAATCAGGGGCTAAGTCTGAGGGAGAACAGAACTTGATTCTTGCAAGGCACTCACGGTGAACACAATTTGATATGGAGACAAGCGTTTGGTTTTGAAATTTCCTACATGAGGCATTTGTCTTAATGTAGTTACGGCCCTGATTTAATAAAAGTGAGGTAAGTGTTCCTTAGGCAATTAACCTCAAGTTAAATGAAACCAATTTTCTGACATTTCAAGTATATTTAAATAATATTTATACTTTTATTATTAAAACACATGGGAAGTGTTTCCCGATTTTTTTTTGGAAAAAAGATGAATTTATGAAGAATCTGGTGCCATCTCATACTTTCGATTAGACCTGCTGTATTTTCAATACATTGCAAGTCAGGTAATTTATTTTCAAACTACCACAGAACAAACCATTTATTTTTGTGATTATCAAGGCTGAGTTATTTATTTTCAAAATCCTCCTGGCCCCCCCCAGAATATCAAATGGTCGTCCCTTACAATCATGCCAAGCATTAAAATAAATTTGACCTTATGCCTATAGTCTCTAAGAAACACTTTACAAGGAAACTTAACATTCACCGATGAACCAAGAAAATGAGGTCAAGGTCAGATGAAACCTGCCAGTCAGACTTGTACACCTGACAATCATTCAATTCACCCAATATAGTGGACTGTTTGCTTATAGTATCTTAAAAGATCCAACAACTGAAACTTAACATTGACCAATGAACCATGAAAATAAGGCCAAGGAAATGTGATACCTTCCAAACAGACATATATACACCTTACAATCATTCCATGCAACAAATATACTGTAAATTCAGAAATTATTGCGTGCATTTATTATTGCGACTTTTGAAGAATTAACAAAAATGCAGGTTAAATTACTGCGATTTTAGGAAAAGCTACATACAGATATATGTATTTGATATCAGAATGCGAGTTCTTATTATAGCGATACTCAAGTAGTCGCATTATTCGCATTAATAAAAACCTCGCAATAATTTCTGAATTTACAGTAGTTGATCTATTGCTCAACACAGATATGTCTCACCTTTTTGTTATTTTGATAGTAAAATGCAAATGTTGGAAGTTAAAATAGCAATACTTTAACATGCAAGCTATGCAAAATATTCAAAGTCAATGAACCATGACTGAAGGTACAGGGCCAAACAATCTCCATGGAAATGAACCAGGCCAATGGTAATACAACTGCATGCCAAATATCAATGACTTACCACTACTGGTTCCCCATAAACTGACCTAATCACAAATTAATACATGTAAACTAAGCAAAAGTTTTAAAGTCAATAGACCATGATTGAGGAGGCGGGGCCAAATAATCTCCATGGAAATGAGATGTACCAATGCTTATATAACTGCATACCAAATATAATTGTCATACCACTAGTGGTTCCCCATAAACAAACTAATACATGTAAACTAAGTTAAAGAGATCAGAACTGAGGGGCGGGGCCAAATAATCTCCATGGAAATAAGATGTGCCACTGCTAATACAACTTCATACCAAATATTATTGACCTACCCCTAGTGGTTCCCCAACACAAATTGATATATTTTCGATGCCACTGCTGGAAACAGCATACCTATGTCTCGCTTTTTAACTCTGTCATGGCAAGACAAAAACTTGAAATTGTCCAATAATTCATGAAGAAAAGGTCACGGTTAGATGAACCCTGCAAGATGGACATGTACATTCCCTACACCAAACACAGCTGCTATTTTGTTTATAGTATCTGAGAAAGACCAATGAACCATGAAAATGAGGTCAAGGTTAGGTAAAACCTGCCAGTCTGATATGCTAACCTTACAATCATTCCATCCACAAAATATAGTTGTCCTTTTGCTTATAATTTTTGAAATATGGACTTGACTGTGAAATCTGAAGTATATATATAATCTTGACATTTTTCAATGATACATGTAAATGAGGTCAAGGTCAGATGAAACCTTTCAATAATTCAACACAAGAAATAAGTTGACATATTGCTTATAGTATCTGATATGCTGACTTTACCATGGAACTCCATGAAATGAGGTCAAGGTAGGGCAATCCCTGTCTGACAGACATGTAGACCATGCAAGGATCCCATATACCAAATATCGTTATCCTATTACTCATAAGTGAGTATTTCACATGAAAAAACAATTTATTTCAAGCAGTTGCTGAACAGTGAAAATGAGATCAAGGATAATGAACACGACAGACAGGAACTTTGTAACATAGACATCAGCATGCAGGTCTTCTAGCTTCTGAAATATAAAGCTTTAAACAAAGTTTACCCATTCCCACTGGATAGTAATCCCTGTCTCACTCTCTTCAGGCAGACAAAAGTGAGAATTCACAGAAATTGAATCTGCTGTTTTACTCTGCAGGACACCCATGTAAAACTGAGAAATCCAACACATATAGATATTTCTTCAAATGATTTCATATTTAATTTACATAGCCACTCAACACCCAACTGAGAACAAACAAGTTAAACTGCTAGCTACTGCTCACTGATGATTCCCCGTCCAAATATTTCGGTAAACAGGAAGTTGTTGAGTGATGAATCTGAAAATGCATCACACAGTATAGCTGACTTATATAAACCCTGAAACCAAATTTCAGAAATCCTTGTATTGTAGTTCCTGAGAAAAATGTGACAAAAATTTTCAACTTGGCTGTCACGTGTAAAATGATACAAGTGTTCAGTAAACAGGAAGTTGTTGAGTGATGAATCTGAAAACACATCACACGGTATAGCTGACTTATATAAACCCTGAAACCAAATTTCAGAAATCCTTGTATTGTAGTTCCTGAGAAAGATGCGATGAAAAATATTCATTGGACGGAAGGACGGACTGATGGATGGATGGACTGATAGACGGACAGAGAGGTAAAACAGTATACCCCCCACTTTTTTAAAGCGGGGGTATGATTACTAAAATGACAACAGCATTATATACCAAAGCCATAAAAGACATTGAACACTTATCCTTGTAATGGAATTCTGATTGTATGCCATGGGATTCTCACTCCATTTCCATGATTCATCATACTTTTTACAATAAGAGCTCTTCATTACGTTTAACGTAAACTCTTATTTTTGTGCATATTCGAAAGGCTTTGTCACTTCACACACCAATTTGCTAATGTTTTACCCTATTGCAGTTTAAATTTATCTTGCCAAAACTTAAAAATGAATTGCAAAATTCAAATTGTCTGCAAACAGGAAGTAGTTATCTAAAAAAAGCCCACATGTAACAACTTATCACTGTCAAGCTGCCCACCAAATATGAAGTTCATTCTTTTCAGTAGTTTCCGAGAAGTGTGACGAAAATATTTGTTGAATGTATGAACTGAAGGACAAGGTTATTGAAATATATCCCCAATCCTCAAATGTGGTTAAATTCTATGATGGGCATGTTAAATGCCCTATTTTTCTGCTCATCTTCGTGTTAGGATCTTGTTATGCACAAAGGTTTCATGAACATCTGATGAAGCATATAGGAGTTGGGACCACAAACTGCATATAGCATAGTATCAAACATATCTATATTCAGACAGGAATACAACATCAGGATTAGTGGAGGTAAATAACATGTGGGCTGCAAAGTTGACATTATAATCTGTAATTGAACAGTTTAGTTTCAATTGGAAAAAGTTTAAAACTCTACAGTTGGATTCTCACTGGCTTATATTTCTTTTTTATGTTTGGTATGTGTACAAAGAAAAGAGTACCAAATTTCTTTTCTATTGGGTCAATAATCATTACAAAGTTGAAATAGAAATGATAACAGGTAGGTTTTTTTCTCTCCCATTTTGTTCTCAACAGAAGACTTAAATGACAAATTATTTGTTTTTCTCAGAACTCTGAACTCTTCCTAGTAAAAAAGAACAAAGGCATTTGAGGTCATACCACACAATCCTTTGAGACTGGTATTAAAAGTATCATGTCAAAGTTATGTTTCGTTTGTGGATAATTCTAAATTACATACTGTGAAAGTACTTTTATTCGTGGGGAACCAATTTTCGTGGTTTTCGTGGATGACTTTATCCACGAATTTAAGTGTCCAACGAAATATAACAACTGTTGTCCAAATCAAGACATGAAAAGATTCCCATGTAGGTTTGACTACCGATATAATCTAGAGAATACATTGAATATCGGCAAATCTGAGACTACTAAATAGTCTCAGGGCAAATGCACCATGTACTACAACTGCAGGCAGGATTATATCCATTTTATCTTTAAAAACCTTAACTGTACAACTTCTGATCTTTTAATTCTCATAAAAAATATTTTTGAATGATGAAAGTCAGATTTCCGGTGATGATATGCTATGATAAAGTGTTCATTTTATATCTTCATAATTCTTGTACGGGAAATAACAATTTCATGCTGGGCTTGCTTTTGATAAGAATTAATTTTACAATTCGATGTACATTTGTAGCATTTGTTTATGTAACTGTTTTTTTAAGTGACATGTTTATAGCCTAATTAACACCTTTGATGGTTTTTAAATCTGTTGATCACTCGATCTCAGGTTAATTAGTGTCATCACTACACGGGTGCAACAATTTAAATGTTTACTTTTCAATTTCCTTCAATCGAGACAAATTATAATATTCGTTTCTAATGGCTTCAATTCTACACACTATTTGTTTGTTTTTTTTGTTTTTTTTTAAACTAAATCCACGAAATTAAAAACCCACGAACATGTAACTTTTGCTATAACCACGAAAATTGATACCCACGAATTAAAGTACTTTCACAGTAAAACAAATACGAGTAATAAAATGTCTCGGAGGTATCTTGGTACAACATGCTGTCAAACCATAAGAATTCACTAGAAATACCACTTTTGTATCACAAAAATTATAGGTCATGCAAAAATAACTGTAGAAGAGCTGATAGTATTTTTATATGTATCAGTTTTAAATCTAGCTTTTGCATCCGGCAGACCAGTAAATGTAAACAAAATATTTATATTTATAAAATGTAAGACAAATTTTGGACAATCCACATGCCATGGATAAAAGATATTGCAACAAGTAAGTCCTTTCACTGCCTTTATTAACAAGTTTATTTCTTCTTGGCTACACCAACAGTTCTACCACGTCTTCCTGTGGTCTTTGTATGCTGACCTCTGACCCTCAATCTGAAAAAAAGAGACAAAACAGGTTATCCTTAATCACTCTCCAAGGACACAGTAATTTAGAAGATTGTAGGATAGAAAGCCAAAATCTTTGAATTTCAAACTCATACCAGACATCTCAACATAAACCAAATTCTATCATTGGTTTTGCTGTATGAACTGCATTAAATTTTACACGTTATCAATAGCCTTTACTGAAGTCAACTGTCTGTACTTCGTCAGTATTTCTGTGAGGTGTCAACAAAGGTAAACATGATAAGTGAGCATTAACCTGATAGCCATGGGGGCATTTAAAATTAACTTGAACGGCCATGTGGATTATCATACAATACCAAGTGAAATTTTTATTACCGAAAGATTGCATAAAGATTTTTTTAACTTTTAACAACAATTACAATTTCTGACAAAGCAGCATTGATAACTATGTCTGAGCTTTGTAAATTTTCTTAAAAAAAAAAAATATGAATCAAGGACCTATAAGTTTGGTCATGACTGCAAAATACCACTGTTTCCAGACCCTTAGATTTATACCTTTATAGACTCTTATAGGTATTGCTTGGAAAGTTGTAAAAACTTGTCTACAGTTATTTATAATAAACAGCTGCGCCATGAGCGCATGATACGCCCGTCGTTTTATGCAATAATCATAAATAGTTTCTGAGATACAGCGTGACATGTGAAAACACACCTTTTTTAACAAAAACTCAATAACTCTTAAATAAAATTTTGAATCATCACCAAAAGTATACAGATCTAGAGATTAATATAACTAAGAAGTGTGTAAAGTTTTAAGCAATAATCATATATTGTTTTGAGATACAGTGAGACATCTGAAAACACACCTTTTTTAACAAAAAACTCAATAACTCTTAAATAAAATTTGGAATCATCACCAAAAAGTATACAGATCTTGAGATTAATATAACTAAGAAGTGTGTAAAGTTTTAAGCAATAATCATATATTGTTTTTGAGATACAGTGCGACATGTGAAAACACACCTTTTTTTAACAAAAAACTCAATAACTCTTAAATAAAATTTTGAATCATCACCAAAAAGTATACAGATCTTGAGATTAATTTCACTAAGAAGTGTGTAAAGTCTTTAGCAATAATCATAAATTGTTTTTGAGATACGGCGCAACATGTGAAACCCCCCCCCTTTTTTTACAAAACTCAATATCTCTAAAAAAAAATTTTGAATCAAATCAAAAAGTATACAGATCTTTAGATTAATATAACTAATAAGTGTGTAAAATTTTAAGCAATAGTCATGAATCGTTTTTGAGATATGGCGCCACATGTAAAAACCCCATCCCCCTTTTTTACAAAATACTCAATAACTCAAAAATAAAATTTTGAATCATCACCATAAATTACACAGATCTTAAGGTTAATATAACTAAGAAGTGTGTAAAGTTTTAAGCAATTATCATAAATCATTTTTGAGATACGGTGCGACATGTGAAAAAAAAACACACCCCTGTTTTAGTTACAAAGTCCTGTAACTCAAAAAGTTTTAATCTTATTTTCACCAAAAAGTATACAGATCGTTTGACCATCATAAGGAACAACTGCATTAAGTTTCATGAAATTTGGATGAGTCGTTCTCAAGTTACGGTGCGACATGTTTACACCGGACAGACAGACGGACGGGCGTATAAAAATTCCTGTCATTCACTAAACAAAACTTACCCCCAGTAGTGTCGAAGTCCTCTATGTGCTCTGATTTTCTTCAGTCTTTCTAAATCCTCTCGAAGTTTGTTATCCAGAGCATTGGACATTACTTGGCTGAATTTTCCATCCTTAACATCTTTTTGTCTGTTGAGGAACCAATCCGGGATTTTGTACTGTCTTGGATTGGACATGATGGTGATGACTTTTTCAATCTAAAAGGTGGAAAACAATAAAAATACAAAAAAACACATATTAACAAAGGGGAAATTTAGAATTACTGAAATATGTCTAATAAACTGGCTTAAATAAAAAAAATCTACCAATATTGTCAAAGTTGTATTGCCATTGATTGCTTGTATGTCTATTTTATTTATTTTGTGTTTTAGACTTTTAAGCACCGGTATTTCGTGGCGGCCAGTTTTATTGGTGAAGGAAGCCGAGTGCCGGAAAAACCACCGACCTTGACAATCAATTAAGATTGAGTCGAGTATGCCATTCGACTCACAACCTCAGTGTTAACTGGCTAGTGATTACAGTAGTAACTACTGTCTAGATGGGTTATGATTTTGAATTTCTGGAATATGCCATACTTCCCTTCATTCATGTCATTAAAATTTAATTTTCTGCAAATTTCAATACAAACAAGATTTTTCTTATGTTAGGTATTTATACCCTATTTGATCAATGGAGACTACGAAAATTAAAGTAATCTCATGATGAAATATGGGGTACAAATCTGTAGTTTCTTTTGGAAGATTTTTCCCATGCAGGTTTAGTTTGTTAAATGGGCAGAGAGAAGCATACGGTACCCCTCCCAACTACCATTTTAATGCAATTGTCCCTATTTAATGCAGAAAAAAATAGGGAGTGCAAATACATTTTGTTTTCTTCATAATCCCATATGGTTTATATCAACTCTGTTTTGTTTTTTTATATGTTAGTTTTGTTTGTAAAAGTTGATGTAAATTACATGCTCAGTTGTTTCATAATAATTAATTAAAACTTAATTTTTTAGTTTCTCCACCAACCAAATAAAGTATTAAGGGGGAAAAACACAGACCATTAAGAAACACTGTACTCTTGTGAGTTAGCAGTTAAAAAATCTAGACTTATGGTACAATAATAACATTACATGTATGTTTCATTATAATACGTTATTTTGATTGGCTAACAGCAATCGAATGTAGGACAGAAAGTCACAGGACAAAAAGTCACAGACAAAAAGTCACGGACAAAAAGTCACAATTCAGTTTCGAGATTATATTTCTTTAAACAAGAAAACACTAATTTGAACAAGAGGCTCTCAAGAGCCTGAATCGCTCACCTGTATTTCAGAGGAGGAGATTTTTAAATGTTAGCAAACTTGATGAACAAATTGTGTAAAATTGTCTTTAAAGGGCAATAACTCCTTAAGGGGTCAATTGACAATTTTGGTCAGATTAACTTTTTTGTAGATCTTACTTTGCTGAACATTATTGCAGTTTACAGTTTATATCTATCTATAATAATATGCAAGATAATAACAAATAAAATGCTCTTCTGGGCGCAGCTTGATACGACCGCAGAGGTCGAACCCTGAACAGTTGGGGCAAGTATGGACACAACATTCAAGCTTGATACAGCACTGAATTTGGATTGTGATTAAATATTTGACACAGCATAGGTTTCTGACACAAAATGACTGTGGTCTAAGAACTTAAAAATTTTTAATTTACCTATTCAAACCATATCATTATTATTTGCTTTTATATATAAATCAGAAATAACCAATTTAAAATGGAAAATTTTAAAGAAAAAAAATCCCCCAATTTTTGAACCCTCTTATGATTCATCACCCCCAAACTCAATCCCAGCCTTCCTTTGTGGTATGGTACCTTGCAGTACAATTTCAGAGAGATCCATACACTTGAACTCAAGTTATTGTCTGGAAACTAGAAAAACGTTTGTTTTTTGGCCCCTTTTTGGTCCCAAATTCCTAAACGTTTAAGGCAATTACCCCCAAACTCAAACCCAGCTTTTCCTTTGTGACATGGAACCTTGTGGTACAATTTCATAAAGATCCATACACTTACACACAAGTTATTGTCCTGAAACTAGAAAAATGCTTGTCTTTGCCCCTTTTTGGCCCCTCATTCCTAAGATTTTGAGGCAATTACCCCCAAAATCAATCCCAGCCTTCCCTTTGTGGTATGGTACCTTGCAGTACAATTTCAGAGAGATCCATACACTTGAACACAAGTTATTGTCTGGAAACTAGAAAAATACTTATTTTTGTCCCCTTATTCCTAAATGTTTTGGGCAATTACCCCCAAACTCAATTTCAGCTTTTCCTTTGTGATATGGAACCTTGTAGTACAATTTCAGAAAGATACATACACTTACACACAAGTTATTGTCATGAAACTAGAAAAATGCTTGTTTTTTGCCCCTTTTTTGGCCCCTAATTCCTAGAATTTTGAGGCAATTACCCCAAAATCAATCCCAGCATTCCCTTTGTGATATGGAACCTTGTGGTACTATGTCAGAGAGATCCATACACTAACACACAAGTTATGTCTGGAAGTTACAAAAATGCTTATTTTTGGCACCTTTTTGGCCCCTAATTCCTTACTGTTGGTACCATAACCCCCAAAATCAATCCCAACCTTCCTTTTGTGGTATTGAACCTTATGGTAAAATTTCATAGAGATCCATTCACTTAAACTAAAGTTAGAGTGCGAAAACCAATGTGTCTTCAGACGACGACGACGCCAACGTCATACCAATATACGACTGCAAATTTTTTTTGCGGTCGTATAAAAACTACAAAATTTTGTTAAAACTACCAATTTGGTGGCAGAAACCCAACAATGGGTTGTTTGATTCGTCTGATAATTTCAAGGCCGATAGATCTTGACCAATTAAACAATTTTACCCCATGTCAGATTTGCTCTAAAAGCTATAGTTTTTAAGATATAAGCCAATAAAATGCTCCGCAGGGCGCAGCTTGATACGACCGCAGAGGCAGAACCCTGAATAGTTGGGGCAAGTATGGACACAACATTCAAGCTTGATACAGCTCTGAATTTGGATTGTGATTAAATATTTGACACAGCATAGGTTTCTGACACAGAATGAATGTGGTCTAAGAACTTCAAAATTTTAAATTGGACATTCACCTATTACGGTCCAATATCCAAAATCTAAATACATGGTTAGATTCAGCATATCAAAGAACCCCAAGAGTTCAATTTTTGATGAAATCAAACAAAGTTTAATTTTGAACCCTTTTGACCTCAATGTGGACAAAGTTGATAACGGGGCCCAAAAATCAAAAATCTAAATTCATGGTTAGATTCAGCATATCAAAGAACCCCATATATTCAATTTTTGTTGAAATCAAACAAAGTTTAATTTTGGACCCCGATTTGGACCAACTTGAAAACTGGGCCCATAATCAAAAATCTAAATACATGTTTAGATTCAGCATATCAAAGAACCCTAAGAATTCAATTTTTGTTAAAATCAAACTAAGTTTAATTTTGGACCCTTTGGACCTTAATGTAGACCAATTTGAAAACGGGACCAAAAATTAAGAATCCAAATACACGGTTAGATTCGTCATATCAAAGAACCCCAATAATTCAATTTTTGATGAAATCAAACAAAGTTTATTTTGGACCCTTTTGACCTCAATGTGGAAAAAATTGATAACGGGGCCCAAAAATCAAAAATCTAAATACATGGTTAGATTCAGCATATCAAAGAACCCCATATATTCAATTTTGTTGAAATCAAACAAAGTTTAATTTTGGACCCCAATTTAGACCAACTTGAAAACTGGGCCCATAATCAAAATCTAAATACATGTTTAGATTCAGCATATCAAAGAACCCTAAGAATTCAATTTTGTTAAAATCAAACTAAGTTTAATTTTGGACCCTTTGGACCTTAATGTAGACCAATTTGAAAATGGGACCAAAAATTAAGAATCTAAATACACGGTTAGATTCGGCATATCAAAGAACCCCAATAATTCAATTTTTGATGAAATCAAACAAAGTTTAATTTTGGACCCTTTGGACCTCAATGTGGACCAATTTAAAAACTGGGCCCAAAATCCAAAAACTTAATACACGATTAGATTCAGCATATTAAAGAACCGCAAGAGTTCAAGAATAAAACCCCATTGAAATTGGTCAAGAAATAAGCAATTTATACAAAGTATCTTCTTTTGCACAATACTGTGCAATTGAATATTTCTTGCAATTGCGCAATACTGTGCAATTGAATATTTCTTGCTATTGCAATACTGTACAATTGACAATTTCTTGCTATTGCACAATATTGTGCTATTGGATATTTCTTGCTATTGCGCAATTCTGTGCAATTGAAGATTTCTTGCTATTGCGCAATACTGTGCAATTGAAAATTTCTTGCTATTGCACAATACTTGTTATATAATAATTGACATATCCTGTTAGGTGTGTATCTCCTGCCATATCATTATTATTTGCTATTAAATATAAATCAGAAATAACCAACTTAAAATGGAAAATTTTAAAGAAAAATAAAGGAAAAAAAAACCCCAAATTTTTGAACCCCTTATGATTCATCACCCCAAACTCAATCCCAGCCTTCCTTTGAGGTATGGTACCTTGCAGTACAATTTCAGAGATCCATACACTTGAACACAAGTTATTGTCTGGAAACTAGAAAAATGCTTATTTTGGCCCCTAATTCCTAAACGTTTCAGGCAATTACCCCAAACTCAATTCCAGCTTTCCTTTGTGATATGGAACCTTGTAGTACAATTTCAGAAAGATCCATACACTTACACACAAGTTATTGTCATGAAACTAGAAAATGCTTGTTTTTGCCCTTTTTGGCCCCTAATTCCTAAAATTTTGAGGCAATTACCCCAAAATCAATCCCAGCATTCCCTTTGTGGTATGGAACCTTGTGGTACAATGTTAGAGATCCATACACTAACACACAAGTTATGTCTGGAAGTTACAAAATGCTTATTTTGGCCCCTTTTGGCCCCTAATTCCTTAACTGTTGGTACCATAACCCCAAAATCAATCCCAACCTTCCTTTTGTGATATTGAACCTTATGGTAAAATTTCATAGAGATCCATTCACTTAAACTAAAGTTAGAGTGCGAAAACCAATGCGTCTTCGACGACGACGACGACGCCAACGTCATATTAATATCGACCACAAAAATTTTTTGCGGTCGTATAAAAACTGCATTTGACCCCTATGTTCTATTTTTAGCCATGGTGGCCATGTTTGTCGATGGATCAAAACTTCGGATACAATTTATAAACTAGATACCCTAAGGAACATTTAGTTAAAGTTACTACTGGGCCAATAGTTTCAGAGAAGATTTTTTTAAAACGGATGCCAAGTGATGGCATAAGCTCACATGGGGCCAAGGGCCCCGGTGAGCTAAAAATAAAATTTTTGTTTTTTCTTGAACTATTATATATAAAGCAACTTTGTAATTAAAATTTATTCAATAAATATCAATAATGATCAAATAATTGTTATGAAAGCAAAATGTCAAAGTGGCTTGGTACTTAAATGGCTTCATTGTGCCAAGAAATATATCCTTTAGATTAAAATTTAATAAATTTTCATTTATCAAGGCTTATGAACAATTTCCTAAACTTAAAAATGAATATATGTAATAAAAAGAAAATATTTCAAGATCTTTCTTTTATATATTCAAACAATTGTCAACAAATTATTTGACTTTTTGTCCTATCAAATTTGTGACTTTATGTCCTGTGACTTCTTGTCCGTTTACCACTGCAATCTCACGTCATTCTGAAATTAACCTTCATTTCAAAATGAAATGTAACACGTAACATTCATGATGACACGAGCTTCCACAATAAAGTGCACAGGTAAATAAAAAGAAAACTTGATAGATATCGTGTTTTCATGATCCTAGAAAAAAACTAGAGGCTCTCAAGAGCCTGTCTCGCTCACTTGTATTTACTGATGCTTTGGAAATTATGTAAAATAAGGTTAAAATCATAATTAATAGTATTAGATATTAGATATTATAATGATATCTAAGATAATAACAAAAAACTGCAAAATGTTTGTAAAATTACTAACTATGGGGCAGCAACCCAACAACATGTTGTCGGATTCGTCTGAAAATTTAAGGGCAGATAAATCTAAATCTGATGAACATTTTTGCCACCTGTCAGATTTGCTCTAAATGCTTCAGTTTCAGAGATATAAACCAAAACTGCATTTTACCCCATGTTTTATTTTTAACCAAGTCGGCCATGATTGTTGGAAGGCAGGGTCATCGGACAAATTTTTAAACTAGATACCCTTATAATGATTATGGCCAAATACGGCTAAATTTGTCTCAGTAGTTTCAGAGAAGAAGATTTTGTAGAAGATTACAAAATTTACGAAAAATTGTTAAAATTGACTATAAAGGGCAATAACTCCTAAAGGGGTCGACTGACAATTTTGGTCATACGACTTATTTGTAGATCTTACTTTGCTGAACATTATTGCTGTTTACAAATTATCTCTATCTATAATAATATTCAAGATAATAACCAATAAAATGCTCCATGAGGCGCAGCTTGATACGACCGCAGAGGTCGAACCCTGAACAGTTGGGGCAAGTATGGACACAACATTCAAGCTTGATACAGCTCTGAATTTGGATTGTGATTGACTATTTGACACAGCATAGGTTTCTGACACAGAATGAATGTGATCTAAGAACTTAAAAATTTTAAATTGGACATTCACCTATTATGGTCCAATATCCAAAATCTAAATACATGGTTAGATTCAGCATATCAAAGAACCCTAAGAGTTCAATTTTGATGAAATCAAACAAAGTTTAATTTTGGACCCTTTTGACCTCAATGTGGACAAAGTTGATAACGGGCCCAAAATCAAAAATCTAAATACATGGTTAGATTCAGCATATCAAAGAACCCCATATATTCAATTTTGTTGAAATCAAACAAAGTTTAATTTTGGACCCGATTTGGACCAACTTGAAAACTGGGCCCATAATCAAAAATTTAAAGACATGTTTAGACTCAGCATATCAAAGAACCCTAAGAATTCAATTTTGTTAAAATCAAATTAAGTTTAATTTTAGACCCTTTGGACCTTAATGTAGACCAATTTGAAAACAGGACCAAAAATTAAGAATCTAAATACATGGTTAGATTCAGCATATCAAAGAACCCCATATATTCAATTTTGTTGAAATCAAACAAAGTTTAATTTTGGACCCCAATTTGGACCAACTTGAAAACTGGGCCCATAATCAAAATCTAAATACATGATTAGATTCAGCATATCAAAGAACCCTAAGAATTCAATTTTGTTAAAATCAAACTAAGTTTAATTTTGGACCCTTTGGACCTTAATGTATACCAATTTGAAAACGGGACCAAAAATTAAGAATCTAAATACACGGTTAGATTCAGCATATCAAAGAACCCCACATATTCAGTTTTGTTGAAATCAAACAAAGTTTAATTTTGGACCCTTTTGACCTCAATGTGGACAAAGTTGATAATGGGCCCAAAATCAAAAATCTAAATACATGGTTAGATTCAGCATATCAAAGAACCCAATATATTCAATTTTGTTGAAATCAAACAAAGTTTAATTTTGGACCCGATTTGGACCAACTTGAAAACTGGGCCCATAATCAAAAATTGAAAGACATGTTTAGATTCAGCATATCAAAGAACCCTAAGAATTCAATTTTGTTAAAATCAAATTAAGTTTAATTTTGGACCCTTTGGACCTTAATGTAGACCAATTTGAAAACGGGACCAAAAATTAAGAATCTAAATACATGGTTAGATTCAGCATATCAAAGAACCCCATATATTCAATTTTGTTGAAATCAAACAAAGTTTAATTTTGGACCCCAATTTGGACCAACTTGAAAACTGGGCCCATAATCAAAAATCTAAATACATAATTAGATTCAGCATATCAAAGAACCCTAAGAATTCAATTTTTGTTAAAATCAAACTAAGTTTAATTTGGACCCTTTGGACCTTAATGTAGACCAATTTGAAAACGGGACCAAAATTAAGAATCTAAATACACGGTTAGATTCGGCATATCAGAGAACCCCAATAATTCAATTTTGATGAAATCAAACAAAGTTTAATTTTGGACCCTTTGGACCTCAATGTGGACCAATTTAAAAGCGGGCCCAAAATCCAAAAACTTAATACACGGTTAGATTCAGCATATTAAAGAACCCCAAGAATTCAAGAATAAAACCCCATTGAAATTGGTCAAGAAATAAGCAATTTATACAAAGAATCTTCTTTTGCACAATACTGTGCAATTAAATATTTCTTGCAATTGCGCAATACTGTGCAATTGAATATTTCTTGCTATTGTGCAATACTGTACAATTGACAATTTCTTCCTATTGTGCAATATTGTGCTATTGGATATTTCTTGCTATTGCGCAATACTGTGCAATTGAAGATTTCTTGCTATTAGCAATACTGTGCAATTGAAAATTTCTTGCTATTGCACAATACTTATTATATAATAATTTACATATCCTGTTTGGTGTGTATCTCCTGCCATATCATTATTATTTGCTTTTAAATATAAATCAGAAATAACCAACTTAAAATGGAAAATTTTAAAGAAAAAAAAGGAAAAAAGGAAGAAAAGGGAAAAAATCCCCCAATTTTTTGAACCCCCTTATGATTCATCACCCCCAAACTCAATCCCAGCCTTCAATGAGGTATGGTACCTTGCAGTACAATTTCAGAGAGATCCATACACTTAAACACAAGTTATTGTCTGGAAACTAGAAAAATGCTTATTTTTGACCCCTTTTTGGCCCCTAATTCCTAAAATTTTGAGGCAATTACCCCCAAAATCAATCCCAGCATTCCCTTTGTGATATGGAACCTTGTGGTACAATGTCAGAGAGATCCATACACTTACACACAAGTTATTGTCTGGAAGTTACAAAAATGCTTATTTTTGGCCCCTTTTTGGCCCCTAATTCCTTAACTGTTGGTACCATAACCCCCAAAATCAATCCCAACCTTCCTTTTGTGGTATTGAACCTTATGGTAAAATTTCCTAGAGATCCATTTACTTAAACTAAAGTTAGAGTCAAAACCAATGTGTCTTGGACGACGACGACGACGCCGGACGACGACGGCGACGACGCCAACGTCATACCAATATCGACCACAAAAATTTTTGCGGTCGTATAAAACGGCAAAATTTCCTTAAAATTACCAATTCAGGGCAGCAACCCAACAACAGGTTGTCAGATTTGTCTGAAAATTTCAGGGCAGATAGATCTTGACCTAATAATCAGTTTTACCCTATGTCAGATTTACTCTAAATGCTTTGGTTTCAGAGATATAAGCCAAAATCTACATTTTACCCTATGTTCTATTTTTAGCCATGGCGCCATCTTGGTTGGTTGGCAGGGTCATCGGACACATTTTAAAACTAGATACCCTAATGATGATTGTGGCCAAGTTTGGTTAAATTTGGCCCAGTGGTTTCAGAGGAGAAGATTTTGTAAAAAGCTAACCACGACGGACGCCAAGTGACGAGAAAGCTCACTTGGCCCTTTGGGCCAGGTGAGCTAAAAATGTAATTATAAGTATTGAATGCTTCTTTTAGTAATTTTATAGGGTTGTAAAAGCGTTGACCGCATGCACATCTTTAGAATGAAGCACTTTTGAGCTTCATACAAAATGTACTTCGGTCAATGCTTTTACACCAAGGTTGGGCGGTATTTCCCACCCCAGACAATACTCTCCCTAAGTGGTCAATACTGGCAAATACTGGTCAATTGAAATTTTCATGCTTCTTTTGACTGATTTATCTATCAATTCTAGTAAAAAAATTGGTTGATGAGGGAAAACTGTATTCCTTTGGCATGATTCAGTTTATAAAAATGAATGATATTGGGATGTTATTACAGTTCTTAGGGTAATGATATTGCATACTTTTGGTATACATATTAACTTGCTATATCAGTTATTTTAACATGTATTAATCAAGATATTTTTTCTTGAAAAGGTTTGAATTTTACAGGTAAATAGAATTACAAGTGACTAGCAATATAGATTATCAGAGCATTACCTATTATATGGCTAACAGGTGTCAAAAGTTTAATTACTATACAACTGTCCCTAATAAATGTTGACATAACAGGAAAAAGTCATAAAGTGATTTCTGAAGATTGTTTTAAACAATGAATTAATTCCTAACTATTCAACAGCATGATAAATATCTTCTAAATGCAGGAAATGGTTTTTGAATAAACATGATAAATATATAACGTATATATATATATAAAACAATTGCATCTTTCAAAATAACCGTCAAGAAAACCAGAGGTTATATATAATCTCTTTTAAATGACTGACTTCATGGTGTTAATAACTATATATGTTGTATGATTAAATTAATATTTGATAAATCTTCATTAAACCATGTTCATGAACTAATTAATTGTGACTTCTTGTCCTAGTACAATGTAGTAAATAAGTGACTTTCTGCCATATGACTACATCTATCCATTTACCTTTATGTTTTTATATTAAAGTCCTATCAAAATTTCAATTGACCAGTATTTGCCAGTATTTCCAGGTATTTACCGCCGGCATGTCAATACTAGTATTGACCACTTTTTTGCCAACCTTGTTTTACACCTCAATAAATTTACAAAAAGAAGCATTCAATTCTAAATTAATATATATATATATATTGCACAACAGACCACACAAGGTCTAGATAGCCTGACTTGGTACAGACACTAAACAATGTGGTGGGGCTAACCAGTTTCATCATATCCATCCATTTTAATTTGGGAATTATAACAAACCTCTTCTTCACTTAGTTCTCCTGCTCTCTTGGAGATGTCAACATCAGCCTTTTTACATACAACATTGGCATAACGCCTACCGATACCCTGGAACAATAAATCACTTCAATGTTATCTTTTTCATAAGTTATATAAATTAGATCTAGATCCAGCCAAACTTAAATTGTTTTAACAGGTCAGGAGGTCCAGTAACAAATATTCTTTACTGGACCTTCATTGCTATTACAGGACCTACTTACTATCACTGGTCTGTGGCGCGTTGCGCTGCGAACTAGGTAGGGGTCTGTGGGCACGCCCACCAGAAAAATTTTGAAAATTAGATGCAAAATCTTGCATTCTGAGTGCTTTGACTATGATAAATGAAGTAACCAAAACTACTTTCTTGTCAACCAGTCTCTACCTTCTCTCCATTTGTCACAAAATTTCCCGACACCACGCTTTTCCTTGTATGCTTTCCATGTCTCAATTTTTTTGGAGTGCTGTACTTTGAACATCGGCCTTCCGTTTTTGACCAGGCACGGCCCCATCATAAAAACAGAGGAAACTGGTGTTATTGTTTACAACATGTGATTCCGGCGCATGCGTAATGAACCGGGGGGAAAAAGAAATGCCGGAAACTGACGCAATGGACATGACAATCGAGATACAAAATCTTCAAAATATTCAAATTGAAAGGGTTTAGGCAGTAGGGTACAAGCCAGTGAGCCCTAAAATCGTCTTATAATATGTTTTTAAAAGAAATGCCGATTTTCAGGGAATGCATAAAATAGTTGACAAGAAAATCTCGCGTGTCACTGGAGCGTAATTTCATTGGCTGCTTTTATATTATTGCATTCTGATTGGGTTACTATTTGTGTTGCCCATATATATCGTGTTTGATATAGCAACACATTTTCCCAATTTTAATACTGCATGCTGCAAAATGTACAGGACATGTGTAGTTCACATGATGGTGGTGGACCTTCAAGTTTTTACAGGTCATGACCTGCGGTCCGACGATGTTTGGGTTGGTCTGTAGATCAACTCTTATAATTGTCAACAATTCTGTGAAAAGTTGTTTCATGGAAAGTCTTAGTTAAAAAGATTTTCCTGAAAAACAAAACACATTTAACGTGTACATATATAGTGGCTGCAGGGGTTAAAAATCCACTAGCCTGACTTAGGCATTTGCGCCTCAGGCAATCAATACCACATCTTCCTATATCTATTGTCATCAATATGCCCAACGGACAGGTAAAAAAAGTTCTAGGTGCTACCAAAATAAAATAGAAAATCCCTACCGCCATCCCTTCATCACTATTTTTGTCTTGTATGTCAGATGCATTGATTGATATGACCTGTTACTTAGTAAAAAGGATTTAGCCTTTCAGAAATTCTTCAAAAATGCTAACAATATCACTGATACCTTTATCTAACGTTCATTTCAAGTATTTTCAGGAAGAAGTAACGTGGAAAGAACTATTTAGACTCAATTGTGCTTTGAAAGCGTACTCAGATTTTTCGTGTCAATCTTTGTGTTTTACTATTGTAGTCAACATCCCGTATTAGGAAATGTGCTTTTATAGAGAGAAAGTACAGTTCTGACAGTGTGATATTGCATTAATAAAGAGTCTATGGCAGATTTTAGTACACTTATGTTGAACATTTCGTATCATGCACTGTCAATTTAACAGATTACGTCAGTACAAATTTATATCAAAAGTCTGAAGTTTAATATTGTTTTTTTGTCAATCATTGTTATGATGCCAACATTTTACAATGATTTCCTTTGTTACTAAGTCTTACAGGATTGGAATCTGAATCAGAAGAAAATGTCAAGCTTACTCTAATAATTGTTAGAAGCACAGGCTAGCAGTTCGATCAAATTAATAAATACAACAGCGACTTTGAATATCCTTGGATATAACTTTCAAAACTATTCAAACAGAAAACTGACCATCTGTTTAAGTTATCATTTTACGATGATTTTCATCTGAGGATGTTGCGTAATCACCCAGCCGATTTGTTTTATTTTATAACTTACACGAGTCGATAAATTTCCTATTCGGTAGGTAAAGGTGGGAATTAAGGGTAGATTTATTATATTGATTGAATAAAAATTGAAATATAAAGGTAGAAAGACTGCTGATGGATAATGTGATTGCAAACGTCGACACTCCACCGGTTGTGATCAGCAGTGGATTTTTCTCACGACCATTTCGTTGATATGGATGATATTTTAAAAATGATAGAAATTAGCTCTTTGTCGGATAATTAATATGCGATTGAAAGATATTTTCATTTATAGACTTGCAATCTTCAACGATAATCTCAATTTACAACTAACATAATGTCCTGGACATTTAATACTGTTTTACAAAATAATGACAAGTGGTGATCTAAATTAAATTCCCAGTCATGTGAAATTCATCAGGTAAATTGGGAGTTATATTTTTTCTGGACTTTTACAAATAAATTGAGGCAGATGCACATGAATTCAATCCATCATAATCATAATATTACTAGGCTACTCCTCATGTCCCAATCAACAAATTTTATTTAGAACACAATGGTATCAATAAATAAATAACAACTATATATTGTCTAAACCTTTTTATTTAGAACTTTCTTTATATACATTGTGTACAAAAACACATGAAAAAACTGCAAGTATATCTTTTATTCAATATATATATAAAACAATTTCCTTAGTGATAAGCATGAAAACACGATGCAACCGAAACAGTAATGGAATCTCACTTCTCCCTTCTCTCTCTTGGAAGGAGAAGTCACTTCTCCCTCTTCAAAATCCTAGATTAGGCCCTGCTCAGGAGAGTTATTTTTAAGGTGTAAAAACAGCCATTTTTGTCAAATTGAAGTGTTCTCCCAGGCCCTTAAAGGACCATGGGCCCCTTGATGTATAATTTTTGACCGTGGTGCTAAAATTTTCAGTAAAAAATCGTAATCGGTAAAGTTTTAAGCGATTTGTTACATTTGTAAATCCTTTCCGTGCGGTATAAAATTCCAGGTGAAATTTGACCAGTTCAAACCAGTTTACTCAGATTGTTGACACCACATGATCGATTTACCTAATGAGGTTAACCTTGTTGATTGGATTTAATCGATGTAATTAACACTTGTTACATTATTCTGTTGTGTTTTAATAAGGAGTTCACAACTTTATGATCACTGATAACTGTTTTATGGCTTCACTCACAACTCAAGCGCTGACCTGTGACAAGTCTGCAATTACTTTGTACACAAACAGTGTGAACCCGATAGTTACACACACGCCTGTAAATTTTTGTACATAAGGCCTAAAAAATATCTGTGTTTCCGGTAACATCATTTGAAAAATAGGGTCGGTAGGTCGGATTTTTTTTTTTTTTGACATTGTAAACGAAATCGGAAAATTATCATGGTTTTCCAAGTCCGGGTCCGTAATTAGTTTCAAATACCGAAGTGCGGCCATTTGCAATGTTTTTGAAGCACCTGCTGTGCAATTTTCTTTGATTTTAACCTATTTGGAATACCTTTTGACATAAATAAAATGTTTTACTGGCTTTCTGTGCCAGAAGAGACAAGTTAGATAAATAAATATGTCGATTAACAGAAGACTGCGTCAAAATCAGGGTCGGTTGATACCAATTTTTTTTTTTTTGAAGATCCAATAAAATGGATTGTGATTAAATATTTGACACAGCATAGGTTTCTGACACAGAATGAATGTGGTCTAAGAACTTAAAAATTTTAAATTGGACATTCACCTACTATGGTCCAATATCCAAAATCTAAATACATGGTTAGATTCAGCATATCAAAGAACCCTAAGAGTTCAATTTTTGATGAAATCAAACAAAGTTTAATTTGGACCCTTTTGACCTCAATGTGGACAAAGTTGATAACGGGCCCAAAAATCAAAAATCTAAATACATGGTTAGATTCAGCATATCAAAGAACCCCATAAATTCAATTTTGTTGAAATCAAACAAAGTTTAATTTTGGACCCGATTTGGACCAACTTGAAAACTGGGCCCATAATCAAAAATTTAAAGACATGTTTAGATTCAGCATATCAAAGAATCCTAAGAATTCAATTTTTGTTAAAATCAAATTAAGTTTAATTTTGGACCCTTTGGACCTTAATGTAGACCAATTTGAAAACAGGACCAAAAATTAAGAATCTAAATACATGGTTAGATTCAGCATATCAAAGAACCCCATATATTTCAATTTTTGTTGAAATCAAACAAAGTTTAATTTTGGACCCCAATTTGGACCAACTTGAAAACTGGGCCCATAATCAAAAATTTAAAGACATGTTTAGATTCAGCATATCAAAGAACCCTAAGAATTCAATTTTTGTTAAAATCAAATTAAGTTTAATTTTGGACCCTTTGGACCTTAATGTAGACCAATTTGAAAACAGGACCATAAATTAAGAATCTAAATACATGGTTAGATTCAGCATATCAAAGAACCCCATATATTCAATTTTTGTTGAAATCAAACAAAGTTTAATTTTGGACCCCAATTTGGACCAACTTGAAAACTGGGCCCATAATCAAAATCTAAATACATGATTAGATTCAGCATATCAAAGAACCCTAAGAATTCAATTTTGTTAAAATCAAACTAAGTTTAATTTTGGACCCTTTGGACCTTAATGTAGACCAATTAAAGAAATGCCGAAACTGCCCTAATGGACATGACAATCGAGATACAAAATCTTCAAAATATTCAAATTGAAAGGGTTTAGGCAGTAGGGTACAAGCCAGTGAGCCTAAAATCGTCTTATAATATGTTTTTAAAAAGAAATGCCGATTTTCAGTAATGCATAAAATAGTTGACAAGAAAATCTCCAGCTGTCACTGGAGCGTAATTTCATTGGCTGCTTTTATATTATTGCATTCTGATTGGGTTACTATTTGTGTTGCCCATATATATCGTGTTTGATATAGCAACACATTTTCCCAATTTTAATACTGCATGCTGCAAAATGTACAGGACATGTGTAGTTCACATGATGGTGGTGGACCTTCAAGTTTTTACAGGTCATGACCTGCGGTCCGACGATGTTTGGGTTGGTCTGTAGATCAACTCTTATAATTGTCAACAATTCTGTGAAAAGTTGTTTCATGGAAAGTCTTAGTTAAAAAAAGATTTTCCTGAAAAACAAAACACATTTAACGTGTACATATATAGTGGCTGCAGGGGTTAAAAATCCACTAGCCTGACTTAGGCATTTGCGCCTCAGGCAATCAATACCACATCTTCCTATATCTATTGTCATCAATATGCCCAACGGACAGGTAAAAAAGTTCTAGGTGCTAACAAAATAAAATAGAAAATCCTACCGCCATCCCTTCATCACTATTTTGTCTTGTATGTCAGATGCATTGATTGATATGACCTGTTACTTAGTAAAAGGTTTAGCCTTTCAGAAATTCTTCAAAATGCTAACAATATCACTGATACCTTTATCTAACGTTCATTTCAAGTATTTTCAAGAAGAAGTAACGTGGAAAGAACTATTTAGACTCAATTGTGCTTTGAAAGCGTACTCAGATTTTTCATGTCAATCTTTGTGTTTTACTATTGTAGTCAACATCCCGTATTAGGAAATGTGCTTTTATAGAGAGAAAGTACAGTTCTGACAGTGTGATATTGCATTAATAAAGAGTCTAAGGCAGATTTTAGTACACTTATGTTGAACATTTATGGACCAATAAGCTATAGCCTGAATTGATTCAGCATATCAAAGAACCCCATATATTCAATTTTGTTGAAATCAAACAAAGTTTAATTTTGGACCCCAATTTGGACCAACTTGAAAACTGGGCCCATAATCAAAATCTAAATACATGATTAGATTCAGCATATCAAAGAACCCTAAGAATTCAATTTTTGTTAAAATCAAACTAAGTTTAATTTTGGACCCTTTGGACCTTAATGTAGACCAATTTGAAAACAGGACCAAAAATTAAGAATCTAAATACATGGTTAGATTCAGCATATCAAAGAACCCCATATATTCAATTTTGTTGAAATCAAACAAAGTTTAATTTTGGACCCCAATTTGGACCAACTTGAAAACTGGGCCCATAATCAAAAATCTAAATACATGATTAGATTCAGCATATCAAAGAACCCTAAGAATTCAATTTTGTTAAAATCAAACTAAGTTTAATTTTGGACCCTTTGGACCTTAATGTAGACCAATTTGAAAACAGGACCAAAATTAAGAATCCAAATACACGGTTAGATTCAGCATATCAAAGAACCCCATATATTCAATTTTGTTGAAATCAAACAAAGTTTAATTTTGGACCCTTTTGACCTCAATGTGGACAAAGTTGATATCGGGCCCAAAAATCAAAATCTAAATACATGGTCAGATTCAGCATATCAGAGAAGCCCATATATTCAATTTTGTTGAAATCAAACAAAGTTTAATTTTGGACCCTTTGGACCTCAATGTGGACCAATTTAAAACGGGCCCAAAATCCAAAAACTTACTACACGGTTAGATTCAGCATATTAAAGAACCCCAAGAATTCAAGAATAAAACCCCATTGAAATTGGTCAAGAAATCAGCAATTTATACAAAGTATCTTCTTTGCACAATACTGTGCAATTGAATATTTCTTGCAATTGCAATACTGTGCAATTGAATATTTCTTGCTATTGTGCAATACTGTACAATTGACAATTTCTTCCTATTGTGCAATATTGTGCTATTGGATATTTCTTGCTATTCGCAATACTGTGCAATTGAAGATTTCTTGCTATTGCAATACTGTGCAATTGAAAATTTCTTGCTATTGCACAATACTTATTATATAATAATTTACATCCTGTTTGGTGTGTATCTCCTGCCATATCATTATTATTTGCTTTTAAATATAAATCAGAAATAACCAACTTAAATGGAAAATTTTAAAGAAAAAAAAAGGAAAAAGGGAAGAAAAGGAAAAAAATCCCCCAATTTTTGAACCCCTTATGATTCATCACCCCAAACTCAATCCCAGCCTTCAATGAGGTATGGTACCTTGCAGTACATTTCAGAGAGATCCATACACTTAAACACAAGTTATTGTCTGGAAACTAGAAAATGCTTATTTTTGGCCCCTTTTTGGCCCCTAATTCCTAAACGTTAGGGCAATTACCCCAAACTCAATTCCAGCTTCTTGTGATATGGAACCTTGAGTACAATTTCAGAAAGATCCATACACTTACACACAAGTTATTGTCCTGAAACTAGAAAAATGCTTATTTTTGCCCTTTTGGCCCCTAATTCCTAAAATTTTGAGGCAATTACCCCAAAATCAATCCCAGCATTCCTTTTGTGATATTGAACCTTGTGGTACAATGTCAGAGAGTCCATACACTTACACACAAGTTATTGTTTGGAAGTTACAAAATGCTTATTTTTGGCCCCTTTTGGCCCCTAATTCCTTAACTGTTGGAACCATAACCCCAAAATCAATCCCAACCTTCCTTTTGTGGTATTGAACCTTATGGTAAAATTTCCTAGAGATCCATTTACTTAAACTAAAGTTAGAGTGCGAAACCAATGTGTCTTGAGACGACGCAACGTATATATAATATCGACCACAAAAATTTTTGCGGTCGATAAAATTAGGGTCGGGGCTAAAAACAGGGTCGGTCGGGTTACCGGAAACACAGGTTTTTTTTTTTTAGGCCTAATAAAGTTGGCTCATTAGTATAGTATAATATGTCTGATTAAACCATGGCCAAAATTTTCTTTAATTATGACATAGTAAGTGCATGATATCGGGTTTCAAACTATAGTATCTGTGAAGGGACGGACATCTCGTGATCTGTACATATCACATGACCCAGTAAGGTCACGTAGAATTTTAAAGTTTATTTGCAATTAATTGCAATCCATTCTATTTAATAAATAAAATGCATGACTGTACCTTCAAACTGGATATCTATATCCACAATTAATGAATAACAGAAGTAATCTTGCAAATTTTATCCATAAGCATTAAATCTATTTATATCTACTTCCTGTCATTTAGGTGGGAAAAATAGGGAGACTTTGTTGTTGACATTGAATATGGTTACTTATAGACCTAAGATAAAAGATTAAGGAATTTTTTAAATGGATCATGTAAATAAAATTAAGAGGGTTCAAATTAGCGGTGGTCCGA